>OZ010796.1:550753067-553153067 GCA_963932465.1 Maratus speciosus
AGTTGTGAAAAAAGTATCAATAAATAGTATTTGAAAAAGGGTTTTTTTTTTTTAAAGTTTCGGGGAATAGGAAGATTTTAGGAAGTGAAGGTGACGGAAACAGGTATTTTTTTTTTCGACTTTTAGAAGATCGAGAAATGTTTGTAAATTTTTTTGAAAGATGTTGGTTTAGTAAAAGCGAGTATTGTTTGTAGTTGGGTTTGTCGTAATAAGAAAGTAATGGCGGATGGGAAGAGGAAAGTTTGCGGCAAGGTGTTATCGTTTCGGTATGGTTCTTGGTTTAGCGGGTGTAGTAAGTTAAGTATTGAAGAGATATTTTTATTGACATTTGAAATTATTATTGGGACTAAGACATGTAAAATTCATGAGCAGTATAAGTTTGGTAATCATACGATGGCAGATTGGAGGCAATTTATTAATGAGCAAGTGTTAGAATATATTGAAGGGAAGTCTGAGAAGATAGGAGGAATAGGAAAGATTTGTGGAAGTGGACGAGTCGAAATTTGGTAAAAGAAAATATAATAAAGGTCATGCGGTTGATGGCCAGTGGGTTTTGGGGGGTGTTGAGAGCGGTACTGGTAGGATGATTTTTAGTTGCTGTGCACGATAGGTCGGCTGTCACTTTGAGGAAATGTATAGAAGAATGGATTGAGAAAGATACGGATGTTTATAGTGACTATTGGAAGGCGTATGATAATTTGGGGAGTGATGGGTATCATTCATTGAGGGTTAATCATAGTATAAATTTTGTCGACCCTATTACTAAAGTCCACACTAATACTATTGAAAATATGTGGAGGCATGTAAAATGTACTTTACCGACGTATAATCGTCAGAGTGATTTAGCTTTTTATTTGGCAATGTTTCTTTTCGATAGGGCTTGTTATGATAAAAAAGTACCAATTTTTAATAAATTTTTAGATATTGTAAGGGGGATAAAGTGGGAGGAGGAGAAAACGGAAAGTTCATAAAGGTTTTGGAGAAAATTTATTTTTGAGTTAAGTTTTAAAAAGAAACAAGAAGTGCTTGTTTTTTGGAATTGGATGTTTGTTTTTGTGAACATTTTTTAAAAAGAAATAAGAAGTGTATGTTTTTCTGAAAAGTTTTGGAAAAAAAAAAGTTGAGATATTTCATGTATATTTTGTAATTTTTTTAAGAAAAGGACTCTCTTTATGGATTGTATTTTGCTTTTTAAGTGTTCAAAGTTGGATACATATAAAAGAAACTAAATATTTTTCAATGTGGAAAGTTGCCATATTGAAAGTTGTTTAAAGGAAGGAGATGTGCGTTAAGGTATGTGGATAATTTTATTTATATTTTATTGTAATGTTTCCTGTTATGTGTTTATTGTATATGTTTTGGGCATTTTTGTGTTAGCCACTTTAACGAGTTTCGTGCATTTTTGTGTTAGCCACTTTAACGAGTTTCGTGCATTTTTGTGTTAGCCACTTTAACGAGTTTCGTGCATTTCTGTTATCGCGGCAGAGGGAGTTTGCTGGATACAGTGATGTTTTTTTTTCGGTTAATGAGCGCGTAGCGCTCATCAACGATTACTGATTGCCTGTTTGGCGAGTTTTGTTTTTTATGTATATTTTGCTTTATGAGTTTTGTACATTTTGAGATTGCTACTAAGCGAGAATTGGTAAATTTTGAAATAGCTATACAGCGAGAACTGCTGAATTCGGTGATGTTTTTTCGGTTAATGAGCGCGTAGCGCTCATACAACGATTACTGGTTGCTATTTTAGCGAGTTTTGTTTGTTTACATTTTTTTTTTTTGTTAAGCCTAACATGCGTAGAAATCGGTGCTTGGCGACATCTATTTGGCCGAAAAGGGGTTTTCTCGCCAAAAAAATTCCAAGATGGCGGCCGGGGGAACTTATGACATCTGTTCCAAACTTTATATTTATAAAATGTCGTTCTTTACGAGAATTCTCAATTTCAAATTTTTCTTTCATGTAGTTTTCGAATTATGACTAAAAAACGTCAAAATGATTCTTTAGGAGGCCGTCTATGATGTCCAGAAAAGTATACCGTAATTTCCGGTGTATAGCCCGCAGATCAAACAATTCAGTTTAGACCCAAAAATTTTATTACGTATTTGAAGACTAATATTTACCGTGATCTAAAAAGTTACATTTTATTTTTAAAAAATTCTGGGTCAAAACACGATTGTTTGATCCGCGGGCTATACATCCGAAATTACGGTAATTTGAAAAAAAAAATATTTCACTAAGTTTATTGAAACATTTGGGATGGCAAAGTGGAAACACATTAATCAAGTGAAACGTTCGTATTGGCTTGAAATAACACATTAACACGTTCACGCCGGCGTGCATCCCCGGTTGGCTACGCTCGCCTGTCCCGTCGGGCGGCGTGCATCCACGGTGGGTCACGCCTGACTGTCGCATCAGGAGGCGGACATCACCAGTGGGTCAAACTCAACTGTTCCATAGAAGGCGTGCACTACAGATGGGTCACACTTGAAAATTCAAAAATTCCGTAGTAAAAGCAATTCAATATTATAAACTTATAACATTCATGACGGGAAACGAGAATTCTAGTTTTCAAAAAAAAAAAAAAAAATCATTGACTAAGGGCGTGGCTTCTACCTTACAGAAATGCATTTATATCATGTCGTCCATATTTTTTTAGACTGTAAGACATTTTATATTAACACATTGTATGCGGGACCACGTACTGGTACGTTTTTGTGGAATGGGGGCAGAAATTATTACTGGTACCGGAAATTTTGTACGGACGAAAAAAGAAGGTGTAATCCAAGTATGCTTACTTCTTATTGGTTGTGAGCAGGTTTTAATTTACAGTGGCATTTGTGAACGTAAATTTTGTGCTCATTTTCGAAAAATTGCCAGCGTACAATGTGTCAAATTCGTACATAGAAAGGCATTTACCGATGCGTGAACTTGGGAAACCTATCTACAACACCAATTTACAAAAGACTTTAACCCTAGATCTACCGGGAATTTTATTCAAGTTTTAATAAAACGTTCTACACCAGAATTTTTATTTAAAACTATTTAACTTATTTATTTACCTTATTTTTGTCTGGTTTATATACTTAGTTTATTTTAAAGAAATTTCTGGTTTGAATGAATATTTTGTATGTACCTGTCGGGTCCAATGGACCCGTCTGGTAGACGGAGGGTTAAGGACAGGGAGGAGCTTCTACTCTTTTAAAATTAATTAGATTTGATAGAAATTGCCCGTCGGCAATGTGTTAATAAGAGGGTGGTTCAATAATTATTGTCCCGAGTGAGTATAAAATGTTTGTACTGCGATGGTTGTTGTGGAATATTGAAGCCTCATGTCTTAGATACCTGTATGCTCAATTTCAGAACTGTAGCTGCTATATTAACATATTTTTTTCGTTTTTGTTGTGAGAGGTCGCACCTAACTTGAAGAGGGGGGGGGGTGTTGGGGTTGTGACAATGAATGAGACGTGGGTACTGTTGTCTGGACTCGAGATCATAGTCATGTAGCCACGTCTCATCCACTGTCAAAAATCTATCACAGAACTGCTTCAGGTCTGGCCCCATAAGATCCAAACCAGCCTTTCATATAGGCATCTAAGACATTAGGCTTCAATACTTCATTCGAAACTGTATACAGTTCACTATATATCTCCTACTGTTTCTTTCATACCTGCATCGTTCTTAAAGTGGAAGTTGCCTTCAGTGATTTTATGCATTATGCAGGGCTCTGGTCCGCTTTTTTTTAAACTCGTATTTTTTAAATAAAAAATTCGGGGTAGGTTTCTGCAACGATTCCAAGAAAAAACCCTTCCTCCTAAATTTTTACGAAGTTTATAAAGAAAAAAAAAATGTGGTTCAAAAAACGGACCGAGTTCGAGAATTGATTATGATCATCGATATAATTTTCTTAATCTTCTAGTTTTTGTTAAAATAATTCTTTTAGTGTAATAATAATTTTTAAAATGTGGCTTTGAAAGATAAGTTTTTAGCTCACAGGCTATCAAAGCCTGAGAGCTAATGTGCCCGACCGTTCTGTATGTATGTACGTACGTACGTATGTATGTATGTATGTATGTACGTAACGCGATAACTCTTGATAGAAACATCCGATTTGCTTCAAAATTTTTTTCTAGGTTCATTGTGATAAGGCGCTTCCCTGATTAGTTTTGGGAGTTCATTGGTTAAGGATAAAGGGGGAAAAACGGGGTTAGTCCAACCCCTTAATTCAGATAAATGGGTTTTTCATGCAGAATCATTCGATTTGCTCCGAATTTGATATACCGGTTTATTGTTTTAAGGAACTTCCCTGATTAGTTTTAGGGGTTCATTGGTTAAGGATAGAGGGGGAAAAACGAGGTTAGTCCACCCCCCTTAATTCAGATAAATGGGTTTATCATGCAGAATCATTCGATTTGCCCCGAATTTGGTATACCGGTTTATTATGTTAAGGAACTTCCCTGATTAGTTTTGGGGGTTCATTGGTTAAGGATAAAGGGGGAAAAGGGGGGTTAGTCCACCCCCTTTAATTCAGATAAATGGGTTTATCATGCAGAATCATTCGATTTGCTCCGAATTTGGTATGCCGGTTTATTATGTTAAGGAACTTCCCTGATTAGTTTTGGGGGTTCATTGGTTAAAAATAAAGGGGGAAAAGGGGGGTTAGTCCACCCCCTTAATTCAGATAAATGGGTTATTCATGCAGAATCATTCGATTTGCTCCGAATTTGGTATACTGGTGTATTATGTTAAGGAACTTCCCTGATTAGTTTTGGAAGTTCATTGGTTAAGGAAAAATGGGGAAAAACGGGGTTAGTCCACCCCCCTTAATTCAGATAAATGGGTTTTTCATGCAGAATCATTCGATTTGCTCCGTATTTGGTATACCGGTTTATTATGTTAAGGAACTTCCCTGATTAGTTTTGGGGGTTCATTGGTTATGGATAAAGGGGGGGAAAGGATGGTTAGTCCACCCCCTTAATTCAGATAAATGGGTTTTTCATGCAGAATCATTCGATTTGCTCCGAATTTGATATACCGGTTTATTATGTTAAGGAACTTACCTCATTAGTTTTGAGGGTTCATTGGTTAAGGATAAATGGGGAAAAGGGGGGTTATCCACCCCTTTTAATTCAGATAAATGGGTTTTTCATGCAGAATGATTCGATATGCTCCGAATTTGGTATACCGGTTTATTATGTAAAGAAACTTCCCTGATTAGTTTTGGGGGTTCATTGGTTAAGGATAAAGGGGGAAAAGGGAGGTTAGCCCGCCCCTCTTAAATTAGGTAAATGGGTTTTTCATGCAGAATGATTCGATTTGCTCCGAAGTTGGTATACCGGTTTATTATGTCAAGGACCTTCCCTGATTATTTTGGGGGGTTCATTGGTTAAGGATAAAGGGGGAAGGGGGCTAGTCCTCCCCCCTTAATTTACATAAACGGGTTTTTCGGGCAGAATTATTCGCTTTGCTCCAAATTTGGTATACCGGTATATTATGTTAAGGAGCTTCCCTGATTCGTTTTGGGGATTCATTGGTTAAGGATAAAGGGGGGGGGGCTAGTCCACCCCCTTAATTTAGATAAATGGTTTTTTTGCAGGATTATTCGATTTGCTCCAAATTTGGTATACCGGTTTATTATGATAAGGAGCTTCCCTGATTAGATTTGGAGGTTCACTGGTTAATTATACAGGGTAAACGGGGACTAATTCCCCTTCACTTATTTTTTGAGGGGCATTATTCTTTAAAATAAGAGTATGATATACAATTAGTGTGAATAGCCTGTGAGCTCAATGCCATCAGTTTAGCTGGGCACTTTTCTTTTTTATTTTCTTTCGTTTGAAGTGCAGAAGACAATTTTCCTCGAGAAAATTTTCATTGAATTAAACAAATGGATGACGTTTAAAACAATTTAGAAAAAAAATACTAGAATTAAAAATAAAATTCATGAAAATATTCAAGAGGTTTTAAAATTACCGAAAATATTTTTCAGAATATTTTTAATATTATTTTAATATTTGAAAAGTAAACATTGAGAGGAAAATCTAAGTGTTATCTCATGTAAGCAAAATTTAAAAATGTGTGAGAAAGATAAATAATCACGACAAAACTGTCAATCGTGTGCTATACAGACATCAAACTATATATTTTTGTTCTACTACTTGGATGAAATTTTTTATTCATAACATTAAAATGATGCAAACATATTTAACTTATTTTAAATTGTCACAATTTAATAATGCTTTAATGAATGGACATCATATGCTTATAAAACACTTATCAAAATCTGATTTTTAAAATCAGTGTAAACAAATCTAAAATTAGACATAAATATAACATATATTTTTACATTACAGTAAATAACCGTTAATCCGGAAACCAGTTAATCAGAGTACTACTTAGCCAGATTGATATTTCCAAATCACTGATTTCAGAATCTTTGCACTAAAAAGTGATACAATAGTAGTTTGACATGTCCATTTCCTCATACCTCACATGCATGGTATATCTTGATGCCAACATTCAGGATTTAAAACGGAAGCATATTTAGTTATGGTGTTATTACACGAGGAGTCAAAGACGCTTGAAATCCCAGGCGTCTAGCGACAACAGCCGCCTCACGGCCCGTCTTTTCCAAGCATTTCATTGGCTGTTCCGGAAAAGGCTTTTCTTTTATCGGATTTCCAAGCATTTGATTGGCTGTTACTGGCGACTCGCCTCGTTTCGGGCGTCAAAGATGCTCCGACAGAAACAAGACGCTCGCTCTCCAAGCGACTCCCCTGGAGCCATAAGAATAACATGGAGACGCCTGGAATCTGAAGCGTCTTTGACCCCTCGTGTAATAACACCATTAGTAGTTGGAAAATTAAGTTTTTATGCAGTAAATTTGTTTCCAATGTAATCCAATGAATTGCGGTCTTTCAAAGTCGGAATAATCTTTGTTCTTGATTGGATCTGATTGTTAATCTGAGTAATTTAACCCTTTGAGGGACGGTGGGATATATTATAGCCCACCAATTTAAACAAGTATTCGCACCTGAAACTTTTAACTAAATTTTATATTATTAACTTAGAGTGCGAAATGCTGAAAAATTGCTTTTCGTTATTTTTAAATAAAATTTTTCGTTTATTCCGGTGAGAATTCTATATTACAGAGACATTATCGCTAGCCCCTCAAAGAGTTAACAAATAATTTGAAATCAGAAACAACGCCGCATGTACATATATGCTACAAATTTGATCAAATGAATGTTGATTTAATATCTTAATTCTCACGTCCGTGACTTTCACGGGCAGTGTAGGCTACTTTTTAGGTGCGTTCGTAATTATATAAATACGTAGCACACGTAGTCGTATTCAGGTCCGTCCGTTTGTCTGACTGTCCGTCTGCCCGCATATAACAGAGCAAAAACTACCCATCCGAAGGATTTGAGATTTAAAATATATAAACGTTGCAGAATTCTGTCGAGTAATTTCAAATTTTATGAAATAAGCAAATATAGTTCAATTACAGGGACAGTCAAAAGTATTCCGTTACATTACGGGCAATTGCAAAAAAAAAATAATAATAATAATAAATAAATAAATAAATAAATAAATAAATAAATAAAAAAAAAAAAAAATCAAGTTCATTTTTATGATGTTTCATCCTTCGAACAGAATGAAACTGATGTGCATTTACGAATTACATTAAATTATAAATTCTGTAGAATATGCGATGCAAAGAATATTTACCTATTATTCATTAAGAGAGCTACACAAAAGAATTCCGTTTCACAATGGTACAGGGAGAAACATTGTTTGCGGCGTATATTAATTATGCTAAAATATTTCACATATAATGAAATTGCTATGCGTTGCTGAGGTTACAAGTTACTTCCTGCATAATAGAAAGTGCATAGTATATACAGGGACATGAAAAAGATTTCGGATACTATACTGTATCCGAAGTACTGTATATTAGCAATGATTGCTGGAAGTGCTTTTTTAGTGTGATATGTGTTTAACTAAATTTTTACATATTACGCTGTGTGCATAAATGCTCTAGATCATATACAGGGCTACACAAAGAAAATCGTAAAGGTAACAGAGTAAGAATGAAAATAGTTTAAGTTGGTTTTTAAATGAGTTATTCGTTTTTACGCTGAACTATATTTAGTATACTAAGATATGTTTGTAGAATATAGGTAAAATGATATACAGGGCCACGCAAAGGATTGGATGCATGGCCGTCTGTCGATGATAATCACTGGAAGTGTGATTTCAGTACTTTTAAGAGTGTTTTTGTCTTAATTAAATTTCAGCTAAATAGTGGCGTGTGTACAGTGAGTTAAGAAATTATAAAACCACTAACGAATTGTTTCACTTCTGAAAAAGAAGACACAATATGCAAATTTTTAGCGTGTGTATTAAAAATTGATCGTAGAACATTTTCTGTTTTAATTGCTACATTAAAATTTAAGTTACATTTTATTAAAATCTTCTCATTTTTTTAAAACTTAAATAAGGTGAGTGTTAAGAAATTATCAGACCACCTGAGGAAATTAGAATATTATACGTCACAGAATCATTATAAAACATACGCGTTTGTATATTGTGAAAGTCTTCTCAGAGTTGCCAAGTCTCCGGCTTTTTGCACGCCACTATCATCTTGGAGAAAACGCTGTACTTTTAAATCACCCAAATGTTAAAATTAAGGCTGTTCTTAACTGCTCTGTTCAACAAGCGCAAAACGTTTTGACTCATTTACAAATTCATTTTTTAACGGAAAGGTATAAAATTGGAAAGCCTGGCCATGGAAGCGATTTAGAATTGAACCGTTTTTTCTATCTTTTGATCAATCAATTACCCATTGGGTTATAAGTGAATTCGATCATGTGACCACGTTTTTCGCCCGCTCTTGAGTGCTCTTTCTTCCTTCGCGCGGAAATTCAGTTCAAAACGCTCACTTTCAAGCTATTTTCTGAAAGATCTATTGCATTTGCAAAAAAAAAATTGAAAAAACAGCTCAATGACATAGTTTCTGAACAACAACACCAGCTAGTTTCATGCATTTTCGAACAAAAATAAATTAAAACTTATGTCAGGAAGTTGCCCTTTTGGATTTGAGACCAACCTTAAATAAAAGAACATTTTCTGAATTAATATACTGGTATCCAAAAAGCCGGAGACATGGTAGCTCTGTATTCCCGAGAAGCAAAAGTGCAGGTTTAGGTAGAGTTATTTACGATACATTTGAAGATGCCGCGAGGTAAAGAGTTGTCTGTGACAGAAGAAAAAAAAAATTGGTTTTCTAAGGGTGCTGGTACACCTGAACGAGAAATTGCTCGGTTAATGAAGCGTTCTAAATCTGCCATTCACAATGAAATAATTAGAAAAAAAGATGTAAATAAAATTAAACGATCTGGAAGAAAAACGATTTTGACAGCATGAGATCATCGACAAATATTTCGATTATCAACTCAAAAAGGTGTTTTAACTCGGGAAATTTCCAACCGTTTCAGCAAAAGAACCTCACACGTTACAGTTTGGAAGAGTCTGAAATCAAATTGTAATGCGAAATGTAGGAAACTGTTGAAAAAAACCCGAGTTTAATGAAACATCATAAAGAAGAAAGTCTGAAATGGGCTAAAAATGTCATGTCACGGGACAAGATATGAAAACAAGTAATATTTTCAGATAAAAAAATTAATCTTGATATTCCGGATGGTTACAAACACTAATAACTGCACTAATGAGGCATAATTTGAGGAAGGAACAGTAACAATGCTTCAGTTGACAAATGGGAGGAGGGTCAGTAATGGTTTAGGGAGCTTTTAGTAATGATGGATTATGCGATTTAACCGAAATTTCGGGACGTATGAACTCTGCGCAATATCAAGCTATGTTATATGATCATTTGATACCGTTTGGACCTATTTTAGGTGGTGCTAACTGCTTGTTTCAGCAGGAAATTACTTCTTGCGATGTGTTTATATCCACCCAGCAATGGTTTAAAAAATAAAAAAATATCATGTTTTGTCTTGACCAAGTTGAAGTCAAGACTTGAACCCTATTGAAAATATTTGGGGCGTATTAAGTCACAAAGTTTATGCTAATAATAAAGAGTTTTTATCTGTCAATGAACTAGAAGTAGCCATTGTACAAGAATGGCACAATAATTCTGAATGTGTACTTAATCACCAGGAAACTTCTATGAAAAGCAGAGTGTCTGAGGTTATAAGGAAAAATGGAGGACCAATATCGTATTATTTTACATATTATTTTTGTTTTTAGACAAATGGTCTTCTAATTTGTTAACAGTGTATTTTTCAAGCCTTGCTTCTAATTTGTTAACAATGTATTTTTCAATCCTTGCTTATATTTTTGTTAACATATTTTTTTATTGCATTATTCAAAATTATTGCAAAGAAATTTTAATAAATATGTTGTATGTTGATATCTCATGTGTTTAAACTATAATTGAAACCTTTATTTGCTTCATAATTTTCAAAATCAAAGTGATCTTATAATTTCTTAACGCTCTGTATAAAGATAGTAGGTAAAATAGAGGACTGGTACAAAGTATTCAAGATTGCTTCCGTCTATTGGTATAAAATTCTGAAAGTGAAGTTTCAACCTATTATGCGTTTTTAATGCTTCCCAACATAGTTGAAAAGTGTTGAGGAATTCAGTTTGTCTGTCCGTCTGACTGTTTGTCTATTCGACCTCTAACTTGAGTTAATATACCGTAATTCCCCGCGTATAAGGCGCGGCATAGTTAAGTCTTTTTCAGACTGGAAATTTCATTGAAAAAAAGAAGTCAAATAAATGCTAAGCAGAAGGAAGGCACATATTATTTGAAATAAATTCTGGTTGTAAATCGAGTTGTCCGAGGTGCGGCGGAAACGCGCGAAATTAAGGTTGGATTCCTTTCTAAATGATATATATTATAGATATTTACTGTGTCATATTCGGTATTGAATATAAAGTACGTAGCGTTCATAGTTTATTTACAGAGACACTCAAAAGTATTCCATTATATTATGGTTTATGGGGAAATGTCGTAATTATATAAATACGTAGCACCCAAAGTCGTCCACTGGTCCGTCAGTCTGTACGCATATAACAGCGCAAAAATTACACAACCGAATGATTTGAATTTTAATATATATAATCATTTCAAATTTTTTTTTCGAGTCATTTCAAATTTTATGAAAATCGAATCAAAATTTAAAAGATATAAAAAAAATGTTTCTTCATTCTATTAAATCCCATCATACGTAATTAATTCAATTATATTCCATGCTAGGTAATAGTCATAGGTTCCCATGGTGATTACGTCCTATTTAAGATGGAGTCATATTATTTCCTTATTACTGCATTTAATATATATAATCGTAATAAATTTTGTATTCATGCATTTTTGTATATGAGTGCAACAAGTATGCATCAAGATCTGAATATTTATAAAACTAGTTATAGTACAAACGCACCTAATTTGCCACGTTTAACTTACGCTTTCCGTTTTGTTTTTATTCAGATTTTTTGATATCCTCCTGTTTTTAGTGTAATTGGCTATATTCTCGAATCATTTTATCTGCCATTAAATAAGGTGAATATTTCTACATCAAAAAAGTGGTGGTAATCAAACAATATGAATTTAAAAGAAAGTAGTTTCGACACTTATCGGGCATGACCTTTAAAGGGTTAATGAACATCATGTTATTCAGGAAATGCAGTTATCTAATTTGGAATACATTTGTTCTTGACTATTCTGATAACATATATTTTATACTATACATATATTTTATATTATACACACGTTAAAGAACAAGAATTTAGATCCATTGCATTCTCGTTTCTTAATTAGGATTACTGTAGTTCCGGGAGTATAAACCTTGGGTCAATCAATCATGTTGAAAAAAAATATTCTCCGCGATCTATTAAGCGATATTTTATTATATAAAATTTCTTTGTCCAAACATGTTTGTCTGATTAGCAGATTATATGCCAGAATCTACGGTAAATTGAACATATAGTTTCAATTAAACAACGTGAAAAATATTTTTTAAATTCTGGCATTTATGATGCATAACTCATTTATGCATTATGGCCGACATTGTGCATTAACCGTTTCAGGGTCAAATTGTTTTGTTTATGTTATGTTGAATTCACACCGGAATTTTCGTAAAAAAATATTTCAAAATAAAGAAAAGCAATTATACAGCCTTTTTTCCACCAAAGTTGTAAAAGTAAAATTTAAATAAACTTTTCTAGTGCAAATCTTTATTGGCTAGTTCCATGAGTACTTGTAGTGTAAGTCACATAGATGAAAATTGCTACGATGTGTGGCTACCAGTATTTTAGAACGGAAAATGTGACTTATTTTATCGGATATATCTCATTAATTGAATAAAGCGAAGAAACCTTTTCAAAAGTAACGGTGGCCGAAAAACATAGCAGTTATCAGCTATGCAACTTACACTACAAAAACACATGGAATTAGCCTATTAAAATTATGTGGGATATAGTATATCCCACCGCCCCTCAGAAGGGTTAAAGAGGACCGAGAGATTTTTGCAGTTTAAAAATTTGGTTATACCCATATTGCACACATCCTAATAAATATTAGGGTACCTTAAAATTCTGCTGCATAATGTTCTTTCACGTCTGCTTTTTTAGATTTCAGATTTCTTCATTGACATCACTTTTTTGAAATGGTAAAATTTTGTTTTCGCCTTAATGTGAAATATGAAAACTTTGGGAATTTTACCATTTCAAAAAAGTGGTGCCAATGAAGAAATCTGAATTAAAAAAAAAAAAAAAAGTTTGCGTGAAAGAATATTATGCGACAGAATTTTCCGGTACCCGTAATATATCATTATATATATATTTTTTTTCCATACGAAGAAAACATTACTTTTCCACAAATTATAAAATTTATTCTATTAAAAAACTTTTTAAAAGGTTATTTAAACAGTAATCTGTTTTTGCATGAAAAACAAATAACAATGCTAATTTTGGTACACTTTTCAAGAAAACTATTGATTCACTTACCTTAAAATATTGCAAAAATATTCAAACCCAATAATTGAAATAGTAACTTATATAATTAGTTTATCTTTTCAATTATATATTTCAAAATTTATATGAAATGCTGTTATTTAATGATGGCATTTCATATACATTTTAAAAGTATATAATTAAAAATAATAATTAATTTACTATGTTAATCAGTGAGGTTAAATGTTTTTGAAAAGTTTTGAGGTAAGTAAACCTATACAGGGTTCGCACGCTTCAAGCACCTTTTACCAGGATTTTTGTAACGTAATTTTTGCCTTATTTAATAAAAATCTGTCTTCAGATATAACAACCACTACTTTATGAAATTTCTGATACTAAAACACATGAAATCCCCTAAATCACTTGATGCGTACGAAATCTGCTATAGTTTTTTTTTATTTATTTGAAAATTGTTACTAAGTGTGTATTGGTATTTCTTTTCATTCAAAAACGCTTTGTCATTTAATTAATCTTTTAAAAAGTACATTTTATAGAATAAATTTTATTTATGCCTAAATAATCTTTATCGCATGACAGTGTCTGGTTTTAGTCAAGTTTATATTTATAATTAAAGGCATAATTGTGGACAGTTTTTATTATTGGCAAAAAATATCACTATGATAAACTTCTGGCTAGTTTTTATTCACGGTGATGGTTAGTGGCCTAACTGTGGCTAGCTGTCGTTCATAATGACCGTTAACCTCCTTGAAGACAGTAGGATATTGTGTATCATAATAACACACAAATGTCACAATGAAACCAAAATTAAGGAATAAAATTTGGTTTTACAATGTAAGTGAAGGAAAGCTTTAACTTACTTTTAATAAATTTATTCCTAAAACCTTGTGTCATTCTGTCATGTCACCATTTTAGCAACATAAGTACTTTGCCCCCGAAACGGTTAAAGGCATAATTGTGTCGTAGATGCCGTGTTCACTGATTTAGTGGACTGATTTCGTGACGTACCAAATGAAGATTAACCCCTTGAAGCGCAAGCAATTGCGTTTGTGTAATGCTTAATTCCCACCGAAATTTAGAAAAATTTTATTTCAAAATAAGGAAAAGCAATTTTACGACTTTTCCCCCACTAAAGTCAGAAAACTAAAATTTCCTAAATTTTTCTGGTGCAAATCCTGATTAATCGTAGGTGGGATAAAATATATCCCTCCGCTCCTCAAGGGGTTAAGGGGCGGCGCTATATATTATATACCACCTGCGATTAATCAGGATTTGCACCAGAAAAATTTTAGGAAATTTTAATTTTCTGACTTTAGTGGAGAAAATTCGTAAAATTGCTTTTTCTTATTTTGAAATAAAATTTGTCTAAATTTCTGGTGGGAATTAAGCATTACACAAACGCAATTGCTTACCCTTTAAGGGGTTAATCTTCATTTGGTACGCCACGAAATCAGTCCGGAGGCCTTGAGTATTGAGACGGTAATAGCTCAGCGTGTTGGACTGTGTATTCGAAGAACAACTTGTAGCTATTCTGTTTCCCTCCGCGGCATTTTTATTTATAACTCGTGGTAGGAGAGGAGAGTAGAGCTCATGTATCCGAACAAAATTTACATAATCTACATTCGCAGGTCATTTCTATCTTGCACATCGATCGCAATATGGCGCTTGTGTGCGTTAACACATTAACACGTACTGAACACGCTCAAAGTACAATCGCTCTGGTTGACAGTATTATACTATATTTCATTAATAATCAGCCTTTACTGACATTATTGTTTGCATATTCAGTTATTTACGCCAATCGTTGTTTGATATCTTTGTGGTCAGCGTGACACTTACTTACTGAATCATAGCATCCACTAATACTGGACCGCTCCCAATGATATTGGGCCAAGACTAACGTAGACATAAGTGGCACACAAGGTCTGTGTTTTTTGGAACACCGCCCCCTGAATACTAGGTCTGAGCGCTGATGCAAAAAATGGCGGCTGTCGTAAGCGGAATTTTTTTAACCTCCCTACCCTGTTGAAATTCTACTGAACCTCGATTCAAATATTTCACGTCAGTTTTTGTATTAAAAACTATTTAATACAGTTATTTATCTTAGTTATCGGCAGCCCTTATTTAACTCACTTTAATAAAAAAATTCTGGTTCAAATTGAATGAAATTATTTATAGCAATGGGTCGATTAGACCCATTCAGGGTAGAAAGGTTAACGTTTGTACGGTCCTCTAAATTTAGACACCAGTATTTTCCAAAAGTTTTCCTTGACATATTTAATCTCAGAAAAAAAGCTGAAAAAATTATTGGTATTCAAATTAAAGTGGCCGTACAAACGCTGAAAACAAATCCTCCCACGACATCAGCCATTTTTTTGTCTCAGCGTTCAGCCCTAGTATTCAGGGGGCGGTGGTTGGCTTGTTTTTCACATAGATTTAGGACCAAGATGGGGCATTTACGGCAAAATCTGTAATGGCAACAGTACTAGCGTCACCACCGACAAGGGGGAAGAATTAACAAGCCTCCGAAATTTAACTATGTTGAAGAAATATGTTTACGCTCTATGTTTTGAATACCTATTCTTTCCTAAAACGAAGCAGGTGTCAGACGATATTCTATTCATGATTGCTTTATTTATTTAGCTGCTTTTTTTTTACCGTACTTGTATTGCTCACTTTTAACTTACAAAATGATAATTAGACTAATAATGTAATAATGTAAAAGAAAACCCCAGAAAATTCTGTTAATAACGTAAACATGTAAGTTTGCGAGATTAAATGGTGAAAAATCAAATTCAGGTATTGTGTTCATTTATTCATCTATAATAATAAAGAAAGAAGTTTGTGTGTGTGTGAGTGAGTGAGTGAGTGTGTCGACGGCGTTCTGGAGAGACCACTGCACGTAGAGCTACAAAATTTGGGGAAAAGGTACGTCTATATATGAAGTTTTGCACCTTGAAGCCCGATTTTCGATTTTTTGATCAGATTTTTTTATTTAATTTTTATGCGATTTTTAGCGCTTTTTTATGTTTCGAGGCGATTTTTGCATATAAGTGAGAAGAATATGATTTCTTTCTTTTAACCCAATATAGTAAATTTTGCTCTCTTTTCAAAAAAGTTTATTCGGAATTCGTGCAGCGATTTTTGAATTTTTAGCGAATTTTTTATGCAATTATTAAACAGCATTTAATACATTTTCATACCTATAAGGAGGTTGCCGTAGAGGGACATAGTTCTGTCGCCAAATGCAGTTAAGTTTGTCGCCAACTTGGCGGTATATCACCAAATTTGGCGACCAAAATGAGTCGCCAAAAGTGACGCCAACTTGGCGATATTTCTAATATTTCGCCAAATTCCCACATACTTCCATTGTAAACCAATATGGATTACTTGCTTACAGAAAATCAACAAATTAAATATTTTAATGCAACAAAAACTAATATTAACTTAAGGGATTATGTTAATTATATTTAAGGGAATCCAAGTAAATTAAATTGTGAATAAAAGTAACATGATACAATGCTTAGATTATTGTATTTTATTGATATTTTCAACGAAAGGGTTGCCAGTGGTCATTTTATCGAAAATTATAGTTGATAAATGAATTGAAATGGCTATATCCGTTATAAAATAATGTAAACAACTCGCAAATTAAAAGAAAATAACTGTTATTTGTTTAATTAAAAAAAAGAATCAAAAACCTTTTTAATGCGAGATAAAATTTATAAAAGGAAAATATTTAATTTAAATATGAAAGGAATGTTTATAAAACTTAAAAAATAAATTAGTATGAAAGAAGCAATTTATACATTATTTGGCGATTTTTCGCTTCGCCAGGTTAATAAAAATGTGCCCGAAAAAACTTGAAGAAATAAAATTTAAGTAACAGTCTTTTAGTCCTTCTTTTTTTAAAATTCAATTTAATAATCATTTTTATGTAATTTTCCCATCGTATGTCTTACAGGAGAAAGGCTTTATTTGTGAGTTACATGCTATTTAATTATTACCTTGGTCGCCAAACATTGCAATTTTAATCCACAAAGGCAGAAGCGTGAAATAAGCCAGGAGAAGGTCGCAATAATTTTTTTTAAGTATAGGAGAACATTTTGGAGTAAATCTTTATATTCAAATGTAAATTATATAAAAAGGATATAAAATTATAACTATGTAGTCAAGTATTTAAATTTTAGTGTAAAAATGTGCCATATACACACATATTTTATAATCTTCGATAATCAAACCACCATCAAATGACATATTTACTATATTATTGAAAGTTTTGTTGGCACAGATGTCATATACGCTCCATGGTACATAATGGCCTCCAAAAAGGCGTTATTTTGCCTGACATGGTAACTCGGCTATTGTTGTTTATTTATTAATAAATTGTTTATTTACTTTTATTTTCTTTTTTACAGTTATATAAACTGTTTTGTTCTATAGATATTAATTAAATTTTTTATTATTTATTGCTATTTCCTTTTAAAACAATAGAAAATAATTTAAATATATATACAGGGTGTCCGAAAAGTCTGGAAACGGTCGAATAACTCGAGAAATACAAAGTAGAGTGAAAAATATTTTTAAAAAAGCTACTCAGTGATACCAAATTTGATCCCCGCAACCTACCCCCCGGGGGTCAGAGGGGGTCCAACTTTGAAATTTTAAATGATAACCCCCATTTTTTATTGCAGATTCGGGTTCTCCGGACAAAAATACGTAACTTTTGTATTTAACATTTTTTTCTAATCCTCGTTGATCACGGTGTAATTGAGCAAATAAAACAGATACATATTTTGGTTTTCCCAACCAGGTTTTGACATCTCGAAATCTGATTGGCCAGAACTTTCAACGTCAAAGTTGCCGTCTTTTGCGGAAATAGTGTTTCTCAAAAACAATCAGTGGAGATTGTTTTCATGGCGCTTTATATGCTTTTTCCATAAAAATTAATAGAAATATATTAAATTAGTTTTCTTTTTGCATGTCTTTTTATCAAGTCTATCATTTTTAAATAATAAACTGCGTATTTTGATATTATAAGTAAATAAGCACCTCCCCTCCCGAATAGAAAAATCATAGTATTTATTATTTGGGGGCGGAGTGTGTTGTTATTCTGTGATTTGATGTCTTCTGCTGTCAAAAAAATCACTTAATTCGGGGCCGGACGGGAGTGTATAAGTTTTTTTTTATTATTATTATTACTATAGAATAACATAAAGGAGCAAAAAAAACAAACAAACATATAAAATCTTTTTGTGCTGGCTGATTAAAGGATGGGAAGTAGCGTAAATTTTAGTTGGAGGAGGGTGGGATTATAGGTTTTGATGATTGATTACTTACTGCGACTACTGACTAGCAAGTAGGGCAGAAAACATTCAAAAATTCTATTAAATGTAATACTTTTTTGTAAATTAATATTTTTTTCCATTTTAACATTTTTTTCCTAATTTTAAATTTATTATTGGGTTGTTCGGGAAGTCGTGTCCGTTTAGGAAAATCAATTGTCACCGGAAAATCCTGCCCGGTAATTATTAGACATTAGATATAGGAATCAATGTCTAATTATTAAATGATAGAATTTTCCGGTTCGAATTGATTTTTCCAAACGGACACGACTCTCCGAACGACCCAATAATTTTAAACAATTGAAAATTTTTGATCTTTTAAACTTTTGAATTTAAAATATAATTTAACTCTTTAAGCACTGTTGATTAATACCTGGGAGAGAAAGACGTTTTAATTTTTATGGGGGAAGGATAATGTAGAAAAGTGTTTAATTATTTATTAATTATTACAATAATATAACAAATGGGAAAAAAATATATAAACAAAAACGTTATTTGCAGAACAAATTAAAAACAAATAAGTTTTTTCCTGCATTTTTTAAGCCCGAGAAGGGACATTTATTCATATATTTCATTCAGTTACTTCGATGTTTAATGTTAAAGTTTTGTAACAAATAAGTTAGAGCTTTTGCGGACAGTGTCCTTTAAAAAGGACTCATAATTTTTATTTTACTGGTACCCAAAATATTTAATTAAAATTTTCCATTTATAACGTACTTGAAAATAAGTAAGTTTGTATTCTCCAATAAACTCGTTTATAAATGCTGATGTCAATCTATCATTTCATCAGTTTATAAACAGAATTACTCCGTGCCGGTAAGGGTTAAACCAAATGAACATTAAAAATAAAAAACAAAATTTAAACAATATAATAATGTAAATACCCTAAAAATCCCTAAAATTTCCCTTCAAATTAAATCGAAATAAATCTCAGTCTTTTAAATATGTTTTCTTGTATTTTACATGTGCCTTATCATTTTGTACACATTCATCATAAGCATAATACAAAATCTGCAATACAAATATTTGCAACTTAAAAAGGAAAAAAGTTTAAAATTTATTTAGATTTCTTTTTAACGGAACCTAAGTTTTTAATGGGTTTTATGTATCATATTGTTTGAATTTTTTAAATTTTTTCAATTGGGGTAACTTATTTGTTATAAAAATTTAAGAACGTAGAACTAATTGAATGAAATATATTAATAAATGCCCCTTCTAGGACTTAAAAAATGAAGGAAATAAACTGATCTGTTTTTAATTTGTTCGGACAATTATGTTTTAGATTATATTTTTTGTCACATAACTTATTTTATTGTAATAATAAACAAACAAATTTCTGCCTTATTGTTCTGTTATGAAAATTAACACGTCGTTTACCCCAGCAAATATTCATTACACTTTAACACTTTCGAGACCGCATGGCGTACACAAATTTTATTTGGAATACAATGTGTTTTGTCAACTGTCGCCTTTACTTGTGAAATACAAAAAATCCTTTAATTAAAAAATTAAATGACTTTATTCATTTATTAATGGTGCCCAAAACAAATTCCACATGCACCTTTTGACGATGAATATACTATGTGCCTCACAAATCCCGACAGTGTTAAAGAGTTAAATTATTTTTTAAATTAAAAATTTTCAAATACCAAATTTTTTCTATTGTTTAAATTTATGTAAAAAAATGTTAAATTGAAAAAATATATAAATTTACAAAAACATTATTACATTTATTAGAATTATGGAAAATATTTTTGCCCTACTTGTTATTTTCTGGTTGCAGTAACTAATCAATGATCTAAATCTCCAATCCGACCGCCACCTGAATTTTACACAACTTCCCCGTTCTTTGCTCCGCCCGCACACACACACAAAAAAATATATGTTCTTCTTTTTATTTTGTCCTATATGTTACTCTATAGTAATAGTAAAAAAATCCCATACACCCACCTCCTGACCACGATTTAGAGTATAAAAGAAAAAAAAAACAGCAGAAGCCATCGAAATGCCAAATATCCACGCCTACCTCTACCAAATAACGAAGATTGTCTTTTTTTTGTGTTCGGAAGAGGAGGGGCATATTTACACATCAAAATATTTTAAAAAACGCAGGTTAATTGATTAGAATGGACTGAATGGATAAAATAAAAACACAAATAGAAATCTCATTCAATATATTTCTGTTAATTTGCATGGCAAAAGCATATAAAGCACTTTTGCCATCGAAAGAACCTCCATTGATAGTTTTCGACAAACACAATTCCAGCTAAGGCGACCCACTTTGGCAACGAAAGCTTTGGCCCATCACATTTCGTGAATAATAACATGGTTGAGAAAACAAAATATGTATCTGACACATTTTGCTGGATTACATCGTTATCTACAAAGATTCGAAAGAAAAATGTTAAAAGCAAAAGTTGCGCATTTCCCCCCGTAGAATCCGAATCTGAAATAAAAAATGGGGATTATCATTTACAATTTCCAAGTTGGAACGCCTCTGACACCCATGTGGTCGAGGTGGGGTGTCAACTTTGGGATCACGGAATAGCTTTTAAAAAAATATTTAACATGTATTTTTTTTGTTTTTCAATCTTATATGAATTTCTTGAGTTATTCGACCGTTTCCAAACATTTCGGACACCCTGTATTTTGTCACATTTGATATTTTATTGTAATAATTTATAAATAATTAAACACTTTTCTACATCATCCTTCCCCTATGAAAATTGAAACGTCGTCTTCCCCAGAAATAATCAAGAGAGCTTAAAGAGTTTAGTTATTTTTTAAATGAAAAAAGTTTAAAAGATCAAAAATTTTCAATTGTTTAAAATTATTAATTTTAAAATTATGAAAAAAATGTTAAATTGAAAAATATTTTTAATTGCAATAAAACGTTTATAAGAATTATTGAAGAAGTGTCTGCCCGACTTGATATTTTGGAGATACAGAAACTAATCAATCATCAAAATATGTAACTCCACCCCCACTGAAATTTACGCTACATCCCCATCCTTTGCTCAGACAGTATAAAAAGTTTTTATATCTTTCTTTTTAAATACTTTGTCCTATATTTTGTTCTATAGTAATAATTAAAAAAAACTGTACACCAGCATCAGCCTCCTGAATTAGATGATATTAAAAAAAAAAAAAAAAAAAAAAAAAAAAAAAAAAAAAAAGACATCAAAACGCAGAATATCTGCACACTCCGTCCCCAAATAATGAAGATTAATCCCTTTTCTGACCGGGAGGGAAGGTGTATATTTACATGTTAAAAAAATCAAAATTGTCAGGTTATTATTTTGAAATGATTGACTGGATAAAAAAATATGCAAATACAGTACTAATTTAATGTATTTCTATTAATTTTCATGGAAAAAGCATATAAAGCGTCATCGAATTTCGAGAAACACTATTCCCGCAAAAGACGGCTACTTTGACGATGAAAGTTCTGTCCAATCAGATTTCGAGATGTCAAAACCTGGTTGGGAAAGCCAAAATATGTAACTGTTTATTTGCCTATTACACCGTGATCATCGAATATTAGAAAAAAATGTTAAATACAAAAGTTACGTATTTTTTTCCGTAGAATCCGAATCTGCAATAAAAAATGGGGGTTATCATTCAAGATTTCAAAATTGGACCTCCTTTGACCCCCGGGGGCTCGGTTGCGAGGGTCAAATTTGGTATCACTGAGAAGCTTTTTAAAAAAAATTTATTACGTATATTTTCGTTTTTCAATCTGCTTTGCATTTCTCGAGTTATTCGACAGTTTGTAACGACACCCTGTAATTCGACACCCTGTATGTAACTGGTATTCGAAAACGATGTTTTCACCAAATTGGCGTGAAAAAAAAAAATCGCGCCAAACCCGGTACGTATCTATGCCTAATAGTTATTTACATTATTGTGATTACTTAGTATCAGGCAACATATTGAAGAGTATTTGGTATATTTTTAATATATGGGCTTTGGTGTGTTAGAGAAAATTGCCTTGGCGACTGAAGTGAATTTTACGTATATTTACTGGCAAACTATTTACTTTTCATATACATATTTTTTCGATACTTATTTTATTTATTTATATAAAGAAGAGCTATTTATCTACCTTTAAATACGAAAAGAAATAATTTATGGTTCTAACTGATTATCCCATAGACCAAAAAAAATATCGCCAAACTATAAGATTAAATGCCAATAATGGGTGATCGTAAATGTCAAATTTACTTGATATTAAACCCTTTACACGTGTTTGTTACGTCATCAGGTGATTTTTAATTCGATATTTACGTTTCTTCGCGATCTGCTGCAATTTTTTGACATTCCATTTTTCACCTATAATACTAAACTAATTTCTACCTTCATTTCAATAAAGTTTATTCGGATTTCGTATAACAATTTTCGAATTTTTCGGGTATTTTGTATGTGATTTTTAGTGTAGTTTAACGATTTTCTACCATTTTTCCACATAAGAAAAGACGTTGATAGAAGTTGAATCAACTTTTAATCTTCGAACACAATATATATATATATATATTTTCTCTTTTCGAAATTTGCGCAGCGATTTAAAATTTTTTCGCGATATCTTATTGTGATTTTCAGAGGTTTTTCGCAATTCGTGCTGTTTTTTTACGTACCCGGGCAACGCCGGGCAAGTTAGCTAGTAAATATAATAAACCCAACTGGAGTGAAAAATTAGCCAGAGCCAGGAATCGAACCTGGGACCAAAAACTAATATTAACTTAAGGGATTATATTAATTCGATTTTTCCACATTAGGAAAAAGAATGCGGTTTATTTCTTTTAAACCCAACATAGTAAACTTTGTTATCTTTTCAGAAAAGTTTATTCGGAATTCGTGGAGCGATTTTGGAAATTTAGCGAATTTTTTATGCGATTATTGAACAGCATGTCCATACATATAAGGGGGGTTCTCGTAGAGGGGGATCCAGTTTTGTCGCCAAATAACGCCAAGTTTGTCGCCAACCTGGCGGTATATCGCCAAATTTGGCGACCAAATTGAGTTGCCAAAAGTGACGACAACTTGGCGATATCTCTAATATTACGCCAAATTCCGATAGACTTCCACTGTAAAACAATATAGGGTTTACTTGCTTACATAAAATCAACAAATTGAGATATTTTAATGCAACAAAATCTACTATTAACTTAAGGGATTATGTTAATTATATTTAAGGGAGTCCAAGTAAATTAATTATTAATAAAAGTAACATGATCTAGTGCTTAGCATGATTTCCAAAACATAAATTTTAAGAGAGCCCACAGGTCAAAGGAATTAGATTTGAAACTTTTATCCAATTATAGTAAATTTTGACTTTCGTGATTCTTGAACTTTTTGTGATTTTTAATGCGATTTTTACGCTTCTTCGCGATCTGCTGCAATTTTTTGACATTCCATTTTTGACCTAAAGTACATTCTGCCCTCATTTCAATAAAGTTTATTCGGATTTCGTATAGTAATTTTTGAATTTTTCGGGAATTTTGTATGTGATTTTTGTGTATTTTAGCGATTTTCTACTATTTTTCCACATTAGGGAAAGGAATCAACTTGCAATCTTCGAACATAATATATATATATATATTCTCTTTTCAGAATTTGAGAAGCGATTAAAAAATTTTTCGCGATATCTTATTGTGATTTTCAGAGTTTTTTCGTAATTCCTGCTGTTTTTTGACGTACCCGGGCAACGCCGGGCAAGTTCGCTAGTCTATAATAATAAAGAAACAAGTTTCTGTGTGAGTGAGTGTTTCGACGGTGTTCTAAAGAGACCGCTGCACGTAGAGCTACTCAATTTGGGGAAAAGGTACGTCTATATATGAAGTTTTGCACCTCGAAGCCCGATTTTCGATTTTTTGATTAGATTTTTTTTTATTTAATTTTTTATGCGATTTTTAGCACTTTTTTAAGTTTCGAGGCGATTTTTTCCATATAAGTGAGAAGAATATGGTTTCTTTCTTTTAACCCAATATAGTAAATTTTGTTCCCTTTTCAAAAAAGTTTATTCGGAATTCATGCAGCGATTTTTGAATTTTTAGCGAATTTTTTAATCAATTATTAAACAGCATTTAATGCATTTCCATACCTATATGGATGTTACTGTACAGGGACACAGTTCTGTCGCCAAAGGCCGCCAAGTTTGTCGCCAACTTGACTCTATATCGCCAAGTTTGGCGACCGACATGAGTCGCCAAAAGTGACGCCAACTTGGCGATATCTCTAATATTTCGCCAAATTCTCATAGACTTCCATTGTAAACCAATACGGATTACTTGCTTACAGAAAATCAACAAACTGAGATATTTTAATGCAACAAAAACTAATATTTATAATAAAACACTCATACTACAATATATATTAAAACACACATACACACATAAATAACGCCTGCATTCAACAGTTAAAGGTATATATAAATATTATACAGACATACAAACAATAAATACAATAAACCCAACTGGAGTGAAAAATTAGCCAGAGCCAGGAATCGAACCCGGAACCAAAAACTAATATTAACTTACAGTGGGTTGCCAAATTATTAGGGACAGTCATGAAGTATAGGTTTTTTGTTCAATATTAGGATATAATTTGAAAATAAACACTGTTTTTAAGTTTAAAAAGCTTTATTGTTATACTAGTTTAAGTATTTACACAGTATTAGTTGAAAAAAAACCGACAAAAATATAATACAGTCAATTTACCAATGTTAAGTAAAGAATAATAATGTTTGGTGACATTTCCTTTGGCTTCGAGGAGTCCTTCGATGTGTCTCGGCATGCTTTCTATGCAATTTCTGGCACTTTCTTTTATTTTAGAGTTGTGATGCCATACATTTATTAGTTTCCCATATAGCACAGGAGCTCCCAGATTCCTCCCCGGGAGCTCCAACTCATCCCAAATTGCTCCCAAAATTAAAATGACAAATGCAGGCTCTCCTGAGGAAGCTAATTAAAGGATATCCTGAGGAGTAACGTCCTGAGAGATTCCCGAGGAGCAACCTCCCCGGGACAACATTCCTGGGGATGTACTTAGGAGGCCACCTTCTAGGAAGACCTTCCTGGGGACATCCCTGGGAAGACCCTCCTGGGGACATCCCTAGGAAGTCATTTATTTGGTATTCAATAGATTTTTGTTAAAAATAACAAATATATATTTATAATTTGACTCTGGAATATAATATAAGATATGTGTGGTTGAGAATAATAACGTGGAAAGACGCAAACCAAACATGTTATCCAATAAACTATGAAATAAACAATGTGAGCAATGGAACAATCATCTTATTAAACATGGTAATACAATATACATTTGTATTTTAAAGAAAGTTTTTCTAAAGATATAATTTTAATAACTCCGAATGGAAATATGCATTTTTCCATTGAAGCAGTTTTTTTTAAAACTGTAATCTTCGAAAATATCTATCCATTCGCATCAGCACTTCGCACACTTCAACTTGATTTAAGCTTTTGAAGTTTCATATCAGCGAGCTAGCGTTGCATTTCCTATTTCCTGTTGCCTTCGATAAACGCTAGTTTTTGCTGATAAAGTCCGACTCTTACTTTTTTTAATTTAAGAGGTAAGTAAAGTTTATTTTAATTTTTCATAGTGTAGTATTTATGTAATATGTAAATTCTCATTTGATATCGTGATTGCGCAGTAAAATAGTAGTATACTCATTTCCACACGTGTAATACAGTCACTTGGAAATATGAGCATTTGTACGTTTATTTGGGTCTTGAGGTCTTATGTTGATTGCAAATATAATTTTAGATTCCAATTATTTAGGAAATCAGAAAAAATGCGAAATAACCAGGGAAAATCCTTGGGGGAAAAAGAATCCTATGCAATTGGAAAAAACAGCAAAGTTTAGTTTTTAATGAGGCAATTCATTTATTTTCGGAAAATTTTTCATTGTTTTTATTTCATAGTCTAATATAATTTGTGGTACTGTAAAGATTTTAAAAATAGTAATTAAAATTTCATTAGGGCAGTCTATGCAGTTTTTTTTTTTTTTACGGTGTCCATTTCGCAAGTTATTTTTGTGAAAAATATAGTGGCTCACATTTGTTTTCGGACAATTGCGTTTTTGAAACTTACTTATAAAAAACATCATCTAAATATTAAAGGATCTACTTAAAAAATTTTTCATACGAACTTTATTTTCTCTATAATAAAACATATATTGTAATGAAAATAAATTCAAAACTTTTTTTTCAAAAAATTAGTCTACTGAGAAAGGGCTAAAAACAATCTCACATAAGTAATTGGACACTTTAAAGATTCAACAAATGTAAACAAAAATATGCAAATAATCAAACATTTTAATACTTTGTTGGGTATCCTTTAGCTGAAATCATACTTTTAAAATGTTTTGGCATGAATGCAACTAGTTTTTTGTGTAAGAATGTTCAATTTTGTTCCATTTCTCTATTAATACTGTTTTAAGTTGTTCTTTCGAAGAAATATCCATGTTTTCTAGTTCTTTTCTCCAGTTCATGGCGCACATTTTCAATTGAGTTTAAATCTGGAGAATATGGTGGAGTGGGAGTCTTGATAACTTTGGAACGGTTGTACAGCAGCCATAAGCAAACATTTAGGGCTGTATGTTTGGGATCATTATCTTGATACAAGTTGCATGCGTTTTGAATTCCAAGTTTTTGGGCAGATATTTTCAAGATTTCTTTCAGGATATTTATATACTTATAATATTGGTCCATATTATTTCCAATGGAAACTAAATTTCACGTACCAGAAGTAGCAAAACATCCCCAAACCATTATGCTTCCATATCCATGTTTGACAGTTGACAATACATTTTTCAGATTGACCTCTTCGTTGGGCTTTCTCCACACAGTTATTCGACCATCAGACCCAAATATGTTAAATTTTGATTCATCCACAAATATCACGTTTTTATAAAACGATACATCCTTGTCTACCATGGATTTTGCAAAATCCAAACGTAACTTTCTTACTCTTTCATTAATAAATTTTTTTCTTCTGGCAACTCTACTGTTGTATCCATATGATCTGATAACTTGTCTAACAGTTTCAGGGTTTATTTTTATTGCAAATCTGTTTTCTAATTCTGTTGTAAGTTTCACTGCACAAATTCCTAGTTTTTTCTTGATTTTATGCATAATAAACCTTAGATTCCTGAGAGTTAGCTTGTGAGAAGCTCCTGATTTTAGTGCTTTTTCAACAGTTTCACGTAGTTTCCATCGTTTTATAATAGCAAAAACAGTTGAATGATTCACTTTAACAAGTTTTGCGATAGTTTTGATGCTTTTACCATCTTTAAAATGTTCTATGATTAAATTACGAATGGAATTTGATGTAACGTTGTAGCGTCCGGCCATGTTCGCTTCAAATATAGAAATGTAAACAAATTTACATGAATTAGTAGTAATTTCAAAGTGCAGACGATAATATTTGATATGTATTTCCATTTATAATAAAAAATAAATAACAAAAAATATTATCTGTCAAAAAATTTAGTAAAGCTTTCAAGTGTCCAATTACTTATGTGAGATTGTTTTTAACACTTTCTCGGTAAATTAATTTTTTGGAAAAAAAGTTTTTAATATATTTTCATTACAATATGTAGGTTTTATTATACGGAAAATAAAGTTCATATGAAAATATAACTAGATCCTTTAATATTTAGATGATGTTTTTTATAAGTAAGTTTCAAAAACACAAGTGTCCAAAAACAAATGTGAGCCACTGTATATTTTGTAACGAAAGATGAAATCCTCATTGTTACTCAAATGTTACTCAAATTCGAGCCAAGTATTTATTAATCATATCTTCTGCTAATTTTTTCCTTTCTGGTAAGCATGTTTTGATTGCAAATTACATTTTGAAGCCTAACAAAACAAAAAGTAGTGATAATTTTGTGAAGGGAACTATTTTAAGGGGAATTTTATGAAGGAACCTATTTCATTAAAAAGAATTTAAATTTTGTAAATAGGCCTGTTATTTGTTAAATTGGGATTATCAATTCGTTAAATCAAAATTTTTTGTTCCATTTTCGTCAGGAGCATTAAAAAATGCACTAAATCGAGAAATTCATTAAATTGGGGACCGATTGTATTTTGTAAATCTTTAATATATGATTAATAATTCATCTAAAAAAACTCCTTTCCTCCCTCCCCCCTCCAAAAAATAAATTCTTTTTTGCTCCCTCAACTCACGAAGTTAACCTTTTTTAACTTTTCTGCTCTGCTGACTGAGTTCAGGGCTTGAAATTCAACTTTTCCCCAGAATATGGATCTTCCTCCCAACATTTTATAAATGGAGGCGAGTTCAACTGTTCATGGAGGAGGAGGAGGGGGGGAAGATAACCCAGTTATTCTTTATGTGTCACCTAAATAATTATGGTAATACTGACATAACAAAATACTATAAATCAACAATTTCGAATAATTAACCGAAATGTTTATTTTAATTAAAATAAAAGAACAAAATCAAGCTTTATCCCCATATCTATTTTTCAACTTTCATCCAATGTCAATTGACAATTGGGTCGTAAATTTAGATTTTATCTGATTTTCTGTGCTAAAGCTGCTTTCACAAGGTACACTTTTAACAAACACAGAGCAACTTTTATAACTTTGGAAATAAGTTTAATCTCATGGTTATTAACAGAGACCCGGAGCCGGAGCGCTCCGTAGCTATGTTTTCCCTGGAGCTGGAGCTGTAAATTTCCCCCTGCTCCAGGGCTCCTTTAGTTTTTAATATTCTTTTAAATCTTTTTTTTTCCCGTCTTTTAAGTTTCCAGGCTTAAAATATTTTAATTACATCATTTTTCAGTATTCTAATTATATCATTTTTTAGGTTTTTTTTTTTTTTTTTTTTTTTTTTTTTTTATTAGAGATGAAAATCTTTTCAAAACATGGTAACTCTACTTTACTTTTACTTTCTACTTGAGCTAAATGACAAAACTATTTGAAAACAAATATGGCCGCCTGTTGTTTACATGTGTAGTTGTACAATTGTGGTTGTTTGAAAAGTGTAGAAGAAATTTAAGATTTTTGTGTTTAAAATTCCACCAAACTTTCTATTTTAAAAGTAAAAGCTAAAAGATGTCATGTTGTCTGAAGAAGCATTTCAAGTTTCATGAGAAGAAAAATGCATTTTGTCGGATCTTTAATGAAGGTAAAGGAAGAAAGAATTTGTGAGCAAAAAATTAAATGTGTAAATTAAAATCTGCAACTCAAAAGGTCGGAGCGGAGCTAGAGCCGGAGCATCAAAAATTATTCGGCTCCGGGTCACTGGTTATTAATAGTGGTGTACAGAGTAGTACTTTGGCCGAATACCGAGTACTCGGCCACTGACTACTCGGCCGAGTACCGAATACTGAGTAGTTGTGTAATAAGGGAAAAAAACACACCGATGTGCACATAATGTGAGCTTAGGTGTACATATATATAAATATACCTGTGTACATATATATATATACATATTATATATATCTGTGTGCACATATATATAATATACATATATAGTATATATAAATTAACTAATTAAATTTGAAATTTATTTGTGTACCTTTTAAAGACAATTTTTGACAATTCAAAACAGTAGCAAAAAAAGGAGAATTGACACATAACAAAAGTACAATTATTAACCAATATAAAATAAAACATTCTTCAACCCTCCAATTTATTCTGATACCTGAAATCTGTCTATCAAAAATAAGAATGTTTATTTGTTACTGTAACAATTCATTGAATAATGCAAAACATTTCGTATTTATTTTGTAACTGTACATTATTTTCTTTTGATTAAAAATAAAAGAGAGGTACAAAAAGAGATGCAGACTTTCTTAACAGAAGACTTATGTAAAACTGACACTCCATTTGCATGGTAGGGGGGAGGAGGGAACTTTTCCGATTATGTGCAACCTTGCAAAAAAATTCTTATGTGCACCTTCAACCACTGGTTTATTCTGAACGTATATTTTCAGATTCAGGCCAAATTTATAGTAGTAAAAGAAATGCCCTGTCCACTGATAATGTAGAACGTTTGGTGTTTTTGCACCATAATTTGAAATATAATAAATTTAACTATTAATTTTTTTATTACATTTATTGTATTTTCAGTTACTTTATCCAAAATAGTGGTCTTTTCTGTTTTCCTATATATTTAAAACGAACTTATTTGTATAAATGTGAAACTAAATTTTAATCTGGAATTATTTTATGAGGGTTTTTGTTCTTAACTTTTTCTATATTTTGTAGACATATTGTTAAATACCGAGTAAATAGTTTTATGAATTATTGCATATATTATACATTGACATTCGAATAACTTTTTATAGATCAGTTTTAAATTCATATGCTTAAAAAATGAAATTCTTCCAACTATTCGGTATTAGCCGAGTACTCTGCCAAAATATTGCCGAGTATTTACCGAGTACTCAGTACGGCTCTAGTTATTAACTTGTAAATGGAGGGGGGGGGGAGGGAGGATCAGAAATTGGGTTAGTAGCCAGTGGCCAGTAGACTGTTTTATTAGTGGCCACTTTTTAAAGTGTCCAACTATAATGTATCAAACTTTCTTGACATCTAAATAAACCATAATTGTATATAAACTTATTTTTCTATAAATCTGAATATTTTATACCGTCCAACGGTTCATGACAGGAATCGGGAATAAGGAAAATTTCCTTAAGATCAGAAAGCCTATTATCACATAATTTTTTTTTTTTTTTTTTTTTTTTTTTTTTAAGAACATATTTATGGATTATTTGTATATGTTCATAAACACACATTAATCAAATTTATTTGCGTTCTTTATATAAAAAATAAGTTAACCTGGCAGGACGCGCGCTGTGAAACGTAACACGGGAACGGGCATGGGGTGTCAGCACACCCCAAACATATTAAATAGGCATAAATATGAAAAAAACTTTAGAATTCTGTCTGTTAGTGAAATTCATGATAAGTACACTCTTTCTCGTGAAAAATGATAGCTAAAATGTTAAAGTATCGTTAATTAAAAAAAAATAATAAACAATAAATTAAAAGCACTCACCGACAGCAGACGAATATTTTCTGACGTGGGGTGTCAAGTACCTGTCCTGCCGGGTTAATAAAAATTCCAACAACGTGTATTAGGGATGCACAATGTGTGGCCTGTGATTTCATCAATGAATAGTGCAAAAAAATTGCAGTTTTTGCTCGTATGTCGCAAAAAAAAGTGAATTTCATTAATTAGTCATTAGAAAATCAAATTTATCGATCTGATGCAGGAAAATTTGTGAATTTCGTCAATTTATTGCAGGGAAAATTTTTGTGAGTATCATCAGCAGGGTTGCCGGCTTTTAGCCAGGCCTCGTTTTAACCACTTAAAAAAAAAAAAAAAAAAACAGCTTTTATTGAAAAAAGGCAGATTTTATTTTTAAAATTTGGTTTACAGCTAATTTATATTAAATTTGGATCAATTAATTTTCAGTACACTTAAATATTTTCTACTAAAAATATTATAAATTTCTATCAAATTTTGCAAAATAAATAAGTCTTTGTAACTGCTAGAAGGCAAATGTGAAGGAATTATGTCCGAAAAAAAATTATAAATATTGAAAAGAATAGAAGTTACTCTTCAAACTGGTGTTTTGAAATTTTATATTACATAGCTCCACATTATTTTAAAGATTATATTTAATTAAACAGTGACAAAATGTAACACATCAAAATGGAAAAATTCTTATGTGGCCATATGGAGAGATTAAGTTGCAAATGCTAAAAGAGAAATTAGAGAGGATATAATATTTGAGGAAAGTTTGGTACATAAGTGTGTAAAATAAAGAGCAATTAAATTTAAATAAACACAACTAAAATTTTCTAAATAAAATTTTGAAAAGCATGTTTCTATGCATATTAATGCATATGCTGTTCATAATATTGCTTTTAGTGAGAAATGGTGTTTTTATTGTGACTATATATGATTTTAAATGTTTATGAGAAATAAAATAGGACTTGTATATTAATTCTTAAAATTAGTTAATAATAAAACATGTAACTAAGTAACCATTGTCCTCTTTAATTTTATAAAGTATTAAAAAAAGGGGGGGTGAAAGGGGTAAATGGTCAGTGTAAACCAGATAAAGCAGTTGGTATGGCAATTTTAAAATTTAGCTGACCTGACTCCCCGTGGCAGAATGTGCGCGACGAGCGTCGCAGACGTTTCAAGGCTCCTGCAGACCAAAAACATATAATACACAGCAGAAGAAAAAAAAACCGGGGTGAAAGCGTTTGCTAAGTGAGAACGGTCTGAAAATTAAAAATCTCATCGGTCCAAACATTTGGAAATAAAAAAGTCCTTCCGGCCAGTGCCGGGAGGAAGAGGTAGCTTTCATAATCCTTATTTTAAAAAAGCCAACTTATATCATGCAAACACACGAAGCTCAATTTAGTGGAAACTGAATATAGGAGATTCAATACTAATTTTTATCAATATAATGAATAAGAATTTTGCGAAATTAGTCAGCTTTATCCAAGCGGCTTTTCTTTAAAGTAACTTATATTTGGCTGCCAAATTCGGCAATTTCTTAAAGTGCCTGTCATTTTAAGACAACATGGTGGATGAGGCTAAGCAGTGAACTTGGTCGAGACCTTAGTAATTGCTGTGCACATGCTCACTTACATTGGAATCGGTTAATATATAGGAGTGCTGTCGCATGCAAAAAATCAGATTTTTCAAAATGTCACCCACAATAGAAATTGAAACTGCTATATCTGAGCCATTTTTTAAGGTAAAGACAAACAAAAAATGCTCCTGAATCCTTATATCAAGATCAAATACTTAAGAAAGAAACCTTTTTCAATTTTTAATTTTTTTTGCACCTCACTTTAAATATATATATATATATTTAAATTTAATGGCCGCCATTTTGAAAAAAGATGGCTGATGAATCTGGCCAGCGAACTTGGTCGAGGTGTTGATGTATACTATCCACATGCCTTCTTACATCGAAATAGGCGCATACGTGTGTTATCGCGCGACAAATACCAGATCGTTTCAAAATGTTAGCCATGCTAGAAATTCAAAGTGCTATAAATCAACCATTTTTTAAGATATCAACAAAAGAACAAATTTTCAGAAACAAAAACTGCTCCGGAATCTTTGTATCAAGGCCAAACACATAAAAAAAATCTTTTTCATTTTCCAATTTTTTAATACCTCATTTTGAATTTTAAATTTAATTTTTTTTAAATGGCAACCCTTTTGAAACAAGATGGCGAATGAAGCTGGCCAACGAAATCGGTCGAGACATTGGTATGTACTATGTACAGACCAAGTTACATCCAAATAGGTTCATAAATACGCCTGTTATCGCGTGACAAAAATCAGGTCGTTTTAAAATGTCAGCCACAAGAGAAATTCAAAATGCTATTACTCAGCCATTTTTTTTTTAGATATAGACGAATGAAAAACTGTTCCGGAATCTTTGTATTAAGGTCAAACACATACAGAAAAAATCTTTTTCATTTTCCAATTTTTTGGTATCTCATGTAAATTTGTTTATTTTTTAAATTTTTTAAATGGCCGCCATTTTGAAACAAGATGGCGGATGAAGCTGGGCAACGAACTCGGTCGAGATATTTGTATGTACTATGTACACACCAAGGTACATCCAAGTCGGTTCGTAAATACGCCTGTTATTACGTGAGAAAAATCAGGACGTTTCAAAATGTCAGCCACGCTAGAAATTCAAAATGCTATAACTCAGCTATTTCTTAAGATATAGACGAAAGAAAAACTGCTCCCGAATCTTTTTATCAAGGTCAAACACATAAGAAGAAAATATTTTTTCAATTTTCAATTTTTGGTACCACATTTCAAATTTAAATTTTTCTTAAAAATTTAAATGGCCGCCATTTTTAAACAAGATGGCGGGTGAAGCTGGCCAACGAACCCGGTCGAGACATTGATATGTACTATGTATAAACGAAGTTACATCCAAATCGGTTCATAAATACGCCTTTTATTGCGTGACAAAATTCAGGACGTTTCAAAATGTCAGCCACGCTAGAAATTCAAAATGCTATAACTCAGCCATTTTTTAAGATATAGACGAAACAAAAACTGCTCCGAAATCTTTGTATAAAGGTCAAATACATAAGAAAAAAATATTTTTCCATTTTCAAGTTTTTGGTACCACATTTCAAATTTTAAATTTTTAAAAAAAATTTAAATGGCCGCCATTTTGAAACAAAATGGCGGATGAAGCTGGCCAACGAACTCGTTCGAGACATTGGTCTGTACTATGTATAAACGAAGTTACATCCAAATCGGTTCATAAATACGCCTTTTATCGCGTGACAAAATTCAGGACGTTTCAAAATGTCAGCTTCGCTAGAAATTCAAAATGTTATAACTCAGCCATTTTTTAAGATATAGACGAAACAAAAACTGCTCCGGAATCTTTGTATAAAGGTCAGGTCAAATACATAAGAAAAAAATATTTTTCCATTTTTAATTTTTTGGTACCACATTTCAAGTTTTAAATTTTTTTAAAAATTTTAAATGGCCGCCATTTTGAAAGAAAACGGCGGATGAAGCTGGCCAACGAACTCGGTCGAGACATTGGTATGTACTATGTACACATCGAATTACATCGAAATCGGTTCATAATTACGGTAGTTACAGTGTGACATAGGTCAGATATATATATATATATATATATATATATCAATTTTGAACGGAGGGTGGTTTCGGGGTCTGGGGGTCATGATCGATGAAAATATACCAAAATTTTTTGAAATCGCTTTCCTCCGAACGGCTACAATAGGTAGCTTTTTTGTAAAGAAAGCTACCTAAAAGAAATCACTGAAAAATATCGCAAATTATGACAAGTGATTGGGAAGAAAAAAAAAAGCTTTTTTCGTCAATCGTTTGCAGAAAAAATCGCCAATTTCACCAAATGATCGCGGGGAAAAAAAGGTAATTTTGGTATATGATTGCGGAAGAACGCGGATTGCAGCAAACCACAGCAGAAAAGGTGGATTTTGGCAAAGGATCGCGGTAAAACACTAATTTCGTCAAAGGATCGCAGTAAAATATGAATTTCGTCAAAGGATTACGGTAAAACGTGAATTTCGTCAAAGGATCGCGGTAAAACATGAATTTCGTCAAAGGATCGATGTAAAACGCTAATTTCGTCGAAGGATCGCGGTAAAACGCTAATTTCGTCGAAGGATCGCGATGAAACTCGAATTTCGTCGAAGGATCGCGGTGAAATGCGAATTTCGTCGAAGGATCGTGGTGAAATGTGAATTTCGTCGAAGGATCGCAGTGAAATGCGAATTTCGTCGAAGGATCGCGGTGAAATGCGAATTTCGTCGAAGGATCGCGGTGAAATGCGAATTTCGTCGAAGGATTGCGGTGAAATGCGAATTTCGTCGAAGGATCGCGGTGAAATGCGAATTTCGTCGAAGGATCGCGGTGAAATGCGAATTTCGTCGAAGGATCGCGGTGAAATGCGAATTTCGTCGAAGGATCGCGGTGAAATGCGAATTACGTCGAAGGATCGCGGTGAAATGCGAATTACGTCGAAGGATCGCGGTGAAATGCGAATTACTTCAAATGATCACAGAAAAAATACACATTCGTCAAAATATCGCTGAGAAAACGGGAAGTTTGCAAAGATTCACATAAAGAAACGCCGTCAAAGAATTGCCTATGAAACACATTTCGAGAAATGATCACGGGAAGAACGCAAATTTCGTCTAAAGGCCATTGAAAAAAAGAAAGTTTAGTCGAATGATCACAAAAAAATGCAAATTTTGTCTAAGGGACATTGAAATAATGAGAATTTCATCACAGGATCGCAGAAATAATGCAAATTTCGTCAAAGGATCGCGAAAAAAAAACGCTAATTTCTTCAAGAACTGCGAGAAAACGCAAATTTCTTAAAAAGATCGTGATCGTAATTTTTTTTTTATTTTTTTATTTTATACGTCACTTGCAAAAAACATTGTGAATTTTGTCAATTTGTCACAGGATAAAAATCGCATCATATGAAACTAAAAAGTGACAACACAGGGGTGGCGATTGATTACACTTTTTAAATTTCACTTTTACAACTCATTGTAACAATTACTTATTTTTAACTGTGCCTGGCTTTTAAATCTGTTAAAAGCTAACATTGAAAATCCAATTTAATCATTGGTCTTAAATTGATTTAAGCAAACATTGCAAGCCTCAATGATCTCAGATTTAAGAAAAAAATGGTTTTTTTTTAAATTTATTTTTTGTAAACATTATTGAGTTTGAGATTTTAGAAAGTATCAAGATATGTTTGAAAATTGAAAAGAAAAGGTAAAATTTAATTCTTAAATTCCAAATTCATTGAATTTTAATTTGTATACTTAATAGTCTTATGATGAAAAATTAAATTTTCACATATTTGGATAGTATTTAAAAATATATTCTTCATTTTCTATTGTTCTGTAATTAGATTTTCACATTCTGCCATAAGAAATACAAAATAAAAGCCCGTTTTAAAAAATGCACATTATAATTTGTTTATAGATCCATAATTGTTTGGTTTTGGTTCTTCAAAGGTGTAAAATGTCCTTGGTTTTTATTTAAAGAAATGTGTACACAAACCCTTATTACTTTTTATAAAATGGAATTGTGTATATCATGCTTAGTTAAAGCTAAAAAATTGGCATTGCATTTTTTTTTTTTTTTTGGCAGATCCTTTTTTAATGAATTTCCATATAAGAAAAAGTTGCAGTGTTGATTTTTCTTTTAAGTTTGATACTCCTCACCAGTTGAAGATTGCATTCTATTTCTTTCTCAACGAGTTGTTGAAGTTTTAAAATTTTCCATACATTTTGCAGAAAAATTTTCTGTTTCATTGAAAATTTTGAATTTTAGGATTTTTTAGATTTAGCATCAATATGTTTCGGGCTTTTTTGAATTGCTGATCTATATTTTCCTTCAATACAAGGATTTAAGTTAAGTTCACATTCACAGAACTTAGGCTATACAATGCAACACAGCAGTTAGAATAATCAAAACTCGCGAATGTTAAGGGATTACTGTATTTTAAACCCTGACTAATACTATTCTTTAATGATTCAATTTATTATTCATTAATAGTATGTTTTGATAAATATTTCTGTTAAATAGGATATTGGCAGAAATGTTCAAGAGAAAGAAAATAACATATTCAAAACGACATGTCCGCCGCTTGATTAACAGGGACATATCTCAGTCAGAGTCTCATAAAATAGTTCTGAATACATGAGGAACCTTTCTCAATACCTGTCAGAGACTACAAGCAACCTTATAAGGCCCCAAAGTTTGGAACCTTCAAAAAAGTTTGGGACCATATCAAGCTCAGAGGAATCTGAAGATGAAAGATTTTTACATAGGGAGCCTTTCCCAGAAACACCTGATTTAGGACAACCTTCAGCTTCAAAAACACCTGATCTGTCTTCGATTTCAACAACACCTTCAGGTAGTTAATAATTAAAATGTAAATCTCTAATAATTAAAATGCAAATCAACTAATGCTGTCACCACCGACGTTAACGAGTTTTTGTCTTTCTTCTTGAATATTAAGAAAACTGCTGCATACAAAAATATAAAAATTGGTTGTACAGTACACTCCCTTAAATCTGTCCTTCTGAAACTTACAGTTCAAATGTAGAAAAGCAAAATTACAGAAACTTGTAGTTTTGTATCATTCTGTATGTATTTCAATATGTAATTCTCAATAATATGACTGAATTTGTAGTTTTTTATGAAGGAAGTATAAATTAATTTCTGAAAAAAATCAAGATATTGTCAGTAATAATTGCAAGCTTTTTATCAAATATTTATGTGTTAATCAGGTATGTATGTATTTTGCAGGAAAATATTGAAACATTCTTTAATAGGTCCCAGGAAAATATCACAATTATACCTGTAAAAGGAGATTCTAAACAAACCATTTAAAAATGTTTTAAAATAAGGCCTTTTTATGAACAGTGTGCTTGTTTGTTTTTTTCAACTACCATTTGTGGAAACTAGTGATACTTTTTATGCCTGATTTTTCTGACTGATGACCTGTTAAAAATTTTCCTATATTTAAAAAACTGAACATAATTACCCCTGGTTTGTGAAGACAAAATTATTTTTCCTGTATTTCCTTCCCCCTCTTTTAGCCAATTCTTTTTTATTGCTGCATGTTCTTTTTGTATTAGAAGGTATCGTGTCACCGACTGGGAATTTTTAGAAGTCTACCGTGATGTGAATTTTATGAACGCACGATCCTAAGTGTATATGAATGAGACAGCAACGAGAAGGTGCAGCAAAAGATCACAAATTTTAGTAAGTCGCGTTACAAATACGTTGATTACATCAATTGGTCGTTGTACTATATCCATCGTTTATAGATAAAAATCATAAATTTTGGCATTATAACATTAGCAGCATTTTAGTCACTAATTTCGTCACTAGTTCATTATATCGTGAAATTTGTCGATTGTCCATTAATAAAAATCATATTTTCGGCAGTCACTCCCAGTTTAAAAAAAAAAAAATCTGATTTCGTCAGTTAGTTGCAGAAGTATTAAGTGTAAAAAAATATAGCTTAAAAAAACAAAATTAAGTACAACTTCTGAAATGCTAATATTTTATTCCTGACATGTGTTCAAAATTCTTGAAATAGTCAGAAGAGAACTTTAAATAATTTACTCTTGATATAGTTTTTGCAATGTTGATGTCTGTGATATTTCTTACTAAAACATGTGTAGCTGTATTTACATATAAATAAAATTCCTTTACTTTCCTGAAAAAAATCCTATATATCATTATCCTATAATATTTTTGAAGAGTCATTTCTAGGCTTGCATTTGATATGTGCAGATTTCTATTTGACTTAATTGCTTTGTGACTTTTTATTTAGATAGGGAGAAAGGAAAAAAAATCTACAAAATTAATAAAGATGGTTGCAAAATTTGAATTCAAATTTGATAAATTACAGTCAACATCAACATTAGATCTATTTATGGAAAAATTCAGTGAGCAACAGATAATTTCGATTGACACTATTGCCAGTGAGCATAGACTTCCTCAGTTTCCTCTGGAGACCCCTGAAGCTGTAGAAGAACTATACTTGGGGAAGACCTTAGTTGACAATGGTGATTATACTGAGCGAGCCTTTTTACCGACTCTGGCGTTGTAGGATTTCCATACTGGGAGATATAGCGATGAGTTTGGTGCACAGAAAATCCTTTTTCGGATTTAATTTATATTATTTGTTTACTGCTGAAGTATATTCTTGGATCGCCAGGCTGTTTATCGTTGTTTGGAGGAATAAATTTGCGCGAGTTGAATTTACCAATTTATTTTTTTCCCGTTCCATGCAGATTTTTTTTTTTTTTATATTCCTGAAAGAATTCCGGTTGATGATAGACAGCCAAAATACATTTAGAATAAAATTATTTTATAAAAAAACGAAAAATCTCCTTTAGGGATGCCGGCTGGGGAGGGGCCAGGGAAGGCCACCGCCTCTCTCTGGATTTTGAAAATTAATTTTAAACGAAACTTTTTTCATTTCTGATTGTTAAAAATGAAAGATAAAAAACTGCCTTGCCTTCCTCAACCCCTACCATGGCAAAGAATTTTTAATACTTTTTCTTTAAATTTTCTTTTTACATTCACGTGTTTTTAATTTATCCAAAAGGGATCAAAAACCCTGTGGCGGAATTTTTTTTTTTTTTTTTGAATTGTCAATTTTGTTAAATGTTTGTAGAAATATATTTTTGAATAGTTACTATTTTTTAATTGTTGTATTATTTTATTGCTTCTGAGTATGTTTAAAAATTGTCTTAAATGGAGAATTCTGTCAAAAATTTTTTAAATTTAGTTTATTTCATACTTACATTCTGCAGCGGGCGAATGTAGCCATGGACCTCAGCCATCCAACAACAAAAATAAATATTTAAAAATGTGCAAATGCAAACGAGATATTAGAAAAGAACCTTTCCATTGGTTTAACATTAGCTCACGTGTAAGGCTCCTGTCCCTACAAGCGAAGACACTCGTGAACTAATGCTAACCCTATGGGGAGGTTATTTTCTAATATCTCGTTTGCAACTAGGAATTTTTAAATATTTTTTTTGCATTGGATAGCTTAGGTCGATCTCTACATTGATCTTTTTTTTTTTTCGATTTTGGTTGCAGATATTTTTTATTCAGTTACTTTCACTTTCGAAACCGGTTCCGAAAATGAAAGTGTCGTTCTAAAAAAATATCTGCAATCAAAATCAAAAAAGTAAAAAAAGGAGAGGTGTAGAGATAAACTTCAGCTATCCAATGCAAAAAATTAAAAATGTCGAAACAAGTTTTTAAAAGGAAGAAATTTGTATTCGGGTATGGGTTAAGGGACGAGGAAACTTTGAAACGAAAAATGTATGTACTTTCATTTTGAAAAAACATTCTCAATATGTATAAATATAATTTCTCGTAACAACCAAAATAAGAGGTTTGTGTTGGTAGTCACACCCCTCAATCTCTGTGCCTGGGACGACTGCCCCCCCCCCCCCATTTCACACGGGCCTGATTGGTTTGTCAAATTAAATTATAATTTTAATTATCAAACCAAATTAACTTACATTTATGCATAAAACTGTAGGATGCATTATGAATAACTGGTGAATTTTTTCTTGTTTTTTGTGTCTAAAATATTGTTAAAATATTGAATTTATATTATTTTTAAAAGACAAATTAATTTAACTGCTGATTAGTTCTTTCTAAGTAAAATAAGAATAGTTTAAACTTCTGTTTGCAGAAGGATAGAAATTATATTGTGAATGTACTTAAGAAAAACCGCATTAAAAGGAAAAAAAATTAATTTACACAATAAAGAAAATTCTTGTTATTTTACATATTCTTTCCATGTGCTTCATATATACTTGAGATGAAAAACTTAAAAATAATGGAAGTGCGACGCTTATGCCGGAACAGCATGTACAATGCTTTTTTTCTTTTCTTTTTGCCAGGGCCGGTAGCAGAAACAGTGCAGCACCGAAGCAGTGCTGCAGATTAATTTAACAGATTAAAAATAAATTTTGTGTAAAAAGTAAATGTTTTTTACATTCGAAAGGGGAATTCGGTTTTAATATCTTAGTAAACATTATCCTCTTTTCAATAAAGTCTAATTCAGAAAACTGGAGGGGGGGTGGGGGGATTGAGTGCATGTAACATAATGCGAGGGATTGGAAAGAGGACTTTTTGCTGAAGTTAGCGGCGATATAGGACTCAGTAGGGGCGTGGGGTTTTTCTGCAGAAAATTTTTAAGAAATTATTTGAGTTTGCAAACAGTTTATCTAAGTCTGATTGTCTAATCCATCAAAATTTTCTATCCAATGCGATTGTCCAGTAAATTAAAGAAATAAAAATACATTCTTAGATAACAATTGCTTGTAATTAATTTACCAGAAACTAAGAAAAACTCATGAAACTCATATCAAATATCATGCCTGCAAGTTTCCTGTTTTTACGTTTAAAAACAAGCCCTAAAATAGAAAGTTTTCGGTTCTTGGGCGGAAAAAAATAGTTTTATGAGAAGTCTTAAAATAAAGAGTTTCTTTTATTCGTTTTAATTTGCAAAAGAAATTTTTCTTTGTTATTTTAAATGTCTCAGCCATATGTTGGGTATGTACTTGTGGTGAAATTTTCCGAAAAATTCAAATCCACCGAAAACTTTTCTCTATATTTAATAGTTTAAAAAAAGAAACTTTTGATTGGATATCAAAAATCTACTATCTCTGATAATAAGAGGAGGCTATATCTATTGACCATCACCCCGCAGATCTCTGTTGGGGGTCTAAGGTCACTAGCCATTTGCTTGCACTGCACCAAATTCTCGCCAGAATCCTTCCTTGCAAATAAATACATTTCCTTGATTATTATTAAATATTTATCATAAAAATAAATATATGTTAAGCTCAATCGATTTTGATTAATGAGTCTATCATTTTTCATATGAAAATGTGGGAAAAAAAGAGATTTAATATGCCATTTCTTTCAGATTCAGTACAGAACTATTTATTGTCACGGACTTACACTCCTCTATAGTATAATCTCCATTGACAACTAAGGTTTTCCCCAACCTTAGATGAATATATAGCAGATGAGAATTTCAGGAGTATTTTGGTCAGTATATTTTTAATCTTTATATTTCAACAAGGTTTTATGGTTAATATTTTAAGTGATTTGAAAAATTTTCACAAGATGCCATAGTTTAATTAGTTTGAAATTTTCTGTAAAACTGATTATTTTAACAACTTTCGATATAGTTTGAAAGTTTATCCCCCCCCCCCTCTTTTATTTAAACTTGCTGTTAAAAATTATAGAATGTTTTTTATAAATTATCTTTATTTTTGAATATTAATGATGTGAATTATCACATTGCTACAAAGCGTAAACCAACTTAGTGAAAAATGTCCAAGCCGGGAATCGAACCCGGGTCCCTGGAATAGATCTCCAGTGCTCTACCACTAAACCACAAGGACGATGTCCAGCTTGGCATTTCTCACTTATATATGTCGGTAAGGCTGCTACTGCAGCACAAGATGGAGAAGTCTTCATGAGCACACATTCTAGCGGCGTAACATGAGACGCAAATAAACTCAGCATCGGTGAATATACAATTTTAATTAATTTTTCAACTACATTTCAGCAGTGAAATTACGCTTGAAATTATTGAATATTAATGATGTGAATTATCACATTGCTACAAAGCGTAAACCAAGCTGGACATCGTCCTTGTGGTTTAGTGGTAGAGCACTGGAGATCTATTCCAGGGACCCGGGTTCAATTCCCGGCTTGACATTGATTACCTTTTCTGCGGATATACTAGTTTAATAAGCTTCTGTAATTAATTAGTATCATTAATGTTAATTCAAGTTTTTATTGCTATATTTATATATAGGTTAATGAGCTCAGGAAACTGGGTGGTCTATATGCAAAAATATTTGCATTTTCACCTTGGCAACGAAACTGATTTGTCTATTTTATATACATATTTTTCGCATGCTAATTAGTCTTTCCCAATATTTTTTAAAAGATGCACATGGTATGAGTTTTTTTTATATTTAACACAAATTATTGTGTCCTCATGATCAGGTGAAATGTCCTTATTTTCTGTAGATAGTGCGTATATTGAAGGCGAATTACCCATTTAAAAAAATTTAAATGATCAATTAGCATAACCTGACCAGGTGGCCAGCTGAATCCAATTAGCTATTCCGTCAGATGTAGATAAATCTTAGAATTTAATATTTTTCAGAAAATGAGGAAATTTTCTGGTCACACAATATCTATTGGCCACAGTATGAAGTTGTTAGACTAAATTTTGAGTTCAGATTTAAAAAACTGTCAACCAATAATACTTAATGAATATTTGGATTTTTTTATGTTTTTATCTTGTTTTTTCTCCCAAATGAGATATTAGCAAGCTCGATAAGTGTGTTATACGAGGAATCGTCATACATGAAAAAATACCAATAATGAAAATCGGGGAATTCTGAAAAAGATAGTCAGGGAAATCATGGAAAAATCAGGGAGGTTGCTGTTTTTGTGATGAAGGGCTAGAAGGGTGCTATTTCTTAACCAAAGCGCAGACAGTCTGCAGCCACCTCTCCCTGAAACTGTCCAGGAGATAATCTTTGTCCTTATTACATTGTAGCAATCTAAAGGTACACAGACTTTCCAAAATAAAGTCAATGAATGAAAACACAGCTTTAGTTTTCTCTAAATACATCTGGTCATTATATAGGGTGTTGCTGAATTCGACCTACATACTCAGAAGGGTGATAGTAGACATCAAGAGGATGAAAAATTGTCATAGAACAAGGGATCACAAAAAAATTTTAAGTGGGAGAAAATAGCAAGCATAGTTATGAAGGATGTGACATTGAGGGGAATGAAAAAGGCCAGTAATTAGTAGAAAAAAAATTGATGTAAAGCAGGATTACACTGGCATTACAGTTCAATATCAGAAAGGTGATGGTGAGACTTTTTATAGGAGTTTTTCCAAGTTGCAGTCACAAATGTCATTGAGGCCGACACTGACAGATGAAGAATTGCTGGATGCATATACTTGGTGTGCTGGTGATCACTGCTGAAGCGATAATAATTTGTGTTGTCAGATCGTCCAGGTCATCCACACCACATCTGTCTGATAAACAACCAATTTCAGATGGTTCCGAATGAAAAAATAGAAAAGATTGTTCGGCATCTATTTTTGTGATTGTCACTGGCTAAACATTGTTTGCAATCCCATATTCTATGGTAATTTTTCTTCCTCTTGTCTCCTCTTTGATTTTGTCTGTCGAATTCAACAACATCCTGTATATCATAAATGTTCAACTGGACTCTATTGTAGTATTATCATGCAAGTATAATGGAAATTTAATCTTGTATTTTTTTTTCTCCTAGATGTTGTTAGCTTATTTTTTCCCACTGCTACGAATGAAGACCTTAAGGAACCCATACAGACATGGCTATAGCATTGCAAAAAGAGGCTGCAAAAGAGGAAGAGTGCCGAAAGTTGAATTGTTGTACATTTATTATTTTTTAAAATAAATTTTATAAATTTAAATTGCTTGGTACTTACTAATTCTTTTTTAGATTTTCTAAATATAACGTGGTTCAAAAATTTTTTTCAATCAATGTAAGAAAATAGATTTGTTCACCTTACATGTGTAGTGTACTTTTTTTTTTTTCCTTTTTTCTTTATGTAAATGAAGAAAAGAACTTCGGTTCTTCAGTAACTCTTTTTTCTTAATACAAAGAGAAATTCAGCAGATTAAAGTAAAATCTCGATATTAGCATTAAAATTTTTATAATTTATGCAGATAATAGCCAAACCATTCAAAATAATATTTATCTTGAAAAATTAATCATTGTACTTCATGTAAGTTCATTAGATATAGTTGGATAATCGTATAACTTAGCAAACTGTCTTCAATTCTGTTTTGATTTAATGAACCTATTCATTTATGGTTAGTTTATTTGTTTTTAATACTTTCTAAGTTGCAAAAAGAAATTAACACTCGTATGTACAGTTATATTTAATTTTATTGTATAAATAACTTAAAGTAAGTATAAATTTACGAGTTTAGCTCCAAAAAAATTTCCTTTTTTTTTCCGTATTTCCCACTTTCATGTCTGAAGACAAGATAAAACTAAAAGCAAATTTCACTTTTAATTTAGATTTCAACTGGAACAAAATTATGTATCTTGCATAAAAATATTCACTTACATACATGCTTCTATATTACTGTAATTTCCAGTGTATAAGCCGCGGGTAATTTAAGTCTGTTTCAAACCGGAAATTTTATTTAAAAAAGGTAGTCAAATAATTGTTAAGCAGAAGCAAGATACATTTTATTTAAAAACAATTCTGGTAGAAAACGGAATTCTCTGAGCCGCGGCTTATACACCGGAAATTTCGGTAACTATACTAAAATTTCCATATAAATAGCAAATTAAGTACTTTTTTTTTTTTACTTCCAAATAGTATATTTCAAGACAATTTCATAAAGCATGAATTACTATTAAGAAATCATGTCATAACAAAAGTTGGCAACTATGTTTAAATTCATACAGATCACGAAAGTGCTGATTTATTTTATTTGTCATGACATACCACATGAGACATAAAGTTAAAAGTATGTACAACGTAGACTGAACTGCAGTAGAGTTTCTACATCACCTGGACAAGTCTTGGGACTTTAGAAAATTGCTTATCTTCAATATTTTGTCCAAAATCTGTTGTAAAATTTAATATTTCATGGTGATCATCAAATAAGTGCAAGCTTTTTTCTAGATGATGATATTTCGTTTAAATCACCCTCATCCAGAAATTCCTACGTTTGCCATACTCACCTCTACAGTTTTAAAACTGCAATGCACATTTTAGTATTTTTGAATAATGCAATATTTATTTTACCACCAGCATGCACAGTGAACTCGCCACCACTAAAAATTTCTTAAAAAATGCTTGTAGTATTTCATATTAATTATGTAACTAGCACTTTTTTAATGTCACTAATCTGACATAAAAAAGAGGGGAGGGAATGTGTCAAGAAAAATAACATCTTAAGAACCTACTGCATTTGCATGCTGCTATTAATATTGTGGTGAGCATTATTTAAAAATGTTTGCATTTCAGTATTTTGAAAAAAAAAAATCACTTAACCTACCTCCAAAAGGAAATATCCTCATTTAAATGAAAGAAAAAATGTGCAACCAAAATCAAAAATGTAAAAAAGTTCCTTTGTAGAAATCAACCTCAGTTATCCAAAATATGTTGGAATGCACTCGAACCATCTTAGCCCTTTCTCTTCCCTTCCATCCTTTCCCCAGAACTTTTAGTTTGAAACAAGTAATATGGTAAAGTTGCTATTTAAATTAAAGTTGAAGAATCTTTTTTGTCTAATTCAAAAAGCACTTTTTTTAAAGGATTTGCAGAAGCTGGTATAGTATTTTATAGCAGAAAATAACATTTCTAGAAAACTTGAAAGCAAAACTTAAATTTTGTTTTAAAATTGCATTATGTTTTGATTGTAATGCAGCATTGTGTACCAAGTTTTCACTAGGACATAAAGGAGGTGCAAAGGGAAGTAATTTTTAATGGAATTCCTAAAAATATACTACGACACTCTAGTACAGATCTTAATATGCTAATTACTAATTATGTGTTTTAATGTTTTCTGAAATTGTATGAACATATGCAAGATTTAAAACCAGATCGGTGAAAGTAGCTAATTTTGTGTGCATGGAGGGGTGTCAGTTTGTCAGATACAAAGGAATATTAGTATATGATGGTAAGTAAATTTGCCATCAAAACAAAAACATCCCTTTAGAAAGCATTGTAGTGCTTTTTTTAAAGGGCAACTTCTCTAGATTTTCATTTTGGAGCATTTAAGAAAGTGTGACATATACCACTTGGTCTTTAAATGTCTCGTATGTGCTATTAAGAGCGAAAATTATAAAATTAACTTTTATAAAAAAAAAAAAAAAAAAAAAAAAAAAAAAAAAAAAAAAAAAGGCGGGATTAGGTAGTGTATTGCAATTAATTTATGTTCTGATTCTATTAAATCAATTCTGATAAAATATGCAAAAATTTTAGCATTTAGTTTGATATTTGTGTTTCACATTTAGTTTTGATATGTGTGTTATACAAGCTTGCTGTACTGGCAACTAAAATTGGGTGATGCCACTCTGCCTCTGGCATAATTAGAATAAAAAGAAAACAAACACAAAAGATCTTTCTGAAAGTGAGGGTTTTTTTAATTAAATTTTTCTTTTTTAAGCAACAAGGTTAGTCAACTGAAAGTTTTAACATTATAAAGAGTGTAACATCCTGTATTTCTTTCTAAATAAATTACCCTTTTTTCTTATACAGAAATTTTCTATTATAGTGAGCTCTGAGAAATATGCAAGACTGAAAATTCAGTTTAAAAAAATGCATATAATGTAATATATAACCTTCTCCTTCCTCAAAATGTAAAATAAAAACTTTTTGTGTTAAATTTGTTATTCTGCAATAACAATACATTAAAGTAAAAAAAAAAAAAATAAATAAAAAATGCATAAGACCGTTTGAAAAAACTTTTCCTAGCCCAAAGTAGCACATCTTTTTTTGCACTTTTAAAAGAGTTTTTTTTTTTTTTAAATCTTGCATACTATATTTAATTGCAGATAGGCTTATATCAGCCTACCACAATTAAGTATTCCAAATTTCTTCTTTGCTGCCTCCCATATTCATCCCGAAATCCTCCTGTGAACGATTCGCAGGTTTATAACCTTGAAGTATCCCAAAATCTTCCCTGTGATACATCCCATAAACTTCCCGGGGAGTTTTTATGACCTTGAAATATCCCAAATTCCTCCTAAATTGCTTCCCATACACTTCCTGAGGAGGGTTTTAAAGCATACACTTGTGTGACCTTGAAGTCTCCTAAAGTCCTCCCAATTTCAAATCCTCAAATCTTCCTCAGATCCTCCTGGGGAGGAACGTTAGGGAGGTCCTGGGGAGCTCTCCAGGATGCTATAAGGCGGACATTTACGGTTCCTGAGGACCTCCTGATGACAATTTTCAGCATCCTCAGGGATGCCTTGGGGATGAGGATAGTGGATTGTCAATACTCCCCAGGATATCCCTGGGAGGCAAATGTGCTATATGGGTTTCCGATGAGATGTACCTTGGTTGTAATCATATCTTTGGCGATTTCCGCCTTGGTGATCTCCCATAAGTTTTCTATGGGGTTCATGTCAGAAGAATTGGCAGGCCAAGGTAAAATTGGGATATTGTGGTCTGCCAAAAACTTTGTCACGCTTCTAGCTATAGGAAAAGTTGCTGAATCATGCATAAACATGAACTCTGCATCACCTGGGAACCATTCTTGAATTTGCGGCAGCAGCCGAGTTTCCAGAACTTGCCTGTACTGGTCTTGTCTCATGGTTCCCTGGACAATGTAGAGGCGACCAACCCCTTTAACGCTTATGACAGACCACACCATTATTTTATCAGGGTTTTTAGCACTTTCCACGATGCAGTCAGGGCGGTATTTTTTACCTGGGCGCCGCCTGGCAAAGCCGCTTTTGTCGGCTAAAATTTCAAAGGTTGATTCACCTGAGAAACACACCTGAAAAAAAAAATAAATATGTTAATAATTTAGAAATAAATGATTTTAAATGACATAAATAATAATTATCTTAACAACTGATCTTACTCCAGTCATCAACTGTCTTCTGGCGGTGTTCACATGGCGCTTCTTCTTCATCGCTTCTGTCAACCGGGGTTTCTTGGCTGAACGATGACCTGTCAACCCTTCCTCCGCTAATCTCCACGCACAATTCTCTTAGAAACTCCTATTCCAGATTCTTGAACGATCTGAGTAAGGAGTCCCATACTTTTCTTTCTGTTTCCTAAACAGATATCCCGGATTTTCCTGTCGGTACGTGGAGTTGTTATACGTTTTCTTCCACTTTTACCTTTTCGTTTGGGAAAAAGTGGCTGGTTTTTGTCCAGATTTATTTTTATCCTGTTGACTACTGACTTGGGAATGACTCGTATGCAGTAGAAGGGTTTTTACCTCAGATTTTTTCATAGGGTACAAATCAACCCCTCGACCCATACTAAAATCAATAAAAATTAAAAGATAAATTAAAATCCTAAATAATTTCGCAAAAAATAAATATTTAATCAATAAAAGAAAGATAATACTCACATATAATTCTTAACTTTTCCAAAAAACACCAAAGAATATTATTTAAATTAAAGAAAAGCTTTTTCCACTATTGCGTGTGTAAAAGACTCAGCGTCTCTCCCGTTATTAAAATAGTTATAGAAAGCAAACAAACCTTTTAACATACCAAAAGTACTTAAAAGTTGAATTATAGAGATGTTGAAAACGGTAAAATACATTCCTGCAGCACTTAAATCACTTAGAGCCGCAGTCAAGTGCACCCAAAGTATAAAACTAGCAAAAAATATGATTGTCCCTAATAATTTGGCAACCCACTGTAAGGGATTATATTAATTCGATTTTTCCACATTAGGAAAAAGAATGCGGTTTCGTTCTTTTAACCCAATATAGTAAATTTTGTTCTCTTTTCATAAAAGTTTATTCGGAATTCGTGCAGCGATTTTGGAATTTTTAGCGAATTTTTTATGCGATTATTGAACAGCATGTAATGCATGTCCATACATATAAGGGGGGTTACCGTAGGGAGGATCCAGTTTTGTCACCAAATAACGCCAAGTTTGTCGCCAACTTGGTGGTATATCGCCAAATTTGGCGACCAAAATGAGTCGACAAAAGTGACGCCAACTTGGCGATATCTCTAATATTTCGCCAAATTCCGATAGACTTCCACTGTAAAACAATAGGGTTTACTTGCTTACAGAAAATCAACAAATTGAGATATTTTAATGCAACAAAAACTAATATTAACTTAAGGGATTATGTTAATTATATTTAAGGGAGTCCAAGTAAATTAATTATGAATAAAAGTAACATGATCTAATGCTTAGAATGATTTCCAAAACATAAATTTTAAGAGAGCCCACAGGTCAAAGGAATTAGATTTGAAACTTTTATCCAATTATAGTAAATTTTGACTTTCGTGATTCTTGAACTTTTTGTGATTTTTAATGCGATTTTTACGTTTCTTCGTGATCTGCTGCAATTTTTTGACATTCCATTTTTGACCTAAAGTACATTCTGCCCTCATTTCAATAAAGTTTATTCAGATTTCGTATAGCAATTTTCGAATTTTTCGGGAATTTTGTATGTGATTTTTAGTGTATTTTAGCGATTTGCTACTATTTTTTCACATTAGTGAAAGGAATCAACTTGCAAACTTCGAACATAATATATATATATATTTTCTCTTTTCAGAATTTCAGAAGCGATTAAGAAATTTTCCGCGATATCTTATTGTGATTTTCAGAGTTTTTTCGTAATTACTGCTGTTTTTTGACGTACCCGGGCAACGCCGGGCAAGTTCGCTAGTATCGAATAAAACTTTATTGAGTGTAATGTCAGTACCTCTATTTATTTTTAACTGTTAGATTTATCTAATTTTTTAAATTGCCGAAAGGAAGTTTTCCCCATCTGTAATTTTATTATTATTTCTTATATGTTAATATTATAAATATTTTTTAATTGGTTGTACGTTATTTAAATTAAAAACAATATTTTTATTTTATCTGTAAGAAAGTGAAAATGCGTAAATTTTAAAGGATTATTGTAACGATTGTTTAATACGTTAAACTTCATAAATTAATAAAGCATCGGCTATAAAAATTTTCCTACCGAGTGGGAATATTTATGAAATTTTCTGGGATTTGTAGAGTGCAATACTTCGTATATTTTTATATTACACCATTAACTTTATGTAGCTTTAAATCCAATTATATCATATTTACTACATATATAGCATTCAAGACGAAATTTTTACCCTGTTTTTCGCTGCACTTACATCGTTCACTCATCATGTAAAAAAAAGCATATATCCGTGCATTAACATAGAATAGATATTATATATATAAAACAGAATATCTATTTTATGTTCATGTATCGGTGTAAGATTCTACTGAAAACGTAAACATGAAACATTAAAAAAAGAAAGATTACAATAAGGTAGATGCTCAATGATAAAAATTTTACAAGGATGGGGAGTTTCTTTCCCATTGTCACTAAAGGCCAGGCCCGTAGCTAGGTGGGGGCCAGGTCGGGCGTTGCCCGACCTGGAAAAATGTTTGCCCGACCTAGCACAATTGACTGGACACTCTGATCGAGTCATTAAATTTCCAAACTTTTCTTTGCCTCAGTCAAAAAAAAAAACTTTTTCTAGAATAAATTGTAACTTTACTAACAAGCATCCATCCCTAAAACTTCTCCATTCAAACAAAACAATTTAAACAAAAAATTCATCGATATTCACTTATACTTCATAAGTGAATATCGATTTCATTCTGTTCGAAAGGCTGCAACATCATTAAAATGCACTCATAAGTGAATATTGATTTCATTCTGTTCAAAAGGCTGCAAGATCATTAAAATGCACTTGAAATAATTTTTCCCATTGACCGTAATGTAACGGAACTCTTTTGACTACATTAATTCATGGAAATTTTTCCATTGAAAAACATTCGCCTTGCATACAATATTTCAAATGAAAATCAAATTTCAAATTAATTGCTTAATAGGCGCAAAGGCCAACGTAGTGAAAAAGATTCCATGCCGGGACTCGAAACCGGGACATTAGTTTCAATCGATGCTGGATTTAATTGAGATTCGTGTTTGCCCCATGTCGGTGGCTCACGGGAATATATTCCATCTTGTGCTGCGTTTGTAGCCTTGTCAACCTGTAATAGTGAGAAGTTCCAGGCTGTATATCGTAGTACAATATGCGGTGCAAAAAATATTTATAGAACTAGTTATAGTATGAACACACCTCATTTGCTACCCTTGACGTGCAATTTCCGACTTGTTTTTATTTAGTATTTCCTTAAATTTATAGCTACAATTTACAAACAATAATCATTTAAGGCTTTTTGAAGAAAATATTTTTATTCGTTCAGCTTTGCGAAACTTTATAATGTGTTCGCGGACTTATTTTTAAATGTAAACGCATGACATTCAAAGACAAAATTATTGAAGTAATTTGGAATCGAATATCATTCTTCAGTTTTGAAAAATGCGTCGAATCGAGAGCTTTAAACGATTGTGTCTCAGATTAAAGGTCTGCACGGGGCGGAATTTCCAGGCCCGTCCCGAAGCTATCTTGGCCCGGCGTGGTGTAAAAGTTAAAAGTTCGGCCCGAACCCTGCCCAGCCCTTACAAAAATCAGTGAAAACAGGCCCGGCCGTGGAAATATAAATTAAATCTGGCTCGACTTCTTAACATACATTTTTTTCTTAACATACAGTTATAAGATACTTTTAAAGAATACTGCATACGTATTTATGGGATAATTTTACAGTATATGTTTTTAAATTACGATGTTTTCACAAGACAGAAAATACACAAGAGCGACATTAATGATTACTCAGAGTCTTGGACATTTCAACATTCAAATAAGGATGCATTAAAAAATTAATGTAGTTTAGAATAATAGAAAAAAGGAGGGTTAAAAACCTGATAACTTTTGAAGCGGTATAATAAAAAGTAGATTTGTGAAAACATTTCTGTTTCCTTTATTAAGGCTTTTCTCAAATCCAAAGGAGCTACTTTCTGACACATTTCTGAATTCATTTCTATTCGGAAACGCATAAGACTAGCAGGTGTTCTTATTCAGAAACTATGCAATCAAATGGCGTTATACATTTTTTGATAATGGCAATATGACATTGGAAAAATATTGTCAAAGTTAGCGTTTTGAATAGAATTTCCGGAAGTGACAGCACGGGAAAGGAGAAAAACTTGCACTCACGTGACAAGAATCTCTTATATCTCGATAAGTAATTTATGCAAAAAAGGAAAAAGCTCTGTGATTCCAAATCCCTTCAATAGTCATGCCTGTCAATTTTTATGCCTTTACAGTTAAAAATTAGTCAGAAAATGTGTCAGAAACTTTCGCACTGAATTTGAGAACCACCTTAAATTATATTTCCAAAGATTCCGTTAACAGAAGTTCATTATCTCTATTAATATTTTTACAAAACATATTGCCTGCCCTACACATCCTGAGAACAATTAAGTCCAGTTCCGGCCAGCCTCGACTATGTAGAAAAAAAAATGCAAGTCTGATCACGGCCCGGCACAAGTCTGCTGAAAAAATTAACCCTGGGCTCAGACGCCATGTAAATGTCCGATGCCGATCTCTATGCTGGGCATGTTACATTTATGTATTGATGTTGTCAAACTAGCATCGACTTGTGACGCACATTTGTACTTATTCTCGCGAAAGTCATATTAATTGAATATCGGCTTCGTCTAAATTTTTATATCAGACCATTAGGCCTTTTTAATTTTTTTTTATCGGCCCGGCAGGCAAGCCCGCTCAATTTTTCTGCTAGCCCCGCCCGTTTATTTCGCTTATTGGCCAGGCCCGTTGGAAAAACTTTCCTAATTCTGCCGACCCGGCCCTTTTGAAATTTCGCCATTTTCCGTGCCCGTGCAGACCTCTATCTCAGATGATTTTTCCCGGCCTCAAAAATTGACTTTTAACACATATTTTTAACTTTTTTCTGAAATATAATTTGTCTTCATAGAAAACAGAAAACGCTATTTGCAATCGTGGGGTCAGAATAAAAATAATTGCAACTTAATGCCATTTAAGCATAAAAATTATTTTGTGATTGTGTTAGAGAATAGAGAGTTCGAATGGAGGCCATAATAGTGAATTATGTTGACCTATATTTTCATGATGGTTTTTATTTGTGTGATACTTCCTGACCATCCCGGCGTTGCCCGTGATGTGATTATATTAACTTTAAATTTGTATTAGTTTAATCTAATTTTTTTTTTTTTTTTAATGTATACTACTTTTAAACAAAAGTATTTCCAAATGAACCTCGTATCGGAGGCCCAGCAATATTTATACCAAATATGACATTTTAAAGTAAAATTAAAATATGCGCTCTTTAAAGGGTGTTATTGAAAAATAAATTCGAATTTTGGTATTAATATAGCCAATACGCATGCGTGTAAGGAATAAACGGAAATTTCCCTACACTGTTAAAAAAATTCGTCTTTATACATTAGATTATCCGTCATGTTTAAACAAATAATTTCCGTACTCCTAGAAAACATGCTTTTTCCATTAATTCTTCCCAGACATCTGAAAAAGAGGGAAAATTCCGTTTATTCCTTACACGCATACGTATTGGTTGTATTAATACCAAAGTTTGAATTTATTTTTTAAATGAAAATTCAATACATTAAAATATCTAACTCATTTAATAAAAAACGAAAATAATGCTTTTGAATTTAATAAAGCAGCAATTTTCTCATTCATTTAAACTTATTCGCAGTTTATTTTTTAGAGTATAAAAAATATTTTCGCATGTAAAATATTTTCTAAAAGAACACGTTAAATATATATATATAGTAGTTCAATCAAGTTAAAAGAAATTTTATTTTGAAAGCATTCATTTCTTCTCGAATTTAATTAAAAATATAATATTAATATTTTACATCTAACAATCAAATTATGTTTCATAAAAAATATATCTGCTATGTAATAATTTTTATCCTCTATTATTCCATAAGTGTTAAAACACCAACCTTTATTTCATAACGACGAAATGTTCTTACAATTAAGTTTAAATTTCCAAGTTTTCTGAACAAGAAATTTAAGAAGCCTTACCAAGACCCCATTTAAAAGAACCCATATCTTCCTTCTAAATTCGCATTCTGCCAAATGCTCGCTGGCTTAGTGGTTAAGATGCTCGATGCGCGGGATAGTTTCAAATCCAAGCGGATCCTTGGAAGAACGAGATACATATTTTTTTAAAAACTCCGTTTTTTTTATTACGGCAATTTTCTGTCCTAGACCAAAAAAAAAAAAAAAAAAAAAAAAAAAAAAAAAAAAAAAAAAAAAAAAGAACGGAAATTTCTTCAATTCTCAGATATATAGCGACAACAGTTCTGCCAGGAATACTTCCGTGAGTTCAAGAAAGTAATTTTGAGAGTGTATATTTTTCCGTATATCGACAAAAAATAGCTGATTCGGAATTTTAAAGGGGGCGGATTTTTTTTTTTCTCATCAGACATTTAATATTAAAAAAAAAATAGTTCTTACTGTTTAAACTCCTTGAAATTTTTATGTCATAAATATAATGGTTTCAAAGCCTATACAACACAAGATTCCTGGAAAACTAATGATATTTACTGGTAAGACGCTGGTAAGAAGACTTTTTTTTCTATTGTCCAAACTGTTTGAAATTGTTATCAGTTACAAACACATATTATGGTTTTGAAGCATGCGTAAAAAAATTGGTGAAAATATATTGATATTTAGATGTGAGAGGGTTACCTGTTCTGTAAATAAATAACGTCATTAACGTAATTACCAGGGTCTTCTTTATATTAAATTTCAAATCATCTAAAATTCCATAAATTCTGTAAAACGTGCGTATTTGGAATCTGTCTATAACAAAATCCTGTCTTGCATGAGAGTATTTCATGGTCCCGTTGAGAGGAATATCATACAATAAGTAACGAATGCAGATGGTAACCAGGGAAGAGGGTTCTCCCCTGAGCATCGAAATGTCACTCACAGAAGTTTTGTAATTTTGGGCTTATAAAGTTGTAGAAGTGCAATTCACATCCACTCCATACTATTCTACCACTCCGGGAGCATCAGTAATCCTTCCCTAAAAAGTGCCTAAATTCAACACTCCAGTTATGCCTGCTAAGATGATAACTTTCCTAAAACTTTTTTTTTTTTTTAATCTCTTCAAATTCCATTTTTACTACTATAAATGATTTTCTTGGAATATTGTAGTATTAGTTTGCTATTATTAAAAGATAAAAATGCAATTGTCCCGATTATTCTGCAGACAACGGAGGGGACGGGAGCTATCCACAGACAACTTGTTGGTAACGCGGTTGTAGCAATCCTCAACAACATCTAACATTTTTGTGGAAATCCATATTTACAAAAAATAGTTTATGGATAGACAGCGAGATGAAAAAATATCTTTTTTCGACTACATTGGGAAGCGCTATAAACTGAAGAAAAAATTTTGCCTTTCCTGGAAAAACATTTGCCCGACCTGGAAACATCGTCTAGCTACGGTCCTGCTAAAGGCGCTACGATCGCAATCGCATTACCATTACGCTCTATGGAAATATCCCATCTTGTATGTTAATCTATGGTTTTTCAGGGCTCCCAAATGGTCCGCCAACTGAATACCAATATTTTTTTAGAAAAATGTTCTTTTTAGGTTTTCTTACAAACCGCCTCGGCATCCCGTTTGAAAGTTAATTTTGGCGCAAACCTACCATACAATTTTCTGTTAAAATTTATTGGTATTCAGTTGGCGGACCATTTGGGAGCCCTGGATTTTTAACGATTCACACATTCTGTTTCTGTGAAAAATGATGTGGGTCATAATTCATAATTTTTAATATAAATATATTACAAACTTTTAGAAATAAAATTCCCTTTCAACTTAAAAAAAAATTCGTAGGCTATGTCTGGATCCATTGCATGCAGTGTTGCCAGATGGGCTACTTTTTTTAAAAAATCAGATTCTTGATTGGCACCACTTTTTTGAAATGATAAAATATACATTATTTAATGACATACTAATTAAGGCAAAAACAAAGTGAGTTTTACCGTTTCAAAAAAAGTGCTGTCAATCAAGAAATCTGAATAAAAAAAAGTAGCCCACTCCCAGCTAGAAAATGTCTGCACTTTTTTTGCAAAATAGTATATATTGTACACAATTTGTGCAAAAAAAGTGACTATTTTTGAACACTTCGAAAAGTATGCACCTTTTGTGCAAACTGTCTGTATTTTTTATACATACAAAAAAGTGTATATCCTATGTTGTCAAAAACTGTGCACATTTTTTGCATAAAATAAATTAATATTCCGTGTTCGCGAAAAGTGTGCATTTTTTATGCAAAAAAAAAAAAAAAAAAAAAAAAAAACTGTAGATTCCAATTTTTCAAAAATTATATATTTTTTATGGATGTAAAAATTAGTACTTTCATTTTAAATAGTATATTTACCCCCCCCCCCCACGGAAAAAAACGAAAATTCTCAATTCCATTTTACTATGTTTTTCAAAATAAGAAAAAAACAAATTTTAATTATTTAAATTTCAAAATCCAGGAAGAGGCAATGGGGCTCCTCCCCCCCCCCCTCTTTCTTTAACGGAAATTTCCCGAGTTCCCCCTTTATTTTAAGTCGCTTGAAAAAAATCAATTTTACTATGTTTTTCAAAATAAGCAAAAAAGAATTTTAATTAATTAAATTTTAAAATCTGCGGTACGGGTAATGGTTCACCTAAACCCTCTAACTTTACAGAAAAATATTTAATTCCTCTTTTATGTTAAGTTACTCGAAAAGAGAAAATTTTACTGTGTTTTTCAAAATCATTAAAAATAAAATTTTGAAATAATTTAGATTAAATCAAATTCGAGGGAGGAGCAATGGCTCTCATATGACCCTTTCTACCCAAGTAAAAGTTCTTAGTTCCTCTTTAATGTACTCGAAATAAATAATTTTGCTGTGCATTTCAAAATTGGTGAAAAACACATTTTAATTAAATAAGTTTCAAAATCCAGGGAGGGGCAAAATGGACCTCTCCTCCCCCCCCCCCCCCCCTCCTTAACAGAAAATCCACAGTTCCACTTTTATTTTAAGTTACTTGAAAGAATAAATTTTACTTTTTTTTTTCAAAATCGGAGAAAAATAAAATTTAGTTAGTTAAATTTTTAAATCGAGGGAGGGGAAATGGCCCTCCTAAGCCCCCTTCCCCCAAAGGAAAATTCTTAGTTTATCTTTATTTTAAGTTACACGTAAATAATAAATTTGACTCTGTATTTCAAAATAGGAAAAAAATAAATTTTAATTAATCAAATTTTAAAATGCAGGGAGGGCAATGGCCCTCCCATGCCCTATCAGAAAATTCCTTACTTCCTCTTTTATTTTAATTTCTTCGAAAATAATACATTTTATGAAGTTTTCAAAATTATCAAAAAAAAATTTAGCTAGTTAAATTTTAAAATCGAGGGAAGGGCAGTGGACTCCCCCCCCCACACACACACACACACTCTCACGCAAATTCTCTTCTTTTTGATGATTACTAATAGCATCCCGTATCATCGATCAAGCATAAATTCCAGTTATTATGAAAATTACTTCTGCTTTCAAAAATCAAATGAAAAACGTTTATTTCTTATTAATTTCTTTCAAATTTCTATTTAAACATTTGGGCAGAGATCCAGATACATTTTTCGATATTAGCCAAACGAGATTGACCAATCAGAAGCCTGCATATTTGCAAACAATGAAGAGGTCGCAAAAATACAGGCTTCTGATTAGTGGATCTCGTTTCGCTAACAGCGAAAATCTATCTCGATCACGGCCTTGATTTTTATTTTCGCATGTGTAGCTGCAATTCAACTCAACACTCCTTTCCTTGTGTTTACATGCATCGAGCTGCGTGGCCGGCGTGGCGGGCGTTATTAGTAGCGAAATTTGTAAGAAATAAGAGTAAAACTTGGACTTCAAAAAGGATAAAGCCTAATACTAGGAAAAAGGGATTGATATCTTCTAAAAATGAAAGTGAAGAAAATGCAATGGATTCAAATGCCTTCACTGAGAATAATGGAGAAATGAACGACAGCAAGATGGAGGATGATACCGTAGCAAACGGCGTATCTTCAGTTCAGGAAAACAACGTTTATTATTTGGATATCTCACCAAAGGAAATAATACAAGCAGGGCCCGCTTAACACTTGGAAGTAGGGGAAGCCCGACGTCACACAGGGTCCCCTATTACTCTACAAATTGCTTTTTTATTTACTAAATCCCTTTTTCGTATGCTTAAATAATTTGAAATTTTACCATCAAAGTTTAGAGTAAATAACACTTAATATTAAACTAAAACTAACTACCTATATATACATACTATGAAAAAGTATTTTATTATATTTTTAATTGTAAATAACCAATTTATTTTGTAAATGACAAATATGGAACTACAGTATTTGAACTTCAAAATATCTTTTGTGATTTACAAATTGCCACATAGTAAGAACAAAAAAATTTCAAAAGAAAAATAATGCATTTTTTACTCTGATTGAGTTTCTTTTTTTTAATAATTAGTTTTGAAAAGTAAAATTGGGGGCCCTTTGGTATCTCAGTGGGTAAGCACGGGCTTCATGGGCCTATTCCGTAAACAGGGCCTGAATAAAACTGCTGCAGAGTGATATGTACGAGGAAATTAAAATCGGTACTTTTCGGTTAGCCGGGTGCTAGTATTATGTATACATGTATATATACATATGTATACATATGTATACACATATATGTGGATATATGTGCATATATACAATATATGTATATACATACATGTGCATATATATATGTATACATACATGTGTATATACATATATTTATGTGTACATAACACTGGCGCCCGGCTAACTGAAAAGTACCCTATAATCTTTTTGGAAGCAAATGGGGCTCTCCCAAGCATACACCCGCGTCGTCTAAAGAACGGAATTCAAGAAATTATTCAGTCATGACCAAATTAATGAGTTGAAACTAACCTGGCGAGGGAAAATCTTAGCAACGACAAGCTCTCTAGAAACAGCGCAACAAATCTTAGACATCCAAGAATTGGAAGAAATACCGGTATCACCTGTTCTCCAACATGAAAGCATTACCACGTGGTTCCTGCTGCATGGCATCCCCACAGATGTATCGTGTGAAGAAATAACTGGAATTTATAGCTTGGAAACTCATCAATTTACTACGAAGATAGAAGGTCAGATAGTTCCCGCCAAAACTGTGTTGATAACTAAAATAGGTACCTACTTGCCTAAAGAAATTAACCCTTTGTATCACTGTGTTGCAGATCTGCAACATACCCAAAAAGTCAATGATATTTTGACAGTAAACATCAAAACACGATTTTGTTGAATGTTGTTATTCTACTACACTGCTAGTAGTATAATTATGTCATTAAATCCGCAACAGATGGCGAATATTTATTTTTTTTTTCACGCCAAAGTTTCATTTATCTCTTGATCGGCTAAATGTGATTTTTGCTGAATTAAGCTTTGAAATAGTGGAGTTAAAAAAGTCTGCAGACAAGTATATTGTTTACAAAGGTAAGTTTAAATTCTTTATTTAAAGACCATTTTCGAGCTAAGAAATTTATAATATGTATAAAATAAGCGTAAACTTTTGATTGTTGCAGATCTGCAACAACGTGCCATGTCTTCTCTTCTAATGGTTGTTGATAATGTGCGGGAAAATCTCAAATTTCTTTGATTCATGGAAAAATAGTGAACTTTGTCGATCAAGAACAGGAAAAAAAGGGGAATTTCGTTGAACGGATGTGGGAAAAAAGTGAATTTTGTTGAACGGGTGTAGAAAATCATGAATTTTGTCGATTAGGAGTGGTAAAATCTCAAATTTCATTGATTCATGGAAAAATAGCAAACTTCGTCGATCAGGTGCAGAAAAAAAGGAAATTTTGTTGATCAGGTGTCGAAAAATAGCGAATTCTGTCAATTGGGTGTGAAAAAATAGCGAATTTCGCTGGTCGGGTATGAAAAGATTGTGAAACTTGTCAATCCGGCGTAGAAAAAATGCAAATTTGTTTGATCGGGCATAGAAAAAGTGTGAAATTTGTCGATAATGTGCGGAAAAATCACAAATTTCGTTGATTCATGGAAAAATAGCGAACTTCGTCGATCAGGCGCGGCAGAAAAGGGGAATATTGTTGAACGGGTGTGGAAAAAAAGGGAATTTTGTTGAAAGGGTGTAGAAAATCGTGAATTTTGTCGATTAGGAATGGAGAAAATGTCAAAATTTCATTGAATCACGAAAAAATAGCAAACTTCGTCGAACAGGTGCAGGGAAAAGGAGAGTTTTGTTGATCAGGTATGAAAAAAAGGGAATTTTGTTGATTGGGTGTCGAAAAGTAGTGAATTTTGTCAATAAGGTGTGAAAAAATAGCGAATTTCACTGGTCGGGTATGAAAAGATAGCGAAATTTGTCAATCTGGCGTAGAAAAATCGCGAATTTGTTTGATCGGGCATAGAAAAAGTGCGAGTTTTGTCGATAATATGCGGAAAAATCTCAAATTTCGTTGTTTCACTGAAAAATAGCAAACTTCGTCGATCAGGTGCAGAAAAAAAGGAAATTTTATTGATCAGGTGTCGAAAAATAGCGAATTCTGTCAATTGGGTGTGAAAAAATAGCGAATTTCGCTGGTCGGGTATGAAAAGATAGCGAAATTTGTCAATCTGGCGTAGAAAAATCGCGAATTTGTTTGATCGGGCATAGAAAAAGTGTGAATTTTGTCGATAATGTGCGGAAAAATCTCAAATTTTGTTGATACACGGAAAAATAGCGAACTTCGTCGATCAGGCGCGGCAGAAAAGGGGAATATTGTTGAACGGGTGTGGAAAAAAAGGGAATTTTGTTGAAAGGGTGTAGAAAATCGTGAATTTTGTCGATTAGGAATGGAGAAAATGTCAAAATTTCATTGAATCACGAAAAAATAGCAAACTTCGTCGAACAGGTGCAGGGAAAAGGAGAGTTTTGTTGATCAGGTATGAAAAAAAGGGAATTTTGTTGATTGGGTTTCGAAAAATAGTGAATTTTGTCAATAAGGTGTGAAAAAATAGCGAATTTCACTGGTCGGGTATGAAAAGATAGCGAAATTTGTCAATCTGGCATAGAAAAATCGCGAATTTGTTTCATCGGGCATAGAAAAAGTGCGAGTTTTGTCGATAATGTGCGGAAAAATCTCAAATTTCGTTGTTTCACTGAAAAATAGTAAACTTCGTCGATCAGGTGCAGAAGAAAAGGAAATTTTGTTGATCAGGTGTCGAAAAATAGCGAATTTTGTCAATAAGGTGTGAAGAAATAGCGAATTTCACTGGTCGGGTATGAAAAGATAGCGAAATTTGTCAATCTGGCATAGAAAAATCGCGAATTTGTTTGATCGGGCATAGAAAAAGTGCGAGTTTTGTCGATAATGTGCGGAAAAATCTCAAATTTCCTTGATTCACGGAAAAATAGCAAACTTTGTCGATCAGGCGCGGCAGAAAAGCAGAATTTTGTTGAACGGGTGTGGAAAAAAAGGGAATTTTGTTGAAAGGGTGTAGAAAATCATGAATTTTGTCGATTAGGAATGGAAAAAATCTCAATTTCATTGAATCACGAAAAAATAGCAAACTTCGTCGGTCAGGTGCGGGGAAAAGGGAGAGTTTTGTTGATCAGGTGTGAAAAAAAGGGAATTTTGTTGATTGGGTGTCGAAAAATAGTGAATTTTGTCAATAAGGTGTGAAAAAATAGCGAATTTCACTGGTGGGGTATGAAAAGATAGCAAAATTTGTCAATCTGGCGTAGAAAAATCGCGAATTTGTTTGATCGGGCATAGAAAAAGTGCGAGTTTTGTCGATAATGTGCGGAAAAATCTCAAATTTCTTTGATTCACTGAAAAATAGTGAACTACACGTTGATCAGGCGCAGGAAAAAAGGGGAATTTTGTTGAATGGATATGGAAAAAAAGAAAATTTTGTTGAACAGGTGTAGAAAATTATGAATTTTGTCTATTAGGAGTGGAAAAATCTCAAATTTCGTTGATTCACGGAAAAATAGCGAACTTCGTCGATCAGGCACGGAAAAAAAGGAATTTTGTGTTTTATCGGGTGTAGAAAAATAGTAAATTTTGTCAGATGGGTGTGAAAAGATAGCGAATTTTGTCAATTGGGTGCAGAAAAATTGGAATTTTATCGATTGGCTTTGGAAAAATTGTGAATTTTGTCAATCAGGTGTCTAAATATCCCAAAGTTTTTTTTATAGGGCATGGAAATTTACAAAAATTGTCTTCAAAAGGTATACAGTAAATTAAACTTTGAAGTTAATTAAAAAAATATATATGTTCATGACATTGGGTGTCGAAAAATAGCGAATTCTGTCAATTGGGTGTGAAAAAATAGCGAATTTCGCTGGTCGGGTATGAAAAGATTGCGAAACTTGCCAATCCGGCGTAGAAAAATCGCGAATTTGTTTGATCGGGCATAGAAAAAGTGTGAATTTTGTCGATAATGTACGGAAAAATCTCAAATTTCATTGATTCACGAAAAAATAGCAAACTTCTTCACTCGCAGGCGCGGGAAAAAAGGAGAATTTTGTTGATCATGTGTGTAAAAAAGGGAATCTTGTGGATTGGGTGTTGAAAAATAGTGAATTCTGTCAATTGGGTGTGAAAAAATAGCGAATTTCGCTGGTCGGGTATGAAAAGATTGTGAAACTTGTCAATCCGGCGTAGAAAAATTGCGAATTTGTTCGATCGGGCATAGAAAAAGTGTGAATTTTGTCGATAATGTGCGGAAAAATCTCAAATTTCGTTGATTCACGGAAAAGTAGCGAACTTTGTCGATCAGGCGCGGCAGAAAAGGGGAATATTGTTCAACGGGTGTGGAAAAAAAGGGAATTTTCTTGAAAAGGTGTAGAAAATCGTGAATTTTGTCGATTAGGAATGGAGAAAATGTCAAAATTTTATTGAATCACGAAAAAATAGCAAACTTCGTCAAACAGGTGCGGGGAAAAGGAGAGTTTTGTTGATCAGGTGTGAAAAAAAGGGAATTTTGTTGATTGGGTGTCGGAAAATAGTGAATTCTGTCAATTGGGTGTGAAAAAATAGCGAATTTCGCTGGTCGGGTATGAAAAGATTGTGAAACTTGTCAATCCGGCGTAGAAAAAATGCAAATTTGTTTGATCGGGCATAGAAAAAGTGTGAAATTTGTCGATAATGTGCGGAAAAATCACAAATTTCGTTGATTCATGGAAAAATAGCGAACTTCGTCGATCAGGCGCGGCAGAAAAGGGGAATATTGTTGAACGGGTGTGGAAAAAAAGGGAATTTTGTTGAAAGGGTGTAGAAAATCGTGAATTTTGTCGATTAGGAATGGAGAAAATGTCAAAATTTCATTGAATCACGAAAAAATAGCAAACTTCGTCGAACAGGTGCAGGGAAAAGGAGAGTTTTGTTGATCAGGTATGAAAAAAAGGGAATTTTGTTGATTGGGTGTCGAAAAGTAGTGAATTTTGTCAATAAGGTGTGAAAAAATAGCGAATTTCACTGGTCGGGTATGAAAAGATAGCGAAATTTGTCAATCTGGCGTAGAAAAATCGCGAATTTGTTTGATCGGGCATAGAAAAAGTGCGAGTTTTGTCGATAATATGCGGGAAAATCTCAAATTTCGTTGTTTCACTGAAAAATAGCAAACTTCGTCGATCAGGTGCAGAAAAAAAGGAAATTTTATTGATCAGGTGTCGAAAAATAGCGAATTCTGTCAATTGGGTGTGAAAAAATAGCGAATTTCGCTGGTCGGGTATGAAAAGATAGCGAAATTTGTCAATCTGGCGTAGAAAAATCGCGAATTTGTTTGATCGGGCATAGAAAAAGTGTGAATTTTGTCGATAATGTGCGGAAAAATCTCAAATTTTGTTGATACACGGAAAAATAGCGAACTTCGTCGATCAGGCGCGGCAGAAAAGGGGAATATTGTTGAACGGGTGTGGAAAAAAAGGGAATTTTGTTGAAAGGGTGTAGAAAATCGTGAATTTTGTCGATTAGGAATGGAGAAAATGTCAAAATTTCATTGAATCACGAAAAAATAGCAAACTTCGTCGAACAGGTGCAGGGAAAAGGAGAGTTTTGTTGATCAGGTATGAAAAAAAGGGAATTTTGTTGATTGGGTTTCGAAAAATAGTGAATTTTGTCAATAAGGTGTGAAAAAATAGCGAATTTCACTGGTCGGGTATGAAAAGATAGCGAAATTTGTCAATCTGGCATAGAAAAATCGCGAATTTGTTTCATCGGGCATAGAAAAAGTGCGAGTTTTGTCGATAATGTGCGGAAAAATCTCAAATTTCGTTGTTTCACTGAAAAATAGTAAACTTCGTCGATCAGGTGCAGAAGAAAAGGAAATTTTGTTGATCAGGTGTCGAAAAATAGCGAATTTTGTCAATAAGGTGTGAAGAAATAGCGAATTTCACTGGTCGGGTATGAAAAGATAGCGAAATTTGTCAATCTGGCATAGAAAAATCGCGAATTTGTTTGATCGGGCATAGAAAAAGTGCGAGTTTTGTCGATAATGTGCGGAAAAATCTCAAATTTCCTTGATTCACGGAAAAATAGCAAACTTTGTCGATCAGGCGCGGCAGAAAAGGAGAATTTTGTTGAACGGGTGTGGAAAAAAAGGGAATTTTGTTGAAAGGGTGTAGAAAATCATGAATTTTGTCGATTAGGAATGGAAAAAATCTCAATTTCATTGAATCACGAAAAAATAGCAAACTTCGTCGGTCAGGTGCGGGGAAAAGGGAGAGTTTTGTTGATCAGGTGTGAAAAAAAGGGAATTTTGTTGATTGGGTGTCGAAAAATAGTGAATTTTGTCAATAAGGTGTGAAAAAATAGCGAATTTCACTGGTGGGGTATGAAAAGATAGCAAAATTTGTCAATCTGGCGTAGAAAAATCGCGAATTTGTTTGATCGGGCATAGAAAAAGTGCGAGTTTTGTCGATAATGTGCGGAAAAATCTCAAATTTCTTTGATTCACTGAAAAATAGTGAACTACACGTTGATCAGGCGCAGGAAAAAAGGGGAATTTTGTTGAATGGATATGGAAAAAAAGAAAATTTTGTTGAACAGGTGTAGAAAATTATGAATTTTGTCTATTAGGAGTGGAAAAATCTCAAATTTCGTTGATTCACGGAAAAATAGCGAACTTCGTCGATCAGGCACGGAAAAAAAGGAATTTTGTGTTTTATCGGGTGTAGAAAAATAGTAAATTTTGTCAGATGGGTGTGAAAAGATAGCGAATTTTGTCAATTGGGTGCAGAAAAATTGGAATTTTATCGATTGGCTTTGGAAAAATTGTGAATTTTGTCAATCAGGTGTCTAAATATCCCAAAGTTTTTTTTATAGGGCATGGAAATTTACAAAAATTGTCTTCAAAAGGTATACAGTAAATTAAACTTTGAAGTTAATTAAAAAAATATATATGTTCATGACATTGGGTGTCGAAAAATAGCGAATTCTGTCAATTGGGTGTGAAAAAATAGCGAATTTCGCTGGTCGGGTATGAAAAGATTGCGAAACTTGCCAATCCGGCGTAGAAAAATCGCGAATTTGTTTGATCGGGCATAGAAAAAGTGTGAATTTTGTCGATAATGTACGGAAAAATCTCAAATTTCATTGATTCACGAAAAAATAGCAAACTTCTTCACTCGCAGGCGCGGGAAAAAAGGAGAATTTTGTTGATCATGTGTGTAAAAAAGGGAATCTTGTGGATTGGGTGTTGAAAAATAGTGAATTCTGTCAATTGGGTGTGAAAAAATAGCGAATTTCGCTGGTCGGGTATGAAAAGATTGTGAAACTTGTCAATCCGGCGTAGAAAAATTGCGAATTTGTTCGATCGGGCATAGAAAAAGTGTGAATTTTGTCGATAATGTGCGGAAAAATCTCAAATTTCGTTGATTCACGGAAAAATAGCGAACTTTGTCGATCAGGCGCGGCAGAAAAGGGGAATATTGTTCAACGGGTGTGGAAAAAAAGGGAATTTTCTTGAAAAGGTGTAGAAAATCGTGAATTTTGTCGATTAGGAATGGAGAAAATGTCAAAATTTTATTGAATCACGAAAAAATAGCAAACTTCGTCAAACAGGTGCGGGGAAAAGGAGAGTTTTGTTGATCAGGTGTGAAAAAAAGGGAATTTTGTTGATTGGGTGTCGGAAAATAGTGAATTCTGTCAATTGGGTGTGAAAAAATAGCGAATTTCGCTGGTCGGGTATGAAAAGATTGTGAAACTTGTCAATCCGGCGTAGAAAAAATGCAAATTTGTTTGATCGGGCATAGAAAAAGTGTGAAATTTGTCGATAATGTGCGGAAAAATCACAAATTTCGTTGATTCATGGAAAAATAGCGAACTTCGTCGATCAGGCGCGGCAGAAAAGGGGAATATTGTTGAACGGGTGTGGAAAAAAAGGGAATTTTGTTGAAAGGGTGTAGAAAATCGTGAATTTTGTCGATTAGGAATGGAGAAAATGTCAAAATTTCATTGAATCACGAAAAAATAGCAAACTTCGTCGAACAGGTGCAGGGAAAAGGAGAGTTTTGTTGATCAGGTATGAAAAAAAGGGAATTTTGTTGATTGGGTGTCGAAAAGTAGTGAATTTTGTCAATAAGGTGTGAAAAAATAGCGAATTTCACTGGTCGGGTATGAAAAGATAGCGAAATTTGTCAATCTGGCGTAGAAAAATCGCGAATTTGTTTGATCGGGCATAGAAAAAGTGCGAGTTTTGTCGATAATATGCGGAAAAATCTCAAATTTCGTTGTTTCACTGAAAAATAGCAAACTTCGTCGATCAGGTGCAGAAAAAAAGGAAATTTTATTGATCAGGTGTCGAAAAATAGCGAATTCTGTCAATTGGGTGTGAAAAAATAGCGAATTTCGCTGGTCGGGTATGAAAAGATAGCGAAATTTGTCAATCTGGCGTAGAAAAATCGCGAATTTGTTTGATCGGGCATAGAAAAAGTGTGAATTTTGTCGATAATGTGCGGAAAAATCTCAAATTTTGTTGATACACGGAAAAATAGCGAACTTCGTCGATCAGGCGCGGCAGAAAAGGGGAATATTGTTGAACGGGTGTGGAAAAAAAGGGAATTTTGTTGAAAGGGTGTAGAAAATCGTGAATTTTGTCGATTAGGAATGGAGAAAATGTCAAAATTTCATTGAATCACGAAAAAATAGCAAACTTCGTCGAACAGGTGCAGGGAAAAGGAGAGTTTTGTTGATCAGGTATGAAAAAAAGGGAATTTTGTTGATTGGGTTTCGAAAAATAGTGAATTTTGTCAATAAGGTGTGAAAAAATAGCGAATTTCACTGGTCGGGTATGAAAAGATAGCGAAATTTGTCAATCTGGCATAGAAAAATCGCGAATTTGTTTCATCGGGCATAGAAAAAGTGCGAGTTTTGTCGATAATATGCGGAAAAATCTCAAATTTCGTTGTTTCACTGAAAAATAGCAAACTTCGTCGATCAGGTGCAGAAAAAAAGGAAATTTTATTGATCAGGTGTCGAAAAATAGCGAATTCTGTCAATTGGGTGTGAAAAAATAGCGAATTTCGCTGGTCGGGTATGAAAAGATAGCGAAATTTGTCAATCTGGCGTAGAAAAATCGCGAATTTGTTTGATCGGGCATAGAAAAAGTGTGAATTTTGTCGATAATGTGCGGAAAAATCTCAAATTTTGTTGATACACGGAAAAATAGCGAACTTCGTCGATCAGGCGCGGCAGAAAAGGGGAATATTGTTGAACGGGTGTGGAAAAAAAGGGAATTTTGTTGAAAGGGTGTAGAAAATCGTGAATTTTGTCGATTAGGAATGGAGAAAATGTCAAAATTTCATTGAATCACGAAAAAATAGCAAACTTCGTCGAACAGGTGCAGGGAAAAGGAGAGTTTTGTTGATCAGGTATGAAAAAAAGGGAATTTTGTTGATTGGGTTTCGAAAAATAGTGAATTTTGTCAATAAGGTGTGAAAAAATAGCGAATTTCACTGGTCGGGTATGAAAAGATAGCAAAATTTGTCAATCTGGCGTAGAAAAATCGCGAATTTGTTTGATCGGGCATAGAAAAAGTGCGAGTTTTGTCGATAATGTGCGGAAAAATCTCAAATTTCTTTGATTCACTGAAAAATAGTGAACTACACGTTGATCAGGCGCAGGAAAAAAGGGGAATTTTGTTGAATGGATATGGAAAAAAAGAAAATTTTGTTGAACAGGTGTAGAAAATTATGAATTTTGTCTATTAGGAGTGGAAAAATCTCAAATTTCGTTGATTCACGGAAAAATAGCGAACTTCGTCGATCAGGCACGGAAAAAAAGGAATTTTGTGTTTTATCGGGTGTAGAAAAATAGTAAATTTTGTCAGATGGGTGTGAAAAGATAGCGAATTTTGTCAATTGGGTGCAGAAAAATTGGAATTTTATCGATTGGCTTTGGAAAAATTGTGAATTTTGTCAATCAGGTGTCTAAATATCCCAAAGTTTTTTTTATAGGGCATGGAAATTTACAAAAATTGTCTTCAAAAGGTATACAGTAAATTAAACTTTGAAGTTAATTAAAAAAATATATATGTTCATGACATTGGGTGTCGAAAAATAGCGAATTCTGTCAATTGGGTGTGAAAAAATAGCGAATTTCGCTGGTCGGGTATGAAAAGATTGCGAAACTTGCCAATCCGGCGTAGAAAAATCGCGAATTTGTTTGATCGGGCATAGAAAAAGTGTGAATTTTGTCGATAATGTACGGAAAAATCTCAAATTTCATTGATTCACGAAAAAATAGCAAACTTCTTCACTCGCAGGCGCGGGAAAAAAGGAGAATTTTGTTGATCATGTGTGTAAAAAAGGGAATCTTGTGGATTGGGTGTTGAAAAATAGTGAATTCTGTCAATTGGGTGTGAAAAAATAGCGAATTTCGCTGGTCGGGTATGAAAAGATTGTGAAACTTGTCAATCCGGCGTAGAAAAATTGCGAATTTGTTCGATCGGGCATAGAAAAAGTGTGAATTTTGTCGATAATGTGCGGAAAAATCTCAAATTTCGTTGATTCACGGAAAAATAGCGAACTTTGTCGATCAGGCGCGGCAGAAAAGGGGAATATTGTTCAACGGGTGTGGAAAAAAAGGGAATTTTCTTGAAAAGGTGTAGAAAATCGTGAATTTTGTCGATTAGGAATGGAGAAAATGTCAAAATTTTATTGAATCACGAAAAAATAGCAAACTTCGTCAAACAGGTGCGGGGAAAAGGAGAGTTTTGTTGATCAGGTGTGAAAAAAAGGGAATTTTGTTGATTGGGTGTCGGAAAATAGTGAATTTTGTCAATAAGGTGTGAAAAAATAGCGAATTTCACTGGTCGGGTATGAAAAGATAGCCAAATTTGTCAATCTGGCGTAGAAAAATCGCGAATTTGTTTGATCGGGCATAGAAAAAGTGCGAGTTTTGTCGATAATGTGCGGAAAAACCTCAAATTTCGTTGTTTCACTGAAAAATAGTGCACTACGTTGATCAGACGCAGGAAAAAGGGGAATTTTGTTGAATGGATATGGAAAAAAAGGAAATTTTGTTGAACAGGTGTAGAAAATTATGAATCTTGTCGATTAGGAGTGGAAAAATCTCAAATTTCGTTGATTCACGGAAAAATAGCGAACTTCGTTGATCAGGCGCGGCAGAAAAGGGGAATTTTGTTGAACGGGTGTGGAAAAAAAGGGAATTTTGTTGAAAGGGTGTAGAAAATCATGAATTTTGTCGATTAGGAATGGAAAAAATCTCAAAATTTCATTGAATTACGAAAAAATAGCAAACTTCGTCGATCAAGTGCGGGAAAAAAGGAGAGTTTTGTTGATCAGGTGTGAAAAAAAGGGAATTTTGTTGATTGGGTGTCGAAAAATAGTGAATTTTGTCAATAAGGTTTGAAAAAATAGCGAATTTCACTGGTCGGGTATGAAAAGATAGCGAAATTTGTCAATCTGGCGTAGAAAAATCGCGAATTTGTTTCATCGGGCATAGAAAAAGTGCGAATTTTGTCTATAAAGTGCGGGAAAATCTCAAATTTCGTTGATTCATGGAAAAATAGTGAACTACGTTGATCAGGCGCTGGAAAAAAAGGAAATTTTGTTGAACAGGTGTAGAAAATTATGAATTTTGTCGATTACGAGTGGAATAATCACAAATTTCGTTGATTCACGGAAAAATAGCGAACTTCGTCGATCAGGCACGGAAAAAAGGGAATTTTGTGTTTTATCGGGTGTAGAAAAATAGTAAATTCTGTCAGTCGGGTGTGAAAAAATAGCGAATTTTGTCAATTGGGTGCGGAAAAATTGGAATTTTATAGATTGGCTTTGGGAAAATTGTGAATTTTGTCGATCAGGTGTCTAAATATCCCAAAGTTTTTTTTATAGGGCATGGAAATTTACAAAAATTATCTTCAAAAGGTATACAGTAAATTAAACTTTGAATTGAAGTTAATTAAAAAAAATATTATATATTCATGACAGGGTTTCCCTCTTTTAGCCAGGCTTAAAAAAGCCGGCTGGCTTTTTTTGGTTTTAGCCACTTAAAAAAAGCCGGTTTTTATTTTTAAAATTTTGTTTACAGCTAATTTGTTTTAAATTTGGATCAATTAATTTATAATACACTTATAAATATTTTCTACTAAGAAAATTAAAAATTTCTATTAAATTTTGTCAAATAACTAAGTCTTTAACTGCTAGAAGGCAACTGTGAAGGCATTATGTCTGAAAAAAAAAAATTATATATATATATATATATATATATATATAAATATTGAAAAGAATATTTAGTTAGACTCCAAACTGGTGTTTTGAAATTTTATATTACATTATATAGCTCCACATATACTACACATTTTAAAGATCATATTTAATTAAACAATGACAAAATGTAGCACATCAAAATGGAAACATTCCATGGAATGTGTCCATATGGAGAGTTAACTTATAAATGTTAAAAGAAAAATTAGAAAGGATATAATATTTGAGGAGAGTTAGGTACATAAGTGTATAAAAAATAGAGCATTTAAACAAGAAAATAAATAAATAAATAAAATTTCTCTAAATAAATTTTCGAAAAGCTTGTTGTTAAGCATATTCATGCATATGCTATTCATAATGTTTTTTTAATAGTGAGAAATGGTTTTTATTATATGACTATGTATAATTTTAAATGTTTATTAGAAATAAAATAAGACTTGTATATTAATAGCTCTTAAAATTAATTAAGTAATGAAACATGTAACTAAGTAACTATTGTCCTCTTAATTAAAAACACTTTAAAATATGTAGTTTATAATTACAATGCTTCATTGTAAAGCCGAATATGGCCAAAAAAGGCCAATTTTGCCCAAAAAAAGCCGTTTAAAAACAATAAAAGCTGCCGGCGTGGCTTTTTTTAATTTTAGCCGGCTTTTTTGCAACCCTGATTCATGATTAATGTTTATGTGTATTTATAAACACATGCACAGATAGGAGTATTACCCCTAAGCTCACATCATGTGCACATAAGTGCTTTTTTCTTGCACACAATTACTTGGTACTCACAGGAGTGCTTGGTGCACCACTCGTAAAAATATTAGGTAGTTTTAGTTTAGCCGAGTGCCAGTGTTATATATACATACATATATATGTATACACACACACATATGTATATACATATATTGTCTATATCACCTATATACATATATATGTAGTATATATATTTATATAAACATGTATATAGACTTATATATGTATCTATAACATTGGCGCCCGGCTAACCGAAATAAAGTACCAAATATTACAAGCATTTAACCTTCCTTCAGCTGTAATTAGAAATTAAAAAATTGTGAAGAATTCATCACAATGTTTTAAAATTTAAAATATAGCTTCATCGTATGTTATAAGGTTCAATTTTAGGTTATATTTATAGAAACATCTTTTTTTTTTTAATTTCATACTATTATAAGAATATTGCTCAGCTCTCTGTTGTGCCACTGTTCCATTACAGGTACACCAATAAATTTATGCTTGTTTTTTGGTCTTATTATTGATTTTGCCGTATTGATATTGCAGTGTGAATTATGTATGTGATAGCAATATGTTTAACCCTTAACCGGAAATGTGAAAATCCCGTGCACAAACAGACCACTTAATAATTTATCAAATAGTGAACTTAAACATTTAATCTTTAATAGTAATGCATTAATAGGAGCAATTTTTTTATATAACAGCATAAAAATAAGTTTTGAATGCCGGAGTGCGAAAATATTAAGGGCAGATATATCGACGAAACCATCTCACAGATGGTACGTTTCTGGTTAAGGGAACTGAACTGGGCTTAGATGCCTTATGTTCCCTCAGCCGTTGTTTTGAATTGTTTGGCGATTTTTTGTTGGTGTGTTGGCGGTGTTTAAAATATGGCAACCTCGATATGTGGAACCCCGTGTGACATATGTATTCTGACGTGATGTGTTCTGGCAACCACTGAGAAGTGGTGGATTTTGTGGATGGATTTTGATATTGTGTTGTATCGCTCTGTCTTTTTATTTTTATGTTAAATTTATTGGATGTATTTGACTGACTATATGGTTTCTGTAATCTGTTTAAAAGCTTTTGCTGAAGTAATTAAGAAATATGAGGAAATTTTGAGAAGAAAAGTAGGTTTGTTTATTGTGTCTCAATGCATATTCATAAGCCTATTTTGGAAAATGATGGTGGTGTTATGAGAAAGATTTCGTACTGGAGCTTTCAAGAAAGCAGATATCTGTTAAGGTATGTTGATAATTTTAAGTATATTTTGCTGCTTTAAGAGTTTTTTACATTTTGAGATTGCTAGAAAGTGAGAACTTCGGAATCTTAAGAATGCTACACCGGGAAAACTGCTGAATGCAGTGATGGTTTTTTTTTTTTTTTCTTTTGGTTGATGTGCGCGAAGCGCTCATACAAGATTACTGATTGCCACTTTAGCGAGTTTCATTTTTTATGTATATTCTGCTGCCTTAAGAGTTTTTATATTTTGAGATTGCTAGAAAGCGAGAACTGCTGAATTTTGAGAATGCTACACCGGAAGAACTGCTGAATGCAGTGATGGTTTTTTTTTTTTCAGTTAATGTGCACGAAGCGCTCATACAAGATTACTGATTGCCACTTTAGCGAATTTTGTTTATTATTTACATTTTATTTTCGTTAAGCGAAACATGCATATAAACCGGTGCTTGGCCACATTTACTACTTGGCGGAAAAGGGGTTTTCACGCCAAGAAAATTCCAAGGTGGCAGCCGTGGGAACTTATGACATCTGTTCCGGGAACTGCAATAATTAAGCCTTTTTGTGGTAAAATTTAGATAGGCAAAAAAAGTGTAAAAAGAAAAGTGCACAAAATCTGAGCGTATTTGGCACCTGTGATTGTGCATAAAAAGTATAAAGTTTAGATGGGCAAAAAAAGTGTAAAAAAAAAGTGCACAAAATCTGAGCGTATTTGGCACCACTGATTGTGTATAAAAGGTGCACAACTCAGGTATGCAAAAAATGTGTAAACAAAAAAGTGCACAAAATCCGAGCGTATTTGGCACCACTGATTGTGTATAAAAAGTGAACAATTTAGGTATGCAAAAAAAAGTGTAAACAAAAAAGTGCACACAATCTGAGCGTATTTGGCACCTCTGATTGTGTATAAAAAGTGAACAATTTAGGTATACACTTTTTGTGCACAATTCAGTGTGCACTCATTATGCATAAGCAGAGGTGCCAAATACGCTCGCTTTTTGTGCACTTTTTTTTTACACTTTTTTTGCAAACTTTTTCTAGCTGGGCTGGCAACACTGAAAACTGAAAATTTAAGTTGGACGATTTTTTGGGCAAAATTAAGGTTTGTCATGCGAATTAAAAGTTAGCAAATTTTGACATCTTCTCATTTTATTAAAATTCAACAAAAATACATAAACTAAATACCACTCCGTGCTGATCTGGTCCATGAAGTTTAAATAAAATGTTTAAAGTGAAGTTACCTAATTAAAAAATTAAATTTGGTGGAATTTTTAATGTGTAGAGGATATTTATTTCATAAATTGCATTCGTATTTATGGTAAGAAAATATTCCGTGTAAATTTAATTACTGAATTAAAAAAGGTGGGTTAAAAAGCATTGCTTTTTGGACCCACTATAGAGTCAACATTTTTTTCTCTCTTCTTAAAAGGTGTTTCAGTTTTTTAATGTAATTTGTAATGAATTTTTATTGCCTCTCCGATTGGTCTTTTTTTAGAAATTATTTGAGTGTGCTACATGAAATCGGGAGATAATGCTTATTTCAGTGTTCCCAATCGGTCTTTCATTTGAACACAATGTTTAAATGAAAAAAGTTCTTTTTCGACTTCTCTTGCAAATTTTTCAGAAACCTATCTCGAAAATTGTTGTTATTGAAAACGTTGTATAAATCTACCACAAAACTTTCTCTTCAAAAATACAGGCTAAGTTATTTAATAAATATAATTGTATTTCAATTGTATCAGTTGGATTTTATTTTGGATATGAAGTGGTTATAACACCACCTTACTACGGAACTGCAAGAAGATGTAGTACCCGATTTTGACGAGAGTGATATCTTTCGTAGATTTTGTCGTGATGAGTAAAAATTCAATGAAACTACTCGTCGCAAATGAGCCGTTTTCGAGATGTGTCGAGATATTTTTGGAGTCAATCTGTACTGAAAGCAAGCGGAACCCCGAAGAAGATTTAGCCGAGATTTAGTCGATATTTTCAAACATTTCATTTTGTAAAAAATATTTCTACCCGTTCGAACGTTTCAAAAAATTGTAGGTGATGTAAATCTGATGCACTGAAATGCTCTAAAAAGATTGTGTTAAAATATGGATGTTTAGCTACTTTTAGCGTAGAAAAAATATCGTCTACGTGAGGTGCTAAGTTACCTGCGTTTGTGGGTATATTTTAAAGGGTTAAAACTCATATTTTTTAAAGCTAATTGCACCATCGATTAGGAGAAGATTTCTGCATTATGAATATAATTTTAGTTTGTGGGTACCTTTAAAATTGCGCGCTGGAGGGGTGAAACCGCAACGACACACTCAGCTTTTTACCGATTTCGTCGAAATTTTCACACATTTTATTTTGTAAAAAATATTTTTATCTGCGTTTAAATTTTTTGTACTTAATGTAAATCTGGTCTACTGAGATACTCTAAAAATGTTGCGTTAAAATCCGGATGTTTAGTTACTTTTAGCGCAGAAAAAATATCGTCTCCGTGAGGTGCGAAGTGACCTGCGTTTGCCGGTATATTTAAAAGAGTTAATTTTCATATTTTTGCAAACCATTTGTACCATCAATTAGAAGAAGGTTTATGCTTTAAAAGAACATCTTTGATTTGTCGATATCTCAAAAATTGCGTCTCGTAGGTGCATTGAATTAAGACGGGGTAAACGTTTTCGTAAAAACGACACTTTTTGATTTATGTTTTCAAATCGTTAACTGAGACTTTTTTTTATATTGATTGCACCACTTGAGACGTAAGAGTACGATCTTTTGGAATATGTGTTTCAATTTTAACTGCACCGAGGTGTTTGATCAATTTGGATTAAAACGAGACAAAAATAAAACAGAAACAATGTCGAAAACGTTTCTTCACTTGCCCTTGATACGTAAATGAGTTTATACGTATACGTATGCGCACGTGCTTTCCTTGACCGGAAATCAAATAGATGACTTTTTTATGAGAGTGAGTTGCGAGTGTTAATTAATAACTCAATTAATTATTAGAATTTTAAAATTCTGAGTCTCAGATGCATCATGAGTCACTTTGGACTAGCCTCTCAAAACTTTTGAGCCTCGTACGTGCCGTAGATTTTCCTAGCCATTGCGAACATCAAACGAACACACACACACGTACACACAGCGAAACTTTCTATTATTAGTACAGAAATGTATAGATATTTGGAAATTAAGTATGCAAACAAAATAAAACATTTAAAAAACGAAGAAAATTTCATGGCTGTAAAGGTATCGTTTCGTGTGCAGTGTGTCTGTCTGTTGATGCTGGACATTTGTAGTGCTAACTTTTAGTTGTGGTCTTGTAGATAGAAGTGTGTAGAAACTATGTGCATATTTAAGAACTAAGCGTAAAAATTTTACGACATAACAAATGTAACGGCATAAATATATTGTAATAAATAAACAATAAAATTGTGCGACATAAATTGTCAGATATCTTGAAAACGGCTCATTTGTGACTGTTAGTTGCAGTGAGTTTTGTACTCCCCATGATGAGATCTTTCCAACGATACCACTCTTGTCAAAATCCGCGACTAACACTCCCTAGTATGTTTATTATATGTTAACATGTATATAGTAAAGTAAAAAATAAAAATCTACGATAATGTTGCGAGCTGTACATATATATATATATAAATACATAAAATTTACTAAATAAAAATATGTTTCTGATCTATAACACATTGAAACTATGTTAAAAAGTTAAATAGTCATTAACCCTTTCCAGCGTGGAGTAAGTCTGCTTGTAAAATGATGAAATGATGGACTGATGCCACAATTTATAAACGAATTCATTAGAAAATAAAAACTTGCTTATTTTCCCGTACTTTATAAAAGGAAAATTTTAATAAAATATTCTTGGTGCCATTTGTCAGTTTTGGAATTAAAATTATTAGTCCTTTTTTCGGGACACCGCCCGCTAAAGCGTTAAGCAATGTATGTGCTTCCTATATTGCATTATAACAATCATTTTCTTTTCCCTAAGATGTTTGTATTAGATTTTTTTGTAAAATTCTGTCGGGGCCAAAATCAATGCTTGTCTACCCACCTTTTTTTTTAACCTTTCACATACTTGTCTCCCTCCTTTATATATAATCTCTCAATTATAAGTATTCTACGAATTAAGATTAAATAAAATAATACATATTTTTTTACGTATTTCGTTCAAAATAAGCCATCGAATTGAAAATAAAAATATTTCTTATTAACAGGGATTAGATTTTTTTTCCGTACTATTTGCAAAAGATACATCACATTTAAGGGATAATCTTTAGATAATGGAAAGAGGAAACGTAATAAAAAATACACTTGCAAAAGATTTCTTTTAATTTACTAGAAACTAAAATCTAGTTTTTTTAACAATAAGATTTAAGCATTGAGTTAAACAATTGAAGGTAAAATAAAAAGGTACTTGATGCAGATTATTTTTCAAATACTCATTACAGATTTTTTCCTCCTTATTGGAGTGATTAAGTTCAAATGACAGTATTAAATGCATTTGTAAAAAGAAGAAAAAAAGTTTTAAAAAGACAGAAAATGAAACATACACAAAATTTTCGCGAACCTTTTTATAAAAGAGCAGATAAAAGGTTGTCCGTAATATTTGTGTAAAAGCCTTTTATATATAGATAAATTATTTCAGAATAGTTAATATATATATTAACTAGCTGTTACCCGTGACGTCGTTCACGTAACATAAAAAGAAGAAATTAATTAATTAAGCAAAGTATTTCCCTTCCGATAATTAAAAACATATGTAATAAACCAGTTATTTATCACATTTTATAGGAGAAAATCTTTCCATATATATATTACGCTATCGCACGTGGCACATGACGCGCAATTAATTGTTAATTGTTTAATGGCAACGCTCAAATGAAACACATCTCATTGGTTATTGAACAACATTTAATGCATCTATAACGACTATCTCGTTATATATGTTTGCGTTCCATCCCCCCCACCCAGCAACTTCAATTAAAATCCGGTTTAATAATTTATTTATTTTAGTGCACTATAGTCAAACAGTGCAGCCCCTAAATTAAATCCAACGTTTAAAACCTAAAGCGATTGTATTAATGGCCCTGCACATTTAAATTAAATTATTCTAGCTACTCATCTCTTTAATAAAATAAAATCAGTGATTCAGTCTCCATTTTTACTTTGTGAGTCTCTCACACATACTATTTAACCTTGTAGAAAAACGTTACTGCTGTCTCTTAGAAACAAAAGCATTTTAGCTTCGGGCATTTCCTTATTTGGGCATGAATATAACTCATCATTTAAAATCACTTAACATGCAATCTATTCATTAGAATTATCTTCGCAATACATTTTAACATTCACACCCTTTTGTTCATATGTATGTCAATTCTGCGTTTTTGTGGTAAAGCACGGGGTTTATCTTTGATCTAACATCTCGTCTAGAAAAATACATTCTCATGCCTTTTCGCCTAACGAATTCGATCTGTTACTATGCCTTATCCAGAAACATTTTTTTTTATTTTTTTACACTTAACAGCAGCTGTATTCAAAGTACAGATTAGATTGCGCCTATCATGATTCAGGAATTTTAGCAACCCACAGTCTGGCGCCCCTACACAATTAATATATGGTAGAAGCCTACCGTATGTATTTGGCAAATCCATACCAGCTAATGTTTTTCTCCGCCTCTTGTGCATGGCGCAAAATATTTGTAGATTGGCGATATTGTAGTCCGCCAAGCAAGAAAGTTGTAACTGTTTATTCGACACACTGCTGCTCTGTCTCTAGCCTCGTGATGTCGTTTTAAAAAGAGGCTCCTATCTCTTCCCCTTTGTACCTCTCCCTTCTGCTTTCATCATGGAATAAAAAAGGTCTTCGTTTACCAAATTGGAGTTTTTTTTTAGTAAGTCCTGGTTTTTCTAAATCCCTATACGTTGTCAACAAACGACCATCTCTGTATGTAACGGAACCGTCTTCACAGCATCCCCATACCTATAAGGGAGTTACCATAGGGCACCCTGTTCTGTCGCCAAATACCGCCAAGTTTGTCGCCAAAAGTGACGCCAACTTGGCGATATCTCTAATATTTCTCCAAATTCCCATAGACAACCATTGTAAACAAATAGTTTTTACTTGCTTACAGAAAATCAACAAATTGAGATATTTTAATGCAACAAAAACTGATATTAGCTTAAGGGATTATACAAATTATATTTAACAATCTCTCTGCGTATTTTTTTTCCTTTTATCAAAATAGGTTCAAAAATTGCACCTTTTTTAATTACATGTTTCAAATGCATATATAGCTTAGAAGCTTAGAGTTTAAATATGTAAATATTTTTTGTAAAAGTGTTCAGGATCTTAGATTTGATAGGATATTAGAAATTAGGCGAAATCAGGGCTGTCACTGGAGACTATTTTTATAGTCTCGCGCCACTATTGTAAAAAAAAAAATCAATTTTGTAGTACAGTTATCTTGTAGATGTTATTAAAGTCTATATGGAATTTTTGTACTTAAAAAGTGATCCCAGTTGAATTAAAAAACCGTCGCCAGTGGAAAATATGAATCCCTGAGGAAATCTCGGATTGCGCAAATTTTGCTACTTTTACGTTGCCCGAGGAAAAATCGGGTTGCCCAGCGAGAGCGTTAATTGAGTCCAATGTATGTAAATGAGTATGTAAATTAAATTATGAATAAAAGTAACATGATGCAATGCTTAGCATGAACATAAATTTTAAGGGAGAACAAACTGGTCGCCAAGGGCGGATATATGAGTAATTTAAGGTATTTCTTTATTATAGGATCATTGACATAACTCAGGTTTATACGCTGAATCAGGTTGTCTGTTTACATCATGAAGTAATAAGAAAATAGCACAGATGTCAGATACGCACCGGGGTACCTAATTGTTGCCAAAATAGATTATTTTGCTTGACATGGTAACCCGGCTATTGTTGTTTATTTATTAATAAATTGTTTATTTACTTCTATTTACTTTTAAAATTACATAAATTAATGAAATTTTTTTTTTAATTTATTGCTATTTCCTTTTTTATGTAATAGAACATAATTTAAAAATATACATGTAATTGGTATTCGAAAATGATGTTTTCGCCAAATTGGCGTCAAAAACAGGTCGCGCCAAACCAGTTGCGTATATGGCATCTGTGGCAAGAAAATTATCGGATGATACTTTTTTATATGTTTTACAATCATACTTGGCATCAAAGGTTGGCGAAGAAATGATCATCTAGAATATTATTAAGTCTTTACTACACAAAAAACCAACCTGTTTACAACAATTTATTTATTTTTGCAACAAATGTCTTTCTCTAAAAAAAGCAAATTGACTACGAACCCGATTACAGAACATAAACTTTCTATCTAGTTAATTTTTTACTTTTTAAGAATGAAAATACATATTTCCTGCTAAAAATTACGTCATTTTCGACGTTGATAATTATACTGTGCATGTTATTGACATTTGCTATCCATTTGCTCTTCAAAAGGTTTTATTTTTATTTTTAAATGTGAAATTAAAATTTAAATCTTTATGTTAGCCGTGCGCAGACGATAAACCGTAAGCATTGATAACAATTTTCCTTAAATATTAAGAATTAATACAATAACACAATCTCATTTTATTTCAACATCAAAGCATATCCGTTTTATATTCCATATATGACGTCACATTTGCCTTCATTCCGAACATACTCAAAATTCATGCACCTTGTATTATTAAAAATACTTGAAAATTTCCGTTTTAATCTTTCAATCAGAAATTAAATTATTATTCTTGGTTTTTATCTTTTGGCAACGAAAAAAGAAAGATGGTTAAATTTTATCGGAAAAAATGTCAATTAATTGCGTATGAAAAATAATGAAATTTTGGATTATTAAGCAAAATATTTGAATAAAATAAATTAAACATAGCCTATGTTCATTTCCAGGTTGTAATCCATCTATATCCAAAAATGCAAAAGCATTAATTCATCCGTTTAGACGCAGGCTTCATTCAAACTTTCGGACACACATTGACATTTATAATATTATAAGGATATAAATTTAAAAAAAATAGTTTTGCATTTTAAATATTGCAGATTCCAAAAAGAAAAAAAAATCATTGCTTTAATCAGAAATGCCGAAATAATTATTTTTGATTAGTTCTTTTTTCCAATAGTCATCATTGTCTTATTTAAATACAAGTCATATATAACGAAGGAAAAATTCAAAACTAAACTCTTCGTTGTATAGAAATACACATTAACTCATTGTTAGCTGACAATTTCCTATGAAATCTGAGTGTCGATACAACAGAACTTGCCTGAAAATCGGTTCCTTAGATAGCTTTTTCGAGAATATCTATCAATAAATTGCTTGAAAATGCTTGAAGTATATATGAATTTACGTATAACCTAAAAAAATGCCCTCTTGTTTGGTATAAAGACGCAATCTTTTTGAAAAAAGCATGCTGATATTCTATTCAAGAAAATTGGCGTTGGCGGTACCAAGGATACAGCGCACACTTTTAGTCAACAACGTATCGTTTTAGAAACACGAGTGCACTCGTGACCGATCAACAAGGTGTTAACACTCTCGCTGCCGTGGAGCGGGAGTGGCAGCGAAAGTGATCAGAAATTTTAAATTGATACCGGAAATTTCGAAAGAAGATATTTTACTTTATGTTATCGCTAAATGTATTTTATTAAATAAAGCGTAACATACTATTCTTTATTTCTGGTATGAACACTAAATTTCTGGATAAATATGGAGGCCAAACTGGGAAATCTGTATGGTGGCACTCAACGTGTTAATATTGAAAAAGAAAATGCTTTATTAAGAGAAGCGCTATCCCTTCCTCCTCTCAGACTCTTTCTTTGATTTTTTGGGGAAGTTTTCTGAATCCAGAACTTCGTTAGATAAAGGGAATACAATATCCAGGGGCAGTTTTGCCAGTGGGCTACCTTTTTTTAATTCAGATTTTTTGATTGGCACAACTTTTTTGAAACGGTAAAATTCACTTTGTTTTTGCCTTAATTAATATGTCCTTAAATAAGGCACATTTTACCATTTCAAAAAAGTGGTGCCAATCAAGAATATGATTTTAGAAAAAGTAGCCCATCTGGCAACACAGTCCAGGGGTCGAAGCATATAGGACAAATTTTATTGTTCTTTTATCAATTCTATCTTTTATCAATAATCTTCACGATACATTCCCATTGCATATCTTATAAAAATGCCTGGTGACGATCATTGATAAAAGATACTGGTTAGAACAATAAAATTTGTCCTATGTGCTCCGACCCTTGAATATCCGAAGTAGAAACCTGCATCGGGTCGGGTTACCCATTTTCACCGGAACCCGGGGTCGGATCGGGTCTGGTTGGCGATATATTTTCCAGTTGCGTGTCGGGTTGTCTTCTGCTTTTTTTGTTGAGTATCCGGCTCGGGTTGGGTTGGCATTCAATGTTTCGGGTTGGGTTGGCATTCAATGTTTCGGGTTGGGTTGGCATTCAATGTTTCGGGTTGGGGTCGGTTTCGGTTTGACTCGATTTTTTAATGTCCAAAATATTTTTTCACGTTAAAAGTCTATTAAACCGCAGATCAAAGTTTCATGAAAGCAAAATGGGTCTAGTCTTAGAATAAGTTTCTGGAAGTTAATATAAACATACTTTTTCAACCAATGGTACGATAAGGATTATAACGAATTTCATCTGCATTGCTAAAGCATTTTTGCTGAATAGTTAGAATTCTAATGCTCTAGTCTTGATACTTCTAACCTTGTAATGACAAAAATCCAATGTCTGATAAACAGGAAGAAAGAAAGAATCATTTAGCGTTTTGCTGCGTATTGTATTTTTAAAGTACGATAAGGCAGAATGCTAATTATGCAATACAATGTGTACTGTTATAATTGGAACTTTTGAAACCGCAACAAATTTCAAAGCATATTTAAAGATTAGATTTTTAATTTTATACCGTTACATATAGATTTTTCTGATTTCTTTGTTTTCATTGTTAAAAATTTCGGGTGTAATTTATCATACCTGTGATATTCATTTAATTGAGTCGTATACGGGGCACGCCTGGTGTACAACCCGACACGTGCAGGTCTCTGTTTCAAATAAGTATTTATTTTCATCTGAAACATATAAACCTTTTGTGAAAATCCCAACAATCTGAGTGGCAAAAAACTTACATGTGGCCCGCAAGAATTTTTCTAGTGTGAACGCAACCTGCAGAAAGAAAATCAGATTCATTCCGAGTCGAAAAAACAAAATTCGGGATAACCCGACCCGATGTTTGACTCTATTCAACGACCCCGAGATGTCCACTATTTAGAGATTTTACTATATTTGAATGTTAAAGAATATAGATTTGTTGATTCTTCTATGGAAGCTATAAAAATGGTATTAGAGATAGAATTGTAGAATTTTTTTCATGATGGCATTAAAACGTGATTTACTTTTCTTTCATTGCGGGTTCGGGTCGGGTTGCGGGTTGCCAAAAATTATTTTTGCGGGTTCGGGTCGGGTTGCGGGTCAAGGAATTTTTTTTCTGTTCAGGTCGGGTCCCGTGCAGGACTTTAATCCGAAGCTTCTTCATAAGCGGAATGCACATTAACAAGATTTGCACATTTATATATATATATATATATATTAATTCGACAAAGTACTTTTTAATTCCGATTCCTGTTCCGTAAAATTATTCATTCACACATTCCTTTTAATATTCTTTAAAAATCCAGATGACTCAGATATATCCAGTGTTGCCAGATGGGCTACTTTTTTTAAAATCAGATTCTTGATTGGTACCACTTTTTTGAAATGGTAAAATGTGCCTTATTTAATGGCATATTAATTAAGGCAAAAACAAAGTGAATTTTACCGCTTCAAAAAAGTGGTGCCAATCAAGAAATCTGAATTTAAAAAAAGTAGCCCACTGGATATATCGATGTTATTTAAAAAATACAGTGTGTCCTAGAAAGGTCTTTATTATTCTAAACATAATAACAAAATAACTAGCAGGTGAAATGGAATGCAATTTTCTGCAGATGAATAAATCTAAGTGTTTATTTAATAAATTATCAATTATTGAATAAACAAGAGTTAATTTCGAAAATAAAAGTATACAATCAGCAATCATCACTGTTACACCGCAAATATTAAAAAACTCTTAGAGGGAAATCGAGTACAGGCTCAACGTTCTTCGTGCTACTAACAAAGCTCACGTACAGCTACATAGAATGTTCTGAAAAGAACATCTTGGATTACTTCATTCTTTTGCAGCAAACTGCATTTCATTTCACTTGTTAGTATTTTTTATATTAGTGATTAGAGTAATAACGATCTTTCTCGTACACGCTGTATATCGAAATAAAATAAAGTTAGTTATGGTAACTGGGCCATAGGCTGTTTTATAAAAACTGTTGATGTTTTTTTAAGTTTTACCTTTTGTGAACAATGCACCTTAATCTCTACTTCTTGAAACAACGTGTACAACTCGATCATAACTTTCACTTTGCTGTGATAGGTTGTCAAAAATTTACGTTTCTTTTTTTAAAAACAACATCAATAGGTATGAACTTCCTCGGCTTTTTATTAAAATACTGTTAGTACTTTTATTAAACAATCTTTTTTAAAAAGATTAGGCATATAACGACATTAATATTATTAGGTGTCTCTACATATTTACATCATGTTTCAAATGTAAGCCCGGTGTCCCAGTTACCCCATAATTTTTCAAGAATGGGGTAACTGGGACATGTATGCGGGGTAACTGGACCATGCTGGATCCAGTTACCCCTATAGTTATAAATATTTTTTTTTTTTTTTTGGGGGGGGGGTTCTCTTACTACGGCAAATAAATTTCTCCATTGTTTTTTGCTCACAATAAAGAAAATTATAGAATACCTTATTAAAATTATGTAATAAAATTTAAAAAAAAGCATATTGGGTGGTATCAAAACAAGATTCTTGACCCCTTGAGTGGCGGCGATGCCGTTATGGCATCACATAATTTTAGTCCCTAATTGCCATATTGGCACCGGAATTTTATAATGATAATTTCATCTTTATTAAGTTCGTGAATATATATGTTTACTTGTTTACAAATAGATTCAATACAGATAGATACAGATAGATAGCCAAATCTTGAAATTGTACGATACACAGGGGTCGCATTCTATAGAGAAATGTTTATTGTTCCTACAACTATTTTGAAAATAATATCTTCACTGCACCTCTCTTTAGAATATGTCAAATAAAATTATCATGAAGGTAGCGCATTAAGAGTTCTGGTACGAACAATACACTTTTCCCTATATAATGCGACCACTGGATGCAGATAAAGTACTTAAGTACTTACGTAGACGTTTGTTCATAGATGTACCTTGTTATTTTCCTTAAAATACCCATGCGACATTTATACTTATTACCAATACTAAAGTACATAAGTACTTCCTTAATTTTTATGTTTTTGGTATAAATAAATCTAATATTTTCACTTTTAGTGCTTTTTTTAGACAAATTGACAGCAAAGGTTTCCCTTACAACGCTCTTTAGTTGATATATAATTTACTTGATCTTCCTTGTTTAAAATATTTTAAGTTGTTAAACTTTTTCAAACAAGACCTAATATCCCCTATAAAAAAAATAAACGCGTGTGGAACATAGACCCTCCTGGTCCACTTACCCCAGTTTTATGGGGCAACTGGACCCATGAGGAAAGAAAGATGAAATATGCATATTTTTATATTTTTAAATATTAAAATATTGTCTGATAGATGGAACCTAACTGAACGCATTTACAGAAGTTCAGACTTTGATTCAAATGAACATTAGCTTTTTGAATCTGAATTGTCAGAAGCTCCAGAGTCACATTGTAAAATCATGGCCCAGTTGTCCCAACTAACCTTAACTATTTAACTATCCATAGCTAAAAATAAGCTCTAAAATATTACCTTCACCACAGATTAAAATAAATAATTGCAGCTTGAAAAATAGAATATATTACAATCTTTTCAATGACGAAATTAAATAACTGAAATATACACAATTTGCACGTGTTATAGCATAACCTTATACAAAAAAGCCGGAAACGATTTCATTGTTTAAATTTACCGTAATTTCGGGTGTATAACCCGCATATCAAACAATTGTGTTTCGACCCAGATTTTTTTAAAAATAAAATGTAACTTCTTAGATCACGGTAAATATTAGTCTTCAAATACTGAATAAAATTTCTGGGTCCAAACTGAATTGTTTGATCTGCGGGCTATACGCCGGAAAGTACGATATAATAACACTAGAACGCTCGGAAGCAGTGTTGCCAGTGGGTTACTTTTTTTTAATTCACATTTTTTGATTGGCACCACTTTTTTGAAACGGTAAATTTCACTTTGTTTTTGCCTTAATTAATATGTCCTTAAATAAGGCACATTTTACCATTTCAAAAAAGTGGTGCCAATCAAGAATATGATTTTCGAAAAAGTAGCCCATCTGGCAACACTGCTCGGAAGGAGTCGATTCGACTCCGAGCACATAATTAAATATCCATTGGAGCCAGAATGTTTTCCATAAAATAAGTTAAATTTAAGCGACGCAGAATTACGTTAAAAAATTAGTTAAATAATTTTGATTAAAAATTCTGGATTAAAATATTTTTATGAAACTTGAGTAAAATTTCCGGGCGTTCTAGTGTTAACCCTAGATCTACCGGGAATTTTATTCAAGTTTTAATAAAACGTTCTACACCAGAATTTTTATTTAAAACTATTTAACTTATTTATTTACCTTATTTTTGTCTGGTTTATATACTGAGTTTATTTTAAAGAAATTTCTGGTTTGAATGAATATTTTGTATGTACCTGTCGGGTCCAATGGACCCGTCTGGTAGACGGAGGGTTAAGTAAGCATTGTAAATTCAATCCTGTATTTAGCGTGCACCAGTATTTTTCGACAAATCGGTTTTGCAGTAAAAATTTGATGGTTTATAATTTTATTTTTATATATCTTTAGTTCATAATTTCATTAATTTGATATTCTGAAAGTAAATTTCATGTTTCTTAGACTAGTTACAAATAGAGAACAATGAGGGTTTTTTTTTTTCAAAGTATTTTGAGAATGTGTTTTAACCCTTTAGCGGGCGGTGTCCACAAAAAAGGACACCTAATTTTAAGAGTACCGGCACACAGAATAGCTACATTAATTTCTCGCGTATGCGCTGCAGTTCAGATAACTCGATTTCCTACCAGAACTTGTTTTAAATAAAATGCGACTTATTTTTGCTTAGCGTTTATTTTACCTCATTTTTTAAATAAAATTTCCTCAATGAAAAAGACTTAACTCAGCCGCGGTGGATACACAGGAACTTATGGTAATTAAAATTTTCCTTTCACAAAGTACGAGGAAATAAGCAAGTTTTTCTTTTCTAATAAATTCCTTTGGTAATTCTGGTGTTAGACAATCATTTCATCATTTTAGAAACAGGATTACTCCGAACCGTAAAGGCTTAAAGAATCATTTATTCAAGTGGTGGAAAAGATGCGCTACAACGTGCAATTTTCACCACTAAATTTCAATATCATTTTGTAAGTACAAAAACTGTTTATAGACTAATTTGCGTAGGATATCCACCGCCCTCTGAATACGTGATCTCAGCGTGGACACAAAAATGACGGACGTCGTAGGTGGATTTATTTCAGCAATTGCACGGTGCCTTGGATTTTGCATCCCCATTCACTTATTTTATTTAAATCATGAATATCATGTTAATTTTTTGTTTGTTTAAGAACATATGGAACCACACCATTATCATAAATTTGTCGAGATTAATTTTTTTTTCTTTTACCAAAAAATGTTTTTGGAAGTTTTGGGTCTGTTAAAACAAATGTTATAGGGTCTACAACATGATGTGGACCTTAAAAATATGTATTCAAATCAAATGCAACATGCTAAATGATGCACACAACAAAACAGTGATTTCACAAACACATTTAAAATATTAGAATGTATGTTTCGAATCGCTTCTTGGATTGTCATCAGGATAAAATGATGTTACACACTAGTGGAAAAGTTCAAAACCGACACAAACATCTAAGAGTACAGAAGAATTCTTGACCGGTGAGTTCGCAAACGTCATCAAGTTCCCATGGCTACCCAGTGGAGCAAATCACAACAGTAAAAGTAAAGGAGGGGGGGGGGTGGAAAACAAAATAAACAGACTGCAATAATTGATTATAATTGGACAAATTTTACCATATTCAAAAAAGCCGGGGGTGGGGAGGGTAAGAAGTTTATACAAGTAAAAGACAGTAAATTAGCATATATTTTAATTAAAAAAATTATTACAAAACTCATAAATATTGCTTAATTTGGATTGTCCAGGTCTGGGACTGAATACTGGTTTCTCTTTTTTTAGGTGGACTAGTTTAGGTGGACTAATTTTTGAAACAATATCGTTCCATTCATACATCATGGAGTCCGGTCGCTGTGGCCAACGCCAGCACTTTAACTTCTTTTCCATGCAGTCAACAACACAACCCTCCTTGGATTTAAAAGTAATCCTTACGGGATAGATAGTGCCATTAAACAGCCCAAGTACGAAATTTCCAACGTTACAGACATCTTTGTCAATAGCTTTCTTGTTTGGTTCAGTTGGAACCAATACACATCATGAATTTTCACCAAAATTATTTTTGTATAAGCGCAAATGTCTATTTTCTTAAGTATACCATAAAAAAAAATTACTGCAAAAACGTCAATGTTTAAATTCAATAAAATACGAAAAAGCTCCCCTTTAAATATAATATTTTTTATACCCTGACGAGAAGCCTTGATAAAAAATTTAAATCATAATTGATTGGGCCAAAGTTACTCCTGCTAGAAAAACGCGTTTATTTTTTACTAATGAGTTTAAAATAACACGTACTTACTAAGGTCAAAATGGATTAATTTACAGCTTGGCAGACAAAAGTTTTACGAGCAAAATTCTCACCGTCGTCACACGAGTTTGTTTGACTGGTGCTGACAAGGTGAAACCTGTGCGAATTGCTTACGATGAGATGCCAGCCTCAACTTAATACTACCACCTATAGATTGAGACCAAAACTTTGTCGATAATTCAAGTGATGTAGAAATTACAGAACATGTAATGTTTTTGTTCCTCTTGGGCCAATATTACCCTTAAAGAGCCAAAGTTACCCCAGTTTATGGTACCAATAATTTCTAGATGTTTTTTCGGCTTTACAGAAGTCTTCAGGCTTTCTGAGATTAAATAAGTGAATGCAATTTTTTATAAAATACGGGTGTGTCATTTCAGGAGACCGTACAAACGTTTAAAAAAGTCCGCCTTCAACAGCCGCCATTTTCTTGTTAGCACTCAGGCGCTGCCATCGAAATACTCAAGGCCAGAGGACACGAGTTGTGACGTCATCACTAATCGACCGATTTCTCACTAGTGTTAGAATTCACACCATAAAATTTTGAATAGCAATTTGTTTTTATTTTATTTGTGGAATATCTATCACCTTATAAAAAAATAATATCTATTTAAACATACTGGTGAGAATTTGGAAACCCCCAATAAAAAATCAGCCAGATTCGGCGACACTGTGGCATTTCGCATTTGGCTGAATTTTTACTTAGGGATTTCGAATTCTCACCGGTAAGTTTAAATAGTTATTATTGTTTTACAAGATGATAGATATTCCATAAATAAAATAAAAGAAAATTGCTATTCAAAATTTTCCGGTGTGAATTCCAACAGTAGTGAGAAGTCGGTCGATTACTGATGACGTCACAACTCGTGTCCTCTGGCCTTGAGTATTTCGATGACAGTGACTCGGTCCTTGTATCCAGAGTGCGGTGGGATATGTTAGGTTGACGTGAGGTTCCGAAATATAACCTACCTTAAGGAAATAAAAATCTGCAAAAAAATACAAATCGTAAATGTTAAAAACTACACGGTATGACATCGATCTCAGACATCCTATGCAAAAATAAAATCACTTAAAAATATTCAAATACGAATGAAAAATTAAAAAAAAACCGCTCCCGTTGGTTTAACACTAGATTGCGAGTTTTTTCGCATTATTAGCGTAGAAACTTAACACATTCAAAATCCAGTATTTGCGTTTCTGTAATGTAGAAATGACACCAGAACTTTCGGAAAACTTTACTTGGAAATAAGTTAATGCAATTTCACATCCTTCCTCCAGCAAATATATAAAAATCAAATTTCATTTTAAAATTTTGTTGTAAATCATGATTAAAATTTAATGGAATATAATATATCTTACCGCCTTTCAAGTGTTTAAGTCAAGGAAATCTGTTGTTAGAGAGCAGGGTCTACAGCAAGCTCTGAAAAGTTTCGCTTTCGATTAAGCTGTGCAAGCATTAGGAATTCAAACAAAAATTACGTTTCGTCGAAAAAATTGTGAAAGCTTAACCTTCCGTCTACCAGACGGGTCCATTGGACCCGACATGTACATTCAAAATATTTATTCAAACCAGAAATTTCTTCAAAACAAACTAAATGTATAAATCAGACAATAATAAGTTAAATAAACAAATTAAATAGTTTTAAGTAAAAATTCTGGTGTAGAATGTTTTTATAAAACTTGAGTAAAATTTCCGGTAGTTCTAGGGTTAACAATGTCGCCAACTTAGCCCCTTTTATTTAAAAAAAAAAAAAAAAACCTCCTACTATAATTTCTTTATAGTAATTTTTGTTTTAACTAATGACAAACATTCAGTGGTCATATCAAACAAAAAAATAATTACATAAATTCTGGTAGGACGGTAGTTTATTTAACAGGCCTTCCACTAGGTCCGTTTTTTAACCCTTTCATAGGAAAAGCGCTTGGATTGATAAAGAGTGGAAATGAATGAATGATACCCGAATTCATGAAAAAACTTATTTGGAATTGAGAAAAAGCTATGTTTTGCATACATTCTAAACGAAATATTGTATACCCAAAATTCTGGCGTCTATGTGACATTTGGGAATTAGTACTAAGTGGTTTCATAAACGTACAATCGCCCTTGAAAGGGTTAACACTAGATTTTTATATGAAAAACTTCAAATTAGATTTTTCTTACAAATTTTTCAAACTCAAACCTCAATAATTATCGCTGCTAATTTTGTTAAAACATACCACAAAATTTTCTTTACAAATACTGGTGTTAAAAAAACGCACCAGTGAAAGCTCTTCTTTAATAATATAAGAAGTAAGTTGGAAACACTGGTGCTAGATAGCTCAGTGAAATGCCTTTCTTTTCTCACTGTTCGGATTCAGGTACTGGAAATATTAAAGAAAATTTATATATTATAATAGATTTATTTAATATAGTTATTACAAAATATGAACTCATTTTTTAATTTAGATATATGCAAGGTCGCTGTTTTTCCATATCAGACAAATAAAGAGTTTATTTGAAAGATTAAATACATTTCAACGTTCCTTACTAAACTTCACCTATCATTTGAGACTTTCTAATCCACTGAGATTGTATCTTTATTACTGAATACCTGTTGTCAAGTATTGTGTCCAAATGGATTAGCTTATGTTGCAACAGTGATAAAGAGATTAGCTTTCCTAGTACCGAAATGCGAAAAGCATTAAACATTGTAATCCTTCTGTGATTTCTATGATCTCGAAAAGCTAAAATACCTGCAGAGTGAATTAGGGTTTGTGTCATTGAGCCAAGCCTGTTTAGCAAGCTTGTTAATAAAAATAAACATAAAGCATGTTTGAAAGATCGAACTTGAGACTGGTGGAAAAGAAACTGCGCTCTAATGTGTGATTGGAATTATTAACAATTTTCATTGAACAAGTTTTATAACTTTGTTTCGACTAAATAATATATTTGTAACACTAGAACGCCCGGAAATTTTACTCAAGTTTCATAAAAATATTTTACACCAGAATTTTTATTTAAAATTATTTGACTGATTGATCTAACATCAATCTGCGTTTTTCAAATTTAACTTATTTTGTGAAAGAATTTCTGGTTCCAATTCACATTTAATCATATGGTCTGAGTCAAATCGACACCTTCCGGGCTTTCTAGCGTTAATTTAATATGTATGAGTTAGCTGAATGTTTTTAACATCGCTATAGCGATCGCAGTTTTAATCAGCGTTACCGGGCGAATGCTAAATTATTATTTGGAGCACAACTATTTTCCTACGGTATTATTCGCTTGGTTTAATCGCTAAATTTCTGTAACTAAATAAGACTTCTATTTTTCCAAGAAGACCGTGGTATTAACCCTTTGTGGGGCAAGCAGTTACGTTCCTGTAATGTTGGATTCTCACCGAAATTTTAAAAAAAATTTCTTTCAAAATAAGGAAAAGCAATTTTTCATCTTCTTTCCATCAAAGTTATAAAAGTAAAATTTAATTAAATTTTTCTAGTGCAAATCTTGATTAAACTTGGGTGGGATATAATATAGCCCACCGCCCCTCCAGGGGCTAAAAATAAAATTATAGCACAGGGGGATTCAATATAAATGGGATTGCTAATGTATTTCGTCTCATTCATTTTGAACGACCCAGTATTTTCTTCTCAACCGTTGTTTTAACTCCTCTATTTTTTATGCAACTTAATTTTATTCCTCAATAGCCACATTTGCAGCTGAATTTTCGAATAAAACTTTACGTTAAAGTATTCGTAAAGAAAATGCATTTATTTATTTCTTTAATCAATTTGTTCGTAACTTCTGCTCATATTCTGTCATTTATACATTTTAGAAAAAGAATCACTTTGCCCCTGAAAGGGATAACTATTTACATGTTTTTGGAGATTCTATATAGTGAGTTAATCTATGCATGCGAGTGCAGGCATGTCTCATGTTTTTACACTTAAAATAGCTTTGTACTAAAAAAACATTATTTTCATAAATAAACACATATATTTAATTTCTGTTGCAAGTGTCACCCCCATACCACCTCCGCAAGAGAAAATGTATTTTTTTAAAGTACGGAAGTAATATTTCAGAAATATCTTCCGTGCTTCACTAAAGCAAATAAGTCTTTCTTTAGTGTAAAAATATTTAATATAAAACTTGGGCTTTATACCCTTTTAACACTAGAACGCCCAACCGGAGTCGATAAGACTCCGACCAAATGATGAGTAGTCGACTGAAACCAAAATGTTTTTCATAAAATAAATAAAATATTAACTGCAGAAAAATATGCTTAATAAATAACTTAAATAGTTTTAAATAAAATTTCTGGTGGGAAATATTTTAATGAAGATTTGAGTAACATTTCTGGGCATTCTAGTGTTAACACTCTTGTGCATACTGTTGACAATTGGAAATAAATTAAATTTTATCTTCTTATCGTTTATTTACCGTTGCCTCTTGATAACTTTAAGCTTTATGTATTCATTTTGACCCTATACTTATGTTTAGTACATTAAAAATACCATAGGTGATAACAGTTGTTTATCAGTTACAAATAAAAAGTAACTTTTGAAGCTTTCCATTTTCCTAGCCATAGATGGATTTCTAACACAAATTAAAAATATTTAAAATGTAAAATTTCATTTGAAAAAAATATTTTTCAAAAGAATATGCTTTTAAATGTGATTTTAAATAATTTTCAGTAAAGTTATTTGCAACAAATATTGTACGCATGCAAATATATGTTTGTTGCCATTTGGCAACACCATGAATTGAGTTCCGCTTTTATTTACATTTTTAGTATTTTGTTCATTGAATTTGTTGATTGTTTCATCTTGCTTTTTGTCTATTTTTTCGTGAAAAAATTTGTTCTGATAGAGCCTCATCATGTTCAACACATATTTTAAAGCAAAGATACTAAAAAAATATATTAACAGAAGAAATTTGGATTGGATTGTCTAGTAAAAGTGACATTTCTTAGAGTGACAGGGATGACGATCCACCTTTTGATCGAAACCTTCTGTTCAAAAATGGTTCAGACACTTATTATGTTACTGATTATGATTTACAAGCAGATAAATCAGCTAATGAAATTGACGAGAATTTTGATGCAAAACATGGGATAGTGCATATTCCATCTACAACAAACAAAAGCAGCCAGGTAAAGGTAAACAAAAAAAAAAGTGAAAGCTTCAAATTTTTCAGCCAGATCCTTCTTGGATAAAGTTTATTGGAGATGTTTCTCTGCCTGAATGTGTTTTATCATTAATTTTCCACCCAGTACGTTTCGAGCCTATCTCTCAACAAACAAGACTGTACAGTGTTTTAAAACATGTTCAAAAGCCACTCAATATATGATCGAAAGATATAAAAAAATTATCTAAGGATTTGTATCTTGAGTAGCGTGGCAAACTTTAAAATCATAAGATTGTTTGGGAACCCTGTCATTGGTGTTTCACTAGGTAGTCGCACTATGATCTTGAATACTTTTGAGAGTGAGCGGTATACGACAATTTTCCCATCTGAACGATAATACATTGTCTAATGGGAAAGATAAGTTATTCAAGTTGAGACCAATAGTCGGTACTCTGAATGGAAATTCTTATCCATCAGAAAAATCTCTCTGTGTTTATAAGCAAATAAGTGCGCCAAAGGCTCGTCACCAAATGAAGCAGTACATCAAGTGGTGGGATTCAAATAATTTAACAACCGGTTCGTTGCCCGAATGATTTTTGATGAACAAAAGTGAAAGAAAAGTGAAGCATCACACATAGATTATGAAACACTTTCCAATATTATAAGAACTTTGAAAAAAAAAATTTTGATCCTTTGGTACAGTGAAAAAAATCCTACCCTATAAAAGGACGTTAATACATATTCGGCAATCATGAAACCCTGATCATAATTTTAATCAGAAAATGCATCAAAACAATAAACAATATAATATAAAAATATCAGAAATGTAAGTTTAAGAATTTACACATGTTCATGACTTACAGTTGTATACAACATATTTAGAAAAATATTATCCATGCTATAGCTAGTGTCAAAATTTTTCGCACGACCAAAACTTCTCAAGTTATGACATTTAGAAATTTTAGAAATTTTTACCATTTCTTAGTAAAAAACAAAAAAAAAACACACAAAAAAAAAAGGCCGGACAACGCTGGAAATTCGTAAAACACAAAGTATCATGATTCTGCAAGTTTAAACTATATAATGTATTTTCATTTGTTAGAGCTGGAAAAATATTTTTCTAAATATAAATTATAAGACTAGATGAACTTATCAAAATTTTGGATTTGGTACATTTGCGAAAATAACTACTTTCATTTAAAAAACTTCTAAGATATAAAGAACAATATTAAAAAATGTGCAGTTGGAAGTATATATCTAAATCTGACGATTTAAGTATTAGCTACAGATCAGCGATAAAAGGGAACATTCCGTGCCAAAGCAAAGTACCGTTTATTCGAAAAATACGTTGCCTGGGCCCGTCATGAATGACCCTTAAATTAACCTGAAATTTGTATGAATTTGTATGTTTAACTCTATTTTATCTGAATTTATATTTTTAAATAAAAAAATATTGAATTGAAAGTATATGCTATTGGGTACTTTACTTTCTGTGCAATTTGCTTTGTGGAGTCTATGCTCACCGAAAGCGAACGAAACCGCGAAGAAACACTCAGGTTTTCATTGATTTCGTCGAAATTTCACACATTTTATTTCGCAAAAAATATTTCTACCCGTCCGAATGTTTCAAAACTTTTGTAGATGGTGTAAATCTGATCTATTGAGAATCTCAATACCATCTGAATTTGAGACACTCTTAAAAGATTATGTTCAAATGCGCTCGTTTGATTACTTTTAGCTTAGAAAAATATCGTCTCCTTGAGGCGCGAAATGACCGGCACTTTTCGGTGTATTTGTAAGGGTTAAAATTCCTATTTTAAAATCAGATTGCCCCATCGATAAGAAGGTGGTTTCAGGTTTACCAACATATTATTGGTTTGTCAGTACCTCTAAAATTTCGCCCTGAAGGACCGGAACCCCAACAAAACACTCACATTTTTGCTGATTTTGTCGAAATTTTCACACATTTTATTTTGTAAGAAATATTTTTACCCGTTCGAACGTTTCAAAATTTTTGTAGGTGATGTAAAATCTGGTCTATTTATTGAGATGCTCTAAAAAGAATACGGTCGTTTAGTTATTTTTAGTGTAGAAAAAATATCATCTTCGTGAGCCGTGAAATGACCTGCGTTTACCGGTGTATTTGAAAGGGTTAAAATTTATATTTGTTTTAAACCAATTGCCACACCGATTAGAAGAGGGTTTCACTTTAAGACCATATTTTTGGTTTGTCGGCACCTCCAAAATTGCGCCCTGGAGGAGCGTTGTAATAAGGGAGAAAAAGTTTTTCGGAAAAACGACCTTTTTTGAAAATTGTTTTTCAAGCGGTTAACTGCGATTTGTTTTAACTGATTGCGACATTTGAGACGTAGATCTTTCAGTGTATGTCTTTCATTTTTAACTTTACCAAGCGGTTTGGTCGATGTAAGTTAATAAATAATGACAAAACACCCCCGAAATTTCTTCTTTTCGTTCTTCATTTTCAACTGATGCGTAAATAAGGTTTCTGTGCGGACGCCAGAGTTTTTTCGTTCTCGCAAGGACCAAGTTGAGTTTTTAATGAGAGCCAGTTGCGATTTTTAATTAATAACTCAACTAATTATTAGAAATTTAAAATTCTGTGTGTCATGTGCATGAGGAGACATTTGGATCTAGCTTCACCAAAATTTTCAGTCTTGTTCGTGCCGTAGATTTTGCTAGCCACCACTCACACACAAACACACAGGCAGAGCAAAACTTTCTTTTATTAGTATTGATAAGTAGTTAGTATAATTTTTAATAACCTTACCATATAACTGGGATTAGCCTAGGACGGCCAATTTAATTACCAAAATCCTTCAAAATTTCGTTTTTTTATGTTGAATTTTCTCTTTCAGGATTGATGAAGAAAAAACATATTATTGTTCCAAATAAAATATTATTTTAAATGAAATAAAATTAATTTTTAAATGAAATTAATCAGGACTTATCACAGAGTTATGCCTACAAAACAATGTTGTGCAGGTAAACATTTAAAGAAAGCAAATTAATGTAAATGCGATTTTCGCATTTGAAGTATCATTTTAACGACCGGTTCACCGAACTCAACACAAATTAACAACCGGTTCTACCGAACCAGTGCGAACCGGCTGAATCCCACCACTGAGTACATCCCCCCCCCCCTCCAAAAAAAACCCTCGCAAAATGTGGTTTTAAATTGTTATTTTTCGCAGGAGTATCAAGATTTGCGTACAATTTTGATATTTATTGCGAAAAAAATACAACCAGTCTGCCAGGTGGACATGACTTGGAGGTCAGCGTTTGAGTCAATGCTAGACTAACTCATCCTGTTGTTGAACCTGTAAATCATGAAATGTATTCGATAACTATTAAACAGCAGTGAACATAATGACACTTTTAAAGTCAAAAGTAATTTCGTACCTTAGAATAATCAGAAATAAACGAACCCTGTGCTGCAAAATGCCACCAGACAATTAATAGAAAAAGGACCAGAGAAATATCATAGAATATGCTTAGAATACGCTGAATGCATGGTGTTGCCATTTGGCAACCATTTAAAAGAATCCAAAATACGGAAAAACATCAAAGTGATAATTTTTTTAATATTTTTCCTTTAATGTATGCCCATTAAGGAATCAAATACATTTTTTTAAAGGAAAAATAATAAATAATGCACTAGAGAGTTAATATAAAGCTATTTTTGGTGTAAAGGTGTGAGTCACATCTACACCAGTAAGTATGAATTTGGCCATATACGAGATATTTGAAAATACCCTATCTAAAATTCTGAAAATATTTGGTGATTTAGCGAAAGTATTTTTTTAATGGAACGTTTTATAATATGTTTTTTTATTTTGTAATGAGGTTTAGTGTAATGAAGTCGCATTTCTTGAAAGAAATTTTCAGTGTTGAATGTCAGTGTTGTTTCAGTGTTGTTGTGTGAAATTTTCAGTGCAGAATTTCAAATGTTTGAAAAAGAACATGAATATGTTCTCACATCTTCAGTCAAACTATAAATTTATTGCTCTAACAGAAACAGGGTTAAATAAATTACGCTAGTCAAACTTTGAATAAGTAAAATGACGTAAATTGGGTTAACCTTTTGAAGGACGGTGATGCCGTCACGGCATCACATAATTTTAATCCCTAATTGCCACATTGACACCGGAATTTTATAATGAAAATTTTACATTTGTTAAGTACGCGCGAAAATATGCTTTTACTTGTTCACAAATAAATTATCTTGTAAATACTGGTGTAACAAAATTATTTCAACATTTTATGAATACATGTACCTTGCCCCTGAAAGGGTTAAAGGAATTTTAGTAACTTGAGATCTGACGCGTTATGGCATTAAAATACGTTCGTACGTATTCGAGAATGTCATAATTCCTGTCAAATTGAAATAAATTAAATTGCTTTATAAATTATATTTTTTAATGTATTGCGATTTCTGCAATGGCCACAAAACAGACAGTCTATTATTGTGGATAAAGAGAGACAAAGACATTATAAAATGTTTGTTGATGCTATATTTATTAAAATTTAATAGAAAAACATTCATATGCAATATATTTAAAACGCAAAGCAAATATGTCAAGATCTATGCCAGCAAATCTGAGCATGCACAATAAGCTTTTTATTCGTAAATAGAGTGGAATCTTTTTACGAGCTCGGCGAACGAATGCGCAATAATTATTTTATATTGTACACCTGGGGATGTCAGTTTGGTCATTTTTTTAATTGTGAAATTTACCATTCACGCCAGAAATTTACAATAATATTATTTTCATTAATTAATGACATATTAATTAAGGCAAAAACAAGAGAATTTTATTGTTTCAAGAAAGTGGTGCCAATCAAGAAATCTGAATTTTAAAAAAGTAGCCCACTGGAAACACTACAGAGGGTGTCAAACTGTGGCCCGCTGTATACCACAAATTTTTTATAGAAATCTAGGCCTTATATATAATCATCGAATCTCTGTGATTCAAGAAGTCGACTATTTCTTAAAAAGTAGTAGTACCTAGAGGGCCACAGTTTGACGCCTGTAAATACGACATTTTCCGAATTTAAAAAAAGATTCTTCTTTAGTTTATTACCCTATAATAGTACGAAAAAGGACAATATTTGTTCGATTTTAGTCATGTCAATATTACTGCAGCATTGACAAATACAATTCGATTGTGACAATTGTGTTGATTTTCATTTTAACATTTTAAATAGGAAAAATGAGGGGAAGCTATTTTAATAGAATGGGCAAAAGCAAATTTATAATTCATTAAAATGCAAAAAACGTAAATTTAATTTCTCTTAATTGCATTAGTGCTACAACAAAAGTTGAAAATTTTAACAAAATCTGATTTAATACTATGTTCTTTCTTGCATACCGTTAATAATTTAATGATCAGTTATCTGATGATATTATACCATATATATGTGTGTGTGCACATATGTGCGCATTGTTTTGATCCTATTGAATCGAAAGTAAAAAAAAAAAACAATTATTGCAACAATAGAAAATTTTCTTGCTTTTAAATCTGTCATATTTAAGAAATAATCAGTTAACTCATCAATCACTACTGACAAGGAAGGTCTCCATACGGGCATATTCAGAACAATCCGAACAAATTACAGAGTGTTCTTCTCATGTGGATATATATGTTTATAAAAAAATTTTTGACGGAACCTCGATAAAACGTTCGTAAAAAAATAATGAAAATTTCGTTTATTTGGCGATTTATTATCGGTTGGCGATGAAATGAAATTTTGAAAAATGCTTTTTTATGTCGAATACTCTTTAAGATAAAAATGTTTCATATTGAACTTGTTTAAATAAATTTAATGTAAATAACTTTAGTTCTGTCAGTTTTAGTTTGATTTAACTATAACTGTTTTGTCATATATATATATATATATAATACCAAAAACACATACTATACTTCTAGTCCCAAAACTCCTTAACGACTGAGAAAAATTAACAAAATAACCAAGGAAAATTCTTACTAACAAAACCATGAACAAAAAGAAAAGGAAAAATCCAATGGAGACAGACTGCAAAGCTAAAGACTTGCATGCTGGGTTAAACCAGTAATTACTCATGAAACTTCCCCCATGTCTGTCGAGACCGAACTGATCAAAGAAAGCATTAAACCGGCCATAGAAAGCAGTAACCCAATTCAAAAAGGACGCCACATCCGGACAGAGCTCTTTAAAGTCTACAATTAATTGGCGATGTTTTTAATCACCAAAAGTAATTCATCTCGATAATCTTTATCCTTGACGAAATTGCTTGTCAAACTTTTTAACAAACTAATAGGATAATTCTGAACCATTGCATCTTGATAGAGATTTATAATGTCATTTATTATACTATTCTGATTAGAATTTAACTTTGCAATCCTTATCAAACTGATATATTGATAATGATATTTCTGAAAATGGAAATATGTACATTGGAATTACAATTTAATATCTTTATTGTTTCAAAATTATAATCCTTTCTCTTATCATAAATGCAAGTACATAAGCTACCCCTGCCGATGTCGATAGTGAGATCCAAATAATTTACATGTTTTACGTCATATGTAGTTTTCTTTAATGTCAAACCCTGGGGATAGTAATCCAAATTTAAATCACTATTGGAATCGTTAATCTTTCCCAACAATACATCATCAATACATCTAAAACTTAAAATGTCCTTAATTAATGTTTCATTAACCTCGTATAAAAATAAATATATATCTGCAAGTACCGAGCTGCAACTACCCCCCATAGTATACTCCTTATCTGCTGAAACACATGCTTACCATCGAATAAATACCGTAATTTTGGGTGTATAGCCCGTAGATCAAACAATTCAGTTTGGACTAGAAATTTTATTCAGTATTTGAAGACCAATATTTACCGTGATCTGAAAAGTTACATTTTATTTTTAAAAATTTCTGGTTCGAAACATGATTGTTTGATCCTCGGGCTATACACCGGAAATTACGGTAATTTTCTTTAACTACAAAATTAAATAAATTTGTTAAATGATCCAAATTTTTACCCAAAGTATTGTACCGCTTAAAAAAGTCAAAAATTTTATTTTTAAGATCAGTTAAATCAATACTTTTATATAAATCTTCAAAATCATAAACATATAAAACTTTTATATTGCTCAAACCTTTCAATCCATTAAGTAACTCTAAACTATTTTTTATTATACATGTGTAATTTTGTTTAAATGCCACTTCAAATAATCTCTGCAAAATATCCAAAAACTTTTTATTAGCAACTTCCAAATAAATGCCAAAACCACATGTAATTGTACGAAAGGCAACGGGATCCTTATGAAATTTAGGAACCAAAACTATGTATGGTAATTCTTTACTACGTTGTGTGTATTTTAACCTTTTGTAAAAAGCACCAATTCTACTTTCTGTCTCTTTTGCACTGGTATTTAACAACCTATAATTATGTGTATTATTATAACATTGTCTTAATTGATTACAGTATAGCTTTTTACAAATAATTCCAAAATTTGTATTAGCCTTATGAATATATGTTATAACAAAATTACTCTGTAAATCCTTAATAGAATCTTTTAATACTTTATATTCTTCTATCGAAATCCCCCCGTTTTACCGGAGTAAATTGAAACCAATTCCTTCAAAAGATTATGTTTCCATTCCCGAAAAGTTATTTCTGGCAAGCAAAATTTGTACATTAGTTTATGTATAAACATATCAACATTGATTTTTAATCGTTTTTTTTAATAAAATCCTTAGTGTTTAACCTCTTTAGACGAAATTTTGTACCGTATTGCATATAATTCCTCAATGTTTTGTCCTTGACGATATCTAAATTTCCGGTCAATACATGACCGTTATACATATCCACATAAGCACTATAACTTGGATAATGACAATGACATAAATTATTATCATCGTTTCTACCAAATTCTTTTGAAAAATTATTATAGTTAAAAACCATACGACCTAAAGGTTTATCGTATCTAAAAAACTTAACAATTTCCATGTCCTTCTCTACATTTATAATGAAAGTTAAATATCAAAATTTATGAATTAAAACAAAATTAATATAAATTAAAATTGTTTCAATATCTCAAAATTAAATCCAATTGAGCACTGCGGAGTCGATTCAATTTTGTTGGTATGGAAACGAAGACTTCTTTGATATTGAAATGAATAACTGGTAAATGAATCTTGACTTTATTTTGGAATACGCTTAAATATATGAAAGTATTTTTTATGTATGAAATTGTTTTTAAAGTAATAAAATTAAATAACAAGCAACATAAATATATAATACGAAAAATGTATTTATTAAACTCTCTCATTGTTTATGTTTAAATTCATTAAATACTTTTTACACCCATTCTATAAATCAATTAACAAACAATTTTAAGGTGGATTAAAATCGTTTGCTTTTGGCGAGGAAAAGTGCTGCTCGCCAAATCGCGTGACGCTTTCGTCTTTTCGCGCCAAATACTCGAAAGTTTTTTTTTTTTTTTTACAGACTTCCTACTGTAATTCTGCCGCTAAATTCGAGTGATCCTTTATTACATACATAAGTAGGTTAATTAGTATTTTTTTCAAAGTTTTCTGAGTATGCCCAGGGTTGCCAGATGCACCACTTTTTTTGAAATGGTAAAATGTGCCTTATTTAATGACATATAAATTAAGGCAAAAACAAAGTTAATTTTACCGTTTCATAAAAGTGGTGCCAATCAAGAAATCTGAATTAAAAAAAAAAAAAAAAGTAGCCCACTGGCAACAGTGAGTATGCCCAGTAAGGAGACCTTCCTTGTGAGTTCAAAGTATACTACATATTCGCCCAAATAAATGGTGCGAATATGATGAATGCCGCGTGGCTAAAAATTTCTCTTTCGGAAAATTATAGATTTATTTCAATATAACTACAAAAGAATTATTTCTATGGTATATTTCATTGCAAAGATTATTCTTAATTTGAAATTTACTCTTAATTAAAAATATCTGAAATATCAAGTAGTTTATAATTTTTTAATGCTACGTTATTATTTTCATTGAAATTAAAAACATTTCGTACCATTAGTGTAAATATTTTATCATTAAAAAATATACTGTGATTCTTCCGGTATTTCAGTGTGAGATGCTTTTCAAAGTATGTTTATTACAAAAAGTTTTTAAAATGTTATAAATTCGGCGTATTTAAGTATATAAAAATTGGCATTTTCTGATTACGTGCTTGTAAAAATATATAGAAAAGCTCAAATAGCTAGAATACATACACAGAATATATCCATATCGGAATATTTAAAAGAAAAACGCAGATGAAAGGCGCCTTTCTGAAGAGTTGAAATAGTTATAAGTTCCATTTTCTAACTGCCTATTTATGCTTTTCTTTACACTGGTTTGTATATAGTACGTATGCATCGTAGTATACAATATTTGGTATTTAATCTATCAGCGTTTGAATATATTTTTTTAATATTTGATTTCCCAAATCGTCCATCGCTTCCACGAAACAATTTTAATTCGTTTATTTATTTTCTAGCAGACTAGCTACACTGGTCGGTTTTTCTAATGGAGTTACGAATAAAGAGGAGGAGACATATACAGTGGTGGAAAATTGGCGCAGAGGAGGAGCCTATTGACACCACTAATATTTTATGGTATTCTTCATCTTAATAAAAACTGTCATTAGATAAGACGAAAAATTCTGCTAATATTTAGTGGTGTCAATAGGCTCCTCCTCTGCGCCAATTTTCCACCACTGCATATAATGTATTGTCTACCAGTTGCGAGTGAAGTAACTGAGTAGGTTGTCACAAGATGGCAGCTGATTTTTTTACATGGTATACACAGTTTTCAATAACAGCCGAAGCACTTCCACCAGTAAATTTTGAATATAAATTTTGCATTATTTTAGCAGCTTTTTCAAGGTGACTTTCTCTCACAAATGTGGTAAAATTTCCTATTTTTTTTTAGTGGTGGCAGTTTGATCAGGTATTATAGTCATTTTCACTGACACTGACAAGAGGTTGCCTCGGTTGTCACAATATGGTGGAAACGCGGGGCTGACTAGAGCCGAAGTAAACTTCCACCAGCAAAAATGACTGTTTTTGCCATTATTTATGACTCAAATATTTTGCTTTAAAAAGGCATTTAAACAAGGAGAAAATCAATATTTAAATTTACTGATGAATGATTGACTTGGCCGTAATCAAACACTGCGAAAGCGGTTACAGTTGAAGCTTCACTATTTTAAGGATATGCCAGTTCCTCTTTATTAATAGTGCCATGGTTTTTCTAAAGAAACCTTGAATCAAACGATATATATCTGTGAATTTGATCAAGCGTTTTAAAGCAATATGGACATTTACCTGGAATGTCAAACCGAATTGCTGAAAATAATACGAACGTCATTACGCTGTTACATCTTTTATTGAGTCATGCATTATTTAGGCTGTTAAGGATCAACTTCTTTAGTTGATTATTTAGTGTAGGATTCGGTAAAGAACGATAGATCAATATATAATGTACTTTAAGCGTTCATGAAAAATTATCAATGCAGATCTCACCAGAATCTGTTAATTGTATTTATTGAAAAGGTTAATCGTTCATAATAATTGGGTTTGCCTGATTCTAGAACTGTCAGCCATAACTCTACAATCAAGCAACCTGACGACCAAGCAACTTCAATTAAATGATATGTTTTTTATACTAAAACATTACCTGAAAAATTAACTAAGCAATCAAATTCCATGGAAATCCACTGAGCAGTATCTTTTAAACTGGAAAATGTACCAAACCTTCCCTAAAAATGCTCTAATTAACACTTTAAATCCCATAAAAATTCATTCAGCAGAACCTTTAAAAAAAAGCAAAATTTCGAAATTGGATTCATCTGAATTAGAACTTTCCCTATAATTATTTAACTAAGCAACGTAAAACGTTATGTCTTTACACTAACATCTTTTCTGAAAAATTATCTAACTAACAATGTAAGTCCCATCAAAATCTATGAAGCAGAACTCAAGTTATAAGCGGCCGGAAAGAAATTTCTCTTTGCATTTTATATATATTGAGATAGTTAAATATAGCTTTCATAATCGCGTTAACATGATTATAGAATTCTCAGGGATGTAGGGGTAGGTATACACCGCATCACTACTAGATTTTTTAAGAAACTCTGCACAACTTCCATAACTATAGCATATATACTCTTTAGTATATACCCTCTGTCTGTAGCGTGTATCCTCCAATTTTCTTTACTATTTCACTGACAACTTTTTCCGCCTAGATCCGTAACTAAACAAATTAGAATGATATTATAAATATTGAAAAAAATCCCTAAAATATTATCTAACTAACTGTGCAACTGTCAGTAAAATGCATTGTGTAAAACTTGAAATCTTTCATAATCGAGTTCAGCTAATTTTAGAACTCTCGTAGATATTACTAAGCAACTTAGAACAATGGTTTTTACAATAGAACATTTATAAACCAAATTAACTATCTAACAGTGTAAGTTCTATAAAATTCTGTTCAGTAGAATCTGAGTCATAATCAATTGGAATGAAATAGGAATTTGCGCTTTAAATATATAGTAAATGATTGTGCGTAAAGATGTAAGTGCTGTGATTTGCGATTTCAAAAACGCTATTGGGGATGTTTGCGCACGTCTAACATAAAAGTACCATTTTTTTTCTTCTTACCCAGGAGCAAACGACAAATCACCAAATTGAAATTTAACGCTAGAACCGACATAAGGGGTCATTTTGACCCCTGAAAAATTGATAATAGTCGATTCGTACCAGAATTTTTTTCATAAGATATTTTAAATACACATTGCATAAAAATAGGCCAATTAAGTAAGTTGAAAAATTTAAAATAAAAATTCTGGTGTGAAACACTTTTTATAAAACTTGATTAAAATAGCCGGCGCTTCTAGTGTTAAATCTTTGACAATGAAAACTTTTTTTATAACGTTCAAACATTGTTTTTATATTTAAAATGTTTTCGTTTTACAATATTTATTTCTCATTAAAACTTTTTTCTTTGCATTTGAAATAAAATCAGTAACTATTTTGGTATTTTTCCGTTATGCTAACCATTAGAGCCAAGCGTAATAGTTGGCACAAAATGAAATGAAGCATTTGAAAAAAGTATAATTTTGTTGATAAAGAAATGAGCATTTACGTTGCCATCGAAATACTCAAGGCCTGAGGACACGAGTTGTGACTTCATCACTAATGGACCGATTTCTCCCTACTGTTGGATCTCACACCGGAAATTTTTGAATAGCAATTTTCTTTTCTTTTATTTGTGGAATATCTATCATCTTATAAAACAATACCAACTATTTAAACTTACTGGTGAGAATTCGGAATACCTAAATAAAAATTCAGCTAGATGCTGAATGTCACAATATTGCCTCATCTGCTTGATTTGTTATTGAGGGATTCCAAATTCTCACTAGTAAGTTTAAATAGTTAGTATTGTTTTACAAGATGATACATATTCCATAAATAAAGTAAAATAAAATTGGTATTCAAATTTTTCCGGTGAGAATTCCAAGAGTAGTGAGAATTTGGTCGATTAGGGATGACGTCACAACTCGTGTCCTCAGGCCTTGAGTATGTCGATGGCAACGGCATTTGAAAAATATATCTTTAGAAAATTACAGACTTTGACCTGCCGTTTTTTTTTTTTTTTTTTTAAATAAGTACTTAAAATAAAAGAACAAATAAATATTTTGCAAGTAATAAAATATAGTCAATTAAAAGTACAAGCTTAAAATTGTAAATGTCTCTTAGCACTGCAGCGTGGCGTACGTAATGCATGTATCTCACATTGCAGTAAACATTTCATTTTTTTAATGAAGACATTCATGGCTTTTTGATCAAAACATTTTTATATGTATAGTTCCTAAGTTCTGAAATAATTTTACTGTAGTTTCCTAATCATCAGATAACTGCCAAATGGTAAAATCCATGCCAGTATCACTAATAAATGTAAGTTATAATTAATAATAAATATTTTCTATTCAAAAAATAACAAATTAAAAAGTTTTTCGAGATTGCGATTGAATAATACTCATAAAAGAATATTCACGTTCAATAAATAGCAAATGTTAATGCTTGGTACGGTTTGCAATAAAAATCCTTTGCACGGTTAGGGTTGAAATAAATGGCTACATTATGGCATGGTGTTGGTAAAACAAAAAGTGCCAAAAAAGTTTTTTTTTTTAAGTTTTAGTTTTTGAGGCTTTTGTAGTTTTTTCCCTAACAGACATAGTTGTTTTATTTATTTAACTAAAAGAATTGATTAAAAAATTATTCAATTTGAATTTATTTCCTTGCTATAGTAACAGATGTATTTTTAGAAATTATCACTTGAAATTTTGAGGTTTTAGTGCCTAAAACATTGCCAAATTAGAAAAATATGAAATATCTTACGAATTATTATACTTAAAAGAATTTGGTTAGTATCATTCGATTCAGCATACAAAAATACACTAAAATATGCTATCAGTGGAAAAATAACTATAAAATAAGATTTTAAGGAATTTTTAAATGTTCGTTCTCTTTTTTACACTCCTTAGGTGTGGAATTAAAAAAATCATTTCTTACCGGCACTCTATGTCATAAGAAGTAATAGTTTTACCTCAATTTACAAGAATTTAGGTTCAGAAGTTTGGGCTGTTAGTTGATTAATCCCAAATCCAAACTTTGTTTTATATGTATAGATTTGAGAATTATGGTATATTGATTTCAGTACCGCGTCAATCCTGTTTTGGTTGTTGTTCTAATTTTGTTTTCCTTGTCTATCAATCACCGATGTATTAACATATTGGTAACATATAAGATTTATCTATGTCGGGTGTATTAAATTATTAGTCTGAAAGATCAAGGCATTAAAAATTTACAACTTTATGCTGGATATTTATTTTAAAATGTTGCTTGTACCTACTATAAGTGGAATGTTAAATAAAGTAGTGACATTTAACACTTTGTAGGCCGCTGACGCATTTATGGGTCATTTATAAAAATATCGTTAAGAAATTCTAAAATATCAACAGAAAGCTTGAATTATTGAGGACTAAATGTGGAAAACGCTGAAAGTCCAAAAGAAGAAAATTCTCGAGAGAGCGAAAGAAAAGAAAAACTCCTACTTCTGGTACTTACAGCGTCTTCCAGTTCACTACTTTTAGGCTCTTAGCTCAACACCGTAAAATGTAGGTACTAGCTTCCATTCTTTTAGTGATTAAATACCTAATATTATCATTTGAAAACATTTATTTTATTTATATACTAGCACAGTGGTGGCCAACTGTGGCACGCGCCGCACCACTAAAATTTTACAGTAATCATTGCCTTATCTAATCATCGAATCTCTGCTATTCAAGAAGTCGAATTTTTCTGTAAAATTTTAGTGGTATCAGGCGTGCCACTGCTGGCCACCCCTGTACTAGCAGACATGCCCGGCGTTGCCCTGGGTTTATAAATAATAACCTTGACAAAACTCAAGTTTGTATGCTTTTATATCTTTTGAAATTCTTTTAAATAAACCTAATTTCGGAGTCCCCATTGCCTTTCGCAGCGTCTAGTGTGTTCCCAACAAACTTCTTTCCGCACGAACCTGTAACCTGGGTCCCCGCTACCTAAGGCAGCATTAACCGGAAGTGCTCCGCACGTGCCGGAGACATTCGAAAACCAAGTTAAGTGACCGCCCCCAAGCGGTGAAAGGTACCACCTCCCCCCGTAAATTTCATAAATTAATTTTAACATTAACACGATATTTAATAAACGGATGAAATCCCTTATCTAAAGTTACCTTTAAAGAAACGCGATTTTTAATTTACGCCTGTAGTCAGTAGACGTAAGTTGACGATGAAAAAGTAGATTAATGTTCGCAAAAGGTTGTAGCTGAAGTTTAAAGAAAGACCGGGCCCTGGGGGCCAGGGTTTTGACTGGAATGTTATTGAGTATAAGAAAAATTTTTAGTGGTTTTAAAGTAGCTGGAAGACGCTAAAACTATATAACTATATTAAAGTAAATTGCAATAGAATCGGATAGTTTTTAAAGAAGCAGCAACAAAGGCCCCAAGAAGGCAATTAATATTCAAAATTGGTGGTAGCTAAAGTCTTTTTTTTTTTTTTTTTTTTTTTTTTTGTATTTCATGTAGTAGCTTGAGAACTTAAGAAGTTGTTAGAAAAAAAAAATTGTGAATCGGACCATTTTTAAGGGAGCTATAACAGGGGCCCCAAAAGGGTCCAACTGATTGTTGAGAGCAGGGCCCTAACATGAAAACATATTTAAATTTTTTAGTATTTTGCGTTTTAGATCTTCAATTAGTCAAAATTAAGCATAGGATATGAAGTAATCATTAGAATAATATTTTAAAGAAATGAGTAAACAATGAGGTAAATGCTTAAAAAAAGGGTCCCAGGGCCCCAATAAAAATATGAGGGTGTTGGTCTAGGGAGAAGAGACAAATACTCAATTTTCAAATCAACCCTGAGAGGGTGAAAAATGTATGGCACACAAAAAGTTCAAGGAGCCCTGGATAGGGCCCTACGGACCTTAGGGTGCTCCTGGATTTTAACTGGACTATTGAAACGGGAGAATAACTAAATGGAAAAATGGTTCCAAAAATGAAGATCGGATTAAGAGGGGCAATTTATTAACAATTTATGGTGCAAAAGCTTTAAGGGGCCCTGTACCGTCCCCAAGAGGCCAGGGGCTTAAGTGGCATGTAGTTTGGTGTAAATATACTTTTTAGTAGTTTTTAAAGTAATCAGAGGACGCTAGAACTATGTTAAAGAAAATTACAAGCAATTCCGATCATTTTTAAAGAAGCTGCACTAATTCAATTTTCAATGTCAAATACCAGTATTATTTTATAAAAAAAATAAATCTAGCTGTAAAGCGCGACATTTTGCCTTATTTAAAGGGGAGAATTTCTATAAGAAAGTACTGGTACCGAAGAATTTCCTGGTCTTGAAATTCATGGACCCGTATGAACCCTGTTAAATGCCATATTTATTTAATATTTACTGAAAAAGAAATTAATATGTTTAAAAAATACTTGTTTTTCATGTTTATTATAAACATTATTACAAGCAGTTTTCTAAGGAAGCAATGTTTTCATAAAACAGGGATGAGATTTCCGCTTTCTCGCACACCAGTATTTTGTTAGAGAAAATGTTGTTTTGTTTAATCGGAACATTTTTGCGATTTAAGAGAACAACATTTTTTCTAAGAGAATACTGGTATGCAAAAAAGCGGAAATCTCATCCCTGGCAAAAGGTCGTAAAAAAGAATTTTGTGATTTATAATTAGCAAGTTAATAGAAAAAGAATATCCAGAGGAAAATTTATACGTAAGTTACTATAATTATATATAATACAAATCAAACAAAATATATATAAATTTGCAGTATTCTGTTTTACATAAAATGTGACAATTTATATAAGAAATGTCATCTATTATGAGGTGGAACAAATGTTTAAAATATATTATAAGTACCGCTTTTTAATATTATTTACTACAAAAGGAATAAACAGTCTTAAAGAAGTTTTTTTCTGTGTACTTGAAGAAATAGTACGGGAAAACTGATTAATAAAAATAAATTAATCTGTTTTTCTAAGGAAGCAAAAAATGTCAAAGATGTTTTTTCAAAACTTTTTCGCTTTTAATAATTATCAACATTCGGGAAAAAAGGAAAAGAAAAGAAAAATTCACTGGAAAGCTAATTATATATAAATACAAGGATCCCACTCTGTCCGTTTTTTAATCATCACTTTTTTTTCAAAGAAAAATCTTCTTTATAAATTCCGTTGAAACTTAGATCAAAGGGCGTTTTACTTGCAATTTCTGCAAAAACCTACTATAAATTTCTTTCTTAAACATTGCTGGTTTAAAAAACACGGATTGCTGGAAAAGCTGTTAATAGGTTGATATTTTCTATTTTTGCCTTTTAAAATGTTTTTTAACGCTTTATATTGCTTTTTAATTTTCAATGCTATTAAAAATAATTAAACTAACAAGATAGCAATGCGGACGTATTCATATTTTTAAAGCTTTTTTGGGCATTTAAATGTCGTAGAAATTAAATAAAACTAGCTGTAGTATTTTAGATGCATTGTTACTTTCAACAACGTTTTCAAGACGGTTGTTATTGCGTTGAAAATACAGCTAAATTTATGGTTAAAAAGAATCGAATCAATGAGACATATTTTCAGATTTATTACGCCGGTGAATAACGTTTTTTCAACAAAATACGTTGCTTTTTAAACGGCTTAAAAACAAAACTCAGGATATCGATATCTGGGAATATCGTAAAGAAATTTAAAGGGGGGTAATCTCACGACACATGCTAAAAATTTTAACTGCATAAATTTATTTCCCACGCAACGTTTTTTGTGTGACTTATATGTACATGTTTAGTGTTGCATGAGAATTTATTGTCCACACTATAAACACAGAATTTAAAAGAACACACCTTATTTACAAGAGCTATAATGGTTAAAAACTCAGACAATTTTTAATAAAATATATGGCATTTATTATAAATGAAGAAGAATCTTATTAATGGAAACAAATTGAAATATTCATTTCATTAACCTATTATTATTATTAACATTCATTTCCTAAAAATTTAAAATATAAATACTATGCTAATCGTCATTTAAATTTCAAAAAGTAATTCGCTTTCCTTCATAAATATCGCTTATATTTCCCCGTTTTCTTTAACTGTCATATCTACGAGAACTGAATAGCTTTTGAAGTCTTCAGATCTCTCTTTCAGGAAGATATTTGCATTAATTTCAGATTTGAATTTAAAGTGAAGCTCATTATTCAAGTAGTAAATCCACGTTTTCATTTTAACATCATAAAGGTGTAATAAAGTTTTTAAATAAATTTATTTAAATGTAACAAATGAAAGCGATTTTTTATGAAAAGGAATTTTATAAAATTTAGAATTTAATGTGCGTGCTCTATATTTAAAATTATTATTATTTTTTTACATTTTTTATGGATATCATAATTTAAAATAGGTGTGTCAAACTGTGAACCACCGGATACCACTTAACTTTTATAGAAATCTTGACCTTATATAATCATCGAATATTTGTGATTCAAGAAGTCGACTATTTCTTTAAAAAAAATAGTGCTACCCGGAGGGCCACAGTTTGACACCCTTGATTTAAAGGAAATAGTTAAAACAAAGCGAACAATTTTTTTTTTCAGTGTTACCGTGAGTCCTTGAATATGATTACAAATAGTTAAGAACAGCAATATTTGTTCTAATAGTGAGCAGAAATTCTTCGATTAAAACTTGAAAATAATGGTGCTCGACTTCAAGGCCCCGTGAGAAATTCATAGATGCTAACTGCTATGATTTTTTCAAAATAATTTTTCCTTTATTTAATAAAAGAAATCTTTGCTTATATAAAGAAAATAAGCTTAAAAAGGTTTTTTCTTTTTTTTTTATATGTGAAATAAAATATAATTATAATGAATGAAGTTTGCTACTATTTAGCAATCCTTGAAATAATAATATAACATGTTTAAGTCCTAGCACTTGATTTGGAAATGGGTCTTATAACTTTTAGAGATGGAAAAATTGCAGATGAATCTCGCCAGTCTAATACAAAATCCATTCAATGTAATTTCTGCTCATTCATAAAGACATTTTCATTTGCAAATATGTTCAATTAGCAAGTATTCTTCTTCAGATATCAAGAAATCAAATAACATTTTCCATTTTTCGAAAAAGGCAGAGTATCTTTCAAACAATTTTGTCAAATACGACGCTTTAAGCTGATTTCTGAAAATCGTCATAAGATAGAATAGTCAACATTTCGAGAAAAACTTCTGTGGGGAGGGGTGGGGGTACTCATCTCTCTATTTTTTCTAAAATGCTGTCTCGTTAATTTTTAAATATTTACGTAGCGAATTTCGTAGTGAGTGATGCAGGCGAGGGAAAATTAAAGATACCATTCTATTGATGAAGGGGAATGGGGAGGGGGGAGGTTGCTCCTCTCTTTATTTTGTCAAAAGTTTTACACATTTACGACGCGTGTTTCTTTCGTAATTGCGTTCAATTTGTAGGAGTTTTTATTCTGGTACCAAGAAATCTGATAGCGTTTCCTTTTTTTCCAATGAAATCAAAGTACCCTTCAAACAATATTGTCGAATATGGCGTTTGAAGCCAAATTATGATGTTCAATGGCGAGAAGTCGTAATATATGGGCAGAAAAATAAACAAGTTGGAAATTGCTCGTCAAACGTGGCAAATGAGGTGCGTTCGTACTATAACTAGTTTTATAATTATTTTTTGCACCCCATATTGTACTGAATGTATACTTTTTTGCACTTCATAAAGCGCATAGTCTGATACATCATTAAAATGCACTTCCAATAATTTTTTCCCATTCCCCGTAATGTAACGGAACACTTTTGACTGTCCCTGTAATTAAACTATACATCCGATTTTCCTAAAATTTGAAATAGCTCAACAAAACTTTGCAACAATTATATCTTTTAAAATTTCAGACCATTCGGAAGGCTGTAATATCATTAAAATGCACTTGCAATAATTTTTCCCATTCCCCGTAATGTAACGGAACACTTTCGACTGTCCCTGTAATTAAACTATACATCCTATTTTCCTAAAATTTGAAATAGCTCAACTAAACTTTGCAACAATTATATCTTTAAAATTCCAGACCATTCGGAAGGCTGTAATATCATTAAAATGCACTTGCAATAATTTTTCCCATTGGCCGTAATGTAAAGAAAAACTTTTGACTGTCCCTGTAATTAAACTATGCATCCGATTTTCCTAAAATTTGAAATGGCTCGACAAAATTTTGCAACAGTTATATCTTTAAAATTTCAGATCATTCGGAAGGCTCTAATATCATTAAAATGCACTTGCAATAATTTTTCCCATTGGCCGTAATGTAAAGAAAAACTTTTGACTGTCCCTGTAATTAAACTATACATCCGATTTTCCTAAAATTTGAAATGGCTCGACAAAATTTTGCAACAGTTATATCTTTAAAATTTCAGATCATTCGGAAGGCTCTAATATCATTAAATTGCACTTTCAATAATTTTTCCCATTGGCCGTAATGTAAAGAAAAACTTTTGACTGTCCCTGTAATTAAACTATACATCCGATTTTCCTAAAATTTGAAATGGCTCGACAAAATTTTGCAACAGTTATATCTTTAAAATTTCAGATCATTCGGAAGGCTCTAATATCATTAAAATGCACTTTCAATAATTTTTCCCATTGGCCGTAATGTAAAGAAAAACTTTTGACTGTCCCTGTAATTAAACTATACATCCGATTTTCATAAAATTTGAAATGGCTCGACAAAATTTTGCAACAATCATATATTTGAAATTTCAGACCATTCGGTTGGGTAGTTTTTGCTCTGTTACATGCGGACAGACGGACGGACGGACAGACGGACGGACAGACGGACGGACGGACTGAACGACGACTATAGGTGCTACGTATTTATATAATTACGAACGCACCTAAAAAAACACTATACGTTTGATGAAGGGGAGGGGTGGGAGGTTGCTCATATATTTATCTTTATGAAATTCTGCCTCTTTAATTTTTTACATATTTACGAAGTGCGTTCCTTTCGTAACAGTGTTCAATTTGCAGAAATTTACATTCTGATACTAATGCATCGAATACCGTTTCCTTTCTTCTAATAAAGGCAAAGTATCTTTCAAACAACAGAGCCGATTTATGATGTTCGCCGTCGCGTAGAGGTCGTCATATAGGAGCAGGAAAATGAAAAACGCTAGACGATTGATGAAGGGGAATAGGGGGGGGGGGGGAGCTTGCTCATCTCTTTATTTTTTCTGAAACTCTATCTTAAGTTTTTACACATTTATGAAGTGAGTTTCTTTCGTATCTAAGTTCAATTTGCAGACATTTTTATTCTGATACTAAGGAATCGAATACGTTTTCCTTTCTTCCAATAAAAGCAAATTGTCTTTCAAACAATATTGTCGAATATTGCGTTTGAAGCCGATTTATAATGCTCGCCGCCGGGTACGGGACGCCATATAGGAGCAGGAAAATGAAAAACGCTAGACGATTGATGAAGGGGAAGTGTGTGGGGAGGGGGGGGGGGAGCTTGCTCATCTCTTTATTTTTTTTTTCTATCTTAAGTTTTTACACATTTATGAAGTGAGTTTCTTTCGTATCTGCGTTCAATTTTCCACAATTTTTTATTCTGATACTAAGGAATCGAATACCTTTTCCTTTCTTCCATTAAAGGCAAAGTGTCTTTCAAACAATATTGTCGAATATTGCGTTTGAAGCGGATTTATAATGCTCGCTGCCGGGTAGGGGACGCCATATAGGAGCAGGAAAATGAAAAACGCTACACGATTCATGAAGGGGAACTGTGTGTGTGTGTGGGGGGGGGGGGGGTGCTCATCTCTTTATTTTTTCTGAAATTCTATCTTAAGTTTTTACAGATTTATGAAGTGAGTTTCTTTCGTATCTGCGTTCAATTTCCACAAATTTTTATTCTGATACTAAGGAATCGAATACCTTTTCCTTTCTTCCAATAAAGGCAAAGTGTATTTCAAACAATATTGCCGAATATAGCGTTTGAAGCCGATTTATGATGCTCGGTGGCAGGAAGAGGTAGCCAAGTAGGAGCAGGAAAATGAATAACGCTATACGTTTGATGAAGGAAAAGGGGGGGGGGGGAGGTTGGTCATCTCTTTATTTTTTCTGAAATTCTAACTCAACTTTTTCTACATTTAAGAAGTGAGTTTCTTTCGTGACTGCATTCAATTTGCAGAAATTTTTATTCTCATGCTAAGGAATCGAATAGCGTTTCCTTTTTTCTAATAAAGGCAAAGTATTTTTCAAACAACATTGTTTAATATGGGGTTTGAAACTGATTATTCTTTCCCGCTGTCGTGCCTTATAATCTTAAAAGAGCAAAAAAATGCCATACGCTAAATGATTAAAGAAGATGGATGGAGAAAATCTCTGATTTTTATGAATTTCTATCCTGTTACTTTTTCTATGGAAAATATTTTCAGAATTTATATTTATATGTTAGTGAAACATATAGAGTTTCATTTTATGGCCACATGTGTGAGTTCTTTTGTGCGTGTCATGATTGTTTTTATGTGGTTTCTTTTTTTATAAAAATTAAAGCTCCCGAGGGAGCTTTTGAGCTCTGAAAAGAGCTCTTTTTTAGCTCTGAAAAGAGCTGTTGTTTTTCATGAATGATTTGGGAAATGTTTGATGAGAGCAGCAATGTTATTACATTTCTTAAACGACTTTTGTTTTTTTATAAACTGGTGATGTATGATACTCTGAAAAGCAATTTTTATCAATGCATAGAGCAACATCACATGTTTTACAAACGACTGTTGATCGCCTTTGTAAGCCATTTTTGAAGCAAACGACGCATCTCCTCCTCTTTTTTTCTTTTAGTGGCCAGTGTTCATCAGTTGATGTTGATGGAATAGCCTTTGGATTTTCAACTTCGGTTTTTTTAATGAGGCTTCCGATTAAAGTTAATCGAAATTCCCTCTGGCTTTCAGTGCGTTTCGACAGTATGTATGCGTTTAGCACTGACATGTCAAATAAATGAAAAAATAGCTTTTTCGTCCACTTGACAGTCTTTCTTTTGAAAGAGTAACTCGTTGTCATCCGGTCACTTGGGTCTACATATCCCATGTTCTCGTTGTAATCAGCTACGATTGGAGGTTTTTTCATGTCATTACAATCACTGCAATTTTCTTGTTTTGTAGGATGATGCATACTACTTAACATATATACATCTCTCTTATCCTTCCAGCGCAGCGCAGTCAGGCCTTGTCCATATCGTGTGCAAATCTCTCCTCGCCTTATCTTGACCTGACAGATATCTTTGGGAAAATTTTTTCTATTGCACCGAACAGTTCCACATGAATTAATCAGTTTTTTATTTAAAAGATCAAAAAACAAATCAGGGGAAGAAAAAAAATTGTCCATATACAATTTATGGCCCTTGCCCTTTACGCATTCTGTCATCGTATTTACTACATTGTACGATGCTGAACAATTTTCTTTTTTGTCTTTTCCCAAATATACCCGCATGTCATATGTATATCCAGTTTTGTCAGTAATTTTGTAAAGTTTTATTCCCCATTGCTTTCTTTTTTTAGGTATATATTGCCTAAAAGCAACACGACCCTTAAATTTTATAATAACCTCATCTAGGGAAAGGTGCTCTACTGGGTCATATACTTTCTTATATGTCTCATTAATATTTCAAACAACTTCCTTATCTTCCAAAGTCTGTCGTATTCTGCGGAATCTTTAGAAGGTTTTTCATGATTGTTTGAAAAATGCAAAAACTTCAAAATTGCAAAAAATCTGTCTCGAGGCATTATTTTTCGAAAGACTGGCGTTTCGATCAGTTCATTTGTGGACCAATAATCCTGAAGTCTATCTTTATCTATATGTCCCATCAACAAAATCGTCCCTAGAAACTTCTCAATCTCATTAGGAGTTGTTTTTATCCACTCAGGTGAGTGCTTCCTTTTTCCGGAATCGTCGGGTCGCAGTTCTAATACATTTTCTGCATATCTGTTCGTTTCTTCGCAGATTAATTCCAAGATTTCGTTGAAAAATAAAAGATTAAAATAGTCATACGGACTTTGTCCGTCCATATCTATTTTTATTCCGTGCTTTGCTGTGAAATCTAGAATTCTTATCGAATCTTGCTCTTCGGGAACTTTCAATTCAAATATTCTTGGAGAGGCATCCTCGATTGTAACTGCATTACTGCTCTCATCAATAGAATAATTCAATGATATATCATTTTCGCAGTCTGAATCGCTATCAGCATAATTTTCAGAATCGAAATCATTCATGAGTTTTTCAATCTCACTCTGAGAAAGACCCTTAAATTTGGGAGACATAGTAAAAAAAATTGCTGTCGAACGCTACTCAAAACAAAAAGGAAATGAGAAAGAGGAAGAAAATCGAACACTGAGACTTAAAAGAAAGACTCAATAAATCGCCAACAAGTAAACAGTTACCTCTTCCTATCGCCAAAGGAAAAAAATTCGCATCTTCCCCTAAGTGGGTGGGTGTTTCAGTGACCTATGCTCCGTAAATGTCAAGTGATTGATAACACTGGTTTTCAGGAAGGGGAAAAAGAGCTAGGGTACATGAGTTGCACCCTAGCCGTGCTTTGGTCAAAAAATATATTGGGTACAAATGGTGATCCAGCCGGAATGAACAGGTTAATTAGGAAAGGTCATTGGACAGTTGAAAATTTCCGTACTGCAAATTTCGCCAATATACGGAAATGAATTCGAGATCTGTTTTGCAACTCTGTATAGGATCTATATAATTTATATATGATAAGTAATATGCAAATAATGAGTTAAATTTAAAAACGCGTACAGAACTGAAAACGCACTTCCATCAGTTATCATTGATAGATAGTACTGTAACCGAATTATTTTGTGTGTCCCTGTAAATGAATGAAGAATACTGTGCACACCTTATTTTGTAAAAAGCATCTCGTGGTGCACCTCATTGATATATATCAATTTCTATATGTTTGACGTGGCATAACATTTTTAAATTACGTCGGAAATCATTTTTTACCGTAGGCCGTAATGTAACAGAGTTGTGGTTAAGTGTCCTTGTAATTGAACTATAAAGTCTCCACACTTTATTTTGAAAATCGTACAATCTATAGTAAAAACGAATAGCATATAACACGTGCATGGTAATCTGAGTATCTTTACGCGAGTTAGAGCACGGAAAGACGGCTGGCAGACAAACCGAATTCATAAACACCTTTTAAATACCTTGGAAAGTGTTTAAAAAAGTGAAGTTACCTGTTTTGAAACACTGGTGTGAAAGAATCATATCAGTTCTAATCTGTCGAACTCTGTTATTTTAAAATAAATTGGAAATACATAATATTTTATAATATACAGGTTGTATCTAAATGGATGATCAAAATATAAGGGGTTTTCATTTCAGCCAAGAAATGACCCTTACAAAAAGTGATCTAGATGCTTGAATATTAGGAAGAGAGTTTAGAATATATATATAATGTCACTGACAGTGTTACGTTGAATTCGAACACTTCCGTTGATGTCATGGTACGTTATAAAAAGCAAAGATTATTGTGTTGAACACTTCCGTTGAAATATCTTTATTATTGTAACAGGTATGAAGAAAATCCGGGTTCATTAGCGCAAACGACGAGAGTAGTTTAACCCCTTAAGGGGACTGGTCACCCAGCTTTTGAATTCTCCTCTGTAATGTAAAGTCTATGGACTTTTGATGCATACGTATATACAGCAAACTAGCTGTGCAGCAATCTAAAAAAAGCACGAAACTCGTAAATCCCGCATGCATGAGAAATATACAATAAACGGCAAATATAAAACATTACAACAAAATATGCATAAAATTATTAACATACCTTAACAGACATATCCTTTCTTGAAAGCTCAAGCACAAAATACCTGCTAGCATCACCTTCATTTCCAAAAATAGGCCCAAATCGCAAGAGAAAAACAGCGTCACGTACTCACACCTGCTAAATCCCGGAGTAAGCAGAATCTCGCAGAAAAACTGGGTTGCCAAAACACGTCACTCGTCGGGGATACCATATCGATAAAGATAGCAAATATCGCCAAGAAATCTCAAAACATCCAAGATGGTGGCCAGGGGAATATACGACATCTAAGCCATAATAATAATAATTCCTGATCAGGTAAGGAGATCTATGAAAATACAGGTTGTCGTAAATGTCCTTGACACATTTTAAAATTCAATATAAAATCAACTAATTGTCGTACAGGAGTGTGGTTTGAACTAAAATGCTTCACATGATAAAGTTTTCTTCAAGCGAATGAAATAATTAGTTCCAAACTTCGGTCATAGATGGCGCCACTTGGCTGTATGTTTGGTTTCAAACATTGTTTTTTTAATTTTAAAATGTGCCAAGGGCTTTTTGGACACCCTGTACAATATAACCTGTTACGAGTTGCCCATCCTCCCGAAACTCTTTGCTTTACATTCAGAAAGTTCAGAAACTAACCTATTTCTGATTTTTAAAGATGCTTTTCTGAAGCAAAAGTTTCTTTTACGGAAACGTTTCACAGTAATTTTTGTATATTTTATTCAATTTTCTCAACCCGGTATCAACATACAATAGCGGTTTTTTGAATACTATCAATTTCCAAGTAAATATTTTTATATCCAAAAACGTGTTCAACGTACAAACACGTTAATTTAAATGCATAAAATGGACATAATTTAGTTACTGTTGCTTTTATAAATTCTTTTACGCAGTTGAAAATGTTTATTTGTCAATTGATGGCATTTTCAAAACTAATTTTTTTGCGTTGATACTGGTTTGAGAGAACCAATTAAGACACAATTAATTTAACATTTTTTCTCCCAATTGGAAAAACTGAATTCGTATGATAACTTTACCAATCAGTTTTATTGAATTAAAAATAATAGTGTAACTATGAAGACAACCCGAAAACATTTCCGAAAATTAAGGGCTGGAAAAGAAACTCCTGTTTTTGTTTAGGAAATCTATTGGTTTCTATGTTTTTTGTAAGTAAACGAATATTTTTCATAATTTTTGTTAACCCTTTAGCGGGCGGTGTCCACAAAAAGGACACCTAATTTTAAGAGTACTGGCAGACAGAATATTTAATTAACACGTTCACGCCGGCGCGGTGGGTCACACTCGACTGTCTCAGAGTTGCCAAGTCTCCGGCTTTATACACACAACTATTATTTTAGAGAAAATGTTGTTCCTTTAAATCGCCCAATTGTTCTAATTAAATAAAATAACATTTTCTGTATTAAAATACTGGTAGCCACAAAGCCGGAGACTTGGTAGCTCTGAGAGAGTCGAGTGTGACCCACCGCGCCGGCGTGAACGTGTTAAAATTTTCCTTTTATAAAGTGCGGAATATAAGCATGTTTTTGTTTTCTAATAAATTCGTTTGTAAAGTCTGGTGTCATTCAATCATTTCATCATTCTACAAACAGAATTACTCCGCACCGGCTAGGGATGACTCAGGAGCAGGTATGAGATTTCTCCTCTTTTTTGCATACCAGTATTATCTTAGAGAAAATGTTATTTTATTTAATCATAAAATACTGCGATTTAAGATAAAACATTTTCTCTAATATTTTACTGGTATGCAAAACAGCGGAGAAATCTCATCCCTGCAGAAGAGGTTATATTATATTTTTGTAAGCATTCTTTTTAAATCAAGAAACATTTCTGTGTTTTCTACAATATGTGTTCCAACCCTAAAAGATGAAAAAAACAATGAGAAACAGTGAATTTTATGTTAAATTATTATTCGAAAAGTAAACAATTTCGATTCGGTCTTTATCTAGAAGAATGGCACATAACAGAAATCGAATTGCGTTTCTCAAATATAATACGTTTCAGTAAACAAACAACTCTAAAATTTGTTCAACAAAGATCGTAAAAGGTTAATCTCTGATAAAACGAAAGTATACAAGAAATCAATTACAATTCAATTTATCAGTTACTCAGATACAATTATTTTAAACCACCAATGTATATTAAATACATTAGGATTCCAAACGCATGTTTAAACTTTAAGGGTTGAAAGAGGTCACTGTAACAATCATTTATTGTATAGAAAAGTATCTATGCCATGGAACTATTAATAAAGAGGAACTGACATATCCTTAAAATAGTTAAGCTTCAACTGTAACCACATTCACCGAGGTTGATTGCTGCCGGAGCAACATTTCGGCCAGTAAAATGAAATAGAAAATTTCTCCTTATTTAAACGACTTATTAATGCAAAATTTCAGTCATAAATAATGGGAAAAACATATATTTATTTTTATTGGCGGAAGTCTACTTCGGCGGTAGTCAGACCCTGCATTTCCGCCATATTATGACAACATAGACAATCCGCTCTCAGTGCGAGTGAAAAGGTTATAATACCTGGGCAACTGTCACCAGTAAAAGTAAATAGAAATGTTAACCATATTTATGAGAGAAATTTTTCGTCAAATAAGCCGCTAAAATAAGGCAACATTTTCTAATAAAAATTTACTGGTGGAAGTTTGCCCCGGTTGTAATCAGAAACTGCTGATCCGATGTTACAATACAGCTAATATCTTGTGACAACCTTCACAGTTACTTCACTTGCAACTGGTGGACTCTACACTGTATGTCTCCTCCTCTTTATTCATAACTCCAATGTCTGCGCAAGTAACGCGTTTAGGCACAGATGCAGCGAAAAGACGCGAAAGCAAGACTGCCACAAGCGACTATTTTTCTATTCTATTCGCACCACTATTTTAAAAAAAATAGCAGTATATATCTCTTGCAAATGTTGTCAAACTATATATCAAGGATTTTTGCTTTGAGAAAGTGGTGCGAGGTAGAATTAAAAAATAGTCACCTGTGGAAGCCCTGCGAAAGGAATGTTTATTGACAGTGTCATTTACAAGTGCTGTGTTTCAACCAACAGTAATACATGCTTGGGAGTGTCGATGGAGCGACTGATGTACATTCAAAGATTCCAGGACGCACACGTGCAGCAACAACGGACATTCGGGAGACGAGTTCTGCCTAGAAACGCAGAAACACGCGCCCATAATCCATCGCGCCCCAAAAGTGACAGCCAGGTAATTGGCAACAACAGTGCTAAAGTGGGCTGTCACCCCATCAGGATGAAAGTACAGTCGCTTATAAATGGTGATCGAAACATCTTAGTTCAAAACAAGTAGTTCTGGTAAAACCTCTTCCAAAAATACGACAACAACTGTCTGCCTGAGTGTGCTGGACCAGCCTCTTGGCCATCCGTTCTCCTGACTTATTGACCATCGATTATTTCTTATGCGGTTTATGGGACTTCAGTTGACTATGTTAACCATCTCGTCGCTTGAATATCTGTTGCTGCTGCACGTGTTCGTGAAATACCTGACATCTTTGAATCTGAACGGAAACCACTACATCGACTCTGCCAGGCATGTATAACTGTTGGCTGATGCTATTTTGAACCCTTTTTTTTTGAACGTAGCACTTGTCAATGTTTTGTCAATAAACATTTCTTTCACCTCTGTGTTTGCACCTCAACCCGACACTTCCCACCCATACATTCCTATACAATGAATTATTGTTACAATGTCCTCTACCAACCTTTAAAGTCTGCACCATGAGTTTGAAATTCCCCTGTATGTAACGACAGAAGTACAACCAGCCTATATTTTGTATATCAGTATTTACGAATAGTAACTTTCGAATTATTTAATTAGAAAAAAATTGCGATTAACTAAGGCGAAGATTAAAGTTTGGAAATATTTATAGACAAAAGAAGGACGGGTTGATTCCATATTCCATTCTTTGTATTTGCATCTTGATTTTTTTTATTTTTACCCAGTGTTGCCAGTGGGCTACTTTTTTTTAATTCAGATTTCTTGATTGGCACCACTTTTTTGAAAGTGTAAAATTCACTTTGTTTTCTCATTAATTAATGTGTCATTAAATAAGGCACATTTTACCATTTCAAAAAAGTGGCGCCAATCAAGAATCTGATTTTAAAAAAAGTAGCCTATCTGGCAATACTGTTTTTACCTGCGCCGATAGTACAGGGTAATTTTATAACAAATAATGCTACAATAACCCTTTCAGGGGCGGTGATATGTTTATGAAACCACTAAATTTTAGTTCCCAAGCACCGCAATGGCACAAGAACTTTGGTAAAATGTGTTACATTTATTATTTATGTCAAATATAGCCTTTTTCATATTTGGAAATAAATTTGTTGATAAATTAAGTTAACATTTATTTATATCAACACTTTTGCATTGAAAATGCTTTGCCTCTGAAAGAGTTAACAGACCTGTGATATATTATAACATCTTGTCGAAAATTAATCAGTATATGTTGAAATGTTTAATGATATTATTTCTGCTGTGAAATTATAATGCCTTAAAGTAAGTTTTACGTCATAGTTTAAACTTAAAGCAATCCAGTTTGCGGACATATGTAGTAATATAGTTTTTAAATTCTGCACTTGCATTTTTGCATTGTTATTAAAAATATTCCTGTAAAATAAAAAAAAAGATTGCGTTCACCTTGTTTAAAATGCCACTTAAATAAATTCGGCAACTGCAATTTATTTTTTTATATAATTAATTAATTTTTTAAACATTTTCATTATCTTAAAAACATGGCTCCCATTAATCCGTTTTTTGAAAACCAGTAATGTTTTAGAAAGAAATTCGTGATAGGTTTCTGCAACAATTGCATGAAAAACGTTCTTCCCGGCATGTTTCTACGAAATTTATGAAGAAAATTCTTCTTTAAATAAAAGTGGTGTTCAAAAAACGAACTTAGTGGAAGCCCTGTAAAGTGTGAAATTAATCATGTTTTTCTCCAAGGAAATTTAAAATAAATAAATAAATAAGTAACCCGCGTATTTATCCCACCTTTACATAAGGCGCCGCAGAAATGGTAACAACAGAGCTTAAAATACGCGAGTAAATACGGTATTAAGCATAAAGTTATCAGTTTCTATCTCTATTTGTAACAAACCACGCCACTGATTTTATGGTTCTAAATATCTTGTTAAATATACAGAGCTTATATTGTCAACCTATCAACTCTACCTTTAATCACATGAAGGCATGTGAGCCACTAGCATGCATGCATTTATGCATGTAGGGCCGTACGTAGGTATATATCTATGCATGCGTGTAAGATTGTTAGTATGTAAGTATGCATGTATCGTAATGTATTTTAGTTTATTAGTTGATATATCTGCCTAACAAACTGAGCCTTTCTCTTAACACTAAACATACATGGACTTCTTTTACACTTTTTTACATCTTTTTATTCGAATTATAGTTTTGTTATTATTTTCAGATCATTTAAAGACCCGTATTTAGTGGTACTCAAATATCTGAAGGTTCGTCAGATCTATTAATGCTTTTTGCTCAAACAGAAAAATTTCAATTTATAAAGAATGTTATGTATCAGTGTAAGTTTAATTCAAATTTTAACAGTCAATGGTTCAAAAAAGTTTATTTTTTATTAAAAGAAAACTTTTGGCTGTATTTTTCGATTTAATAAATTGGTCTTGAAAGACTCATAGAATCATAGTTAACTTTATTATATGAAAAGTTATGTTCACTTCATTAAATTACATAACCATATTGTATTGTCTCTTTTCCAGCCACTTTTATCTTTTCAGTTTACATAGCAGCCAAATTCAAAAATATATTGTCACCATTTTTCTGAATAGAATTTGTTTCCTTTTCTAATTGCAAATGATCGGCAATTTGCTGTTACTAAATAAAAGGAAGACGAATGGCGACTACTCAAACTGGGTGTGCTCTTGCCACAAGTGTTTCGGAACACTTACTAGAAAAAAGTTAGCAGGAAAGGCCATCATCAGTTCCAATGACAGTTTTTCCCTTGCTGTACAGGTAGGTATTTAAAAAAAATTATCTAATTACAACCCCAGTGGCTGTTGTTGTTCCATGGTTCAGACCAAATGCTGTTTCAATTAATACTGGTTGTTTATATAAAATTGTCGTTGTGGTGTTTGTATGATTTTATACATCTGCTTAATGTTATCTTACATATTTTCAATATTATCTGACATATTTTCACATGAAATATATAAAAACATAATACATAAATTAATAACGGAAAATAGTTTTTTTAACCCCTTGACGGGCAAGTGATTGTGTTCCTGTAATGTTGAACTCACACCGGAATCTTTAAACAATTCTATTTCAAAATAAGTAAAAGCAATTTTACGACTTTTCTCCACCAAAGTTAGAAAAGTAAAATGTAATAAACTTTTTCTGGTGTAAAACTTCATTAATGGTAGGTGGTATATAATATATACCGGTGCCCCTCAAGGGGTTAACATGGGATATTCACCATATTCCTGCTCCCTTTCTTTTTGTTCGAGCACATATTTTTGCTTATGAGGACACTGATCACATTCTTTTATAAATATATTGCAGACATTCCTATCCTGCATTGTCGGAAGAAATCTTTTTATACACTAAATATTTCGTTATTTTACAACATATTATTTCCGTAGTCCTAGAAAATATGTTTTTTTTTGCGAAATCTTCCCGAAAGTCTAAAGAAGAGGGGAAAGTTCCATTTAATCGCTGCACACATGCGTATTGGACATTTTCGTATATACGAAAAATTCTATTTCCACCCAGTTGCACTGAAGGAATTCTTTAAATATTAGATCTACCGGAAAGTGCTGTTCTATAATGTTATTTCACGCCTACTTTTTTAAAATTCAGCCTTCTTTATTTGCACCACTTATTTGAAATTGTAAATTTTCCATACCTTTCCTATTTCACATTAACCTCTTAATTCTCGCTCCCGTCATATTCACGGGCTGTGTCTTTTTTGAGATTTATTCAGATTTGTTTGTTTCCCACCAGTATCTTAAAATAGTGTAGTTAGCTTAATTATGGTATCATTTTACCTGTCATTAAATAAGGTGAATATTTCTTTTTCAGAAAAGTGGTGCCGTTAAACAATTTAAATTTTTAAACCCTAATTTAATGCGACCGTTAGGGGGTTAAGGTGGAAAAAGCTGGAATTTTACCATTTCAAAAAAGTAGTGCCAATGAAAAAAATCTGAATTGTTAAAAAATTAGGCGTGAAATAGCATTATCGGAGAGGACTTTCCAGTAGATCTAATAAATATAGATAAGAGAAAAGTGCCAGTTAAGGCCAGGTTAACCCATTAACCGCTGACGTTGCGTTCACGCAACAGTCAAAATACTTGCTCATGCAATGAACTAATTACATTGGCACCACTGTTTTAGAACTTAAAAAAATGTCTTATTTATTGGCAGAAATTTTGCTATTTTACCAAAGCGAAATTTACCTTACTGAATTTGTGGTGGGAAACTACTTTCGACAAGAAATTTGAATATTTCTATCGTAATAGTTTTGGCGGTTAATGGGTTAACCCTCCGTCTACCAGACGAGTCCATTGGACCCGACAGGTACATACAAAATATTCATTCAAACCAGAAATTTCTTTAAAATGAACTAAGTATATAAACCAGACAGAGACTTCTGACGGTTTTTCGAGGAGCCTGGGGCCACTGCCCCGCATCCCCGACAGTAACAAAATGGAAACCTAACCGGAACTGAATCATGGCAAAAATAAGGTAAATAAATAAGTTAAATGGTTTTAAATAAAAATTCTGGTGTAGAACGTTTTATTAAAACTTGAATAAAATTCCCGGTAGATCTAGGGTTAAGGAAGCTGTTTGGGTTTCAGTCAATAATTCTTACACCGAACGCATTTTTGACATGGAGATGATCAAAGTGTAACAGGAGTGGATGAAATAATAGTTTACACTCCAGAAAATAAAAATTTTTTTCTTGCAGATTTGTTTTACAAAAAAGTCCAGAAACATGAGTGATGGCCCACATTGCACTAATAATTGCCCATCGCTAGACCAGTGTTGCCTGTGGGCTACTTTTATTAAAATTCAGATTTCTTGATTGCCACCACTTTTTTGAAAAGGTATAATTACATTTGTTTTCTCCTTAAATAATATGTCATTAAAAATTTTACCATTTCAAAAAAGTGGTGCCAATCAAGAATCTGAATTTTAAAAAAGTAGCCCATCTGGCAACACTGCGCTGGACTAGTGATGGCTCACACAAGTGAATCCGTTTTTTGAACAGCGCAGATCCCAGGCTTTTTTAGCCTTATCGTCTGCTTTTTAGGCTTCTTTGAAAGATTTTATACCTTCTGTTGTTGCTCGTTTTACCGCTCTTTCTCTATGTTAAACTTCTTTTTTCGTTCCTTGGATTTTTGCAGTTCGTGCCATCTTTGTGATGTCAGAACTAAAGGCATTCTCTCGGATATCCTATTCCCATAGCTGCCTAATTTTACGCTTTCTTCTTAGCACTACAGTTTTATAGAAAATGTTGTTTTATTTAAGCGTCGAAATCTCACGATTAAACAAGAAGCAAATCTCTATTAAATTTTAATGGTAAAAAGAAAGCGTAAAAGTTGACAGCTATGTGTTTCTTTTCCTTTCAAGACTGTGCAGCCGTACAAGAAATTCTTTTAACCCCTTCATGGGTAAGTAATTGTGTTTGTGTAATGTTGAACTCACACCGGAATATTCGAACATTTTTGTTTCAAAATAAGGAAAAGCAATTTTTTCACTTTTATCCACCAAAGTTAGAAAAGTAAATTTTAATTAAAAGTTTAATTAAAATTAGGTGAGGTATAACATATTCCACTGCCCCTCATAGAGTTAACCGTTGAGAGAGGTCTTCAGTTGTTCAGGGGAAGTGTCGAATTTTGTGGCTCTGAAAAACTTTCTTCGCCTGAAGTTTCGATAACGACTTGGCGGAAATTCTCAATCGATAAATTTTGCAGTGCAGCATTCGGTGCCTCATTACAAGCGGTACTATTTGAAACTTTGTTGATGATGTGATCCTTGCACTTTCAGTAGTCTACAGCGTTATCATCGAATGGATAATTTTATTTTGCCCTGAAACCAATTTTTATTGCCATCATCATCATCATGACATTTTCTAGCACGATTTGCATAATTGGGGTGATGCTTACTTTAGTTAGAAATTCATGTAGACGTTTATTGCGCCAGCTAAGAAAGGCCTTATTCCACTGAGCTTTTAGTGAATGAAAAGCCGAACATCGTAGGGTGAAGAATGTGGGGAGCCTCTTTGTATAACGCGAACGAAACTATCTATAGAGATTTGGAAAGTTCGTGGGTTTCTTGCGTAAGGTGCGTTTTGTGCTCGTTCATAAACACAATTACCGACAGTTGAACATCATTCTTTTCTGCAAAAACGGCGAAAACTTTTTCTAACCATTCATATATCTTTTACGCAGTCATACAACCGTTACTGCTTCTACCGATGCCCCATGATGTGACTCACTTGTGCAGAAATTATTTCAAGCAGTTAGATGAAAATAGGTTCCACTTAGTTTCCAGAGGTCTAAAATGCAAACATGATAGTTATTGAAAACTTGGAGTCAGCTTGGTTGATTTTATAACATCTTTGGCGTCCTTCTTTTCCAAAACTCTGGATTTCTCAGTAAAAAGTTTCAAGTTTTTTTTTCGTCAGAGTTGAAGACACTATTTTACCCCTTAACCTTCCGTCTACCAGACGGGTCCATTGGACCCGACATGTACATTCAAAATATTTATTCAAACCAGAAATTTCTTCAAAACAAACTAAATGTATAAATCAGACAATAATAAGTTAAATAAACAAATTAAATAGTTTTAAGTAAAAATTCTGGTGTAGAATGTTTTTATAAAACTTGAGTAAAATTTCCGGTAGTTCTAGGGTTAAACCCTTGGGAACGAGGGACACGTATACGTGCTGCATGAAGCGCTCAGAATCCTTGTTTTTCCTCACCAGTAAAATTCTACTGTAAAATTTGCCTTATTTAATCAGCGCATTCTCTCGATTCAAGAAGACACAAATTTATGTTTTTAAAAAACGGTGACAAAAGATTAGAAATTTCTTAAACGGCTCCCGTTCCGAAAGCGTTAACGGTCGCATTAAATTACGGCTTAAAAATTCAAATTGCTTATTGGCACCACTTTTTGAAAAAGAAATAATAACCTTAATTAATGACAAGTAAAATGATACCATAATAAAGCCAATTAAACAATTTTATAAATCTGGTGGGAATCAAACAATCTGAATAAAAGTCTCAGCCCGCGAAAATTACGGGAGCGAGAATTAAGTGGTTAAATCCAGTAAGGCTCCAAAAACGTTCTATTTCTTCAGCAATTCAGTGATGTCCTGGAATCATTTACTAATGTATCTTCTACAGACACCCACACTGGCTTTTGTAACCTCCACCTCGCTAATATTAGTATAGCTATAACGTTAAAAAATTAGTTAATATTCCTTTAATCCCTTCAGCGACTTGCCCTGGTCATTAGATCCAGATATCCAGACCAGTTAGAGTGATAGTGTTAGACCAGAGTGAGAGTTAGACCAGTTCGAGTGATAGAATAAATCCGTGTGGGGTTTATTCTATCACTCTAACTATTAATCAAGATTTGCACCAGAATCTTTTAGCCCTTTCGAGGGCGGTGTCCTTAAAAAATGACACCTAATTTTGATTCCAAAACTGACAAACGGCACCAAGAATATTTAATTAAAATTTTCCTATTATAATGTACGTGAAAATAAGCAAGTTCATATTTTCTAATAAATTCGTTTATAAATTCCGGTGTCAGTCCATTATTTCATCAGTTTCTAAACAGAATAACTCCGCGCCGGTAAGGTTTAATTAAATTTTACTTTTTAAAACTTTGGTTAAAAAAAAGTTTTATAATTGCATTTCCTTATTTTCGAAAATTCCGGTGTTAATTCAACATTTGTGAAACAGAATTAGTTGCCCCTGAAAGGGTAATATATTTTTATAATTAAATTAAATTTATTGAAAAATAAAACTTTCTTATTTTTATAGATTTTCGCTCCAGGTTACGAACCCTAGTCAAAAGCAACGGAAACAAACATCAAACCATTGAACCACCTTGCAATCAATCGGCATAGTTAATTGCCGAAACGTCAGTGAAGGCTTACTGTGGAGACACGAAAAGTTTTGGTTTCTGTTAGTCTGTCTGTTAGTCTGTCTATTAGTCTGTATGTTAGTCTGTCTGTTAGTCTGTCTGTCTGTTCCGCGATAACTGCCGCAAAAAGCATCCGATCGGCTTGAAATTCACTGGCCATGTTGATGAGGTAACCGGAGTTAGCTGTATAGTCTTTGGTTAAATTTGGTTCATTCATTCGCGAAATATGGAACATTTTATTTTGCCCTATAATGCTTTTCTATGGCAAGTCAGACGATTTTCAGATTTTCATTTGTTGAAAAAAATGGCTCATATGAAAAATGGATTTAAATGGTAAATTTTTGATGCTGAAATTTTTAAATAAGATTATTAAATTATTCCAATTAGTTTGAAATTTTGTCAATATATTTGCGAGATTTTTTTTTAATTAGGTTTATAATATTAGGGGATAATGCATATTTCATTTTGTTCCTTTTCTTTCATCTGTTGCCTAGCAACGTATTTGGTCCTAATAATATTAGTATAATTGCGTGTATAATGTTTGAGTAAAGCCAACGTCAAAACGGATGAATTAATGCATTTGTATCTTTGCATATAGATGGATTTTAGCCCAGAAATAAAAATAGGCATTATTTCATTTATTTTATTTATTTTATTCAAATATTTTGCTTAAAAATACAAATGTTCATTATTTTCATAGAGAATAAAATAACATTTTCCCATAACATTTACCAATATTTCTTTAATTGATGCCAAGAAAATCAAAACCCGGAATAATATTTTCTTTTAAACAATTTTCAATTGAAATATTTTGTCGTGAAACAGGAAAATGAAAAATAAAATTAAGAATAGAAAAATTAATATTGCGGCATATTGGAAATAAAAAGAAAACTCTCGAGTATTTCTTAATATAACAAGATGGAAAATTTTGAGTAAGTACGCATAGCAGGTGAATTAGACGTCATATATCGAAAACAAAGATGCTTGAATAAAAAAATCTTGGGTAAAATAAAATTAACTATTATTCACGGAGCAAAGAGATAGATGGAGATGCAGTATGCCGTAAAAACAGTTTGCAATACGATGTGCGTTATCGCTCAGATTTAAATGCCCTCATTCGGTCCAAACAAAACAAGCACGTGTAACAGGGACCGAATTCTTAGACTTCATCCGTGCATTTTTTCTGTAAAATGAAAATGATCTGCTTATATTTAAGCAATAAGCATTCTAAGGTAGCATTTCATTGTATTATGAATTAAAACTGTATTACTAAAAATATTATTCTGTTTGTTTGTTTTTTTTTTTGTTTTTTTTTTTTTTTTTTTAAGCACGTCGTTGTGTTGTGCCGAATGTATCGGATTTTAGGGTTACATTTTTGGCGTCACTTCAAGATTTATTGTCTGTGTATGTTTAACATGAATATTTTATTTTAAATTTAAATTTTATTAATTTATAAAAAAACTTATGCTTATCCTTATAAATCACAGCGTAAAAAAAGCTAAGATATACTATAACCATCCGCACAATCAATAAAAAATTACGAATGTAAATTGAAATAGACTACGGGGTGTTCAGGGAAGCAGAGCCCCCCTGAAGAAATGCAATTTTTGATTTAAAAAGTTACCAGAATATGTAGCTCATTAGAATTTCAGAACATCAATGTATAACCACTTGTTTAACACTTTTAATTTCTGAAACTTTACGAAGTATCTTGTATGCTTATAAATATTTATGTAATTTGAAAACTTTAAAAAGCGATTTGTAGGAAGTTGAATATTACGCAATGAGTGTTAAAAAACAATGACTTGCAAAGATGACGTTGAGGCTCCTGATCTGCAGATTTACTAGTAGCTATATTTTAAATTTTTAGCGCTTGCTGTAGACACTATTTGTGATGCCGCCGTTAGACATTCGAGGAAAAGAGGCAGGTCTAAAAAAATCAACTATGCCATTTGTTTACACAAGAATATCGGAAGTATAGAGAGCATAGCGTAATGTGAACAGAAACAAGAGAAATTGGCTAACTTAAATTTGCACTGAAATCATTTGGTTCAAATGTGTGGAATATTTAGATGTACTCAATAACGTTACTCCAGTTAATGACAACACATAGCAATAAAGCATAAAATTTAAGTGTGGGGTATCACTGCTCCTATAATGGAAAAGGAACACCAATAATGGCCCACCCCATTATCTGGCTCATAAGGTTATTTTGATATTACCGATACGTTTACACGTTCCTTACAATTTATAAAAGTTACTACAACTCACCTTTCTTCAATTATCTTTCTTGAAACTTTAGCATTTCGCACGAAACCCAACTTTGATCATTAAAGTCTTGCTAGCAAATCACTGCTGAAAGAAGAGAAAAAAGCAAGCTTTGGCAACAGGAGCGCTCACACAAGTGATATGCGATGATTGGTTGACTCAAGCATCATACGACAATCTATGGGCTATGTTATCACTCATGATTGTTGCTGAGTTCAAATGTTGAGTGTTTCGCTTCTAGTGCCTTCTGAATATTAAATGGGCCATCATAGGTGATCTTACCCTTTATCCTCCTTTCCTGTCACTGCGTTTCCCATGTGCAAAAAGAAAACTCCCCTGTACATATAGGTTGTTCATGATTACCACATTCGCAAATCGCGGTTGCCGGGTTTCGTTTTTGCTGTCCCTACAAATAAAAGGAAATATTTGTTTGCTTTTGAAAGGACCTGTAAGAGGAACCGCACTGGACGAAAGTTTCTGCAACTGGCGGGTATTTTCCCTTCTATAACGGAGAGAAAAGAAGCTTACGTTCTTCAAATAACGAAAATATACCGGCAGCACTGCTGCCATTATAATTTCCGTGATTGTAGAAAGTATTTCTGAGCAAGTTGCTTTTTCTTCGAAGATGGCTATCTGTATGGCTGCCAACTCTTACGCTTTTTTGCACCACAAAAATTTAATAGTAAATTGTCGTAATCTGTCGATTAAATAAGGCTAAAAGGTGGTATAGAAAAGCGTAATATGTTGGAAGCTATGTATCTATATCTAACGAAATGTAATGTATATCATAAATAATCTTATTGTAATTTAGAAAATCGCGAAAGAAATGGCGACCTATGTGCAAGGATTTTGCAGATGTGGTATTTGTGATACTCACTTCCATTTTTTCATAACTAATGCAGCCACTTGCGACGAAAAAAATATTAACACATACAGAACCAGCAATTCTGTATGAAATCTAGTTTTTAAATCAGTAGAAGCTCTTCCCTCTTCTAAAATCCTTTCAAAAATGAGTTCCTAGACAGGTTTTTCAAGTTTATACGTCAATATATTTTTTTTATTTTGCGAATGTAATATCAAATGCCTTGCAATCCAAAAAAATGTAGACAACATGATATAGATGCATTTTCTGTACGGTGGAACACACGCCCTTAGTCAATGATGTTTGTTTAAAAAAAAATAAGAATTCAAGTTTCCCGTCCGCTTTGTGTTAATAGAGTTAACCGTTTCAGGATAAAAGTACTTCTGCTGTTAAAATCAATGATGTTTGTTTAAAAAAATGGGAATTCATGTTTCCCGTCCGCTTTGTGTCAATAGAGTTAACCCTTTCAGGATAAAAGTACTTCTGCTGTTAAAAGTTGAAATAATTGGTTGAGACTAGAACTGATAAAAAAATTTATTTGAAAATAATTAAACATTTTTTCACGTACACATACCTGCCAACCTTCCACTAGTCTTCCGAAAAATGTGAATTAATTTGACCCATGTTAAACACTATTCGAACCAACAAAATTTGCTAGAAAGGAAATCAGATGTGTTTTAAGCAGAAATATGAAGTAAAATAAATAATGAAGCATCGCATGATTTATCTGGTTCGAAACGTGTTTAGCCTAGATCAAATAAGTTAACATTTGCGGAAGAATATCTTGATGTTGGGAAGTATCCGTACATTGTGACAGCAAAAGTTTATGAAAAATTCTGGGTCCCATTTAGCAATGTGGAATTAAAATTGAATGATCCTGCCATGCAAACACCGCTATTGAAGCGTTAACGAAATTTAATAAAACAGGCAATATTTCTGTTTTTATACATTTTCGTTCTTAAGTCGTTTATTAGCATGCTTACATGTTCGACAATCTTGTAGAAATCCCTATGAAACAATTGGGCACTTAACCCCTTTACGGTCGCATTAAATTACGGTTTAAAAATTTAAATTGCTTATTGGCACCACTTTTTTGAAAAAGAAATATTCACCTTATTTAATGACAGGTAAAATGACACCATAATAAAACCAATTACGCTCTTTTATAAAACTGGTGGGAATCAAACAATCTGAATAAAAGACACAGCCCGTGAATAACACAGGAGCAGTGTTGCCAGATTGGGGAATTTTTTAATTCAGATTATTTCACTGAAACCACTTTTTTAAAATAGTATAATTCACCTTATTTTTCAGAATATTTAATCTATTTTTAAATAGGCCGAATATTTCTATTTAAAAAAGCGGTGTCAATCAACAATCTGGGGACAAAAAAGTCCCCAATCTGGCAACACTGCACGGGAGCGAGAATTAAGGGGTTAAGGTCTGTAAACTGTATTTTTAACTATAGCATGAAAGCACTGAGTTGTCATCTCATTCGATTTCCTTGATGTGTCCCATTACGAAAGCTTTCGTGAGTTCCTGATGAGGGAAAATCATTGGCATATAAATGGATCTTTCAGTGCATCTACTGCACCGATATCAAGGAGTTTGTATTTACTCACGAGTTACATATCTACGAGATGATACTGATTATGTATTAATTGTGTTGATAAAATCAGATAGTGCGGTATTTTCTCCCAATTTAGTCTATCGCGGTATTCTATAATGAATAGCTTTCCCATCTTTTGGAATTGTAATACTTTTACCTATGCAGTTTTATCAGCATCAGCTTTCATGAAAGATTCGGATGAAGAGTACATACCAATGTCTCGACCGAGTTCGTTGGCCAGCTTCATCCGCCATTTTGTTTCAAAATGGCGGCCATTTAAAATTTTTAAAAAAATTTAAAACTTGAAATGTGGTACCAAAAAATTAAAAATGGAAAAATATTTTCTTCTTATGTATTTGGCCTTTATACAAAGATTCCGGAGCAGTTTTTGTTTCGTCTATATCTTAAAAAATGGCTGAGTTATATCATTTTGAATTTCTAGCGTGGCTGACATTTTGAAACGTCCTGAAATTTGTCACGCGATAAAAGGCGTATTTGTGAACCGATTTGGATGTAATTCAGTGTGTACATAGTACATACCAATCTCTCGACCGAGTTCGTTGGCCAGCTTCATCCGCCATTTTGTTTCAAAATGGCGGCCATTTAAAATTTAAAAAAAAATTTAAAACTTGAAATGTGGTACCAAAAAATTAAAAATGGAAAAATATTTTCTTCTTATGTATTTGACCTTTATACAAAGATTTCGGAGCAGTTTTTGTTTCGTCTATATCTTAAAAAATGGCTGAGTTATAGCATTTTGAATTTCTAGCGTGGCTGACATTTTGAAACGTCCTGAATTTTGTCACGCGATAAAAGGCGGATTTATGAACCGATTTGGATGTAACTTCGTTTATACATAGTACATACCAATGTCTCGACCGAGTTCGTTGGCCAGCTTCACCCGCCATCTTGTTTAAAAATGGCGGCCATTTAAATTTTTAAGAAAAATTTAAATTTGAAATGTGGTACCAAAAATTGAAAATTGAAAAACTATTTTCTTCTTATGTGTTTGAACTTGATAAAAAGATTCGGGAGCAGTTTTTATTTCGTCTATATCTTAAGAAATGGCTGAGTTATAGCATTTTGAATTTCTAGCGTGGCTGACATTTTGAAACGTCCTGATTTTTCTCACGTAATAACAGAGGTATTTATGAACCGACTTGGATGTACCTTGGTGTGTACATAGTACATACAAATATCTCGACCGAGTTCGTTGGCCAGCTTTATCCGTCATCTTGTTTCAAAATGGCGGCCATTTAAAAAAATTAAAAAATAAAAAAATTTAAATGAGATACCAAAAAATTGGAAAATGAAAAAGATTTTTTTTGTATGTGTTTGACCTTAATACAAAGATTCCGGAACAGTTTTTCTTTCGTCTATATCTAAAAAAATATGGCTGAGTAATAGCATTTTGAATTTCTCTTGTGGCTGACATTTTAAAACGACCTGATTTTTGTCACGCGATAACAGGCGTATTTATGAACCTATTTGGATGTAACTTGGTCTGTACATAGTACATACCAATGTCTCGACCGAGTTCGTTGGCCAGCTTCATTCGCCATCTTGTTTCAAAAGGGTTGCCATTTTAAAAAAATTCAATTCAAAATTCAAAATGAGGTATTAAAAAATTGGAAAATGAAAAAGATTTTTTTTTATGTGTTTGGCCTTGATACAAAGATTCCGGAGCAGTTTTTGTTTCTGAAAATTTGTTCTTTTGTTGATATCTTAAAAAATGGTTGATTTATAGCACTTTGAATTTCTAGCATGGCTAACATCTTGAAACGATCTTGTATTTGTCACGCGATAACACACGTATTCGCCTATTTCGATGTAAGAAGGCATGTGGATAGTATACATCAACACCTCGACCAAGTTCGTTGGCCAGATTCATCAGCCATCTTGTTTCAAAATGGCGGCCATTAAATTAAAATATATGTATATATTTAAAGTGAGGTGGAAAAAAATTAGAAATTGAAAAAGGTTTCTTTCTTAAGTATTTGATCTTGATATAAGGATTCAGGAGCATTTTTTGTTTGTCTTTACCTTAAAAAACGGCTCAGATACAGCAGTTTCAATTTCTATTGTGGGTGACATTTTGAAAAATCTGATTTTTTGCATGCGACAGCACTCCTATATATTAACCGATTCCGATGTGAGTGAGCATGTGCACAGCAATTACTAAGGTCTCGACCAAGTTCACTGCTTAGCCTCATCCACCATGTTGTCTTAAAATGACAGGCACTTTAAGAAATTGCCGAATTTGGCAGCCAAATATAAGTTACTTTAAAGAAAAGCAGCTTGGATAAAGCTGACTAATTTCGCGAAATTCTCATTCATTATATTGATAAAAATTAGTATTGAATCTCCTATATTCGGTTTCCACTAAATTGAGCTTCGTGTGTTTGCATGATAAAAGTTGGCTTTTTTTAAATAAGGATTATGAAAGCTACCTCTTCCTCCCGGCACTGGCCGGAAGGACTTTTTATAAAACAGCCGCTTGAATAAGGCAAAATTTTCCATTCAAAATTTACAGGTGGAAGTTTGCTCCGGCGGTAGCCAGAAACTGTTCATCCGTTGTTAAAAATCAGCCGCCATCTTGCGACTACCTCCTGATTTACTACGAGTGTTGCCAGGTATCCCACGTAAATCAGGTCTCAAAATGCTCTGGATGCCAGTATTTTAAAGTAATTTTGCTCGCTTTGTCTAATTGTAGAATTATCATCGATTAAAGGTGGCGAAATAAACTGTAAGTAATTAGTGGTGTTCAGGTATTTGGAGCCCTGATTTACGCGGGACATCTGGAACACTAGTGACTATTCTCGCAACTGTTAGTCACTGAACTATATGTCTCATCCTCTTTATTCATAACTCCATTTTTCGAACCAGAATTTTTTAAAGAAATGAAATTAAATATATACATATTCATCTATTAATTTTCTTCGCTTGAAATGTGGTTAAACTGGGTCAATTTAATCCATATATTACGGAAGACTAATGGAAGCTTGGCAGCTTTGCACAAGTGTATGATAGAGATTATTTTTAAACTCGTGCGAGAAGAATAAAAAGTAATCCGCCGAAACATACAGGGTGATTTTAAATTGTTTTTACAAAATAAGATGGGTGAAAGTACTCATTCAGACCTGCAATAATTACCATAGAAAATGCGGTCGCAAAGCACATATTGAGTCACAAATACAGGTGTTTAAAACCTAACTGAAGTTGACTTCTCGGTAATAATTTTGCTAAAAATAAAAATATTGCAATAAAAACATAAAGATATGTATCTTATATTGTATGAAATGTGATAACATCACAAAAAAATGGTAGAAGTTTCCATTATACGCGCCAACAGTATGCATTTGACGCTCCATATTTTGGACTGTGATTATCAGCTTACACGGTATCATCGATTGTGTGAGTACCTTGTTTTTAAAGAACTTTTTGCGATGTTATCACATTTCATACAAAATAAGGTACATATTGTTACATTTTTATTGCAATACTTTTGTTTTTCGCAAAATTATTACCGACAAGCCGACTTCAGTTAGAGTGAAACACCCTGTATTTGTGACTCAATAAGGGGTTTGCGACTCCAAGTTCTATGGTAATTATGACTCGTCTGGATGGGTACTATCACCCCTCTTATTTTGTAAAAACAACTTAGAATCACCCCGTATATGACTTGAGTCATATTTAAAGAAATAACAGAGTTTTTCGTATTATTTAATCCAGAAATTCTGCGTTTATAAATATACTAACAATTACTTTAAAAAAATGTTGTTGAAGCTTGGTAAATTATTATTTTTTTTAGAAATATTATATTTTTTAAATATTGATAGGTGCAGTAATAACAAAAGTCGAAAATGATAGACTTATGTAAAGTGTTTTCCTTATTTATAACATATTCTAATATTTTTTACTTGGGGATATATTCATTCTTTCTTGAAATATGTCAGATAAGTAAGATCTACTAAAATTCTGTAATGTTATCCTAATAAATTTATGCCTCGAAATGTAACTGTATTTCCAGGTTTACCCAATTTGTTCCCTTGGCATAACAACGCAACTGATGAAATTATGAAATTAAATTATAACAATGAATGTATTGGAATATTAATTATCATTTATGTAATGAAATTAACTGTCAGGATCATATAATTAGAGACAACTTATAACAATGAAATCTATTCAAATGTTTAATCATGTGCTTTTTTTTCACAATAAGTAAAACGATGAATATATACTGAGTTCTTATTTATTTATATATTTTTAGTAAATAAGCAGCCTTTCGCTACAATTTCAAACTAAACGTAATAAGTTTATTAAATAAACTATCTTTCAAAATGCTTTCGAATTAAGGTTCCATAAAATATGTATCACTGAGTTAAGGAAATGAAATTGTATTTTTTGCCTTTAACCCTTTCTCGTGCAAAGTACTTCTGTGGCTAATATGTTGAAATGATTGAATTGCACCGGGATTTATGAATTATTATTTAGTTTTATTTATTTAATTATTTATTTTTATTTATTTAATTATTTATTTTTATCTGAAAATAAGTAAAATATTTTTTTCACTTGCTTTAAAAAACCAAATTTCACTCCAAAATTATCGCAGCATTGTGGTGTTTGTGGATTAAAACTCTGTAGTATATATAATATAGCCCCGCTTTTCATGGGGTTAAATGCAGTTATTTACATGCATTAGAATATTATAAATTCTTTACAAATAGTTATATGTTTCATATATGCTGAAAGTAATAAAAAACGTACTGATTGAAAGTTATTTGCTAGTATGGTGATTTGGCACATGCCCTGAACAACAGTAATGCAGACCACGGCCTGAAGACACTGGGGAAAAGGAGTGAAGCATCCATTTGAAACCTCTTCACTATGGCGAAAGTCTGACTTGGCATTAGCCTTTTCGAGGGCAAAGTACTTAAATTCGTAAAATTCTGAAATGATTGAATGATTTCAGAATTTACAAACAAATCTATTTTGAAATAAGCAAAAGCTTTACTTCACTTACTTAATATAAATTAAAATTTTCGGTCCAAAATTCTCCTGCCAATGTGGCATTTACGGATTAAAATTAAGTGGTGGTCCTAAAATGAACCACTTACCTTGAAGGGGTTATGTCTTCTCCTATAATATTGAACTCAACAGAAGATATCCAGGTTCGGCACCTCACTGCAGTGTACCAAATCACCGATTTTGATCGATTCGGCACGGCAACAAAAGTAGTGCTATGCTGTGTTCCAGGAGTTTCTTTTTTAAATACTCTCCACGACGTACGTTACTAAACGTCTAAGTTCTGATGGGAACCTCTGCTGTACAGGATGGAACACTTAATATAATATTTAATTTCGCTGAAATGTATAGATGGAAGATATCACCGGCCTGCCACTGGTCACTAGATTTTAATTATTTTATAAAGAATACCAGAAATAAATTGTATAGATATTTGTTTTGAAATAGCGGGGTTAAAAATATATATATATATTTGCCAGTGGCCGTCCTGTTGTTATTTTAATAAAATTCATCTGTTTTTTGTATAGCCCTACAAGTCTGCAAGCCTAAAGGCGTCATCTGCCATCCCAAGTACATGCATTGGATTAAAAAGTTTACGAAATTACAGGACATATCTTATGTATGCATAGCTGCTAACTTTTACGCCTTTTCTCACCACTAAAATTTAATAATAAATTTTGCTCTATTAAATCCCCATTAATCTCCGATTAGAAAAGGCAGGATTTTCTATTAAATTTTAGTGGTATCCAAAAAAGCGTAAAAGTTGGCAGATATGTGTATGGTTATAATTAATCCAGAGGATTTCGAAAATTCGTTTCTGTAAAGTCAGTCTCGTACAGTAAGCTACCTATAGCTGAAGCGTTGCCAGAAAAATGGAACAAATGAATTTTCAATACCACTTTTTTCAGCGTAGGATTATTTAAGCTATTTAATCGCAGCCTCTTAGTTAACAGAATTGTGTTATTAAATAAGTCAACTGCTTCTCTAGGAAAATAGTGTTATCAAAATCTCAATTGTGATATTTTCCTGGCAAGCGAGTACAGCTTCTTACTGCTACCATATTTTGCCGTCAAAAAGACAATCCCTTTAAAAAAAAAAAAAAATTCCGATAAGGGGCAAAAATTTCTAAAATGCAAAGCATCAATATGCTTTGGACATAAAAAGCCGAATTTCCAGTGTTTTACTTGCTACAGCATGGAGAAATTTTGTCTAAATATAACTTAAAGAACCGAAAGACTTTATAGAAATTTAAGATTTATAACATATAAAAAATAAATGTTTGACTTAAATGAATTTTTATATGATAAAAAGCAACATTTGAAAAAAATTACATCAGGCTCGTACTCTTCATGGACTTTCAAGCACCTTTTACCAGAATTTTTGTAAAGTAATATTTACCTTATATAATGGAAAACATTCTATCTTCAGATATAGCGACCAGTACTTTACGAAATTTCTGGTACTGAAACACCTAAAGTCCCATGAATTCCTTGATGCGTACGAACCCTGCACGTGTAGAACTATACCTCTAAAGCTAAAATTTTAGCAAATAAGCATTGATCAATATAATAGTGGATCGACAAAAGTCGAAAAGAAAAGTCACGAGACGATTTTCAGGGTGTGTTATGTATATACAGTAAAACTTCTGTAATCAGGGATGCGATTTCTGACATTTGCACACCAGTATAGTCTTAAGGAAGATGTTGTTCTCTTAAATCACAAAAATCTTCCGATTAAATAAAATAACATATTCTCTAAGATTATACTGGTATCAAAAAGTCGGAAATCTCATCCCCGTGTAATGAACACTCCCAAAAAAGTGAACACCTCTAGACTGTCAGAAAAATCGTCATTATACATTACATTATTCCTCTCTTTTCAACAAATATTTTCCGTACTCCAAGAAAACATGCTTTTTCCGTGATTTTATCCCGAGTCTGAAGAAAATGGATCCGTTTATTTTCTACACATGCGTATTGGCCACTTTCTCTATCTCTTGCGGTGTGTTTGCTTTGGCGCCTTTCAAATATGATTAATTTTATTATTTGTTCTTGTTTACACCATTTCATCGTTTTTATGTTCTATATTTTAATCAAAGAAATGTGTTTCACATAAAAGATTTGAAAGCTAAAGCATTTAATAATTTTCTAATTGAAAATTTCATGCACCCACCAGTTAGTACTGAAATAATGCTATTCTGCTAATTCCTACTCATGTGTGCAAAAATTAAGGACGAGACTTTTTTAATGTAACGTTGTGCAGAAGTGCTCCAAATCGACACAAATCGTACCATAAGATCTTTAAGTCGTAAGTATATGTGAAAAGTGAACACAACTTCCAAAAAAAGAAATCAAAGGATACAAAAGGAACTTCTTTGAGAATGCAACTTCAAGCATTACAAAAGATAAGATAGAAACGACCATGTCACAGGTTGCTAGCGAGAAAAAATTAGTCATTAGTAGGGAATAGGGTGACCCACTGAGCTTGCTGCAGGATTTTAATCATAAATCAGTGCTGAATCCAAGGTTTTTAACCCTTTAATTCTCGCTCCCGTGATATTCACGGGCTGTGTGTTTTATTCAGATTGTTTGATTCCTACCAGTTTTATAAAATAGTGTAATTGTCTTTATTGTGGTACCATTTTACATGTCATTAAATAAGGTTAATATTTCTTTTTCAAAAAATTGGTGGCAATAAGCAATATGAATTTTTAAACCGTAATTTAATGCGACCGTTAAAGGGTTAATGAGCTCTTGAGGGATTTTAGCCAATTCTTCTTGTTGGTCTAATTGTTGCTCCAGAATCAGTGTTGGTGGGTGGTGACGTGCTGCCAAGCGTGCACTAAGAGTATTTCAAGAGGATTTTTATCCGGTGACCTCACGGTCCAATCCATGCTCTGAATACCCTTACTCTACAACAGCTCTCAGATAGCCACACGACGATGAGGTGTAGCGTTATCGTACACGAAGAGAAATTGAGGACCCATAACCCCTCTAAAAACACAAACGTAAAAAAGGAGAACCTCGGTACAATAGCGGACGCAACTGTCTGAACCTCCTTATAAGATATGGAGGTCAGTACAGTTACAAAGGATTATTCCTCCCCAAACTAGAACACCGCCACCTCCAAACAAGCCCCTTTTGATTAATGGAGTTATGAATAAAGAGGAGGAGACATGTAGTGTGCTGTCTACCAGTTGCGAGTGAAGTAACTGAGGAGGTTGTCACAAGATGGCTGCGGCTTTTTTAAAATAGGATCTTCAGTTTCTGATTACCACTAGGCCAAACATCCCACCATTAAAATTGAATAGAAAATTTCGTCATATTTCTACGTCTTATTCATGGAAATTTTTCTCAAAAATGTCGTAAAAAGTTTTATTTGTTTTTACTGGTGTCAGTATGCCTTGTAAAATTGTCAGTTTGTTTTCCTGGTTGTCACAATATGGCGGAAATGCAGTACCTAACTATTGCCAAAGTAAACTCCTACCAGTAAAAATGAAAATCTGTTTCTACCATTATTTATGACTGAAATTTTGTGATATTAAGGCGTTTAAATAAGTTGAAAATTTCTATATAAATCTACTGGTGGAAGTTTCCACCGACAGTAAACAACGCCTGCGATAGCGGTTACAGTTTATGCTTCACTATTTTAAGGATATGTCAGTTCCTCTTTATTAATAGTTCCATGTTTTGATTATGTTAACCCTTTGAGCGATAAGTGATTGTGTTCCTGTAATGTTCAATTCACACCGGAATTTTCGAAAAATTTTATTTTAAAATAACGAAAAGCAATTATACACCTTTTTTGCATCAAAGTTATAAAAATAAAAATTAATTAATGATTTTCGGTGCAAATATTCATTAAAATTAGGTGTGATATAATATATGGCACCCCTCCTCAAGGGATTAAAGTGCTTATTTCGTCTTCCTTGCTCTCTGCATATGCGTATACATCCAGAATCGCTAATCAGACTGAACAGGCCCTGATCCGTAAAGAATATTCGACTCGGCTGTTGATCTGTCTAAAGTTTGTGTACCTGGCACCACAGAAAACGACGTCACCGATGAGCAGGCGTTAATGTTACGCACCGTACTGGTCATAGTGCAAATAAACATCTTTTGTGCAACATTTTGGCCACGGTGAAATGCGATATCAGGCATTCAATAGTCCATTTTTAGTCCATAAGATAAATTTTTAAGAATTCAATTTTTGATTACCTGACCGCAAAGATTTCCTTTATCCTTTAAGCGAGTTCCACAATCACAATATATAAATTTTTATCACATTAAATTACACAAACTTTTATTACTGTAACTCAGGCAATTGAATTTTATTGCTATACATTTATTATGAATAAATGTATTAATTGAATAACAAAATAAATTCATGAAAGCTATCCTTAAATATTGTAATACATTGAATCATGTTTGATCTACGGTCTCCTTTTATACTTGAACACTTAATGGACCGAGAGTTCCGTTTAAAATGGAATCTGACCAACATCCGTAACTGAATTGTGATTCGATTCCACCACCGGTTGCTAAGCAGGTGTGCTAATTTATTTAAGGAAAGAATAATTGCTTAACGGAAGAAAATATTTTTACAAATTTCTTTTCTGTTTTGTTACAGTAAAATAATTTACGCAAAAAAATATTTTATTAATAATATGTCCCCTAAATTGTTATATATATATATATATATATATCTTTAAAATAAGCACGTTAACGCGTGATTTATTTTTTAATAATTGGCTTTTTTTAATCATTGAACGTTATACGACTAAACAAAGCAAAATTTAGGGTACAATAATACAGGTAATAAAATAATCAACCCCTGACGCTATGCCACTGATAGCTCCCCTAAATAAATAAATAAATAAATAAATATACTAAATAAAAAATATATATATATATGTACTGTAATTTCTGGCGTATAATCCGCGGATCTAACAATCATGTTTGAACCAATAAATTTTCTATTATGAAATTTAACTTAGTCAATTACTGTAAGTGTTTCATTTAATTATTAAATACATTTTCTGGGTCAAAAATTTATTATTTCAACCGCGGAATATATGCAGGAAATAACAGTACATTAACACAAGAATGGCCAGTGAGTTAATTTTTACCGCTACCAAATAAATTTATTTCGATTTCAGCCTGAAATTTCTTCTTAAAATAAGTTACATATGTACCGCCAAAAATAAGTAAAATAAATAAATTAAACAGTTTTAAATAAAAATTCTGGTGTAAAATATTTTTACAAAACTTGAGTAAAATTTCCGGACTTCAGGAATTACTTGAAAAATGTATTAATATTTTATGATTAAAAATAATGTGATATCTTATGTGTCAGAGTTTCAAAAAGTTCTAGTAAAACATTGTAAATTCAGAAATTCTAGAACACAATTTAAAGGTTCTTTTTTGCAAAAACATCTCAATGATTGATGTTAAGGTTTTATTCTAGTCTGTCAAATTCGGCTGTAAAAAATCTTTCATTTATCATCATCTTGTAAAAACAATGCATTTCTTAAGTTTATCCAACTTTGAATTGAATTATTTCTTTAAACGCGTTATAAAAATCAATTCATCTTAATTTGCGTGGGAGAATCCCGAATACTGGATAAAACTGAACTAGGAGACAAAGATTATTGTTCAAAGAAAACTAAACATCTACCATAGGGTTAATCAACCTATGGGGTGCGGAATACAAAGATATCACTATTTTAAATACTGCTAAAAATTTGCTTTACCATTTTTTAACCCCTTGAAATACAGTACCCCTTGGGATATATTTTATCGTACTTAATTTTAATCAAGATTTGCACCAGAATTATTGTACAAAATTTTTATTTTACAATTTTGGTGAAACAACAAGCTGTAAACTTGCATTTTCATATTTAAAAAAAAAAAAATCGAAAATTGTCGTGTGTATTAAACTTTACAGAAACATAATTACTTGCCCCTGAAAGGGTTAGTTAGCGTTATTTTACGACAAAAACTTAGCGATTAAAAAAAAGGAACATTGACTTCCGGAATTTATGTTGACGAACGACATCCATGCAAAAAATATTAAAGACGCCTTTTTAATAGATCAATTCATGTTAACACATTCATGACCGAAAATATGAGCTTTTGCATTTAGATATATGTAAAGCAGCCTACGATATTCCTTTGTTTTTTATATGTTACATTATTTCTTTGTTTTTTAAATACATATACTTAAATTTTAAATATATATGGGTGAATATCACAAAATGTGAGATTTTGAAAACAAAAATTTTGAAAATTTGAATCGCTTCAAAGCGCCTGATTTTCTTTTAAATGTTGGTTGAACAGCTGAATAAAGGAATTTATATGTAAAATTTTTAAAATTTGAAAAGCGTAAATTCATTTTTATGTAATTATAATTATATTTCATTTTCTTGGCACATGCATGCCAGGATAATGACAACTTCATTCTAAAACATTTTTCCCATTCATGTTTTTTTTTTATTTTTAGATCTAACATTTTAATTTTGTTTAAAAGAACATTTTTCCTCTGTAGTACCTCAAATTCAGTGTAATGTTCATTTTTATTTGTAATTTATAGAAGCGAGGAAAATGAGAGAATAAATGTCTACTTAATTTTTCAAAGCATTTAAACACATTATTTTCAATGAAATATCAAAAAGATATTGCTGGTAGCAATGATTTTACTACTTCTGACTTGAACTATATCAAGAACAAGAAGAATTACTCTGCAGCGCCCTCTTTATACCTTATAAAGAACTAAATTGAGCAGGCCAGGACAATGACATTCATTTTCAGTGACAATCATATTTTAATTATGCAAAATTATTTGTAAAATATAGAACTTGTTACCTTCCACATATATGTGTTATATAACGTATAATTATTAATTAGAAATTAAATAAAAAGGAAAGTGCCCAATTAAACTGATGGCATTGAGCTCACAGTCTATTCACACTAATTGTATATTATACTCTTATTTCAATTAATAATTCCCCTCAAAAATAAATGAAGGGGAATTAGCCCCCGTTTCCCCCCTTTATACTTATCCAATGAACCTTCAAATCTAATGAGGGAAGCTCCTTAACATAATAAACCGGTATACCAAATTTGAAGCAAATCAGATAATTCTGCATGAAAAAACCATATCACTAAATTAAGGAGGGTATCTAACCGCTATTCCCCCTTTATACTTAACCAATCAACCTCCAGATCTAATCAGGAAAGTTCCTTATCAGAATAAACATAGAAAAAAAATTAAAGAAAATTGGATAATTCTGTATGAAAATCCATTTATCTAAATTAAGAGGAGGAGACTTGCCCCCCTTTCCCCCCTTTTATACTTAACTAATGAAACTCCAAATCTAATGAAGGAAGCGCCATATCGGAATAAACCGGTATGTCAAATATGAAGAAAATCGAATAATTCTGCATGAAAAACCCATTTATCTAAATTAGAGGGGTGGGCTAGCGCCCCGCCCCTCTTTATACTTAACCAATAAACCTCCAAATTTGATCAAAGGCAGCTCCTTAACATAATAAACCGGTATACCAAATTTGGAGAAAACCGAATTACTCTGCATGAAAAACTCATTTATTTAAATTAAAGGGGTGGGGGTCAAGCTCCCTTTTCCCCCTTTTATACTTAACTAATGAACCTCCAAATTTAATCAGGGAAGCTCCTTAACATAATAAATTGGTATACCAAATTTGAAGCAAATCGAATAATTATGCATGAAAAACTCATTTATCTAAATTAACAGGGGACTAGCCACCCTTTCCCCCCTTTATACTTAACCAATGAACCCCCAAAACTAATCAGGCAAGCGCCTTATCAGAATGAACCTAGAAAAAAACATTGAAGCAAATCGGATGTTTCTATCAAGAGTTATCGCATTACGTACATACATACGTAGATACATGCATACAGAACGGTCGGGCACATTAATTCTCAGGCTTTGATAGACTGTGAGCTAATAAAAAAGAAAAGTGCCAGGCTAAACTGATGGCATTGAGCTCACAGGCTATTCATACTAATTGTATATTACACTCTTCTTTTAAAGAATAATTCCCCTCAAAAAAATAAGTGAAGGGTGTTTAGCCCCCGTTTTCCCCTTTGTACTTAACCAATGAACCTCCAAATCTAATCAGGGAAGCTCCTTAACATAATAAACCGGTATACCAAATTTGGAGCAAATCGAATAATCCTTCATGAAAAACCCGTTTATCTAAATTAAGGGTGTCGGACTAGCCCCCCTTTCCCCCTTTATCCTTAACCAATGAAACCCCAAAATTAATCAGGGAAGCTCTTTAACATAATAAACCGGTTTACAAAATGCGGAGCAAATCGAATAATTCTGCATGAAAAACTCATTTATCTGAATTAAGGTGGGGTGGACTAACCCCCCTTTTCCCCCTTTATCCTTAACCAATGAACCCCCAAAACTAATCAAGGAAGCTCCTTAACATAATAAACCGATATTCCAAATTCGGAGCAAATCGAATAATTCTGCATGAAAAAGCAATTTATCTGAATTAAGGGGGGCGGTGGACTAACCCCCCTTTTCCCCCTTTATCCTTAACCAATGAACCCTTAAAACTAATCAGGGAAGCTCCTTAACATAATAAACCGGTTTTCCAAATTCGGAGCAAATCAAATAATTCTGCATGAAAAACCCATTTATCTGAATTAAGGGGGGTGTGGACTAACCCCCCTTTTCCCCCTTTATCCTTAACCAATGAACCCCCAAAACTAATCACGGAAGCGCCTTATCAGAATGAAATTAGAAAAAAAAATTGAAGCAAATGGGATGTTTCTATCAAGAGTTATCGCGTTGCGTATGTACATACCTACATACGTACGTACATACAGAGCCGGCGGGCACATAAGTTCAATGTGTGAGTTAAAAAACTAGAAAAAGATATCTGTACATGATAGCAAAACAGGCTTTTACTTTGCACACATCACAGTGTGACATGCCTGGAAAATGACTATCTGAAATCTTAAGTCTTTTAATTGCTTTATTTTTGTGTTATTATGAATTTAACATCTCTTTAAAATACTTCTAAGAATATTTTTTATTAGAATGTAAAAAAGAAAATTGCATTATATAACATTACATAGAAATTTTACTGTGCGGGCTGCAATTTTCGTGTTTTGTGATATTGACCCATATGTATTAAAAAATTAAATATACATATCGCTCACCCATCAAGAAAAGTGACACACCTCGCAAAAATTCATTTTACGTTTTATTTCACTGATAGGTCTGTCGTAGGTGCGTCTTGCTACAGGAAAGGTTTCATAAGTGAAGTTATCCGGAAAATCGCTTTACTAAGCTATATGTCTATTCGTGAGAACAAAACGGGGGGGGGGGGGGGGGTGGATTGTGTTGGGAGATAAAATTACTCAATCCTCCAAACCGCATCTACATCTCCATTCTTAAGTGCTTTCCGCTTTTATACAGGGTGATTCATAAAAGAGGGGCAGAACTTTAAGGGGTTATAGTACACTTAAAGACAAATAATATTAAATAGGAGACTAAGGGTCCCAGACGTATTCCCAAGGAGATAGGGGGCATTAAAGTTTAGGGTCCGAAATTTCAAATGATTATAAAACATGGAAAAATTGGTCGATTCGTTTGCGGTTTTTGCAAAAAATTTTCTTTATGCCAGTATTTTCTTGAAATAAAATTTTAAAGTTCAATTTCAAAAAATGCCGATAGGGGGCGCTTTAGACTTTGGAGTAACAAACAACTATTTTTTAACGTTATTTTTTGTATTTCTTTAAATGATTTCGAAAGCTTAGACTTAAACTTAAATTTTGATCTAAAAATCTGAGTCCTAACGAGTAGTTAAGTAGCGTAAACTGAAATTTGAAATTTGAAACCCTTCTCCCCCCAGAACAAAAATCAGTTATTCCCGATCTTTGTGTCGTAGATTAGGCTCTAACTACTGCCGCGTTTTGCTAAAATTATTCTTTATGTCAGTATTTTCTTGAAAATAAATTTTAAAGAAAATTTTCAAAAAATTCCGATAGAGGGCGCTTTAGACTTTGGAGTAACGAACAACTATTTTATACCGTTATTTTTTGTGTCTCATTAAATGCTTTCTAAAGCTTAGACTTAAATTTTCAGCCCAAAATCTGAATCGTTAGACGTGGTTAAGTTTCTGGGGAGAGGGGTTTGAAATTTCTACTCCTGAGCACAGTTCAGTTTACCATGCCCACACATTGTGTGCTGTGATACGAGGTAAAAAGACACAAATTAGGATTATGTTACCAAAGCATATTTATTAACATGTAATTACAATAAATGTTCAAAATTGTGACCACCAGAGGTTATGCATGCAGAACAACGGCGAAGAATGAAACGGCGAACATTCGCGAAAACATCAGGCTTTTCGAGCACTTCCCCTACAGCGGCGGAAAGTCTGGCGACCAGTTCCTCGGGGGATTCAATGGGTGTCTCATACATAAGAGCCTTCAATCGTCCCCAAAAAAAGAAATCGAGGGGTGAAAGATCTGGCGAGCGAGCAGGCCAAGCAACAGGACCACCTCGACCAATCCATCTGTTCGGAAATGTGATGTCCAGATAGTTGCGGACGTCTCGTACGTAATGGGCTGGCGCTCCATCGTGCTGGAACCACATGACCCGCCGGATGCGTGGAGGAACAACGTTTAACAGGTCTGACAGCACATGTTGCAGAAATGTGAGGTATGTTTTACCGTTGAGGCGTTCAGGAAGAAGGTACGGTCCGATTAGGTGGTCTCCGAGGATTCCTGCCCAAACATTGATGGAAAAGCGTCTCTGATGAGCATGTGGATACGTAGCATGTGGATTGACATCCGCCCATACATGTGTATTGTGTGTGTTAAATGTACCTTCACGTGTGAAGGTACATTCATCGGTGAAAAGCACAGTTCTTCCAAAATGTGGATTTAGCGCGTTCTGCTGCAGAAACCAGCGGGCGAATTCAATACGATTTGGATAATCCCCTGGAGACAGTTTCTGGACTCGTTGCACATGAAACGGGAGCAAATGTTCATCCTTCAGTACCCTCCAAGTCATGGACTGTGAGGTATCCACCTGCCTAGCCACTGTTCGTGTACTTGTACTTGGCTGCGCCGCTACTACATCCAGAATGGCTTCTGCAACAACTACTGATTCGTCCTTTTTTGCACGACCTGCATTCGACCGGGAAGCGAGAAATGATCCCGTCTCACACAACTGTCTGTGCAAGCGCTCGAAAGTTTTGCGGTTAGGCAACCGCCTGTTGGGAAATCGCTCTCCGTACATTCGTTGTGCCTCTGCACCATTTCCATCTGCCGCTCCGTAAATTAAATGCATCTCAGCCTTTTCCTTATTCGTGAAGGGCACCATCTTCCGATTCATTACTACAGCGACTTACACTTGACTCACCGTTCAGTGGTTTTTATGCCTGAATCGTGTCGAAATTTTGCATACGTGTTCTTCTTCTTCCCCATTTGACATTTGCATACTTTCTGTTTCCTTCTTCACCCGGTGACTAGCGTCAGGAATGGAGCTTTAACGTTTGCATGAGCGACGTTTCCAACTGTGCCAGTGCCTTTATGAGTGAATTCCGACTATGCAGTCCTTGACGAAAGTTGTATTTTTGCCTCGTATCACAGCACAGAATCGTTGGGCATGGTTAAGTAGTGCAAACTGAACTATGTTCAGAAGTTGAAATTTGAACCCCCTCCCCTCGCTACTGAACCACGCTCAGCGATTCAGATTTTGAGCTGAAAATTTAAGTTTAAGTCTAAGCTTTAGAAAGCATTTAATGAGACACAAAAAATAACGGTATAAAATAGTTGTTCGTTACTCCAAAGTCTAAAGCGCCCTCTATCGGAATTTTTTGAAAATTTTCTTTAAAATTTATTTTCAAGAAAATACTGACATAAAGAATAATTTTAGCAAAACGCGGCAGTAGTTAGAGCCTAATCTACGACACAAAGATCGGGAATAACTGATTTTTGTTCTGGGGGGAGAAGGGTTTCAAATTTCAAATTTCAGTTTATGCTACTTAACTACTCGTTAGGACTCAGATTTTTAGATCAAAATTTAAGTTTAAGTCTAAGCTTTCGAAATCATTTAAAGAAATACAAAAAATAACGTTAAAAAATAGTTGTTTGTTACTCCAAAGTCTAAAGCGCCCCCTATCGGCATTTTTTGAAATTGAACTTTAAAATTTTATTTCAAGAAAATACTGGCATAAAGAAAATTTTTTGCAAAAACCGCAAACGAATCGACCAATTTTTCCATGTTTTATAATCATTTGAAATTTCGGACCCTAAACTTTAATGCCCCCTATCTCCTTGGGAATACGTCTGGGACCCTTAGTCTCCTATTTAATATTATTTGTTTTTAAGTGTACTATAACCCCTTAAAGTTCTGCCCATCTTTTATGAAACACCCTGTATACGTTTTTGCTGCTGCACGCAGAGATAAGTGCTGTAATTTTATATTACAATAAAATCAAGCAAATCTTCTTTTACTTCTCCTATTAAATTTACTTTTATCGAGATGTGTCCTTTTTCTTGCGGGTGAGCGATATATAATATTCGTATTTATACCATCAGTGGACTATGCATATAAATACATCGAGTAAAAACGATTTAATTACTATACAGTGTGTCCACGTATAACCTGACCGGCCTTTATTTTCGGAACCGTTGGTCCTAGATGCATACTTCCAATTACAAAAATGTTCAAAATTAGGTGCAGAGTTAAGATAAAAAAAGTTTGAAGCGAGAAAACAATTTAGTGCAGAATTACAGAATCTAAATTTTTATACGGTCCCCCGGTCCTATAAGTTATATTTAGTAAAATTTCCCTGTTACACTGGCAAGTAAGGCAAAAAAAGTCCCGTTATTCTACGATTAAAATTGACCGAGTAATAGCTGTTTAAAGTTGGAGTATATTTTTTGCTGCATATTAAGGGTGATTCGCAAATTTCGTAGAAATATAATTTTGTCAGATATATTAAAGAAATGGTTGAGAGTAAAATTAGCATTGCAATATAAATTTGAAATGTTTAATAATTCTGACATATTACTTCAAAATGTACAATTTGTACTGAACATTATAAGAGGATAAAAATGACACTTTTTTTATATAAAAGGATGAAAAACAACAGCCTCAATTCTTTACAAAATGATAAATATTTTAAAATGGTGTTAGATTACACTGTCTTTCAAATTTTGGATTGTGGCATGTTTTTTAGCTTTTGAAAATTAATTCTTATGTATTTTTTAGCACTGAATCCGAAAATGTCCTTCATTTTAAACCATCAAGTCAGGAATTTGCTCAAATCGCTAATTTCAAAGTTAAAAAGCTAAAAGTTAAAATTTATCATCGGACATCATCGGACCCCCGAGCTGTTTAGCTGTAAGAAACCCAGTATTAGCCAAAAAAATCTAATAACTTATTGAATTAAATAAAATTAAACTGAATAAAAAAGTCTTACATCCATTTTATAGTATCCGATTTTTTTAATCTTGAAATTTGCGATTTGCGAAAAATCTTGACATGACGATTAAAAGTGCAGGTAATTTTTTAATTCAGCGTTAAAAAATACATAAAATGTAATTATAAAAGTTAAAAAACACAACCATCTCAGGTTTATGTTATTTAATCTAATTTTCTTTCTTAAACTTGTTGACGGCAATCTATCCAAATTTTTTTTGTGTTATCCTCTAAGTATGTATATGTATAAGATGATAAGAGTCGAAAATCACAATAATATTGCATTGTCATCGGATTTAAGTCAGTATGTAAAATTTAACTTCAATCGGACATTTGAAAGTAAGTTAAGGTTCGAGTACAAATTTTAGACTGGAAAGACAATCATTGCAAGTTAAATAAAAACTTATGAAATTAACATAATTTTAGTTAAAAGAAATCATAGCCTCAAACCCTTGCAAATAAAACATATGTTAAAATACAATTATTTTAACTAATCTGAAACTTAACTGATAAAAGTCAATCGTAATATTTGTACGATTTCTTTCAAAGCGCAGATACCTTGAAATATGTTTAAATACTTTATACACGACCCCTGAAAGCATGGTCAAAATCATATGTTTTGATATGCAAAAAAGTGGTACAAGTCATGCATTTCAAAGTTTCACAACTCGGTCAATATTAATGGTAAGATGAATGGGACTTTTTTTGTCTTACTTGTTAGCGTCACAGTAAATTTTTAGTAAATATCACTTATAGGACCGGGGGACCGTATAAAATTTAAATTTCGTAATTTTTTAATAAATGTTTTTCTTGTCCCAAATCACTTTAAAAATAATTATTTACCTTATTTAAACAATTTTTATAATTGGAAGTCTGCATCTAGGACCAACGGTTGCGAAAATAAAGGTCGGTCAGGTTATACGTGGACACACTGTATAAATTAATTTGTAACAGAATATCGAATTCATAAAATATTTTTGCCACACGTTACAATAATGGAAGATCAATAACAAGTCCATAAGTTGAGCTTATACATATAAAGCCAAATCCATGCCACACCATAAGTGTTATGATAGATAAAGTTGTAAACAGTTAACCATTGATTATTCATATTAAAAATTTTATTACGAATAAAAAATAATAACTCATAATTAGTTTTTAAATAATATCATATTGAGATAAAATTCTGGGATCGGTGTTTAAAGTTAACAAAGAAACCAAACAACTTTTTTTAAGTGAGACTGGAGATGCATCAACCATTTTTTACTAAATGTTCATATTTTTATTCTCATTTAAATTCCTTTTCATTCATTGTTTCTTTTTAAAGTGTAAATTTTTTCAAAAGGTAATAAATTATTTTAATAATTTCCCATAACTCTGTAATCTGGAACAATTCCCATCACTTCATGGAGTTTTGTCCAACTGTAAAGAAAGTTAGACCCACTTAATAATAAAAAAATGAAATTACAGTATTTCTATACCGAAATTATCAAGGGCTTGGCTAGGGTGTTTGGGACGATTTTCTGATTATGCAACCATTAACCAGGAGGAAGTCGCGTTTACCCAGAGTGCGGATGGTTTTTACTTTGTCACTTATAAATACAAATAGTAATCGCAATCTTTCAAAGTCTATAAAGTATGATATAAATTATGTTGAAGAATACTTTTTGAAAAATAGTGGTAACAGTTGTAAAAAATCGCACACTTCCGGGATATGTCACAGCCCATGCGACTGCTCCCGGGTTAATTTAAATTTCACACAAATCACTACAACATTATGTATCGATATTAAAGTAGTAGATTTCTAGGGAATCATGAATATTAATTTAAATGTAAAATCAAGAAATGTTTAACATATTATAGACAGCTAGTTTTCATCTTTTAAACATGAAGCCCAACCGATAGGCGTTATACTTGCATGTTACATTTATTAACAAAACGGTTTTCTTTTTTCATGTTTGTATTTTAAATGAATGTGCATAACATCGGAATTGTTTATAAGTGAAGTATTTACAGTGCTCAGCAAAAGTTTAGACAAAGATCGATTATGCTTCTGTACTGAGAATTATGTAACGAATTGTTGTAACTCAACTGTCATATATTACTGGGGACTTATCTTTCATTCACAAACAATAAATTTTAATTTATACACTTTACATAGTATATAATGACAAAAAAAATTTGCATTGTGGCAAAAGTATAGACAATTTGTCTGTTAACGGAAAAATATCCATAAATTAAAATGGAGCTGCACCTACATTGTCTGCTATTAATATAAAAATGTGAGTTCCCATCGAGGAAACTAAATCCTGCATCACTTGGGGGTCTATTTCGTACCAAACACGTTCAACAGCAGATCGAAGTTCATTTGCAGAGGAGTATTGTCAAAAAATTGCATAAACCGTATGAGATATGATGCCACAAAAGTTTTCAATTGGATTCAGATAAGGTCTACACGAAGGCTAGTCGAGAACAGTAATATTTTGAGAGTTAAACCAATTTTTTGATTTGTATGCAACATGAATAGACGCATTATCTTGCTCAAATACATACTTTGGAAGAGCTAAAAGTTCACCAAATGACTGTAAATTGTTTTCCAATGTATGTATGTAGTGTTACGCTGCTTGGCGACCATTGGCAAACTCCAAAGATAACCGAGAATTAAAAGAGAGTGCTGTCCAAATCCTTAACTCTTTCGAGGGCGGTGTCCTTATATAGGACACCTAATTTTACTTCCAAAACTGACAGACGGCACCAAGAAGATTTAATTAAAAGTTTCCTTTATAATGTACGTAAAAATAAGATAGTTCGCATTTTCTAATAAATTCGTTTATAAATTCTAGTTCCAGTCCATTATTTCATCAGCTTTATAAACAGAATTACTCCGCGACGAAACGGGGTCAACTTGTTGTGAAATTTCAAGGCTGATTGGTTTATTATTTTCATGTAAACTGATGTACATCTTTCTATAATTCATCTACGAAAGTATCCGTTGACACAGAAAGCTCTGACTCACTTTTAATGCGATTAACAGTCATCATTTGTCTAGATACCAGTTTATGGATCCTTCTATAATCTCGTTTTCTGGCCACACGAGGCCCTCCAGATTTATGTTTTGCTTTGAAAGAGTCACCCTTAGACAGTACGTAATATACAGACTTCTTTGAACGATTCAAAGCAGCTGACATTTCTCCAACAGTCTTCCCTTTTGAATTCAGCTTCCATGCTTTAATTACTTCATCTGACTGAAAATTTCTAGCTCGCGGCATCTTCACTAACCGATACTATCGCGAGGTGCACTTTAATACTTCATGCATGTGTCGTCATAATTTTCAAATTTGCGTTTTTCCGTGAACAGTTGCCTGAAAATCACAAAAATGTCTAAATTTTGCAATATGCAAATTTCATTTTTTTCAGTTAAATTAAGCATTAATATCCTACATTAAAACTCTTATTTTTTGTCCTAAAACGTTTAAAATATATTAAAAAATAAGTACAGCCATTTGTATAACCCAAGTGTTCGTATTTTTATTTAAAGGTTAAAAATCACCAATGTCTAAACTTTTGCAGAGAACTGTAGCTTGACCCGGACACATAATGACCCAAAATGTCTTACTAGTCGATTTTTCTCGAACATGCGACCTAACCCAATGGTCTTCTAGAGCCCAAAATCGATAGAATACAAAATTTAATCAAAATCGTCAGAGCCGAGTTCTAGCTAAAATTAGCTTCACCAGTAGTGACCCAAAAAAGACCCACTGATCGAAATTTCTCTAACATGTGACTTAGCCCAAAGGTCTTCTCGTAATCCAAAACTATAGAATACAAAATTTAGTCAAAATCGTTAGAGCCATTTTTTAGATGAAATTGGCTTGACCCATAGTGACCCAAATATGACCCAGCAATCAAAATTTCTCGAACATGTGACCCAGCCCAGTAGTTTTTTCGAGCCCAAAAACGATTGGATACAAAATTTAGTTAAAATCGATTGAGCCGTTTTTTAGATATAATTAGCTTGCTCACTCTTTTAACTCCACTTTAAATGGATACATGGCAGCATTAGGTTTAGGTTTGTTCTTTTAGAGAGGATGGAGACTATCTTTGAAACAGTCGATTAGTTTTGTGCAGACATTTTGCACAGATTGTCTGGCTGGTCCTTTTCTTGCTGTAAATACAGTAAAGGATATAATATAAGTGTTGGATTTTTTAATGTGTTCACTATGATCTTAGAATACAATTTGACTAGCTATTTTAGGTACCGGCTCTTTTTTGCTATGCTAGAAATGGCATATGTAAATTCATATATTGCAAATATGGAGATACGAGAGAACATGTTGTCCCAGGAATATGGACGTTGCATAACTAAAGGACTGCGATTAAGATCCAAACCAAAAAAAAAAAAAAATAGTTTTATTTAACACTTTCAGGGGCAAAGCATTTTCAATGCTAAAGTGTTGAAATAAATGATTGACATCGGAATTTGCCAAAAAATGTATTTATAAATAAGGAATTAATTTTTTCACAAGCGAGTATTTTTTATGTTTATCCTTTAATTCTCATTGTAGTAACTGAAAAAAAATTATATGAAAAAAAAAAAAAAACTGCAATAGATCATAATGTAGCAGGTAAAGGGTTAACACTATTTAACTCATTTATTTAATATCTGCGTGGTATATATTTAACTTTTTTAGTAAAGAATTTTCTGGTACAAATCGAAATATATTTATTTGGTATCGTTCAATATGAGCGCTATGACCGTGCTAGTGGTAAAATTAAATGAAACACTTCTCTTCAAGTGATTAATGAACTTTTCATCTTTCTCTGTTTCAAACAAAAATTAAATATAATACTTCATCTGATGCTGTCTTTAGATAAAATTACTAAATAAATAAATGAGTTAATATACAAATAAAAAAAATTGCCTTTAACTTTATTTTTCTGCTCATAAAAGTAGCATTATTTCAGACAATACAGTTTTTATATTTCTTGAGAAAAGTAAAACAGCGTTTTCCGTTTAATACTAAGTCAACGGAAGAGGAGTTTTTATGTAATTCTAGTTTCAGTTTCTTTAAAATACCTGAATTGATTTTGTCGTTTTCTCAGTGTTGTATTTCTATTGAATCGAATATATTTAAATCGGTAAAGCACAAGACATAATTTTCGTTTCGAACAATAAAATTCACCATTTTCTGTATTTGTTATAACGTAAACTTATATAAATATAAAAATACATTTTCGAATAAATGAAATATACCCTATAAAATATGTTATACTTGTAGAAGTAATTTTTGAAAATCCCTCTTTATTTTAAATCATTTATAATTAATTTCTTTATATTGCTTGTTGGCAGATAGACAGCAGATTTTCATGATCATTTCTAATTTCATTTCAGAATAAATTAATCCATTACCCGCTGATGTTGTGTTCACGCATCTGTCAAAATAAATACACAAATTTAAATTATTTACATTTCCACTACTATTTTTGAATTAAAAAATTATCCTTACTTAACCCTTTCAGGGGCAAGTAATTGCTTTTCTGTAATGTTGAAGTCGCACCAAAATTTTCGAAAAAGTTTGTTTCAAAATAAGCAAAAGTAATTTTTCAACTTTTTTCTAGCAAGATTATAGAAATAAGATTTAATTTAAAGTTTCTGGTGCAAATCTTGATTAAAGATAGGTGGGATATAATATATCCCACCGCCCCTCAAGGGGTAAAAGCGCTGCCATCGAAATACTCAAGGCCAGAGGACACGAGTTGTGACGTCATCACTAATCAACCAACTCCTCAGTAATGTTGGAATTCACACCGGAAAATTTTAAATAGCAATTTTCTTTTATTTTATTTGTGGAATATCTTATCATAATATTAAGATATTTATTTGCTTAAAAGACGTTATACAAACACATTAAAAGTATATTAAAAATCTATATTTACATGTTTCAACTCATTTTCTGAGTCGTCATCAGAATGTATAACATAAAATTACTAAATGCATATGAAAAATGGAAAAAAATGATCGAATAGATGATTCATATTCATTGTAACATTCTGATGACGATTCAGAAAATGAGTCGAAACATGTAAATATAAATATTTTATTTACTTTTAATGTGTTTTTATAACGTCTTTTAAGCAAATAAATATCTTAATATTGTGATATGACATTCTGATGACGACTCAGAAAATGAGTTGAAACATGTAAATATAGATTTTTAATTTACTTTTAATGTGTTTTTTAACGTCTTTTAAGCAAATAAATATCTTAATATTGTGATATAATTAGTACATTCTGATGACGACTCAGAAAATGAGTTGAAACATGTAAATATAGATTTTTAATTTACTTTTAAGGTGTTTTTATAACGTCCTTTAAGTAAATCAATATCTTAATATTGTGATATGATTAGTATTCGATGAATTTTTTCCATTTTTCATATGGTTTTGTAATTTTATGTTATACATTCTGATGACGATTCAGAAAATGAGTTGAAACAAGTAAATATAGATTTTTAATTTACTTTTAATGTGTTTTAATAACGCCTTTTAAGCAAATAACTGGTGAGAATTCGGAATCCCTAAATAAAAATTCAGTCAGATGAGGCAACACTGTGGCATTCCGAATCTGGCTGAATTTTTATTTAGGGATTCCGAATTCTCAGCAGTAAATTTAAATAGTTATTGCTGTTTTATCAAATGATAAATATTCCACAAATAAAACAAAAGAAAATAGCTATTCAAAAATTTCCGGTGTGAATTCCAAAGTGAGAAGTCGGTCGATTAATGATGACGTCAGAGCTCGTGTTCTCTGGCCTTGACTATTTCGATGGCAGCGGTTAAAGACACAAAATGTTATGATCGAATAAAGCGCAATTTGTCTTTTAGAATCTGCTGTGGCAAACGACGTTCAGCTAAAAAGTTGAAAATTTCAACCTTATAGTTTTTGCGGTTAATGGGTTAAAGTCCACTACTTAATCAACTGGTTACAAAGAGGACTTTCCGCAATTACAGAAAATTTAAATATCATTGTAACCGACTAGTAAATTTCCCTTCATTTAATTATTAGCTCACAGGCTATCAAAGCCTGAGAGCTAATGTGCCCGCCCGTTCTGTATGTATGTATGTACGTATGTATGTATGTATGTATGTATGTATGTACGTACGTAACGCAATAACTCTTGATAGAAACATCCGATTTGCTTCAAAATTTTTTTCTAGGTTCATTGTGATAAGGCGCTTCCCTGATTAGTTTTGGGAGTTCATTGGTTAAGGATAAAGGGAGAAAAACGGGGTTAGTCCAACCCCTTAATTCAGATAAATGGGTTTTTCATGCAGAATCATTCGATTTGCTCCGAATTTGATATACCGGTTTATTATGTTAAGGAACTTCCCTGTACACACCGAGTTACATCGAAATCGGTTCATAATTACGGGAGTTACAGTGTGACATAGGTCAGATATATATATATATATATATATATATATATATATATATATATATATATGTATATATATATATATATCAATTTTGAACGGAGGGTGGTTTCGGGGTCTGGGGGTCATGATCGATGAAAATATACCAAAATTTTTTGAAATCGCTTTCCTCCGAACGGCTGCAATAGGTAGCTTTTTTGTAAAGAAAGCTACCTAAAAATTCTCCCATCAGTGCGGTTAAATTTTCTATTTGTTTTACTTGTGGCAGTTTGATCAGGTATTATAATCGTTTTCACTGACACTGAGAGGTGGTTGTCTAGGTTGTCTTAATATCGCGGAAACGCAGGGCCTGACTACTGCAGAAGTAAACTTCTACCAGTAAAAATAAATATATGCTTTTGCCATTATTTATGACTGAAATTTTGCATCGTTAAGGCGTTTAAATAAGGAGAAAATTTCTATTAAAATGTGCTTTTTTAAGTTTATCTGGCGGTTATCAACCTCAGAGAAATTGTTGCAGTTGAAGCTTCATTATTTCAAGGAGGTGTCAGTTTCTCTATTAATTGTTCCATGGCTGCCGGATATGCATGTAAACGCTTAATGTTAATTTATGTAGTATTATCGTCTGAGAGCAGTATTTGTAGGATGTTCGTTTTCTGTTGTGTTACGTGATTTGAATCGTAACTAAAACAATACGTTCCCCTCCCTCATTTCACACTGAAAAAGTTTATGCGGGGACGAGTAAAGTCGCTGCCATCGAAATACTCTAGGCCAGAGGACACGAGTTGTGACGTCATCAATAATCGGCCAACTCCTCACTAGTGTTGGAATTCACACAGGAAAATTTTAAATAGCAATTTTCTTTTATTTTATTTGTGGTATATCTATCATTTTGTAAAACAGTAATAACTATTTAAAATTACTGGTGAGAATTCGGAATCCCTAAATAAAAATTCAGCCGGATTCGAAATGCCACAGTGTTGCCGCATCTGGCCGAATTTTTATTTAGGGTTTCCGAATTCTCATCAGTAAGTTTAAATAGTTATTACTGTTTTATAAAATGATAAATATTCCACAAATAAAATAAAATAAAATTGCTATTCAAAATTTTCCGGTGTGAATTCCAACACTAGTGAGAAATCGGTCGATTAATGATGACGTCACAACTCGTGTCCTCTGGCCTTGAGTATTTCGATGGCAGCGGGCAGAGGCGATTTTTTAAAAAGCTATTCGTGCCAATTTTTGAAAAACAATCTTTATCACACTACGAGAATTTTATGAGAAATATACCAAACAGATATTTTTTTAGATTGTTCTACAATTGAGTATAGAAATAGTCATCAACCTTGCCCTGTAATCAAGGAGTTAGTCACACAATTTGTAATACATTTCTTTGATTAACTACGGCAAAAAATTCTATTGAAAATGTTCGGCAAAACTGTAAAGAACCTGCATATAATCCCGTAATATTTGAATTTATCATAGACCGGGTGGCGGCGACACAAATGACTACGTCATCGAGTTACAGGAAGAAATCATGATGCAGGAGAAGATATTTAAGAGTAGATTAAGGAATGACTATTTCTTGGTACAATATGAGCAGCAGCGGGCGCCAACTCGTCATTTTGGCGTCAGTATCACGTCATCGAGTTACAGGAGGAAACCGGTGCAGAATTAAAGGTAATATAAAGTCTTTAAAGGATATTTCGGTCTGTCTGCGCATATTCTGGTAGAAACCTCCGGCAGACTAAAATCTATAGAAAAAAAAAAAAAAAAAAAAAAAAGAAGAAAAAGAAAAGAAAAGAAAAGAAATAATGTACAATTCAAACCCTATAAACAATACATTTTACATTGCATTGCCATATATATTACTTTAAATCGACTTTCAAGTTGAATTAAGGGTTTAGGAAAAGCTTATTAACAGTACGGTAGAAAATGGCTGATTCAGCATAACTTAGTACAAAACGAGAAGAACGGGGCGCCAATCCCTATTTTGACAGTACTATCACGTCATCGAGTTTTGACATTTGGCACATTAAACATACCGATTAGTACAATACGAATATTTCAGTCTGCTTGTCATATCATGGTAGGAGATGAGCAGAGCGAGGTGAAAATTCTGAATTTTGGCGGTATAATCACGTCATCGAGTTGCGCATTCAAAATTTGACATATTAAAGGTACATATCAGTACAATAAGAGTATTTCAGTTTGCCTCGTCATATCTTGGTACAAGACGAGCAAAGCGGGGGGCCAATTCTTAATTTTGGCGGTTTTAACACGTCGTCGAGTTGCGACAAGAAATCTTCATGTAGGACAAGATTATTAGGAGTAGATTAAGTAATGGGTGGTCTGCCTCGACATTTCTTGGTACGATATGTGCAGCAGCAGGCGCCAACTCGTCATTTTAGCGTCAGTAACACGTCATCAAATTACAGGATGAAACTGGTGCCAAATTAAAGGTGAAAAAAAGTCTTTTAAGAATATTTTAGTCTCCCTGCGCATATCCTGATAGAAACCCCCGGCAGTATAAAATCTGTAGCAAAAATAATACGTGTTAATGTACAATTGTAACCTATAAACATAATATTTTACATTACATTGCTATAAATATTACTTCAAATCGATTTTGAAGATGAATTAAGGGTTTAGGAAAAGCTTATTACAGTTCGTGAGAAAATGACTGATTTTGCATAACTTGGCACAAAGCGAGAAGAACGGGGTGCTAATTCCCTATTTTGACAGTACTATCACGTCCTCGAGTTACGGTTTGAAATTTTGGCACATTAAACATACCAATTAGTACAATATGAATATTTCAGTCTGCCTCGTCATATCCTGGTAGGAGATAAGCAGAGCAGGGCGCCAATTCTTAATTTTGGCTGTATATTCACGTCATCAAAATACGGCTTGAAAATTTGGCACATTAACCCCTTAACCTACAATGACGGGCATAGTACCCGTACGATGACTGAGCCAAATGTAAATTCTTCTTACCACTAAAATTTCACAGTAAATATAGTTTAATTTAATCGTCGAAATTCCATGATTAAACAAGATGAAAATCTCTATTAAATTTTAGTGGTAGCTATGGATTTGCCAAACCGTGGAGCTGTTAGAAGTAAATCGTAGGTTAACCCTTTATCTACAGACGGTACTTATAAGTACCACTCAATTTAAACTTTTATACCATAGTGAATATTACTAATATTATAATGGTACTTTGCAAAAATCGCTCATTTAACTCCACTTTATCCGAATACATGGCAGCGGTAGTTCTAGGTTTGTTATTTTAGAGAGGAATGAGGCTATCTTTGAAGCAGTCGATGTGTTTTGTGCCGACTTTTTGTACAGATTGCCACGCTCGTCTTTTCATTACTGCAAACACAGTAAAGGATATAAGGTAAGTGTTTGATTTTTTTAATGTGTTCATTATGGTCTTAGATTACAATTTGTCTACCTATTTTAGTTGAACGGTGTATGTAATTTGATTTAACAGTTGAATTACTCGGTAGTACTTATAAGTACCGTCAGTACAATGGGTGCTGGAGAAAAACTTCTTGTTTACTTTTCGGCTGTGTAGTTATCCATCGTTTTCATCGGATTTAAATTGCAATTACTAAAATGTAGTGTAGTAGTGATTTCCCTGGTATTTCTTTTCTGTCTCATTCTTATTTTTTATAGGAAATCGAAAAAATTGTGGCATCGCCTGGTTTTTGCTATGCTAGAAATGGCATATGTAAATTCATATATTGCATATGTGGAGATACGAGAGAGCATGTTGTCCCTGGAATATTGACATCGCAAAACTAAAAGACTGGTAATAAGATCGAAACCTAAAAAAAATAGTTTTTTTAAACCCTTTCAGGAGCAAAGCATTTTCAATTCTAAAGTGTTGAAATAAATGATTGGCACCGGAATTTGCCAAACGATTTATTTGTAAATAAGAAAAAAAAGGGCCTATATTTCACATACTTATTAAATCAAATATATTTTCTGGTGCCAGTTGAAATAACTTGTGGGTTTTGTGTTACGATAATTTAGTCAGAGTGTACTGACGGTACTTTAAAGTACCACTTTAGTTAATTACCTCTAAATAATTAAATTTCTCACGGGTGAGTATTTTTTTTATGTTTATCCTTTAATTTTCATTGTAGTAACTGAAAAAAAATTACATGAAAAAACTGCAGCAGATCATAATGCCGTAGATAAAGGGTTAAAGGGTTAAAGCACATAGCAATGCAATAAGAATATTTCAGTCTACCTCGTCATATTTTGGTACTAGGCGAGCATAGCGGGGCGCCAATTCTTAATTTTTGCGGTTTTAACACGTCGTCGAGTGTCGACATGAAATCTTCACGTAGGACAAGATTATTAGTAGTAGATTAAGGAATGACTGTTCTGCCTCGACATTTCTTGGTACGATATGAGTAGCAGCGAGCACCAACTCGTTATTTTGCCGTCACTATCACGTCATCGAGTTGCGGGATGAAAACGGTGCCAAATTACAGGTAAAAAATAGCCTTTTAAGAATATTTTGGTCTGCCTGTGCATATCCTGGTAGAAACCACAGGCAGACTAAAATCTATAACAAAAAATACGTCATAATGTACAATTGAAACTCTATAAACATAATATTTTACATTAACTCAACCCTTAACCATCTCGCTGCAGAACCCGAGATTTCCTCGGGGATGCATTTTTCCGTCTAATTAACCCTCCTTGATTATTTCCACCAGTTACTTTTTTAATGTAAATTTTCCTTTTTTAATCGGAGCATTTTCCCGATGAAATTGCACAAAAATTTTTGTTTTGAAAAACCTGTGCAAAACAATAAAAATTCTTAAATACACAATTTTTGAATCTATTTTGATAAAACAATTACGCAGCGAGAGGGTTAATTCATCTTGAAAGTCGATTCGAAGTAATATATATGGCAGTGTAATATAAAATATTATGGTTATAGGGTTTCAATTTACACAATGATGTATTTTTTGTTGTAGATTTTAGTCTACCGGGGGTTTCTACCAGGATGTGTTCAGGCAGACCAAAATATTCTTACTTTACTTTAAGACTTTATTTTACATTTAATTTGGCAACAGTTTCATCCCGTGACTCGATGATGTGATAGTGACGCCAAAATGGCGAGTTGGCGACCGCTGCAGCTCATATCGTACCAAGAAATGTCGAGGCAGACCAATCATTCCTTAATCTACTCCTAATAATATTATCCTATATGAATATTTCATATCGTAACTCGATGACTTGATTATACCGCCAAAATTAAGAATTGGCGGCCCGCTCTGCTCGTCTTGTACCAAGATATGATGAGTCAGACTAAAATATTCTTATTGTACTGATATGTACATTTAATGTTTCAAAATTTCAAGCTGTTACCCGATGACTTGTTTATACCGCTAAAATTAAGAATTGGCGCCCCGCTCTCATCGTCTACCAAGATATGACGAGGTAGAATGAAATATGCGTATTGTACTAATCGGTATGTTTAATGTACCAAAATTTCAAGCCGTAATTCGGTAACTTGATAGTACTGTCAAAATAGAGAACTGCCCCCCCGTTCTTCTAGCTTTGTACCAAGTTATTTCGAAACAGTCGATTTCTCACGTACTGTTAATAAGCTTTTCCTAAACCCTCAATTTCTCTTGAAAATCGATTCGAAGTAATATATATGGCAATGTAATGTCCCGTAAGGCATGGTGACGTCACGGAGACGTCGTTGTGAAGTCAGACCGTGATTTTGTGACCGTCGATGTGACGTCATAGTGACTAGAATGCGAAGTCGTTATGGTCGTTTTAGAGGTCGTTTGTGACGTCACATTGTGACCACTGTGTGAAGTCACGGTGTGACAATTTTGTGAAAAGTGTGTCATTTGTGACTATTTTGGCATCAACTTTGTGACGAACCTGTGACGAAAGCGACAATGCTTTGTAGTCACACTGTGACCAATTTGTGAAATATGTGTCATTTGTGACGAACTTGTCATAAACACTGTGACGATTTCAAATGAAAATCAAATTTTAAATTAATTGCTTAAAAGGCGCAAAGGCGAACATAGTGAAAAGGATTCCATGCTGGGACTCGAAACCGGGCAATCAGTACAGCGCACTGACATTCTACCGACTAAACCCCATGAAACGATACCCAGGCTGGAAAATTTATCACTATTATATGTTGGCAAGGCTACAAACGCAGCACAAGATTGAATGTTTAGTGTGAGCCACCAACATGATGCAAACACGAAACTTAATTAAATCTTGCAACGATTGAAATTATATTAATACTTGGAAATTTTTCCAGAGAGAACCATTCGCCTTGCATGCAATATTTCAAATGAAAATCAAATTTCAAATTAATTGCTTAAAAGGCAATTTTAATTTGAAGTATTGTATGCAAGGCGAATGTTTCTCCCTGGAAAAATTTCAGATTATTAATATAGTTTCAATAGATGCTGGATTTAATTAAGTTTCGTGTTTACCCCATGTCGGTGGCTCACGATAAATTTTCCATCTTGTGCTGCGTTTGTAGCCTTGCCAACATGTAATAGTGAGAAATTTTCCAGGCTGGGTGTCGTTCCATGTGGTTTAGTCGGTAGAATGTCAGTGTGTTATACCGATGTCCCGGGTTCGAGTCCTGGCATGGAATTTTTTTCACTATGTTGGCCTTTGCGCCTTTTAACCCTTTAAGACCCAATCCGCACGATCGTGTGGGTTAGACATACATGTAAATATTTGCTTCTGAAACAGTCGTGTGTAATAAAACCCCAAATCGAACGATTGTTCTGGCTTGCAAAAAGAGTAAAGTATCATTTTTTATCAACGGATGACGGTTGTAGTACATGTTTTACTTTTAGCCGGCATGATTAACTTTGTTTACAAGTACAAGGAAAACAGCTCATCATTTTATCTATCGTAAAAAGATAATTATCAGTATATTTCTAATTGCTTAGATAAATATTTTTGCTTTAATGTCTAAATAAGTGTAATATAATAAAAAACATCAATTATACACTATTTATGTTGCTCATAGGACTTCAGATTTCGTTACCCGCACGATCGTGCGACTTGGGCGTTACGTTAGTCAGTGCTACTATAAAGGTAAGAGCTTTCTCAATGTTCGTTTTGTTTTCTGTTTCAATAATTTTGGTGACAGCCAGAATAAAAACGAAGTATGTTGTTATATAATTAATGCCATATTTTCTTGGGTGTTGTCATGGATGAATTTTTTTTTCAATTAAATTTTACTTTTTTTTTTCTTTTCAATTAAAAAAAATTTCTAAGACATTAAAAAAAAATACTTTGTTAACTTTTAACAAAGCAAAATAAAATACTTTTTCAGATGCCTAAACGGAAAAGAATTCTCACACAAGAAGAAATATTGCAATTGATGAATAAATCAGACTCTGAATTTAGAGGTTGCGGACAAAATATTTGAAGCAAATTTACTAGAAGGATAGTCAAGTTCAGATGGGCTCGATGAAGAAAAAAATACAAATATTTCTTTAGAAATGGCAATTTTGGATCATTCTTCCTCATCAAAGTCCCATGAACTCATTCCTCAGAGTTCTACCTTCAAGCCAGTTTCGGCAGAGGATAAGATAATGAAAAAAACAACAACAAAAGAAAAACAATACATGTGGGATGTTAAGAAGTTCATTTCTGTACCTCATTCTGCTCCTTTAGATTTCATGCAATTGCAGGTATGTCTTTCATTTCTTAAATTTTAATTAAAAAAAGTTACAGACTTATAGAAAAAATAAAATCGATATCATTTTTTTTTTTTAATAAGGCAAACATTTTTAAATTAATTAAAATATGAATTTTTTGAAGTCGATAAGTACATCTCCAATATAATTTTTTTCTCCTTTTTTAGGCTTTAGAGCCAGTAAGGATTCAATTGCAGTATTTCAGCCAATACATCCCAAATCATCTTACAAGTAATTATTTCACAGGAAAAGCCCAACACGTACGATCGTGCGGGTGTGGCTTTTTTAGAAAAAGCCCAACACGCACGTTCGTGCGAGTACTCTCCCCGCTCCAGGGGGTGACGAAAAATTTTTTAATTATTTTTTTAAGTCTCATTAGAGTCAGTATAGAGTTAATAAACAGAAGAATGTAATATTTAAACAACATGTGAAATAACATGTGATAATATATTATAGTTATTATAACATGTGAAAATGTTCCGGGTCTTAAAGGGTTATGTGATTAATTTGAAATTTGATTTTCATTTGAAATGTTGTATATAAGGCGAATGTTTCTCTCTGGAAAAATTTCTAAGTATTAATACTGCGATGAATTTAAAAATAAACTTTTGTTTTAAATATAAAATCTTATCTTTTTACCGTACTTTTTAGCAAAATATCGCTATTTTGGAGTCCTATTGTTCTAAAACATTTAAAATTTTTTCCACTTAAAAAACAATGCTTATCAACTGACATATTTTTCTTATTAATTTCTATGCTTGATATTGAATTCAAGCTTGATATTTAGAATGTGTAAGTTTTTAAATTTGTTTTGATTTGTCATTGCTTTATTAAATACGAACATATAGAATAACGGATATTAATACAACTATTATTTATAGAACGGCATGATAAGCCATATTTATTTAAATTTTTGATTCCCGTGTATAATGTATTTTGTGAATATGAGCTAAATAGATTTGGTATGTTTTATAGGAAAAGACTGATCTGGGAAATAGAAAAAACGAGTAAGAAAAATCATGCGTTAAGCATAAATTATAAAATACTTTCCAACACTTTCTGAATGCTTTAACAATACATCGTAATTTAGGGAAATAACGCAAATAAGATAACTAAGTAAACATTTTAAAAAATGCATAAAACATTTGAAAAACTGATTTCTGCAGTTAACGTCCATAGCCAAATACGTTTTCCAATTCTTTTGAACACCCCTGTATTTGATCTTTAGGTTGATACACTGAAAAAAATGAAGTACTCAAAAATGAGTAAACCGACGTACTCACATCGAATTAAATATATTTGGATCAAAAATGAACCTATGCTTTCTCTATTTTGAAACATCACATGTTATCAAACCCAAACAAACGAATAATTTTGTACCCTGAAATGGTTCATTTCATTTATGGCGGCATAAATGATGTTTATTAATGTAAATATTAAATTATGCACAGTATTTTAAAATTATTTAAAAGTGCTTGGAAATAATATTCTTGTCATAAAAATATTCGATTTGAGTATCTTGTTAAGAATTTTGCTGTTTTTCTAAATAAATAATCAATATAAACATGTCTCGTTAATAACTTTGAACGGGAAATAAATGTCAGTACATTTTTACTTTAAATTTTAGGGGGTTTTTTAGGGGGGGGGGCAGTACATAACGATTGATATTTGATCACAACCATGGAATAAAAATTGAGTATATGTGTTTCTCAAATTTGATTACATTTGGATCGGAGCTGTTTTGAGTATGTGACGCATTTAAAATTGAGTACTTTTTACTCAATTTTGAGTACCCATTTTTTTAATGTATATATACTATATAATGTAAAAATTTATTTTAACAAGAAAACGCCTAACAGGTTGAAATTCTTTTTCAGAAATTTATACTAATGTATGGAAACATACTTGAATACATTTGTGAAACCCTGTAGTTTACCTAGAATCATTATTACACGCCACTATTTAGTTAAAATTTAATTCAAACTAAGACACTCTTAAAACTGCTGAAATCACATTTCCAGAAATTACAATATATAGACGGCCATGTATCCAATTCTTTACGTGACCCTGTATATCATTTTATCTATATTCTACAAACATTTCTTAGTAAATTAAATGCAGTTCAGCGAAAAGAAGCATAACTCATTTAAAAACCACCTTTAAGCAATTTGCGCCCATACTCAGGTATCCTTACGAATACTTTTGTGTATAGGAATGTAGCCCTGTATAGGAATTATAGCATTTATATACACCATATACTATGCATAAATATAGTGAATCATAAAAGCGCATATCATAATTAAAAATACATTTCCAGCAATCATCGCTAATGAACAGTACTTCGGATACAATATAATATCTGAAATACTTTGTGTGTCCCTGTAAATGCTATATACGTATTATTCGTATTATACATGAAATAATTTATAGCATGTAAACCTCAGCGACATATATCAATGATATCAACTATATATGAAATAGATTAACGTACTAAAAGTATGCCGCAAACAATTCCCTCCACCCCTATATCATTATGTATTTGAATTCCTTTTTTAGCCCTGCAAATGGACAATAACTATATTTTTTTCAAGCGATGGCAGATTAAGATACTTTTTTTACAGTTATCGAATTGGAAAATATCGCTTCTGACAATTCCAGATCAGTCTCTTACAAATATAACATAAAACTATTTATTTCAAATGAAAATCAAATTTCAAACTTCAAAGTAATTGCTTAAAAGGCGCAAAGGCCAACATAGTGAAAAAGATTCCAAGCCGGGACTCGAACCCGGGCCATCAGTATAGCGCACTGACGTTCTACCGACTAAACCACTTGGAACGATACCTAGCTCGGAAAATTTCTCACTATTATATGTTAGTCCAGGCAAATTAAAGTAAATACACCTTCAACCCGAGCAAAATTGCAATAGAAGCTCTGTTAACTGATTTTTAATCCGTAACCATTACTGAGAAATATAACCAAAATCAGACAAAATCTGATCACGGGAACACCCTTAAAAACGGATTTCAAAACGGACTGAATCATATGCCGTTTTGCGTTGTTGTGCTGTTGAATAGCTTTTAGTTGAGACGGAAGACGACAGAGGGCAGCACTAAATAATTTGGACTGCAAATATTCCTTTTTTATAGAACAACTGACAACCAATAATGCTTTTGGAACAAGATAAAGTAAAGTATCTATAACTCATTCTAAACTGTATTACTACTAGACCGATCTCCTAACAGTCATCCGGTATGCGGTGAGTTTTTCAAGCTCCGGCGATGGGGAGATATATCTCCAGCCTCAGGCAAACCCTATACTATATTTTCTTTCTACATATTAAGTCTTCCAGAATATTTTAAGCCCTACCGCATCAAAATCGGTCCAGTGGTTCGCGAGATATAGTTCTTTTAAATTTCTCTACTTTCTGTTAATCCCGTTCCTCTATCTCATGTATCCGCAATTGCAACTGGCTCCGAATCGATTCCGATGCTTATAAATGATAGTTGTGCATAACTTTCCCAGGCATCGGAACATTTTTAATAATATGCTTTAGGGAATTTTTGAGGGCAAATATCAGTATTTTTTAATAGAAGAATAAATCTAGCTTAAACGCGCGAAATTTCGCCTTATTTAAGAAGTAATTTTCTATAAGAAAATACTGGTACCAAACAATTTCCTGGCTATAAAATTTCAGGACACGCACGACCCCTGCATTTATGGACATTTCATCACCAATTTACTTTGTTAAGGAGACTTTAAGCAAAGATATCGATATTTTTTATACATGCTGTGCTGTGATTGTGATCTGACCAGAGTAGTTTGTCTTGTTAGTGCTTTTCAAGATTATATTTATGGTGTTAAATGATTATTTAACAGCGGATTACTACATTATTTGTGTAATTTGAAGCTTATACAACACTAGTGAGTGAGTTTTAGATTCTTTTTATAAATTTTAGTATTTTAATGAGCCTCTGAAAAGTACATGCTTTACCATTGGCGGCCATTTAATAATGCATCTCTGTGGAGATTATTGTAATGTTAACCTTTTTTAATTAATCTCTAACCTCTAACGTATATAATAAATGCTATAAACAGCTCCATACTGTGCTTTTTATTAACGTAAGTGTATATACTTTGCTCTGTTGCCAGTTTCAATTCAAAATATCAATTTTAAGTGTACTAAATGATGTTTTGAAAATAGTTAAAAATTGTGTTCTATGCTAACTTTTAGCTTCAAACTCCCATAGGAATAACATTGGGAATGTGTAACTTTTATAAAATTATCAAAAATACCTATAAGAGACAGCAGACAGAAGAGGAGCAGCAATGACATTTAAAAAGTGGCCGATGTACTGGAACACGTATCGCCATTTCATTCTGATTCTACTCTACGCAAAATTGTTACAGGCGTAACAGCTAAAAAAGAAGTTAATGTTGATGAGTTGCACTTATTTGGTATGATCATCATCTCCAAAATGATAGGGAAGGATATATTTAGGTATTCGACTAAAAGGTCAAAGAAAGTGAAAACTCTAGGATCTGCTGCCGCCATTTGTAGTTATAAAGATGACTTAGATATACAAATAGATCCAGCCCTCCTCTTCCAAAGAATGATGATTACTGGCACTTGTGGTGAAATGAATCTCGGAGATGTCATGCGTTATGAACCGTGTGCGTACCCTGCAGCATTATTTGAATCACCAAGTATGATGAGGAATTCAGACAAATCTCAGTTAGCTCAAGCACTAGTCAAACACATTAAAAATTTACACAATGAAAAATATGACAACGTGGAAAGTACAGAAAGGTACATATTGGATGGAGGATCTTTATTGCGTCGCATTTCCTGGTGTAAAAAATGATACATATGAAAACATTGCTATGTCTTACACGCTGATTTTATTGTTAAACAATATGGAAAACCTATCATGGTTTTTGATAATTACATTGGGTATCCAACAATCAATGATGTGGCTCACAGATGACGCTACAAAAACAGTAGAGATATTAATTTCAGCCCGTACGTGAATTTTATTGGAAAAAAGGAAGAGTTTCTGGACAATGAAAAAACAAGCAAGCAATGACTTCCTTCATAGGCGAATTGCTTAAGAAACAAGGCTGTACTGTTTCCAACACAGATGGGGATGCCAATATAGACATTGTTCGTGCTCCAGTCTCTTCTCCAGAACATGCACATGCACATACCACTGTAATAGGTGAAGATACCAACTTGCTGATTCTCCTTCTTTAACAGGCAAAGGATAATGGCTTCAAGCTATACTATCGCAGTGACATAAGACGAGGATCATGTTCCAAACCAGTCTATCATATCCTCAACATGCAATCTCTGTTAGGTCGTGAAAATTGCAACTTCCTTCTGTTTCTGCATGCTTTCACGGGCTGCGATACAACATCCAGAATTTTTTCGATTGGGAAATCCTCATCATTTCTCAAACAGATGAACAAGACAGAGCTCCGTTCTATTGCAAAAATATTTTGTTCAAATTCAAGCCTACATTCAGATATGGCTGAGGCTGGAATAAAAGCAATGCTTCTGTTTTATGACTGCAAGGCACTGTATTCTATAGACAAACTACGTCACCAAATGTTGGTAAGGAAAGTAACTACAGTAAAATCATTTATTACACCTGAACGTTTGCCTCCGACCGATTCTTCTACAAAATATCATAGCTATCACACTTACTTACAAATAAATATCGGAAGAAAGAACCAAGCCAGCAGAATGGGGTTGGTATGTAAAAAAACACTCGTGCTACCCAATACTCTGCGAGTGACTACCAGCTACAGAATATTTACTTAATATGATTCCATGTTCTTGAAAGACAAACTGTGCTACTTTACGATGCTGATGCAAGCGTAATTGATTGCCCTGTTCTACAGCTTCTGGGGTGTGCCAAGTCAATGGATGTAACAAGAACTACCTAACTTCTAACTATAAATATGATGAAAACTATTGATACGTTTTTTTCTTCACTGGAACATTCCTGTAAAAATGAACTTAAGCAGTAATTTGTCAGAAATAGTAGACTTTTGTGTACTGTTTATCGTTTTTGACTATACTTCAAAGTTAAATTGTGAAAATAAAGCGATATATTTCCGTAAGCGATATATTCTCTGCCTTAGTTCCAGAAAATCCCCTCCGCCATTTTGAAATCCGTATATAGGGGTGTTCCCGTGCTCAGATTTCGTCTGATTTTTAGTATGCTATTAAGCAGTAGTTCCTGATTAAAAAATTCTGTAAAAAGCTTCTATTGCAATTTTGCCCATGTTCAATCACAAAATGCCTGGACTATGTTGGCAAGGCTACAAACGCAGCACAAGATGGAATATTTATCGTGAGTCACCGACCTGGGACAAACACGAAACATAATTAAATCCAGCATCGATAGAAATTATATTAATACATGGAAATTATTCCAGAGAGAGAAATATTCGCCTTGCATACAATATTTCAAATGAAAATGACGTATGCAAGTCGAATATATCTCTCTCTGGAATAATTTACATGTATTAATATAATGTCTATCGATGCTGGATTTAATTATGTTTCGTGTTTGTCCCAGGTCGGTGACTCACGATAAATATTCCATCTTGTGCTGCGTTTGTAGCCTTGCCAACATATAATAGTGAGAAATTTTCCGAGCTAGGTATCGTTCCAAGGGGTTTAGTCGGTAGAACGTCAGTGCGCTATACTGATGGCCCGGGTTCGAGTCCCGGCTTGGAATCTTTTTCACTATGTTGGCCTTTGCGCCTTTTAAGCAATTACTTTGAAGTTCGAAATTTGATTTTCATTTGAAAAATTGTATGCAAGGCGAATATTTCTCTCTCTGGAATAATTTCCATGTATTAATATAAAACTATTTAACTCATAATATACAAATCAGGAATAAAATATTTAAATTAAATAAGACTTAGATATACGTTCCATTAGTAATATTAATGTATCCGAAAATGGTGGAATTCATTTCCTTATCTTAAAGTGTTGTAGACGTGGTGATGTTCTAAACAGTGAACTGTTTCCCGCGTCTTCTCTTATTTATTTTTGTGTGGGCAGACAATTTTCAGCAGATGGTTTGTCACAGATTATTTGTTTTTGTATGCAAGAGATTTCGAACTTGAATGCGCAGTATTTTTCTGAGAGTTTCGTTAATTAAAATTTTCTATTTGAAGAATTTTCCAATGTATTTTACCCTTTCTTTTTATCCGTTCCAAACAATTCAATTTAAAACGGATTGTAAAGTTCCTTTTATGTAAATAATTATAATAATAATAATATTCATAATTAGAGTTCATTAGATAAAACATTGTTCAAATTTTTAAAAGGTGTAAAAATAAATTTAATTGTAATAACGACCTCCTCCCTTTTTTCCCCCTTTTTAAAAAGTAAAGTTTGTTTCACACGTAATAAATGCAAATATCTTCTTAATAAATAAAATGGATTATCGAGGATTAAAAAAATTTCTTTGTCAATCTGTCATTCTTTTCATATTAATTTTCTGTAAAATAAAACAATTTGTAAAATAACTTTTTTTAAAAGTCATATCTCTAAAATACAGATTTTAAATACGAATAAATAATTATATCATGGGTTTTGCACAAATTTTGTATATTTCTTTTATTTTCGAATAATGCAAATTTTATTTAAAAAGTCTGAAACAAGTAGAATCTATGATTTGAATGCAAATTATAAATCAAGAAATGCATAGATGACTAAACTCTGAAGACTCTTTCTACGTGCTCATTAAAAGGTGCAGATTTAACTGTAATAGAAAATTTTTAGTTTGAAACCACAGAAGAGTTTCGAATAACCCTGGTCGTTAAAAAACAAATAAATAAATTTCTTCCCAGCAAACTAAAATGTAAAGTGTACAAATTTAATATTCCTAATTCTAAATATGTTATCCAAATTGCTCCTGCACGTACTATTTTCCGAGAAACACTTTTATAATAATGCCAATCAGTGAAGGATTATTATATTAAATTGCAATGCTAGATAAAATTGAAATCATGAAAAAGTATACATTCACTGTCTTAGATATAAAATTGATAAAATATAGCCTGAAAATTTAGTTCATTAATGATTGTATCGTGCACTTTATTTATTATGTCCCCCCCCCCCTTTCGAGACAGAATTTACCATTTGCTATCCACTAATATATTTTCATTCCTTATGCCGCTGTAACTCGGGACTGTTTAAAATATTTCTCTTCATTTCATAGATTTTTGAAGTTCATATTTTTGTCACACTGTGATTTACAATATGGTGGTTTTTTGTCACATATGTGACGTAACGTACCTTACACAGTAGTGACATAACAGTGACGTCACAATCTTTTTTAATTGCCAGAAATAAATAATTTTACAGTAAATAACATGTTTTGAAGAATTTTCGTAATTTTTTAGAGTTTTCTAAGAAGGTCACATCTCAGTCACAATGTGACATCACTGAGTAGTGGCATTTTGGTCACAGATGTGACGTGACCACAGTGATTTACAGTGACCTCACAACGACGTCACCGTGACCATACATGCTATGAGGGGTAATATATTGCGTTTATAGGGTTTCAATTGTACACATCGCTCAACCGCAAGAAAAGTGACAAATCTCGCTAAAAATTCATTTTGCGATTTATTCCACTAATAGGTCTGTCATAGGTGCGTCTTTATACACAAACAGTTTCAGAAGTGTAGCTATGCGGAAAATCCCCTTATTACGCTATATGTCCATTTGCGACCACAGAAGAGGGGTGGATTTTGTGGAGAGGTAAAATTACCCACCACTCCAAATTTCATCCTACGTCTTCATTTTAAAGGGTTTTATGCTTTTATACACATTTTTATTCTTGCATGCCGAGCTAAGTGATATAATTTCACGTTATAATAAAACCATGCAAATTTTCTTTTGCCTCTCCTGTGGAGTTTGCTTTTGTCGAGATGTGTCACTTTTTTTGCGGGTGAGCGATATGACGTATTTTTTTTATTATGGATTTTAGACTGCCGGGTGTTTCTACCAGGATATGCGCAGGAAGATCAAAATATTCCTAAAAGACACTATTTTACCATTTATTTGGCACCGGTTTCATCCAGTAACTGGAGGCATTGATAGAATGAAGGCATTGATAGATTGGAGGCATTTTTTTTCACCTTCAATTTGGCACCGGTTTCATCCTGTAATTTGATGACGTGTTAATGACGCCAAAATGGCGAGTTGGCGCCTGCTGCTGCACATATTGTACCAAATAATGTCGAGGCAGACCACTCATTACTTAATCTACTCCTAATAATCTTGTACTACATGAAGTTTTCATGTCGTAACACGATGACGTGATTATACCGCCAAAATTCACAATTGGCGCCCCGCTCTGCTTATATCCTACCATGATATGACGAGGAAGACTGAAATATTCGTATTTTACTAATCGGTATGATTAATGTGCAAAAAGTTGAAGCCGTATCTCGATGACTTGATAGTACTGTCAAAATAGGGAATTGTCAAAATAGGGAATAGGGAACCGTTCTTCTCGCTTTGTACCAAATTATGCCGAATCAGTCATTTTCTCACGTACTGTTAATAAGCTTTTCCGAAACCCTTAATTCATCTTGAAAATCGATTCGAAGATATATATATGACAGTGTAATGCAAAATATTATAGGGTTTGAATTGTACATTATGACTAATTTTTTTTGTTATAGATTTTAGTCTGCCGGGGATTTCCACAAGGATATGCGAAGGCAGACCAAAATATTCTTAAAATACTTTATTTTAACTTTAATTTGGCACCGGTTTCATGCCGTAACTTGACGACGTGATAGAATGAAGAGTTGGCACCCGCTGCTGCTCACATCGTACGAAGAAATGACAGGGCAGACCAGTCATTCCTTAACTACTACCAAAAATCGTATCCTACATCATGATTTCATCCCGTTACTCGATGACGTAGTCATCTGTGTCGTCGAAGCCAGCTGTATTAGGAAAGGGGCGCTTATATGCAAATGTGTCTAATACAGCCAACAACTTAAAAAAAAAAAAAATGATAGTGCGTGATTGGCTACCACATTTATGAAATAGAAATATTCGCTTCCATTTAATCATATTTATTCTGTCACTCAGTAAGGCGAATTTTACTATTCCAAAAACCTATTAGCGGCAAAGCAGTACGGTTTTATGAACAGAAGCAGGTTGGCACCGCTGGTCGAATCGCGTGACTTACTTTTTTTAAAGTAGAATTCCCGGTTCCTGACGGAAACGATTAACCCTTTAGTGCGCAGCTTTGCATATATACAAACAACACTGTTTTGAATTTAATAGATTTTTTTTTTTATTCGCATATACCTAATTCACACCTGAGAATTAAAATAGCAATATTTGCTTTAATTAAAAAAGGGACATTCTGTATTTAAATAAAACGAAATTAACCATTGAAACTTTCTGGTGTAAAGTTAGATTCTCTGAACTACGTAATTTCTAGAACGTATTCTGTTATGGGAATTAAAGGGTTAAATGTTAAGTTTTATAAAATAAATTTATTATATAAAATAAGGTATTTTGAGACATACTTATTAAAGTATTTACTAATTTATATTATTTTAGCGTAAAACAGCCACACGACAGTAGTTTTTAGCTCACAGGATGTCAAAGCCTGAGAGCTTATGTGCTCACCGTTTCTGTATGTAGGTATGTACGTATGTACGTAACGCGATGACTCTTGATAGAAACATTCCATTTGCTTCAATTTTTTTTTCTAGTTTCATTCTGATAAGGCGCTTCCCTGATTCTTTTTGGGGGTTCAGTGGTTAAGGATAAGGGGGAAAAGGGCGGTTAGTCCCCCACCCCTTAATTCAGATAAATGTGTTTTTCATGCAGAATTATTCGATTTGCTCCAAATTTTATATACCGGTTTATTATGTTAAGGAGCTTCCATGATTAGTTTTTGGGGTTCATTGGTTAGGGATAAAGGGGGGAAAGGGGGGTTAGTCCAACCCCCTTAATTCACATCAATGGGTTTTTCATGAAGAATTATTAAATTTGCTCCAAATTGGGTATACAGGTTTATTATAATAAGGAGCTTCTTTGATTAGTTTTGGAGTATCATTGGTTAAGGGTAAAGGGGGAAAAGCGAGGTTAGTTCACCCCCCTTAATTTAGATAAATGGGTTTTTCATGCAGAATTATTCGATTTGCTCCGAATTTGGTATACCGGTTTATTAGGTTAAGGAGATTCCTTGATTAGTTTTGGGGGTTCATTGGTTAAGGATAAAGGGGGAAAAGGGGGGTTAGTCCACTGCCCCTTGATTCACATAAAAGTGTTTTCATGCAGAATTATTCGATTTGCTCCAAATTTGGTATACCGGTTTATTATGTTAAGGAGCTTCCTTAATTCGTTTGGGGGATTCATTGGTTAAGGATAAAGGGGGAAAAGAGGGGTTAGTCCACCCCCCTTAATTCAGATAAACGGGTTTTACATGCAGAATTATTCGATTTGCTCCGAATTTGGTATACCGGTAAGGAGCTTCCCTGATTAATTTCGCGGGTTCATTGGTTAACTATAAAGGGGGAAAAGGGACTTTAGTCCATACTCCTTAATTTAGATATATGTTTTTCATGCAGACTTATTCGATTTGCTCCAAATTTGGTATACCGGTTTATTATGTTAAAGAGCCTCCTTAATTAGTTTTGGGGATTCATTGGTTAAGGATAAAGGGGGAAAAGAGGGGTTAGTCCAACCCCCTTAATTCAGAAAAAGGGGTTTTACATGCAGAATTATTCGATTTGCTCCGAATTTGGTATACCGGTTTATTATGTTAAGGAGCTTCCCTGATTAATTTCGGGGGTTCATTGGTTAACGATAAAGGGAGAAAGGGGGTGTAGTCCACACCCTTAATTTAGATAAACGGGGTTTTTATGCAGAATAATTCGATTTGCTCCAAATTTGGTATACCGGTTTATTATTTTAAGGAGCTTCCTGATTCGTTTTGTGTAGTCATTGGTTAAGGATAAAGGGTAAAAAGGGGGGCTAGTCCACCCCCTTAATTTAGATAAATGGGTTTTTCATTCAGAATTATTCGATTTGCTCCAAATTTGGTATACCGGTTTATTATGTGAAGGAACATCCCTGATTAGTTTTGGTGGATCATTGGTTAAGGATAAAGGGGGGGAAAGGGTGGCTAGTCAACCCCCCCTTAATTTAGATAAATGAGTTTTTCATACAGAATTATTCGATTCTCCAATTTGGTATACCGGTTTATCATGTTAAGGAGCTTCCCTGATTAGATTTCAAGGTTCATTGTTTAAGTATAAAGGGGGGGGGGGAAAGGGGGGCTAATCCCCATTCACTTATTTTTTGAGGGGTATTATTCTTTAAAATAAGAGTGTAATATACAATTAGTGTGAATAGCTTGTGAGCTCAATGCCGTCAGTTCAGCTGGGCACTTTTTTTCATACTTAAATTGCAGATGCGTAACAGAAGAAAAAATTGACGTATTATATGAAAAATTTATCTCTGATTTTTTTCATTATTTTTCCTGTGTTATTTTTCCTTAACCTTTCAGAGAATCATATATAATGCTTCCGAAAAAAAAATAAAAAATCGCGCATTTAAGGGTTAAACCATGGAACTATTAACACATTATCTACTGTCGGTACTTATAAGTACCATTAAAATAACTATTCTTTTATTTAAATGCGACATTTGAGAGATTCCGAAGAACAAGATTTTCTCATAGATAATAGTGGTGATCAAAAAGCCGGAGACTTGGTAACTCTGTCAGTTATAAAATTCATTTAATGCATTGATTCGTTGTAATACAGTTTAGAATGAGTTATAGATAAAAGCATTTTAAAAAAAAAAGCATTAATGGTTACACGAAACAAAAATATTTTTAAAAGTCCTTCCGGCCAGTGCCGGGAGGAAGAGGTAGCTTTCATATTCCTTATTTTTAAAAAGCAAGCTTAAACACAAGAAGCTCAATTTAGGGGAAACCGATTATAGGAGATTCGATAGTAATTTTTATGAATACTAAATCATTATGAATGAGAATTTCGCGAAATTAGTCAGCTTTATCCAAGCTGCTTTTATTTAAAGTAACTTATAATTGGTTGCCAAATCAGCGATATCTTGAAGTTCCTGCCATTTTAAGACAACATGGTGGATGAGGCTAACGAGTGACCTTAGTAATTCCTGTGCACATGCTCTCTCACATCGGAATCAGTTGACATATACAAGTGGTTCGCAGGAAAAAAATCAGATTTTTCAAAATGTCATCCACATCAGAAATTGAAACTGCTATATCTGAGACATTTTTTAAGATAAAGACAAAACAAAAAATGCTAAGGAATCTTTATATCATGGTCAAATATTTAAGAAAGAAACCTTTTTCAATTTCTAATTTTTTTGCACCTCACTTTAAATAAAATTTTTTATTTAATTTAATGGCCTCCATTTTCGAAACAAGGTGGCTGATGAAGCTGGCCTGCGAACTTGGTCGAGAAATTACGATATACTATCCATATGCCTTCTTAAATCGAAATAGGTTAACAAATACGAATGTTACCAGGCGACAAATATCACATCGTTTCAAAATGTCAGCCATGCTAGAAATTCAAAGTGCTATAATCCAACCATTTTTAAAGATATATACGAAACAAAAACTGCTCCAGAATCTTTGTATCAAGGTCAAACAAACAAAAAATCTTTTTCAATTTTCAATTTTTTGATAACTTATTTTAAATTTAAAATTTATTGTTTTTTAAATAGCAGCTTTTTTGAAACAAGATGGCGCATGAAGCTGGCCAACGAACTCGATCGAGACATTGGTATGTACTATGTACACACCAAGTTATATCCAAATCGGTTCAAAAATACGCCTGTTATCGCGTGACAAATATCAAGTCGTTTCAAAATCTCAGCTACAATAAAAATTCAAAATGCTATAACTCACAAGGAGAGGGCCAACCTTGTTAGCCACAGATTTTGGTTATTTTAATATATATTGTAGGGTAGAGGCCCCTTACTGTCAGGTTCAACGGATTTTATCCAACACTTCTTAGTTCTTGAGAAACCGGGGGGGGGGGGTCTAATATTAGTACACAACTTAAATACTTACTTTGCAACCACAATGATCGGTTAGTCGTAGCTCAGTTGGCATGGTGTTTACCGGCGGATTCGAGCACCCGGGTTCGATACCTGAATGCGCTAGATTTGTTTTTCTCATTATTTGTTTTATAAATTTACTTGTATATGTATAACTTAATAATCTCATTTTGAATTAAGATTTTTAATATTGTATATCAATTATAATTGTAACCTATTTAATTTTTTACTTTTAACTAAATAGTTGTAATAAAACATCGTGAAACTGTTATTTTTTTTTTAAATCACTTTTAAAATGTATTTCAAATATTCTTTATCGATGCAATGACATTGAGCAATTGTGCCACTTCGTGATTTAAAAAAAATATCATTTACGCATTGCTTTAACAAAGGAAGTCGTCAATGCGATAATATTATTATACTGTTTTTAAAGTAACAAGCATAATTATATTAAAAATTAGCATCAGAATTAAATTACAACCGATTTTTTGCATATTAAAGATTTTTAAATTTGTAATAAGTATGCTTGCGCTTTCAGTTATTTTGCTTTCCCCTTTTCCTTCTTTCATCTTTCTTCTTTTATTACTTTTTTTAAATTTGAGTATTCTTTTATTTTATCATAAATAGATGGCACCACAACAGAATTTGTCACGATTTTGGAATTTTTATCATTCAATAATAGATCCAATTTCTTTTTAAACCTCTTTAATGGATGAGAAATAATTGTTTAAAAATAAGAAATTTAATTTAAGTTTGTTAACATTATAATTAATGTATGATCTTAAAATTTTTAATTGAAATTATTAAATTATAATTACAACTATATTTATAAAACAAAAAATGAGAAAAACAAATGTAGCGCATTCAGGTATCGAACCCGGGACCTCGGATAAGCTGGCAAACGCCATGCCAACTGACTTACGACTAAGCTATCATTTTGGTTGCAAAGTAGGTATTTAAGTTGTGTACTAATATTAGACCTCCCGGTTTTTCAAGAACTAAGGAGCATTGGATAAAATCCGTTGTACCTGACACTAAGGGGTCTCTACCCTACAACATATATTAAAATAATCAAAATCTGTGGTTAACAAAGTTGGCTCTCTCCTTGTCAGTCATTTTAGGTAGCTTTCATTACAAAAAGCTACGTATTGCAGCCGTTCGGAGGAAAGCGATTTCAAAAAATTTTGGATATATTTTCATCGATCATGACCCCCAGACCCCGAAACCACCCTCCGTTCAAAAGTTGATACATATATATATATATATATATATATATATATATATATATATATATATTTGTATGTATATATACATCTGATCTTTGTCAGACTGTAACTCTCGTATTTATGAACCAATTTCGATATAACTTCGTGTATACATTGTGCATAACAATGCCTCGACCGAGTTTGTTGGCCAGCTTCATCCGCCATCTTGTTTCAAAATGGCGGCCATTTAAAAATTAAAAAAAAAAAATTAAAATTTGATGTGTGGTACCAAAAAATTCAAAATTGAAATATATTTTTTTCTTATGTGTTTGACCTTGATACAGAGATTCAGGAGCATTTTTTGTTTCGTCTATATCTTAAGAAATGGCTGAGTTACAGCACTTTGAATTTCTAGCTTGGCTGATATTTTGAAACGACCTGATCGACTGATACGGAATTATTTATCATTATGAATCGACGAATCGGTTCATAAATACATCTGTCATGCGATAACAGGTGTATTTATGAATCTATTTGGATGTACCTTGGTGTATACATAATACGTACCAATGTATCGACCGAGTTCGTTGGCCAGCTTCATCCGCCATCTTGTTTCAAAATGGCGGCCATTTAAATTTTAAAAAAAATTAAAATTTGAAATGTGGTACCGAAAAATTGAAAATTGATAAATATTTCTTTCTTATGTGTTTGACCTTGATACAAAGATTCCGGAGCAGTTTTGTTTTCATATATATCTTTAAAAATGGCTGAGGTATAGCACTTTGAATTTCTAGCGTGGCTGTCATTTTGAAACGACCTGATTTTTGTCACACGATAACAGGCGTAATTATAAACCGATTTTGATGTACCTTGGTGTAAACATAATACGTACCAATGTCTCGACCGAGTTCATTAGCCAGCTTCATTCGCCATCTTGTTTCAAAATGGCGGCCATTATTTTTTTTAATTTAAAATTTAAAATGAGGTACCAGAAAATTGGAAAATGAAAAAGATTTTTTTGTATGTGTTTGACCTTAATACAAAGATTCCGGAACAGTTTTTGTTTCGTCTATATCTAAAAAAATGGCTGAGGTATAGCATTTTGAATTTCTATTGTAGCTGACATTTTGAAACGACCTGATATTTGTCACGCGATAGCAGGCGTATTTATGAACCGATTTGGATGCAACTTGGTGTGTAAATAGTACATACCAATGTATCGATCGAGTTCGTTGGCCAGCTTCATTCGCCATCTTGTTTCTAAAGGGCTGCCATTAAAAAAAATTAAATTTTAAATTTAAAATGAGTTATCAAAAATTGAAAAATGAAAAAGATTTTTTTATGTGTTTGACCTTGATACAAAGATTCCGTAGCAGTTTTTGTTTCGTATATATCTTAAAAAATTGTTGAATTATAGCACTTTGAATTTCTAGCATGGCTGTCATTTTGAAACGATCTGATATTTGTCGTGTGATAACACGCGTATTTGCTAACCTATTTCGATGTAAGAAGGCATATGGAGAGTATATCGTAATGTCTCGACCAAGTTCGCTGGCCAGCTTCATCAGCCACCTTGTTTCGAAATGGAGGTCATTAAATTAAATAAAAAATTATATTTAAAGTGAGGTGCAAAAAAATTAGAAATTGAAAAAGGTTTCTTTCTTAAATATTTGACCATGATATGAGGATTCCGGAGCATTTTTTGATTTGTCTTTATCTTAAAAATGTCTCAGATATAGCAGTTTCAATTTCTAATGTGGGTGACATTTTGAAAAATCTAATTTTTTGCCTGCGAACGCTCTTATATATATCAACCGATTCCCATGTGAGAGAGCATGTGCACAGGAATTACTAAGGTCTCGACCATGTTCACTCGTTAGTCTCATTCACCAATTTCTCTTAAAATGGCAGGAACTTCAAGATATCGCCTAATTTGGCAACCAAATATAAGTTACTTTAAATAAAAGTAACTTGGATAAAGCTTACTAATTTCACGAAATTTTCATTCATAATGATTTAGTTTTGATAAAAATTAATGTTGAATCTCCTGTAATTGGTTTCCACTAAATTGAGCTTTTTGTGTTTGAATAATATAAGCTTGCTTTTTTAAAAGTAAGGAATATGAAAGCTACCTCTTCCTCCCGGCTCTGGCCGGAAGGACTTTTTTAGATATAGACGAAACAAAAACTGTTCCGGAATCTTTGTATTAAGGTCAAACACATACAAATAAAATCTTTTTCATTTTCCAATTTTTTGGTACCTCATTTTAAATTAAAAATTAAAATTTTTTTTTAAATGGCCGCCATTTTGAAACAAGGTGGCGGATGAAACTAGCTAACTAACTCTGTCGAGACATTGGTACGTATTATGTATACACCAAGGTACATCCAAATCGGTTCATAAATACGCCTGTTATCGTATAACAAATATCAGGTCGTTTCAAAATTTCAGCCACGCTACAAATTCAAAGTGCTATAACTCAGCCTTCTTTAAAGATATAGACGAAGCAAAAACCCTCTCAGGTTCCAGCGTTGCAAGGCAAGGGCCCTATCTAGTGAGATTGGGGTAGTTGTTTCGGTGAGAAATTTTAATGGATTTTTGTCCGTTGTGATCTAAATTTGAGATCCATATGTCCATTTTTCAAACTTCTGCAACCCTTTTCATCCTTTGGAATAAGGCAACACCCTAGTGCCAGGTCTGAAGCATCGGCGTGAAGCTGATATTCCAGGCCTATCGTAGGTGCAGCCAAACGCGTCATATTACATAATTCATCTTTAAGGGAATTAAATGCTTGTTCTTCACATTCATACCATGGCACGGTATTTTAAACCTTCCCTTTAGTTAATTCTCTTAAAGGTATGGGAATTTCAGCATAATTTGGAATATAAGATCGGTAAAATCCCATTAATCCCAAAACAGATCTAACTTCCTTTTTAGTTTCCGGTCTCGTTAAATCTCTTATTGCTCCTGTTTTCTCCTCATCCTGTGCATGCGTTCCAACCCTAATTACATGACCTAAAAACGCAATTAACTTTTCTATAAATTTACATTTATCTGCTCTAACATGCTCACAATACACTTCCCAACTACCTGAGAAAATTATGCCATCATCAATATATGCTTGTGCATACCTCCGAAGAGCTTGAAGAACCTCATTCATATCCTTTTGGAAAGTAGCAGCTCCCCCTGATAAATCAAAAGGCATAGCTCGCCACTGATAAGTCCCATTATGAGTCGTAAATGCTGTCAAATGTTTACATTCCTCGGCCATTTTAATCTGCCGACAATCCCTCAATAAATTGATCGACGAAAAATATTTAGCTGCCCCCTCAGTATACATGATTTCCTGCTTATCTTTCATAGGAAAGGTTGGAACTTGCGTTACTGAATTTAAAGCCCTATAATTTATACAAAGTTTAACAGTTGTGTCTTTTTTCGCCACGCAAACAGTTGGATGACTAATTTCTGCATTTGATACTTTGATTAGATTTAATTCTAATAACACCTGGACCTGTCTATCTACTTCCTCTTTATAAGCAACAGGTACACTATATAATTTTTGCGTTTTCCTTACCACACCCGGTTTCAAATCAGTACGGTGCTCCCCTACTTCCGCTGGTCGCACAGAACACATGAATACCTCCTTATTTTCCCTCCAAATGGACATTATATCCCTGTCTTGACCATTAGGTAACCCTTTTATTTCAAACCTTTCTATGTCCCTTTCTACCTCTTGTTCCCGGTTTAAAACAGGAATTTCCCCCAACTTCTCCAAATTCCTCATCACTTTCAAAAACAATATTGACTGCATTACTCCTAGCGATAAATTCTCTTATTTTATTTTGGTGCACATGCTTTCTACTCCCGTCGGCTAACTCAACTATAAATGAATGCTGGTTTCGTTTTTCGACAATAGTCGCCGGACCTTGCCACCTAGAGTATAACGTATTAGTTGAATTGGTGGTTAACAGTATTACTTTATCGCCTAAATCGAACGTTTTTTCTTTCAATCTTAACGTATAATGATATGCCATTCTGATTGTTGCACCTTGGAAGATAATTTTGCCTCTTTTTCAGCTCTTTCTAAGCGTCCCCTAAGTTTATTTAAATACTCATGAATAGGCATAGTATATATGAGCCCCCTTATTTTCTCCTGCCAGAATTGATAAAGGACCCTCCGGCACTCTACCATATAATAACTTAAAAGGTGCGATTCCTGTTGTAGAATTTGGAACTTACCTATACGCCCATAATATAAATGGTATTTGTTCATGCCACCTTTTCCCCTCTTCTCTAATCGTATGATGCAACATACGTTTAAGCGTCCGATTAAAACATTCCACAAGACCGTTAGATTGTTGATACTCTTGGGTCGAAAATTGTGGACTAGCACCTAACCTTTTCTCAAATTCTTTCGTTAAGTCGGTAGTGAAATTGGTTCCATTATCACAGGCGATTATATTTGGAATTGCTGCCCTCCTGAATATTTGAAGTAATGCATCACATGCTGTTTTAGCAGTTAAACTTTTTAGAGGTATCGCTTCCGCTCACCTGGTACGCTGATCAATTAAGGTTAGTATATATTGATGCCCTTGTGAACTTTTAGGATCAATAGGCCCAATTAAATCAACATTGACTACCTGAAATGTAAGTTCTGCCGTGATACTGGGGAGATAGGGGCTCTATCATTCACTTTAATCCCTCTAGTTAATTGGAACTCTAAACATGACTCACAAAATTGTTTAGTTTCTTTCGCCATGCCCTCCCAATAAAAAGAATACTTGATTCTGTGTAACATTTTCTTGGCTGCGTGCTGCCCTCCATATACCGAAGTATGCGCTAATTTTAGGATTTCTTCCCATCTTACCTTGGATACTACTAACTGCGCTATAGTTTCGCATAACAATTTCTCCTTATGATACAGTAAACCATTTACAATATAAAAATCTCCTTTATCCATTTTAGCTAATTGCCAAATTCTCTCTTAATTTTTACATTCCAATTGGGATTTCTTAAACATATCTGAATTACTAATGGTAACTTTATTATTATCAATTTCCGCTAATTCCGTCTTTTTTCGTCCTGACGTATGTAAATTTCCCGATCTAGTTTCTATTGCGTAAACATTACAATAATTGCTACTCATACCTTCCTTTTCGCTCAAGTTAATAATATTAATTTCCTTACTTTCTAATTCGCGGGATTCTAACAATAGCTCCTCGCGATTCACCCCTAACAACTCATTAATCACTTCGGGATATATAATTTCTTGCTCATTAATATTATCGGTTACCGCGCAAATTACTTCCTGATGAATTACGTTAGTTTGTCCGAATTGCGTAATAGCCAATGCTAATTTAACCGACGGTGATTTAACTGCTTCACCAAATAGTCCCTGTAAATAAATACTACCCACTCCTTTTAATTTCTCTTCCGGTACCAAATATTTATGAACGACACTTATTTCACATCTAGAATCTACCAATCCTTTCGCTTTCTGCCCATTTACACTAACTTTAATTTTCTCGAGTTTATTTCATTTCTCACCAATAACATTAGTTCTCTGTTCGGCCTTTGCCGATATCCTCGCCACGATATCTTCCTTAGGTAAGTCTTTGTTTCATTTCACTACAATCTCATTTGCACCCGCTTTCTGTTCTCGACGTTCATTAGTATTATTATTTCCCTCATTGCTCACTGTATTACAAAGACGTTGATACTGACCTCTTACACCACACTTAAAGCATCTAGGAATTTATCTCTTAAACTCAGTTTTTCTATCCGAAAAAGAACTAACCTGGTTACTCCAGATTTGTCTACAATTGCCTCTAAATTTACTATCCTCCTTCGGTCTCACTTATTCACTATTTACGTAGCTATACTTACCCTTAAAACTTTTATACGTAACCGCATAAGATTTGTGTTTAGCGTCAAAATAGTTGTCACATTCTTTAGCAATTTTAGAAGCTTCTAACCAATTACTCTGCGAGTTAACAGAATATATGATGCGGTTTACTCATCTAACATATTTAACAACTTATCAGTAATTATTAACTGATTAACCTTTTCATATGAGTCCGCTTCTAATCTTACAGTAATTTTCCCACGTTGCTATTAAACGCTATACAAATAACACATGAGTTTCATTTTGGTTTCTTTTAGCCTTCTTAAAATTTTCCAAACTAGCCTTCTGTGTCGGCTCGTGTCCCCTTAGAACTAATTCCTTTAAGGGGACCGGGTAATATAAATTCAACCAAAAAAATCGATTTTTACTTTTTTATATTATTAAATAGTTTGAACTTTTATCTTTTCAACGATGTATTACACATGTTTATATATATATATAAAATTGTTGGATTTTTTCATTCTTTCTAAGAGCACTTCACAGCAGTTGGATACTTTTTTAAAATTCAGATTTCATGATTGGCACCACTTTTCTGCAGTGGTAAAATTCCGATTGTTTTCGCCTTAATTAATAAGGTATTAAGTAAGGCGAATTTTACTATTTCAAAAACGTGGTGCCGATCTAGTAATCAGAATTTTAAAAAAGTAGTGCACTGGCAACATTGCTTCACATCTTTAATCGACTTTTTCTCAAAATTTCGATTTTTCAAGTTTATGTTCCTGTTTTTCAATATCTATTAAACTTAAGAACACAGATGTATCAAAATATGTATATTATGTTATAATGCATACTTTAACACAGGTAATTAATGATCTGTTGAGAATTATTTTTTAGGCAATGAAATCTTAACAAAAATGCCAATTTAAAAATGTCTTTCAATAAATAATTAATAATTAATTTTCAATTTCACTTAGAAAGAAAATAGTCAGTTAAAATACGTAAAGCATGTTATTCAAACTACTCTAAAAAATCTAGACCTCTATCTTTCACCATTTCTGAGAAAATGGTACATACAGTTGGTGTATTTTAACATGGCCGAGATAGAGCTTACCCGGTCACCTTAATTCCTCATAACACTCTATTTGTACCCTAGTGGTATATTGTAACAAATTATCCGCCTTATCTCCTGACATATTTAATAGAATTTCAGTCTGCTGGTTTTCCGGTACATTTTTAGTTTTGAATGCCCTTCCTAAACTGTTAAAAAACAAATTCCATCCCTTAGTCCCTTCCGGTACTTTGATAGACAGAGTTTTAACACTTTTGATCAATTTTTCTGTGCTACTTTCATTATTAGGTTTCCTAGCCCCATTAGAGTTATTTGCCGAACCTTGAATTTTTAGCCTTTCCATTTCTAATTCGTGTACCATTCTTAACTTTCCATCCCTTTCTTCTCTTTCTAACTCTTCGCGTTCAGCTCTGTCTTTTCATTCTAACTTGTCGCGCCTTTCTCCTCTTTCTAACTTTCCGACATCTATCTTTTTCTCTTTTTCTAAATTTTCTCACTGTAATCGTTCCGTAACAATAGTGTTAGATAATTCCATAACAACACCTCTTCATAGTCATTGCTGTCCATTACTTTTTTCCTAAGCTGAATTCTGGTATCATTTTCCGTGAATTCAACCCGCAATTTTTTGGATATCATCCGAAGCTCCACCCTTTTTAATTTTAATAAGAAAGCCATACCTTCTACCGATTAATATTACCACTCTGGAATAATATTTAAACTTATTAAATTAATATTTCCTAACTTTTTACTTTAGTACAGTTATCTCTACTTATTACTAATTAATACATTTCAAATAATCTATATATTATTTCTTATTTAACATACTGTATAACGCAACTTTCCTTAAACATTGATATCACACAATTTACTTCCAATAAAAAAGTAAAATAATTTCAATTTGATTACTATGCAATACAGATTTCAATTTATACAATAAAATAATAACATACACTTTACATAATAACATTAATACGTTGCAAATTGAATAAAAGTTCTGATGCCAATCACTAAATATAGATATCCACATAAATAAAATTGCATAAAATACACATATAAATTTCTACAATTATCCTCAATAAAATATTTTCATACTCAATACTGGTTCTCACACTTAACCCCTTCAAAGGCGGTGGTTCATTTTTGGACCACCTAATTTTAATCCCGAAATGGGACATTGACACCAGAGTTTTGATTTGAATTTTTTCGTTTTATTAACACTAGAACCGCGGGACTTTCGGTATACCTAGAACCGCAGAGCGGGTCAATTTGACCCTAGATATTAAAAAAATATATAAATATGCCCAAATGTTTTAATTTAATTAACTAAAACATTATATTTTCGTATAATAATCAATATTTATCATAATTTATATAACATTTCAGAAATAATGCAGGAGAAATTTTAGAAAATGATAGTCAAATTCATATTTCCTTAAATATAATCACATATATTTTAACCAAAAATAAACTTAGACTTCATAACTTTAATCGAAAATAGAACAAAAAAAAAAAATAGAGTAAAAAAACAGTTACTTACTAGTTTTACAGGTTTATTTAATCCAATTTATTGTATGCATTGTATGCAAAACTTGCTAATACGGTTTGTACATTTACCACAAATGGGGGCATTACATTGTGAACAAATATCTTGAGTTTTATTTTCACATTTTGAAGTGTGACATCGGACTCGTTTGCTCTTAGGTTGTGGTTGTCCATCATTTTTAGTAGTTACTTCGCACTCAAACACCCTTTTTTGTCGGGGGCGAACAAACTGTTCTCTCAATTCTTCAATTAAGTCTTGAATGAATTGCCGTCTACTAATAGCTTTCCCAGTTACGGCTTTGTATAAAACCCATGCATTGATTGCAGCAAGATCCAAAATATTATAGAATACGTGCACTGGCCATCTACGTGAAGCAGACTTGACAGTATACTTTCTTGTCATCTGGTCAATCACATCCACACCGAATTTAGTTGCGTTGTAATAAGCAACTGTATCAGGTAATTTTTTAGAATTATCTTAAATTTCAACAGTTGGGTGTAGACTGCTGAGCAACAACACATTTTTATTTATTTTTCCCTGGTAAACAGTTAAACTGATACCTTTATGAGCTAATGCAGTTGTCGCATGCAATTCTGATTTTGACATTTTTACAGAGGTTGGTATTTCTCTTCTTGATCTTTTTACAGTTCCTACAAGGCTGGTATTTTTAGATTTCAATGCCTCTGCTAGCTTCAACGTTGTAAAAAAATTGTCTGTAGTAACATTCCTACCTTTGTTCTCATATGGACTTATTAGTCGCAGTACCACATGTTCAGAAAGAGAAACGTTAGATGGACATTGGTTATCTTTTCCAAGGTATGGGAATCCATTAATCAGATATTTTGAATCAACATCTGCAGCCAACCAGAACTTTATACCGAATTTATCTGGTTTGTTAGGCATATATTGAGTAAACCTACACCTAGCTTTTGTAGGAAATAATTGCTCATCTACGCTTATGTTGGGCCCTGGAGTATAGTTAGTCTTGCAATTTTCAATGAAACGATTCCAGATATCAGAAATGAGGGCAAATTTGTCTGTCTCTAGACGACATGATCTGGTTGATTTTATATCGAAGCGCAAGAATCTCATTATTTCACGAAATTTGTCTCTTGGCATTGTATTTCGGAAAAATGGCGGTCCCCAGTTCACTGACCATAGGCTATCCAGTTCAAGCCCTTTTGCACAATATATGCCCCGTGCATATAAAATTGATATAAATTCATCAATTTCATCCAAAGTAATAACCCAATCATGTTCATGAAGCTGCCGATGAGCTTCGCCTTCGGTACATTTCTTTATATGCTTCAATATCCATTCGTCTATAAAAAGTCTCCAGGCACTTGCCGGACTGTTATCCATAATATTGCGTTTAGTATGTGGTGTTGGGCCCCCAACTTCATTTAAAACATTATGCTGTGCCTTCCTTCCTTTGTTGCTATTACCTATTTCTACAACATCCCAAACTGTCCCATCTTTACCAACTTTTTCATTTCCAAGTTTGAATTCGCACGTTACAGCTGATTTCTTTTTCAAATTTCTCTGACTGTAAGTGCCTTTTGTACGAAATCTCAATTCTTCTTTTTTATCTGATAAATAAGATGCACTTTCATTTAACACTGATAAATCATCATCATCATTGCGATGAGAAGGTCCAGCGATATTTAGGGCACTGGTAGAGTCGTCATCACTTTCATTTTCTTCATCAGAATTGGAATTTTCTTCATTTGGAGGCAGATATTCATCCTCGCTACTCAAAATTGAAAGATAGTCATCATTATTATCACTTTCTGAATCGTTTTCAGATAACTGTTGCAAATATTCTAAAGCTTCTGTAACGGTAAGATTACGTCGTCGTGACATCTTATTTAAACTTAAAATAAATACCTAAAAAATGAAACTTCAAGAATTCTCCTAAATATCACTTCTAATTTTCGTCCGCATTCGACCTCTTTTCACACTGTGCATATATGACCTTGGCTGAAGACCTTCACTGTTTCCCCTACCAGATCTGTCCATTAGAGGAATTCGGGGTGAGGGAGGTGTACTTTCTCGTTACTTCCGAGAAAATGTATCTCTTTTTCGTCTTTTATGCGTAAAACATACTACGGGTCAAATTGACCCGCTTCGCGGTTCTAGGTATAACGATTTATAACAGGAAATGTATTTATGCTATACGTTTTTAAATTCGTTAAGTTGTTGTTTACCTTAAAATATTAAAAGTCAGTAAAGGAAATGTTTTTTCAATTAATATTTTTCGCGCGGCAAGAAATTAAATATCGATTTGGGTCAAATTGACCCGCTCCGCGGTTCTAGTGTTAAATGCATGAAGAAAAGCTGTTACTTATTTCCAAATAAATTTGTTTGTAGATTCCGGTGTCACTCATTCATTTCAGTATTTTACTAATAGAAGTGCCTTGCCCCTGAAATGGTTAAAACAAATAAAATCACAACCCTCTTTTTTTTCTGTGGGCCTTTTTTTTTCTCTTTGTGGAACTTTTTCTTTCGATATTTATTTCCAGTCTATTAAAATTCTAGGAAATGTTCCTTGCTCGTTTGTTATCAACTCTTCAAACTTAAAACTGTATTGCTTAATTTAAATATTACTTTAATAATAATTTAAATTTAAGTTGGTTCAATTATTTATTCGAACTATTAACACAATGCAATAATTTTATTCTCTACCATTATCAGTTTAAAAAAAATAGGAAATCAATACTAGCAAAAAAATATTATAACATTTTCTTAAAACAATAGTAAATATGGCTGTTATTATCTCATACCTATCTCAACACAATTATTTGATTGCATATAAATTATCAAAAACTACACATAATTTATCTTAAATTACCATCAATTACACAAAAACACAGTGGGTTCGAGAATGTCAGCGGAATAGAACGATCAAAACATCTTATCTTATATTAGATGTAAATTTCCAACTGGGAGAAAAATGTCCGGAACAGGATTCGAACCAGGGATCTCCTGGCTGCAGCCGCCAGTGCTCTACCATCTGAGCTATCCCGGACGAATCTTGTGACTTTTTCACCCAGCTAACGTTAGTGATTATAGCATCTGGTCTGAAACCTGGTTCAGCTCAACAGAATAAATCACAGGTATGGAACTCCAGAAATCACTGGATGCGAAATTACACTAGATAAATTTTTTAACACAATTGTGTTAAAAAATTAATCTACCTTATCTTATACTTTATCAGCTGGGGTACTCCGCTGCTCACAAGTATTTCCACGATGAACTTAATATTCCAACTTTAGAGTCGCTTTGATGAAATACACATAACAGTTCACTTTTAACGCAGTTAAAATGTTCGACACTCGGACACACACACTGTAATTCGATTCACTGTATTGACGATAGGGCACTCACACTCTGTTCTTCCACTGGGCGCTCGGTTGATAGCACTCTAAAACTCCGTTCGACGATCCGGTATAAATACGCTAAAATTCCGCTGGGCGCTCCGGCATTAACACTCGAAAATTCCGCTGGACGCTCTGGCATTAAAACCATGTAACACGGCTCTCTGGTCACTAGTATCAGGCGATTCGATCCCATCGCCAATGTCGGATTTCCTCTTGGTCCACACGACTTCGAAGAATGTTCCTTTTTTCTTGATATGCTGCCACCACCGATATAATTACGTGATATCGGGCACGCTTTGAGAGGCTTTTCGAAAAGAATACTAACTCATTCAATTAAACTTAACTAACAATTTATTTACAACTATTTACAAATAACAAAACAATATTTACAATTAAGAACTCGGATATAGCTGATCCCGTCCGACATTAAGTTACATATAGAAAATACTTTCTATGTAGTGATCCGGTTATTAAAATATTCTATATCCCTCTCAAACTACGTTCGTCAAAACAGGTTTATCGGAGATAACTCTTGATCTCCAGTTACACTCACTGTATACGCCAAGAGCCTCGCTCTCGCCCGTATATCAATACGTACACTGTCCGAAGACACCACTCAGCAAAAAAGTGACCACACACTTCGAGCTTCAAGTATAGGCTGCACTCCTCCGCTGTATCACCCTTCTCACAACACTGCCAACGGGGATACTCAATCTGTCAAAACGGTCTTGTTCCCTCCAACCGTACCTTCCCGCGGTGTCCCTCGTCTCGCTAGATAGATGAGTGAAACTCCTTTGTCTGACTTACTCAGATATACACTTGGAATGACAGGGAAAACCCCACTCTATTGATTCGCTACATTCCTTAAACTAAAGCCATGTCGCTCAAACTACTCGGATTAACACTAGAACGCCCGGAAATTTTACTCAAGTTTCATAAAATTATTTGACACCAGAATTTTTATTTAAAGAATTTTATTTAACGCAGTTCTGCGTAGTATAAATTTAACTTATATTATGAAAGAATTTCTGGTTCCAGTTGATATTTAATCATATAGTCGGAGTCGGATCGACTCCTTCCGGGCGTTCTAGTGCTAAAATCCAGGTAAGTAAAAAATGTTATTTTAAATCTCCCAGTACACAGAAAGTGACACGAATAAAATATAAAAGAAAAATGATAATATCATATACCAGCAGAGTTTCCAAGTCTCCGGCTTTTTGCACACCAGTATTATCTTAGATAAAATGCTGTTCTTTTAAATCCGCAGAATGTTTCAATTAAACAAAACAACATGTTCTGTATTAAAATACCGGTATCCAAAAAGCCGGAGACATGGCAGCTATGTATACCAGTAATTCGAATTAGTATGTGCTCATCAGAACCTGTCAAATATGCTGTTTTCTGTTTCCAAGCATTGTTTGAATATTTTGAAACACTTATCAATAAATACTTTTTCATAAGTGTTCACTTATTTTACGATATCATTAACCCTTTTCGGGTTACCCTTTTTCAGTCAACTAGTATTCATACGATACACTTTTGTATGTCACTACTTCCGAATAGTGTTTTAATATTTTTAGGGGAGTAAAGTAAGACAAATGTTACTAATTAAATATCGCGGTACTCAAAAATTAGGATCGAGCCCTGAACGAGGAGTTGATTTTCTTTCAAAGGCTGGAGGAACACTGTTTTAATTGCCGAAACGTATTTGAATGATTACTGTGGATACACGAAATGTTTTGGATTTCCGTTTGTCTGTTGGACTGTCTGCCTGTTTCCCGATAACTGGCTCAAAAAGTATCCGATTAGCTTGTAGTTAAGTAGGCATGTTGGTGAGATTTTGAGATTTAGTTGTATAATTTTCGGTTTTATTCGGTTCATTAAAGTTAAATATAGAATATTTTATTTTGTACCATAAAGCATTTCTATGGCAATTCAGACAATATTCAAATTTCCATTTGTTGAAAGAAAATGGCGCATTTGATTAAAGAATTGAAATGGTAAGTTATGGATGCTGAAAATGCCCAATACGGGTCTTAAATCATTCCTATTAGTTAATTTTGTCAATATATTTGTCAGATTTTTTTTTAATTAGGTGTATAACTTTTGGTGGAATTTTATAAATGAGTTCCAATAAAATAAAATGTTTTATATTATTTGAACTCATTTATAATATAAACACATCCAATAATATAAAACATTTTATTTTTAAATTTATTTATTTCACAAGATTACATATTTCATTTTTTCTTTTCCTTTTATCAGTTACCTAGTAACTGTGTTTCACATTGTATAAAAAAAAATCGTTTAAATAATTCCTTTTACGAAAGATTAAGCAAAAATTCTCTCTGAGGGAAATAAATATTATTTAATCTTTCGTAATTTGGTCTGCAACAGTGGTTTGCAACAAATATGAAATATGTTAGTTACAATATGTAAGTTTTTAATTGAATGTGGATACTGTTAAACTCTTAAGGGGCGGTGGGATATATTTTATTCCACCTACGATTAATGAAGATTTGCACCAGAAAAATTTTATTAAATTTTACTTTTCTAACTTTGGTGGAAAAAAGTCGTAAAATTGCTTTCCTTATTTTGCAATAAATCTCTTGCAGATTCCGGTGTGAATTCGACATTACAGAAACACAATTTCTTGCCCCTCAAAGGGTTAACCCCTTAACGGTTGCATTAAATTGTGGTTTAAATATTCAAATTGATTTTTGGCACCACTTTTTTGGAAAATAATTAGCCATCTTATTTAATGTCAGGTAAAATGATACCACAATAAAGCCAATTATACTATTTTATAAAACGGGTGGGAATCAAACAATCTGAATAAACGACAGAGCTCATGCATATCACGGGACCGATAATTCAGGGGTTAAAAGGCTATCATAAAAAATACTTTATACCACCAAATCACGTTTGCTATATTTACAATTGGTTGTGGACTCTTTAATGAATGATTTCCCGTTAGGTTTAAGGTGGTCCGGGACACATTTTCAAAAAAAATATATATATATTTATTGAGTTAAAATTTTGAAATTTTTTGTGATGGTTAAACAAATTATTTGTAAACAAAATCGCATGATAAAACTTCCCATAATTTAAAAAAAAAAAAAATATTTAATTTTTTTTTTTAAAGTGGGGTAGTTTAAAATCGTTATAACTCGAAATATTATTTATAGAATTTCAATTCTTTTTCATTTAAATAAACAGAAATATATAAGTTTTAATTTAGAGCCAGAATTTTAAAAAATATTAAATTAAAAAAAAAATAAAAATATTTAACGAAAAAATTACAAAAAAAGTGGTCAACTTTTTTTTTTTTTTAAATCATATTTTCAAAAGTAAATATTTTTTTTTCAAATATGCTGGCTCAAAAGTAAAGTAATATAATTGAAAAAGATATGCTACGAATTTCAACCCTGTACCTTTAACGGTTCTCGAGTTATAAGAATTTAAATATGAGAAATGGTGAAAAAGCCTATCATGAAGAAAAACGCAATTTCACAAGAACTCGTTTTCTTGACAACCATAGCATGAGAGGCAGATTTTGAAAACAAACCAAAACGAAAAAATTAATATTTCCTGTTCTAATTAAGATAGAAACATAATTTAAACATCTTTTTAAGCAGAAAACGGCAGAGAAATTTTAAATCCAATAAAAAAGAAATTGAAAATTTGAAGATTTTTGTGTCCCGGACCCCCTTAAAAGTCTCCAAATGCACCTATTTTGGGGTGAATTTAATAATCTAATGCTATCGAGTAGATCAGTATGTATTTCGATATCTTATATATGAATATTACAAACCGACAGTCAAATCTGTTGTTCGGAAACAAAAATGGTAAAAATATTAGATTTCGAAATTAGATGACTCAATTTACGTTTCTATAAGTTCCTTATCAATCAGATAATGTTGTCTATGGTTGGAAGCAATACTGAAATACTGCTATTTTGGTATTAAGATAACATAAAATGCTTGTCCAAACAGTTGCTTATGCCAGTAAAATCACAGTGAAAAACGAAATACAAGATACTATAATCATTCGTTCAATCAATATGAAATTACGAATGTAAATTTAATGAGACTACGGGGGGGTTCAGCGGGGCACTTTATTATCTAAAAATTTACTAGAATAAGCAGCTAATAAGAATTACAGAATATAATTCCTTAATAACGTGTTTAATTTAACGCTTCTAATTTCTGAAATCTTTGACTTATTTTCAGTTCTTAAAAATACTTATGTAACTTAAAAGCTGTAAATTGCGTTTTGTAGGAAGTTGAATATTACGCAGTGTGTTAAAAAACAGACTTTTAGAGTTGACGTTGAGGCTTCTGATCTGCTGATTTACTAGTGTCGCTTGCCCCCTAATTACTAATTTAAATACTCACCCCCTTCTTCACAAATTAAACTTCCTCTTGTGAAATTTCATTCAGTTCAAAATTTCGCAAATATGATGTAGTATTTTTTATGCCTCAGAACTGTCTGTTGCCTAAAATTTTATATGCATAATATTTGGAAGTAAACAATTATTCTTCTACTACACGTAATTATTTCTCTATTTTCAATATTTTGCTCACAATATTATTCTTTAGCTTACTTACCAAATGAAACTATCCATCATCTTCTTTCTTTAGATAACCAATAATATGACACAAGAAATAGAAAAATATAATTCATTCCGTACATAACTTATATTTATTTCATCTGATAACAGAAAGATGTATTTGAGCTTAATAAATGTTAAATGCATGGATATTCGGAATACATTTTACTTTTCGGCAATATTCCACAATCTCAAAATTGCGGAATTTATCTTTTTTCTGACAATATTTATTAAAACATAAGAAAAGAAATTTGTATATCTTTTTGCCCCTTTGCATTTGTGCTCGTCGTGCACTGTTGCCACTTTGGCCTTTTTTTAAATTCTATAATTTCGTTTGTACTAGAAATTGTAAATAGTAATTTTTGATTAATTTACTGAAAGATTATTTCGTGGTAGCATAAATTAAAAATTCTTCTTTCGAAGTTTCCTGCGTGACTTCGCAATTTCTGAATTAAAATAAAATGAAAAGCCATACTTCCGTCATAGATTAGAAAAAACTTTCTAGCACCAAGAGAATATAGTTAAGAATTTTTTTTCTCCATACTATCTGATAATATTGGGTTGGCAACTAAGTTCCCGCAGTTTGTTTAAATACAATTTTTCTACCAGAATCTATATTCTGTTTTTTTGATGGAGTTAATTTGTGTTAAGTGCCACGTTGTTAAAATGTAATGTAAACTATAGAGTTCAGAGTGGGTTGGTAAGTGTATTCCCGCCGTTTTTTTACGCACATTTTTGTTACAGGATTCTATATTATGTTTTTTTGATCGGGTTAAATTTCATATCATTAAAATGGAATGTCAACTAAAGAATGACAACTGGATTGGCAACTACGTTCCCGCCTTTTTAAAAATACATTTTTCCTGTCGTAATCTGTATTTTGTTTTTTGATCGAGTTAATTTATGCTAAATTTCAGATCATTAACTCTTTTCACTCGTATGTCCAGCCTGACTGGACATTCTTTCTTTGCAAAATTTGATATTAGCACCAGTGTTAAAGGAAAATAAAATTTGCCTTATTCAATTAGAGCATTTTTGAAATTGTGTACTTGAAGGAAACTTCCTTATAAAAAGTAGTGTCAACCGAATAAAATTTGTATAAGAGATTCCCGGGTCGAAAAGGTTAATCCCTTAACAGTGACATTTGTTTTCTTACAAAAAAATTAAAAATGGGGCTGGACACCACTTTTTACATACTAAAATATTTACCTTACTTAATCGAAAAATATCTGACAATCAATAAAGATAAATTTACAGTTACAAATTAGTGGTATCAAAATGCTTTTAATAACGAAGCAAGCAAAGTGTTCTTGCCCGAATCCAGTTCGTGCCACACTGTTAAGGGGTTAAAATGGAATATCAACTATGGAATGCCAATAGGGTTGGTAACAAAGTTCTCGCCCTTTTTTTAAATTTTTTAAAAGTTTATTTTTCAATAAAATTTAACAACTAATTAATCAGCAATGTATTCTTCCTTGTTGTTTGCAACTTCTTCCCAACGTTCAATAAGATTTTCAATACCTCGTTGGTAGAAGTCCCCCAGTTTCGAATCGAAAAATTCATCCAACCAAGCTCTCAATTCTGCATTAGTATTGAACGAAACTCTGCTCATAGCATTTGCAAGAGATCTAAAGAGGTGGAAATCTGTTCGTGCCAAATCGGGATAGTACGGCGGGTACGGCAGCACTCCCCAGCTATGCGTTTGATTGGCTTCCTTGGTCATATGGGCGACATGAGGGCGGGCATTGTCGTGCAGCAAAAGAACTCCGTGTTGCGATTAGGTCTTTTCTCTCGAATAGCCGTGTTGAGTCTTTCCATCTGTTGAACACAGATGGAAAGTTAATCGTTTGTTTCCGTTCAGGAAATTCGTAATGGATAATCCCTTCCCAGTCCCACCATACACACAACATCGTTTTACGTGGATGAAGATCTTGTTTCACCCGCGGTGTTGGTAATTTACCGGGGCTAAGCCATTCCTTGCGCTGCTTCATATTAATGTGCAGGCACCATTTTTTGTCGCCAGTAACAATTCGGTAAAGAAATCGTTTCTTGTGTGCATGAGTTGAGCGGTGATTGTGGCTCGGTGATTTTTGTTGTTGTCACTTAACCCCTTGAGGGGCGGTGATGCTGTCACGGCATCACATAATTTTAATCCCTAATTGCCACATTGGCACCAGATTATTTGAATGAAAACTTCTTTTTTATTAAATAAGCGAAAATATACCTTTTCATCTTTACAAATAAATTTTCTTGTAAATACTGGTGTTACTCAATTATTTCATCAGTTTACAAATACAATTACCTTGCCCCTGAAAGGGTTAAAGCATGCGGAACCCATGCTCCACACTTCTGAACATTTCCCATTGAGTGAAGATGCTTCTCTATAGCAGTGTGGGAGAATTTAATTTTCTCTGCGAGTTCCCTTGTCGTTTGATGCGAATTTTCGTGCAAAAGTTGGTTTAATCGCTCTTCATCGAACTCAACTGGACGACCAGAACGAGGTGCGCCGTTGATGTCAAAATTTCCATTTTTGAACTTGACATACCAATCATGAGTGGTTCTTTCAGCTATGGCCATACACAGCACAAATGCTGGGAAAAGCTTTTGCGGCCAAAAACCTTCATTAAACGCAAAGAGGAGGAGTTGTCGAAAATGCTCCTTTTTCCCAACTTGACACTACATTTTATGATCTGAATGTTAACAAAAATTAACTCTATCCAAAAAAACAAAATATAGATTCCGGTAGAAAACTTCTATTTAAAAAACTACGGGAACTTAGTTGCCAACCTAATATTTTTGCTTGGAAAACAACAACATTCCTTGATATCGAAATGTAACAGATCGTTATTATAATGATTATTATTTAAACATTTTTCTCACCACTTTTAACGAAGAGTAATAAGAGTAAGTAGATTCGTCATTTTTAAAGGCTTGACACTGTAATAAAATACGAATGTTATATAACTAGAGATCAAGCCAATGCAATATTGTCTGTTTGGTCTGCATTTTATTCAGAAATTTCGATTTTAGTCCAGAAATAAATAATATTATTTAATTTTTTGTTAAACTAGACGCATGTAGAGATCACACAAACTAAAAATTCTAATTTCAAAATTTCCGGTGTGAATTTGAAATTTCGGATGAAATTTCGAGGCCAAACTTGGAACCCTGCGCTCATTTATTTCTCCAAGGTATGAGTAGTTATATATAAAAAAAGTATTCAAGATATATACTACTCGTAATTTTCGCTTTATTTCATGGGAGATTTCTGTGCTATTAGAAGATAAATTTTAAGGAAATTTGATACATAACTTGAGCAAAAAAATAAAATACAAAGCCGACAACACTGGATGGTGCCTTGTATTCAAATTATATTTCTTTAATTTTGAGCCGTTTATTTTTTGATGAGATAAACAGGTTTTTTTTAACCCTTTGAGGGGCAAAGTACTTTTTTCTCTAAAATATTGAAATGATTGATTGACACAAGGATTTACAAAAAATTTGTTGGCAAGTAAGTAAAAGCTTTCCGTCACGGTAATTTTTAAAGCAAAAGTTTATTTTAAAATTATGATGTGAATGCGCCATTTCGGAATTAAAATTAAGTGGGATATATTATATCCATAGCTGCTAACTTTTACACTTTTTGTATGCCAATAAAATTTTTCAGAGATTTTGTTTTCCTTGTTTAATCATGAGATTTCGACGATTAAATAAGAGAATATTTACTATAAAAATTTAGTGTTAAGAATAAAGCGTAAAAGTTGGCAGCTATGATTATATCTCTATATAGTCTAAAAAAGAGTGGAACAAATATCAGGAGAATAAAATGTACTGTAATGAAAGCGGAATTTTTTTGCAAATATATTAAATCTGCCAGAAAGTTCATTCCGTTAATTTTACTTCACGCCTATTTTTAAAAATTCAGATTTCTTCATTCGCACCACTTTTTTGAAATGGTAAAATTCTCATTATTTTCACGTTTCACATTAAGGTGAAAACAAGGGAAATTATACCATTTCAAATAAGTGGTGATAATGAAGAAAACTAAATTTTAAGAAGTAGGCGTGAAATAACATTATCGGACAGAACTTTCCGGTAGACCTAATAGTCCAAGCAATAGGGAATTTTACCTAGCAAAATTAATAGTAGTTCTGGAAATCGGCTTACTTTATGTTTTTTGGGTCGTTCAATCCGAATTTGTAACTTTTCACAAAACTTCCCCCGGCCACTCCTCCAAATTTTGTTAAAAAGCCCCCCAAAAAAGTTTTTTATTAAAAAAATCAATTTTTTATTGTTTGAGGCGAAAAGTATCTAGAAATTCAGAAAGTAGACAAAATTTGCAACAAATTAGATATAGGACATTATGACTTAGGATGAAGGGGAAGGGGGGAGCTGCCCCGGAACATGCGCGCGGTGCTGCGTCGACTAAGTTGCGAAATTCCACTTAACCACTCACACGTTTAAATTCGCCCTCCCATATCCCATCTGAACTTTCCTTATAAGGTTTACTTTAAGTTTTTTGGGTCGATGAATCCGAATTTTTAACTTACCCCCAAAATCCCCCCCCCGAAACCCCCCAAAATAGTTGTTATTAACTTAAATTTCTTATTGTTTTACGGGAAAAGCATTACAAAATTCAGAAACTAGACAAAATTTGCAACAAATAGGATTTAAGACATTATGACGTAGGATAAACGGGGAGAGAGGGGCTGCCTCGGAACATTCCCCGCGGGCTTTTCTCAAAAACCAAATTTTTTTCAAAAAATCAATTTTTGGGGGGTTGTCGGGTGAAATTTTGGTGGGAAGTTACAAATTCGGATTCAGCGACCCAAAAAACATAAAGTGTTTCGAAATCCAGAACTAGTATTAAGTTTGCCAGGTAAAATGCCCTATTGCCTGGACTTCATAACTTAGTGCATGTAGCGCCGCAGTGCATGTTCAGAGGCAGCCCTCCCCCTCCACGTTCATCCTACGTCATAATTTCATATATCCTATGTGTTGCAAATTTTGTCTAGTTTCTGAATTTCGCAATGCTTTTCCCCTAAAGCAATAAGAAATTTAAGTCAAAAACAACTATTTGGGGGGGGGGGGGGGTTCGGGGAAGGAAATTTTGGGGGGAAGTTAAAATTCGGCTTCAGTGACCTAAAAAACTTGAAGTAAACCTTATAGAGAAAGTTCGGAGGGGAGATGGAGGTCGAATGTAAACGTGTCGGTGGTTAAGTGGAATTGCGCAACTTAGTTCACGCAACATCGCGCGCATGTTCCGAGGCAGATCCCCCTTCCTCTTCATCCTAAGTCATAATATCATGTATCTAATTTGTTTCAAATTTTGTCTACTTTCTGAATTTCTAGATAATTTTTTTGGCGGGCATTTTACCAAAATTTGGGGGGGGGGGGGGTTGCTGGGGGAAATTTTGGTCGGAAGTTAAAAATTCGGTTTCAGCGAAACGAAAAACATATAGTAAGCCTTTTTCCAGAACTACCATGAATTTTCCTAGGTAGAGCCCCTATACGGTCTCTATTGCCTGGACTATAATATTTATAAACATATCGTCGGTACCATGTCAAACTATTCAATGTGAAAACAGTGGGCTACTTTTTTAAAATTCCGATTTCTTGATTGTCACCTCTTTTCTGAAATTGTAAAATTCCCCTTCTTTTCACCTTAATTAATATGTCATTAAATAAGGTTAAATAAGACGAATTTTAATATTTCAAAAAAAGTTGTGCCAATCAAGAAATCTGAATTAAAAAAAGTAGCCCACTGTTTTCACATTAGATAGTTTGACATGGTACCGACGATATGTTCAAATACATAGTCGTGTTCAGTTTTGCCAGTGGGTTGCTATTTTTAAATTCAGATTTCTTGATTGTCACCACCTTTCTGAAATGGTAAAATTCCCCTTCTTTTCGCCATAACTAATATGTCATTAAATAAACCGAATTTTACTATTTCAAAAAAATGGTGTCAATCAAGAAATTTGAATTTTTTAAAAGTAGCCCGCTGGCAGCACTGGTCGGGTTCGGTGCATCTGTTCTCGCTTTTAAGAGAAGTGACAATCATAAGATAAAACAGCTGACTATGCGTTAGTTAACACTAGAACGCCCGGAAGGAGTCGATCCGACTCCAACCATATGATTAAATGTCAACTGGAACCAGAAATTCTTTCATAAAATAAGTTAAATTTAAACTACGCAGATTTATGTTAAATAAATCAGTCAAATAATTTAAAATAAAAATTCTGGTGTCAAATATTTTCGTGAAACTTGAATAAAATTTCCGGGCGTTCCAGTGTTAATATATTACATTTTTTGTACATAAAAATAAAAATTCAATAATATACGAATGTAAATATAGAACAAAAAAAGAGATTCTAACTATAATTTCATTTCATTAAAGCTGGTGAAAATACATATCCATTTAACCCTTTTAGGGGCAAGGTACTTCTATTCGTAAAATGCTGAAATGAATGAATGACACCAAAAGTTATAAACAAATTTATTTCAAAATATGCATGAGCTTTTTTTCACATTCTTCATCACCCAAAACGGAGCACTAACCAAAAACTGGCATAGAACATAACGCTTCGACGGAAAATCCCCACTGCAATCACCGATACCGCAGACATCGGAACGCATCCAAAACAACCATTAGAAAATATCACATTGTCTGACGTACTTACATCAGCAAATCGTAATAATGTTACAAAGCAATTGATGTTGCTTTCATCATAATAATAAAAATATATAACGATAGTGAGGTGTCTTGAATGTACAGCAAAAGTCAAAACTATAGTCCTTTGTTCAAGATAATGGCGTGTTAATGTTCATTAAAGTTCACTGTTCAATAATGTTCATATAAGTTCAATCTTTGAAAAAATGTTCATAAAAGTTTATGAAAGGAAAAACTAACTTGAAAAAAAGGAACACCATGAAGTTCAGTCTTCAAGAGAAAGTCACCGTTACAAGATATGTCAGACAAAGCACAGTTACTATACAAGGCACAATGTTGAGCGCGATTCTAATGCGGTGTCAAAAAACCACAAAATATCGTTAGCAAACCTCTCATAAATATTTATAGTATGTTTGAAGCAAATGGTTTCAAAAGCAAAATTGTTAAATTTTATACGTACTAAATGAATATTCCGTATTATGTGCGTTGTAACTAGCACACAGTTTTCCATAGTTTGAACGCGTGAGGTGATCGTTTCGAATGTACCATCTCAGTGTAGAAATCCTTCTGAAATTAAATGCATACGGCATTCAGTATTGCCTGTGAGCTACTTTTTAAAATTCAGATTTCTTGATTGGCACCACTTTCGTGAAATGGTAAAATTCCCCTTGTGTTCGCCTTAATTAATATGTTATTATATAAGGTAAATTTTACTATTTTAAAAAAGTGGTTCCAATCAAGAAATGTGAATTTTAAAAAAGTACCCCACTGGCAACACTTACGGCATTAACGAACAATGTCCAAACAAATAATGCTGTATACTTTTCACACCACCGTAGTTGCACCTGTTATTTGTGCACTTTCCTATTTTAAACAGATACTGTGGAAAATAACCTATCACCTGGGATTCACACAGAAATAAATCATCAACTATGTTTAATATCGCATAAGTATCTCTTCCCTTGTCCAAATTTTGCCGAGAAATCTGCCATTGATCATGTAGAAATGTTTTAAAATGACGTTTTGATATAGATGTCGGTGCAGGAATGTTTTGTCATAAAAATCATTTATAATAACTGATTTTGCCAACATGCCCACTCTTTAATTTCCTAATATACCAACATGCGTTTTTATCCAGCCTAGATGTATGACTTTATTATGTAACAGGCGCAAAGAATTGAAGATTTTAAAAAGCTGACCGTTAGACGGAAATAAGAATTAATTCTTCACATGCTTAATAAAAGAAAAAAATTCATTCTAATAGTCTGGTGTCAATGTGGCATTTAGGAGTTAAAATTAAGCGGCTTAAAAATGAACCACCGTCCTTGAAGGGCTTAAATGATTGTGATCACTGTCGTTACATTCCGGTATTGAAGAATGTATTTTGTTTCCATAACAAAAATGTTCTTCCCTATTGTTGTCTGCGACACCAACGACAATTTTTTATACCTAAGCAGCATCGACAACGTTGAGAATGATGTCCATGTGTTTTATTTAAATTTCACATACAGCAATTCTCAGGGTTGCCAGTTTGAACTCCATTTTTATTCCGTAATTTCAAATTACTACCAGCAATAAAAATTGGTATTATACGCTTTATTTATTAAGAGAAATTTTACGAACACATAGAGTAAAAATTTTTCATTCGAAATTTACGTTATGAATTTCAAATTTCGGATTAAAATTGGAGGCCAAACTGGCATCCCTGGCTATTCTGTAAGTGTTTATTCCAAAACTTCTGATCAGAGTGCTCAGGACTGACCATAATGGGTACCCAAGGGGACCGTCGCATCCCTCGAGATTTGCTAGCAACAGTTGCAGGATACCATTTGATGATAGGTTTGTACTTTCGTAGTCATGTCTAAGCGATTCCATTGTGGTGATGGGTTGTGGGCTAGACGTTGTCATTGTAAGTGGCAGGCCTCTTTGCACTGGTTTTTCCTTGACTGGCCACTTGGTGGCTCGTTGAAATCAGCCATTAGTGCGCGGTGTCGCCCCGGGTGCAGACGTCTTCTTGAGTATCGAACTCGTCATAACAGTCTATGGGGCAGAGAAAATCAGGCCACAGAACAGTCTTTGCGAAGCACTAGACTGCGGTTTGGCCATGCGTGTCCTACGCGCAGCTGTTCCAACTGGCGGATTTGGTCGCTGCCATCGAAATACTCAAGGACTGAGGACACAAGTTGTGACGTCATCACTAATCGACAGACTTCTCACTAGAGTCGGAATTTACACCGGGAAATTTTGAATAGCAATTTCCTTTTATTTTATTTGTGGCATATCTATCATCTTATAAAACAATAGTAACTATTTAAACTTACTGGTGAGAATCTAGAATCCCCTAATAAAAAATCAGCAAGATGCGGCAACACTGTGGAATTCCGCACCTGGCTGAATTTTTATTTGGGGTTTCCGAATTCTCACCAGTAAGTTTAAGTAGCTGCTATTGTTTTATAAGATGATAGATATTCCACTAATAAAATAAAAGGGAATTGCTATTCAAAATTTCCGGTTAGGAATTCCAACACTATTGAGAAGTCGGTCGATTAGTGATGACGTCGTAACTTGTGTCCTCAGGTCTTGAGTATTTCGATGGCAACGGTTTGGTGCCTTTGAGGACGGGGGGTTGCTTCGCGACCTCCTACGAAGGACCGTGTGGATGCATATGGATCGGGAAACTTTAGTTTTATATGCTATGAAGGAATAATTAAAATAAATAAGTTAAATATGTTTTAAATAAAAATTCTGATGTGAAATATTTTTATAGAACTAGGGTAAAATTTCCCGCAGTTCTTGTGATAAGGTGATAATAGGAGAAATCTATTGTCAGATAAGCAGCCACATGTGCGAGAAAAAAATCAGAAATTTAATTGAAAGGCATGTTTTCAATGCTTATCTGGCTATTCCTTTTGGTGTTTCAACTATAAGAAAATTTCATATCTCAAAATCGGAGACACAGAATTAACCGTTTCCGGCGCGGTGAAATTGTGTTTGTAAAATGATGAACTCATTTACTGACACCAGAATTTACAAAGGGTTTTATTATAAAATAAAAACTTGCTTATGTTTCTGTACTTTATAAAAGGAAAATTGTAATTACATATCCTGGATACCAGGCAAAGCTGCATACATATTAAGCGTCCTATCTTAAATATGAGAGGTAATCGCGAGATTAACACTAGAACGGCGGGAAATTTTACTCAAGTTTTATAAAAATATTTCACATCAGAATTTTTACTTAAAACTATTTAACTTATTTATTTAAGTTATTTTTGTGCAGCATATGTTAATTTTAATTTATAAAACGCTTTCTGGTTCGAATCAACATGTATTCGTTTGGCAGGGGTCAAAATGACCCCTTGCCGCCGTTCTAGTGTTAAAGAGGAGGTCACATCAATCAATCCCACGTAGCGGATGGGGCTGAACAGCAGGTAGATGCCTAACTGTTTTCTTACTTCACACCACTAAAATTGTAAAGTTTTTTCACATTGACAGCTAGCTGAAATGCCTATGATTAGATAAGGCGAAGGAAACTTCCTGATGGCCAGTGCATCTGGATCCCGCCCTCTTCTAGCTACGCCGTTATTTTTAAATGAATCTGGTAAACAATGTTCATGTTTCATGAGTGACTAAAGATTTAGAAAATATACACAGATGGTAGATATTCTGTCATATATGACGTCATACTAAGGCCCGCGTATGTGGATTATCAATCCCGTCCACAAGATGGCGCAGCTGTGTTAATTCACGCCTGATTCCAGTATTAAGTTCGTACGTTTAATATGTATGCAGCTTTCGTACCAATACTCTTAAAATTAGTTGTCCTTTTTGTGGACACCGCTCGCTAAAGGATTGAATCTTGGAACTAATAATAAAAAGGAACTGACATGCTCTAAAAATAGTGAAGCTTCAACTGCAACCGCTTTCGCAGGTATTGATTACCGCCGGATGAAATTTCTACCAGTAAATTTAAATAGAAACGTTCTTCTTATTTAAACAACTTAATGAAAAATTTCAGTCATAAATAAAGGCAGAGACAGACATTCATTTTTACTGGTGTAAGCTTACTTTGTCGGTAGTCAGGCCCTGCGTTTCCGTCATGTTGTGACAACCTAGACAACCTCTTGTCAGTTTCAGTGAAAAAGACTATAATACCCGGGCAGAAAATTTTACCATATTTGTTAGTAAATATCTCCTTGAATAAGGCGCTTAAATAAGACGAAATTTTCTGTTCAAATTTACTGGTGGGAAGTTTGTCCCGGCGGTAATCAGAAACTTTTGAACCGATGTAAAAAATTAGCCGCCCTCTTGTGACAACCTCCTCAGTTGCTTCACCCGCAACTGGTAGACAGTACACTATACAGGATTTTTAATAAAAGATGGACAAAACTTTTAGAGGTGATAGTACACATCAAAACAAACAGTTTTTATCAAAGTATGCATGGTCGGAATTAAAACGCAAAGGTGGTAGAAGGAGCCAAAGGAGATATTCACTGTTGCCAGTGGTCTACTTTTTTTTAATTCAGATTTATTGATTGGCACCACTTTTTTGAAATGGTAAAATTCCCCTTGTTTTAGCCTTAATTAATATGCCATTAAAGAAAGAGAATTTTACAATTTCAAAAAAGTGGAGCTAATTAAGAAATCTGAATTTAAAAATAGCAGCCCACTGGCAACACTGGATATGTTGTTATGCAAGGCAAAAACAAGCAAAGAACGAATAAGTAAAAAAAGCAAGGTGGGAAACCCCTCACCGTACTATCGTCGAGTCTCCGTAGATAAAATGCATATCAGCCTTTTCCCTATTAGTGAAGTGCAACATCTTCCGTTACGTTATTAATACGATTGAGAGTTGCACACTCGCATCAGCAACTTTTATGTATTAATCGAGGCGAAATTTTGCATACGGTTTTTTCTTCTTCCCCCTATCACATTTGTATGCTATTAGTTTCATTCTTTTCCCGATAACTTCCTATAGGAAGGGATCTTTAACGTTTACATGGACCAAGTCAGTGTTGCGAGTGGGATACTTTTCCTGAATTCAAATTTTTTGATTACCACTAGTTTCTTAAAATTGATAATCCGCCTTGTTTTCACCTTATTTAATCTATCTTTAAATAAGGCGAATTTCGTTATTTCTAAAAATGGTGGCACTCAATAAATCTGAATTTGAAAAAAAGTATCCCACTGGCAACACTGGATCAAGTTTCCAAATACGCCAGCACCTTTGCGTTTTATTTCCGACCATGCATTCTTTGATATAAGTTGTTTGTTTGGATGTGAACTATCGCCTCTTAAAGTTTTGCCCAGCTTTTATGAAACACCCTGTATGTCTCCTCCTTTTAATTCATAACTCCATTGGTTAAATGGGTACAATAGTCTAATATTGAGTAATGTAACATAAAAAGAAGATTATATTAAAAAAATGTTTTGGATGTATATCGATGTAAATGTTTCAAATTTTGTTTGATATAATCGCGTTTGTTTGAAATATGAAAATCAAAGGCGTTCATTGAGAGGTGGAAGGGTGCGGCCATGGATACCATTAATTCTTAATAGAAATTATCCACTTATTTAATTGCATATTTGAGATATCGAAAATGGAATACTTCTCTGTTCAAAGATAGTGGTATCCATTCTTGATACGCGAATGTTGAAGATACATGTACAGTTTTGAAACGCATGTACACGTTCCCTCCCAAAAAATCGTGAAAATATTATTTAAAAAAATTCTCTAATCATATATAACATTTTCAACTTTACTTACGGTAGGGATGGCAAAACCGCGTAGCAAAAGGCCAATTATATCACCATTTTGGAAGAATATTCCTCGATTTATTAAATTAAAGATATTGTGATATAAAAAAAACGACGAAGAAACTATTCCAGAAAGTGGGGGCAATTGGACTTCTACTACGTTTGTTGAACGACACTGGCTTTTTGAAATATTTCCTTTCAGAAATGAATTCAAATTTTTAATTTCACACTATTCTCAAATTTGAGAAAATAAAAATATTAGCGCTCTTTATTTCCCCAAATTGAAATTTTCATTGAGTGTTTACAATAAATGGTAGAAATAAACTAAAATGCTTCGAATGCAGGAACATTTTTCAAACTGAAATCTGATACTCAGAGTTTGATATTCAACTGAAAGATTGCAAATGTCTATATACATGCGTAGCTTCAGAGGAAGAGAAAACACAGATAAACTTATTACGCCTTTTTCTGAAAGTTAAAGATAGCTCTATTTAATAATGCGGAATTTCAGCCTTATATAACGCTAAAAATTCTATTCGGAAAATTTTTCGCAAGTTTACTTTTGCCTCCACAGATTCCCATGTTCCTGTGCTGGTATAGTGAGTTCCAAAATTTTAAAGTTAAATTAAAGCATTTAAATGGAAAGATAAGAAATGACTTTCATATTTATAAAGTAAATACCACAGGTTCCGATTAATACGAATTTCAATAACAGCATTTTCTATTGGTAATCTTCGTTTTATATAATTTTAGAAATCTGTAATTAAATATGGCGATGATTATTATTTGGAAAAAGTGGTATTCGAGGGCTCCCACTTGGTCCGTTTTTTGAACACCACTTTTATTTAAAGAAAAATCTTTATAAATTTCGTAGAAACATTCCAGGCAGAGCCTTTTATTTGAAATTGTTTCAGAAACATACCACGCATTTCTTTCTAAAAAATTACTGGTTTTCAAAAAACGGACCAGTGGGAGCCCTGTATTTAAAATCTAGAATATTTGGTACCTTTTAAGTACATTCGTATAACCGAGGTCTAATTACCGCTGGGACACACAATCACCAGTATATCCGAACAGTAATTTTCATGTGATTAAAAAGTAGAATTTCTGTCATTATACACAGGGCTGCCGCACGCGACTATTTTTATATTCTTTTCGCACCAGTATTTTTCTAATATAAATTTTGAAGTATATTTCTCTTGGAAATGTTGTCAAAGTGTGTGCTAAGGATTTCTGTTTTGAGAAAAAGGTGCCTGTTAGAATAAAAAAATAGTCTCATTCGGCAGCCCTGTATACAGGTTATGCGCTCTATAAAGTCTTCGTTAAATCATTTCAAAAGCAATGATGTATTATTATAACATGTAATTTTATTTCCAAACTGCAAAAGGGCACCCAGAAATAAAAATAAAATTGCTTAAAAATTTACGCGAAGACAACAATTTGTTTACTTTTAAATGAATTTGTTTTTAAATTGTGATTACATACAATTATTTCAATATTTTAGTAACATAATCACTTTGCTTGTAAAAGGATGAAAAAAAGGCGGAGGGATGCAGTATTACAGTATATATAACTATTTGGAAATACTGATGACATGTGCACCTGATGTTTAAGGCTCCGTCCTGTCCTACATACAACACTTAAAAATCTCATGTTAGAGAAATATTGCTTTTACCAGTTTCTTAAATTTACCGCATATTCATTTTATTTTACATATTTTTTCACTGCATTATAAAATACTAAATTACGCTACATTGTAGAATGATTGCCTTTATCCATTTTGCTTAAATATCTTGAATATAAAATTTTACAAATTAAATTTCACATATTTCAACTTTTCCGAATAAAATATCATTTGTTTGAATTTTTATTAAAATTTATTTTATGTACTTATAAGATAAAGTAAAAGATGAGGAACTTTAGTAGATATATTAACAATAATTATAAGAAAATGTCTTTTTTATTGCTCGTAATCGTAATACAACCATTTCTTCTGATGTGAATTGCATGTAAAGCAATTATTTAATCTCTTTGTTTTTTACTGCCGAGATCTAATGCTTCTCTAAATGTTTCTAGGTAAGGAGTCCTTTGGGTCAATTCAATGACTTATACAAATAGCAAAGGAAAACTATAATTTTATCAGCCATAAAAAATTGCCCTTTCAGTACATATATAATATCTTTCGTTTATCTTATTTTATTATCTTGCTTTTCAAATTAATTACACTCTAGACAAATATATGGGAAGAGACATTTCTATTAGCACTAGTTTCCAACAATAATTTTCGTGGTAATTTTTCGTGGTAATTAATTTCGTGGTAATTGCAAGAGGAAATCTAAAACGAAGATTATTGTTTAATCAGCTTTAACAAAAAACTGACCACGGTGACAATTGTGTAATTCATTGTAATTGCCAAAACTGAAATCTTAAAACATAGGATTATAGTTTCTTAGATCATCCAGAAATAAATAATTTAGCCTAATTATGGAACAGGAGTGTTCAACCGGCGAGGTTGGCTCTTTTTAGCACTACTAATTGAATAATGTTTTTTCCATATTTAACACGTTCACGCCGGCGCGGTGGGTCACACTCCACTGTCTCAGAGTTGTCAAGTCTCCGGCTTTTTGCACACCACTATTATTTTAGAGAAAATGTTGTTCCTTTAAATCGCCCAATTGTTCTAATTAAATAAAACAACATTTTCTGTATTAAAATACTGGTACCCAAAAAGCCGGAGAATTGTCAGCTCTGAGACAATCGAGTGGGACCCACCGCGCCGGCGTGAACGTGTTAATCAATTGAAGGGTGGTGGCATATTGTATACACCGCATAATTATAATGTGGTAAGGCTGCAATTATTTTTGTAGCGCATATTTCATTCCTATTTCCTTAGACACTTGCATAATTATTAATATGTAAAAGGCGCAGTAACTATTAGTATAGCTGCCAACACTTAGGCTCTTATGTACCACAAAAATTTAATAGAAATTTCTCACTTATTTAATCGGCATATCACGGCGAAAATTGAACCCTTTGAAGGGCGGTGATGCTGCTGTGGTATCACATAATTTTAATCCCTGATTGCCGCACGAATTATTTTATGAAACTTTCACTTTTATTAAGTACGCGAAAATGTACTTTTACTTGTTTACAAATAAATTTCCTTGTAAATACTGGTGTCAATCAATTATTTCAACATTTTACGAATTCAAGTATCTTGCCCCTGAAAGGGTTAAACCACAACGACAAATTATTTTTAATTTAAACGAAAATATCACAATGACACCGTAGCTTTTGAATAATATTTTGCTTTTATAATGTACGAAAAGAAAAGTTTTTATTTATTTTGAAATAAATGTGTTCGAAAATCCTGGTGTTGCTCAATAATTTCACAAATTTAACTACAGAAGTACTTTGTCCCTGAAAGGATTAATATAAAAAACTCAAGGAATAAATAGAATTTAGACTTCTTTTATTTCATAATTTCGAATAAATAAAACGAAAACTATTATATGGAAATAGTGGTAAGAAGCGGTACGCCAGTTGAACACACCTGATGTAGGATATGAAAAGGAATACAATTATTTTTGCAGCACATATTTCTTTCCTATTTCCTGAGACATTTGCATAATTATTAATATGTAAAAGGCGCAGTAACTATTAGTATAGCTGCCAACACTTACGATTTTATGTACAACAAAAATTTAATATAAATTTCTCACTTGTTTAATCGGCAGATTACGGCGATTAAAAAAAGTAAAATTTACTATTAAATGTTTACAAAAAAGCGTAAGAGTTGGCAGCTGTGCTATTACAAAAAACTATAGTGGATTCAAAGTGAGCAATATTAAAAATCACTTTATGATATTAATTATTTAACATTATTTTCGCCCAATTATAGCAATGACTAACACTCTGGTGAACACAGCCTTTGACTTTCGAAAATAGTTGATTAAAGGAAATAAAGAATGAATTATTAAATTACTTTTCGAAATCTTAAAAGAAATAAGATCTGTTAACCCCTAAATCTTCGCGCCTGAGAAGTGTCGAATACTTTTTTACAATTCAGATTGTTTGATTGCCACCACTTTCTTCAAGTTAAAATATTCTCTTCATTTAATGGCAGATAAAATGTCGAGAGAATAAAGTCAACTGCATTCTTTAAAAAAAACTGGTGGGAATAAAACAATCTGAATAAAAGAAAAGAAGCCTACACCGCCCGTGACAGTCACGGGGGCGACGATTAAGGGGTTAAAAACTATAAGATCTATTTAACGAAATATTGGTCACGTACAGACGTGTAAAAAAAGATAACCATGACTAGTTTTTTTACGTAAATAAGCGGATAAAAATGCGATTGGTACCAATCGAATTGTAATAACATCTATTTATATTCTACATTTTTAAAAGCTCAGAACGTTTGTCTGTGTTGTCAGAGGGATTGCAAGTTCGACCCCCTTTTTTATAAGTAAATTTCAAATTACTACCTGAAATCCCAAATAATTTTTGCTTTATTTAATGGTAGACATTTCGTGACTACATAAAGTAAAAATTCTTATTTCAAAATTTTCGCTGTGAAATCGGCATTTCTGAAAAAATGGCCAAACTAGCAACCCTGCGTTAGATTGGGGAATTTTATTATCCAACGCTATGTAATTTTTTTCACCTAGTAATCTTTGCTTTGTTTAATCAAATCCAATGCATGAAAGTCATTAAACAAAGCGAGGATTATAATTAGAAAATTCTGGTAAATATTGTGAAAAACAGAATACGCCTACTTAGCAAAACTGCCTTGAATTGCAATTATAATATTAAAAAAACCCACGAAATTTCAGAAAGGTCATAAAAACATATCAGAGATTTATAAATATAATTGTTATAAAAATAAGTATTACATCAAAATTTAAAAATATAATTTTATCAATTTGAGAAACAACAGAAGTTTGGTATTATGAAAAATATTTACTTTTATATTCTCTGTTTTTTATTTAGTTTTATTGTTTTTTTCTTCAGATTGATTAATCTTTTAATTGAATCTTTTCTATGTCACTACTGTTCGCGAAATTTAATTTATTTCTTTATTCTGTTGGATGAACCACTTCATTTACATGAACGATAAAAATATTATAAAAATGGCGTTCATTATACTGCATAAATTATTGTATTAAATTTAACGCGTAACAAATTTTATATATTCCATTTATAGTTTCAGTACTAGATTTCCTTCAATCAATAAATGTAACTCAAAACTTTCGGATATAATACATATCTATATAGTTTTTTCATATTATCGCTATTATGTTTTTTTTTTTTTTATGTAAAGATGAAAGAAACAAATATATATTTTAGCGCAAATTTTCATCTTCACACTCTCTAATTAGTGAATAAATATGTATAATAAAAGATACACAGATTCAATTACTGGAGGCACTCAAGCTGAAAAATAAAAGTTACTGATGCTTTTTTGTTTGTTTGTTCTGTTTGGGATTCTTATGTTTGATTCGTTTACATATTATAAGACGTTTATTTAAGTAAAACGTTAAAGAAGAAAAGGGATTTCACCTTCCGATTCCTGGTTTCAGTAAATAAAAGAAATTTGCAGATTCTCAGGTGCCATAGGTTTGTTATTTGTTTTTCTAAAGCAGGGGTCTTCAACCATGGGTCACTTGATGACATCTTTTTCTGAATTGCAAAAGGGCCTGCCAGTGGCGTAGACAGAGGTGGGTTCCAGACAGTGTTGCCAGTGGGCAACTTTTTTTAAATTCAGGCTTATTGATTGGCACCACTTATTTGAAATGGTAAAATTCCCCTTGTTTTAGCCTTAATTAATTTCCAATTAAATAAGGTAAATTTTACGATTTCAAAAAAGTGGTGCCGAACAAGGGATCTGAATTTTAAAAAGGTAGCCTACTGGCAACACTGATTCCAGATGAACTGGAAACCACTAATTTAATAAACATTTCTTAGCCCTATATAATCAGAGAATTTCCTTCTATTAATCGACGCGAAAAAAAACTTTTCAATTTTAGTGGTATGAATAGCATTTAGACCCCCCCCCCTCTGGCTACGCCACTGGGACCTGCAAAAGAGCCATCACAAAAATCTTCTTCTCTAGACAAGTTTTTCGCGATGGCCCCGCCTGCACTCCTTGGAATTTCGACGAAGTTTGGCACCACTATTTTTCATTAGAAAATTTCTATTTGAAATTTAAATAGCAAAATTTATAGCCGCCCGTTTAATAGTACGATTTATAACATCTTTTTGCAATTAAATTAGACGAAAAAGTATATTAAATATTGTGGTACAGCTGTACGCACGTTGTACTTTACTTAATCAGGGCTGTCACGTGCGACTATTTTTATGTTCTTTTTGCACCACTATTAAAAAAGATACATTTTGTAGTATATTTCTCTTGCAAAAGTTGTTAAAGCGTATGTAAAAGAGTTTTCTTTTGAAAAAGTGATGCGAAATAGAATTACAAAATAGTTACCTGTGGCAGCCCTGCTTAATTTATTCGCAGAAATGGGCGGCCCACTTGTTACAATTTTTTTTTCTAAATAGTGAACTTCACCTTACTTAGTAGAATTTTATAAAAAGTGAAGACAACTGTTCATAAATAGTAGTAACAAGCAACTAGTTGAATGCCGATCCATGATTAACTCAGATTCAGTTTTTTTCACAATATGCCGATATATTTGAGAAACTGGTAATAATCCAAGATATCATATAATGACCGTGATGGATCTTCGGGGTTCACAATTGCATTATTAAGCCTTTGTGGCTCAGTGTTCCATTACATGGAACACCTAACTTGATTCCCAAATGCCACAATGACCCCAGAATTTTTGTATACATATTTTCCTTTAATTATGTATGGAACATCCCGGGTGCCCGAGGGGGCTGTCACATTGCATCCCACCGAGGCTTGGCTAGCGGCAAGTAGCCGGATCCCTTCTAGATGCACTACCTGTCCTTTCGTAGTCAGGCTTGAGTGACTCCGTTGTGGTGATGGGCTGTCGGCATGACGGTGTCGTTGTCAGTGGCTAGCTTCATTGCGCTGCTTTCGCCTTGACTGGCCACTTGGTGGTTTGTTTTAGGCTCTGTCGCAAGTGTGCGGCGTCGCCCCGGATGCAGGCGTTTTCTTAAGTATCAAACTCACCACAACAGTCCGTGGGGCGAACAAAATCATGCCTCGGAAGAGACTTTGCAAAGTTCTAGGCTGTGGTTTGGCCTCGTGTGTCCCATGTGCAGCTGTTCCGACTGGCGGGCTTGCGGTCGTAGCGGCTGGACGTCACTTAATGCCTGGGAGGACTGGGGGTCGCTTCGCGACCTCCTTCGAAGGACCGCATGGATCCATTCGGATCTGGAACGGGAAACTTTAGAATTATTATTTTTGGAAAAATCGTTTTTTCTTATTTACAAATAAATTTGTATGTACGTGTAAATTACGGTGTCCTTCATTCGTTTCAACATTTTCCCAATGGAAGTGCTCTGCGCCGGAAAGGGTTAAAAGAATTTCATTATATTAAATTTCATCTTGTCTAATCGCAGTATGTTCTATGATTAAACAGAGATAAATTTAGTTCACTATTGGGTCGTTCGGAAAGTCGTGTCCGTTTCGGAAAATCAATTCGTACCGGAAAATTCTGCCTGGTAATTATTAGACATTGGATATCGGAATCAATCTCTAATAATTAAATGATTGAATTTTTCGGTGCAAATTGATTTTCCCAAACGGACACGACTTTACTCCATTAACCGGACCGAACGACCCAATAAAATACTAGTACTAAAGTGATTGCGAATATCTGACGAGTCTCTACTGCATACTGCCATTAATTCCGTATTACATTCCTGTAGATACACGGATATCAATAAACGGGAAATGACATATTCTCAAAATGTTGAAGCTTCAACTGTAATCGGTTTCGCAGTGGCTCACTATCGCCCTGCCAAAATTCCACCAGTAAATTTTAATAGAAATTACATCCTTGCTTAAACGCCTTATTAATGCAGAATTTCAGTCATAACAATGGCCTAAAGTTACATTTATTTTTACTGGTTGAATGTTTCTTTCGGCGGTAATCAGTTTTGCGTTTCCTCCATATTGTGACAACTTAAACAACCTCCTGCCAGTTAAACAGATTATAAAACCGTGGCTAACTTCCACCAGTAAAAGCAAATAGATATTTTAACACATTTGTGAGAAAAAATTTACGTTAATGAGCCGCTAAAATATTGTGAAATTTTTTATTCAATGTTTCCTGTCAGAAGTTTGCTTCGACAAGTAATCGGAAACTGTTGATCCGATTTAAAAAATCTACCGACATCTTCTGATAACCTCCTCAGTTACTTCACTCATAACTGGTAGACTCTACACTATATGTGTTCTCCTCTTTATTCATAACTCCATTTGTAAATCAAGGGTACCTAAAAAATCACCGCGGGCCGCAGAGACAGCAGTAATTTTTAGAGGAATCCTCACCTTATTTAATGGCGAATTATGGAAAATTAGTGGTACAATACGGCTCTTTTTTTTTTTTTTTTTTTTTGAAAAACATTGTTATTGGTAATTTTAATAAAAAGGTGATGGGTAGGTTTCGTTATTGTTTTCTGAGAGTGTTAAATTTGAATATAAGAAATGTAAAGTTGACTGAAATTTTTACCTTTTGAATGCAGTTATTTTCTCGTGTTTTTTACTTTTTACCAACTTCAAAATGCCTTAATGCTTTAATACAGGACGGTTGTCAAAACACTAGTACATTTCTTTTAAAAGTAACACAAAAAAAATAATGTATTAATTGTATACAGCCAGAATTTACAACTTCTAATATAACCTATTGTAACAATGATTACATATTAAAATAACTTTTACGAGGTGCGTAAATACATTATAACTTCCAAAGAATATGGCTCCAGTATTTCAAAACAGAAGTTTTGAACTAATAGTTTTTTCCAGCCTCTTTTGGCGTTAAGAAAAACTCATAATTTTTTTCTGGGTTCACTCTACGTCAGTCGTACCACTAGACTCCCGGTTACGGACCCTGGGCGCCTGACCGACGCCTGTTTTAAAATAGACTTTACCACCTAATTAACTTAATTCTAACTCTCTTAAAGTGATTAGTGCTCATCATTATAAAGTACAAAGGGAGAATACATGGCATGTGATTATAAGTACTTCATTTATGTATCTAAAAACAAGTGAAATACTAAGCAATTTCAGAAGCAGCCTTCACTAAACCTTAGCAAGCGCGCCTTTAAGCAAGCTGTGCTCGACCAAGAGCTAAGTAACCAGGACAGTTCTATTAAAAATTGTCATAGACCTGCACACATGTCACGCTTGGACTTGGAATGAAATAGTTTTGGAGCACCTTAGAAAACATCCATCCCACATAGCATTTTTAGTTTGCAGAAAATTTGCAACAGTCTTGCTCTGAAAACCTGCAAAGTTGCAGTAAGCTTATCATGACAAGACTGAAAGTTCATAACAAGACTGTAGCAAGATAACGCAAACGCCGAAGTCACCACACTTTGAACTTGCAGTTAACTTGTCCTGCAAGTTATATTCATACTATATCAAATTTATTGCAAACTAACGGCAAACAAGTAATCAAAAATACTGCAAACTTACTGCAAAGTAGTAATCTTTCCATATCACACTATAAGTTTAACCCCTTCTAAGGGGTCCATAGACTTGATCAAGTCTATTGATGCGAAAGCGCCGTTAGTAGGTGCATGCATCGGTATTATCACCATAAACAAGTTTAGGTAATATTTGTACTTTTCATTTCGAGCATTTTTTGGTATTTAATAAGTATAGCGTTTAGAAAAAGCGGTGCCAACCGAATAAAATTTCTTCAATTTCTGCGTATGTGCTGATTGTCTATTCCTCAACAGAGGGATTTTTTGCTTTCGTCACTTTCGTGAATTAAAGACAGTCTTGCATCAGTTTCACAACAAACTGCTCATGCAAGTGGGTGATGGTATACCTTGCAGGAGATTTGCGGCGAATTTCTCAATTCAAATTTGTCACGGAATGATAATATCCGAAAAAATCAAACTTGCTGCTAATCTTCATGCTATCTGGGATATCTCCAGTAGGCAAAATGTTCGTGTAAAAATAAGTGCTCAGAACCATACATGTCGCAGAAATCACCAGGACGTGACTCCCCAAGAATCCAAAACAAAAAAGGCACAATTCAGGACCATACGGTAATAAAAATACATAAAATTAATAATTAAAAGGTTAATACTTACAGTACAAGGAAAAAAAGAAAGAAAACAGCAGCAGACTGCGTCTGTGGCGCCCTCTCTAAGCTTAAAAAAGAGTTACAAAGTATTTACAAAATAAAGACTGAGAGAAATGCAGCCGGCCCCGACTGATAACTTCTCCAGCCAATCAGCGTTCGAGCTGCAGCCAATCAGCGAAACCCTTACATCCCAAACTCCAAAGAGATGGGAGAAGGAATTTCATTGGCCAGAGACCAAAAACTGACAGCAGAGTAAGGATAATAACGAAAAAATAACTATTTACATGAAAATTTACAAAAAAAAAATGACCAAAAAGGTCGGTAATAAAATTTAGAAAGGAAAATTACAAAGTTATTTTGACTGACCACCGCCTAATAGCGGATTATCAGTCATACTAAGTAAATTTGAGGCAGGAATGCCAAGTTTAGAGGTGATCGCATCGATTTTTTCGATCAGAGTTAGTACAGTTTGAAGTTTGTTCATGAAACTATCTAAGTCAGTATTAAATAATTCAGGAAAATTTACTTTGCTAAGCCCGGGAGCACCACGAGAAGGAAAATCAGCAATATTAATATTAGAGTTAGCCACACTTTCAATGCTGGTTGAATTTGAAATAGAAACTCCCTTCGCTGCAGAGGCAATGGATAGATTTAGGGAAGTTTTAGAAGGTTTTACATTAGAATTTACGGTCCAAGAATTTTTAATAGTTTTAGCACGGTTTACTTTAGAGTTTTTAGGATTCATGGGACAACGGGAGTAGTTAGCCGTATGATTCAGGGAACAATTAGCACAGCGAAAAAGTTTTGGGTCGGAAATTTTGCAATCAGAAGTTTTATGCTTGGATGCACATTTAAAGCATACCGGGTCACATCGGCACTGGAATGATTATATTTTTGACAGTTGTAACACTGTTTGGTTCCATTAAATTTGTAGGTTTCGACAGTTACGATGAAACCAAGGAAATTTCGAATATCAAAAATGGTAACAAAGTTGTCAGACGGAAAGATATAGATAAGAAAAATTGGTAAAGCGATTTTAGTTTTGAAGTTCTTGAGCTGCCCTACCGTATGGATAGAGTAGCCAAGTTGGACCAGTTCCTGTTTAACCCCCTCACTGACAAGCCCGTGTTAATACGTTCACTAAGCTCCAGGTTTCACAGCAATACAAGCAATATTTAAAGTAATATAATTCTATTGATTTAATGTATTTTTAATACATTGAACAATGATTAATACTTCCAAGGATTGCATTCATATTCGTTATTAATTTTTTTTTTTATAAAATGTTCAAAGAATCATTTTTTTAGCATTTAAAAAAAAAAAATCAGAGAAAACAACATTACAATTTTGCCCTTTTCCAAGACAGTCGGAGGGTTAACAGTCTCAAGAGGGGTATCTCTGGGGGATACCTTTTATCAGGATTTTCCTGGGTCATCCTGATTTAAGTTGAAGGCCAAAAAATTCGACATTCGTGTTAATAAGAAATTTTTGGATTAACCGGTAATCTTCAACTGTTTTGGGAAAAATACGTATAATGTCTCCAGTGACGATCTTTTTCTCGACCTCACTGCCAATAATATTATTAATTTGCTTTATGATTTCACGCCAATTAGTAGTTAGTTTGATATTGATGGGCTCGGGTTTAAGTTCTTTACGAGTTTTTGGTTTAGGTATGGTCTCAGAGGTGGCGCCACTGTCCTCCTCTTCCAGAGCGTTTTCAGAGATAGCTGAGTATTTATTGCTGACTGGTACATGGTATTCTGTAACTTCAGGAGTTTCTTTACTAGAATTGCCGGTTTTCCCGGAGTTAGCATAGGATTTAGGAAGTTTAGAATTTTTACTAGAATTAAGATCGGTTGTAGCTTTATTCTGTCTAGGATTAGCGATAGTAGATTTAGAGTTATGTTCAGATATTTTAGGGTTAGGTTCAGATTTTTTCAGACTTTTAGGGTCCAATTTAACTGGTGCACCGTTACTAAAAATGGTAGCACCATGCATAATTTTGAATTTATCAATGATTCCTCTAGTGGTAGTCACGTCTGGTTTGTCGACGATAGTAGTAAGAGTAGACCACATGTCATTGAGATATTTGATCATACATTTCTGAGCTGAGTCATTACAGGACGGGTAGAGTTTAACAGATTTGGTAACAATGCCAATTACCTCATTAAGCAGATCCTCGGCTATAACAGAGGCAGAGGCAGAAAGAAATTGTTGAAGCCATAAGTATAGCGGTTTGAGATCTTCAGGGCAGCACTGCTCCAGTTCTTGAACTGATTCAGTAATATTACTCATGATGATGCTCTCATCAGAGGCCATTCCGCAACGCAGCACTATTCTGATACGAACTTCTGCTACATAACGTATCCGGTTCCTCTCATAACAGCTAGAGTCAATCCAAGTCCCCGAAAAAAAATCCACACGAGCCCAATGCTCACGAGTCTAAAATCAGTCTGCACACATGTCACGAATATGCCAACAATCCACATTATATAGGGTGAGAGGGCTAAATTTAAAAATGTGTCAATAGTGTAAATTTATTGGTTGTCTGTGCTGGTTTCTCACTGGTTCGTTTTTTGAGTATCAGAAATTGTGACGAAAATTTTTCCGTTGTAGTTTTTCGCAAAATGTACGACTAAAATAATCTTCAGTGAAAGATTCAACATAATTTCCAAGAGAAATCTATAAAAAAGTTTTTTATTTGAAATGAATGGCATTCACACAGTGAACCAAGTTGAAGTCTTGAATTTTACCTTCTGCATATGGATATTCTCTTTGGTGTCATACACGAAATCGGTGTCAAAAGTAACGGAAAACATAAAATAAAAGCCATTAGAATGTTAGAAAAGACTAACCTGTATTACTATATTTCGTGTCGGTAGCTCCTTACTAGTCCCTAATCACAGGTTTCTTTTTTTTTTTTTTTTAATTTCAGAAAGAAGAATTTGTACTTCATCACAAAATGACTCTCATTAGATAGAATTGAAATTAATATTCTGTATTTCTGGTATGATAATCGAATAACTGTTTAAATAAATGGCCAAACCGGCAGCCTTGCCAGAACACCGGAAGAATATATGAATTGCATTGACGATGTGTGAAAAATGTTGAGTTTAGATAAGTCTAAGATTAAATTTATGAATTTATGGTGGCAAACGATTTTCAGGCAATATTCACCCCGAAGTTTAGGGGATGTTCTGATCACAACTTCTGACCTTTCTCCGTTGATTTGGATTCCATGGAAGATTATGTAATTGACGTTGTTGAGCATTTAACCAAACGCACTACATGCATCTCAAAGAATCAACTGATCGACAGGTAGCATTAACCCTTTAACTTTGCATATATGCAAACAAAGGTGTTTTGAAATTAATAGATATTTTTATTTGTATATACCTAATTCATACCAGAAAATTAAAATAGTAATATTTACTTTAATTAATAACAGATATTCCGTATTTAAATAAAGCGAAAATAGCCATTGAAACTTTCTGGTGTAAAGTCAGATTCTCTGAACAACGAAATTTCTAGAATGTATTCTATCATGGTAATGAAAAGGTTAAAGGTTAAGTTTTATAAAATACATAATTATGTAAAATAAGGTATTTATAGACATACTTATTAAAATATTTATTAATTTGCAATATTTTAGTGTAAAACAGCCACACGACAGTAGTTTTTACATGTACTGCAGATGTGCAACAGAAGAAAAAAATTGCCGTATTATATGAAAAATGTATCTATGATTTTTTTTCATTATTTTTCCTGTGTAATAAACCTTTCAGAGAATCATATATAATTTTTTCAAAACAAAATCAAAAATCGCGCATTTAAGGATTAAGCATTAGCTGTAAAGGGAGCGAGAGTTTTATTGTGAATAATTTTTTCCTTTGGTGAGATAGTGCTCTTTTGATTAACTAAAGATAGGATCGCTCATATCCAGTCGAAGATATTACGCAGACATTACGAAATACAAATCATAGAAAAAAATTACATTAAATTTACGCGGGAAAAATGCATTGCTATTTAGCAATACGCGATCTAGAAACAATATTTTAACCTTTTGCAGCATAATATCTAGTAAACTGGCAATACCCATGTTTTTTTTACTTTCACTTTCTAAACGCACGATTCTTTCTGGTGTATATCCGAGTCATTTAATATTCTTTTCAAATTAATAGCAAAAGAATGCTTTATCGTATTTTCACCGTATAGTCCGCGAACCAAATAAATGTGATTATTTTTCTTTAATACAATAAAATATATTTTTCAATGCGACCTTACTTATTTTATCAACTATACACAGCATAGGAGGAGCGATTAAAATCTTATTCTATATTAATCTGTGCAGGCCCAAGCTACCATTTCTTTCGAAAAGAATCTTCGCCTTTTTAATCGCATAATTATGTGATACAATAGTAAAAAACGGACTTTTTGTATTCAAAATACTGGTATCTATCATTATGTTATTGTATGAAATAACACTGATCCAAAAGAAAACGATTTTTACGTATTTCTTGGTGTTAAAGTTTATTAAAGGCAGTTAATAGTAATTATACTTATACTTTTAAGATGTTCCGTGCATACCGCGCAAACCGATGTATAGACCGCAGATTAAATGAACATGTTTTTAATCCTCTCGCTGCGCAAATGTTTTATCAAAATAGCTTCAAAAATTGTGTAATTAAAAACTTTTATTCTTTTGTCACCGGTTTTTCAAAACAAACATTTTTGTCTAATTTAATCGGGAAAATGCCCCGATTAAATAAGTTAAAATTTACCATAAAAAATAACTGGTAGGAACGATCAAGATATTTTAATTAAACGGTAAAATGCATCCCAGAGAAAATCTCGGGTTCCGCAGCGAGAGGCTATAAACCCTTCAAGGGCGGTGGTTCACTTTTGGACGACTTAATTTAAATTCCTAAATGCCACATTCGCACCAGAATATTGATATGAAAATTTTCGTTTAATTAAGTACGTGAACAAAAGCTTTTGCTCATTTTGAAATAAATTTGTTTGTAGATTCTGGTGTCATTCACTGATTTTAGCATTTTACGAATAGAAGTTCCTTGCCCCTGAATGGGTTAACCCATTAACAGTAGAACGCCGAGCAGGTGTCATTTCGACACCGACCAATGGTCTAATTGTCGATTCTAACCAGAAATTTTTTCATAAAATAAGTTAAATATAAATTACACTGAAATAAGTTAAGCAAATAACTTAAATAATAGAAAATAAATTTTCTGGTTTAACATATATTTTACAAAACTTACGAAAAATTCCCCGGCGTTCTAGTGTTAAGGACCGCGTCTTCTTATACTTGACACAAATTAAATAAAATTTTATTTTATATAAATTAATGACTACTTAATCGTTGCCATCCAAATACTCAAGGCCAGAGGACACGAGTTGTGACGTCATCACTGAAGAACAGATTTCTTACTAGTGTTGGACTTCACACCTGGAAATTTTGAATGGCAAGTTTCTTTTATTTTATTTCTGGAATATCTATCATCTTATAAAACAATAATAACTATTTAAACTTACTGGTGATAATTTGGAATCCCCCAATAAAAAATCAGCCAGATGCGGCAACACTGTGGCATTGCGCTGATCGAGCTGAATTTTTATTTAGGAACTCTCACCAGTAAGTTTAATTAGTTATTATTGATTTACAAGATGATAGACATTTCACAAATAAAATAAAAGGAAATTGCTATTGAAAATTTTCCGGTGTGAATTCGAACACAAGTGAAAAGTAGGTTGATTAGTCATGACGTCACAACTCCTGTCCTCGGGCCTTGAGTATTTCGATGGCAGCGGCTTAATATGTTCACTGCCCTCATAGGAGTTTAAAGTGATTACGAGGGTACCAAACTTAACCCATTAACTCTCGAATTATTCTCTTCGTTCAAATTATAATTTTTGGTGGGAAATCGAAAAGTTTAGAAGAAGAATCGAAAATTAAAGAAGTGTAATTTTTATCTGATCTTATCAAAGAATTTGTCTCGTGCAAGAAAGAATATATTTATCTTCATATTTACTGGTGTGTAAAGCACTTTCTTGCCACTAAGTCTAGCGATCTAAAAATATGCCACTAGGCGTTAATGGGTTATAAAGACTAATTAAAGTGTTTTTAACCCCTTCGGGACGAGCGTCTTTTACAGAATTTTTAATCTTTTATCACCGGTGTTTCAAAAACAGAAATGTTTGCCTAATTGAATCGGGAAAAGGCTCGGATTAAATAAAGCAAAATTTACAATAAATATTTACTGGCGAGAATAATCACGTATTCTGAGAAATTTTTATTTAATATTATATGGAAAGCTACCTATGACCCAGGGGCAGTACTTGTCCTGATATTTTACGACAAGGAAGTTCTTCGGTACCAGTATTTTCTTATGGAAAAATCTCTTCTTAAATAAGGGGAAATTTCGCGCGTTGAACCTAGGTTTATTTTTCTATAAACAAATAGTGATATTTGTCCTGAAAAATTCCCTGAAGCATACGACACCTGTCGACGGGTGATGCTCATGGCACAGAATGAATACATTTTGAGACAAACCGATGATACTCACGGAAGTGAATGTGTTCAGATAAAAAAAAAAAAAAAAAGATGTTACATTTTTTTTTTAATGTATTTATCTGAGATATGTTATGTTGCGAAAAGTACAAATCAACTACATTTTAGCCTTATAAAAATCTTTGAAGCATTTACTATGTAGCGGTACATTACACTTACTACACACAGTTATAGTTTGACTTCTACAATATCTGTAACTTGAATTGCTGAATTTTATTTCATTCTTTATAGAGCTTCTTTATCAATAAAAAAATTCAAAACATTAAGTACAATTTCATTAAAATTTAAAATTTTTGAAACTCGAATCAATTAACATTTTTTTCCTTAAAAATAAAAGTCATATATACAATATGTGATTGTAAATTTGTTGAAAACAATATTCAAGATAAAATTTAAAAATCACGAACATAATGTTGCGAAAAGGAAACGACAGTCTTTAATGGGTGAACAAGAAATATTTATTTAAATAATGTTGCTTAGCAAGAATTATATTAAAGAAGCTTAATGGTTTAAAATTTTGTTTATTTTATCTGCGTCTCGTATGCAGGCATGCACTATGTGTTTCATGCAAAATATTACAGATTGAAAAAATAGATACTAGGTTTATTCAATAGACAGACGGGAAAAGTTGCATATAATACTAATATAGATGCCTACATTTGCGCTTTTTTCTTAGCTCTAAAATTTCATAGAAATTTGTGACTTACTTAATCTCAGATTTCGGCTATTTAACACATTCAAGTATGGCGTTGTGTTTTCGCATCATGATTTTTTTAGTTTATTCTGAATATATTTTTCAACAAATTTATTATCGCATATTCCCAGATGGCATGAACATTAGCAGCAAGTTTGATATTTTCTGACATTATCTTGCCGTGACAAATTTGAATTGAGAAATTCGCAGCAAATTTCCCGCAAAGTATACCATCCCCCAATTGCATGAGTAGTTTGTTGTGAAACTGATGATAAGACTGTCTTTAAATCACGAAAGTGATGAAAGCAAAAAAAAAAAAAAAAAAAAAAATCCCTCAGTTTAGAGAATAGACAATCAGCAAATACACAGAAATTGCAGAAATGTTATTCGGTAGACACCGCTTTTTCTAAACGCTATACTTATCAAATACCAAAAAAAGGCTCGCAATGAAATGTACATATATTACATACTTGCTAACCTCACGCTTTTTTAAATTTAACAAAACATACCTTAAACCAGAAATTTTATTTAATAAATAAAATGCTGTAGGTTTTCAAATAACTACCACGTATAAGCAAGAAACATTTAATTTAATATATTTTCTGGTACAAAATATATTTTTTCGTTTAAAAAAAAGCGGGAGGTTTGCAAGTATGATATTAACTTAACTTGTTTATGGTGATGAAAACATGCATGCACCCATGGACCTATTAATAAAGAGGAACTGACATATCCTTGAAATAGTGAAGCGTCACCTGTAACCACTTTCGCAGGAGTTGATTACCACTGCGACAAATTCCACCAGTGAATTTAAATAGCAAATTTACCCTTATTTAAGCGCCTTATTACTGAAAATTTTCAGTGATAAATAATGGCAAAAATTGGTATTCATTTTATTGGAGGAAGCTCACTTTGGCGGTAGTCAGGCCCTGCGTTTCCGCCATATTCTGACAACCTAGACAACCTTCTGTCATTGTCAGTTAGAAATATTATAATACCAGGCGAAAGTATCACCAGTAAACACCGGTATAAAAATTTTACCATATTTATGAGAGAAATCTTTCAATGAATAAGGAGCTTAAGTAAGGTGAAATTTTCCATTAAGATTTACTGATGGAAGTCTGCCACGGCAGTAATCAGAAACTGTGGATCCGATTTTAAAAAGCAGCCACCATCTTGTGACAACCTCCTCAGTTACTTCAGTCGTAACTGGTAGGGAATACACTATATGTCTCCTCCTCTTTATTCATAACTCCATTGCATGGACCTTCTGACGGTGTGTTTGCCTCAATAGACCTGATCAGGTCTATGGACCCCTCCGATGGGTTAAACTTATAGTGTAACAGCTGTAAACAGATAGTGGGGCGTGGAAAAATTACTATTTTGTTGTAAGTTTGCATTATCTTTGATTACTTGTTTGCCGTTAATTTGCAATAAATTTGATACAGCATGAATTTAAGTTGCACGACAAGTTAGCTGCAAGTTCAAAGTGTGGTGTCTTTGGCGTTTGCGTTATCTTGCTGCAGTCTTGTTATGAACTTTCAGTCTTGTTATGTTGAGCTTGCTGCAACTTTTAAGGTTTTCAAAGCAAGACTGCTGCAAATTTTCTGCAAATTAAAAATGCTATCTGGAATTGTATATACCCTCATAGCAATTTTAATTTTCGGAAGTTTTGCAGCAGTCTTGGATTGCAAACCTGCAAAGTTGCAGCAAGTTCAACATGACAAGACCACAGCAAGATAACGAATATGCCGAAGTCACCACACTTTGAAATTGTGGCAAACTTGTCGTGCAAGTTATATACTTTCTGTATCAAATTTATTGCAAATAAACGGCAAACAAGTAGAAATTTTAATCTTGTCATGACTGAAGTACCGCAAACTCTTTGCAAACTAGTAAAAAATTTTGCTTTGTCTTGCCAAAAATACTTCAAACTCATTGCAAATCTTGTCATGCCACACTATCTGTTTACAACTGTTACCCTATAAGTTTAACCCTTTCAGGTCTATTGACGCATACGCACTGATGCATTGCTTCTATCACCATTAACAAATAAAGGTAATACTTATCCTTTAAAATTCGAGTCTTTTTTGGTATTTTACAAGTATAGCGTTTTAAAAAAAGCAGTGCCAACCGAATAAAAGTAGTGTAAGGGATGCAATGCGGAAACGGCTAAAAATCATAGACTCGAACGAGGTTAAAGGCAAAAATAAATAAATACATCAATAAATAAATATCAATTAAAACGATATTTTTGAAAAATCCAAGAATAATTAGAAAAATTCATTTAAAAATTAAAATTTTCAATATGAATTTAAAATGGATGAAGACGTGAACATAACTTAGTAAATTAACATTACTTTTTAATTTCTAAAAATTTTTATATGAAATAAGTTGCAGATTATAGATAAAATGCTAGTTTACAAAATATAACTACATTTGAAGAGTTAAAATAATAAAATATCCTTTCTGGGTTCCTTAACTTAACCAATCAATGAAAATAAGATTTCATAACAGTAACGAGGATGTGTGTATCTTGCCTTTGAATAGCATCCAATTTCTGAAATTTCTGTCCATGCGCTAATTGTCTAATCTCTCGACAGAGGGATTTCTTTTCCTTTCTTCACTTTCGTGAATTAAAGACAGTTTTGCATCCGTTTCACAACAGACTACTGATGCAAGTGGGTGATGGTATACCTAACGGGATATTTGCTGCGAATTTGTAAAGTCAAATTTGTCACGGCAATATAATATCAGAAAAAATGTTGCAGCTAAGGTGTATGCTATCTGGGTATGATATTTATTTTCAAGGAAAAAATTGTTAATTGATTCGAGTTGTAAAAAAATAGAAATATTAATAATACAGTACGGAATGTTTTGAAATGTTTTATCGATAGATTTCGGATTATGTTCATAGATTAACTTAAAGAATAAAATAAAATTCAGCAATTCAAGATACGGATACTGCAGCTAACTATTTGTAGCAGATGTCATGTACCGCTGCATATTAAATGCTTTAGTACTTTTCATATGGACTAAATGTTGTTGATTTTCCTGAAGTTACGTTTTTGCAGCATTATCATATTTCACATAAAAAAATTGTAATATCATTGTTTTTCTCTTAAGTAGTCAATAATATGTATAAAATAATGTTTTCTTTTATTTATGTCAAGTATAAGTAGGTGCGGTACTTAATGGGTTAAATGAGACAAAAATTAAATGAGGTAAATTATAGTCGTGGAAAAAATGCTTAAAATTTGGCAGTCATATTCGAAATTACGAAAATAGAGAAACTGCAGAAAGACTTAACCAGTTCATTTCGGGTGTTTAGAAATGTGCAGCACTGGGCTACATTTTATTCCATTGGTTTAATTTTATAATATTACTGGTTGTAAGTTTTTGATAAATAATCTCGACAATGCACTTACATTAAGATTTTTTTCAAGAAAAGTCTACCAAAAAGATTTTTTTAACCCTTTAGTGCGCAGCTTTGCATATGCAAACAACAGTGTTTTGAATTTAATACATTTTTTTATTCATATATGCCTAATTCACACCAGAAAATTAAAATAGCAATATTTGTTTTAAATAATAACAGACTTTACGTACTTAAAAAAAGCGAAATTAACCATTGAAACTTTCTGGTGCAAAGTCAGATTCTCTGGACTACGTAATTTCTAGAACGTATTCTATCATGGGAATTAAAGGGTTAAAGGTTAAGCTTTGCAAAATAAATAATTATATAAAATAATGTATTTGGAGACATACTGATTAAAATATTTACTAATTTGCAATATTTTAGCGCAAAACAGCCATACGACAGTAGTGTTTATATGTATTGCAGATGAGCAACAGAAGAAAAGTTTGACGTATTATATGAAAAATGTATCTCTAATCTTTTTCATTGTTTTTCCTGTGTAGTAAACTTTTAAGAGAATCATATACAATTTTTTCGAAACAAAATAAATAATCGCGCATTTAAGGATTAAATGCGTTACTATTTAACATAAAAATATCACTGAAAGGATTAATTGTAAAAAGTCAAAAAATGTTAATTGAAAACAAACGATTCTGATTATTTTCATATTTTGGATTTTTGAATGGAAACATTTGTGCATCTCCAAATCAAAAAATGAGAATAAATTATTTCATTTGTATTTGGACTTGCATTTAGCTTTATTTCAGTGTAGTACAATTGAAAAAGAACAACGGTTGATGATTTAATAAATTTGCATGTTATTAAAGAAAATTAAATCTGTAAAAGATTAAATTTTGAGTGAATATTGTAATTTAGTAAAATTATTTTTATTATAGAAGCATGCATGATAATCCCTTATAATGAAACAAACTAAGCTAAAAATGCAATAAAAGGGATAAAATACCTTTATTTAGAATAACTTACGTTTCATCGCAAAAACGACGACACTTTCAAAATGTCAAATATCAAATGTCGATTTTGAAAATGTCGCCGTTTGTGCGATGTATCGTATGTTAGTGTAACAGGGATGAGATTTCGGCGTTTTTGCACACCAGTATATTCTTAGAGAAAATGTTGTTCTGTTAAATCGCAAAAATGTTCTGATTAAATGCAATATCATTTTCTCTAACAAAATACTGGTGTGCGAAAACACACAAATATCATCCCTGCTCTAAATAAATGTATTTATCACTTTTATAGCATTTTTTTAGCTTAGTTTATTATCCTTATTTAAAATATTAGAATAATAAATAGGTGGTTCAAAAATTAGAATACTTATGAATTTTCCTTTCTGAGTCAGAAGTTTGCATGAATTAAGCATAAAATTAGCTTCTGCATGACTTTTCCTTTAGTTATAAAAACGCTATGCATCACCATTGTTTTCATTTTGAGCAAAACATGGGTCTTTTGTACGGCATAGCGAAGTTTACAAAGCATCGTACTATTGCATAAAGAAGGTCGTAATCAGCAATATATCGCCAGTTACTTAACACATTCACGAGGAGAATTCTCGTTTTCATTCAAAAAACATCATTGACTAAGGGCGTGGCTTCTGCTTATAGAAAATGTATTTATATCATGTTGTCCATATTTTTTTTTAGATTGTAAGACATTTTATATTAAATTCGTACATTGAAAGATATTTACCGATGCATAAACTTGGGAAACCTATATAGAACACCAATTTACAAAGACTTTCAGAACAGGGAAGGGTTTTTACTCTTTTAAAATTCATATTTGATAAAATTGCCCGTCGGCAATGCGTTAAAATGTTCTCAAACAAATGTTAGTAGAGCAATAAAGCAGTATTTTAACCCCTTGAGGGGCAAGCAACTACGTTTGTGAAATGCTTAATACCCACCGGAATCTTTGAAAAATTCTATTTCAAAATAATTAAAAGCAATTTTATGCCCTTTTTTCCACCAAAGTTAGAAAAGTAAAATTTGGTAACATTTTTCTGGTGTAAAATTTCATTAATCGTAAGTGGTATATAATATATACTGGTGCCCCTCAAGAGGTTAACGACAGACATTTTGAAAACAAGCATCTGAATAGCTGGCCGAAAGCTAAAAACTACACAGGGAGATGATAGAAATCTAAAGGGTATCGCTAGAAAAACTCGTTTTAGAAGATATTTGCATCGAAAGTGGAAAGAACACGATGTTGATGTGATTAAATATACAAGACTAAGACGTCACCATAAAGGAAAAGGGAGAGAGTGAAGTGGTGCAAAAAAAGGCTTTTGTGGTGTCTGGATGATTCGAGGAAAATATTATTTAGCGATGAGAGTGTGTTTTGCGTAACATATGGTTATAAAGGTGTTCGTGTGTGGCAAATGAAGCAAGAAGCATGTGACAGGAATTGCATGAAACGATCAGTGAAATTTGTAGCCATTGTAATGGTATGGGCTTGCAAGACTGCAAGTGATCCTGGAACGCTACGTATTTTTAACGAAAGGATTAATTCTGAGATATATCAAGGAATCCTTGAGCATTTCATGACACCATCGTCGGAAGATCTGTGTTGTGACGATTGTAATTTCCAACATGATTTAGCACCTTCACACAGGTCAGCGTCCACGAAGAACTGGTTTAAAAACACCAAATTAACGTCTTTCCCTGGCCGGCTAATTCGCCGAATTTAAATCTAATACAGAATATGTGGGGAATAATGACGAAAAGTTATTAAACGATATTACGACAAAAAACAAAGCTGCGCTTCTTTCCAGCACAAAGTCGACATGGTCATGTCTGGGCTGAAAACATTATCAACCGGTTGTACCTAGCTTGGCGAAGCGAGTTCATGCTGATGTAAAATGTAATGGTGATTCTACAAAATATTAAAGGATAACTATTTTTCCTTTTATTAAAAAAGGGGTATTATTTTGAATGCATTATTCTAATATTTTGAACCGGGTAAATGGTTATTCTAATATTTTGATTTTTCCCAAATGTGAATTATTATTTTAGTTTTTGTATTATTTCCTTTCATTTTTATGCTAAAAGATTTTAGAAACTATGTAGATTCTTAAAATATTTAGTTTTATCCTGTATTACATTTTGTATAAGCGGTATGTACAAAACCTTTTTTCACAATTCCTTTTTTTCTATTATTCCAATTTTTTGACTTGGGGCTGTAGAAATTAAATAAAAATCTCATTATCTCATTTAATTTTTTTAAATTTTAACTCATTACATTTTTTGCACTACAGCATTATATTTAAACCGAAAATAAAAATAAAATAATTATAGCTGCAATTGAAAGCATTAGTCAGAATTACGTTAAGTAATACGTTTGCACATGCGAATGCGCCTCGCAGTTGCCTACTACAATTTCCAAATAGAAATTATTGCTTTATTTCATCATAGGAATTTGTGATTAATTTATACTAATATTAATATTCAGAAATTGTCGTATTTTATGCGGTGACTTGACAGATTTATTAATCCAGTAGTGGCAAAGCAATTATATCTTAAAACGTGAGCAATAGTTTTGAAGGTTAACATATTGTCGTTACCATGTCAAATTATCTAATAGGAAATCAGTATTGCCAGTGGGCTACTTTTTTTTAAAATTCAGATTTCTTGATTGGCACTACTTTTCTGAAAGGGTAAAATTGCACCTGTTTTCGCTTTAATTAATATGTCATTAAACAAGGCGAATTTTACGATTTCAAAAAAGTTGTGCCAGTGAAGAAATTTGAATTAACCCCTTCGGGACAGGAGCCTTTTACAAAATTTTAAATCTTTTGTCACCGTTTTTTAAAAACAGAAATTTGTGTCTTCTTGAATCGAGAAAATGCGCTGATTAAATAAGGCAAATTTTACACATAAAATTTTGCTGGTGAGTAAAAACAAGGATTCTGAGTGCTCCATGCGGCACGTATACGTGTCGCTCGTCCCCAAGGGGTTAAAAAAGTAGCCCACTGGCAACACCGTTTTCATATTGGATAGTTTGACATGGTACCGGCGATATTGCTGACGGGACATGCTAATGCACGTCTTTTGGACTTGAGTAATTCCATCCACGGGCAGTACTTCTGCACTTTATGTGTTAGATTATTTCTCAATTACACAACATTCGTATTTTTACAATTACAGTGCTACGATATAAATAAGTTGATTACAAACAATACAGACATTCAGGGTAACTTTGTACCAGGGGGTGTAACTTTGCACAACCTCCTAATTTTCTATATTTTTGACTCCAAAAGACTAAATAAGCTCCAGAACTGTGCTCTGTTGGCAAGGTTCTAAACTGGGATTTCTACTCTTTATTTTAGAAAATAAATTAGCAACATTATGCGCAATTAATTGTATGGTCTAACTGTTTTTGTGAAGTACTGTTTTCAGGATAATTTTGCATGCTGCTTTGAAGTTGTTGTAATCCAATTAAATTTTCAGAGTAAATAACAATATACTCATTTAACAGACATAATATTATATAAATGTTGTAAATGTGTTAATATTTTGTGATTATTTATTTATTAATAGTTAATAAAATCTAAAATAAGAAGGCACTATTATTTTACCACATTTTCAGGGTAACTTTGAGCCTGCTGAAAGTTATACTGATGTTTATAATTTACTGATTATAGGTGCTACTGTCAAAAATTTCCGATATTTGCACATATATTTTATATAAATGCTGAAAGTGTGCATTAGATATAACATGTAAATATTTTTACAAATATGCGTAAAATACATAAAATTCATTTAAAGGCGTTATTCGGGGCGAAGCTACTCAAATTTGACATTTCATACATTCGACATTTTTTATTCGTGTTTGAATTATACTAGTACTAGTATGTATTACTGTAACTATGGATATATTATTGAGTTAAAACATTGAAAATTGTTTTTCACAGCATTTTTTTGTTTTATATGAACAATAAACAGGTTTTTTTTAAATTTCTAAATATTCATGTTTCTTCTTTTCCACTTTTCTTATGCCTAACATTTGTTGTAATATCATAAATTATACAAATTTTGTGATGTTGGGAAATGTAAATTTGCAGTCTTTACATATCTGAAAACATTTTTGGGGGTTCAAAGTTGTCCTAACTACAATACTTGTCTTATAATGAATTATTATAGATAATATTTATCATATGGTGCAAAGTTACCCTAAATGGCTGGGTAACTTTGAACCAGGTTAAAATTTCATTTTTTATTGCTTTTATCATTAATATTCCTTAATTTTTGATAGTCATGCAATAATTTAGGATCATTTCTTCCCTTTTATCCCCCTAGTTGCAACAATATTCCTAAAATAAGAGTGTGGCATATGAAAATAGAGAAAATGCGGATCAAAGTTACCCTGAATGACTGTACTGTTACTATATACATTCATTTATAAAATTAACACGAAAAGTGAAATATATTTTTTAAATAATTCACATGGAAGTATAACAGCCATAGGCTGGGCTTCCTATTTAACCCTTAAATTCATAGTGAAATATTAATCCTGTAAAAATTACAAAAATATGCTACTAAATAAAGTTAAACATCTACCTTAAAATGTATAGTGCCTAATTCTTAATATAAGAATGAAAAAATTAAGATTTTTACATAATTACATAATTCATGCATTTAAGGGGTTTTACAAAATAAAAAATTGTATAAAATAAGGCATTTAGATTCATGCTTATTAAAATATTTACTAATTTGCAATATTGTAGTTATTGCAGTAGTTTTTACTTGTATTGCAAATGTGGAACATAAGAAAAGGTTGACGTATAATACGAAAAATGTCTCTCTGATTTTTTTTTTATTTTATTTTCTGTGTACTACACCATTCTGAGAATCATATAAATTTTTTCGAAATAAAATAAAAAATCATGCATTTAATTCTTTAGTGCGCAGCTTTGTACAGTCGTGGAAAAAAAAGTAAACACCCCTACTAACTCTTCAACAAATTATCGTAGACGGAAATTACTGGTACCGAACGATTTGAAATAAAGTCTACTTTTAAATGACGTATATAAAATTTGCTTAGGGGGTCATCTACATATTAAAACGAACCCAAACCTCATTTTTTTCCGATGGCAATACCCAATTTTAACGAGATATTTCAAATCTTCGGTTTAAAATATGCCTAGATACCAAATTTCAAGTCATTTGAATGATAAGTTTTTGAATTATAAACATTCAAAATTTAGTGCTTCTAATGTTAAATTACATTTTCATATTTTTATTTATATCTTCTGAAATTATGCTCCTAATGTGCTAATTTTTTGTTTAGAAATAAAACTAATGTGCCCAAACATAAATACGCTGAATTTGCAATTTTTATAATTTTATGATATGAATTATGAATTATGAAATTAATATTCGAAAAAATTATGAATTGCAACCTACAATTTTTTTGATGGATTTAGATTTATTAAATCCAGCTTTATGAAAATCCCAAATTTCACATTTTTCTTCCAAGTAGTTTTCAAATTATGCTTTAAAAACGGCAAAATGATGGTTTAAGGGGCCGTCTATGATTGAAGTGAGTAGATATTTTGAAATTTCTTCTGCTGCCTTGTTATCTAACAGACTTCATTGACTGCTTAAGGTGCCTTGATCAAGAAGGCGGCTCTCTCGGTTAGCAATCGCGAACCCAACTTCAATTTGGATACAGCCCTTAAAATACGCTCGTTTTAAAATAATTAATTTCTCGGAAACTTATGGTACGAATTGCATAAAAATTTGTTTTTAGGCTAGTTGAAGGGTGTAGAGTTCATTTATGCTGTCAGAATTGGGTATTGCCTTTGAAAAAAAATGAAGTTATGGTTCGTTTTAATATGTAGATGGCCCCCTAAGCAAATTTTATATACATCATTTAAAAGTAGACTTTATTTAAAATCGTTCGGTACCAGTAACTTTCTTCTACGATAATTTGTTGCGGAGTTAGTAGGGGGTGTTTACTTTTTTTTTTCCACGACTGTACATATGCAAACAACAGCGTTTTGAATTTAATAGATATTTTTATTCGCACACACCTAATTCACACCAGAAAATTAAAGTAGCAATATTTGCTTTAATTAATAACAGACATTCCGTATTTACACAAAGCGAAATTAATCATTGAAACTTTCTGGCGCAAAGTCAGATTCTCTGACCTACGTAATTTCTAGAACGTATTCTATCATGAGAATTAAAGGGTTAAAGGTTAAGTTTTATAAAATAAATAATTATATAAAAAAGGGAATTTGGAGACATACTTATTAAAATATTTACTACTTTGCATTATTTTAGCGTAAAACAGTTACACGACAGTAGTTTTTACTTGTATTGCAGATGTGCAACATAAGAAAAGCTTGATGCATCATATGAAAAATGTATCTCTGATTTTTTTTTCATTATTTTTCCTGTGTAATAAATATTTCAGAGAATTTTATATATTTTTTTCGAAACGAAATAAAAAATCGCGCATTTAAGGAATAAAGGTTAAAAGACGAAAACTAGCAGTCATCAATGTTTTAGGAATCTTTAATATACACTGCTGGCCATTAAAATCGCAACACCAGGAAGGAATGATCTTACGAACGTCAAAATCACATGAAAAGAAGAAGAGGTTGGAATATGCAAATGAATAGTATTTCAACGCATTTAGACGACACTGGCGAGAGAAACGACATCTGAAGCACTGCCTAAAATAAAAGTTGCGTAGTGGATTTCTCATTAGGAAAGCACTTTGTAAGGTCGTCGATTGCTCAGAATATCTTGTTATGCCTTGAGTAATAAGAAGAAATACTTACCAGCAAATGTCGGATATCGATAGTGGCAGGATCGTTGCCTGTCGAGAGTGTGTATCGTCGTTCCATGATATTGCCCATCGCACTGGTCGAAGTCCAACTACTGTCATGCAAATATGGAATCAATGGGTTGCTGAGGGTCATACTGAACGGCTTGAAGGATCTCAACGCCCACCCATGACTAACGTCCGAGAGGCTATACATATTATGAAGTCGGCCCTGCAAAACCGTACAACCACATCATGCACCAATAGTCAGGAAATGGGAATGTTTGCAGCGTGCCCAGTATCCGCTCGTACGGTGTGACGACGTTTTGCAGCAGCGTGGACCTGTCAACACGGCGACCATTACTGGGACTTCTCTTGACAATGCAGCATAGAGAGAGTCGGCGACCCTGTTGATCCGAACGACAAAATTGGACACAGGAATGACACAGTGTCTTCTTTTCAGACTAATCCCGGTTCTGCGTGCAATATTCTGAAGGCCGTACATGTTTCTGGAGGCTCCGAGGAGAACGCTCGTCGCCTGCTTGCAGTCGATATCGACATAGGTGCCCTGCACCTGATGTGATGGTTTGAGCAGATATTGGTTACTCGACACGCACATCTTTATTTCGGATCGACGGTAATTTGAACGCAGGTCGGTACATCTCTAACATCTTACGTCCAGTGGTTGTGTCCTGTGTTCGAGGCCTGCCAAACGCTATCATTCAACAAGAAAACGCAAGTACCGCATGTTGCACGTCGTGATCTGACCTTCCTGGATACACGGGGTGCTTTATTTCTTCCCTGGCCTGCACGGTGTCTATATCTGTCACCCATTCAAAACATCTGGTCATGGATTTCTGAGAGACTAGCCTGCCACTCCTTTCCAGCTAATACGGTTGATGAAGTGTGACATAGACTTGAAGTAGCATGGAATCAGACCCATTTCTGTCATCCACTCCCACCTCGACTTCATGCCTAACCGGGTAAGGGCCGTTTTAGCTGCCAGGAGGGGGCAGCTGTTTCTACTAATTTCGCACTTCTGCAAACACCCAAACTGCTTACAAATTTAATCATTTTGTTTTCATGTCATACTGTTTATGTACAATAAATATCTTTTTTGTATTTTCTTTCTTTTATGGTTTTGCAATTTTAATGGCCAGCAGTGTAGTATCTTTAAAATGTTTGATCCCGCTTTCAACAACTAATACCTAAAAGTAATTGATCAAGTGTGTTAGCGAAATACTACAAGGAAACTTTTAATATCTTATTTATTAGCAGAATTTCTGTGATTGAATAAGGCAAATACTAATTTGCGTAAATAGTAGTCGTACATAATAACAGATTTAATCAGGAGAATATTACTCTTTAATCCTTGAATTCATAGCTACGATATCTACATCACATTTTATTTAATTCTTAACAGCCAGTACATTTATGTAGAAATAATTATGCTGTAAAAATTACAAAAATATAGAGTTAAAAAATCTATCTTAAAATTTCTGGTCTCTAATCTTTAATATAAGAGTAAAAAACATAATTGAAAAATAATAATTTACGCATTTAAGGGTTAACTTTTTCAAAATAAAAAATTATATAAAATAAGGTATTTAGATTTATACTTATTAGAATATTTACTAATTTGCAATATTTTAGTTTTTTCTTGTATTGCAGATGTGCAACATAAGAAAAGGTTGACGTATTATACAAGAAATGTATCTCTGATTTTTTTCATTATTTTTCCTGTGTTATAAACCTTTCAGAGAATCGTATGTGATTTTTTCGAAAAAAGAAATCATGCATTTAAGAGTTAAAAAGATATGTAACGGTTAAGTAATCGGAATAATAAAAAGAAAAATCGCCCATATAGCAACACTGTTTTCCTCTAGATTTCCTCGCCTCTGGTGTTAATTTCATAAACCCGTAGTTACCAATATATTAGGCTTTTTCCTGTACCATAAAAACTTTATAATAAATTTTACCTTTCTAAATCGGCGTAATCTGCTGATTAAAAAAGACAAAAATTTCTATTAAATGTTTGTGGTACAAAAAAGCGGAAGAGTTGGCTGCTATGTAAACCCCAGGAACATAACTGGCAGAAGTTTACGGTGTTGGAAAATTTTTAGCAACTGTAAATTTGTACACAAAAATCAATTTCAAAATTATGCAATAATACAGAACTTCAACGCAATATACGAAGACATAAAAAATATATAGCCAGTGTGAAGACATCATGAACGCAGAAGCTCCAAAGGCTAAGTGACAATCTAATGTTACTTTTAGTGTTATTATGCTTAATGAGGAAAAACACGCAACTGAGACAGTGTTGCCAGTTTGGCCTCCATTTCTAATTAGAAGTTTTGAGTTCATATCAGAAATAAAGATTTTGCAAAATTTTTTTCTTTATTTAATGAGAGACATTTCGCGACGATATAAAAATTCTTCTTTCGAAATTTACGCTATGAATTTGAAATTTCGAATTAAAATTGGAGGCCAAACTGGCAACCTTGAACTGAGGAATCATTTGATAGCCGTCCTTCAAAGATGTAGCTCTTGAGAAATTCCATTTTCTGCGAGACGACAGCTCCCCTCGTGTTCATACAAGAAGTCACTGAACATTCTTTGGAAGTTGTTCATAATGCTGGCAATGGTTCATGGCGTTCTTGAAAATTTTAACCATAGTAAAAATTTTACACTAAAATATTCCTACAAATATGCATTAATTCAGTATTTCAATGGAAGAAGCGTAACTCTGTATTCTAAAAAATGTAACTAACGCTGTCACTGCCGCATTAAATGAATTTTTTGTAACTGGGGATCCTTCTTCGTCAATATTAAGAAAACTACTACATACAAAAATATGGAAACGGGTTACATTATAGAGAAATGTTAGATAAATACGCTGAAACAGACATTTTTTTTAATCGAATAATTATTTTAACTCATTAAAGCTGGTTGGAAAGAAAATTTGCCATGTAACGTGAAAAAAACTTTTAAATTTGAATACCAGTATTTTAGTTTGTAAATTTTCACTTTATCTAATCTCAAATTTTGAGCTATTAAATAATTAAAAATTGCAATGTTTTAAAAACTGGTGTAGAGAATTAAAAGAAATGTAAAATAGGTTCGTCTTTAATGGGTTAACCACCTAAGGGGCGGTGGTATCTTTATAAAGCTACTTAATTTTAATTCCCAAATGCCATAGTGACACCAAAATTTTAGTAAAATAAAATTCGGTTTATTATATATGCGAAATATAGTTTCTTCTTATTTACAAATAAATTTGTTTTCAAATTCCAGTGTCATTCATTAATTTCAACTCTTTAGCAATGGTATAGCTTTGCCCCTAAAAGGTTTAAAATATATTTAATGTTAAAGTCGGTCAAAATCGTTCCATTAAAAAAAACAAACAATTTTTTAGGTTTCCATCTTGCTAGCAGTCCTTTAGATATGCGACATCTATATTCTAGGGACAACATGTTCTCTCGCATCTCCACATTTGCACTATACGAATTTACATATGTCATTTCATGCATAGCAAAAAAGAGCCGGTGCCACAATTTTTTCGATTTCCTATAAAAAATAATAATGAAACAGAAAAAGAAATACTTGGAAAATTATTACTGCAGTATATTTTAGTGTAATTACATTTTAAAGCAGATGAAAACGATGGATAACTACACAGACGAAAAGTTAACACTTTTTCTCCAACACCCAGTGCACTGACGGTACTTATAAATACCAAAGAGTAATTCAACTTTTAAATCCGACAAAATTCACCTAAAATAGCAAGTCAAATTGTATTTTAAGACCATAATGAACACATAAAAAATCCAACACTTATCTTATATCCTTTACTGTGTTTGCAGCAATAAAAAGACGAGCGTGACAATCTGTACAAAATGTCGGCACAAAACATATCGAGTGTTTCAAAGATAGCCTCCTTCCTCGCTAAAATAATAAACCTAGAACTACTGCTGCCATGTATCCGGATGAAGTGGAGTTAAAAGAGTGTTTTTGCAAAGTACCATTACAATATTGGAAATATTCACTATGGGATGAAAGTTTAAAATCTGTGGTACTTATAAGTACCGTCAGTAGATAAAGGGTTAAACACTATTTTTACCGAAATCCTTGCCTGATTTAATTTTAGAATTTCCATTTATCGTCGGATACCACGAAACTTTTACAGAAAATGTCGATTTCTTCAATCGCAGACATTCGATAATTAGATAAGGGAATGGTTGCTGTAAAATTATAGTGGTGTCGAGAGTGCCACAATTGGCCATCCCTGATCTATACTAATAAAATTAGAGAGTTTGTCTGTGTGAATGTGCGCCTGTTGGCCAGTGTTGCCGCTGCCATCGAAATACTCAAGGCCAGAGGACACGTGTGTGACGCCATCAGTAACCAAGTTCCTTCTCACTAGTGTATGAATTCATACCGGAAATTTTTGAATAGAAATTTTCTTTTATTTTATATGGGGAATATCTATCATCTTATGGAGCAATATTAACTATTTAAATTAACTGGTGAGAATTTGGAATCCCCCAATAAAAAATCGGCTAGATGCGGCAACATTGTGGCATTCCGCATCTGTCTGAAAATCTGGATGGCCAGCGAAATCTACCTCGCGCAGCGATATGAAAATGTGCATGGGGATAGCCCAAGACAGGTCCTAATGCACCGTAGGCTCCGCTTTTATATATTTTGACGATAATCTGAAATATTAATTAAAAAATCATTAAAAAAGGCGACCCGCTTTCACAAATGGGCGGAGGCCCGTTCTCCCATGCTTAGGCCCTTCTTTCCCAATTTTAGCGTCTTTTACCGTTCAGCGGCAGCGTTGCTAGGGGGCTACTTTTTCAAATTCAGAATTCTTGATTGGCACCAGTTTTTTGAAATAGTAAAATTGGCCTTATTTAATGACACATTTATTAAGGCAAAGACAAGCGGATTTTACAATTTCAGAAAAGTGGTGCAAATCTAGAAATGTGAATTTAAAAAAAATAGAACCGCTGGCAACTGTTCCGCCGATATTTTTTGATATTCGTAAAAGAATTCCAGTTTCAATGTTTTAGTCCACAATGGTAAATTTTATTCTTTCCGACTTTTCAATTTTTAGCGAATTGAAATTCTATTTTTAACGTTTTATCGCGTTCCGTGTTGATGTTTTGACATTCGTAAAAGGAATTCGTTTTCAATTTTCTACCCAAATTCAGTTAATTTCGTCCTCTGAGATTTTTGAATATTCAAAGATTTTTAATCGACTTTCAAAACGATTTTTATCGTTTTTTCGTGTTGAGCGGAGATTTTTGACCAGTAATAAAAGGAATTCGATTTCAAACTTTTTGCCTAATATAGTAAATTTTATGCAACACGATTTTTGATTTTTTCAGCGATTTTTAATGCGAATTTTAATGGGATTTTTATCGTTTTTTCGTGTTGCGTGAAAAATTTTTAACATTTATAAAAACAATTCGATTTTAAACTTTTACCCTAAAATAGAAAATTCTATCCACCGCGATGTTTGATTTCTTCTCGACTTTTAATGTTTTTTGAGCTACGGCGCAATTTTTTGAAATTGCTAAAAGGAATTTTGTTTCAACATTTTAGCCTAATCTTTTACCCATACATTTTATGCATGCTTTGCGTGCCACTATTTTTAAGTTTGCCATTTTTTATTGTGAGTTCTAATGCGTGTTTAGCGTTCTTTCGTTTTTAATGACAATTTTTTGATATTCGTTAAAGAATTCTTGTTACAATGTTTTAGTCCACTGTTGGAAATTTTATTCTTTGAATCTACTTTAAATTTTCACGATTTCAAAGCGATTTATATCAATTTTTCGCGTTGCGCGAATATTTTTGATTGTTCATAAAAATAATTCATTTTCAAACTTTTAGCCTAATGCAGTACAGTTTGTAGGACGCCTTTTTTTATTTTTTTAGCTATTTGTAATGCAGTTTTCAATGCGAGTTTTAGCGTTTCTGGCGTTCGAGGAAATTTTTTTTTACATTCGTTACACGAATTCTGTTTCGAACAGTAACACTAATATGGAAAATTTTGTTCTCTGCAACTTTAATAATTTTTGGCGTTTTTAATACGATTCTCAATGTTTTCAATGCCATTTTTAGTATTTTGTCGCGTTCTGCGGCGATTTTTTGACATTCGTGCAAAGAATTCTGTTTCAAACTGTTAGCCTAACACACTAAATTTTGTCCTCAGCTGTTTTTTAAATTCTTGCAATTTTTACTGAGATTTCCAATGCCCCTTTTTAAATTTTTTGTTGCGTTTTTGACGGGTTTTTTTTATATTCGTAAATGAAATTCTCTTTCAATCTTTTATTCCAATATAGTAAATTTTATCCTCTGCGTTTGTTTATGCGATTTTCAGATTTTTTCTTGATTTCTTTGCGGTTTGTCGACATTAGTAAAAGAGATCCGCTTTATATCTTTTAGTCGAATACAGTAACTTTTGTTCTCTTTTCAATAAAGTTTATTTAGAATTCGTGCAAGAATTTTTAATTTTTTTACGATTTTTAGATTTTTTTACTTTTTTTTTTGTTTTTTTTTTTTTTTTTTTTTGTCTTAGGCAACTCCAGGCAGCTGAGCTAGTTATTTATAATTTCGTATTCTCAATAATTAATTTTTATTACGTTACTGATTTTTACATAAAATGAATTAGTATATTGAAAAACTATAGCTGTGTCAATTTGTAGCTTAAACCTATAAGTTGTCACGGGTCCTACAAACTGGTGTACTCTCACACATTTTAGCACTATTATTTCGGAATAGTAATTTCTGTCTTTTTTAATCGCAGAATATTAACAAAGATCTTTCGATTAAATTAGAGAAATAGTAGTATTCGAAAAGTTGAATTGCACCACACCTACTTGTACAGGATCTGACTGTTACGAGATATATGTGATTGCAATCAGCCGTCTAGAGGAATTCTTGAAATGTGAATTATTGCCACCTATATATATTTTTCTTATTTCAAAATCCATCAATTGGCATTTTTTTTAAATTCATGCCATAATATATGAAATATAAAATATATATGTATTTCACAGGTGTCAAACTAGTGGTATCCGCAGGACACCGTTTGACACTCCTGATGTGTATGATATGCAAAAATGAAATTTTGAAGAATTGTTAATATGTGAACATCTAAACCTTAATATATGCATAACATAAAGCAGTGGATAGATCTTCTAAACGATTGAAAATAATAACCTTTGCCATACACTTTTAAGACAATTTAAAAAAAAAAAAATCTGCCTCAACGAAAAATATTTGTAAGTGGTACCAAAAACATAAAAATTATCGCCTACGGCGATCCTGAATGTAGGTTTTCTCTAGAACTATTCACTTAGCTCTTTAATCTCTGGTGGGTGAACTTCTTCTGAGTTAATTTTAATTCATAATTGTCACAATGGTACCGGGATTTACGATCAACTTTAATTGATAGTAAATAAATGTATTCTTCAGGTACATGATAAACAGAAAATTTTGTTTCAAAATACTCGTGCCACTATGAAATTTAGCGATTAAAATTAAGTAGAAAGAAATTCATCCGTCAGACCTTAATGTACATCAATATGTATATACAGTGTGCTCAGCAAAAGTTTAGAAACTGGTGATTTTTAACCTTTAAAAAAAAATACGAACACTTGGGTCATACTAATGGCTGTACTTATTTTTTAATATATTTTAAACGTTTTAGGACAAAAATAACGGTTTTAATGTGGGATATTACTTAATTTAACTGAAAAAAGTGAAATTTGCATGTTGCAAAAATTTAGACACTTTTGTGATTTTTAGGCAACTGTTCACGGAAAAACGCAAATTTCAAACTTATGAAGTCACATGCATGAAGTATTTAAGTGCACATTGCGATAATATCGGTTAGTAAAGATGCCGCGAGCTAGAAATTTTCAGTCAGATGAAGTAATTAAAGCATGGAAGCTGAAATCAAAAGGGAAGACTGTTGCAGAAATTTCAGCTACTTTGAATCGTCCAAAGAAGTCTGGCTATTAAGTGCTGTCTAAGGGTGACTCTTTCAAAGCAAAACATAAATCTGGAGGGCCTCGTGTGGTCAGAAAACAAGATTATAGAAGGATCCATTAACTGGTATCTGTGACAGCGTTTCTGTCCCATAGCTATCATTTTTATTCAAAATTAATTTAAAACATAACTTTCTTACTTTTAGATCATATTATCCTCCCCCCCTCTTTCCTATAATGAAATATGTGATTAAATTCATTTTTCAAAACCATCCAGATTTTTATTAATGTGTTTTCTTTCTTCTTTCTAAAAACATCTTTATTTCAGGCCGCTCAAAGATTCATTTCTTTTTTTTCCCTTTTTCCTTATCTGTCTGTTTCCGCTCCCAGTGCAATGAAATAAATAAAAATCACAAGGCGCGGCTGCTAGTAACAATATCTCTTCATGTAATTTCATCGGATTTTGCCCACCGCAGTGAAAAGCTTCCTTATCACTGCTAAGATGGAACCGTTGAAAAGCGTGTAACAACGAATGTGAAAGGAAACACTTGTCGCTACACTTCGCCAAATTCAAACATTGGCACCCTGAACGAACTGTGGACAAAGGTTTTATTCGCGAGTCAAATGATTATCCCAAATAATCCAGCAACCCGATGAGAACAACGAAACGCGTGATGGAAAATGGTTGCCAGTCTACAAATCCTGGGAATCATTATCTAACCGAAATGATTACGTTAAAAATGCCCGCAACATACAATCGCGAAATGCCAAGAAAGGCATCTGGTACACCAACTGACAAAAAGATTTAACCTCCATGAAACGGGATTTTAAAAACCGCATCTCATTTCGATGTGAGAGACGGCAGAAATATCTGGGAGGTGTTTATATTACAGACTGGCATTCGCTTAAACAAGTGTTACATAAAATTACATACTGCAGAGAGATGAAAGGGAGATATGCAGAGAATCGCATAAAATACATTCCTTTCACATTCTTTGTTACACGCTTTTCAACGGTTCCATCTTAGCAGTGATAAGGAAGCTTTTCACGGTGGTGGGCAAAATCCGATGAAATTACATGAAGAGATATTGTTACTAGCAGCCGCGCCTTGTGATTTTTACTTATTTCATTGCACTGGGAGCGGAAACAGACAGATAATTGAAAAAGGGAAAAAAAAAGAAATGAATCTTTGAGCGGCCTGAAATAAAGATGTTTTTAGAAAGAAGAAAGAAAACACATTAATAAAAATCTGGATGGTTTTGAGAAATGAATTTAATCACATATTTCATGATAGGAAAGAAGGGGGGGGGGGGGATAATATGATCTAAAAGTAAGGAAGTTATGTTTTAAATTAATTTTGAATAAAAATGATAGCTATGGGACAGAAACGCTGTCACAGTATCTAGACAAATGATGACTGCTAATCGCATTAAAAGTGAGTCAGAGCTTTCTGTGTCAACGGATACTTTCGTAGATGAATTATAGAAAGATATACATTAGTTTAAATGAAAATGATAAAACAACCAGCCTTGAAATCTCAGAACAAATTCACTTCTTTCCTTCGCGGAGTAATTCTGTTTATAAAACTGATGAAATCATGGACTGAATCCAGAATTAATAAAAGAATTTATTAGGAAACAGGAAATTGCTTATTTTCACGTACATTATTAAAGGAAAATTTTAATTAAATCTTCTTGATGCTGTGTGTCTATTTTGGAATTAAAATTATGTGTCCTTTTTAAGGACACCGCCCTCGAAAGAGTTAATGATTTTGGCCTCACTTTATTTTAATTCTCAAGTGTCTCTGGAGTTTCTCAATGGTTGCCAAGCAGCATAAGACTACATACATACAATGGAAAACAATTTACAGCCATTTGGTGAACTTTTAGCTCGTCCAAAGTATGTATTTGAGCAAGATAATGCGTCTATTCATGTTGCATACAAATAAAAAAATTGGTTTAACTCTCAAAATATTACTGTTCTCGACTGGCCGCCCGCGTGTAAGCCTGACCTGAATCCAATCGAAAACTTTTGTGGCATTATATCTCATACGGTTTATGCATTTTTTTGACAATACTCCTCTGTAAATGAACTTCGATCTGCTGTTGAATGTGTTTGGTACGAATTAGACCCACAAGTGATGCAGGATTTAGTTTCTTCGAAGTTAACTCACCTTTTTGCATTGATAGCAGACAGTGTGGGTGCAGTTTTATTTTAATTTATGGATATTTTTCTGTTAACAGACAAATTGTCTATACTTTTGCTATAATGTTAAATTTGTTTTTTTGTCATTATATATTATGTAATGTGTATAAATTAAAATTTATTGTTTGTGTATGAAAGATAAGTCCTCAGTAATATATGACAGTTGAGTTACAACAATTCGTTACATACTTCTCAGTACAGAAGCATAAACGATCATTGTCTAAACTTTTTCTGAGCACTGTAAATGCATTAAAATCGCTTACGTACAACGAATTCTAGCAATTATTTTGAGAATTATTCAATTTTCAAATGATTTTATCATAGAATTGGTTATGAATGAATTAAAAATGAAACAAACGCATGTCCCGTAGGAGAGCTTAGCCTTTTTTTCATTCAAAAATAACGAATCTATACAAAAAAATTTGACTAGCATTTTTCTCTATTTAATCACCTTTCGCAGTTACATAAAGTAAAAATGCTTCTTTCTCAATTTCCAGTATAATTTCGGGATGTTATAATAAAAAAGGATGCGAAACTCTCAAACTTCATAAAATGTAGTGGATTGTGTATAAAAGCTGCAAATGTTATTATCATCATTAACACATTGCGGAAGCGCAATTTTTATCAAATCTGAATTTTGAAACAGTAGAAGCTCCTCCCTGTTCTGAAATTCTTTTGCAAATTGGTGTTCTAGATTGGTTTCCCAAGTTTATGCATCGGTAAATCTCTTTCAATGTACGAATTTAATACAAAATGTCTTATAATCTAAAAAAAGTATGGACATGATAATATAAATGCATTTTCTGTAAGGTAGAGGCCACGCCCTTAGTCAATGATGATTTTTGAATGAAAACGAGAATTCTCGTTTCCCGTCATGAATGTGTTAAATAGCAGGGCTCAAAGCTAATAGGAAAATATTTTATTGTTCCGAAGACTATTTCGAAGCAATTATTTTCATGATATATTTCTATTGGATATACTAAACAAATTTAGCCGAAAGATTATTGATTGTAGATAGGAACGATAAAATGTCTCCTAAAAGGGAGACTAGGGTTGGTTGTTACAATTTTTACTTCATATTGTGTACGAGGGTGGTTCAATAACTATTGTCCCGAATGTGTATAAAATATTTGTACTTTGATGGTTGATGCGAAATATTGAAGCCTAATGTCTTAGAATCCTATATGCTCAATTTCAGAGCCGTAGCTGCTATTTTAACATTTTTTTTCGTTTTAGGTGTGAGAGGTGGCACCTAGCTTGAAAGGGTGGTTGGGGGGAAAGACTGGTTTGGAGGTTATGGGGCCAGACCTAAAGCAGTTCTTTGATAGATTTTTGACAGTGGATGAGACGTGGATACATCACTATGATCCCGAGTCCAAACGTCAGTAGCCACGTCTCATTCACTGTCACCCCCAATCCCCCTCCCCCTTTTTTTCAAACTTGGTGCGACCTCTCACAACCAAAACGAAAAAAAATTAATATAGCAGCTACAGTTATGAAATTGGGCATATAGGCATCTAAGACATTAGGCTTCAATATTTCACATCAACCATCGCAGTACAAATATTTTATACACACTCCTGACAATAATTATTGAACCACCCTAGTATTGTTGCAGTTTGGTGAATCTTGAAACGCTTTAGAAACAATTTCGAAAACTTGAAATAATTCGTCAGTTAGAATCACCTGTAGTATATTTTATAAGTTTAACAGATTTTGATAAAACAATCGTTTTTATTGAATGAACAAACTGTAACAATTTTCTCCTTCTGGACGTTGATTGATAGATCTTTCGTTTAAGTCGTTACATATACATATACAGAGCTGCCAAGTCTCCGGCTTTTTGTTTACCGGTATTTTAATACAGAATATGTTGTTTTATTTGATTGGAACATTTGTGCGGATTTAAAAGAACAACATTTTCTTTAAGATAATACTGGTGTGCAAAAAGCCGGAGATTTGGCAACTCTGCATATAGGAAGATGTATGCTTACAAGTCGTCGTCGGAATTAGAATGAATACAAATATAATAAGCACCTGAGTCGGTACACTCTTCATGAGCCCAATTCTTGCATTCGGTGAATCGTATCGACTTTTCATTTGGAATCGAATTTGAATATGATTCACCACACACACGATATGTAAAAATTTTCTTATTCTGAACTGTACGTGACGGTAGTGGAGCCCGTTTTCTTTTTTAGATTTTTCCAGTTCGTGAACCACTTGGGGAGGAGCGACCGGTATACGTGCCACTTAAGTGCTCAGAATTCTTCATTATTCCCACCAGTTATTTTTAATTGTAAAGTTTGTCTTGTTTAATAATAGCATTTTTGCGATTTAGTTACTGAAATTTTTCGTTTTTCAAAAACCGGTGGTAAAAGATTAAAAATTAAGCAAAGGGTACTCGTCGCGAAGGGGTTAACCCTTAAATGCACGATTTTTTATTTTGTTTCTAAATATATATATGTATATATATATATGATTCTAAGAAAGGTTTATTACATAGGAAAAATAATGAAAAAAATCAGAGCTATATTTTTTGTATAATACGATACTTTTTTATTATGTTGCAGATCTTCAACGCAAGCAGAAACTACTGTTATAACTAAGATAGTGCAAAATTAGTAATTATTTTAATAAGTATGAATCTAGCTAACTTATTTTATATGAATTTTATTTTGTAAAACTTAACCCTTAAATGCATGAATTATCCACTTAGAATTGTGTTTTTTATTCTTATATTAAGGATTAGACACCAGAAATTTTAATATAGACTTTTAACTTTATTTAAGAGCATATATTTGTAATTTTTTACACGATTAATATTTCTATATAAATATAGTGGTTTCTAAACTTAAATTAAAAAGTGATACATATATGCATCACTATACATTTAAGGGTTAAAGTGGAGTCTTCTTTTCGAATCAAAACTTTTTATGAATTACCTGGCCTTCTCGACATTTTAAATTTCTTCTTCATTTGACAACTTATATGTGATTGGTATTATAGCTAAGTTCCAACGACTTCATCCACCATTATAACTTTTACATTGCGCAGGTAAAGAATAAACGAATGTCAGCTGATTGTGAAGTTTTAGTTTGTTAAATACATGTTGCACGAATTTAGATTGAAGGAGAGAGACGCAGCTGGTTCTTGGAATCTTGATGAAGGGCAACATGTCGTAGCTACTTCGGTCATTTCCGACAGTGCCGTACGCAGCGTGCGTCATGATATCCGGATTTTTGTTTAATTAGACATTCCGAATTCTCACCATAAAATTTTAACTCTTATTTTTGTTTTACAACAGGGGTCGCCCACTGTGGCACCCCAGATACCGCTAAAATTCTACAGAAAAAGTCGACTTCTTGAGTCGCAGAGATTCGATGATTAGACAAGGCAATGATTACTATAAAATTTTAGCGGTGTCGAGCGTAGTGTTGCCAGATGGGCTACTTTTTTAAAATCAGATTCTTGATTGGCTCCAATTTTTTCAAATGGTAAAATGTGCCTTATTTAATGACATACTAATTAAAGCAAAAACAAAGTGAATTTTACCGTTTCAAAAAAGTGGTGCCAATCAAGAAATCCGAATTTTAAAAAAGCAGCCCACTGGCCGAGCGTGCCACAGTGCTCACCTCCAAAGCGTTATAAGTAAGCGAACAAACTTAATGCTGGAATCAGGCGTAAATTAACATAGTTGCGCCACCCTGTGGACGGAGTGATAATTCACATACGCGGGCTTTTAGTGTGGCGCGTATTTTCTAAATCTTTAGTCACTCATAGAAATGAATTTTGTTTGCCACATTTACTGCAATATAACGGCGTAGCGAGAGAGGCAACCAGATACACTTAACACTACGAAGTTTTTCTTCGCCTTATCAAAGCACTCCAGTTATTAATCAAGGTGACAAAAACTTTACAATTTTAGTGGCGTGAGTATGAAAACAGTTAGGTATCTACCTGTTGTTCAAACTCCATCCGCTACGTGGCTCATGACCTTGTTTGATGTGACCTCGCTTTTAACCTTGCGGTTACTTCTTCCATTTAAGATGGGACGCTTACTTATATCGCTTTGCTCACCTCTGCCGGACGAGGTAATAAAGTAACGAAAGTAAAAGAAAGTAATAAAATAAAGTAAAAGAAAATTACTAATTAAATTTTTGTGGTGGGAAATCAAAATTTCTAAAAAAAAAAACTACCAGATGCAGAAACACGGGTGGCTAGTGACATACATCAGTGATGGAAAATGGGCGCAGAGGTGGAGCCTATTGCCACCACTAAGTTTTAATGTTATTTTTCCACTTATCTAATAACAGAATTTCTCAGTTTTTATTAAAGTGAAGAATACTATAAAAAATTAGTGGTGTCAACAGGCTCCACCTCTGCGCATATTTTATACCACTGCATGCATCCGCTAACAGCGCCAAAGCGCAAGGGGTTAATGGAGGCGGTGTCATTTCATTCACAGTTGGTTCTTTTAGCTAATCAACGTCAATAAAAAGGTTACTGATACTGCCAGGGCTTGGACGATCTATAACATCAGAGGAAGGGGATTCATCGTCAGTAAATACGTTTCTGTTAGTCAGCCGTTCTTTCGAAACACGGAAAACTGGTTGAAATTTTTTAGGCGTTGCCGCTAGAGGTAACGCCTTGTGGGATATTTTAAATAGACGTTGTTTTTCCGGGATTGTTACGCATCGAAGCGTCACAAAAAATGTTGACATATTTTTTAAAGGGACCAGAACGCCTGGAAATTTTACTCAAGTTTCATAAAAATATTTGACACCAGAATTTTTATTTAAAACTATTTGGCAGATTTATTTAACTTAAATTTGCGTGGTTTGAATTTAACTTATTTTATGAAAGAATTTCTCGTTCCAGTTGACATTTAATCATACGGTCGGAGTCGAATCGACTCCTTTCGGGCGTTCTAGTGTTAAAATTTGTGAGAATGGTGTTTGTATGGGTGGAATAATAAACTTATCACCTCACGGGGTTTCGCAAAATCAACTACTTTGACAGAAAAATGTGATTCCGGATTATCCAGCAACAATAATACTGGACTTCTTATAGAGCATCAAGTGTGTCTAACGAAGTGCTCGAGAAATTTCAAGAACTCATCTGAATTCATCCAGAAGGACTGGTTAGCCTATCCTGCGCTACACGGAAGAGACCAAATCATGTCACTGTTATTAATAAAAGTTCATGCAGTAGAAATTACTTCCGATACAACTTAACGATATTATTAGCGTACTATTTTTTTTTGTTTTTTCGTTTTTCGCGAAATCTTTAATGAACCATAAAACTTTCATCGAAGTCACTGGCAACTACACTGGTGTCCAAAATTAAGGTCCAATCACAAAATGCTAATTTTCAAGTACGCGAATACTCAAAAGGAAATAATATAATTCAAATAATTACTATCTCTACAGCACAACTAGTCCATATAACATCTCATTCATGTCACACATGGTCACAAGTATCACAGTGACTACGGTGAAGCAAAAAAATAGGAAAAACCATACATCTCATTATGAGTCTCAAATGATCACTATATGTGACTCCACTGAGACGTCACTGTGACTGCTGCTTTGTGACAAGTCACCATGTGACTTTACAATGTAGTTACATTGTGACTCTCATATGACTGTCATCTGTAGACTCAATTTCAAAGTAATCGTGAACGCTGCATTGTGATAAGTTACCAAATGATGTCACATTAAAGTCACATGATGACTTTGAGGTGACCGAGAGACTACTGTGAAGTCACCATTGTGCTCTTCTGTGAAAAGTCACCATGTGACTATAATGTGATATTATTTGGTGACTTATCATAATGCAACGTTCATGATGACATTGAAATTGAGTCTAAAAATGAAAGTCACATGAGAGTCACAATGTAACTACATTGTAAAGTCACCTGGTGACTCGTCATAAAGCAGCAGTCACATTGAGTTCTCAGTGGAGTCACATATTGTGATCATTTGAGACTCATAATGAGGCGTGTGGAATTTCCCATGTTTTGTTTCACCGTAGTGACTGTGACACTTGTGACCATGTGTGACATGAATCAGGTGCTATATGGACTAGCTGTGCTGTAGGGATAGTAATTATTTATATTATATTATTTCCTTTTGAGTATTCGCTTACTTAAAAATTAGCATTTTGCGACTGGTCCTTAATTTTGGACACCAGTGTAACTGTACGAAATGATTTGCCATTCTGTGTAACTTATTTTGGAGCGTCAATGAATGTTTGAACCTGTCAAATGTTGATTTAACAACCAACCCCATAGGCTTCTTTTCTCTTTAGACTGAACCTATTGCCGCACGTGCATACATTTTTAAATTCTCTAGAGGTAACATATTTCTAAGTAATGAAACAATTTAACCGTGTAGTGTATGTATCATATTTTTTTCCCCAAGATTATATGAGAAAATAAATTAATTGATTTTTAAAATATTGCTCAATTACTGTATAAAGACGAGAAATTTTTTCACCATAACACACGCTGCTAATCGCTATGATCAACAAAGTGTATGGACGACTAAAATGATAATTCCTTGTTGTCGACACAGTTATGTGCTGCCATTTATATCTTGTGAAAATGGTTCTGTAACAACCCACCCCTTCAAGAATCAACCTCGGTCTCCCCTATGCTTCCAGCCTTGAAATACCATACTTAGGAGAAAATATTTAAAGGAGGAGGTTGATGAGGGCTATTTTTCGCCCATCAAACACGCGAGAAAAATAGTTTCGGTTTCCGAAACTTTGTTTTGCTGCGCTCAAAAGGTATTTACGTAGTTCAGATGCCAATGTTGTGTTCTAAAACTGTTGTTGTAAATATTTATTGAAGAATTTAATAATAAATAATTCCTGGAAGTCAGCGTGATTGTTGTAAAACGTGGCGAAAAACAAATAGTGATTTTCGTATCTTTTCTAACACAGACGTTTTATCGATACTTAAAAGTTCTAAAAACTGCGATCTACAGAGTGGTTCTAAGTTGTGCTCTAAATGCAGATCATATGCATTTCATGTATCGGGCTCGGAATACTCCTATTTTTTCTTCTATGGTTACAACAAGAGATCGTGCATCAACGACTACTGCCGACGACACCACAAATAAGAAACCTAATATAAATTTATTGCTACCTCGTTGCCACAACTCTAACACATGTTGTATAATATGTAAGCGTAAAAACTTCCTCGTGATTGTACCAAAATCAGCTCAAATTTACGCCTTTATAGAAAGTGGAAACTATATTTCGTCGGGAAAACGATGCTGTAAAACTCATATTACGGATTGGTATTCAGTGAGTAGGCTCTGGAAGCATTACGGTCAGTGAGAATACACCAATGTATGAAAAACATATTGAAAGTCTATTAAACAATATCAAAATAGTAGCAAAGAAGAGATTTCTCGATTTTGACATACCGGAACAGATTTCCGAGTCCGATTATCATACTCTCATGGGTATATCCATTTTCTTATTTTAACTATATTTTTGAACTAGTACAGTTCAATATGCATTCCTCGAAAAAGAGGTCATCTTGATTTGCTTGTCAGTGTTACTTGTTAAGCTTAGAATGGTCTCTCTAATGGTGTTATGTCCACATAATTCAATTTAAGAAAAATATTAATAACATCTTCTGTGCAATGTGCACGCAACAGCAGATCGGGACTAAACTAACTGATTCAGATCTTCAAGAGTTTCCACGCCTAACTTGCGATGAGCTGCAACAATTAACACTTGGAATATACCAACTTAAACAAAGCCAATCTTACAGCCAAGAGCAATTAAATTAAGAAGTTATTTAATTTCTTTACATGTATCGGGGAGATGATTCTGTAATTCAAGTTCTGTTACGATGACGACACACAAATGCCTAAAACTATAATATAAAAACACAGCGAAACAACATCACACAGTGGTACTGTCAATGTAAAGTAGGCGCAAAAGTCGTAGAATGCTGTTCGCGTGTTGCTTCCTTATCATGGTTTCTGGCTTACTGCCACCACAATTGAAGTTTAAAACAAGTTGGAAATTGCTCGTCAAACGTGGCAAATGAGGTGCGTTCGTAATATAACTAGTTTTATAATTATTTTTTGCACCCCATATTGTACTGAATGTATATTTTTTTGCACTTCATAAGTGCATAGTCTGTTACATCATTAAAATGCACTTGCAATAATTTTTTCCCATTCCCCGTAATGTAACACAAAACTTTTGACTGTCTCTGTAATTAAACTATACACCGATTTTCATAAAATTTGAAATGGCTCGACAGAATTTTGGAACAATTATATATTTAAAATTTCAGACCATTCGGAAGGCTGTAACATCATTAAAATGCACTCGCAATAATTTTCTCCCATTGGCCGTAATATAACGGAAAACTTTTGACTGTCCCTGTAATTAAACTATACATCCGATTTTCATAAAATTAGAAATGACTCGACAAAATTATGCAACAATCATATATTTAAAATTTCAGACCATTCGGTTGGGTAGTTTTTGCTCTGTTATATGCGGACAGACAGACAGACAGACGGACTGAACGACGACTATAGGTGCTACGTATTTACATAATTACGAACGCACCTAAAAAGAAGTCTTGAATATGCTCATAAACTACAAGACGCCGACGCTGGACAGTCCAGTAGTGATTTGGGTGAAGAAATCAAGGAGGAAAGCTAATCTGAAACACATTACCAAAAGTGCCTGAAACCGTACTTATTTTACGTTATTGATTATTTCCGAAATTTCATATATTGAAATAATAGTCATAATAAGCTCCATTCATCTTAAAAAGCATTTAGTGTTGTATTTACTATTGAGTATATGGATTGAAACTAACGACAATACTGTTTATGTTCATTAATATACATAATACTTACTTAATTATATATTATATTTTCCCCCATCAATTACAGAACTTTCATTTAAAATATTTTTTTTTCTTATTTGTTATGAGGTATACTAATGAAAAAAAATGTATGTTACTTCAAGGGGCTGATGGGCAAAAAATGGCCCTTATCAACCCACCTCCTTTGCTAACATTTTGTAGAAATTTACTCTCTGTTTTTATCTACATAGATTGTTTTCGATTGATCAATATTATTTACTTTTTCTGTGCATTTTCTTAACCCCTGGAAGGTCGGTGGTACATTATTTATACCCCTTAATTTTTGTTAAAATTATCATGCGCTAAAAATTTCCAAACAACTGGTTTCGCCATATTTTGCTACCTCTATTTTTAAAATAAAAATTTGCCTTATTTAATTCTCGACTTCCTGTGGATAAATAAGGCAGATTTCACTTTTCACAGTTATTGGTAGGAAAAATTCATAAATATTAACAGCTCTGTATTAGAAGTTTGAACACTAATTATTACTTGCAGGGTCAAGTAATTGTTATTTTGTAATGTTGAATTCATACCAAAATATTTGAAAACATTTTGTTTGAAAATAAGTAAATACAATTTTACAGTTATTTTCACCAAATTTACAAAGTAATGTTTTGTTAAAAAAAATTCTGGTAGAAAGCTTGATTAAAATTAAGAAATATAAAAATATCCAACCGCCCGTCAAGGCATTAAAGAAAATGCAATAAATGTATTTTATTTAATTTCACTTTTGTAATACCCATATACCAATTATAACAAGCCAATATTGTTTTTAGGGTTAGCTTATTAAATATGCTTAAATAAGGTATCCAAAAAGTTTTTACTAAATCTTTTCCAAAAATCCCATCTAAAATCAAAAAAGAAATATTCAGATTTATTTTGATGAGTTAAATTTGTACCGATGCATTAAAGCCTTTTTTAAAATTATTACTTTTTATAAAATAAAGTGAAAGAGTGCTCCCAAAAGTTTTATTCAAAGGCGAAAAAAATTATTGAGGGTTTCATAAATATAACACTTCTACAAAGTAAATGTCCACACGAAAAATTACTTGAGAGTCTGGAAATAAACTTCAGGCTTGTTTGTTTTTATCTCACTCTTACGGTTAAGAATTATTACTTTTATGATAGATATGACAAGTTTGTTTTCAGTGTACACACTAGCTTTAAGTATCTATATATGTACATTATTTTAAAATAAAAACTTTCCTTTTCATAGAGTTACTATTGAAAAATATATACTTATATATGGAGTGTACATACAGTTTTGCCATAATCTTTTGACTTACTTAACCGCAGAAAAATATTAATCATTCTGCAAATAAACGAGGTGATTGCTTTTTCTGAAATTTAAATATTTAATAGAAGATTTCTTTAATTAAATAGCAGTGACAGCCTCCTTGAAAATTCTGAGAAGTTTACAAACTTTGTATATATGGCACGAAAATTCACTTTTACGCAATATTTTTATGAGAATCTTTAAAGTACGACTCATTTTTATAAGCTTTAATCAAAATATATTTTATTTAATTTCTAAAAGATGGCTTATTTAATAGCGCAGATAAAATGCTGTTTAAAACTAACCGAATTTTTAACACTAAATATACTAATAACTGGTCATTTGACAGATATCTCGAAAATATTTCTGTTCGAATCAGAAATTTCTTCATAAACTAAATAAAATATAAATCACACAGAAATAATTAAAATAGAAAATTTAAATAGTTTAAAATACAAATACTGGTGTGAAATATTTTTTAAAAACTTGAATGACATTCCCGGTATGTTTAGTGTGAAGCTATGCTATGGAACATTATGTCCACTATTTTACCTTACATAATTGCAGATCTTATTAAAAATGCATCTAAAACTATTTTTAAATTATGAATTTCTTTCCTTTAAATATTATCTTTATATCTGACTTTTAAAAACGGCATTCTTAACTATGATTAAAGAAATTTTGAGAAATAAAATCTATACTTAACCGCTTTAACGGCGCCTCCGAGATAAGTCGGGGGAAACAAGACTGTTTCCCTATCTCTGCCGTCCGTTAAGTGGTGGGGTCAATATTCAGCCTGTCCGTAAATCAACCTGAGTGCATAAAGCTTTACCAAAAAATTAGAATAGATTTTTTTCGCCATATTTATTTTCATAAAAATACAAAAATTCTGAAATTAAACGCAATGATGACGAACTCTGCGATTTAAATACAAAATGGAAAATTTCTTATGTGAAATAGTGGCTGCAGACTAACATTAGAAATTTCAAGTGTACGAAAACTTTGATCATGGGATCCGTCATAGTGACATCAAAGTGAAACGTCATAGATGACCATCAGTAGACCTATGTGGAACTATGAATGGAATCTATCAGTGGAACTATGAATAAAGAGGAATTGACATACCAACAAAATGGTGAAGTTTCGTTTGTAACCACTTTCGGAGTGGCTCATTACCGCCGGAGAAAACTTTCTTTTAATTTGAACAGAAATTTTATCCTCATTTAACCCTTTCCGGCGCGGAGTAATTCTGTGAATAAACTGATGAAATGATTTACTGACACGAGAATTTAGAAACGAATTTATCAGTTCACAAGAACATGCTTATTTAGAAGTACATTTTAAAAGAAAAATTTTAATTATATGTTATGGGTGCCCCTTTTTAAGGTCACCTCCCGCGAACGGGTTAAATGCCTTATTGACTCAAAATTTTCGCCATAATTATGGAGCAAAGCAGCTATTTATTTTTACCAGTGGAAGTTTATTTCGGCGGTAAGCACTGCGTTTCCGCCACATTGTGAAAACCTAAACAACCTCCTGTCAGTGTCAGTGAACGAGACGATAATGCCCAGGACAACTTCCAACAGTTAAACCTAAAAGAAATTTTTTAACACATTTGAGAGAGAAATTTTGAATGAATAAGCCGCTAAAGTAAGGATATATTTCCTATTCAAAATTCACTGGTGAAGGTTTGCTTCGGCGGTATTTATTTGATGTAAAATATCAGCTGCCATCTTGTGACAACTTCCTCAGTTACTTCACTCCAAATTAGTAGACTCTACACTATATGTCTCCTCCTTATTATTCATAACTGTATTTTGTATAGATGACCGTCAATGGCGGGTGCGTATATTGTTGGATTTTATTTTGATTACCAAAGAAATACCACAATTGAATTTTTAGTATCTCTTTTTTCAAATAATATTATTCTCTGCATTGAATTAAAGGAATTTTGTGATTAAATAAAGTGAAAATTGCAATATGTAAATGAGGGTATTCAATATTGAGTTGTAGTAATTCCTTTTGAACCTGCTACCGTTTGGACATGTAAGCTACCACCATTCCGCTTTTTTCAAGTTAAATAAATATATTTTGAATAAAACATTTATTTCATAAAATGAGGCATGCTTAGGCAGGGTAGTTAACTGATTTTATTTGTTAAGTAAGACTGGTTAGTAAAACTGGTTTTATTTGAATACTAAAAATCGGAATTGTTAGCAGCTATGCATAGCACGTGGACATAACATTAAACGAAAACATCACATATGCATTGCTTTACGCTTTTTTCCTACCACTTTTTTTTTAAATAGATAAATTTATCTATTTGATCTTCGAAACATAGGATTAATTAAGGCAAATTTTTCTGACCAAAAACAGTGGTATGTAAAAAGCGTAAAAGTTGGCAGATATGCATATGTTAAGAGTTGAGAGTAATAAATATTTAAGTTATAAGTCATATTATTCTTACAATTTTGAAGAAAAATCTACCTTTTGATGTTGATGAAGTACATCGATTATTCCGGTGAGATAACACTTGAATGACCATAGTGGCGTAGCTACCAACTTTTACGCTTTCTACTCACCACTAAAATTTTATAGTAAATGTTGCCTAATTTAATCGTCCAAATCCCACGATTAAACAATACGAAATTCTCTATTAAATTTTAGTGGTTTCAAAAAGTGTAAAAGTGGCAGATACGATAGTGGTCATTTTAAGTGGTACTATAATAAATATATTTCCTTTCGAAAGAGACATTTCTTCATAAATTAAGTTAAAGGCGTGTCACACAGGAATAACCTTAATCAGGGTTGCAATATGGCCTCCATTTTTAATCCGAAATTTCAACTTCATATCGTAAATTTTGGAAAAAGATTCCTTTCTTTCAGCGGTCGTAAAGTGTCGCTCATTAAATAAAGCATAAAGTACATTTCTTTATTTCTGGTGTCAACTGTAAATTATTGAATAAAAAGGGAGGCCAAAGTGCCAACCGTGTCAATCCATTCCAAAGCACCCATGTGGTTGCGCTCGACATTTTTAGTATTCCTAATCTTTTAAACAAGTTTTCCTCATAGTTTTCTAAGTTTTAAAACATGATTAAAAATATTTTTGATCGTATAGATTTTTGGGGGTGGCCATTTTTAACGAGCTACACCGCCATTTTTAGGTGGAAAACGTGTTTTACGGAAAATGTTGTAACTACTTTATTTTTCTACCTATCAAGATGAATCAAATACCCAAATGTTCAGAATACAAATGTAGACATTTTATGCACTTATAAAAATTTCATTAGACTTAAGGATCTACGCCAAAAACATGCTTAAAAACCAGACAAATAAAAGGTCAAACAACACATTCCGTAGCCACTATTTTTTATGAAGGAGATCAGACTCAACTTAAATATTTTTTTCTTACACAAATCTCTGACAGGACTACTATTTCTTACAAATCTCAATCCTGAAAACCTTTTCCTTTTTTTTTGTGTTTTGCACAGCTCATCAAAAACTGTGTTAAGTCTGTTTTTGGCAAATTTCACTAATTAATATCTCAAAAGGCAATGACTAAAAAATTCTCAATACTTAGGATAATAAACATATTTGTAATATAAAGTTAAATTGTAAATTCCATGATTGATACTTCCATGGCTGCCAACATTTACGCTTTTTTCTTACCACTTAAATGTAAGAGTAAATCTTTCTCTATTTAATCGGCGAATTCTGCGATTCCCTAATTTAAAAATTTCTTTTAAATTTTAGTGGAAATAAAAAAGCGTAAAAGTTGGCAGCTATGTACTTCACTGATTTTTGAATAACAGTTCACTAAAAATGCACCCCCCCCCCCTTCTTTTTCTATTATTCCAGATACATAACATTACAGGCACTTTTTGCTTAGGTACGTTCAAATTGACGATAAAAAGAAATTTTACTAATTAATGCTTAGTTAAATAGGGCAGTGGCATCTTTTCAAAACTTTCTTGAAGGGGGGGGGGGGGGTATTTTACTGTTCACAATTGAGGAGCACCTGATACAGTTTTATTCTGACATGTTTTTGAAATTAGCCTAAGTACTTGCTAACAGGTTACGTCACTTCACGAGCGAAAACACTTCTCGCTAATGAAATTTCATAAAATATCTCGGCAAGGGGCAGTGGCGTATACAAACGAGATATTTTATAAAAATTTCATTAGCGAGCGGGTGTTTTCGCTTTCGGGTAAGTGAAGTAACCTCATAGCGAGTACTTTGGCTATTTTCAAAAACATGTCAGAAAAATCTGTATCAGGTGCTCCTCAGCTGTGCACAGTAAAATCAAAAGAAACTTCCCCCCTTTCAAGAAACTTTTGAAAAGATGCCGCAGCCCTATTTAACTAAGCAATAATGCGTAAAATTTGTTTTTATGGTCAATTTAACGTACCTAAGCGAAACGTGCCTGTAATGTTATGTATCTGGAACAAAACAAAAAGGAAAGGGGGGGGCTGCAAGTTTAGTGAACTGTTATTCAAAAACTAGTTAAGCCTCAATCATAAAATTTACAATTTAACTTTATATTACTAAGATGTTAATTATCCTACATTTTCAGAATTTTTTAGTCAGTCCCTTTTGAGATATTAGTTAGTGAAAATTGCAAAACAGACTTAACATAATATTTGATAAGATGTAAAAAAAAAAAAAAAAAAAAAAAAAAAAAAAAAAAAAAAAGGGAAAGGAAAATATTTTCAGGATTGAAATTTGTAAAAATAAGTAGTCTTATAAGAGATCTGTGTATGAAATAAATATTTACGTTGAGTCTGATCTCCTTCATAAAAAATAATGGCAGCGAAATGTGGTGTTTGATCTTTTATTTATCTGGTTTTTAGGCATGTTTTAGGTCTAGATCCTGAAGTCTAATAAAAATTTTATAATTGCATAAATGTCGACAAATTTATTCTGAACATTTGGGTATTTGATTCATCTTGATAGGTAGAAAATAAAGCGGGTACAGCTTTTTTCGTAAAACAGGTTTTACACCCAAAAATGGCTGTGTAGCTCGATAAAAATCGCCACCCACAGACACAATACTATAAAAAAATATTAATCATGTTTTTAAACTCAGAAAACTATTAACCCGGGAAAACGCGCGCATACCCAGGGTATGAATGGTTTTTACTTTGTCACCAATAAATACAAATAAATATCGTCACCTTATTTAATTGGAGATAATTTTGCGATAAAAGAAATTGAAGATTACTTTTATAAAGATAGTGGTGACAATTGTAAAAAACAGTACGCACCTCGGGCTTATCAGACCCGGCGCGCGTCCTCGCTGTTTAAGAAAGCTTGTTTAAAAGATTAGGAAAATTAAAAATGTTGAGCGCAACCACCTAAGTGATTTGGAATGAATTGACCAGACACTGACCTGAATAAATAAAATAAACAGTTTTAATCAAGCATTCTGTTGTAAAATATTTTCATAAAATTCGGGTAAAATTTTCAGTCGTTCTAGTATTAAGGTAGTAGTAAAGGGTAGTAGTGAGTCTAGTAGTAAGTGGTCGTACGAAAAAAAACAATAGGTAGGATAAAGACAATAACAAAATTTAAAAAAAAAAATAACAAAATTTCTTGTTTAGATTTTATTATCGGGTATTAATTATTTAAATTAACATATCCCGGCGATAAAATTCCATTGTGATGTTACAGTAGATATCAGTCACACATGAAAAGGGCAAAAGAGCAAATTTATAAAGCTAACTTTGTAGTTCTATTTGGTTTAATTGGTATTAGTGTCTGCATAAAAATAGCACAACTGTATTACTGAAATGAATGCATTTTCAAAATGTAACAAAAAATTATTCAGATATAAATCGGCGTTCGCATAGAACGAAAAGAGAAAACGTTATTGAAGTTGCTCACGAAATGGAGGGATTTATGGATACCGGTATTTTTGAATAGTAATTTTAGCTTTAATAAATATTAGAAGATGTTTAAATAAAGCTGATATTTCTATTCGAAATTAGAGTTATCCATAATCTACACGCAGTCTACAACACTGCCTTAACTTCTAAAATTATTGTTTTGAAACTGAAGCTATCTCCATATTTAGAGATTGAAAAAAAGTCTCACGCCCGTAAGTCATGGTGACGTCACGTAGACGTCGTGGTGAAGTCACACTGTGACTTTGTGACCGTAAATGTGACATCACATGACGTTGATGTGAAGTCATAGTGACTAGAATGTGAAGTCGTTATGGCCGTTTTAGAGCCCGTTTGTGACTTCAGTTTGTGACCACTTTGTGAAGTCACGATGTGACAAATTTGTGAAAAATGTGTCATTTGTGACTATTTAGGCAATAACTTTGTGACGTACTTGTGACGAATGCGACAATGCTTTGAAGTCACATTGTGACCAATTTGTGAAATACATGGATGGTTCAATAATTATTGTCCCTAGCGTATATAAAATATTTACCGCGATGGTTGATGTGGAATATTGAAGCCTAATGCATTAAATGCCTATATGTTCAATTTCAGAACCGTAGCTGCTATATTAACATAGATTTGCAGGGAGGGGTGAAGTTTTAAAGACCAATTTTTGAGGGAGTTTTTAAGGAGAGGGGTGAGGGTGAAATGCTGGTTTGGAGCTTTTGAAGCTACATTTGTGACAATGGATGAGATGTGGCTACATCACTATGATCCCGAGTCAAAACGGCAGTAGTTACGTCTGATCCACTGTCACAAATATAGACCCATGAGCTAAAAATCAGCCGTTCACCCTTACTCCCCCCTTTCACTTCTCAGTTCAAAACTATGTGAATATAGCAGCAACGGTTCTGAAATTGAGCATATAGACATCTAAGACATTAGGCTTCATCATCAGGTTGTCATCTGAGGTGAAGAAAAAGAGCAAAACAATGGTTCCTCTAAATACGTGCTACATTTTCCCATATCATACGATTTTAATGCTTTAAACAGGATTAACACGATGATAGAGTGTAAATTATTTGCGTGTGTTACAAAAATTTTTATTAAGCACATAAAAATTAATAATTTCATGATTATTTTTGATAAAATTTTGAAAAAATATCTCATTTTTTTGTTTTTAAACATCAAAAAGTTTAAAAGTTCCACAGTGTTCCGCAACGACGTATAATGGAAATAGTAGCCTGAACTATTATCTAATGTATAGTGAAAAACCAGCTGCCATAAACTGCCATTCTGCATTCTGTGCAGGTTTTTGTAACCACAAGTAAAAATGTCACTTTTTTAGTCGCTTCAAAAACTCTGAAATTTATTACTTGTCACAGAAATTGAGCTGGCAAACATTTTTGACATTTTCAGATTAATCAGTTTTGTGATAGATTATTATGTATTATATCACAAATAAGTATTATAATCATAAGCGTAAATGAATTTCATAAGCAATATTAGTAAAAAAATAATAAAATAATTCTCTATCATCGATCCGATAGAAATACGTTATCTTATTTTTATAGCTAATAATTCTGTTTATTCTAATGTGATTAGAATAAATATCTTTTTGATTGAAATCTTTGCTAGATCATACTGCTAAACGTGTTTTATTAATGAAAACTGAAATTATTAAGAATCTGACTTCCGAGAACTTTAGCAATCTGGATTTGATTTGCAAGTGGGGATGTGATGGCACATCTATGGTCAAAGTACCTTTAAACAAAAATTTAGCGAGAATGATGGTAGAAAGCAGGTTCAAATACCCTTTTCACTTCTCTAGTGCCACTAGAACTTTTAAGTGTTGCGAATAATTCAGAAATCGTTATCTGGAAAAATTCGAGACCTTCATCTCCTAGATTTTTTTAGGCCCATAAGAAACAATTTTTTCTCGAAAATACGGAAGCTACTGTAAGTGAAATGGATTATGTTGCAGATCAGGAGAGTAAACTTATCCCTTTTAAAGCAATCATTCATTGAAAATAAGTAGGTGTTAATTACAAACTAGATTTAAGGATAATTGATTGAAAAATTTTTAAAGCCTTTACTAGTAATTTGTCAACTTAATGTTGGTAACTATGTCGGGCAACTTCAAGACAGTTTAATAACCTTGATGAGATTTTCAAACTAAAAGTGAATGAAGGTCATTTACGATTCGGGATGACCACGTTACGTGCCTACATAAGATGTTTTGAGTGTAGCTTGCATTTGGCATTCAACCGGGATATAAAGGAACGGCAAGCGCGCACTCCTGACAAAAAGAAAAAAAATAAATTGCAAAACAAAATTTACAAAAAGGATTTCGTTTACAATTAGGAGTTCTCGTCGATAAACCAAAAGCCGGATTTGGAAGCACAAATGATGACAGTACATCTCGTCGATTCTTTGAAAACGCAACTACTTCTGCTTTCATAAAGAGAGTAGACGAAGATTTGATCAAACGATTCCACGTCATATTAAAAGTGATTTCTTAACATTCATTTGATCAATTTCGTGGATTATTGCTCACAAACAGCTTGTAAATTCGTTGAATTGTATTCCTAGTTCTATATGCCAACTTCGGTGCCCAACTTATTCATGGCAAAAAAATAATAGCTTCCTCAATATTACCAATTGGGAAAATGTCGGAAGACTCTCAAGGATCGTGCAACAAATTGATCAAATGGTACCAAGAAGATTTCTCGCTAAAATGCAGTAGGACGAAAACAATGGAAGATGGGGCTTTTATCGGATTTGAATGTCATCAGATCCCATCATTTAAAGATTACATAAATTACCGTAGAAGAAATTAAGATCCTTGTCCTTAGAGGCATAACAAGTGCTGTAAAATATTTCGACAACTCCCATTCTGAAGAATCTACTTATTATACTATAGATGATTCAGAAGATGAATTTCAGAATATCCTTTCGTTTTATTTTAATAATATAAAAATTAAACCTTTTAACATTTTACTTTCCATTAATGTACTTAATTGTGTTTCATGAATAAAGATTCAACGTGTAATTTCGATTAAACATATGTTAGTTCCTTGAAAATTCTTTGTAACGTTTAGTCTCGAAACTTCACATTTTATTTAAATCTAAATATTTTTAGAATTAATACGCCATTTTTTTTAATTTTAACTTTTGAACCTTGCTTAGCATCCTCAAACGCACCTGTATACGAAATTTCATAGAAATTGAGTAACTTTCAAAGCATTTTAATTTTTAGTCCGCCATATTGGATTCGCCATATTGGATCCGCCATTTTGTTTTTTTGGAATTTTAACTTTAGAATCGTAATCAGCATCCTGAAAAACACCCGTTTACGAAGTTTCGTGCAATTTGAATAACATTTTCATATTTTGGCCAGATTTTCGGGATTTTGCCCCACTGTGCGTCGGCCTAATCGTTCGGAGTTTTCGTGGTTTTCTTCGAGCCATGGATTTCCATGCGTAAATACGGGTTAGGTTCCCTTAGAAATACCCCCACGGAAGGCACTCCCCCCTTGGGCCTATATCCCTAGTGTAGATAATCGGCCGTCAAAAATCAACCAACCAACCAACCTATACAGGGCTACACAAAAGTATTCTCAAGTGTTACTGGGTATGGGCGCAAATCGCTTAAAGGTGGTTTTTAAATGAGTTATGCTTTTTTTCGCTGAACTGCATTTAATTTACTAAGAAATGTTTGTAGAATATAGATAAAATGATATACAGGGTCACGTAAAGAATTGGATACATGGCCGTCTATAAATTATAATTTCTGGAAATGTGATTTCAGCAGTTTTAAGAGTGTCTTAGTTTGAATTAAATTTTAACTAAATAGTGGCATGTAATAAAGGTTCTAGGTAAACTACAGGTTGTACAAAAGTATTCAAGAGAATTTCAACCTGTTAAGCGTTTTCTTGCTAAATTAATTTTCCTAATATACAGGGTGTATCTAAACTCTTAGGCAAAACTTTAAGGGGTGATAGTACACATCAAGACAAACAATATTAAATAGGAAACTAAGGGTCCCAAACGTCTTCCGAAGGAGATAGGCGCCTTTAAAGTTTAGGGTCCAAAATTTCAAATGATTATAAGAAACGGAAAAATTGGTCGATTCGTTTGCGGTTTTCACTAAAACTATTCTTTATGTCAGTATTTTCTTGAAAATATATTTTAAAGATGCAGTTCAAAAAATGCTGATAGAGGGCGCTTTAGACTTTGGAGTAACCAACAACTATTTTTTACCGTTATTTTTTGTATCTCATTACATGCTTTCAAAAGCTTAGACTTAAACTTAAATTTTGAGCTCAAAATCTGAATCGTAGGGAGTGGTTAAGTAGCGCAAACTGAACTATGTTTAGGAGTTAAAATTTCAAATGATTATAAAAAACGGAAAAATTGGTCGATTCGTTTGCGGTTTTCACTAAAACTATTCTTTATGTCAGTATTGTCTTGAAAATAAATTTTAAAAATAAAGTTAAATAAATACCGATAGAGGGCGCTGTAGACTTTGGAGTAACGAACAACTATTTTTTACAGTTATTTTTTGTATCTCATTACATGCTTTCAAAAGCTTAGACTTAAACTTAAATTTTGAGCTCAAAATCTGAATCGTTGGGAGTGGTTAAGTAGCGCAAACTGAAATGTATTCAGGAGGGAGGTTCAAATTTCAACACATGAACACAGTTCAGTTTGCGCTACTTAACCACACCCAACGATTCAGATTTTGAGCTCAAAATTTAAGTCTAAGCTTTTGAAAGCATGTAATGAGATACAAAAAATAACGGTAAAAAATAGATGTTCGTTACTCCAAAGTCTAAAGCGCCCTCTATCGGTATTTTTTAAATTTTATCTTTAAAATTTATTTTGAAGACAATACTAACACAAAGAATAGTTTTAGTGAAAACCGCAAACGAATCGACAAATTTTTCCGTTTTTTATAATCATTTGAAATTTTAACTGCTGAACACAGCTCAGTTTGTGCTACTTAACCACTCCCAACGATTCAGATTTTGAGCTCAAAATTTAAGTTTAAGTCTAAGCTTTTGAAAGCATGTAATGAGATAGAAAATATAACGGTAAAAAATATTGTTGGTTACTCCAAAGTCTAAAGCGCCCTCTAGCGGTATTTTTTTAACTGTATCTTTAAAATTTATTTTCAAGAAAATACTGACATAAAGAATAGTTTTAGTGAAAACCGCAAACGAATGGACCAATGTTTCCGTCTTTTATAATCATTTGAAATTTTAACTCCTGAACACAGTTTAGTTTGCGCTACTTAACCACTCCCAACGATTCAGATTTTGAGCTCAAAATTTAAGTTTAAGTCTAAGCTTTTGAAAGCATGTAATGAGATACAAAAAATAACGGTAAAAAATAGTTGTTGGTTACTCCAAAGTCTAAAGCGCCCTCTTTCGGCATTTTTTGAACTGTATCTTTAAAATTTATTTTTAAGAAAATACTGACATAAAGAATAGCTTTAGTGAAAACCGCAAACGAATCGACCAATTTTTCCGTTTTCTATAATCATTTGAAATTTTGAACCCTAAACTTTAAAGGTGCCTATCTCCTTCGGAAGACGTTTGGGACCCTTAGTTTCCTATTTAATATTGTTTGTCTTGATGTGTACTATCACCCCTTAAAGTTTTGCCAAAGAGTTTAGATACACCCTGTATAGTATATATACACTGAAAAAAATGGGTACTCAAAATTGAGTAAAAAGTACACAATTTTAAATGCGTTACATACTCAAAATTACTCCGATCCAAATGTACACAAAATTGAGAAACACATGTACTATTTTTTTATTCCACGGTTGTGATCAAATATGAATCTTTATGTACTGCCCCCCCCCCGGGACGTCAGCATATCACACTGACATTCTACCGACTAAACCACATGGAACGACACCCAGCCTGGAAAATGTCTCAATATTGCATGTTGGCAAGGCTACAAACGCAGCACAAGATGGAATATTTATCGTGAGCCACCGACATGGAGCAAACACGAAACTTAATTAAATCCAGCATCGATTGAAACTATATTAATACTTGGACATTTTTCCAGGAAGAATCATTCTCGCTTTGCATACAATATTTCAAATTAAAATTGCCTTTTAAGCAATTAATTTGAAATTTGATTTTCATTTGAAATATTGTATGCAAGGCGAATGGTTCTCTCTGGAAAAATTTCCAAGTATTAATATAGTTTCAATCGATGCTGGATTTACTTGAGTTTCGTGTTTGCCCCATGTCGGTGGCTCACGATAAATATTCCATTTTGTGCTGCGTTTGTAGCCTTGCCAACATGTAATAGTGAGAAATTTTCCAGGCCGGGTATCGTTCCATGTGGTTTAGTCGGTAGAATGTCTGTGCGCTATACTGATGGCCCGGGTTCGAGTCCCAGCATGGAATCTTTTTCACTATGTTAGCCTTTGTGCCTTTTAAGCAATTAATTTGAAATTTGATTTTCATTTTAAATCATCACAGTGTTTGTGACAAGTTCGTCACAAATGACACATATTTTACAAATTGGTCACTGTGTGACTTCAAAGCATTGTCAGGTTCGTCACAAAGTTAATGCCAAAATAGTCACAAATGACACACTTTTCACAAATTTGGCACACCATGACTTCACAGAGTGCTCACAATTTGACGTCAGAAACGACCTCTAAAACGGTCATAACGACTTCGCATTCTAGTCACTATGACGTCACATGGACATCACGTGACGTCACATAGACGCAGAGGTGCCAAGTTCGCACTAATCTTCCGTAATGCGTGGATTAATTTAACCCAGTTTAACAACGTTTCGAACCAGAAAAATTATTTGATGAATTGTTATTTATTTAATTCCAGTTTTCTACGTGGAACTTGTTTAATTTCATCCCTGAAAAAAAATTCTGGTGCGAAATGTATTAAACCAAGGTTAAATTAACCCACATATTACGGAGGATTAGTGGCAACTTGGCACCTATGTAGACGGTTACAAAATCCACCGCCCCCTGAATACTAGGCCTGTGCGCTGGACCAAAAATCGCGGTTGCCGAAGGCGGATTTTTTTCAGCGTGTGTACGGTCCCTTAAATATTCCTACCAATAATTTTTTGAAGTTTTTTCCGCTTCATTTTTCTGAGAATAAACAAGGTAGAGAAATCTTTTATGAAATACTGGTGTCTGCATTTAAGGGACCGTACCTATGCTAAAAAAAATCCGCCTTCGGCAGCCGCCATTTTTGTGTCATTTTTGTGTGAACGCTCAGGCCTAGTATTCAGGGGGCGGTGACAAAATCACAGTGTGACCTCACAACGACGTCGCCGTGACGTCACCATGCCTTACGGGTTCGGATATGCGATAAAATAAAGTTTTTTTTCGGATTTTCCAAAACAGCTTACACTTTATTCTATAACTAACAAGAAGGTTCACGGGAAATTCAAAGACGAGTTAAATGGGAAGTAACTCTGGAGTTGTGTACTCTATAAAATCAGGAAAAGAAGGAAAAAAGCGAGCAAAGGTGTCTCAACACACAAGGTACGACAGAAAACCGTACACCAAGATTATTTAGACTGCTTAAAACAGTTAAAAACAAGTCGTGTAAAGCAGGTTCGAATTGGGCAAGAGAACGACCTGTTGTTCACAATCCAACAGAACAAAATCGGTTTGAGCCCATTCGACAACAAAAGATACATCTTGGAAGATGAGATAACCAGTTTAGTATATGGGCACTGTTGTATCGCATAATTGTAAATAGGGAATGAACATTGTTTCAAGATATTACCAATGTCAAACCCAATCTGTACATAAAAATATTTACACTTTAGTTCTTTTTCAAAAAGAAATTGTTCATATATATATATGAATAGTCAGGGGTGGAGAATTGCTAGAAAATCTTACCAGCCAGTGAAATGCAACGTACAGTTGAAAATTTTTACGACAAAATTTACGCAACTCAAAAATAGTTGGTTACTATTACTATAATGTATTTTCATATTTTTTATCCTGTAAAGTTAAGAAATATGAACAAGAGATGAAAGTTTAATGTAAAATAGAACTTAGTACTATGTTTACATCGCAGTTATTAGAAAAGTTGAAAAATATAACTAACTGCTAAAAAAAAAAGTTCTCGCATATGTGTATAGTTTGCAGTTTTCAAAGTCTGCCTAAAAATTCACTCGCCGGTGGCGAGTAAAATGATACATTTCTCCACACCACTAAATATAGTAGTTTTTATGAATTCAGGATGTTGAAGATAGAAATTGAATATAGAAAAAATGTTAGAATCAATCATATTTATATGAAAAATCAAGAATGATTTCTATCTAATCCAATTTCAATGAAGTTGGAAACGTAATTTCTATATAAAAATTTTTGAAGCATTTATTATTTTGTAAATAGAAGTTGTATGGAAAATTGTTTGTAAACTATGGAAAAAATCGAATATGTACATATATTAGAGATTAGTGGGATACGATGGTAAAGACGTCCACGTTGCGTGTATCTTGGAAATGAAACATAAGTTCATTTCAAAAACATAAAGTCGTTTTCGGATTCAGCTTGTGTTTCGTCTAACATTCACCCTTGGCAATAATTGAAAAAAAAAAAACATTATTATCATAAAATTCATTCGCGTTTATTTTTTTAGATTAGAAAAAAATATTTTCAAATTTAAAAACTAAAAGAATGAATTTAAAACTTGTTACAACCAAAATATTACTTAATTAAAAAATCTAATAATTCAAAACTTTTTACATTAAAAAATTTGCTGTAAAACTTGTTTCATCGAAAAACAATGAATATAAAACTTGTTACATTAAAAAAATTATTAACTGTAATTACCGGCCTATAATCCACGGATTACGTTTGGACCTAGAAATCTTATTTCATAAAATGTAGCTTATTAAATCGCGGTAAACATTTAACTTCAATTATTAAATAAAATTTCTGAGTCGAAACATGATTGTTTGATCCGAGGATTATAGGCCGGAAATTACGGTACTTGCCCCTGAACGGGTTAAAGAAACTACTTAAAATTTTCATTTATACCTCATAGGTTCCACGTTTTATGCTTTGTTGCCACTATTATTAAATAGAAATAATTTCCTATGTAATCGTAAATTTCGGCGATAAAAAAAAACCCGTCAAATTTTACATTTTATAAATAATGATATAAAAAAGGTTTAATTTTCAGAGGTTTGACACGTAAAAAAATATGCCCAAATTATGTATTATGTATTTGTTTCAATTAAAATAAAAGATATTCCGAAAGAGAATAATATTTACATAAAATTAAAGAATTATTCTAAATTAGATGTGAATTTTCTGATGCATCTTAATATGTCGTTAGTTTTCTGAATGCATTTAATTAATTCATGCCCTATAGTATCTTGCTAAAATGCTGTCTGGCGTGAAATTTGTTTTAAATAAAGGCACTCATTAATTTCCTCTTTTTGAGTAATAAATGTTAAATCTTTTATGGATAAATTTCCAAACGAGTAAATTTGTTGCTTCCCTCAATGTCAAAGTGCATAAAAGGAAAACTTTTTCTTTCATAGAGACTAAAGTATGTCACTGACTGTTATTCTTGCTTAGAATGTGGAAACTGAATATTATTATTTCTATGATAATGATTAAAAGAGTTATATAAAAGTTATTCTTATTTTGAATCATTAATGAATCGTTAAATTATCGGGTTGCAGACTTTTTGCTTTGAAATATTCTAAAATGATTAATGAACTTAAGGTTTTGAACAATATACAATGGATAAAAGAGAAGATTATTATTGATCTTATTCTCGAGATAATTAGAGTTCTATCAATTTACGCATTAAGAATTCCTTTATATTTTACAAAGTTGTATTACACAACTTTACTGTAAAAGGTTAGAAAAGAAAAAATATATGTCGTGGGTTTTCTTTTTATATATTTTCTTTTTGGATATTTTCTTTACAAATTTTATTGAGCTTTTTGTTTTTTAATTAATCGATTAAATGAAGAAAAAAACTTACAATTATTTTTTAATCACATATTCTTTTCAAGTGATAATACATTCATTTATCCAAAGGGAATACCTCATGTCTATTAAGTTGATGCAAAAGCTCTGTCGTGAATTTTGTGTCCACCTATTATAGTTTCGTTACTTAACACATTGTTGACAGGAAATGTTGCCAACTTTATCGCGTTTGTTTTATTCAAAATGTGTACCAGAAATTTCCAACCGTAACTGTCGCTTTATTTAATGAGAGACATTCCGTGATTAACCCCTTCAGGGGCAAGCAATTTTGTTTGTGAAATGTTGAACTCACACCGGAATTTTCGAGTTACCTCAAAAGGAGGAAAGCAATATTTTAACGTTTTTCCACCAAATTTTATAAAGTAAGATTTAAATAAACTTTTCTGGTGCGAATCTCCATCAAAATTAGGTGGGATATAATATATCCGACCGCTCCTTAAGGGGTTAAAATAAAGCAAAGATTACTACTCAAAATTTCCAACAAATGCTTTGAGGGGTAGATTTCATTGACTTGTCAACGGTGTGTTAAAACAATGGAGCTTTGGATAAAGCGAAGGAGATAGATAATGTAGTGTCTACCGGTTGAGAGTGAAGTTGCTGAGAATGTTATTAGAAGTTGGCGACTGTTGTTTGTTTACATAGGCGATTAACGCCGTAGTAAACACCCAACAGTAAAAACAAATCTTTTGCTTTATTTATAACAGAAAATTGGCATAAAATTGGCATAAATAAGGAGAAAGTTCCTTTTCAGATTTACTGGTGGAAGGTTACTCCGCGGGTAATCAAATTCACTGACAATGACAGGAGTATTGCTTATGCTGGTGCAATATTTTGGAACCGTAGGGCTTGACTGCAATCGGAGCAATCTTCCACCAGTAAAACAAATGGCACAGTTGCCAACTTTTACGCTTTCTTCTTAACACTAAAATTTAATAATAAATTGTGTCTTACTTAATCATCGAAATTTCAAGATTAAACAAGGTGAAAACCTCTATTAAATTTTAGTGGTAACAAAAATGCGTAAAAGTTGGCAGAAATTTTCATGAATGCGGCATTGAAATAAAGAGGAAATTTTTGTTGAAATTTACTGGTGGCAGTCCAAGCCGACGGTAAGCAGAACATGAGGAGTCAGTTGCAGTTCAAGCTTTTGTATTTTGTGTATATGTCAATTCCTGTTTATTGATAGTTCCATGACTAAAACTGTTTTCTGAGGTATATATATATATATTTCACAAATTAATTATTTTTCTTTAAGCCGTTTATCGCCTTAACAGGTTTGCCCGTACATCATACGTGCAAGAAGAGTTTGCTTGTTTTGTTTCTAAAAGCTTTTCGACATCACTCATTTTAAACTGCAATATTCGCTTCATTTAATGGCAGACATACACTGAAGGACCAAAACATCATGACCACCTACCTAATAATGCATTGTCTCAGTTTCTGTCTGCAAAAAAGCTGCATCGGCCTTGGCATGGATGCCACACGTCCATGGTACATGGCTAAAGGCAGATTGTATCAGATGTTCAAATTGCAGTCACGTAAATCCGGAATATTACAGCATGGTTGTTTTTTAGCTCTAAACTGCCGTTCTATGACACCCCAAATCTGCTCTATCATATTAAGATCCGTTTAGTTAGGCTGCCAGGACCTTAACTAGAATTCCGTATTATGTTCCTAGAGCCACCCCAGCACAATTCGAGCTCTCTGTTATGGAGTGTTCTCTTGCTAGAAGGCTTCATTTCCATTTGGGAGGTGAGATAACATTGTAAGGATGAAAGCGGCCCCCAAACATGTTTAGATAGTCTGCGACCTTCGTGATCTGTTCTACCGTAACCACAGGTCCCAGAGATGCCCATTAGAACGTTTTCCAAAACTTAATATCGCTACAACTGGCCTTTGTATGGCCTGATGTATAAGGGGGAGCAACAGTTCTCATGCAAGAAGGCGTAATTTGAAATGGCCATCGATGCGTTGAACGACGAATCGTGATTCATCCGACAAGGCAGTTCTCTCCCAACGATCCATGGTTCAGTCACGATGTTCCTGGGCCAAGTGTAGGAGTAGTTGCCTATGATGCTTGGTGAACAGAGGCACATGTGTGGGGTGTTTGCTGCGTAGCCTTATATCCAACAGTGTCAACTGAACTGTGTGCTCTGAAATAACTCTACTTGGACCTGTATTGTATTGGACTGTCTGCTGAGCCAATGTCTGTTACCGATTTTTTTTTTTACCAAGTGGGGAGCCTCCGACGTATTATTTCTTTGAGAACGCGTCGACGTCCAACGCCATCGCGTCTGCTGATGGTTTCATCTTCATTCATGAATTTTGCATAAGTACTAACGACGGTATGTCGGAAACAACCCAGAGTCGAACAGTTTCGGAGATACGCGTTCTGAGCCATTGTACCATTGAATTCTGCCCTCTATCAAAGTCGCTTATATCAGCAACCTTTCTCATCACAGGCAGAATTAAGCTCAAAAATGATTCTTCATACTCCCTAGCAGTAGTTAAATACCATTCCCACCTGATTACGTGCCCTCCACGTCAACAAAGCGAGTTCCTTGCAAAATGTGGGGGAGGTAATAATGTTTTGGCTCTTCGGTGTATTTCGATTATATAAAGCAAATATTTTAGTACGCTAAAGTGATGTATTGTCCCTGATTTTAGTTTATTGTGTCAAAAAAATCTTAAGGGGTTAAGAAGTGAAAAGTTAATTTTAATCGAAACTGCCAAAGTTGCTCCAGATTTTTTATTATTATTATTTGGTTTTATAATGTATGTGAAGGAAATCATTTATCTATTTTCTAATCAATTCCAATTCGTTCGTAAATTCAGGTGGCACTCCATAATTTCAATATATTTACCGACAGAAATACTTTGCCTTATGAAAGGGTTAATTTTGTTACGTAAATGTTAGAAAATTGGGGGAAAACAGATACTAATTTAACACAAGCGTTAAAATTCTTTACCACAAGCAACTCATTTTAACCCTCCGTCTACCAGACGGGTCCATTGGACCCGACAGGTACATACAAAATATTCATTCAAACCAGAAATTTCTTTAAAATAAACTAAGTATATAAACCAGACAAAAATAAGGTAAACAAATAAGTTAAATAGTTTTAAATAAAAATTCTGGTGTAGAACGTTTTATTAAAACTTGAATAAAATTCCCGGTAGATCTAGGGTTAACATGGCATTTTTCTTTATAATGCGAATCTAATTTTAGAAACATTCAGACTTAATCCCGGGTGATATGAATAACATTATTTGGCATTCAATTATTTAACCCTGAAATGTCATTAGTTGCCTTTCGGCAACGTACCAACTTTGTCTTCTAAAGAACTATTAGAATAATATCGAATATTTAATGATTGAAGTTGCCAATAAAATATGTACTGAAAATATTATTTAATGAATTTTCAACATGTAGATTGCAGCAATACTGCTGTTTAAGGATAAAGATAGATTTATGTTTTCAATTGTTGCTACAGGTGATTTTTGTTTTGTTTAGAAACTTGCAAAATACCCTATTTTGTTCTGCAGTGAGCAAGTATAATTTATTCAGTATCATATAGTTCTTAAAATTCATGTGTGTTTAATATTATACAATTTTATCAAGGAAAATTATTTTTTCAACTAAAGCCCAGTGTTACCGATTGGCAACAACCTGTTTTTTTAGCCGTAAACCATACTTAAAGCAAAATATGATTCTTTAAAAAAATTTCTAAATTTATTTAAGAAATGAAAGCCTAAAAACTTTTTAAAATGGATTTTTAAAAATCAGGCATTTAAGGGTTAAAATAATTCATCTGAATTCTTAATTTTTTTTCGTTCATTCATTCAAAATTAATAATATAATAATGTTCTTAAAGATTATGAAAGACTTTCCAACACTTGAAAAATACTGTAACAAAACTTAATCGTTCAATAAGGTGAAAGGAAATAATTCATAGAAAGTATAATGCATTTGAAAACCTAATTTCAGCAATTACCGTCCTAAGTTGGAAAAATAGTTGAATTTTGTACTGCCGCCTTGTATACGATAGGGCAACTCTAGGATAGATGGATATAGGGGAGAGATGGCCAGTCTAAATATTTCCAAAACCTGATCAGCGATTGCCGCGTAAACTTTGTTGGAAGGAAATAGTTCAACAAGTTCATTCATTGCGACGTGCAACTGTATTTTTCGATTATTAAAAAGTTAGTGTAATTTTTATGTTTATTTAATTTAGTGGTTGAATATTTCTGTTGAGTATAAGGTATCTGAAACTTTTGCGGTACTACGTTATATATATATATATTTTACTATACGGACTTTTAAGGTACGTATATAATCCCATCTTTGCTTCTAAGCCTAATACACTGACGAACAATGGCAGTGTGACGCTTTAAATTGGGCGACCATCTGTCCTTCAATATCAGGATAGATGGCCACATCAAATAGAGGAGAGATGACCACCTTTAATAAATATTTCAAAATTATATGTAGTAAGGATTTTAAATAAATATAATTAAATTAAAAAAAATTATATAACTTTTACGTTTATAATTATATTAATTGATATAATTATTTACATTTTAGTAAATATAAATTTTTCAATAATAATAATATAATAGAGCCAAACGACGAATTTTTATTTTCAGATAATATTGAAAATATTGAATAGCGTCGGAAATTTTCATCCCAGAAACAGATAAAGTTCATAAATAAACTTTAAATCTTCAAAAAATCTAAATTAAACGCAGGAAAAAAACAAAACGACACTTCCAGCAGCGAAGAAGATGAAATACATGTAAAAGTATCAGATTTTACAGATTCCGAGGGAATAGAATTGGATGAGGATCACTATGTTGGTTGTGAAGAACAGTATAATACCACAACCAAAAAGGATGACTGGATACAATGCAAAAGGTGCCTGAAATGGATCTATGAAAAGTGTTCAAACTATCAAGATCTTTGCCAAAAATGTGATAAGATTTTACGAAAAGTGAAGTATTGAAATTATACTTCAAATTTGGTTTATTCGAGTTTTATTCACTTATTTTCCGTGATATAACTGAAACTTTACAAATTGCTATATGTTTTTCATGATTATCTATATGAAATGTGTTATTTTTTGCTTTTTTAAATTCACTTTTTCTTTCTTGTATTGGATGGCCATCTCTCCTCGGCTTGACGGAGATTCATTTCGGTTATCTGTCATTTTAATTTCAGTTTCGTTTCCCACATTTTGTACTCAATATTTAATTATTTTTTGAAAAAAATATGATGAGTATATGAATAAGAATTTTAAATATGCATAAATATTTCTTGTATTCACATTTTAATAATTTTTATTTCCACCTTTAAAAACTATTGCCATCTATCCTAGATTTACACTATATAAATTTTTATATATACTACATAATATGCTAACACTTATTTCAGTTAGAAAATGCATAACACTGCATAAAATTCACATTTAGCAATTTTCACCAATAGACGGAAATGTACTCGAATTATTTTGTTCTGGCGAGTACATTATCTATATATTTTTATAAGCACCACATATTAAGTTAAAATTTATTTCAGGTCAAAACGCATAATGCAACTAAAAATTCACTTACAGCATTTACCATCCAAAGTCAGCAATGAATCCAATTCTTTTCTTAACGTTGTATAAATTTATTCATATTGTACAGAAATCTCTTCGCGTACTAACCACAGTTCAGCTGGAAAAGGCATTACACAATTAAAATACACCCTTAACCCTTAAATGCATGATTTTTAATTTTTTTTCAAAGAATTATATATGAATCTCCGAAAAGTTTATTACACGGAAAATAATGAAAAAAATCAGAGATATATTTTTCGTATAATACGTCAACCTTTGCTTACATAGCACAGATACAATACAAGTAAAAACTACTGTCATAACTAAAATACTGCAAATTAGTAAATATTTTAATAAGTATGAAACTAAATACATTATTTTATATATTTTTTAGGGTTCCATACTTAAAAAGTAAAAACGGAAACATTATAAGATCACTCCTATGTCTGTCTGTCACAGCCATTTTACTCGTAAACTATGGAACATGGAAAGTTCAAATTCGGGGAAGTAATAAAGACCATTGACCCACATATTTTCAGATTAATAAACATTCATAAATATATTTAGTAAAAATGTAGAGGGAATAATTATGCTACTTGAAAAAAAAAATCTTTCCTTTGTATATCGTGTGGGGTATCCTGTGAAAGTGTTCGTAATGCTGAACTCAAAAATATATTCCTTTTAATTTAAGGTATTATATTTTCAAAGATATTGTCGAAAATGTAGCGCAAAAATATGTTCTCCCCCATCTTATTTCGAATCTACTGAAACTAAAATTATGAAAATATTAGAGGTAGTAGACGTTAATATAAACCTTGATGGAAAATTATAACGATTAACCTAGGTCACATAGTTTTTGAGAAATTAGCATTTTTCTGTTATACACAAATTTCGATTACGGGCATTCAGAAAAATTGTTGAGCATCGGTGGATATAACTATCGTTGCAGAGGTACAAAAGCATTGTTGATTATCATTTTCGAAAAAAATCATGGGTAATTAGCCGAGATATTAACCTTTAAAGATACGGCCAGTTTGGACATACAAAAGGCCGGTGGCGGCGTACTCTATGCCTAGTTAACAACTTTTAATGATATATATGTGTAATGTAATGTCCAGTAACTATATAAAAGCAATAAACGTCAAATTGCTAAAAACATACTAATTTAAGGGGTCTCGGAAACCTAAAAAAATGGAAAAAATGCCATTTTCAACATTTAATGTCTTAAAATGTATATGATTTTAAAACACAATTTTAATTGGGATGAGAGATATAAGAATGTTCTTTCATTTCATGTATTTAAAAAATTACAAGATACAGAATTAGTATGTATAGGGGGCTCGAACTGTTAGACATTTGTCGGACAAATTTTGGCATAACAGTTTACGCGCAGGATTACAAAATAGATATTGCAACTAGAATGAAAATGTTGGTGCTAACTTATACTTCAGATTGTAACAATTTCTCTGAACTTAAATAAATTTGTATTGAAGGTATTTTTATATATTTAATGCAATGTTGCATTTAGCTAATTCAAAATTTTGAAAATTCCAACAGTAAAATGATCTAAAAAAATATTTTTTTGAACAATAAAAAGGAAATTTTAGGTTCAATTTATACAGACTAACATGAAATATATGTTTTGAAAATTTCATGAAAAAATATTCAGAAGTTTTTGAGGTATCCTGCGGGTTATGCCACAAAAACGCCTTTTGGAGAAAAATGACTTCAAAGTTTCGGAAACGCCCCTTCAGTTATTGAGTGGGTATAATTCTAAAAGCCATAACGTTTGTTCTAATGGGAGTTTCAAGGAAAAAAATTATAACAAAATATTCATAAAAGATAGGAGTTTAACATCTAAAAAAGTTAAAATTTCTTAAATTTTGAAGCTTTAAGAGTGCTACGACTACTTAACCCTTTTCGGCGCGGAGTAATTCTATTTATAAACTTATGAAATAACGAACTGACACCAGAAATTATGAACGAATTTATTAAAAAATGCGAACTTGCTTATTTTCACGTACATGATAAAAGGAAAAATTTAATTAAAAATTCTTGGTGCCATTTGTCTGTTTTGGAGTTAAAATTAGGTGTCCTTTTTTTAAGGGCACTGCCTTCGGAAGGTTTAATTACAATGAATCGCATAAATACTGTGGGATTCGTGATAGTTTGCATTGAGTGTATCTCTCAATACGCCTCGAGTGACTTTAAAAGTTAATTAAAAACCTATCTGGAAAAACGCGGCACTGACCAAGGTGGCGTTGCAACTTTGAAACCTCCTTTCGAAGCGTGCTTTCGATTGAGCACAATATTAGATTAGCACAATACTAAATATAAACTTTGAACAAAGGTTTTGTTTTAGCTACACTGTGAAATAAATGTTATTACTACGCTTTATTTAGTTTTATGAAATGCCAAATGAAGTTTAACTATGCACTGATTTTATTGTCAATACCGAATTAAGTTCATCATAAACAGATTAGGATAATATTAAAAAAAGTGTTATACGAATAGCTATATTTGATATTATTTAGGTTCCATATCTCTTTGAACTTCCATGGTATAATATTTACACTTTTCTAATATATACAGTTATACCCAACCCTACGTTGTATAGCTTTTTACAAAGTCTTAGTATTCTTTTGGCAAAGGTTTTTTTTTTATAATACAATTACAAATTCATATATTTATTCTACGGAACTCTCTATACGCGAGTAATACTCGCACTTGACCGTTTATTTTTTACTTTGTAAAACTTAACCCTTTAATGCATGAATTAGGCTTTTAGAATTGTGATTTTTTTTATTCTTATATTAAAGATTAGACACCAGAAATTTTAAGATAGATTTTTAACTTTATTAATAGCATATTTTTGTAATATTTAGAGTATTAATATTTCTATATAAATATAGTGGTTGATAAGAGTTAAGTAAGAAGTGTTGCGGATATGCATCACTATGCATTTAAGGGTTAACCCATGCAAAGGTTGTGGTTCATTTTTGGACAACGTAATTTTAATTCCTAAATGCCACAGTGGCACCAGAATATTGGAACAAAATTTTTTCTTTAATTATGTATGTGAAGAAAAGCTTTTGGTTATATTGAAATAAGTTTGTTTGTAAGTTCCGGTGTCATTCACTCATTTCAGCATTTTACGAAAAGAAGTACATTGCCTCTGAAAGGGTTAAGCAAGTAATGCTTACGAGTGCTTCTGTGGAGTCTTGTATATGATCTCTACAATTCATACACACCAAGAAATATGCAAAAATTTAGTTAACACGTTCGCTGCCAACTACGAGAATACTCGTACTTGGCAAACTGGATTTCCTTGCCAGCTACGAGATAACTCGTTATTGATCTTCTTATCTAAATCACCGATTACGAGCAGTGCCATAGAAAATACCTGCAGTGTTTCATATGCCAACAACGAGCATACTCGTGTGAATTTATTTGTTGCTAAAAGTAATTCGTCATATATATAGTTCTTAAATAATAAGCAGAAAATAATTTAAAAGTACTAAATTTCAGATATGGTCTTGGCGTGTATGAACAGATGCACCATCTCAGCTTTGGCAGCGAAAGTATTAAACTAGTTTAGTTAAACTGAAACAACGCATACCATAACTGAGAAAACGCATTTCCATCAGCTATCGCTCTTAGATTAAATACTGTAACAGAATTCTTACTGTGCCCCTGTAAATGAACGATAAATACTATGATAATAAATAAAAACTTTTGTGGAAAACTAAATCGCTAAAAACCAACGTTGGGATGTTTATATTATACACTGATGATATGAGTCCCAGTACTCACGAAACTTATACTTCTAGCTATTTTTACAGAGCTTGAGTTATATATTCTGTTTTCAAACGTTCGTTTTTAGCAATAAGTACTATGAACACGTTTTTCTACACTAAGCGTTTTGTAATGTATATTAGAAATTTAGATAAATTTCAATATTTTAAATATAGCGTAGGACAATTAAAACACACTGAAAACGTTTTTTCTACCCGCAGACCATTAAAAAAAACGAAATTCTGTTGAGTGTCATTCTAAGCAAGCTATAAATTATACACTCTTCTTGTTCAATGGGATACATGCTCTACTAAACCTAATTAATTTATATCAGTTACATGCAATCCCAATATATTTACTCCCATAAATATACTCTGATACTCGCAGGTTATTTTTAAGTTCAGTTGTACGTTTTTAATGACGGTAAAAAAAATTGAGTACCTCGTTTAAAACCAATCCGCTTCAACGTTTTTCAACATTTTAAAAACAAAAGTATTTTGCCTCTGAAACGGATAAACAGACTGGATTCAAATGCATAGCTAAATGGAGAATGACAGACCGCAGGACAAACCGAAGTCATAAGAACTTTTCAACTTTGCCGAAAAGTGTTTAAAATAATGAATTTAATGCGATTTTTCAAACTTTCAATTAAACTTGAAAATATACAACAGTTTTTCCAACTTTGAAGATTATTTGAAGCTTATACGTATATACCAAAATTTGCGAATTATAATGTTTGCCTTGTTTAAAGACAGATTAAATAAGTTGATTATAATTATTCGGAATTGCTGGTAGGGGAGACTATGGACGGTTGACCATACGGGAGGCTTGACCCACCCAGCAGTTTTCATATTTAAAAGAATTTCAGAGTTTTATCAATAGGTGTCAACTAAAGCTACTTTAAAGCTCAAACAACTGTATCTGTTTCATACAGATAATCGGAATAGGTGTAGAAAAAATCAATTGTGAAGTGTTTTCAACCTAAAAGTTGTGTTTTTTAGAAATATTTTGTAAGCTGCTTTCAGATAATATATAGCATAGAAATTTAAGTACGTAGGTTTTAAGTAATGCAGAAATATCGAGCTTTCATTCCAGGCATAAAGATTATACAGTAAGTTAGGCTTAACATAACAATTTGCAATTCTTCAGAAAAGGGCTACGTGGGGAGGCTTGACCCAATCAATGTGAAGGAGGGTTGACCAGATATTCAAGGCTTCCTTAACACATTCACGACGAGAAACGAGAATTCTCGTTTTCATTCAAAAAACATCATTTACTAAGGGCGTGGCACCTTACAGAATATGTATTTATATCATGTTGTCCATATTTTTTTAGATTGTAAGACATTTTATGTTAAATTCGTACATTCAAAGATATTTACCGATGCATAAACTTGGGAAACCTATCTGGAACACAAATTTTCAAACAAGTTTCAGAACAGGGAGGGGCTTCTACTATTTTAAAATTCAGATTTTAAAAAAATTGCCCGACTTTAATGCATTAATTTAGGGGGGTTTGGAAAACATTTTATTATACACTGTACATAATGAAAGATTAATGGTTCTATATAAAAATGAATGTAAATTTATTCTGAAGAGCTACAGTAAAATGGGTTGATGGAAAAGAAAACGTTTAAAACTGATCAAAGAAAGATATGAAAAATTGATATAGTATCCACTGCACGAAAAAAATTAATCAAATATAAAAAGGAAAGTTGATAGGAACTTTTTCTATTTAAATATTACTTACAACAGGTCAATAGGAACAATGGAAAAGACTAGAAAATATGAAAGCAGCAGTCTTAACCGTTTCAGGGGCAGTGGTATGTTTATGAAACCACTTAATTTTAATTCTCAAATGCCACAATAACACCAGAATTTTGCTACTATCTTTTCCATTTAATATGTATGTGAAATATAGCCTTTTTCATGTTCCCAAATATGTTTTTCGTATATTCCGGTGCCAGTCACTTATTTCAACATTTTAGTACTGAAAGTACTTTGCCTCTCAAAGGGTTAAAACATGTTAACCCTCCGTCTACCAGACGGGTCCAATGGGCCCGATGGGTACATTCGAAATATTTATTCTAACCAGAAATTTCTTTAAAATAAACTAAATGTGTAAACCAGACAATAATGAGTTAAGTAAATAAGTTCCATAGTTTTAAATAAGAATTCTGATGTGCAATATTTTTATAAAACTTGAGTAAAATTTTCGGTAGTTCTAGGGTTAATGATAGGTTAATTACTCATGCGACTGCAAAAGAACATAGTATTGTTCGAAAAAGTTTAGGAAGGTATGTAGAAAAATTTCAACATGATGAATAGAGTGAGATGAAGCCAAACTATGTGACAACTAGAGATGTCACAAAAATTAAGACAAGAAAAGCGGCACAGTGGCTACTAAATCCGGACATAATAATGCATGAAACCCTATGAAAACGGAACCTGTATCTAGCGAAATACTGTCATAAATGTTAAAATTTAATTTTCCCTGATGTACAACTATACCTGCTCAGACAAAATCCCGTTTAAAACAAAAATTTTCTCCTCTGACTTGCGGTTGCGTCTAAACAGGTTTGTTTAAGCATATTTTTTTCAAAAATATGTTTTTATAATAATTAAAGAATGTAGCATAAAGTTATTTTGCTGTTTTAAAATGATTTTATTTCTCTTCACAAATATTTCAATATAAAACAAAGTGCGTCAAGCCTCCCATATAGTGGGTCAACCCTCTCATATGTGGGGAGCCTTGACCCATTATTTTCTCATGATTAAAATCCATCATTTTTCACATTTGTTATGTATTACATTTATGTAGCAATTTTATATGGATAACTGGTTGTATAACGAATAAAATGATATATAAAACTTTATTCTACGTTCAATATTTAAAAATAAAAAATAATTTTGTAAAAATTCGGTCAACACTCCCTAGTCTCCCCTATATGCTTCTTAATTGAATCACTCGTTAACCATATCTTTTTTAAATGCCTTTATTTAACTTAACTTGGTTTATGTATTCGATGATAGAATTTTGTAATGCATGTTTCACCCACCTCCTGCTGTGATAGCGGATTAAGACAATACTATATCTCCATAATTTCAAAACTTAATTTTTATCTAATAGATTAATATAAATAAAATGATGATTAAGTATTGCGAAAACACTTAGAAACCCTGACTGTGTAGCAAAAATAAAGCTTTTTTTTCTGTTGTTTTATTATTAAAATTATCTGAGCTATATTATTATTTTTAAATTTTTTTTTTTACAGCGGGACTGAATCAGAAAAAACTGTTTCTTACAATATTGTAACACTTGCAGTAGTAGAAGAAAACTGTTTTCTTTCCTGTTGAACGCGGTTAATTTTCCATAATCCACCAGTTTGGCCTACTTTTTTATTTAGATATTCCGAATTCTTAACGAAAATTGAGAAAAAAGAATTTTAACTTTATGCAGTCACGAAATATTTGTCCTTAACCCTCCGCCTACCAGACGGGACCAATGGGCCCGATGGGTACATTCGAAATATTTATTCTAACCAGAAATTTCTTTAAAATAAACTAAATGTGTAAACCAGACAATAATGAGTTAAGTAAATAAGTTCCATAGTTTTAAATAAGAATTCTGATGTGCAATATTTTTATAAAACTTGAGTAAAATTTTCGGTAGTTCTAGGGTTAAATAAAGCAAAAATGTATATTCGTAATTTTTAGTATAAAGTCGGAATTTCTGAAAAAAAGGAGGACAAACTGGCAAATATGGGTCCATGCACCGCATCCTGAATACTATGCCTGAGCGCAAACACAAAGATGACGTCTGACAAAGGCAGATTGTTTTTAACTTGGAAAGCGGAAAAAAAGCGGAAGAAACTTAAAAAAAGTATTCGCACCAAAATTCAAGTTACCTTACACACACTGAAAAAAATACGCCTTCGGCTGCCGCCATTTTTGTGTCAGCAGTCAGAGCTAGTATTCAGGGGGAAGTGGCATTACCGTCTCAATACAGAAGGCCTTCAACTGATTTCGTGACGTACCAAATGAAGATTAACCACTTGAAGGGCAAGCAATTGCGCTTGTGTAATGCTTAATTCCCACCGGAAATTTAGAAAAATTTTATTTCAAAACAAGGAAAAGCATTTTTACGACTTTTCTATACTAAAGTCAGAAAACTAAAATTTCTTAAACTTTTTCTAGTGCAAATCCTGATTAATCGTAGGTGGGATAAAATATATCCCACCGCCCCTCAAGGGGTTTTAAGGGGCGGTGCTATATATTATATACCACCTACGATTAATCAGGATTTGCACCAGAAAAAATTTAGGAAATTTTAGTTTTCTGACTTTAGTGGAGAAAAGTCGTAAAATTGCTTTTCCTTATTTTGAAATAAAATTTTTCTAATTTTCCGGTGGGAATTAAGCATTACACAAACGCAATTGCTTGCCCTTCGTGGGGTTAATCTTCATTTGGTACGTCACGAAATCAATCCGGAGGCCTTGAGTTTTGACACGGAAATGGCTCAACCCGTTCTATCCAGTTTTAAATGTTTACTGCAATGTGAGATATTCATATTACATACGCCACGCTGCAATACTAAAAAGCTATAGCGGGTATTACGAAATTTTTTTTTATCAAACACACAAATTGAAAACGTCTTCGATTACATAGTTTCTGAATAAGAACACTTGCCAATTCCATGTGTTTCCGAAGAAAAATGAATTCAGAAATGTGTCAGAAAGTAGTTCGTTTGGATTTGAGAACAGTCTTAGTGAAAAATTCATAATGATTTTACGTATATTAGAATCAGCAGCTGTGCTGGACATTATACACAGTGCATTCAAAAAGTTTGAGGACTGATCGCACACAGACCATATGTCACAGAGTTTGTGCTTACATTTGATATTATGCTTATTGGTAGCCACCTCCTAGTTTCATTCAACGCTTGGAACGAGTGTGCAGTTTAATAAACGCCTTCTGGAATGCCTCAACTCCAACACTATTGAGTTCTGATGTCACAGCCTCTTCAATGTCATCTACAGTCATTCACCTCTGCCTCTTAATATTCAATTTCAACTTGGGAAATATAAGGTAGTCCGGAGTGGAGAGATCTGGTGAGTACGGTGTGTGCTTGATACACACAACTTGCCTTCCCGCCAAAAATTGCTGCACAAGGATGGACTTTTTGAGCCGGTGCGTTTTCGTGCAAGAGGCACCAATTTCCACTGTCAGCAAATCGGGCGTTACACGCCGCATTCCTTTCAAAAGCCGATGAAACACATCTTTGTGGAATGCACCAGTCATTGTGCGTGCAGTGGTATCATCAACAATTGTAGATGCTGACATTTTCCTCATTTCGACTTCGACGTGGACGAACTGATCTCTCATCATCGTCGGCCGACTTTTTTCTAATTAGAAACCTTGAAAACCACCCAAATACTCGCGAAAGACTGATAGCATTGCCACCATACGCATATTTAATCGATTCGTACGTTTCTGTGGACGAGTTTCCCAATTTAAAACAAAATTTGATGTTCATTCGTTGGTTCATTGTTTTTCCGATGACAATGACGCACGCATATTCTTTACGGAAATGAACGTTAACAACCCAGAAGTTCACAGAAAGCTGCAACCACTTTGTATGCACGGATAAAGGTCGTTGATACAGTCCTCAGCAAAAGTTTAGACACTGGTGATTTTTAACCTTTAAATACAAAATACGAACACTTGGTTTATACAAATGGCTGTACTTATTTTTAAACATATTTTAAACGGTTTAGGACAGAAATAACAGTTTTAATGTAGGATATTATTTAATTTAACTGAAAAAAGTGAAATTTGCATATTGCAAAAGTTTAGACACTTTTGTGATTTTTTGGCAACTGTTCAAGGAAAAACGCAAATTTCAAACTTATGACGTCACATGCATGAAGTACGAGGCTAACGAGAAAGACAGGCTACCGCAGTGGGTCCGATTCTTCTTTTTTTACAGACCGCTGGAGTCACGTGATGCTCTTTTCGCGCACTTTCATTGGTGCATTCGAGCATCACGTGACTCCAGCGGTCTGCAAAAAAAAGAAGAATTGGACACAACACGATAGCATGTCTTTTTCGTTAGCCTCGCATGAAGTATTTAAGTGCACCTCGGGATATTATCGGTTAGTGAAAATGCCGCGAGTTAGAAATTTTCAGTCAGATGAAGTAATTAATGCATGGAAGCTGAAATCGAAACGGAGCTGTTGCAGAAATTTAAGCAACTTTGAATCGTCCAAAGAAGTCTGTCTATTAAGTACTCACTAAGGGTGACTCTTTGAAAGCAAAACATAGAAGTGGAAGGCCTCGTATGGCCAGAAAATGATATTATAGAAGGATCCATAAACTGGTATCTAGACAAATGATGACTGCTAATCGCATTACAAATTAGTCAGAGCTTTCTGTGTCAACGGATACTTTCGTAGATGAATTATAGAGAGATGTACATTAGTTTACGTGACAATGATAAAACAACCAGCCTTGAAATCTCACAACAAATTGACTCCTTTCCGTCGCGGAGTAATTCTGTTTATAAAACTGATGAAATAATCGAATGAAACCAGAATTTATAAGCGAATTTATTAGAAATATCGAAATTGCTTATTTTCACGAACATTATAAAAGGAAAATTTTAATTAAATATTCTTGGTGTCGACTGTCAGTTTTGGAATTAAAATTAGGTGTCCTTTTTAAGGACACCACCCTCGAAAGAGTTAATGATTTGGGCCTCACTTTGTTTTAATTCTGAAGTATCTCTGGAATTTCTCAATAGTCGCCAAGCAGCATAAGACTACATACATACATTGAAAAACAATTTACAGCCATTCGGTGAAATTTTAGCTCTTCCAAAGTATGTATTTGAGCAAGTTAATGTGTCTATTCCTGTTGCGTACAAATCAAAAAATTGGTTTACCTCTCAAAATATTACTGTTCTTGACTAGCCCGCGTGTAGCCCTAATTTGAAGCCAATCGAAAACTTTTGTGGCATCATATCTCATACGGTTTATGTAATTTTTTGACAATACTCCTCTGTAAATAAACATCGATCTGCTGTTCAACGTGTTTGGTACGAAATAGACTCCCCAGTGATGCAGGATTTAGCTTCTTTGACGAAAAGTCACATTTTTTCATTAACAGCAGACAATGTAGGTGCAGTTCGATTTTAGTTTATGTATATTTTTCTGTTAACAGACAGATTGTCCATGCTTTTGCCATAATGTTAAATTTGTTTTTTTTTGTCATTATATATTATGTAAAGTGTATAAATTAAAATTTATTGTTTGTGTATGAAAGACAAGTCCCCAGAAATATATGACAGTTGAGTTACAACAATTCGTCACATACTTCTCAGTACAGAAACATAATCGATCATTATCTAAACTTTTGCTGAGCACTGTAGGTCATCCTGCCGGCTTCTCAGAGATAGCGTCATCTGTGTTTTTTACGAGGGGGAGTCCTGAAATTTTTGAAGTTACTGTGCATACTGTATATGAATTACAAAACTTTAAATGCACCAATGAAAAAGTATAAACTTTGAGAAATTTACAGAAACTGTTAAAAATTAGTAAGACAGACTTTAAGAGCCTGAAGAGACCACATCAACTTTAAAATTTTCTATTGCGTACCGTAGCCGCATTCCATTTGTTCCGTCAAGGTACAAAGTATTTCACTCTATGCCAAACCCGAATTCGTGTTCCCGACTTTAACAATAACGAAGCTTTTTTAACGAAATTTTCAATAGGCTTATCATGCTCTGTGTTAAATATAACAATAATACGAGAAGTGTTAGAAGATATCACCACCCGTGTCCAAACACGCTGAATTAAATTCTTCCTATTTCGGGATGTGTTTGAGATTATATATGGTTTCAGTGACTGAATTACTCGGGAATGGACAACTGAATTCGAATACCATATTGTCCTCAGGCGTAAATGCTTCAAACTTGTTTCACCTTTTCAAAAGGCGAAGTTCTGTTCCAGTATCCTAGAGGCTTTAGAAAGGGTTTCATAATCTATGATTGACGCAAAATTTTTCTTTCCTGTTTAATATTCCATATCTAATGTAGTTTTATTTTTCGGATTTATATTTATTTAAAAATTTTTGAAAGAGCATTTTAATTTATACACAAAAACTATTTTGTAATACAAATCGTTGAACTTGAAAACATTAATAGTAAAATGATAATGAAATTACAAAAATTACGATCGAATATCACAAGTTATGCAATTTTATTGATCATCACTGTATATTAATATTTAAATGTGGTTTACAAATTGACTATTTTTCTTTTGTAAAATTAACCCATTTCGTATAAATTGAGTGATTTCATATAGAAAAATTATACAATATGAGAATATATATTCCTCTTATCAAACCACAAGGAAATAAAAATAACTGAACAAAAAGTGAACAAGATATTTTCTTTTCAAATTCTTCATCCACGTTCTCCGACATAACTTATGCTTTAGACGCACATAAAATATCGGTTTTGTATTTCTACTATCAAACAATCCTGAATAGTTTGTTTCATTTCTGCTTTTCGAAGTTTAAAAAAATACCAAACTCATAATATTTGAAATTTTACTGAACTGTGTTTTCGAACATTTAAATCAAAATATGAATACTTATTTCAGCATTTTGAAAAAGCGAAAGCTAGAAAATAACATTATTTATTTTTCTGCCACTTTACCTCTTGTTTATGGATATATTTGTATCAAATCGTTTGCTGCGCTGGAAATGAAAAATTGCATTTCAATTCATATTTTTTTTCTGGCAACATGAATCTCAAAAAGAATATTTTTATGTCAATCTTTACCAAACATTTAAATAAAAATGTACACAATTAGAATGTGACGATATGAATTTTTTTTTTATGCATAGTCAAAAGAAAATTAAATTTTTAATAAAAAATTTGTTTGATTTAAAATTATTAAAGCTGTTATTTTTTCTTATAATATTAAAATAATTTGTATTACCATCGATGTAAAATCAGATTTCATATATTTTTTAAATAGGTAAAAAAAAAATTAATAATAATAAATTAAGCTTTCTATAAGGGAAACATTTCAGATGATATATTATTAGCAATATCAGGGTTCCTACACTTTGCGCTGACATACCAGTATTTTGATATAGAAAAACTCGACTTGTATTATCGCGCGTTTGCAAAAAGCAAGTTTTTCTCTGAGAAAATACTAGTGTTTATCTGGCCAAAAGTCAGGGAAGATTCCTGGCATGTAAGATCCCTGAATATACAAGAATTTTTAATTATGGTTTGTTAAGTTTTCTGACTGTTATTCTTAACCCCTTCAAGGGAGGTGGTTCATTTTTGTATTACTTAATTTTAATTCCTAAATGCCATGTTGGAATCAGGATATTTTAATGAAAACTTTCATTTTATTAAGTACGTATTTACACTCAGACTTTCTCCAGTCCAAAATTTTTATACAAGATTTAAAACAAATAATAAAAAGATGTGTAAATTCATAGCTTTGTTCTCACAACACTTGTCTCGTCTAAATGCTACTCTGGATAGAATTCCTGACCAAAGTGCATTAGATATTTGCACTGAGGAGTTTTCTGCTCTACTATAAGGATATCATGAATCAGTGTTTTTGTAGAGGTCGCTTACGTCATTGTCCAACTATTACTTGGTACGATGAAGATCTTCGAGGGGAACGAAAAAGAGTCAGTGCCTTGCATAAGAGATATTTAAAAAACTTAGATGTTGTTAAATATAAAAATGAGCTATAACATAGCTCGACGTGACGTTCGCAAGGCAAAGCGAAATGTTTGGCTTAAGTTCTGCGATTCAACTAATAATGCATAGGGTTCCTTATATAAATTTATTTCTAAGAAGAAATTGTCACATACGATTTAATATATTTTCTACTTTAGAAAATTCTCATGTACGACGTGGCCGAAGACTAAGGAATCATCACTTTGATGCTAATGCTGATTTTTACAGATCCGCATTAATTTACCAGTACAAATTATTATGCTAATCAGGAGGATTTCCTTTCCATTACAAAAAGAGAATTGTGTTGTGTTATGCGCCAGCAGGGTAACAATAAGGCTCCAGACTTTAATGAGATTGATGCCTTGGTAGTAAAGAACATTTGTAAAAGTTTTACGCCTTTTGTTCTTAACCTTTTTAATACTTGTCTTCGTTTTGCTCATTTCCCTAGGTGTTGGAAAGAGAGTCTTGTTTTGTCTTTTCGTAAGGCAAACCGACCATCTGAGTTGCCTAAGTCTTACTGACAAATTGTATTGCTGCCGATTATTGCCAAGATTTTGGAGAGAATAGTGGAAATGCGAGTAATTGCAGCTCTCGAATCTTCTGCATATCTAGACGAAAGTCAACATCGATTTAGAGATTCTAAGAGTACTATAACGGCAATGGCTGCTATAAAGAATTTGGTTAAAGAGACTTTGAATGATTTTAATTATTGTGCATTATTTAGTTTCGATATCGTTAGTGCTTTCGGCGTAATCGATTGCCGAATATTTGTTATTATTATAGATAACCTTCCTATACAGGATTATTTAAAAGCGATCTTGAAAAACTACATAAGTCATAGATTGATAGCATTATAAATATTTATTATTATTATTATTAATAAATATTTATTATTATTATTATTAATTTATTATTAATTAATAGTAAGGAAGTATTTTATTAATTGAATTCCTGTTATTCTAGTCAATCTTTTTAAAAAATGAAGTTATAATGTTGTTTACCTCCTCCCCAAATTAAATAAGCTGCTCCTGTTGTACAAAAACATTTATAACATTCATAATTATAGAAAAATTCCTTTTGGTCCCTACAGGCGCAAGTAGATTTCGAAGTTAAGTACTTAATTTCACCAAGAATTTAACGGATTAAGGGAAATGTGATTTTTTTTCTTATATAACCTCCCCCCCCCCCCACACACACACACTTTTTTTAATTTTAATTTCTTTTTTCTGTAAGAGTTGTTCCTATCAAAAGCTTGTCAGTACAAAAGTTGTAGATAATACTAGCAGGCTATGCCCGCTGCGCTGGTCAATATTTCCAAATGAACCTTGGATTAAACTAAATGGTGAATTTGAACTTGTATTTTAAACAATATGGATCTTCAGCTTGACCTTGCACATTACTGAAAACGATGCGAACGCCATTGCGATATAATGTTATCTTAAGCGTTGGACAAAATTTAGCAATTAAGAAGTAATTGTTTTAGTTGATTATAAACAGCGCACTTATGGTCGGGTAATGAGACCGTTATGACAACAGGAATTAATACCTCTGTAACTAATCAACATATAATGAAATCGTATATACTAACACCATTCCTAAAAGTCATGCAACAGGGCCACTTGTAACAAAATATGTTCTGTAGATTTTTTTTAAAAAGGCTATACTTTCATAATCAGGTTCACTTAATTTTTGAACTTTTACTGTTGCTCTATAACTGCATACCCTTGAACAATATGTATACACTAAAACCTTTCCAAAATTATTACCTAACTAATTGTGGTATATCCTACGAAAGTATTATAAACAATCGGAATGAAATACAAATTTCCGTTGTAAATATATAGTAGATGATGATGATGCGATTTTGTGTAATAGAATTCATAGTAAAGTTTTCGTTTCAAACAAAAACGATGCTTTCAACATTAAAGCTAATACACCAATATGTGAAGTATCCGATTACGGAAGGTTAACTTGAATTCTCATGAGCAACTACTCAAAGAAAAGTGAATATGTGGCTTTTGTGATACTTTTATGTCAGCCGGGCGCAGGTAATAAATCAATAAAGATTGTTTTCATAGCATATTCTTATTTTATTATTTTCATTTAAAACACAAACCTTTCACTCATTTAATTTAAAATGCATGCCTTATACTAATTTCATTTAAAAAACTGAAAAGATAAACAATAACAGGAAATAATGCCATAATTAAAAGCAAAAAAATACTTTTAATTTACATACGCAAAATGTAACTACTGCTACTTTGAATTTTTAAAATGCTATCAGCGAGATGTGCGCACGGTTGTTATAAATGTACCCATTTTTTCTTCTTATCGAGGAGCAATTTATAAATCGCACAATATTATTCCAATTCCAATTTCTTTCATTGAGGAACCTATGACCGGAAAAAATGGAAAAAGACTCTTGTAGATTCTTCGGATGATGGCATCTGACGTCATAAACCGAGTTTATATATATGAAAATAATTTTTAAGTCGTTACAAACATTGCTTTCATGCTTAAATATTTTCATTGGTACTACTTGTTATCCCGTCGACAAATTTTGCCAAATTATATAAATCGCCAAACCATTCGCCAAATTATATAAATTGACATAATCTTTATTTTAAATAACGAAATAACAAATAAATTAGTAAAACATTAATAAAAATACAAATAAAACGTCGAAATTAAAATCACGTGATGACGTAAACACGTGTAGTTTGTTTAAATTCAAGTGAATTTGATATTTACGATCAACCATTATTGGCATTTAATCTTATAGTTTGACGATAGATTTTTGGTCGACGGAATATCTAAGTAGTACTTTTTCCATTTTTGTTTTATAACGCTAAATTCTCAGTAATTTTTTCCCTTTTATTTTACATAAAATCACTATTTTTTTTAAAAAATTAAGATGCTTGCATTTTTATTTCAAACTCATAGAGCCGTTTTTAATTTTTAGCCAAAAGGGTTGATTTGAATTTTTTCCGTTGCTAGAGTAACGGATGTAATGATAGATATTTTGAGGTTTAAATGCCAAAGGCACCGCCAAATTAGAAAAATATGAAATGTGTCATGAACTGTTGGACTTATAAAAATTTATTTGATAGCATTCGATTCAGCATACAAAACTACATTAAAATATGCTATCATTTGACGCATAATTTTGATATTCGATTTTTTCCCCCTCCCCGTGCAAAAACCATTAGGGGTGACACTTTAGAAAATCCTTTCTTAGCAGAAGTTTATGTCATAAGAAGTATTTTTACCACGATTTTCAAGATTTTTGGTTCAGTAGTTTGCGCTGTGCGTTAATTAGTCCCCTAATCCAGACTTTATTTTATATACTATATTAGATATGCGATTTTGCGGTGAATCGATGATCGAAAATTAGTCCAATATCATTTGAAATATTACATAACAGAGGAGAAAGTACGAAGAAAGACGAAGAAGAAATGACGAATTACAAAAGACTTGTAATTTTTTTTTTTAAATGTTGAATTTTTCCATAGTATAACGTATTAAAACATAAATATCCTTTAAAATTATCTTTATTTCCCAGATTTCGAATCTGTGAATTTTCCTATAAATGAAATTGGCGATATGACTTGAGAAAAAATGAAATAAACAATAGATAATATTTGCTTAAATAAAATGGGTAATATTCGTTGATCTGAGTTCGAATTTATAAATATCACATGCTTTCGGAATTACGGCGAAAAACATTTTAAAAAGTATGAATTATTTTACAATATGTATGTGTGGCAGAAATTCACACTGAAATTTAAGTATTCGATTCCATTTTTTAAATATTAACTGATATCTATATAAGTTACAATTGAATATGAAAATGTACTCAAAAAATGATCTCTTTCATCTAAAAAACACCATTTGTGAGAACATCCTCAAGCTAATGTCACGCTTATGCATTTTTGGCTTAAAATCACATTGTTTGGCGACAAAAGAAAAATAAAAAATTGTAAAGAAACAAATAGTAATTACACATGTGACTCACAATTACATCTGCTTGTTTCTTCTATAAGTCACGTGATGGGACAATTAGATATAAAAATAAAAGAAAAGAACAGAACAGAAAGAAAATGTCGTTAAAATTTCATCTAATCAAATTTTCAGATTCGTTTCCATATCTAATGCAAGCGATAAAGAGCCAAATATTGCGTATCAAGTGTAATATTTCTTATTAAATTAATTTTTAAGCATTACAAATATTTCTTTCAGGGTTTGATTAAATGTTTCCGTTTTTTAATATTATCACTCATTAAAACGGATTTTCTTCTTCTTTTTTTCTTTTTTTTTCACTTAAATAAAATTAGTAACAGTTTTTCTTTTATTTTTCGAGATTTAATAGCCGTTTCAATTTTTTTTATCAACGATGAATTTCGCCAAGAAATAAAATGGTAACCTTATCGCCCAAAATAACAGAATTTTCCGTCATAATTCTAAAACTAATATAGGTAGAATAACGTGTTATAGATTAAAACCTTCCCTGAAACAATACCTATCTTACGGTATAGGTTCCATAAAAATCCATGCAGTAGAACTCGAAATCTAGGCGTTCGGAACGAAATTTCCGTTTGGATTTTATATATATAATAGATAATAGAATAGATAATAGATTATATATATATATATAATATAATAGATAATAGATTATGTGTTATGAACTATCTCAAAGTTTAAAACAGATCGCATTGTTAGATTTCCTAATTTTAACAATATCGCGTTATGTTAGTTCCACATTCCACCACCAGGGAGCGCACTCTATTCTTAACGAAAGCGTATCTGAACGAAACTCCTTCATGCAATCTTTCCGTAGATACATGAATCGGGAGGGTGGCGGTCTTAACCAATAATTTAAGATAATTGCTGAAATTACTACGAAAAATATTTTAAAGGGGCTCTACGCGGGCCCCTAATAGAGTTAGAGGAAATTGGAAGACGGCAAAATAATCACGGGAAAAGTTTGCTTGGTTACTTTGGAGCTACTTTTGGCGCGAGATCTAAGCTCTACGACCAATAGGAGCCCAGATATTTAAGGAAATATGAAGTAACAAAGTCCAAAATAATAGAATTTTCCGTAATAATTCTATAACTAATCTAGGTAGAATGATGTGTTATAGCTTAAAACCTTCCCTGGAACGATACCTATCTAACGGTATAAGTTCCGTAAAAATCCATGCGGTAGAACTCGAAATCTCGGCGTTCGGAACGAAATTTCCGTTTGGATTTTATATATATAATAGATTAAGAGGATTTATGATAAATTTAAATGAATTTGATATCTTGTGAATTGACGAAGTTATGATTTTTTTTCTTCTGAAAACCCTATTTTTTGCACTCCTTGAAGCCATTTTTAATTATACCAAAAATCTGTCATGCATAATTTTTTGGCCCTGCTGGGAAGTTCTAGGTAAGTATAAAATTTTGACCATGTTACGGCCCTAAAGAGCAAAACAAACACAACGGTGGGGTCAAACAGGCAAAACTCCCCCTTCTTCTCCTGAGTTTATCGATTTGCAGGTAAATAACTAATGTTTAGGATAATATAAGTTCCTAGTTGAGAGGGAAAAGTAATTAGTCAAAATTGCATAATATAAAATACAATCAACAATTACTCTAATTAATAAATTAAATAAAACCAAAGCGCTGTGTAATTGTTTGAAGAACTCTCAACTTTTTGGAAAAGACTGCTCTAGACCTTAAAATTATCAAAATCTAGGAGATTAAAATCATAAGTGCAGCTTGAAGCCTGCATATCGATGAGGGATATAAATAAATACATACCTCTCAACTCTATGCAAAAATTAATAAATCTACACTAGATAGACATAAATAATGAGGAGGAAGTTACTTGACATTTAACAATTATTTTATTTACAATATATACATGCATTAATGAAAAACAGATTATAGACATAGCAAAGGCTAAAAGCATTAAGTTTTGGTAGAAGTTCCTTTACTCAACATATTACTTTAAGACAATTAACTCCTGACTGTAAACAGGCCCTATTGTATTATCTTATAATACTAAACTTTGCACATACATATACAAAAACATAGAGGCTACCTGTGATCCATCGCTTAATGGCATTGTCATCAGATCTTTCAATGTCTACCTCCCTGAGCGTGCACATGGGTCAGGATACTGTCTCATTGAAATCAAACACTGTATTATTTTTTTATAGTTCTAGCACAGTGGAACCATTCCACATTTTTTATCGTAAAATATATTTTTTATGTCTATCACGAGAAACTTCACTGTCTCAACTCACAAGCCTACTATTTGTCCAACTGGGTATCATTATATATTTTTAGTCGTCAGGATTTTCTTTAAGACGGCATCTCTCTGTAAGATCCTCCAGATGGAATAATATTAATTCCTTCACTTCTTTTTTTACGATGGAATGGTACAAAGGGGACCATATGAATCGCCTTCCTCCGACGAGGTCCGTCATTGGATCTCGGCAGGCCTTGAATCTCGCCCACCATTGCAAATTATTGGTTAATTCTGTATAATGCACATTGCTAAGGATTGGGTAGAGTTGCCCCATCTCTTAGCCCTGTGTGCCCCCACTCCTGTAGCCAAGGCTGATATTTATGACCGACCTAAATTGGCCTCAATAAATAATTGTTTGCCGTAATCGTCACCTTATTGTGCAGTCAGTTTTATTTGTCTTCCTGCAATAAATTTCGGTCGTAAACTCGTCCACTTGTGTGGGCTAAGACCCGGCAACTCTCATATGTGGGCACTATAATATACACACATTTATACATATTACATAAAGACAATATTTAATTAATCTACATTATTGTTTATCTTTAACAAAGTTTGTATTTTTGCCAAAACTTCATATTCTGTGCAAACGCACCCGCAAGCCCTTTTCCTAGAAGTTTTGAAAACTTTAAGCTGATTGGATATGTTATCGTGTCCATAGAAAAGTAATATATATATATATATATATATATATATATATATATATATATATATATATATATAAATGATGGGGCATTTTAATTATAACTACATTACTAATACACTTTTTATATGGAGGTTGATTCGATATTTTATATATATATATATATGGTGACGTTAAATTTTTATTTCAATTCATATTGGATTTATTTAGCTTAATTTATTTTTAATCAAGTTAACAATTAACTTGTTTTTAATTTTTAGTCTTCTCGGGACAATATCATATTACTTTCTAATAATATACCATCTTTATTGTGAATAATATGCATAATAAGTTTATTTGATATAACTAATGATATTACAGTTTGTATTAAAATTTGGTTATTAGTATTTTATTATTCCTATATACTTTTTAATAATGTTTAATTTTCAACTTAGTATTAAATGATTAATTAATGGTTTTATGTGAATGTTAATACCATATTCATATTCTTTAGTTTTTTATGGTTAATATGAAAATAAACCACACAATTTATTTGCTTTCATTAGGCAATTGGGAAATGAAGATTCTGACATAATTATATCAACATCCATTTAATTTTTATTTTTTTTTTCTTCCTGTTCATTTAATTAATTATTTTTTTATATTTAAAAGTATTTCTTATAGTTTATATTTTTATTATATATAATTTTTTATATATAATTTATCTAGTTTTATAGCATAATGCTATATTATATCATTATTGTTTTGAAATTATTTAAATTTTCCGTATAGTTTAATTGGGTATGGTAGTAGAATATATTGTAACCATTCTATTAACATTTGTGTTTATTTAATATTTATATGAATAATGAATTACAATATGGTATTTTTATATTAGGATTTGGTTGGATATAGCACTTCGTATATTATGAATGAATTAACTTGTAATAGCATAAGCTTTGACATTTTGTTCATATTAGTTTCAAGTTAATGTGATAGATGGCAGCACTAAAATTTAAATTGGATTCTGTCTGATGCTTCGAATAGAGTAATAATATCAATTTTTAACACTAGGAGGGGCTTAATGTTGGCTATTTGCGATTATGTAAACTTATAGTTTTGGTAATTTTTACTTTAGTTAAGAAATTTAAAAAAAAATTAAAAGTGTTAAGAGGTAATTCACTTATTATGTAATTATTTTCTATTTATATTATTTTAATTGCATTTATCACGGTATTTCAAAATAGATTAACTGTTTACATTAGGTTTTAAAATCTGTGTTAACTTAACTGTAAAAATAACCTTAAACTTATCGTGTTTTGGATACCATGTGCTGATGTGTACTTGGATAAAATAACAGGGATTTTATTAAGTATTTAGTGTAATATTACTACTTTTCCTTGCTATTAATTAATTATTTAAAATGTTGTATTGCTTTTTCCATTTCACAGCATTTAATTTTATTCTGTTTTCAGTTTGAAACTATTCTTTTGGTTATATTGGTCGTTTGAGTACAGGAGAAAAAAAATTCAGATTTTAGCTTTTTTTCTCACAGAAAACGACTGATTTTGCTTATATAATTGAATTCTGTACTCGTGATAACGTAATTCAATATATAAGCTTTTCAATTATTTTTATCGAAATCCATATTCTTCTTTTTTTCTTTATTATTAATTCTTGTTATACAGTAAAAGGGACTTTATTTTATACATAGTAGCTTGTTTTTTATGTTTTTGGTATCCATTCAGTGTGTTTGGGGACACTGTATTGTTGTAAATTCCTTCATACTATCACAATTATTGATGGTGGTCAGTAATGTTTAATTAATGGTTATATATATGTATATATAGTTATAGATTGATAAAGTTTTGAACGGGGGGTGGTTTTGGGCTCTAGGGATCATGATCGGTGTAGATATGCAAAAGTTTTTAAAAAATTCCAGCATATGGAGATTGCAATAGGTAGTATTTCTTACGAAATCTACCTAAAAGTTCGGCCTCCTAGCGTTACATACTACCGCTAAAAGTAACAAATCTAATAATCAAAATCTACCCGATTTTAATATTTCTCAATTATTAATAAAATCACCTTGTTTCCTCGTCCAGAGAAGAGTTTGCCACAAATAATGCTTTAATAACATCACATTTTATGAAGTGAAAACCTCTTACCTGGGTAGTTATTCGTTGAAACTAAATAATCCTTTCTGTCTTCATAACCCATAAAAAGGGCAGTTTCAGGAAACAATTTTTTAATTATCAAAAGATATCTTTTCCTTTAAGAGACATTTTGTGCCTTCCACAGACAGAATAGAACTACACTTCCTGAACCGTTAATAAAGATCAGCAGTTCAAACAAAAATTGTAAAAAAATGATATTATCCAACATAATTATATCAAGCACATTGCTATATCCTAACTTATTAGATTATCTAAATCTCATTATACTAATAATACAGGATGGCTACTAAGTACTGTAACACTCCAAAAGATACGAATTAATTGTAATCGTTTAGTAAAACAATTTATTTCTCTATTTTAGCATTTGGCAATCTTCTATTAGTGCAGGCGAATTTTGTTATAAAGTAAATATTTAAAATTATTTTAAAGAGGGAAGCCAAAAGAATGATGATTAAACAGCTTTTGATCGCAGATTTTCCGCAGGTAAAATCTTTAAGCAATTAAAATGCCTTGGTTTTAATGGAACATTTATATATAGAACTATAAATCGATTATTGAATATTAATAGCTATGTAAAGATCGATCTAGGTCTGGTCGTCCACTCTCAGTTCGCACAATAGAGCGCATCAAAAGAATTCGTGAAAAGGTGTGAAGAAATCCACAACGTTCTACAAATAAAATGGCTGCAGAAGAGAACGTGGGTCGCAGGACTTTGCAAGTTATTAGAAATGAAGATCTGGGTTGTCGCCCTTATCGCAAAAGAAAAATTCAAGGTTTGACTGCTGCACAAAAAATAAAAAGATTACAAAGAAGGAAGAAATTGATGAAGCGGCTTGATAGGAAAAGAGTTTACAGAATAATATTTGATGATGGGAAGCTATTTTGCACTTAACAGTGTTATAATGCTAAAAATGATGTCGTATATTCAGCAACCCTCGAGGACATACCTGAAACCTTTGGAACTGTTAAATTATTTCAGAATAAGACTTATGTTATTGTTTGGGCTGCAGTGTCAAACAATGGAAAATTGCCTTTGAAGTTCATCGATAAAGGGATAAAAATCAATGCGAATATTACAAACATGACAAATTGGCTACACATTTATTGCCACATACTAGCAGGTTGTATCCCAAAAAGAATTGGATATGTTAGCAAGATTCTACACCTTCGCACCGAGCTAAATCAACACAGGCTTGGGTCCCTCTCAATTGTCCGAACTTTATCATGCAAAAAGATTAGCTATCTTCTTCACCGGATCTAAATCCTTTAGATTATTGCGTCTGGGGGATTTTAGAGGCTAAAGTAAATAGCAAAAAACACAGAAGTTTGGACTCTCTCTAAGCTTCCACATTGCGTGAAAGGTACCAATTACAACTTAAAATGATTCGTGCCGCAGTCGGACAACGGCATAAGAGATTATCTTTGGTAATCGATAAAGATGGCGGTCAATTCGAGTAAAATTATTTCCCGGTAAACTTTCATCTCTGATGTTCATCATATTAGTGTAGTTATCAGTTTCCATTTTATATTTGTAAAAAAAGAGATTTAATATTTGTAACAGTATTTAGTAGCCACCCTGTAAATCATGAATGTAATCAATGATATATATATATTTCATGATAAACAAACTGCCCAGACAGCAAAATATATCGAAATCAGTTAGGCCGTTTATCCGAATTATTGGCGGAATATCGGTAATCGACCACTGACATTATTATGGTGTTAATAGATCATACTCTGTTCATGTAGTCCAATGCTGCTATCGTCAGGAAATCGCACTAACTGATAGATTTGAAATGTTAATATTTACTCGAAAATTAACATCGGCCGACATTCCTGGGGCGACTAATGCCTGTCAATGTATGTCCCCTCATCAATACCCCCTGCAGTTTCAGCGTATTTACGAATCATGTGACTGCCCACTCCCTTCCAAGATCTATATTTTCCACTTTACTCAACCCTCAAAGCTTTTCTTTTTATGTTGCAAGCAAGGTGATTTTTAACCAGACTGAGAAAGGATTCGGGGATGAAAGGAAGTTATATAAAGTGCGAGAGTGAGTATGATTTTTTTAGCATTTTCTTCAAAAGTTAGTAATTTTCCACATTTCAAAAATAAACGACCGCTCGATATATGCCGCAAACATATCTAGAAAATAGAAGGAATTTTTGCACCATTTTTATGGAATTACGAATAGTTATTCATACTTAAAAAGTTACTTCAAAAACAAAAAAGAATGAATTATATACTTGATGCAAAGACTACATTGTTTTTGCGAATTATATGAATAAAATAAAAATAAAGAATATTTGATAATAAAATTAAAACATTAAACAACTATTTCCATTTTTATCTTTTTTTCACCCCTTCTTTAAGATAGAATTAGGGGAAGTATGAAAACTGTAGATGTTGCCTTGAGGAATAGCCTATTTGAATGAGATGTTATAATATAAATGCTAAATACTTTTTACCTTGCAAAGACTGTAATAAGGGGGGTGGGGGTAAGAAAAACCTAAAATGTGAGAAATTAATTTCTTTATTTTTTCGGGGTGTATTGAAAGTTATTATCAATAAATTTTCGTGCATTGCAAGAAATGAAATAATACTTTGTTTTATAAATTAAATGCATAGCAGAAAACGTGAAATATTCTAGTTTATTAATAGTGAATCAGTTTAGACCTGACTAAAGTTTTAATGTTCTAAAATATTTTAATAATTAAAAAAAATCTTTTGACATGTTTCTTAAAAGTGCGGTGCTAAATTTATTATTTCAATTCATCATTTATCTAAACTTACTTTAAAAAAGTATTTGGTGTAAATAATTGTTTAATATTCAAAATTTTAGCTATTATCTGAATACTTTATTTTCAATTTATTCATTTAAATCGCCCACAATAACCTAGTTTTTAAGCCAAAGTATTTAAAGTAAGAGTATAACTGGTGTAGGGGAGACTAGGGAGGGTTGACCCACTTTTTATAAAATTATTTTTAATATTTTGAATATTGAACGTAGAATAAAATCATTTTATTCGTTATACAATCAGTTACCAAAATAAAATTGCTACATTAGTGTAATATATAAGAAACTTGAAAATTGATTGATTTTAATCATGAGAAAATAATGGGTCAAAGCTCCCCACATACGGGAGGCTTGACCCACTATAAGGGAGGCTTGACCCACTTTGTTTTATATTGAAATATTTGTGAAGAGAAATAAAATCAGATTAAAAAAAGGTAAAATAACTTTATGCTACATGATTTAATTATTATAAAAAAATATTTTTGAAAATATTTGTCTTCAACACACCTTTTTTAGGCGCAATCGGATGTCAGAGGGGGGGGGGGGATTTATTTTATGCAGGAATTTGTCCGAGCAGGTATAATTCGACAACAGGGAAAATGAAAGTTTAATATTTAAGACATTATTCTGTTAGAGACAGGTTCCGTTTCCAAAGGGTTTCATCTATACTCCTATTATAAAGAGGAAAAAATTGTTTATTTGTCGGAGATAAGCTCTGGAACTACCGAACCGATTCCAAAAGTAATGGTATCAAAAAGATGGTGTTAGTCCAACTTAGAACATAGGCTATATCTTATGTCGGTGCCACTGCCCCAAAGGGGGTGTAGGAGCAAAAAACGTTCTAAAAATGCGATTTTAGTGTTACTGAAGGGCTTAGAAATATGAAATTTTGAATATTAGTTACTTATAAGATATAAATGATATCTAAGAACAGTTCTTAAAAAAATCGAAATTTAAAAGGGGTGAAAATGCACAAAAAGCGTTCTAAAAAACGTTCTAAATGGTAGTTTCTACACAATCTCAGGAAATATAAACCGATTTAAAAAATTTTGATGTCAAAATGATGGTGACAACGCTTGCTCCAAGATAGGCTATGTTTTATGTCGGTGTCACTACCCCAAAGGGGGTGCAGGAGCAAAAAAGTTCTAAAAATGCGATTTATGTGTTACGGAAGGGCCTAGAAATATGAAATTTGAAATATTAGCTACTTATTAGATATAAAGGATTTCTAAGAACAGTTCTTAAACAATTCGAAATTTAAAAGGAGTGAAAATGCGCGAAAAGCGTTCTAAAAAACGTTCTAATGGTGGTTTCTGCACAATCTGAGGAAATATTAAACAGATCTAAAAAATAATGGAGTCAAAATGATGGTGAAAACCCTTGCTCCAACATAGGCCATGTTTTATGTCGATGCCACTACCCCAAAGGGGGTGCAGGAGCAAAAAACGTTCTAAATTGCGGCTTTTGCGTTACGGAAGAGCCTAGAATCGTGAAATTTGGAATGGTAGTTAGTTATAAGATATCAATGATCTCTAAGGACATTTCCTAAAAAAATCGAAATTTAAAAGGGGGTCAAAATGCGCAAAAAGCGCTATAAAAAACTTTCTAAATTGCGATTTCTATGCAATCTCAGGAAGTACTGAACCGATTTCAAATATAATGGTGTAAAAATGATGGTGACAGATCTTAAAATGATGGTGACATGCTATATTTTATATCTGTTTCAACTACCCTAGAGGAGATGCAGGAGCAAAATGCGCGAAAAGCGTTCTAGATGCCGATTTGTCGGCAATATCTCAGGAAGAATGAATCTGATTTCAAACGTAATGGTAGGAAATTGATGCTGACAGCCTCTATTTTATGTCGGACGCTATTTTATGTCGGTATCACTATCACCAAGACGTTGCAGGAGCAAAAAAGCTCTCTAAATTTCGATTTTTGTGATCGGTAGGGGCTAGCAACTTAAAATTAGGCAAGGTACATATTTATTAGCTATAAATGATCTTTAAGAACAGTTTCGAAAAAATTGGAAATTTAAAAAGCGGTGAAAATGCGCGAAAACCGTCCTAAAAACGTTCTAAATTGTGATTTCTACTCAATCTAAGGAAATACCAAAGCTATTTTAAAAGTAATGGTTGCAAATTAATGGTGACAGTCCCTGCTGTAACATACGTTATATTTTATGTTGCTGTCACTACCATCTGAGCGTTGCAAAAGCAAAACATGTTCTAATTTGCCTTTTTTGCACAACTGAGGGGTCTAACACTTTGAAGTATGGCATGGTATTTACTTACAAGATGCAACTGCTTTCTAAGAACAGTCGAAAGAAAATTCCAAATTTAAAAAAAATGAAGTGAGTGAAAAGCGTTATAAATTACAATTTTTAAGCAAACTTATAAATTACCAAACCGATTAAAAAATTAATGATGACAAATTTTGGTGATAGAACCTGCTCAAATATAAGCTATATTTTATGTCTGTTCCACTACCACCAGAGGGTTGCAGGAGCTAAAAACTTTCTAAATTACGATTCCTGTGATACTGAAAAGGCTAGAAACTTTAAATATGACATGGTAGTTACTTATAAAATATAAATGCCCTCGAAGGAACGTCGAAAATAAATTCGAATTAAAAAGGGGTGAAGCGAAGGGGATGTGCGAAAAGCATTCTAAAAAAAGTTCTAAATTACGATTCTATGCAATTTCAGGGAATATAAACCGATTATAAAAGTAATATTGCGAATCAGTGGTAACAGTCTCTGATCCTACACAGGCTATATTTTATGTCGGTGATTCTACCACCTGGGGCTCACAGGAACAACAAACGTTCTAAAAAAGGGCTTTAAAAGCTTTTTAAATTACGTTTCTGTGGAATATTAGGAAATAACAAACCGATTTCAAAATTAATGTTGGCAAATTAACGGCGACAGTTCCTGTTTTAACATAGCCCTTTATGTTGAGAGAGGTGGTAGGACTTGGAATTCGACATGATGGTTAATTTTAAGATGTAAGAAGATGTTTTCTAAAAAATTCAAAACTTCAAATGAATACTGAAATGAGCGTATTAATTGAGCATAAAAGTTTCAAAATATTTTCTAAATTATCATTTATTTAGTTTTATTTCATTTTATTAATTTAAGTCTCATTTCTGCCTAATACAGTGTAATAATGATGTTTAGTCAAACTGTGTTTTAAATAGTAATTTTTGAATTATTCCTAAAAGTAATAAGTACCTTTTAATAAAATAAAAATTTAGTTAGTACCTTTTGATAAAAATTAGACATATAAATATCACTTGGCATATTGAAATATTACGCGAGCAAAGCCGCGGGGTTTGCTAGTATATTAATAAGACCGGTAGAAGCAACTGTCGCGCTTTTTATGTCTCCTTGCCCTACTTTCTCTGACATGCGATCTGACAACTCTAGTTGTCATATACTTTGGCCTCATCTCACTCTATACATTGTGTTGAAATTTCTTTACATACCTTCCATTTTTACGATTTTTGTTATGTTCTTTTGCAGCCACATGAGTACTTAGCTTATCATTAACATATTTTAACCCTTTCAGAGGCAAAGTACTTTCAGTACTAAAATGTTGAAATAAATGACTGGCACTGGAATATACGAACAAGTTTATTTGGAAATATGAAACAGGCTATATTTCACATGCATATTAAATTGAAAATATTTTAGAAAAATTCTGATGCCATTGTGGAATTTGGGAATTAAAATAAAGTGGTTTTATAAACATACCACTGCCCCTGAAACGGTTAAGACTGCTCCTTTTGTACTCTCTAGTATTTTCCACTGTTTCTATTTACTTATTGTAAGTAATATTTAAATGGAAAAAAGTTCCTATCAACTTTCCCATTTATATTTCATTAATTTTTTTCGTGCGGTACAAATAGCAATTTTTTACATCTTTCTTTAATCATTTTTAAACGTTTTTCTTTTCCATCACTCCATTTTTCTGTACCTTTGCAGAATAAATTTACATTCATTTTCATATAATAACCATTAATCTTTCATTATGCACAGTATATAATAAAAAGATTTCCAAACCCCTTTAATTAACACATAGCCGACGGGTAATTTTTATCAAATCTGAATTTTAAAACAGTGGAAGCTCCTCCCTGTTCTGAAAGTCTTTTGTAAATTGGTGTTCTAGATAGGTTTTCAAAGTTTATGCATCGGTAAATATCTTTCAATTAACGATCTTCATAAACACTCTCTTACAATCTAAAAAAAATACAGACAACATGATATAAATTCATTTTCTGTAAGTTAGAAGCCGCGCCCTTAGTCAATGATGTTTTTTTGAATGAAAACGAGAATTCTCGTTTCCCGCCGTGAATATGTTAAAGGAGTCTTGAACATGTGGTCAACCCTCCCTCACATTGACTGGGTCAAGCCTCCCCACATAGCTTTTTTCTAAAGAATAGCACATTGTTATGTTAAGCCTAACTTACTGTGTAATCTTTATGCCTGGAATGAAAGCTCGATATTTCTGCTTTACTTAAAACCTACTTACTTAAATTCCAGTGATATATTTTATTTGAAAAAAGCTTACAAAATATTTCTATAAACACAGATTTTAGGTTGAAAACTCCTCACAATTGATTTTTTCCACACATATCTCGATTGTCTGTATGAAACAGAGACTGTCGTTTGAGCATTCCAGTAGCTTTGCTTGACACCTGTGGATAAAACTCTGAAATTCTTTTAAATATGAAAACTGATGGGTAGGTCAAGCCTCCCGTATGGTCAACCCTGCCTAGTCCCCCCTATTTCATTACGTTTTGCGTGTCAAAATATTTAAAAAAAATGAATGACCATTCATAATTCATAAAAATCAGTATTAAAATCTTCTAATATTAAGGTTTATTTTGCAACATCAGTCGGGCTGTCATTTGTTAATTTTAGATGAGAGTTTACTAATTTGTGTAGAAAATTTGCTAATCAATATATATTTAACAAAAGTCCTTCCGGCCAGTGCCGGGAGGAAGAGGTAGCTTTCATATTCCTTATTTTTAAAAAGCTAGCTTATGTTATTCAAACACACGATGCTCAATTTAGTGGAAACCGTTTATAGGGTATTCAATACTATTTTTTATCAATACTAAAACATTATGAATGAGAATTTTGCGAAATTAGTCAGCTTTATCCAAGCTGCTTTTATTTAAAGTAACATATGTTTGGTTGCCAAATTCGGCGATATATTGAAGTGCCTGCGATTTTAAGACAACATGGTGGATGAGGCTAACCAGTGAAATTAGTCGAGACCTTAGTAATTCCTGTGCACATGCTCACTCACATCGGAATCGGTTGATATATACGAGTGCTGTCGCAGGCATAGAATCAGATTTTTCAAATGTCACCCACATAAAGAAATTCAAACTGCTATACCAGAGCCATTTTTTAAGATAAAGACAAAACAAAAAATGCTCCGGAATCCTTATATCAAGGTCAAATACTTAAGAAAGAAACCTTTCTCAATTTCTAATTTTTTTTGCACCTCACTTTAAATATATATTTTTTAATTTAATGGCCGCCATTTTGAAACAAGATAGCGGATGAGGCTGACCAGAGAACTTGGTCGAGACATTGCTATATAATATCCACATGCCGTCTTACATCCAAATAGGTTAATAAATACGTGTGTTATAGCGTGACAAATATCAGATCGTTTCAAAATGTCAGCCATGATAGAAATTCAAAGTGCTATAACTCAAACAATTTTTAAGATACAGACAAAACAAAATCCGCACCGGAATCTTTGTATCAAGGTCAAAGAAAGAATACATAAGAAAAAAAAAATATTTTCCCATTCTCAGTTATTTGGTACCACATTTCAAATTTTAAATTTTGAAAAAAAATTTAAATGGCCGCCATAATGAAACAAGATGGCGGATGAAGCTGGCCAACTGACTCGGTAGAGACATTGGCATGTACTATGTACAGACCAAGTTACATCAAAATCGGTTCATAAATACGCCTTTTATCGCATGACAAAAATCAGGTCGTTTCAAAATGTCAGCCGCAATGGAAATTCAAAACGCTATAACTCAACCATTTTTTTAGATATAGACGAAGAAAAACAGTTCCGGAATCTTTGTATTAAGGTCAAACACATAAGAAAAAATCTTTTTCATTTTCGAACTTTTTGGTGCCTTATTTTAAATTTTAAATTTTTAAATTTTTTTAAATGGCCGCCATTTTGAAACAAGATGACGGATGAAGCTGGCCAACGAACTCGGTCGAGACATTGGTATTTACTATGTACACACGAAGGTACATACTTATCGGTTCATAAATACGCCTGGTATCGCGTGAAAAATTCAGGACGTTTCAAAATATCAGCTACGCTAGAAATTCAAAGTACTATAACTCAGCTATTTTTTAAGATATAGACAAAACAAAAACTGCTCCGGAATCTTTGTATCAAGTTCAAACACATAAGAAAAAAATATTTTTCTATTCTGAATTTCTTGTTACCACATTTCAAATTTTAAATTAAAAAAAAATTAAATGGCCGGCATTTTGAAACAAGATGGCGGATGAAGCTGACCAACGAACTCTGTCGAGACATTGGTATGTACTATGAACACCCCGAGTTACATCCAAATCGGTTCATAAATACGAGAGTTACAGTGTGACAAAGATCATATATATATATGGATATATATATATATATATATATATATATATATATATATATATATATATATATATATATAACCATTAATTAAACTTAACCTACCACCAACAAATATTATGAATTAAAGCTGTAAGTATCAAAAAAAAATAATTTATTATAAGAATTATTATGGAAGAAAAGAAAAAAGTGGACACCGACAAAAAATGGAAAAGCTTACACATTGAATTACGTTGTCAAGGGCACAGAATTCAATGATATAAGCAAAATGGTTGTTTTCTGTGAGAAAAATAAGCTAAAGCTAAAAATTATTTTCCCCTGTGCCCAAACAACCATTAAAATCAACTGAATTGATTAAAAATGAAAACAGAATAGAAACAAATAATATGAAATGGAAGAATCAATAAAACCTATTTAAATATTTATAGGATATAAAATATAAATAATTAACACCATACCGATTAATATTTCAGTATTTTACAAATATCCACGCACATGGCTACCAGAATATCATAAAGATTAAGGTGAATAAAACAGTTAAGAAATCACAGCAATTGATACCAAAGGATGCAGTTAATACATTTTGAAATAAATTTTGAAATACCTTGTTAAATACATTTAATATAATATAAAATAAATAGATAGTAATTACATTATTTAAAATGCACTATTAAATTAATTAATAACTGTTTAACATTATCGTCAAAATTTAGCTAAAAATACCCCCTGGTGTAGTAGATTATAGCTGAAATGGAGCTAGAAAAATTAAAATTTAGAGCTATTTTCAAAAGACAAATTTTTCGGTGCTGCCATCTAGTATTACTTTTATTATCCAGCATTCACAAGATAAATATTTGTAAGCATTTGAGTGTAAATAATTTTTTAACAGCAAAACCAAACATATCCTTATATATAGATAATTATAAACCTAATATAAACCACACAATGTATTTAAAAAAAACTATTGTTAATAAAATGTAAAAGCATACAAAATATTCTATTAGCTAACTTATTTAAACTAAACTAAGAATTTAAATAATTCTAGAACATTGATAATATATAGCATATAGCTATATGCTATAAAACAAAATAAATTCAGTAATAATTAATATAAATAATTATTAAAAATAATATATAAATTATTTTTTTAAATCAATTATACATAAGATAATTATAAAATGAACAGGAAATAAAAAACATATGGAAGTTTATAGAAGGTTAAATGATACTTAAAGTCCCATTACTTAAAAAGCACAAATATAGAGTGTGGAATATTTTCATACATCCATAAAAATCCAAAAAGTATGAATGTGGGACATTCGAAAACATTAAACCGATAATAAATTGAAAATAGATAAATATTAAAAAGAATAGAGGAATAATAATAAAAATAATTACCCAATTTTAATACTTACAGTATAACTATATTTATATTAAACATACTTATATGTATATTAATCACTATAAAAATGACATACTATTAGTAATTAATATGATATTGTCCTTAGTAAATTAAAATTTAATAACAAATGATTGTAAATAAGATTAATCAATAATTAAGCTAATTATAATATTAATGAAATTCTCCAAATTCATATAAAATATCAAATCAACATCCATATAAAATACGTATCAAAGATATAGTAATAATACAAATATATAAATATATATATAAATATATATATGTATGTATATATATATATATGTCAACTTTTGAACGGAGGGTGGTTTTCGGGTCTGGGGGTCATGATCGATGAAAATATACCAAAATTTTTTGAAATCGCTGTCGGAGTTTCCTCTTAGTCCGCACAACTTCGAAGAAAATCCTTATTATTTATATGCTGCCACCACCGATATGATTACGTAATATCGGTCACGCACTGAGAAGATTGTTTAAATGAAAACCAACGCTTTCAATTAACTAAATTAACAGTTTATATACACACTATTTACACAACAACAAAAGACAATTTACACTTACAAACTCGGATATAGATGATCCGGTTCAACATTAAATTGAATACAGTAAATGCTGGCGGTGTACTGTTAAACTACGTTAAATCACTCTCACTCTACACACGTTAAATTAGCTTTCCGGGGATAAATCTCGATCTCCCAGCACATGGACTCTAAGCCTAAGCTCTCCGAGCCTCTCTCAGAGCTATCCAAGGAGCACCCGTCCACTTTGCGCGCTACGCTCTAACTGACTATTTCAGCCGCAGAGCCTGCCTTCCAGCAACCCCTTGCTCCTTTTCCATGTAACCCCTCCGGAGTTTTCTACCTGGCTCCCATTTCAAGCTCCTTTCTTCGTTTTTGGAATGCTTTTGTCTTCGCATCTTCCACAGACATCTCAAAAGGTTTGCACACCCCTCTCCAACTATCTTTTTCCCCCCTCATACCATCTATACATTTTCACCGGCTTAGATCCAGTTTTAGATAAGGAAAGACTGTTATTTTGAAATTCCAGTACACAGCCCATACAATATATAATATATTAAGACAAAAATAATATAGAACCCCAGTTCTAACAGCAGATATTTCTCAGAATCTGACCCCCCCCCCCCCCTTAGCGGAAAATAGGCCATTTATGGGCTAATTTGCCCCAAACATATAGTAACATCACAGAAGATTTCAATAGTCCCTTTGCAGGTTTCTTCATTATTATTATTACATATATATATCAAGGTGTCTGAACATTCTCTACTGACATCTCTAATGACCCGTTTACTACTATTATCATTACAGAAAAACTATACATGCTAATGCACTATAACAGAAAATTCAAATACAAGTACACATATACAAAAAAAATTTAAACGTGATGACACCCCTTTAAGGTTTGTCCACTATTTAGTCATTGATGCCGATGGGCTAGCAACTGGCTGTTCTTCCCAACTCTTCCTATGTAGCCTAGAAATTGCATCAGCATTCAAATGTTGAGCTCCTGGACGATGAGAAATACTCAGGTTCCAGCGTTGCGAGGCAAGAGCCCATCTAGTGGGTTTGGGGGACCTTGGGGTTGTTTCAGTGAGAAATTTTAATGGATTATGATCCGTTATGATCTCAATTTGAGATGCATATGTCCACTTTTCAAACTTCCGCAACCCGAAGAGAACACTCCAAGCCTCTTTCTCTATACTCGGCCAAGCACGCTGAGCCCCTGATAATTTCTGACTGGCAAAAGCTATCGTCTTAAAGTGACCCTTTTCATCTTTTTGAGTAAGACAACATCCTACTGCCAAGTCTGAAGCATCGGCGTGAAGCTGATATTCCCGGCCTACGGTAGGTGTAGCCAAACGCGTCACGTTACATAACCCATCATTAAGGGTATTAAATGCTTCTTCTGCCCTTTCATCCGATAGTACAGTATTTTTAACTTTCCCTTTAGTTAATTCCGTTAAAGGTATAGCAATTTCTGCATAATTTGGAATATAAGATCGGTAAAATCCCATTAATCCCAAAACAGATCTAACTTCCTTTTTAGTTTTCGGTTTCTTTAAGTCCCTTATTGCTCCTATTTTCTCCTCATCAGGTGCATACGTTCCACCCCCAATTACATGACCTAAAAACTTAGTCAATTTCTCTCCCAATTTACATTTATCCAGCCTAATCGTAAAATTTCTATTTTTAAGTTCTTCTATGACAGCCCTAACATGTTCACAATGCTCTTCCCAGGTGTCGGAGAAAATGATGACATCATCAATATATGCTTGTGCATACCTCCGATGACCTTGAAGAACCTCATTCATATCTTTTTGGAACGTAGCAGCCGCCCCTGATAAACCAAAAGGCATAGTACGCCACTGATAAGTCCCATTATTAGTTGTAAACGCTGTCAAATGTTTACACTCCTCATCCATTTTAATCTGCAATAACCTCTCAATAAATCAATCGAAGATAAATATTTAGCTGCCCCCGCAGTAATCATGATTTCCTGCGAAACTTTCATAGGAAATGTTGAGACCTGCGTTACTGAATTTAAAGCTCTATAATCAATGCAAAGCCTAACAGTTGCGTCTTTTTTCGCCACGCAAACAATTGCATGACTAATTTCTGCATTTGATACTTCGATTAGATTTAATTCTAATAACTCCTGAATCTGTCGATCTACCTCCTCTTTATAAGCAACAGGTACACTATATAACTTTGGCTTTTTCCTTGCCACACCCGGTTTCAAATCAATACGGTGCTCCCCTACTTCCGCTGGTCGCAAAGGATACATAAATACCTCTTTATTCTCCCTCAAAATGGACTTTATATCCTTGACTTGACTATTAGAAAACCCTTTTATTTCGAACCTTTCTATGTCCCGTTCTACCTCTTGTTCCCGGTTTATAATAGGAATTTCCGCAACTTCTCCAAATTCCTCATCACCTTCAAAAGCAATATTCACTATATTACACTTAGCAATAAATTCTCATATTTTATTTTGGTGCACGTGCTTCCTACTCCCGTCGGCTAGTTCAACTATAAACGAATGCCTGTTTCGTTTTTCGACAATAGTTGCCGGCCCATGCCACCTAGAATATAACTTGTTAGTTGAATCGGGGATTAACAGTATTACTTTATCGCCTACTTCAAACGTTTTTTCTTTTGACCTTAAGTTATAATGATAGGCCATTCTGCCTTGTTGCACCTCGGATGATAATTTTGCCTCCTTTGCGGCTCTTTCTAAGCGTCCCTTAAGTTTATTCAAATACTCATGAATCGGCATAGTATCTAACTGTGCCCCCTTATTTTCTCCTGCCCAGGATGACTTGAGAACTGATAAAGGACCCTCCTGCGCTCTACCATGTAATAATTGAAAAGGTGCGATTCCTGACGTAGAATTTGGGACTTCCCTATACGCCCATAAAATAAATGGTATTTGTTCATGCCATCTTTTCCCTTCTTCCCTAATCGTATGATGCAACATACGTTTAAGCGTCTGATTAAACCGTTCAACAAGACCGTTAGACTGTGGGTACTGTGGGGTTGAAAATCGTGGACTAGCCCCTAACCTTTTCTCAAATTCTTTCGTTAAGTCGGCAGTGAAATTGGTTCCATTATCACCCGCGATTATATTTGGAATTCCTGTCCTTGTAAATATTTCAAGCAATGCATCACACGCTGTTTTATCAGTCAAACCTTTTAGGGGGATTGCTTCCGCCCACCTGGTATGCTGATCAATTAAGGTTAGTATATATTGATGCCCTTGTGAACTTTTGGGATCAATAGGCCAAATTAAATCAATATTAACTACCTGAAATGGAAGTTCTGGCCGCGATACTGGGGAAATAGGGGCTCTATTCTTCACCTTAACCCCCTCTAGTCAATTGGCACTCTAAACATGACTCACAAAATTGTTTAGTTTCTTTCGCCATCCCCTCTCAGTAAAACGAATACCTGATGCTCTGTAACGTTTTCTTGGCTGCATGATGCCCTCCAAATACCGAGGTATGCGCTAATTTTAGGATTTCTTCCCTTCTTACCTTGGATACTACTAACTGCGCTATAGTTTCGACTAACAATTTCTCTTTATGATACAATAAACCATCTATAATATAATAATCTCCTTTATCCATTTTAGATAATTCCCAAACTCTCTCTAAATTTTTGCAATCCAATTGGGATTTCTTAAACATATCTGAATTACTAACGATAACTTTATTATTTTCCTCCACTTCCGTTTTTTCTGCATTCTGACTTTGTAAATTTTCCGATCTCGCTTCTATTGCGTAAACATTACAAATATCGCTGCTCCTATCCTTCTTTTCGCTCGAGTTATCAATACTAATTTCCGAACTTTCTAACTCTTGGGTTTCTAGCAATGGCTCCTCGCGATTAACCCCTGATAACTCATTAATCACCTCGGGATGTAAAATTACCTGCTCATTAATATTATCGGTCACTGCGCAAAGTACTTCCTGATGAATTATATTAGGTTGTCCGAATTGCGGAATAGCTAATGGTAATTTAACCAATGGTGATTTAACTGCTTCACCAAATAATCCTTGTAAATGAATACTACCCGCTCCTTTTAATTTCTCTTCCGGTACCAAATCTTTATGAATAACACTAATTTCACAACCAGAATCGAACAATCCTTTTGCTTTTTGTCCATTTACACTAACTTCAATTTTCTCAAGTTTATTTAATTTCTCACCAATAACATTAGTTCTCTGTTCGGCCTTTGCCGATATCCTCGCCACAATAGCTCCTTTAGGTAACTCTTTATTTACTTTTACGACAATCTTACTTACACCCGCTTTCTGTTCACGCACTTTACTAGCATTATTATTTCCCTCATTACCCACTTTATTAAAAAAACGTTGGTAATGACCTCTTAAACCACATTTGAAGCATCTAGGGCTATATCTCTTAAACTCAGTTTTTCTATCCGAAAAGGAATTAATCTCATTACTCCCGTTTTGCCTCCAATTACCACTAAATTTACTATCCTCCCTCGGTTTCACTTTTTCACTGTTTACCTACCTATCTTTACCCTTAAAACTTTTATACGTAACCGCATAAGACTTATGTTTAGCGTCAAAATAATTGTCACATTCTTTAGCAATTTTAGAAGCTTCTAACCATTTACTCTGCTGAGTTAACCTAATATATGATGCGGTTCCTTCATCTAACGTGTTTAATAACTTATCCGTAATTATTAACTGATTGACCTTTTCATAATAGTCCGCACCCCTAATCTTACAATAGTTTTCCCACGTTGCTATTAAACGCGATACAAATAATACATGAGTTTCATTCTGGTTTCTCCTAGCCTTCTTAAAATTTTCCAAACACGCCTTCGGTGTCGGCTCATGTTCCCTTAGAACTAACTCCTTTAATTCCTCATAACTCTCAATCTGTTCCCTAGTGGTACAAATTAACAAATTATCTGCCTTATCTCCTAACATTTTTAGTAGAATTTCGGCCTGTTGGTTTTCCGGTATATTTTTAGTTTTGAATGCCCTTTCTAAACTGTTGAAAAATAAATTCCATCCCTCAGTTCCTTCTGGTAATTTGATAGACAGAGTTTTAACACTTTTGATCAATTTTTCTATGTTACTTTCATTATTAGATTCCCTACACCCATTAGAGTTATTTGTCGAACCTTGTACCCTTAGCCTATCCTTTTCTAATTCATGTTCCATCCTCAATTTTTCAGACCTCTATTCTCTTTCTCGCTCTAACTTTTAGCGCTCAAATTTTTCCTGTTTTTCTTCGAGCTCTAATCGCTCCGCAACAATAGTATTAGATAATTCCTTAATAGCCCCCTCATCATATTCCTCGCTGTCCATTATCTTTTTCTTAAGCTGAAATCTGGTATCATCTTCCGTGAATTCAACCCCCAACTCGTCGGCTATCATCTGAAGATCCACCCTTTTTAGTAACAATAAGAAAGCCATATCTTCACCGATTACTATTACCACTCTACAATAATATTTAAACCTACCAAATTAATATTTCCTAAATTTCTACTTTAGTACAGTTACCTCCATTTATTATATTAATTAATACCTTTCAGATAATCGATATATTATATTTCTAATTTAACTCACTGTATAACCTGATTTTCCTCAACCATTTATATCACACAATTTACTTCCAATAAAACAAAAGGTAAAACAATAATTTCGATTTGATTAGTATGCAATACAGATTCCAATTTATACATTAGATAATAACATACAATTTACATAATAATACTGATACGTTACAATTGAATAAAAGTATTGATGTCAATAGAAACATCCACATAAAGAAAAATTGTATAACATACACATATAAATTTCAATATTTATCCTTAATAAAATATTTCCAAATTCAATACTGGTCTTCAAACTTAAAACAAATAAGATCAAAACCTTCCCTTTTTTTCCTCTTGTGAGCCTTTTTTTTTCTCACTGTGAGCCTTTTTTTTCGAAATTTACTTCTAGCCAATTAATATTCTAAGCAAATGTTCATTACTCGTTTGTTATCAACTCTTCAACCTTAAAAGTATTGCTTCATTTAAATATTACTTTAATAATAATTTAAATTTAAGTAAATTCAATCATGCCTTCAAACTATTATTAACACAATGCATTAATTTTGTTCACTACCATTATTAGTAAAAAAAATAGAAAATCAATATTAGTACAAGTTATTATGACCTTTTCTTAAAACAATAATAAGTATGGCTCTTAAAATCTTCTACCTATCTGAACACAATTATTTGATTGCACATAAATTACTATTAATTATAAAACAACAATTACATTTGGTTCGAGAATGTCAGCAGACAGAAATGATCAAAACACCTCACCTTATACTTTATCTGCTGGGGTACTCCGCCGCTCACACGTTGTTCCGCGATGAATTCAATATTTCACACTTTAAAGTCACTTTGATGTTATTCAACACTCAGGCTGTAATACACTATAACTTGAGGCACTGTAGCGATGATAGGGCACAAACACTTTAGTTCGGTTCGCTGTAACGATGATAGGGCACACACTGTATTTCTGCTCGACGCTTGGTTTTTATCTCTCTAAAATTCCGTTCGACGATCCGGCATTTCCACGCAAGAATTCCACTGGGTGCTCCGGCACTAATACCCTGCAACACGGCTCGTTGGTCATTGGTCCAAGACGATTCTATCCCGTCGCTTCCATAAATTTGTCGGAGTTTCCTCTTAGTCCGCACAACTTCGAAGAAAATCCTTATTATTTATATGCTGCCACCACCGATATGATTACGTGATATCGGTCACGCACTGAGAAGATTGTTTAAATGAAAACCAACGCTTTCAATTGACTAAATTAACAGTTTATTTACACACTATTTACACAACAACAAAAGACTATTTACACTTACAAACTCGGATATAGATGATCCGGTTCAACATTAAATTGAATACAGTAAATGCTGGCGGTGTACTGTTAAACTACGTTAAATCACTCTCACTCTACACACGTTAAATTAGCTTTCCGGAGATCAATATCGATCTCCCAACACATGGGCTCTAAGCCTAAGCTCTCCGAGCCTCTCTCAACCCTACGCACTCTCTCAGAGCTATCCAAGGAACACCCGTCCACTTTGCGCGCTACGCTCAAACTGACTATCTCAGCCGCAGAGCCTGCCTTCCAGCAACCCCTTGCTCCTTCTCCATGTAACCCCTCCGGAGTTTTCTACCTGACTCCCATTTCAAGCTCCTTTCTTCGTTTTTGGAATGCTTTTGTCTTCGCATCTTCCACAGACATCTCAAAAGGTTGTGCACACCCCTCTCCAACTATCTTTATCCCCCCTCTTACCATCTATACATTTTCACCGGCTTAGATCCAGTTTTAGATAAGGAAAGACTGTTATTTTGAAATTCCTGTACACAGCCCATACAATATATAATATATTAAGACAAAAATAATATAGAACCCCAGTTCTAATAGCAGATATTTCTCAGAACCTGACAATCGCATTCCTCCGAACGGCTGCAATAGGTAGCTTTTTGTAATGAAAGTTACCTAAAAATAACTATTACGTGTATTACATAAAATTAATTTTAAAGTCGTAGATTAATAATTCACTTGAAAAGAAATAATATATTTCTTTTTAAATTACTTTTAATACAAAGTGTATTTTTAAAGGGTAGGGTGTTCACTGCTAGTAAAACGCAAAAACAAGAGGGCAGCAAACCTGGGAGGGAGGGGTAGAAAATAACAAGAAAACAGTCTAAACTCAGTAGTTAAAAAGAGATCGGAAATATGTGCAAAACCTGCCCCGCTAGAAAAAGTTTGCAAAAAAAGTGTTAAAAAAGTGCACAAAAAGTGAGCGTATTTGGCACCTCTGCTTATGCATAATAATTGCAAACTGAATGGCGCACAAAAAGTGCATACCTAAATTGTTCACTTTTTATGCTCAATCAGAGGTGCCAAATATGCTGGGATTTTGTGCACTTTTCTTTTTACACTTTTTTTGCATACCTAAATTGTGCACTTTTTATACACAATCAGTGGTGCCAAATACGCTCAGATTTTGTGCACTTTTTTTTACACATTTTTTGCCTCTCTAAATTTTATACTTTTTATGCACAATTACAGGTGCCAAATACGCTCAAATTTTGTGCACTTTTCTTTTTACACTTCGTTTGCCTACCTAAATTTTATCCTTTTTATGCACAATCACAGGCGCCAAATACGCTCAGATTTTGTGCACTTTTCTTTTTACACTTTTTTTGCCTATCTAAATTTTACCACAAAAAGGCTTAATTATTGCAGTTTAAATATATTGCTATCACATACATAATTCACACTGCAACAATAAAATTAACAATAAGACAAAAAAAACAAGCATAAATTTATTAGCGTGCCTGTAACAAAACAGTGGCACAACAGAAAGCTGAGCAATATTCTTATAATAGCATGAAATTAAAAAAAAAAATAGTTTAAAAAATTTGGTTTCTCTAAATATAACCTAAAATACCTTTGAACCTTATAACATACGATGAAGCTGTATTTTAAATTTTAAAACATTATGATGAATTTTTCACATTTTTTTAATTTCTAATTGCTGCTGAAGAAAGGTGAATGCTTGTAATATTTTTACCAGTGGTGCACCAAGTACTCGTGAGAATACCAAGTAATTGTGTGCAAGAAAAAAATCACTCATGTGCACATGACATGAGCTTAGGGATACCAATCCTATGTGTGCATGTGTTTATAAATACACATAAACATTCATCATGAACATATAATCATTTTTTTTAATTAATTTCAAGTCAAAGTTTAATTTACTGTATGCTTTTTGAAGACATTTTCTTTAAATTCAAAAATTTTAAAAAAGGGAGTAACATTACTTAAAAATATGAAATATTGTGAACAAAAAGTATACACTAAAGGAATAAACCTGCAACAAAAATTAAAAAAGATACTCAGTTAGATAATTATTTCAAATAATCTATATGGGGGGAAAAAAAGAAATCATTTAACAGAAAAATTTGTAAAGGACGCGGCCAATGTTTTTACATGATTATGTGTACGGTTATTGTATATATCCTATGCAAAAAAAAAAAAAAAAAAATCTTTAAAAAACTTAAATGCAAATTAAAAATCTGTAAAAGATGTTTCTATTTGTTTAACATTAGCTTGTGAGTGTTGTCACATGACTAGTGTAGGCTCATCAGGCTAATTAAAAAAAAAAAAAAACAGCAAAAGGTAAACATACCTTTTACCGTCTCTGAGAAAACTGCAAACCGAATACTAATCATACAATTTTATTTTATTTAAAAAAAATAAATAGAAAAAATTGATTTTTAAATAAGAAACATATTGAAAAATCCTTGATTAATTAGAAAAATATATGGTACTTTTCGGTTAGCCTGGCGCGGTATGTGTGCTTATATATAACACTAGCGCCTGGCTAACCGAAAAGTACCAAATGTTTTCTCCAAATTTCACACACGTAACATGGAATGGCCCTTTAATTAATTATTCAAATTTTAAGAATTTTGTCTAAATTAAATACAATAGAGCCCTGGTTATCCGAAAATCGGCTTAACCGAAAGACCTTAAAATTCTTTAAAGTCTTTTAGGTAGCTTTCATTACAAAAAGCTACCTATTGCAGCCGTTTGGAGGAAAGCGATTTCAAAAAAATTTGGTATATTTTCATCGATCATGACCCCCAGACCCCGAAACCACCCTCCGTTCAAAAGTTCATATATATATATATATATATATATATATATATATCTGATCTTTGTCACACTGTAACTCTCGTATTTATGAACCGATTTGGATGAAACTCGGTTTGTACATAGTACATACCAATGTCTCGACCGAGTTCGTTGGCCAGCTTCATCCACCATTTTTATTCAAAATGGCGGCCATTTAAAATTAAAAAAAAAATTTAAATTTTGAAATGTGGTACCAAATAATTGAAAATTAAAAAATATTTTTTTCTTATGTGTTTGACTTTGATACAAAGATTCCGTAGCAGTTTTTGTTTCGTCTATATCTTAAAAAATGGCTGAGTTATAGCACTTTGAATTTCTAGCGTGGCTGACATTTTGAAACGACCTGATTTTTGTCACACGATAACAGGCGTATTTATGAACCGATTTGGATGTACCTTGTTGAATACATAATACGTAGCAATGTCTCGACCGAATTCGTTCGCCAGCTTCATCCGCCATCTTGTTTCAAAATGGCGGCCATTTAAATTTTTTTTTAATTAAATATTTAAAATGAGGTACCAAAAAATTGGAAAATGAAAAAGATTTTTTTTGTATGTGTTTGACCTTAATACAAAGATTCCGGAACAGTTTTTGTTTCATCTATATCTAAAAAAATGGCTGAGTTATAGCATTTTGAATTTCTATTGTGGCTGATATTTTGAAACGACCTGATTTTTGGCACGGGATAACAGGCGTATTTATGAACCGATTTGGATGTAACTTGGCGTGTACATAGTACGTACCAATGTCTCGACCGAGTTCGTTGGCCAGTTTCATTCGCCATCTTGTTTCAAAAGGTCTGCCATTTCAAAAAAAAAAATTAAATTTAAAATAAGTTATCAAAAAACTAAAAAAATGAAAAAGATTTTTTTATGTGTTTGACCTTGATACAAAGATTCCAGAGCAGTTTTTGTTTCGTATATATCTTTAAAAATTGTTGAATTATAGCACTTTGAATTTCTAGCATGGCTGACATTTTGAAACGATCTGATATTTGTCACGTAATAACGATGTAAGAAGGCATGTGGATTTGTGGATAGTGTATTGTAATGTCTCGACCAAGTTCGCTGGCCATCCGTCATCTTGTTTCAAAATGGCGGCCATTAAAAAAAAAATTATATTTCAAGTGAGGTGCAAAAAAATTAGAAATTGAAAAGGTTTCTTTCTTAAGTATTTGACTTTCATATAAGGATTCCGGAGCATTTTTTGTTTTGTCTTTATCTTAAAAAACGGCTCAGATATAGCAGTTTCAATTTCTAAAGTGGGTGACATTTTGAAAAATCTGATTTTTTGTCTGCGACAGCACAATCAACCGATTCCGATGTGAGTGAGCATGTGCACAGGAATTACTAAGGTCTCGACCAAGTTCACTGGTTAACCTCATCCGCCATGTTGTCTTAAAATGGCAGGAACTTCAATATATCGCCGAATTTGGCAACCAAATATATATTACTTTAATTAAAAGCAGCTTGGAAAAAGCTGACTAATTTTGCGAAATTCTCGTTCATAATGATTTAGTATTGATAAAAATTAGTATTGAATCTCCTATAATTGGTTTCCACTAAATTCAGCTTCGTGTGTTTGAATAATATAAGCCTGCTTTTTAAAAATAAAGAATGTGAAAGCTACCTCTTCCTCCCGGCACTGGCCGGAAGGACATTTTTAAATGGGAAGAATTTTATTGCCAGGACTATACAGTAGAAGATCTTAATAACAGAAACCTAAAAACACAAAGTTGTGCGTTATATGGATCACATCATTAAATTCACCATGTAAACATTGCGAAATATGTCTGAAACATATAAAAATACATTAAAATATCTTTATACTGCATTCCTTGTTACCAAGAGTTATCCAAATTATAAATATTTGCATAATCAGTGGTCGATCCAGGCAAAATTTGGGGCCTATAAGACCCTTTCACAAAAATTTATTGCAGCCGTTCTGAGGAAAGCGATTTCAAAAAATTTTGGTATATTTTCATCGATCATGACCCACCAGACCCTGAAACTACCCTCTGTTCAAAATTGATATATATATCTGTCCTATGTCACACTGTAACTCTCGTAATTATGAACCGATTTCGATGTAATTCTGTGTGTACATAGTACATACCAATGTCTCGACAGAGTTCGTTGGCCAGCTTCATCCGCCGATTTGTTACAAAATGGCGGCCATTTAAAATTTAAAAAAAATTAAAATTTGAAATGTGGTACCAAAAAACTAAAAATGGAAAAATATTATTTTCTTATATATTTCACCTTTATACAAAGATTACGGAGCAGTTTTTGTTTCGTCTATATCTTAAAAAATGGCTGAGTTATAGCATTTTGAATTTCTAGTGTGGCTGACATTTTGAAACGTCCTGAATTTTGTCAAGCGATGAAAGGCGTATTTATGAACCGATTTCGATGTAATTCGGTGTGTACATAGTACATACCAGTGTCTCGACCGAGTTCGTTGGCCAGCTTCATCCGCCAATTTGTTTCAAAATGGCGGCCATTTAATTTTTTTTGTAAATTTAAAATTTGAAATGTGGTACCAAAAAATTAAAATTGAAAAAATATTTTTTTCTTATGTGTTTGACCTTGATAAAATGATTCGGGAGCAGTTTTTGTTTCGTCTATATCTTAAAAAATGGCTGAGTTATAGCATTTTAGGTAGCTTTCATTACAAAAAGCTCCTATTGCAGCAGTTCGGAGGAAAGCGATTTCAAAAAATTTTGGTTTATTTTCATCGATCATGCCCCCAGACCCTGAAAATACCCTCCGTTCAAAATTGATATATATATATATATATATGAACCGATTGCGATGTAATTCGGTGTGTACATTGTACATACCAATGTCTCGACCGAGTTCGTTAGCCAGCTTAATCCGCCGTTTTGTTTCAAAATGGCGGCCATTTAAAATTTAAAAAAAAAATAAAATTTTAAATGTAGTACCAAAAAATTAAAAATGGAAAAATATTATTTTCTTATGTATTTCATCTTGATAAAAAGATTCCGGAGCAGTTTTTGTTTCGTCTACATCTTAAGAAATGGCATTTTGAATTTCTAGCGTGGCTGACATTTTGAAACGTCCTGAATTTTGTCACGTAATAACAGGCGTATTTATGAACCGATTTGGATGTACCTTGGTGTGTAAATAGTACATACAAATATCTCGACCGAGTTCGTTGGCCAGCTTCATCCGGCATCTTGTTTCAAAATGGCGGCCATTTAAATTTTTTAAAAAAATAAAATAAATTAAAATGAGATACCATAACATTGGAAAATGAAAAGGATTATTTTCGTATGTGTTTGACCTTAATACAAAGATTCCGGAACAGTTTTTGTTTCGTCTATATCTAAAAAAATGGCTGAGTAATAGTATTTTGAATTTCTATAATGGCTGACATTTTAAAACGACCTGATTTTTGTCACGCGATAACAGGCGTATTTATGAACCGATTTGGATGCAACTTGGTGTGTGTATAGTGCATACCAATGTCTCGACCGAGTTCGTTGTCCAGCTTCATCCGCCTTCTTGTTTCAAAATGGCGGCCATTTAAAAAATTAAAAAAAAATTAAAATTTAGAATGAGATACCAAAATATTGGAAAATGAAAAAGATTTTTTTTGTATGTGTTTGATCTTAATACAAAGATTCCGGAACAGTTTTTGTTTTGTCTATATCTAAAAAAATGGCTGAGTTATAGCATTTTCAATTTCTATTGTGGCTGACATTTTAAAACGACCTGATTTTTGTCAAGCGATAACAGGCGTATTTATGAACCGATTTGGATGTAACTTGGTCTGTCCATAGTACATACCAATGTCTCGACCGAGTTCGTTGGCCAGCTTCATTCGCCATTTAGTTTCAAAAGGTTTGCCATTTAAGAAAAAAATTAAATTTTAAAATGAGGTATTAAAAAATTGGAAAATGAAAAAGATTTTTTTATGTGTTTGGCATTGATACAAAGATTCCGGCGCAGTTTTTGTTTCTGAAAATTTGTTCTTTTGTTTATATCTTAAAAAATGGTTAAATTATAGCACTTTGAATTTCTAGCATGGCTAACATTTTGAAACGATCTTGTATTTGTCACGCGATAACACACGTATTCGCCTATTTCGATGCAAGAAGGCATTTGGATAGTATACATCAATATCTCGACCAAGTTCGCTGGCCAGCTTCATCAGCCATCTTGTTTCAAAATGGCGGCCATTAAATTAAACAAAATTATATTTAAAGTGAGATGCAAAAAAATTAGAAATTGAAAAAGGTTTCTTTCTTAAGTATTTGACCTTGATATAAGGATTCAGGAGCATTTTTTGTTTGTCTTTATCTTAAACAAGTGGGTAAGTGTGATCACAGATCGCACAGAGCGTTTCGTTTAATATTCATTTCAAAACACTTTATCCTTTTGAAAAATCTGTTAGTTCCACATTTCGCAACCAGGGGCGCACTCTATTCTAAACAAATCTCTATCCGAACAAAACTCCGTTTTACATACTATCCGTATATATGTTAGTCGAAGGGATTGGGCCCATAGCACCCGAGATATGTAGGCCCCCCCTGGCGGTAAAAAGTGGAACTCAAATATGTAAGGCTATGGTGCATAATATGAAAGAATGGTCAAAGGGGTGTCGGCAAAAGTTGGAAAATTGCTCCCCGGGTGAAAAGGGCGGAGGTTAGAAAAATTGCTTAAAATATACGTTAGAGCACGGAGGAGTAAATAATATAAGACTTTTTGAAAATTTTATGATTTGTCGTGTGGTCTGAGGTATTCAGCTATACGTATGCCAAAATTCATGTCTCCAACTTAATTAGGGGCTCTCTTAGAAAGAATTGCTTAAAATACATATGTGGTAGCTCAAAGGGTTAAACGTAAGACTTTTTCAAGATTTTATAATTTGTCGCCTGGCCTCAGGTGTTCTGCTATAATAAGCATGCAAAATTTCAAATCTCCAATTTAATAAGGGGCTCAGTTAGGAAGAATTGCTTAAAACACGCATGTAGGAGCTCAAAGGTTTAAATGTACGACTTCTTCAAATTTTTATGATTTGTCGCATGATGGTGTTCAGCTAGTATGCAAAATTTCACGCCTCCAACCTAAATAGAGTGTCACTTAGAAAGAATTGTTTTAAATACACATGTAGGAACCCAAAAGCTTAAATGTACGACTTTTTCAAAATTTTATGATTTGCCGTTTGATGTGTGATGCTCAGCTATAAGTATGCAGAATTTAGCGCCTCCAACCTAATTAGCGGCTCACATAGAAAGAATTGTTTAAAATACACATGTTGGAGATCAAAGGTTTAAATGTACGACTTTTTGAAAATTTTATGATTTGTCGTTTGATGCGAGGTGCTCAGCTATAAGTATGCAAAATTTCACGCCTCCAACGTAATTAGGAGCTCACTTAGAAAGAATTGTTTAAAATACACATATGGTAGCCCAAGGGTTTAAATGTACGACTTTTCAAAATTTTATGGTTTGTCATTTGATGTGAGGTGTTCAGCTATAAGTATGCAAAATTTCACGCCTCCAACCTAATTACGGTTCACTTAGAAAGAATTGTTTAAAATACATATGTGGGAGCCCAAAGGGTTAAATGTACGACTTTTTCAAAATTTTATGATTTGTCGTTTGATGCGGGGTACTCAGCTATAAGTATGCAAAATTTCACACCTCCAACCTAAATAGGGGCTCTCTTAAAAAGACTTGTTTAGAATACACATGTGGGAGCCTAAAGGGTTAAATATACAACTTTTTGAAAATTTTATGATTTGTCGTTTGATGTGAGGTATTCAGCTATAAGTATGCAATATTCCACTCCTCCAACATAATTAGGGTTCACTTAGAAAGAATTGTTTAAAATACACATGTGGGAGCCCAAAGGGTTAAATGTACGACTTTTTCAAAATTTTATAGTTTGTCGTTTGATGTGAGGTGTTCAGCTATAAGTATCTAAAATTTCACGCCTCCAACCTAATTAGAGGCTCACATAGATAGAATTGTTTGAAATACACATGGGGGAGCCCAAAGGGTTAAATGTACGACTTTTTCAAAATTTTATGATTTGTCCTTTGATGTGAGGTATTCAGCTATAAGTATGCAAAATTTCACGCCTCCAATCCAATTAGAGGTTCACATAGAAAGAATTGTTTAATATACACATGTCGGAGCCCAAAGGGTTAAATGTACGACTTTTTCAAAAATTTATAATTTGTCCTTTGATGTGAGGTATTTAGCTATAAGTATGCAAAATTTCACGCCTCCAATGTAATTAGAGGTTCATATAGAAGGAATTGTTTTAAATACACATGTGGGAGCCCAAAGGGTTAAATGAATGACTTTTTCAAAATTTTATGATTTGTCGTTTGATCTGAGGTGTCCATCTATAAGTACGCAAAATTTCATGCCTGCAACCTAATTAAGGACTCACTTAGAAAGAATTGTTTAAAATACACATGTGGGAGCCCAAAGGGTTAAATGTACGACTTTTTCAAAATTTTATGATTTGTCGTATGATGTGTGGTGGTCATCTATAAGTATGCAAAATTTCAAATCTCCAACATGTGTATTTTCTGAGAACGGACTCTGTGACGGACAGACAGACGGACAGACAGACAGACAGACAGAGGAGCGAGACGAATAGGGTTTCGTCAGATGAACGAAACCCTAAAAATGGCTCAGATATAGCAATTTCAATATCTAATGTGGGTGACATTTTGAAAAATCTGATTTTTTGCCTTCGACAGCACTCGTATATATCAATCGATTCCGATGTGAGTGAGCATGTTCACTGCAATTACTAAGGTCTCGACCAAGTTCACTGGTTAGCCTCATCCACCATGTTGCTTTAAAATGGCAGGCACTTTAAGAAATCTCCGAATTTGGCAGCCAAATACAAGTTACTTTAAATAGAAGCAGAGTAGATAAAGCTGACTAATTTCGCGAAATTCTCATTCATAATGATTTAGTATTGATAAAAATTAGTATTGAATCTCCTATATTTGGATTCCACTAAATTGAGCTTCGTGTGTTTGAATAATATAAGTTGGCTTTTGTAAAATAAGGAATATGAAAGCTACCTCTTCCTCCTGGCACTGGCCGGAAGGACTTTTTTCAGTAAAAAGGTCTTAAATTAGAAGATAAAGTTGAACTAATGTATCAAATTTAATAATCTAGAGAGTAGCAATATTTTACAATGTGAAATTGCAGGTGCTTTTTAACTGCAAAAATCATTGTTTACATCTGAGAAGTTGTGCGCTATATGGAGTATTGCGTTATATAAAAGTGTGTTATAAAGATCTTCTACTGTATACACCTATGCCAAATGACACCTTTCAACATATTTTGATTTATGATTACTGTTTTATTTGTAAGTTTTAGATCAAAACAATTCTGAATCATTTTTAATACATTGAAGAGTTGTTTTAATATTTATTAGCTTTAAAAATCAGAAACAAAACAGGTAAAAATCAAAACTTTGATAGGTAATATTGGACACTGGTAGAAATAGCCTTAAAGCATGTTCTTTATGAAATAAATATAGTCAACTTACTTGTTTTGTCCATTGCGTAATTCCGGGCACTATATTAGACACCTACGGCACATCATTTTTTTTTTACAAAATATGTTGTGATTTTCTTTTGTTTTTAAACTTTGCATCGTTTCAATGCTGCTTTATAACATGCCAAATTTTAAATAACAACACATCTGATGCTGTTGCATTTTCTTGTACATCAATATATCGAAGTATCACATATACGATCCCAGTAGCTTCACTGTGTTTAATCCTGGCTTACCAATCTTTTCAGGCTCTTCTTCTTCAGTATCAGCATCTTCTTGATTCACCGCAGCAACTATTTCCGCATTGCATAAACTTTTTCTAGAGAACGGCCACTTACAAAAATGTCTGTGTTGCTTAGGGCCCACATCAGCAACACAGAGAGAATTCTATTTCAGGGAGATGATCTGCGGTCTATAATCAGATAAAAAATATGGTTTCAGAGGGGCAGGGTTGTTTTATCCCTGTAGGTTTCCCTACCTATTCAACAAATACAATTCAGTTGGCAAGGCCATATCAAGTTTACGTTTGTATATATATAACACAGATATAGCAAGGAGTAATAATATTCCTTGACTTTATTCGCGGGAGTTAATTTTTTTTTATCATAAGGGCTAAAAACAAACAGGCATGACAGTGGCTAGTGCCAAGAAAAAATGTAAACTTTATGAACGAAGGGGAGAGAAGGATCAAATTAACTAAATTTAAGATTTGTCAACGCCTGATGAGAGAAATTTGCTATTTTCCTACACCCGATCAAAAATCTTTGCAATTTTTACACACCTGATCAACAAAATTTGCAATTTTTCCACACCCAATTGACAAAATTTGCTGTTTTTTCACACCCGATTAACAAAATTCACTATTTTTCAAATTTTCCGCACATTATTGAAAAGTTCGCAATTTTTTCGTCCCCAATCAAACGAATTTGCGATTTTTTCATGCCTGATTGACTAAATTCGCGATTTTTTCCTACCTGACCAACGAAATTCGCTATTTTTTCACACCCGATTGACAAAATTGCCTTTTTTTCCACGCCTGATTGACGAAGTTCGCTATTTTTTTTCTGTGAATCAAGGAATTTGAGATTTTTCTACTCCTAATCAACAAAATTCACGATTCTTCCACGCCTGATCGGCGATATTCACGATTCTTAACTGACTGACAGAATTTGTAATTGTTAACCACAGCAGCTTGACAAAATTCACGATTTTTCCACACCCAATTGACAAAATTCGCTGTTTTTTCAAACCCGATTGACAAAATTCATTATTTTTCAATTTTTCCGCACATTATCGACAAAATTCGCAATTTTTTCGTGCCTGATCAAACAAATTCGCTATTTTTCCACGCCTGATTGACTAAATTAGCCATTTTTTCCTACCCGACCAATGAAATTTGCTATTTTTCACACTCGATTGACAAAATTTCCTTTTTTCGGCGCCTGATTAACGAAGTTCGCTATTTTTCTGTGAATCAACGAAATTTGAGATTTTTTTACTTCTAATCAACAAAATTCACGATTTTTCCATGCCCGATCGACGAAATTCACGATTCCCAACTGACTGACGGAATTTGTATTTTTTTCCCGCTGCACATTGACAAAATTCACAATTTTTCCACACCCAATTGACAAAATTTGTGTTTTTTTCACACCCTATTGACTAAATTCAATATTTTTAAATTTTTCCGCACATTATGGACAAAATTCGCATTTTTTTCGTGCTTGATCAAACAAATTCGCTATTTTTCCACGCCTGATTGACTAAATTCGCGATTTTTTCTCACCCGACCAATGAAATTTGCTATTTTTTCACACTCGATTGATAAAATTCCCTTTTTTTCCGCACCTGATTAACAAAATTCGCTATTTTTCTGTGAATGAACGAAATTTGAGATTTTTTCTACTTCTAATCAACAAAATTCACGATTTTTCCACGCCCGATCGACGAAATTCACGATTTTCAACTGACTGACGGAATTTGTAATTTTTTCCCGCTGCGCATTGACAAAATTCGCAATTTTTCCACACCCAATTGACAAAATTCACTATTTTTCAATTTATCCGCACATTATTGACAAAATTCGCAATTTTTTCAATTCGTGATTTTTCCACACCTGATTGACTGAATTCGCGTTTTTTTTTTTTTTCCATACCCGACCAACGAAATTCAGAATTTTGCAGAAACTGATCGAGAAAATTTACGATTTTCTGTACATAAACAATGAAATTTGTGATTTTCCCACGCCTGATCAACAAAATTCGAGATTCTTAAATGGCTGACGAAATTTTCGATTTTGCCCGCTTGGAATTGACAAAATTCACGATTTTTTCCTGCAACTTACAGACAAAAATTCCAGTTTTTTCCAGTTGTAAAGCGACGAATTTCTCGGGCCACAGTTTTGCATCCCTACTCCAGGCCAATTTGGCAGTGCACAGAGCTCAGCAGCTCTTTTTAACTATTTTGCGTTTCCGATGGACCTTTTTAATTATTTTACACACCTGGTGGCACTTACTGACATTTTCGACTGCCCTTTTGATTGATTTCTTTTCCTGGTTGTGCGAGAAAAACTCACAAAATATATCTACGGATCATTGAAATAAATCATAAATTTTGTCAAACCGTTGTTTGATAAAAATTGAAAACTTCGCCAACCAGTTATGCAAAAAATAATGTAATTGTTCAGTTGTCACAGGGAAAAAAGATAGTCCTCAGTCGATAACATTAAAAAAAAAAAAAAAAAAAACTTATTTGCTGCAAAAAATGCCCCTCAGCTCTTTTGCTAAGCACCTGGAAAGTAAAGTTTGTGTGGAACTGAAAAATGTGATTTTCGTAAACATCTAATAAAAATAAATGATATTTTCATTTATTTTTATATCTTTTTAAAAACTTTAAGCTTTAATGATGAAAATTTCTACTTTAGCGGTAATTTCCAAAAACTTTCAAAAACGTTATTAAAAAAAATATGCATTAATACTATAAAGACAGAGACCTATAACTGCCCCCTTGCCGGGGTAATTATAGGTCTCTTAGAAAAATCAATTAAAAAATAAATAAAAATATTTTGTGTATATTGAATGTTTTATGCAAAAGCATTAACCCTAGAACTACCGGAAATTTTACTCAAGTTTTATAAAAACATTCTACACCAGAATTTTTACTTAAAACTATTTAATTTGTTTATTTAACTTATTATTGTCTGATTTATACATTTAGTTTGTTTTGAAGAAATTTCTGGTTTGAATAAATATTTTGAATGTACATGTCGGGTCCAATGGACCCGTCTGGTAGACGGAAGGTTAAGTATACACAAAATATTTATACTAACTTCATGCCAAATTTCAAATTTTCATCCTTTATATTTTCCTAGATATCGAGTTCTTGTTGTTTTCTGTCCCATATTTACTCGGTGTCACTCTATTTCAACTACATCACTATCTGCGCATGCGAAAATAATAATAAAATGTTTAAATAGAAATTTGAAATAAATTAATAAGAAATAAGCATTTTTCATTTGCTTTTTGAAAGCAGAAGTAATTTTCATAATAACTGGAATTTATGCTTGATAGACCATAAGGGATGCATTTAGTAACCCCGCCTGTATTTGTAAGCTCTAATCATGGGCTTCGTCAAAAAGAGGAGATTTTGCGTGTGTGTGTGGGAAGGGGGCGGGGGAGGGAGTCCACTGCCCTTCCCTCGATTTTAGAATTTAACTAGCTTAATTTTCTTTCTCGATAATTTTGGAAAAAATTATTCTTTTCGAAGAATTTAAAATAAAAAAGGAAGTAAGGAATTTTCTGATAGGGGTGGGAGCATGGGAGAGCCATTGCCCCTCACTGCATTTTAAAATTTGATTAATTAAAATTTATTCTTCTCCTATATTGAAATACAGAATCAAATTTATTATTTACGAGTTAAAATAATAAAGATAGATAAACATAAAATAAAGATAAAAGATAATATAAGTATATAAATAAAGAAAGACTAAGAATTTTCCTTTGAGGGAAGGGGGCTTAAGAGGGTCATTTCCCCTCCCTCGAATTAAAAATTTAACTAAATTATATTTTTTTCCGATTTTCAAAAACACAGTAAAATTTATTCTTTCAAGTAATTAAAAATAAAAGCGGAACTTGGGATTTTCTGTTAAGGAAAGTGAGGAGGGTGTAGAAGAGCCCATTTTGCCCCTCCCTGGATTTTGAAACTTATTTAATTAAAATGTCTTTTTCTCTGATTTTGAAATGCACAGCAAAATGTATTTATTTCGAGTAATTTAAAATTAAAGAGGAACTAAGAACTTTTACTTGGGTAGAAGGTGTCATATGAGAGCTATTGCCCCTCCCTTGAATTTGATTTAAATTTGATTTAATCTAAATTATTTCTAAATTTTATTTTCAATGATTTTGATAAACGTAGTAAAATTCTCTCTTTTTGAGTAACTTAAAATAAAAGAGGAATTAAATAATTTTCTGTAAAGTTAGAGGGTTTAGTTGAACCATTACCCCTACCCCAGATTTTAAATTTTAATTAATTAAAATTTCGTTTTCGCTTATTTTGAAAACATAGTAAAATTTATTTTTTTCAAGCAATTTAAAATAAAGGAGGAACTCAGGAAATTTCCGTTAATGAAAGAGGAGGGTGGAGGGAGGAGCCCCATTGCCCCTTCCTGGATTTTGCAATTTAAATAATTAAATTTTTTTCCCTTATTTTGAAAAACATAGTAAAATGTATTTATATCGTTTACCTTAAAATTAAAATGGAATTGAGAATTTTCGTTTAGGGGGGGGGGGGGGGGGGAGGGGAATAAATATACTAATTAAAATAAAAGTATTAATTTTTAAATCCATAAAAAATTCATAATTTTTAGAAAATTAGAATCTACAGATTTTTTTTTGCATAAAAAATGTACACTTTTCGCGAACACGGAATATTCATTTATTTTATGCAAAAAATGTGCACAGTTTTTGACAACATAGAATATACACTTTTTTGTATGTATAAAAAATACAGACAGTTTGCACACAAAGTGCATAATTTTCAGTGTTCAAAAAAAGTAACTTTTTATACACAAATTGTGTACAATCTATACTTTTTTGCAAAAAAAGTGCAAAGATTTTCAAGCTGGGTATGCACAACATATCAGGATCCTACGATCCTCAGATCGTTTGCCGTGCGGCCAAAAAGCCTTTATTACCGATCTCAGGAAATGAGGTCGACCGAGCGAAAAACAGTCAGATTAGGACATTCGGTGGAGGTTCGGCCGGGGATTATTTGCTGCTTGGGTGGGTTTGTTTTATACTTGATTAAGAATTAAAGTTTTATATAAACGAAAATTATCATTATTTCAAAGAAGCTGGCATTACCCTAAGCATCATGAAGCAATATTACATTTTACTGACAGAAATTTGAAGGGAATGTTGCGTTAGAAAACGTAATAAACGAAAGAAAAGAATTATTGCACTTAACAGATGTACAGAGGTCTTGATACAATTTATTTATCATCTGGTGTCACATACATCACCCAATTAAGGATTAATGATTTCTTTAATTACTGTACTCTAAGATTTACGGTGTTTTAACACTTAGCATGCCTTTATTAAAATTTATTGCTGTTTCGTAATGTATTAACCCTAGATCTACCGGGAATTTTATTCAAGTTTTAATAAAACGTTCTACACCAGAATTTTTATTTAAAACTATTTAACTTATTTATTTACCTTATTTTTTGTCTGGTTTATATACTTAGTTTATTTTAAAGAAATTTCTGGTTTGAATGAATATTTTGTATGTACCTGTCGGGTCCAATGGACCCGTCTGGTAGACGAGGGTTAAAGACATTTTTTTATGAGAAAATAAAATCAATTTTTAAAGCAATTTTTGGTCGAAGTTAATAATTTGAATAACTCACAGTTTTAATATTTAAAATTTAAATTTTAATTTAGAAGGCTATATTGTGTTTTCGTTCACAAGAAATAAAAATTAAGATTTTGTAAAATTTTGATCATTCCTTAAACTTCTACACTATCAGAACATTAAAAAGTGACGTGGCCCAACTTACCCCGCAATCGGGGCAGGTTGGCCCAAGCGACTTGGTGTAAATTTGAGCTTCTAAAATAATACTTATAATTAATATTTTCAAGTTTTACTACTGTGACTTCTTCCTGAAAGTACACTGATAGTGATAATATAAAAAGAAATTTAAAATGTTGAATTGTATTTTTTTTAATTATTAGAAGAAAAAGCGGGCCAACTAGCCCCGGTCTACCCTACCTATTTTTAATCACCCTGTAATTTACACAGACGGTTCCAAGATGACCAAAGCAGCTTCCTCCGCTTTTGTTCTTCATAATGATGGAGAGATCCTTTTTAGAAAAACGTTTTAAACTTTACTCTTATAATACCGTTTATCAGCCTAAATTATCCACCATTGACAAGGCAATCGACTGATGTTGCAGGGCTGATTTCAGAGAATTTCACATCTAGACTAATAGTTTATCTTCAATGCAGGCCTTGCAGATCTTATTTCCAACTGATAAGAATTTGTATAGCATACACAGCTGCCAACTCTTACGCTTTTTTGTACCGCAAAAATTTAATAGACATTTTAGCCTTATATAATCGGCAGATTATGGCGATTTAAAAAGGCAAAATTTACTGTTAAATTTTTGGGGTACGAAAAAGCGTAAGAATTGGCAGCTATGAGCATATATTCTAACTTGAGAATGTTGAGTGATAAAGTTATTTTTATGGGTTGGGTTAAATCTCATAGTGGTCTAGCTGGTAACGAAAGGGCTGACTATCTGGCGAAGTCTGTTATTCTGGATGATGAATTTGATGAGAGGTTGGATATTCCAATCCTTGTTTCGTTCGTCAAGCGTTTTTATAAGAGAAAGATTATCACGTTGTGGACTAATTATTGGAAAATTAGTGAAAAGAATAGAGATAGCTTCCTCACCTTGCGTTCACCGGACGTTTCTTATTTGTGTTATTCAATTGTAGTAGCCTATTTCATCTCCTCGTATGGTGCTTTTCCAGTGTATTTATTTAAGATTGGACAGCATCCAACAGAAAGTGTGATTGAGGAAACGTCGGCAACGTTAAGTATTTTATTTTCGGCAGGTGTCCTCTGATGCCTCTGTTCTTTATCTTTGCGCGAAATAGAACTCTGTCTTGGAATTTGCAAAATATTCTCTTGCCGAGATTGAATCATTATAAACTGACATTTATAATGAACTGAATAAATTGTATTCATTCATAAAGTACAGATTTTGAACATTTCGGTATAATTAAAGTATTTTTGACGGACTTTTGCAGGACTGTTATCCACATAGTGCATGGGTAATCTCTCTCCCTTCACGCATTTTTGAGTTGTTTCTGGACTTTCAGGGTCTGATGGTCTTTTGTAACTTGAATTGACCTAAAATGTCTGTTTGATTGGCTTAATGTTTCATCTTGTCTTGATTATTAGTGTAAATAGTACTTGGTTTTAAGATATCTTTATACAGTCATTTGTAACTGAAAATGACTTAAAATTTTGTTTTGCAGTTTCATTCAGTTTTATTTTTATTTTTATTTTTATTTTTATTTTATACCTTACCCGTGGCCCTAAGTTTTCGCGCATTACTTTATGGAGGCTTTATTTGACAATAAAAGTAAAAAATAATTCACAATATTTTATTTAAATTATTTTTAATGAAACATGATACATTTCCCTATTACATAGTGATATTTAACAAAGGATAATAATTGACATAAACTTTATGGCCAATGAAATGCATTTCATCCCAAATTTTTTGTGTCCCTAATGTTTTTCGCATGTTCAAATGAGACGAAATTAGTAAGTCTTACCACTTCGTTGGTCGTTCTTTGGCAGCGTAAACATCTCTCACTCTTCTCGGCATAGTTGAAACAAACGTTGCCACTCAAAAATTGAATTTGTTTGCCATTTTTCACGAAGAATTCTTTTCAGCTGCTGATTGTCACTGTAGCTGATTTTTGGTATCCTTATTCGAGCTTCCTTCGTTAATTATCGCCACAAATCCTCCATATAATTGAGGTCTGGGTAATTCGGAACCCAATGTAGCACAGGGTACCATTTTGTTGAAGACAGGCTTTTGTTGTCCTAGCTGTATGCGGTTTGGCTAAGTATTGTTGAAAAGTTAACCCGATTGAAAGCCAAGTTGTTGAATTGAAGGCGACAACTGATTCTGCAAAATGTCCCAATAACATTGTGCATTGATATCCCCATCATATGGCGGCATTTGGCCGACCTCAGAATAATCAAAACATCCCCAAAATTGAACGTATGACGAGAACTTGCACTCTTGTTTGACGCATTGTGGGTTTAAAGGTTCATGTGCTTGCTTGCGACCCTACAGCCGATATTTCCTTACAGAACTAAAAAAGAGGATTTGTCCGATCACATAACACTTTACCATTGCTGATCTGTCTATTTTAAATTGTAAGCAGCCGACAGAAAATGTTCCCTTTTCTGAGCAGGTGTTAACATCGGCTTACGTTTGCTTTTATAAGATTTTATGCCCATTTTATGCAATCTTTTTTAGCCATATTACGAGTCACTGATTGTCCTATGCTGTCTTGCCATGGGGATGCGGCTTTTGCCATTGTTCCTGTTCTTATCTTCATTACAACTCGGCGGAAGATTCGATCTTCTCGGGCAGTTGTTGTTGGTAGTCGCCTAGAACTGTTTCTTGGCTGTATTTCTCCGGTTTCAACGAAAGTTTTTAAAACATTACGCAATATTGATTCAGAAATAATGATATCCCTGCATATTTGTCTCATTAGACACCCACTATTTCGTTTTTCGATTATCATTTTACGCAACTCTACGATCAATCTTTTACCACACATTTTCTTCTTATTAACTCATTTGAAATCACATTTCTTTTAATCAACACATGCCATCAGTCCCGGATGCCACAATATGCATAGCTCGAAACAACCAGACAATTGCAATGGTAGAAAACGTTCTTTAAATGTACATGCGCAAAACAATAGGGCTGTATATTTTTGAGAGGAAGAAGGTTTTATATAAACAAATCTAAGTGAGCGACTTCTTTTATCTTTTTATTCAATGCAATTCATTTTAGACGATTGACATTTCAAGAATTTGATTGTTTATTTAGCCAAAATTAAGTTTGCGTTTTTTTCTTTGAAAAATTTTCCTTTTAAACTGCTGCGCAAAGAATTAGGGCCACGGGTAAGGTAGTAGCTAGGGTTACAGTCATATTTTTAAAACTTGTACATAACTTTAATTTTTTTATTTTATCTGCATGGCACAGTGTGTCATATTTTTGTGACTTTTTAGTTTTATTAATTGTCGTTGATTCCGAGTATGTTTCAGCACCTGGGACTGAGTTGGATGGTGAAGGGCGTTTTTTGCCAGGGATTCAGGGACTTTGTCATTATTTGGTTGGCTCCCTGGTAGAGTTATGAAGTACATGAACAAAAGGTTTTGCTTATTTAAATAAATTTGTTTGCAAATTCTGGTGTCATTCATTTATTTAAGTATTTTACAAATAGAAGTACCTTGCCCCTGAAAGAGTTAATTGGAAATTTAGTTTATATTCAAGACAATTCTTTTTTATTGGAAAAATGTACAGAAGTATTTAGTACAGTTCAAATAATTAAACATTTATTATATTCCTTATGTTTATTTTGGAGAAAACGGAAGAATTGCAAAACGTACTACGCTTATTTTTGTATTAATATAATTGATTATGATTTATTTTTATTTTTTTACGTTTGTGCATTTATTGAGCATACACATGTACACAATTGAATACATTTTAATAATTCTTTTTAAATATATAAAAGAAATTGATAAAAATAATACAATAAATAACAATATAATTCATATAAGTGTTCTTTAAACATGAATTATAATACAATATTTTATTTCAAAACTAGCTGAGGCCCGTTATAATAGCGATTAAAAATAACTGCAGAGCTACATTAAATTCAGTATGTGCCATTTATGTCTCTGTATGCAGGAAGGGGGTTAAGAGTACTGAGACCCCTTAAAATGTTTCTACCCACTAGAGAAGCCGAAAGCATTAGAATGAAAGGAATTTTTGTTGCCAATTTCCTAATTCTAGTGGTAAAACAGTCAGTAAGGAGTATTCTAACCTTTTATTTAACGTTTAAAACGACATTTCTTGCTATCTAAATAGATCAGTTTCAACCACGCAAACTTCAGTTTTCCGCAAACCAACCAAAATCGCCGATATTTTAGCAGATATTATCTCTCAACCAATCAAAGTAGAGAAAAAGCAGAAAACAGTTCGACAAACAAAACGCCTGGCAAGTTGTCAATTTGGTTGCTAGGCTTTGACGTCATTTGAAATTAATCTAGTCTCTAAAATGTTCATTATTATAAAATATGTTTGCAAAGCATGTGTTTCACCTCTGTGCCAAAATTTAATGTTGAAAACACAGTTACTCTTGAAACATTAAGCACTCAAATTGATTTATTTATATCTATCTTGGCTTATTTATTTATTTCTGCCAAAGTTTTGTACAATCAACCAAAAGAAAGCAAACGGAAAGAAAAAAACATATTTTTGATTAGCGATGCTTTATGAACCAACCAACCGAAAGTAAGCGGAGGGGAAAAAGCTACTCAGCTAATAATTAGAATTTTTAAATTCTGAATCTCAGGTACATCAGAAGCATAGATTAACATATAAGGTCGGACATTCCCATAGAGCGTAATGGTAATGCGATTGCGATCGCAGCGCCTTTAGTGGCAATGGGGAAGAAACTTCACATCCTTCTAATATTTTTGTTAATAAGAGTCTACCTTATTATGATCTTTCTTTTTTTAATGTTGCATGTTTACGTTTTCAACAGAATGCTACACCGATACATGAACATAGAATAGATAGTCTATTCTATATATACACTGCTCAAAACAATTAGGGGAGCACATGGTTTCAACAAAACTACGAAAATATTTACACTGATAAGTAACGTAAAATAAAACATCCGTAATTTAAAGAGTAGTAAGAAACAGATGAAGAAAACTTCACATGCAAATCAAAGTTTATGACGTCAAAAACTAGAAAAAGGAGATAAGTGTAGAAATCGGGATTTTGCAGAAACGTCTGTTTCACTGTCTCAGTTGTAAAATTCAATTGCTCAGCTTGTGTTTTGAGAAAAGGCAACTTGAAAATGTCACAACAATGCGATTTACCAATATGCATGGGTTGGCGTGTTATCGAGACAGTTGAATTAGGGGAAACACAACGAAGTGTAGAGGACGCTGTTAAAGTCGCAAGAAGTGTCCATGAAAGGCTGTGGAATCGATTACAAGACACATGGAATGATAGACATCGACAAGGGCAAGGTCAGCCATGTTCTACCACATAAACTGATGACCGATATACCCTGTTAACAGCTCGTCGAGGCAAAACGGGCAATGTCATTCAGCTGCAAACACAGTTGTTCCTGGGCACAGGACGATGGGTGGTCAGCCAAAGAGGCCTAAATAGGCTTCATCAGGGTGGTCTCTATGCACATAAGCCAATGGTCCGTATTCCGTTGATTTCCAGCAACTCTGTGGTCCAAAGAAGGTGGGCAACTGAACATTGAGTTTGGAGGTAAAGTTGTTGGAGTCAAATTTTGTTTATAGATGAGTTCCGATTCAGTCTGAATGTGACATCCGGCGTGTTTTGGCAAGCAGAAAAAGGGGCACTCAAAATAATCCCACATTCGTTCGTGAAAGATCACATTACAGACGAGGTGGGTTGATGCTATGGGTTGGAATCAGCATAGGTTAACGTACGGTCCGAAGTTATACAGACGTGATACTGAGACCGCATGTCGAATTTTATGTTGAAGCAATTAGTGATTCCTTTTTTCCATGCATGATAATGCCAGGCTGCTTACAGCTCGTCTTGTGAAGAACATGCTTAAAGTTGAAACAAACAGCGTATGGAATGGCCAACAAACTCTACTGACCTGTAGCTGATCGAGTATGTTTGGGACACACTCGGACGAGGCATTGCAGCAATTCTGAGGCCTCCTTTTATTGTCCGGGGCTTGGTAGTTGCAATTGTTGATGAACAATACTCCCTGAAAACTTATCGATAATGTCGTTGAATCCATGGAAAACAGGTATGCGACAGTTTTATCTGTTCGAGGGGACCACACGCCATATTACTTATTTTCCATCATTCCTAAACAGTACATTTTTTTGTCATTTACATGTAACCAAATTATTACCCTAAAGCATCTTTTCACGTTTTATGTATCGTTTCAAAGAATTAAAGCTCTCTTGCAGTTTTTTGCTTTTTTTTTCTGTATTGCGCCTTCATACACATGTTACTCTGCATTTTATGCCCATGCATGACTATCTAGCACTGTTATCTTCACTTTTTTGCTTGCTCTCCGAATTTTTTTGAGCAGTGTATAATATATTCTCTATTGTATGTTCATGCACTGATATATATATATATATTTTCGTACATGATGGGTGAACGATGTAAGTGCAAGGAAAATCAAGCTAAAAATTTCATCTTGAATATTATACGTCAAGTAAATATGATATAATTGGATTTAAAGCTACATAAAGCGGTGGTGTAATATAAAGATATACGAAATACTGCACTCTACAAGTCACAGAAACTTTCATAAATATTAGCATTTGGTATAAAAAATTTTACAGACGATGTTTTATTAATTTGTGAAGTTTAATGTATTATACAATCGTTACAATATTTTTTTTATTTACGTATATTCACTTTCTTACTGATAAATTAAAATGATTGTTTTTAATGTAAATAACATACAACCAGTTCAATAATATTTATGATATTAGCATATAGGAAATAATAATAAAATTATTGATAGCGAAAAATTCCTTTTTACAAATTTTTTTAATTATATAAATCTAAACTTTAAAATAAAGCAAAACATAGAGAAACTGATAAAATTGAATTCGGTGTGAACAAAATAACACAATACCCGAATTTAATTTCTTACAATTTTATCTGATTACCTAACATATTTATGTTTTCAACAGTATTTCCTGAGGGTTTTCTTTTACATTTTTATTATTATAATTATCATTTTGTAAGTTAAAGCTGAACGAACAAGAACAACCAAAATAACCCAGCGACCCAGCTAAATAAATCAAACATAAATAAAATATCGTCTGCCTCTGGTTCGTTTAGGAAAGAATAGATATTCAAAACATAGAGAGTAAACATATTTCATGAACATAGGTAAATTTCGGAGATTGCTAATTATTCCCCATTGTCGGAACTGACGCTAGCACTGTTGCCATTACAGGTTTTGCCGCAAATGTCCCATTTTGTATTTTAATCTATTATCAGAAGAGACTTGTGCTATTCTCCCAAAAATTTTTAGTCTCGTACATGCCGTAGATTTCGTTAACCGTCGCACACAGACAGACAGAGCTAAACTTTGTTTTATTAGTATAGAAGATGAATGCTATAATACTTATTAATAAATGATACGAAATATATAAAGCAGTTTGCGCTAAATAAATTACTTTTTAATTTTGTTTGAATGTCTTCTTAAGTAAACATATCCATTCACAGTATATAGCTTTAACCTCTTGAAGGATGGTGGGATATACTAATATATCCCACTTAATTTTAATTTCAAAATGCCACTTTCACACCATAATTTTGGAATGAAAATTTTTATTTTATGAAATACGCGAAGAAAAGCTTTTACGCATTTTGAAATAAATTTGTTCATAAATTCTGGTGTCAATCGATCATTTCAGCATTTTACGAATACAATTGCTTTGCCCCTCAAAGGGTTAAACAAGACATTTGAATTCTCTAGTTATGAAAGCATTCATTGATTGATATAATTATAAATGTAAGCAAGGGCGAATCCTCTTACTCACACGCAGCATGATCTATCCCACAAGTACGGCGAAACCACCAGTGATGGCCAGATTAAGGATATAGTTTTGGATTTTTTCATATAAATATTGCACCAAGCAAAATTTTGTCATGGCGATTATCAAAATATAAGAAGCAAAGATGGAAGAATAGCTTAGAGGTAAGAAAATCAAGAAAATAAAACTATTTATTTGATTGATTTGTTCTACAAAAAGTATAAAGACATCATTGACGGTCCACAGCACATCAATAATGGCCCATTAATGTACCATTGATGGCTCACCGAAATCAATCATTTTTAGCTCACAGGCTATCAAAGCCTGAGACCTAATGTGCCCGCCCGTTCTGTATGTATGTATGTACGTATGTATGTATGCATGTATGTACGTAACGCGATAACTCTTGATAGAAACATCCGATTTGCTTCAAAATTTATTTCTAGGTTCATTGTGATAATACGCTTCCCTGATTAGTTTTGGGAGTTCATTGGTTAAGGATAAAGGGGGAAAAACGGGGTTAGTCCAACACTTAATTCAGATAAATGGGTTTTTCATGCAGAATCATTCGATTTGCTCCGAATTTGGTATACCGGTTTATTATGTAAAGGAACTTCCCTCATTAGTTTTGGGTGTTCATTCGTTAAGGATAAAGGGGAAAAGGGGGGGTTAGTCCACCCCCTTAATTCAGATAAATGGGTTTTTCATGCAGAATCATTCGATTTGCTCCGAATTTGGTATACCGGTTTATTATGTTAAGGAACTTCCCTTATTAGTTTTCTGGGTTCATTGGTTAAGGATAAAGGGGGGAAAGGGGGGTTAGTCCACTGTACGTATGTAGGTATGTATGTATGTATTTATGTATATACGTAACGAGATAACTCTTGATAGAAACATCCGATTTGCTTCAAAAATTCTTTCTAGGTTCACTATGATAAGGCGCTTTCCTGATTAGTTTTGGGGGTTCATTGGTTAAGGATAAAGGGGGAAAGGGGGGTTAGTCCACCCCCTTAATTCAGATAAATGGGTTTTTCATGCAGAATCCTTCGATTTGCTCCGAATTTGGTATACAGGTTTATTATGTTAAGGAACTTCCCTGATTAGTTTTGGGGGTTCACTGGTTAAGGATAAAGGGGGAAAAGGGAGGTTAGCCCGCTACTCTTAATTTAGATAAATGTGTTTTTCATGCAGAATGATTAGATTTGCTCCGAAGTTGGTATACCGGTTTATTATGTTAAGGAACTTCCCTGATTCGTTTTGGGGGTTCATTGGTTAAGGATAAAGGGGGAAGGGGGATAGTCCACCGCCCTTAATTTATATAAACGGGTTTTTCATGCAGAATTATTCGCTTTGCTCCAAATTTGGTATACCGGTTTATTATGTTAAGGAGCTTCCCTGATTCGTTTTGCGGATTAATTGGTTAAGGATAAAGGGGGGCTAGTCCACCCCCTTAATTTAGATAAAGGTTTTTTTTGCAGGATTATTCGATTTGCTCCAAATTTGGTATACCGGTTTATTATGATAAGGAGCTTCCCTGATTAGATTTGGAGGTTCACTGGTTAAGTATAATGTGGGAAACGGCGGCAAATTCCCCTCCACGTATTTTTTTGAGGGGCATTATTCTTTAAAATAAGAGTATAATATACAATTAGTGTGAATAGCCTGTGAGCTCAATGCCATCAGTTTAGCTGGGCACTTTTCTTTTTTATTATTAGCTCACAGGCTATCAAAGCCTGAGAGCTAATGTGCCCGCCCGTTCTGTATGTATGTATGTATGTACGTGTGTATGTATGTATGTATGTATGTATGTATGTACGTAACGCGATAACTCTTGATAGAAACATCCGATTTGCTTCAAAATTTTTTCCTAAATTCATTGTCATAAGGCGCTTTCTTGATTAGTTTTGGGAGTTCATTGGTTAAGGATAAAGGGGGAAAAACGGGGTTAGTCCAACTACATAATTCAGATAAATGGTTTTTTCATGCAGAATCATTCGATTTGCTCCGAATTTGGTATACCGGATTATTATGTTAAGGAACTTCCCTGATTAGTTTAGGGGGTTCATTGGTTAAGGATAAAGGGGGAAAAGGGGGTTAGTCCACCCCCTTAATTCAGATAAATGGGTTTTTCATGCAGAATCATTCGATTTGCTCCGAATATGGTATACCGGTATATTATGTTAAGGAACTTCCCTGATTAGTTTTGGGGGTTCATTGGTTAAGCATAAAGGGGGAAAAGGGGGTTACACCACTGTACGTATGTATGTATGTATGTATGTATGTATGTACGTAACGAGATAACTCTTGATAGAAATATCCGATTTGCTTCAAAATTTTTTTCTAGGTTCATTGTGATACCTAGAAACCCTAGATACGCTTCCCTGATTAGTTTTGGGAGTTCATTGGTTAAGGACAAAGGGGGAAAAACGGGGTTAGTCCAACCCCTTAATTCGGATAAATGGGTTTTTCATGCAGAATCATTCGATTTGCTCCGAATTTGGTATGCCGGTTTATTATGTTAAGGAACTTCCCTGATTACTTCTGGGGGCTCATTGGTTAAGGATAAAGGGGGAAAAGGGGGGTTAGTCCACTGTACGTATGTATGTGTGTATGTATGTATGTACGTAAAGCGATAACTCTTAATAGAAACATCCGATTTGCTTCAAAATTTTTTTCTAGGTTCATTGTGATAAGGCGCTTCCCTGGTTAGTTTTGGGAGTTCATTGGTTAAGGATAAAGAGGGAAAAACGGGGTTAGTCCAACACCTTAATTCAGATAAATGGGTTTTTCATGCAGAATCATTCGATTTGCTCCGAATTTGGTATAACGGTTTATTATGTTAAGGAACTTTCCTTATTAGTTTTCGGGGTTCATTGGTTAAGGATAAAGGGGGAAAAGGGGGGTTAGTCCACTGTACGTATGTATGTATGTATTTATGTATCTACGTAACGAGATAGCTCTTGATAGAAACATCCGATTTGCTTCAAAATTTTTTCTAGGCTCATTGTGATAAGGCGCTTTCCTGATTAGTTTTGGGAGTTCATTGGTTTAAGATAAAGGGGGGAAACCGGGGTTAGTCCAACCCCTTAATTCAGATAAATGGGTTTTTCATGCAGAATCATTCGATTTGTTCCGAATTTGGTATACCGGTTTATTATGTTAAGGAACTTCCCTGATTAGTTTTGGGGGTTCATTGGTTAAAGATAAAGGGGGAAAAGGGGGTTAGTCCACCCCCTTAATTCAGATAATAGGGTTTTTCATGCAGAATCATTCGATTTGCTCCGAATTTTGTATACCGGTTTATTATGTTAAGGAACTTCCCTGAATAGTTTTGGGGGTTCATTGGTTAAGGATAAAGGGGGGAAAGGGGGGTTAGTCCACCCCTTAATTCAGATAAGTGGGTTTTCCATGCAGAATCATTCGATTTGCTCCGAATTTGGTATATCGGTTTATTATGTTAAGGAACTTCGCTCATTAGTTTTGGGGGTTCATTGGTTTATGGTAAAGGGGGAAAAGGGGGGTTAGTCCACCCCTTTTAATTCAGATAAATGGGTTTTTCATGCAGAATGATTCGATTTGCACTGAATTTCGTATACCGGTTTATTATGTTAAGGAACTTCCCTGATTAGTTTTGGGGGTTCATTGGTTAAGGGTAAAGGAGGAAAAGGAGGGTTAGTCCACCCCCTTAATTCAGATAAATGGGTTTTTCATGAAGAATCATTCGATTTGCTCCGAATTTGGTATACCGGTTTATTATGTTAAGGAACTTCCCTGATTACTTTTGGGGGTCCATTGGTCAAGGATAAAGGGGGAAAAGGGTGGTTAGTCCACCCCTTTTAATTCAGATAAATGGGTTTTTCATGCAGAATGTTTCGATTTGCTCCGAATTTGGTATACCGGTTTATTATGTTAAGGAACTTCCCTGATTAATTTTGGGGGTTCACTGGTTAAGGATAAAGGGGGAAAAGGGAGGTTAGCCCGCTACTCTTAATTTAGATAAATGTGTTTTTCATGCAGAATGATTTGATTTGCTCCGAAGTTGGTATACCGGTTTATTATGTTAAGGAACTTCCCTGATTGGTTTTGGGGGTTAATTGGTTAAGGATAAAGGGGGAAGGGGCTAGTCTACCGCCCTTAATTTATATAAACGGGTTTTTCATGCAGAATTATTCGCTTTGCTCCAAATCTGGTATACCGGTTTATTATGTTAAGGAGCTTCCCTGATTCGTTTTGGGGATTAATTGGTTAAGGATAAAGGGGGGCTAGTCCACCCCCTTAATTTAGATAAATGGTTTTTTTTTGCAGGAATATTCGATTTGCTCCAAATTTGGTATACCGGTTTATTATGATAAGGAGCTTCCCTGATTAGGTTTGGAGGTTCACTGGTTAAGTATAATGTGGGTAACGGCGGCTAATTCCCCTTCACGTATTTTTTTGAGGGGCATTATTCTTTAAAATAAGAGTATAATATACAATTAGTGTGAATAGCCTGTGAGCTCAATGCCATCAGTTTAGCTGGGCACTTTTCTTTTTTATTAAAACTTTCCAATATGGATGAAAATGGTTTATGACTTCCGTTTGTCTGTTTGCCGTCTGTATCTCAGTGCTCTAACTCGCGTAAATATACTGGGATCGACATGTAATTGATATTCATAATTGAGGTTTGGCATGGCATGAATATGAAGTGTGTAGAATTTATGCTTAATTTACACGACCATTCAAAAGTATTCCGTTACATTATGCCCTATGGAGATAAATCATTTGCCGTGTATTTTAATCATGGTCAACCATTTTAACCGTAATGAAATTTATACATCATATTGAGGTGCATTAGAACTTGATTTCTATAGAGTATGTTATGTGTAGTACTTACAGTAGGCGTACAGGGGACCTCAAAAATATTCCGTTGTATTGGTATATGAAGAAAAATTATTTTCGGCGTATTTTAACGGTGTTACTCTGTTACAAACATAATGAAATTGATATTAATTTCTGAGGCGCACTAAAACATGCTTTCTATAGAATATGGGATTCAAAGACTTATCATTCATTTACAGCGTCACACAAAAGAGTTCGATTTTATAATGGTATTTGAGAAAAAATCTATTTGCAGCTCCTTTTTAATTATGTTTCTCGGTTTCAAACGTGACGAAATTTGTACACATTACTCAGGTTTGCTACAAGATTCTTGCAGTAGAATACGATGGGCATCGCATTTATCGTTTATTTACAGGGATATATAAAATATTTCAGATACAATAATGTAGCTGAAAAAATGTGTATTAGGAATGTTCTGAAAGTGCGTTGTTATGGTATGTATTTTTATTTAAATTATTTTTTTGCAGACTAAGTGGAGTACATAAATTCTATAAATCATGTACAGGGCTACACAAAATAGTTTGCAAGCATTAATGGTAATGAGCGTGAATTGCTATAAGGTATTTTTTAATTAGAGTTATAAATTTTCAAGCTCAACTACATTTTGTATACTAAGTGATATTTGTAGCAAATATAGAAAATCAGATACAGGGCTACGCTAAAAACTGGATACAAGGCTGCCTATGAATAGTAATTCCAGAAAGTTTGATTTTCAGTAGTTTTAAGAGCGTTTTTTGCTTAAATTAAAAATTACCTTAATATGTGGAGTGTATAAAAATATATAGGTATTATACAGGGCTGTATAAAATAATTCAAGTACGTTTCCGTCCACAGGTACAAAATGCTAAATGCGAATTTTCAATTGTGTTATGCGTTTTCTAACTAAACTAAATTTTAGCATACTAAGTAAAATGTGCACAAATCTGTAGACCATACACAGAGCTACACAAAAGAATTGGACTACCTCTCCTGCTATTGTTGAAATTTGTTTTCAAATATGTTATACGTTTTCTAAAATGTTTACTTAAGTATGTTCTTTACCTTACTAAACGGAGTAGTTTTGCTAAAGTATTCTGGAAGTGTTGGAAAGTGTTTTAAAATTTATGCATGACGCATGATTTTTTTTTTTGTGTTTCATGATAATTTTGGGCCGCCTTTGATCTCTGGAATTTAATTAGCCTTCTTAGTTTATTTGTCGACCTTCTCAGCTTATTTCCTTGATTTACCAACTTTATTTCTGGTTTGCTTCTTTTTGATAGACTTCTTGTTTCATCCGATCGTTTGCATTTTGCAGGTCTTTCCATATTTGCGATGTCAGGACGAAAGGCATTCTATCCGACCTCCTATTTTTTTCCCTTATGGAACTCTGCCGTCATTCAAGTATTTCGTTTAATGAACGAGAGCTATCTTTAGTTGTGGAGGGGGAAGGGTATGAATTTTCGGGATTTGGAAAACTGTCGTCATTGGTAGTTTTCGGCTAGTGACGAACAATTTTCAGATTCACAAGAATATTTTCGATATTGTTACTGGAACTCGTACTTAGATTGATTGTGGTGGTGTCCATTGGATATGAGTCATTTTCTTCCGCTGATTCCACTGTCGTTTACGTAAGCCTAGTTCGAATGTTTGCTGTTTTCTCAAGATACTTAAAAAAACGGCATAAGACTTTCAACTCTTCATGTGGTGATTGTTGAGTATTTCCGATTATCTTTACCAATTTCACACCGAAAGTCTTCAATAGATAGATTTTGCAGATTTCCCGGCGTTCAAATACTTATAACAACTCGTAACAGTTGAAACAATATTATGATATGATCCTTGCTCTTTGTGTAGTCGACAGCGTTTGGCATGGAATGGATGAAGTCCTGTTACCTTGAAACAATTTTTATTGCCATCGTCATATCGTTTCTACAGCGATTTTCAGGACGGAGAAATGCACACTTTAGTTACAACTTCAATTGGATTTTTTTTTCTTTCTTTTGACAGAAGTCACAGAATTGAAGAATGTGAATAGCGTTAGAGTATAAAATGGTCTAAACTATCTGTAGAGGTTGGTAAAGTTTTCTTGTTTCATGAATAAAATGAGTTTTGCGCCTGCCACAAAAAAAATTACCGGTAGGTGAACATCGTTCTTCGCTAGAATAAAAAGCTAATGCGTTTTTGCCATCATCCAAATGTCGTTGCCATTACAAATTCCCCAAGATCGCGTAGCGCTCTGAATTGCTTGTGTAGGAATACTTTCAAACATTTAGATGATAGTCAGCGGTCGTACGCCTCAGGGAATTTTTCAGAACAAATATCAGTATTTTTTTATAGAATAATAAATCTATGTTAAACGCGCGAAGTTTCCCCTTTTTTAAGAAGAGATTTTCTCTAAAAAAGTACTAGAACCGAAGAATTTCTTGGTCTTGAAATTTCAGGACAGGTACGACCCCTGGATAATAGGTTCCGCTGAGTTTCCAGACACCAAATTTGCAAACGTGACAGTTATGGAAAACGTGAAGTCAGCTGGGTCGATTTCATAGGCACGCATAGTGTCCTTTTCTACCAAAACCCTGGATATCTCAGGTCAAAGACTGAATAGTTCGTCTAAGTGTTTAAGAATCCGTTAGGATTAAGTAAGGCACCGAAAAAGTATTATTTCTTAAGCAATTCAGTGATGTTCTGGAGTTATTTACGTCCTTTTCGCTGACGTTTCTACAATGGATTTAGCAATAAAGAAGAGGAGACATATAGTGTACTGTCTACCGGTTGCGAGTGAAGGAACTGAGGAGTTTGTCACAAGATTGCGGCTGCTTTTTTTAAAAATCGGATCTACAGTTTCTAAATACCACGGGGGCAATCTTCCCACCAGTATAATTGAATACAAAATCTTGTCTTATTTAAGCGTCTTATTCATGGAAATATTTTCACAAATATTTTATGGTGTCAGTTTGACAGGTAAAACAGTCCGATTGCATCACCGGTTGTCATAGTATGGCCGAAACGAAGTACAGCTCATATTCAAAATATTAGAGTGTTTGAGAAAAAGTAATAAGAAAAAATTATTTTTCATTTATTTATTTTTAATATTAAGTAAATGCAATCAATTTTTTTATAAATTAAATCTGGAATGTTTAGATAAGATTTTAACATTTACAAAATATAAAATACAGTGCAATAAATTGGGTACACAGCTTTCTGAAACACATGAAAATATAAGAATAAAATTTTGATTGGTTCAAAATAGTAGAATATTTTATTTTACGCAACAATATTACCTTATGAACATGAAGTAAATATTAGTTAATATTTTATAGTATCCCCTTTAGCTTTCATAACAGCATACGATCGATCTTGCATACTATATAGAAGCGGTTTACAAACATTTCTATCAGTATTAGTCCAAATAGACTTTATACTTGCAACTAACTCAGTTTTACATGAAGGAGGATTTTCTTGGAGTTTTTTCTTTATTATACACCATAAGTTTTCGATGGGATTAAGGTCTGGTGCGTTTGGTGGCCAAGGAAGTACCTTAATGTTGCGTTGGCGGAACCAATTCTTAGTTGACACCGAGGTATGCGGTGACGCTAAATATTATTCAAAGATGAAATCATCTTCAAATAAATCTTCTGATGATGGAATCCTGTAATATTCAAAAATTTCTTGATATATCTGAGAGTTAACCTTTTCGTAGGCGATTCATAACATTCCAGGTCCTTCTGCACTCATTCAACCCCAAACCATGACACTAGCAGCAAATTTTACGGAGCGTTTAAGGCATTATTTATCAAATGCTTCTTGCTTCATTTTCCAAACTAATATACCTTTATTACCATATGAAACACAAAACATACTTTCATCACTAAATAACATTTTCCAATCTTCTTCGCTCCATAAACGTCTTGATTTACACCAATTCAATCTTATACGCTCTTGTTTTGCAGTCATGGGAGGTTTTGTTTTCGGTACACGAGATTCAAACTTAAATTTATGGAGACGTTTTAATGTTGTCGTGTCGATGTAGAAACTTCAACTTCTTCTTCTTTCCATTTTCAGTGCAAGAATCGTACACTTTTAAAACGGTTATTCTTAACTATACACTTCATTTTCCTGCCATCTCGAGCAGATGTTTTTGGTTTTCAGTCACCATTTCGGCGATTATTTTGAAAATTTCCAATTTTTGAATATTGTGTTAGTATTGTATTAACGCTTGATTACGAACAGTGTAATTATTTCGCTAATTTAAAAATCAATGTTATGATTTTTAAAGTGCCGATACAAATCAACCATACGAAGTTTAATAGATTCAGGAATATCACTCACACGACCCATTTTAAGACGACAAAGCAAACAAACTGCAAAAAGAATACTGATTTTAAATAAAATCGTCTAAATTTAACCAGTGATGCCACCAGTTATGAATTGGTATTATTAAAGAACAAGTAATGTGAAATATTCTAATATTTTGAACCACTTGAATAAATAATCTAATATTTTGACTTTTCAAAATATTTTTTTTCAATTAATCTTTTCAAAAATGATATTAATTTTAAGATAATAAATAAGTTTAATCAACAATAAGTTCTTAATAAAATTATCGTTTGCATATTTGCATTAAAAGACATTAAATTACTAAGCGATATTTTTAATTTGTAACAAAACGTAATTATTCTAATTTTTTTAATATGAGCTGTACCTGACTTCCGCAAAAGTAATCTTACACCAGTTAAAATTAAAGTCGTTTTCCGCCATTATTTATGACTGAAATTTTGGCATTAATAAAGCCTTTAAATACGGAGAAAATTTCTATATAAACTTACTGGTGGAAGATTCGACCGGAGGTAATCAGTCCTTGCGAAAGCGGTTACAGTTGAAGCTTCACTATATTAAGGATATGTCGGTTCCTTTTTATTAATAGTTCCATGGTTTCTACAGGCTCTTGTAAAAACTTCCGGTGATCACTGCCCGATCTCAAAGCATCTTCGCAATAAAAGGCAAGTTACTGTTGCCTATCTGATGAATATCATGTCACTATCACAATCCTATTCCATGGTCTAGCAAAATGCTGGAGGTGAGAGAATTTTCGAGAACGGTACACAACACAATCTAATAATTTCAGTGCTCGGCCGACTTTTCAAACTTAAAAGTAGGCTCTTTTTAACATGCGAAACCTTTAGAAAATAAAATTAAAAATAGAAATGATTAAAATTTTACTTTTGGTAAAACTTGTTTTTATTTCTTGTCGAAAAACCTTGAAGCAGTTTAAAACATCGTGCTGGTGGCGGAGAAACCTTTCTTCTTACTGAATGTTTTAATTTTTGATCCTATACATGAGGCATTTCGAGAGCAAATAGCGCACATGTCCGTTCGCATGAGTTGGGAAAGCTGAAAGAGATGTAAAGAGGTACCGAATTTAACGTGACTTCCGCGACGCGCCAACTCCTATGCGATATGAATTGTGAGATTCATCATGCTGATGGTCACTTGAAGAAAAAACCTAAACAATTCCACTGGCTTTTGTTTCCCAAGCGTTCTGGGATCATCAACAAGAAAATGGGAGTCTCAATAAAAGAAAGAGGCGGCGATGGACATGTCAACGACGTTCACTGGTGACCTCTGATCTCTAGACATCCTGCGAAAGACATAAAACATGCAATGGAGCACCAAATCACATAAAAAGGTTCCCAAGTGAAGAAAAGTAGTCTTTTTGGACCTTAAGGGTCACCTGTGCAAATTTTCGGAATGGAAACAAAAGAAGCATGTGGTCGCGGCTGTGGTCAAAATCGCTACGCGTGTTAGAGCATTTATAATGTAAATAAACTGTGTTATTTGATGCGAGTCAACGCTCAATGTAAGCAAATGCATAAACCAATCAACATATCAAATTTTATGTTTATCTAACGGAATTCGATTCTACTGAATATGAACAAATGCTTTTTTGAACTAAAAAAAGTAGACAAATGTGCCATTTTGTTTAACCCTTAAATGCATATGGTATCGTTTTTGATACAATAATTGTTCCCTATTTATTGGATTTTTTATTCACATATTCCGTATTTCCACCAGAAAAATAAAAAAGAAAATTTCACTCCATTTAATAACAGCCATTTCGTTATTAAATAAACCGAAATTTACCATTTATATTTTCTGGTATGAATTCCGATTCTCTGAATTATGAAATTTCGGGAACGCAATCTACCCTATGCATTTAAGGGTTAAAGAAAATAACGTCTCGAGTATAGCGAGTGCTGCGTAATGTGAAAATTAACAACAAGGAATGGCTATTTTAAATTTTTAATCAAATAATTTAGTTCAGATGTGAGAAAGAAATAGCTGTACTTAATAAAATTACTTCATTTAATGCCAACACATAGCGATAAAGTATTAAAAATAGCTGTGGGCCATCACTGCTCCGATCAAGGTAAAGCGGCACCAGTAATGGCCCACCCCATTAACTGACTTAATAAGCTTATTTTGATATCACCAATATGTTAACATGTTCCTTACACTTTGTAGAAGCCATTACAACTCAACTTTCTCCGTTTGTTTTGCTTGAAATTTTCGCAAACCGCACGAAAACAAATTTTACTTACTAAAAGGTATGCTAGCAAATCACTTCTGAATGAGGTGAAAAATACAAGCTTCGGTGGAAAAAACTCTTGGTCAGGTGACGTTCAATCATTTGTCGAAACATAGCATAATTTAACAGTCCAAGGGCCATTCTATCACTCAGTTTTTGTACTACAAATTTTCAACTTATTTTACATCAATCTTAATGTTGTGTATTTTACCTCTAGCGCCGTTTAAATGGGCCATCACTGGTATATGGCCATCATAGGGAATTTTACCCTAATTTTTCATCCTTTTTTAACACTTTCCAACGTACCTAAAAAGCCTTTGATTTTCTCTGAGTGTATACCGTCTGCCTGTCTCTCCATGCTCTAACTCGCATAAGTATATTTGGATTGTCATACAATTGGTATTTGTTGAGGATTCTTATAGCATGTTCGGTATTGAAAATGAAGTGTATAGCATTTATAGTTCATTTATAGGGACCTCAAAAGAATTTCGTTACGTTACGGTGCACTTTAATGATATTAAACGATTTGAAACGCATTGGCATTGATATATATATATATATTACTGAGGTGCACTACACGAGGCTTACTATAGAATATGGTATGCATAAGTTCATCGTTCAGTTACAGGGACACAAAAAAGAATTCGGTAACATTACTGTCTATTAACAATAATTGTGGAAGTTTGTTTTATGTTTTGGTACGCGTTTTAAATTAAACTAATTTTTGCTTATTACTTAGTTTGAATACATTCTGCAGATCATATACAGGGCACCACAAAAGATCTCAAGTACATTTCCATTTATTGACTGAAATTTGACTAATACTCTCATCCAATTAAACCTCTTTTAAACCCGAAATTTTACTTAGTATGCAAAATAACTCCTACAACAGAATTGTTTTTTTTTTATATAGAACTTCGTTAAATAGGAATTCTGGTTTGGATCAACCCACATACGTATATTCATCATCCACATACTGAGTTAAAAGTTCTTAAATTTAGTCTTTTATACTTTACTTATCTTTGGCTATGTTTCTAAGAAGAAGTAAAGTCTGGGGAAGTTTTGCGAATGTATTTACCAAGAGTTATAATGGAATTTATCTTGTATCCCTCATAATCTGAACACATAAACATTTCTTCTGATGGGAGTTGCATGTAAAGCAATTACTTAACCTTATTGTGTTTTATTACAAGGATCTAATTCATCTCTAAATGTTTCTAGATGATGAGTCCTTTGGGTTAACTCAATGCCTGATACAAATGGAAATGTAAAGATATAATTCTATCAACCCTAGTTGCCCCGTCAGCAGTTAAATAAGCAATTTTCTGTGTATCCATTTTATCCCAGAATTTGGAAATAGTCTTTCTTTTAGATATTTGTACAGGAGCAATCTATTTATACTGGAATGAATGAATTTCTCTTTTTGTGTGTAAAAAATTAATATAACTTCAGGTTTGTTATAATAATTTTCTGATTACTTTGTAGTTGAAAGTGCACCTCAAAGTATATCATATACTAAAAAGTTGTTCAATTATCATTAAACTCGATTTTTTTCTTTTTAGAAAGGATCTAAAGATAAAATTTTCAACCTACTTATATTATTTTTCATTTAAAAGATGTTATTATCTAGTAAAGTATGTTTCTTTCTTTTTCATATTAAAGCTACTGCTTCAGAAAAAAAACTATGTAGATACTAAACAAAACGATATCTTTGAATATTTTCGGCATGTTAATTATTTTAATTCTATATCCATTATTTTTAGTGATGAAAAACGAAACAGTGCTGAGTAAGAAGCTACCATTAAATGTTGAATTTCTTCAATTTACTTTCAACTATACTCTCAATTCTTTAAAGATAATTTTAAGTTTATTTTTTTTAATTACCGTATATACTCTCGTATAAGTCGAGGAATTTCTGACAATTTTTGGCAAGCAAATTTGGGGGGTCGACTTATACGCAAGTCAAAAAAAAAAAAAAACTTCGAATATTGCAAAGTTCTGACTTTTTATGTGTATGAATAATAAAATATTACAGAAAATATACAAATAATAATAATTTATCATTAAAAAAATTGTCAAAGATTTATTTTTATTTACTTACTACTTTTTCGCATAGGCAAGTGAAATATTTTGTTTGATTTTGCGTAAAATTCAAGTAAAAAGTTAGGGGGTCGACTTATACGCGGGTTTTTGATTTTTTGTAGATTTTGCATTCGAAAGTTAGGGGGTCGACGTATACGCGAGTCGACCTATACGCGAGTATATACGGTATTTAAATTTTATATTGAAAACTTTTTTCAATACTATAAATGACCATTGATGATTTTCTAAAAAATCCCAAATTTATTTTTAATATTTTTTTTTTAACGGAAGTTTGCTATTATTTCATTAAAGTGCCTGCAGTCATCCTAATTCGTATAATTTGTATTCAATATTAAGACATTTTGCCTTTCTATTCATTATTTAATTAATCTTGGAAAATGTTTAACCCTTCCAGGGGAAAAGCATTTCCTTCCTAAGATGTTGAAATGAATGAGAGACACCGAAATTTAATAGCAAATTTATTTGGAAATAAGAAAATGCTATATTTCATATACATAATAAAGAGAAAATTAAAATTTACAAAAATTCTGGTGCCATTGTGGCAATTTCGAATTAAAATTAAGTCGTTTTATAAACATACCGCGGCCCCTGAAGGGGTTATATATCGAACTATTGATAATCAGTGGCGTTGTGTCAGGGGATGATGGATCATTCTACTATCAGTATTATTATATGCAACACTTGACCTTATTTTCTCTTATATTTTCAGAGATTAAATAAGGCACATTTTAGTATATAATAATACTGGTTGTAAAGTGATCACTGTTCTCTGACGCTACGTTACTGGTAATAATAATGTCTATTACACCTTTGCGGTCTTACTATTCCTCCCAAGCAGAGGCATCTCTTACACGAATTTATTCGGTTAACACCACTCTCTTTAATGAACATTTTTACTCGCATTTTGAGAGCATCTGCGAAAAAAATTTCTAAAAGATGTACGTTTAAATTTCAGTTACGTCCTATAATATAAAAATAGAAACATGTATATAAAGCTTTGGCTCAAAACTGCTTACATATTAAGCGTACAATCGTAATGCTGTAATCAGGCGTAAACTAACACAGCTGCGCCATCTTGTGGACGGGGTTGATAATCTACATACGTGGTCTTTTAGTGTGACGTCATATACGAAAAAATATCTACGATCTGCGCATATTTTCTAAATCTTTAGTCACTCAAGGAATATGAATCTTGTTTACCAGATTTATAGCAAAATAACGGCGTAGCGAGAAGGGGGCGGGGTCCAGATGCACTTGACACCACTAAGTTTTCTTCGTCTTATCTAATCAGAGACATTTTTTGTTATTAATCAATAGTAAGAAAACAGTTAGGCATCTTCCTGTAGTTCAACCCCATCCACTACGTGGCGCGTGACATTGGTTGATGTGACCTCCTCATTAGTCTTGCGGTTACCTCTCCCATTTGAGATAGGACGTTTAATGTGTATGCAGTTTTGCTTGGGCGTCTATTTGCCGACACTCGGCCGCGAAAGGTTAACACGTTACTATCGGGAAACGAGAAATCTTGTTTTTATTCAAAAAATATCATCGAGTATAAGGACGCGACTTCTACCATACAGAACAGTGTTGCCAGTGGGCTACTTTTTTTAAATTCCGATTTCATGCTCGGCATCACCTTTTTTAAATGGTAAAATAGTCTTTCTTTTTGGCCTTAATTAATATGTCATTAAATAAGGCGAATTTTTTCATTTCAAAACAGTGGTGCAAATCAAGAAATCTGAATTTAAAAAAAGTAGCCCACTGGCAACACTGATACAGAATATGCCTCTTTTATCATGTTGTTCAATATTTTTAGTTTGTAAGATATTTTATATTAAATCCATCCATTGAACGATATTTACTTATGCATAACCTGGCGAAATCTATTTAAGAAACCAATTTACGAAAGATTATCAGAAGAGGGGAAGCTTCTACTACTTTAACCCCTTGGGGACGAGCGACACGTATACGTGCCGCATGAAGTGCTCAGAATCCTTGTTTTTTCTCACTAGTAAAATTTTACTCTAAAATTTGCCTTATTTAACAGCGCATTTTCTCGATTCAAGAAGACACAAATTTCTGTTTTTAAAAAACGGTGACAAAAGATTAAAAATTTCGTAAAAGGCTCCCGTCCCGATGGTGTTAAAACCCAGATTTCACATACCGGTAACAATGTGTTAACAAATTTAATTAAAACTTGATATTTTATTAAAAATTATTTTTATATTAAAAATATTTATATAATAATTATATCATATAACTATATTATGAAATAATCATATTATATAATTTATATTTTATACCAAATTATTTTTGCAGTCAAGAGTAAGAACGTTTAACCACTTGAGGGGCGCAAAATGGAGTATTTGACCCGAAATCCTGGCCAAAAATATTTTTCTATGTAAATATAGACCGATTGCCTTGAAATTATTATATGTTATTGGGTATCACTATGGCATGTTTGGTATTGTAAATGAAGTATATAGCATTTACAGAGACACCCAAAGAATTCCCTTTCATTATGGTCTATGGGAAAAAATCGTTTGCTTTGTATTTTAAAGATATCATACTATTTTAAACGTACTGAAATTTATATACATCACTGAGGTGTACTAAGTCACTTATTGTAGAATATGATGTGCATAGAATATATTGTTCATTTACAGGGACACACAAAAGAATTTGGCTGAAGAATAAATTTAACTATTGAAGTCTGCTATCAATAATTGTTGGAAGAGCGTTTGTAGTTGTGATATACGTTTTTAAATTGAACTATTTTTTTTTTAAATATTACTTTGTGTGGATACATTCTATAGATCATATACAGGGCTGCACAAATGTTCTCAAGTACATTTCCGTTTATTCACGGAAATGGCTGAATGGAAATTTTTAACTGTGCTATGCGTTTCACTGAACTAACTTTTAGCATACTATGTAGTATACATAAAAATCCATAGTTTATCTTAAAAACTGACGAAGTGTAAGTAAGATTTTAACACTTCACATAATAATAAGTATACATTTTATAAATATTTTTACAACTAAGAAAAATAAACATCATTTAAGAAGAGCAAAAAGAAAAAAAGAACTTAAAATATTAATTTACAAATTAGATATTTTAAAAATACGAATACATCACATGCCCTTAGACTTAACATTACCGAAGTGAGTTTGGAAGTTGAGTGACTAGTAGCCTTAAATGTTTACTGTTTATAAGAGAAAAGTAATTATTGATCGATTGTTTTATTTACTAGTAATGTTTAATTAAATGTATTTAATTGTACTATCTAAAAAAATTATTATTTACATTTAATTTAATAGTAATTATTACTTTTAATTTACATTTAATAAAGATTATTTACGTTTTATAAAGTTACATTTAATAATACATTTAATAAAGTGGAGTCTCTACAGTATAGAGATGCTGGTTTTTCAGTGTATTTAATAGATTAACAGTTTAAATCTGATTCTTCAGAACTCTGTTTTTCATCTCCTTCATCATACTCTTCTTGGCTTTTATCAGGACTACCATCAGACCTTGCTGGAAGAAGTTGTAAGGTCTCGCTACTGTAATGTTTACTCTTTTCCCTTGTTCTTTGTCTACAGAAGTTTATAAAAGAATCACTTCTTAAAAGAAGCCAATTTGGAACATCTCTATTGCAAACTTCTATATTGTGAATTGCACTATTGCACTTTCTTGAGCATTTTGTACGGTACTGTCTAAAGTATTTGTTGCTGGCCTCGGCAGCTTCTTCTAACCGTTGGAAAATGGGTACGACTGATTTCTTAATTACAAAGCCACCATGAATCAAAACCTTGTGCATTGTTGAAAACATGTGTTAATAATTGTTAGAGTTCACATGCAGTCTTCCTGTTTCGTCAGCAGATGTTTGGAACTTTTTTTCGTCAATGTGATGCCCACTTGTTATGACTTCCAATATTACTTACAACCTTTTATCATTTCTGCGTCTACTCCAGACTTCTTTAATTCCCCCCTTTCTCCCCTTACTTTCTACCTATAAGCACCCGAAACTAATTGGAGAAACTTTTTTCAGTAAATAAGCATTTACAACTTGAAGCAGATCTCATATTTCTATCAAGAGGTATCAAGTTGCCTACGTATATACGCACCTAAATACGTACGTACATGCATAGATACAGAATCTGTAGGGGCAAAAGTTCTCAGGCTATAACCTGTAAGCTAAAAACCTGCAATACGAGAGTAAAAATATAGTTTTTATCTCTTCAATTCGGTTGCCCCAAAAAATTGAATTTAAGTAGCCCCCCCCCCCCAAAAAAAAAAAAATGATATAAAAACATGGCAACATTATGCGGAACAATTTTTTGTGAAATTGGCATTCAGAACTATAACCAATACGATTATAGTTCAAAAATGGCGAGGCATAGCCCGGCCAGTGTTGCCAGTGGGCTACTTTTATTTAATTCAGATTTCTTGATCGGCACCACTTTTTTGAAGCGGTAAAATTCACTTTCTTTTTGCCTTAATTAATATGTCATTAAATAAGGCACATTTTACCATTTCAAAAAAGTGGTGCCAATCAAGAATCTGATTTTTAAAAAAGTAGCCCATCTGGCAACTTTGAGTCCGGTACACTTTAAAAAATATTTCGACAAGTTTAAACTAGGGCCAATAATGCTTTAAAAATGGCCCTTTTACAAGCTTAATGTTTTTTTTTTTTATTATATTAAAATCTAAACTATTTAATTTAACACATAGTTTAACAATAAACTCTAACCTTTATTAAACACGTAAACGTTATTCAATTTCAGTTCAACAATTCATTCAGCCACAAAAAAATTACACTTAAAAGTAAAAATAATGCGAAAAAGCAATAAAAAATCATGTCTTCTTTCAAAGAAGTTTTCTCTTCAACTGAGGTTTGGAGCCACCGCATATGGCTCAAGTTCCTGAAATAGACATTGATCGACCTGCCAATTTGTCAGCTATTAAAAAATATGCTTTTTACAATTGTCGATGAATTTTTAATTTTTGAATTTTTGGCCAGCATTTTGGGTCAAATACTCCACTGTGGGGCGGTGGGATATATTAATTTTAATTAAGATTTGCACCAGAAACTTTTAAGTAAGTTTTTTACTTTTATAACTTTGATGAAATAGAGGTGAAAAATTGCTTTCCTTTAATTTGGAATACAATTTTTCCAAATTTCCGGTGGGAATTCAACTTTACAGAAACACAACTGCTTGTCCCTCAAAGGGTTAAATCAAGTCACTTCGCTCAAAAAATAATTTTTACGCTCTTAGTTCTGGGATTTAATTTTCGATGACGAAACGTGTTTAACCTGGGTCAAACAAAAATACCTTTGACGGAATATGAGTTGGAGGTTGGTCAGTAAGAGTCAAGTATAATTTTTGTATGAATATGGTAGTTTTTATTTTCTAATACCATAAAATTTTAGTAGTAATATTTGCCTTGTGTAATTGTATAAAAACGAAGTAGGTTAAAAACGAGATTGTCTTGACCTTGGCGTTCACAGGACCGGTTTGCGAGGAAAATACTAAAATTTTATTTCTAATACCCCTATTTGAGTAGAGATTTGTTCAACTGATTTAATCACATAAATTTTGTAATTATATTATGCGAATGTTTCAATCCGAAAACAGTGTGAAAACTAGTATTCAAAATAAAATTATACTATATCCGCGGCAGTCGTGTATTAGGCGATTAAACTATGGGGGATTTTTTCACACGTTTCAGTTAATTAGCTTTGTACAAAAAGGATTTTTAAAGCTCGAATTTTATTTTTCTTTTTTAACCAATATTTATCTATCTTAATACAGAAACACCAATTTCTAAAACGGTATTTTTACAGCTGAAAATTACAAAAAATCACGCGTGAAGCGTAGATTATGAGAGCCTTTCCAACATTTTCAGAAAACTTTAACAAAACTTCGCTGTTTAATACGGTAAATAATGTAATTAAATAAACATTTTAGAAAATGCATAACATATTTGAAAAACACATTTCATCAATTAGCGTTCATTGCTGGAAAATTACTCCGATTCTTTTGTGCACCCCTGTAATTGATTTATAGATTTGTATATTCTACACAGTATGCTAAAATATATTTTAGTAAAAAAACGTATAAAGAATAAAAATTCATCGCCAACACTTTCTACCAAAGGACGGAAACAAATATGAATTCTATTGTACAACTCTGTATATTACCTACAGATTTTTATACACGCGAAATGTTAACACATTTTACGCAGAAAATGTGAAAACACGTCTTTTGAATATAAGTAATTTCGCCCACGGACGGATACACCTTTATGTGTTACATTATTTCTCAAAACAAAATACATAATATTCGTATTTTTACTATACTTATAGATACTGTGATTAGAAACAATACCATTATTATACATATTAATTTATAATACATACAGGAACAAAGAAAATATTTTTATTACATTATGAAACATGCTAAAGTAACGCCCACTGTCAGAGCTTTCTACTTAAAAGATGAATACTAGCCGATAAGTTGTGTTAAACTAAAATTATTTCAGTCTAAAAAACGCTTAAAACTTCTAAAATAACACTTCCAGAAATTATCATCTAAAGGGGTCAAAAAATCTATGCTGTTAATGTATATGATTTTATTTATATTCTACAAATATGTCTTAGTACACTAAATATACTTGAACGTGAAAATGCATAACTCAAATAAAAAAAAGCACTTTAAGTAATTCACACGGATACACAGTAAGACTTAAGGATTCTTTTGTGTAACCCTTTGTATGTTCTATAGCATTTATACACAACACATAGCATGTAAAGTATTAGTTAAACTGAGAAACGCATACAACAACTTAAAACGCATATTCCAGAAACTGTTGATGATAGACATGACTTCATATACACTATTTTATCCAAAATACTTTCTGTGTCCCTGTAAATGAAATATAAATGCTATGCCCATCACATTGTACTTCAAGTATCTTTCAGTAAACCTCAGTAATGTATATCAATTTCATTATCTTTGAAATAGTATAGCAATATTAACACATTGCCATCGGTGTTTTTTTTTTTAATCTGGGTTTGAACAGTTGAACCGCCAAGGCGGACATTTTGACCGTTTCGAAACTTTTATTCCGTACCAATTTGTTTCTATTTTGAGTATAACTTCCAGTTTCTGTGACTTTTCCTATAATTCGAAAAGCTATGATATGCCAGTGATAAATTTTCCTGTCAGCCAAAATTTATGAAGTATTGAAGCAGTATACCTAGAACCGCCGAAACGGTCAAAATGACCGCCTTCAATTTTAATGCACATTTTATCTAGTAGATATCATAACAGTCCATACATCATACAACCATACTTCCACCAAGGTTACAACATTACCACATATAACTTCTTTGCTTCACTGCCCCTTGCAGAAAAGCTGAAGTCACTAAAAATAAGCATTGTTGGCACAGTGAATCAAGGACGAAAAACAAAATTCCACAGGCCATAAAATCTGAAAAAGTCTTTGTACTGTAGCCAAATTCTTCCCAAAGATGATATTACGTTCAGTTTATCAAGGGAAGAAAAATGGATATGTTTTAAGTCGAAGTTCCCCACATCCATCAGTTACATTTGAAACTAGAAATAAACACTTACCAGAAACTGTAAAGTTCTATAATTCTACAAAATTTGACGTCGACATGCTCGATCTAATGGCACGGAAGTATTCTACAAAAGCTCGTTGTAGACGATGACTTCTACAAGTGTTTTATAATTTTCTTGATCTAGCGGGTATCAATTCTGAAAAACACAGTCAAAAAAGGTATGACATACCAGTATTTTGCTTAAAGAGAAATCCGCTTTCTTTAATCTATTTATATTATTGGTAGTATTTTCTAGAAGGAAATACTGGTACGTTCCTCATTTTTTTACTGTGTTTTTTTCCTGACCACTCGCCACCCTGAATTGCTCAAGGGATAAATATAAATGTTTGTTTTCAACATGTTTATTCTTGTTTTTAGCAATTTCGATTTCTCATGAAAATTATTTTTTACTATAAAAATATTATTAAAATAAAAAATATAAATAATATATATATATATATATATATATATATATATATATAATATAATTATGACAAAATAAAGTATAACAAAATATAATAAAAATTATGAAATATATATTATTATATGTGGGAAATGATGGTAATAATAGTAATAAATGATACTAAGAGCAAAAAATGGCATTTAAACAATAATTGAGCATGGTAATCCTCATCGGTCAAAATGACCGCTTTGGCGGTTATAGGTATACGTTTTTGACGGCGGTTTTAGTGTTAAAAGAAGCCCAGCGGTGTAGTGGTCAGCACGCCTGTCTGCCGCACCGCAGGTCGAGAGTTCGAATCCCGACTGGGCAAGGTTCACTCAGCCTTTCATCCCTTTGGGGTCGATAAAATGAGTACCAAGCTTGCTTGGGAACTAAACACCGAGGGTCTCGTGTTAGGTTGACCACCTGGCCGGGACGCATGCTGCATAGCACCTCGGGGCCCAGGGTCAAGAAAACAGAGATAGGCACTGTCGGCCCAGATCCTTTTTGGATTGTATAGCCACAGAGTTTTAGTTTAGTTTAGTGTTAAAACAGTAGAAGCCCTCTCCTGAAAGTCTTCCGTAAATTGGTTTCTTAGATAGGTTTCTCCACTTTATGCATACGTAAATAACTTTTAATCTACGGACTTAATATAAAATATCTTAGAAACTAAAGAAATTTGGATAGCATGATGTAAATCAGGGGTGCCAAACTGCGGCTCGCCGGATACTATTAATTTTTTAAATAGTCGACTTGTTGAATCGCAGAGATTCGATATCCGGCGGGTCACAGCTTGGCAGCCTGATGTAATTTTTATAAGGTTAGTGCCACGCAGTTAGTCAATGATGATGTTTGAATAAAAAGGAGATTTCTCGTCTTTAGATGGTAATGTCGATGGTAACATTTACCATTTTAACACTTTTCTTTAAATAGTTTATCACATAGACCATTATATAAAGAAATCCATTTTTGTGTTGCCCTGTAATTGAATAACAAATTATTTGCACTCCATATGCTGTATAATGCATGTTTTGGAGCACTTCGTAAATGTATATCAATTCAATTATGTTTGAAATGGTGTAACCTTATTAAGATGCAGATGAAACGATTTTTTCCATTGACCGTTGTATAACGGAATACTTTTAAAAGTCCTTGTAAATCAACTATAAATTCTACATATTTCACTTCCAATAGCGATCGTACTATAGCAAACACTACTAATAAATAAAACTTGCAGGCAAACCGAGTATATTTACGATTGTTAGGAGACGGACCGAGAAATTGAAGTCTTAAACACTTTTCAAAAATTTTAAAAAGAGAACGATCAATTCACACCTGCAACTGAGACAGGGTTCGTACGGTCCGTGTAACTTCCATATCAGAAAATTCTTTGCTACCAGCATTTTCTTATAGAAAATCTCTCATTAAATAAGGTAAAATTTTCTGCGTTTAACCTAGATTAATTTTTGTACAAAAAATACAGGAATTTTAACTGGAATGTTCCCTGAAGTGTACGAACCCTGAGAGAGTTAATATTATTTTAATCCTTTCCCGCCTGGTGGGTTAAATTCTGTCCCACTAAATTTTAATTCCCAAATGCCACATCAGCACCAGTATTTTTAAATGAATTTTTTCCTTTTAGATTGTACGTGAAGAAAAGCTTTCACTTATTTTCAAATAAATTTATTCACAAGTCCCGGTGTCACACAATATTTTCGATATTTTAGCAACATCAGTACTTTCAGCCAGAAAGGTTTAAAGTATGAAAATAATATTTAGAAAATATTCGATGATTTATTAAGGTAAGTTTAACCCTTTCACTATCTAGTCTGAACATATACGTATTAGTTGAATATTATTTTATTCTATTTACATCACTTTTTGAAAAAATAATTTTTGTCATATACTTATTCTAGGATATTTTCAATGGAGATTTTCCTCAAAGAATAATTTTGTAAAATATGATACGACTAAATACAGGGCTTCCACTCGGTCTGTTTTTTGAACACCACTATTTTTAAGAGAAAAATCTCCTTTATAAATTTCGTAGAAACTTACTTGGAAAGGCTTATTTCTTCTAATTGTTGCCGAAACCTACCACGAATTTTACTCTTGTCAGCCAACCCGGCCCACATTCAAAGGGTTAAGTATAAAAATATTTATTAAATTAAAAGAAAAGTGCACAGTTAAACTGATGGCATTGAATTCGAAGGCTATTCAAACTAATTGTATATTATTCTCTTATTTATGTCTATTATTCAAAAATAGAACTCACACTTTTTGTACAAAACGGTAAGTAACTTAAGGGAGGATCAGTTCTCGCCCCACTTTATAATTAACCAATGAACCTCCAAATCTAATCAGGGAGGCACCTTATAGAGAAAAAACCGGTTTATCAAATTTGAAACAAATCTGATAATTTTGCGTCAAAAACACTTTTACCTAGATTAAGGGGGGGGGGGATTAGCGCCCGTTTGCCTTTATACTTAACCGATGACCCTCCAAATCTAATCAAGGTAGCGCATTATCAGAATAAATTGGTATACCAAATTTGAAGCAAATCGGATAATTCTGCATGAAAACCCATTTATCTAATTTTAGTGGGGGATTAGCCCCCGTTCCCTCATTTATACTTAAACAATGAACCTCCAAATCTAATCAAGAAAGCACCATAACGGAATAAACCGGTATACCAAATTTGAAGCAAATACGATAATTATGCATGAAAAACCCATTTATCTAAATTAAGGGGGGTTTATCCCTGTTCACCCCTTTTTACTTTATCAATGAATCCCCAAAACTAATCAGGGAAGCGCTTTATCAGAATGGACCTATATACAAAATTTGAAGCAAACCGGTTATTTCTATAAAGAGTTATTGCGTTTCGTACATACATACATACAGAGCCTGCTTTAGCTCAGGATTTGATAGCCTGTGGGCTAAAACATTTAGGCTTTCCATCATTTTAGTACATAGCTATTTGAAACATGCAACAAGACTGCACCGGTAAGCATGGGTTTGACGCAGAAAAAAATCGGTGTGAATTACCTTTATCTCAACTGCTCCCTTTCACTTTTTTCACGACTTGAATGTTCGACATCCCCTCCCCTCTGTTGGTTTCCGGGATCATCTCTCTAGAGAAGAACAATAGTTTTCAGAATTTCAGTTGAAAAGCAATTGTAAATGTAAACACTAATTTTTTTCTTCACAAAAATTTAAAGGTCTCATTTATCACCCAAAATTGCGCACCTGTCAAAAACTCACAAATGTTTTCTTAGCAAAATATTTTTTTAAGGATGTGAAACATAAATGTTTTGTGTCGTAACCCACGATCAAGACAAACTATATTTAGATTAAAAAAAATTGTTGAAATCATTGTATAATTCAAAGATTCCAAACTGTAGTCTGCCGGCCGCAAATTTACCACTATTTTGGAATAGTAATACTCGTCTTATTTAATTACTGAAATTCTGCGACTAACTGTTATGAAAATTAGTACTCCTAAATAGCAGTGGGAAGGTTTTTTAAAGCTAATATGTTGCAATAAATATTAAGGTATTACATGCGTTCTCGGCGGCAAAAAATTGACATATTTTGGAATTTTTTTTTTAGGAAGGTAGTAACAGTAATTGACGAATTAATCATTCCACTATCTTTTGAATTGCTTCAAGTATTTAACCCGCGAGGACGTGCGCCGGGCCTGATAAGCCCGGAGTGCGTACGGTTTTTACAATTTTTACCACTATCTTTATAAAAGTAATCTTCAACTTCTTTTATCTCAAAATTATCTCCAATTAAATACAGTGACGATCTTTATTTGTATTTATTGGTGGCAAAGTAAAAACCATTCATACCCTGGGTATGCGCGCTTTCTCCCAGGTTAAAAATATTATTTTTGTGAAATTTGATCACATATTACGTCAGATATCTGCAGTCGCGTTGACCTGTACCAAAATATCCGGGCCCGATGAGCAGCATCCTAACGTCTTGTAGAAACAAAAAATTATTCAAATGTAAGTTTCTTCTTGCAAAATAAGACTGTAGTTGGGGACCATCGGCTCAATATTTTGAATATTTGAAAAAAAAGAAAATTGCGCTATTTAAAAGAAAAAATCATTTTTCGTCTAAAAATTTGACCAATAAGTTTATCTTATTGAAAAAAATATAAAAAAATAAAAAAATTCAAAACATGGCCCGATGGCCCTTAGACATTTTAATTATGCGTAGATAAGGGCAAATTTTATTCAAAAAAGTTAAAAATCGTTGAAGTTATCATGCTGCCTATGTTGAAAAATGTAGTTTATGGAAAAGCACTTTTAAAATTTTAGAAGAAACAAATATACTGATAATGAATTTTCAACTTACACTTATTTTGCCATTCCTGCGCCATACTGTGAACACTCCTGGTACCTTAATCTGCTCATTTTAAATATTTTTGTTACACCTACGAGCAGTACGAGCCTCTTTTGCCGCTTCTGCCGCTTTGATTCTAGCTGTTGCAGACAAATGTTGTCCTTTGCTTCCCATTACTTATAGAGTATCTACATGTAAATTCCTGCACCATCATTATATGTGGCCGAAATAATATCCGTGGCAATATCAATAATAGAGTGGGTTCCGGGTGTGTCTTTTGGACAAATTTTCCAAATTTTAGCATTCAAACTTCGTTAGCAGGATTGCAAGTGTTTTTTTTTTTTATTATTATTATTCAGGTTTCTTGATTGGCATCACTTTTTTTAATTCGTAAAATTCACTTTATTTAATGACATATTAATTAATGCGAAAACAAAGGTAACTTTATCATTTCAAAAAGGTGGTGTCAATCAAGAAATTGGAATTATAAAAATGTAACCCAATGGCAACACTGCTCGTTAGCGTTCAATAACGGAGTAGAATATTTTAACACGTTCACGCCGGCGCGGAAGGTCACACTCCACTGTTTTAGAGCTGCCGAGTCTCCGGCTTTGTGGCTGCCAGTATTTTAATGCAGAAAATGTTGTTTTATTTAATTAGAACAATTGGGCGATTTAAAGGAACAACATTTTCTCTAAAATAACAGTAATGTGTATAAAGCCGGAGACTTGAGAACTCTGAAACAGTCGAGTGTGACCCACCGCACCGGCGCGGCGTGAACGTGTTAAATGGCTCAATACAGTCTCACAAATAGAACGAACAGCAACGAAAACATGTAATTGTGAGTTTCTACCTGAGCGCTACAACTAGCTTTATATTAGATTAATATTAACACAATTATTCTAACTGGTAAACAAATCATATTAGATGTAAATTTCCAACCGGGCGAAAAATGTCCGGACCAGGATTCGTTTCAGACCAGATGCTGAAATCATCAAGGTTAGCTGGGTGAAAAAGTTCGACCAGAATCGTCCGGGATAGCTCAGATGGCAGAGCACTGGCAGCTTCAGCCAGGAGGTCCCGGGTTCGAATCCTGGTTCGGACATTTTTCGCCCAGTTGGAAATTTACATGTAATAGCTTTATATTATTCGGCGAAGCAGGTGTCATCGATCGTGCGCGCATTTTTGCTGATATTCTTCGTTAAAATTCAGATATCATTTAAAATAATTTTGATATAATTCTACACCCTAAATGGATTTAGTTTCCGTAAAAAAGAAAAGAAAAAAAAAAACGATTTTTTGAAAGTTGAAAACGTATGTAACCCCTTAAGTTTCGATAGCCAATAAGTTCCAATAAAGACAATAACTCTTCTCATAAGTGATTGGTAATGGTAATTTTATTACAATAAATAGCGGTCATTTTGATCGACCAGAAATTTCTTCATTAAACAAGTTAAATATCATACACAGAAATAAGTTAAATATTTTTTTTTTCATTCTGGTCTAAAATATCTTTATAAAACTTGAGTAAAATACGCTTCCGGCCGTTTTAGTGTTAAGAAACACGCCAACGAGGGCACACTGTGATGAGGTGGCTTTTTTGCAGATATTGGCTGCATACAAAGTTCAATAGCACAAACTTATGTTTCAAAGAGTATTTTTATTAATTTTATACATTTTTAAAAACTCAAATTTTAAACAAAAAAGTTGCTTTTTAACAGTTTCCAACGCTCCATTAGTTGAAAAATGTGTATGTGTCCGTTTGTCTGTAAGACTATCCGACCTCTAACTCGCCTAAATAAACTCGGATTGACATGTAATTGACGTATGTTGTTCAGGTCTACTATGGCATGTTCGGTATTGAAAATGAAGTTTGTAGCATTTATAGTTCGTTTACAGCAGGAGCGTAAACTGTGGCCCGCCGGATACCACTAAAATTTTATAGTAATGGTAGCCTTATCTAATCATCGAATCTTAGCGATTTAAGAAGTCGACTATTTCTTTAAAAAATTAGTTGTATCAATTGGGCCACAGTTTGACATTCTGGTTTACAGGGACAATCATAATTTCTGTTACATTGCTCTATGGTGAAGAAAGTTTGTAACATATTTTAGCGATGTTACTCTAATTTAACCCTTTTAGGGGCAAGGTACTTTTATTCATAAAATGGTGAAATGAGTGATTGACGCAAGAATTTACATGCAAATTTATTTCAAAATAGCCGAAACCTTTTGTTCACGTACTTAATAAAGGGAAAATTTTCATTCCAATATTCTGGTGCCAATGTGGCACTTAGGAATTAAATTTAAGTTGTCAAAACATGAACCATCGCCCTTGAAGGGGTTAAACGAATTGAAATCGATATACTTCACGGAGGTTTACTACAAGAAGCTTACTGTAGAATATGGTGTGCATGGTAATTTATCGTTCATGCAGCAGGGGTGTCAAACTGTGGCCCGCCGGATGCCACTAACTTTTAAATAAATGATCGACTTCTTGAATCACAAAAATTTGTTGATTAGATAAGGCAATGATTACTAAACAATTTTAGTTGTATCTGGCGGGCCACAGTTTGACACCCCTGATTTACAGTGATACAGAAAGTAGTTGTGTTACAGTACTGTTTATGCGCGATAATTGCTGGAAGTGCTTTTTTCGTTGTGATAAACGTGTTAAAATTTAACTGATTTGTTGCATATTACTTGATGTGTATAAATTTTATATATCGTAAACAGGGCTGCACCAAAGTATTCGAATGCATTTCCATTTATTGGCCACAATTACTGAGGGGAACGACATTTTAACTAGTATATACAGGGTGTATCTGAAATGCTTCAACAAACTTAGGGTATGATAGTACTTAACAAGACGAACAAAAATGCAATCGAAAATGGGGTAGTAAATGACGTTTAAAGGGTGAAAATCGCAAAACTAATAAAAATATCGAAATCTCGCATGCTGATTTTCTGCAGAACTAGCTGGTAGCACGAAGCTGGTTTTCCTTTCACTTTGTGCATATCCGGTCAGAAAGAGATTAAAAAAACTTGGAAGAAAGCCAAACAAATCTGTGAGCAGGAATCCACGTATGCAAATTTGAGCGTGTCCGCCAGTCGTTCCTCCGTAGATGTACTCTGTGTAAAAATGTCCGCGGTCGACACTTTGAACAATTGTTGTAAAATGTTTGTTTTCTCTGGACATCGCGAGCTGTGTTGTACCTATTCTGTGCAATAAATAATTTTCTGGAGTGTTTCTTTCTTGTCTCAGTTTGTCCATTTCCAGACGCATTTTCTCGACCTTCATCCTTTAAACGTCATTTGCGACACCATGTCCATTGCATTTTTTGTTCATCTTCATGAGTACTATCATCCCTCTAAGTTTGTTCAAGCATTTCAGATACACCCTGTATACAAATCTATAGATCATACACAGGTCTTCACAAAAGAATTTGAATACTTTTCCGATTATGGACGGTAAACGTTGAAATTGGTTTTTAAAATGTGTTATGGGTTTTCCGGATTTGTTTTATTCTGTATTAATTTGTGCCCAATAGATGGCGCAACCTGCTCTGTTTCCCTTTCCCCTCTATGTGTGAATGTTGATTTAGCTTCTACAGTCAAAGTGGAAATCAAAAGGTTGTTGCGTGGCTTGCCGCGAGTCATTAAAAGTAAATGTTTTATATAATGAATTGTGTTTTATATTAAATGAATTGCTTTTCAAATAAGAAGCTATTATTTCAAACTATTATACACATTGTAGATGTACAGAAGTTAGGATGGACAGAGTTACAATTGAAAGGGGTTTTTAAACTCCTAGATATATTCAAGTCAAAATGGAGTTGGATAAATAAAGATGGATCATTTACATTGGTGACCCCGAATGTGATCATTATGCGCTTTTTGATGAGAGTTAACAAAAAGAGTGGAATGGAGGTGAGTTTACCTTTATATGAATGCAATTTAAGTTAATAAAGATTTTGTTTCTTTGGAAATAAAAGAAAAATTATGCTGTTTTAACTAACTTTTTAATTGATTTTAAACTGTTTATTTACTTTTTACATTGTCAAGGTAAAGATAGCATTGAAGAATTTGCATATATTTGAACCTGCTATATAACCCATTGATTTAAATATGATAGATATTTTTAATTGAAAGTATATATATTACAAAAATGAATGATATTGATAAAACTAGAAAATTACGTGCGACCGCACGCAGTTTGACCACGAAACTGATATCTAAAATAGAAACAACTTTAAATGAGGGGGTTGAAGCCACTATACCTAGTTTAAAAGTACTGTTAGAACAGTTAAATAAAAAATGTGAACTTTTGGTAAAATATGACAGTGAAGTTGAAGGGCTTATTACTAAAGAGGATGAGCTGGAAAATGAAGTTGTTATAGCTCAGGAATATCAGGATAAAATAATAAGCTGTAAATGTCTAATTGAAGAAAAAATCAAAAGTAATTCTAGTTGTAATGAAAGTATAAATTTTAAAGGTTCCCATAGTATATCATCTAAGACTAATGTTAAACTCCCGAAGTTAAGCATAAATAAATTTTTTGGATATCCGAGTAATTGGCTTGAATTTTGGAATCAATATGAAAGTTCTATTGATAAAAACGACAGTTTAACCCTGGTAAATAAATTTAGTTATTTGAAATCCTTGACTGGCGGTTTGGCATTGAATGCCATATGTGGTTTAGCATTAACCGGGGAAAATTATAAAATTGCAATTGATATTTTAAAACAATGTTTTGGTAGGACTGATCTGACAATAAACTCTCACATGGGCAAATTGTTGAATCTTGAACGTGTTAGGAGTTCTTCAAATGTGGGTGTACTTAGAAAACTTTATGATGAAATTGAAGTTAATATTAGATCTTTGGAAACACTCAATGTCGTTTCTGGTTCTTATGGTCACCTTCTTTATCCAATATTATTAAAACTGTTACCTGAAGACCTCACACTGGAATTTAGTAGAAGGCAAAATTCAAAGGCTAATTCGAAAGTAGAATTTGATGTTAGTGAGTTACTTGACTTTCTTAAAATTGAGATTCAGTCCCGGGAACATATTTATTCCTTGAGTGAGAGAGTCAATTCAGTTTCAGTTAATCAAAATGGTAATAGGGATAGAACCAGACGTTTTCAAAATGATAATTATAAAAAAGCAAATCCACCCATAAGTACGTATGCAACACATGTGAGTTATAACTGTGTATTTTGCGTTTCTAAGGAACATGGTTCAGAACAATGTCCTATGGGCATTGCAGAGAGGAAAATTAATGCTAAAAAACGTGGACTTTGTTTTAAATGTCTACGAGGTAAACACATAGCAAAGGATTGTTGGAGGAAAAATACGTGCAATATATGCAAGCAGAGTTGGCATAATACACTTTTATGCGAAAAAGGTAATGAAAATAGGGAATTAAAAAATTTCCAGGCTAACACTAGCATAGAAAATAAAAGCAATGATGCATTATCAACAACTATTTCAACATTTAGCGCAAACAATTTAAATAACTCAACTGTTTTTCTGCAAACTTGCACTGCTGTGATTTCCTCAAAATTTAAAAACATATTGATTAGAATTTATTGAAAGAAGGTTCTCATAGATCATTTATAAGTAAGGGTTTAGCTGATAAATTAAAGCTTTCGGTTATCGGAGTTGAAAAATTACAAATTCATGCTTTCGGTGAAGAAATACCTAATACAGATGAATATAATTATGTCAGGGTCAATTTGCTAAATCCGCGCAATCAAAATGTGAAAGCTACTTTAAATGCATTAGTTGTAAAAAAAATTACAGGAGCCAATGTGGTGAATATACCAAGTGGATGGGTAAAGAAGAAATTGAACAGATTGTCCCTTTGGTATTCTGACAATAATAAAATGCCTATTGATATGCTAATAGGTGCAGATAGTTACTGCGAAATAGTGACGGGGAATATTAAGCGTTTAAGTAAAAGATTGGTGGCTCTTGACACCATATTTGTGACAACTCTACGAGGTCAGGCAACTTTGGACACTAAACATAATCCTTATGTTGGTGTAAATAACGTAATAATTGATGAAAATAAGGAAATATTAAGTGATATTAAGGCAATTTGAGAACTTGATATGTTAGGAATAAAGCAAAATGAAAATGTAACTAGTGAAGCCGAAAATGGTGCGATAAAGGAATTTGAGAATAATATAGTGTATAAAGATAAGCGTTATGAAACCAGGTTACTTTGGAAGATGGAGCCAGAGAATTTGGATTCGAACTATGAAATTGCTATACAACGTCTAAATGGGTTAAATGGAAGATTAAGGCAAAATATTTGGTTGTTTGAGAAATACGAAGAAATATTAAATGACCAGTTGAATAAAAATATTATTGATAGGTGTAATTTTAGGCTTACTGATAAAAATTGCTATTATATGCCACATCATCCGGTAATTCGCAATGACAAATCTACAAAGGTAATAATTGTATATGATGCCTCTTCTAAGGGTAAAAATAAATTGTCCTTGAATGACTGTTTATTAAATGGTTTGAATTTGAACCCTAATATACTGGATGTAATTTTAAAATTTAGAGAAAACAAAATTGCATTTACTGCTGATATTGAAAAGGCATTCTAACAGATTGGAATTAATGATGTTGATAGAGATTATCTAAGATTTCTATTTTCCGGAGATTGTACTATTGATGAAAATTTAAAATGTTTTAGAATGACACGTGTAGGTTTTGGAGTTAAATGTTCTCCATACATTCTTGCTTCTGTTATTAAGCAACATATTAGGGAATTTGAAGAAATACATTTTGATGCATTTAAAATGCTTAACACTGCGCTTTTTGTAGATGATTTATGTTCTGGAGCTTATTCAGTTGAAGATGCTCTCAGACTTTCTACAACTGCGGTGAACATATTGAAAGAAGCTAGCATGACTCTCAGAAAATTTGAAACTAATTCAGAAGAGTTAAGAGAGAGTTGGAGAGAAAACAATATATTGCAGGGTGATGAAGAAGGTTTAAACAAATTAGCAAAAATATTAGGAATAAACTGGGATACACGTACTGATAATTTAAGTCTTGATATTGAGCCATTGTTACTGGCATTAAATAATGTTAGCGATACAAAGAGATGTGTCTTAGGTTGTGCTGCAAAGTGCTTCGATCCTGTTGGATTTCTTACTCCCTTTACAATGAGAATTAAATGTCTGTTACAGGAATTATGGGTAAAGGGTGTGGACTGGGATGAAGTATTTGACAGCGAATTAAAATATAAGTGGAATGAATGGTGTTCTGAGGTGAAACATTTGACTGAAGTTTCCATATCGAGGTATTTTTTCAATATGAATGATAGTATTATGCGAGATAATATTGAACTGCATGTCTTCTCTGATGCTAGTTTAAAAGCCTATGGCGCTGTCGCTTGTTTTAGATATGTGACCGAGAATAATAAAATAAATACTGCTTTCGTTATGTCCAAGACAAGAGTCTCACCTTTAAAGAGGATAACCATTCCAAGAATGGAATTGTTGGGTGCTTTAGTTGCGGCTCGAATGGGGAAATATCTGTAGGATACTTTTTCTGTTCCAAGTGTCATTTATTGGACAGATAGTACAATTACTCTCCATTGGATTAAGGGTCTGCCATCCAGGTGAAAACAATTTGTTTGTAATCGTGTCTCAGAAATACAGCAATTAACAATTCTTCAAGATTGGAGACATTGTGATGGTGGGAGTAATCCTGCTGATTTATTGACCCGAGGATGCTCTGCAAAAGAATTGCTTGACAACGAAAATTGGAAAAGTGTACCATCTTGGTTAATAAAAGATAAAATTTACTGGCCAAAAAATCAAGTGGGAAATGAGAATATTGTAGAGGAAGAGAATAAAAGAGATAATGATTTTGTTCTTGTGAACACAGCCAATGCAAATGAAAATTTGAATATTTTAACTAAATTCTCTTCATGGACAAAATTGCAAAGAATCATGGCTTGGTGCCTAAGATTTAAAAATAATTTACTTTCTAAGAATCGAGAGGTTGGAATTTTGACTACAAAAGAAATAAGTTTTGCTACTGAGTTAATTATAAAAGCAATACAGGCTGTAGAATTCTCATATGAAATACAATACTTAGAGAGGCAGAGGCCTATTAAGTGTCACAGTAAAATTCTTTCTTTGAATCCATTTTTAGATGAAGGGAAAATATTGAGAGTTGGTGGAAGACTTAAGAATGCTGAGGTTTCAGAAAACTGCAAACATCCTATTATATTGCCACAAAAATAATCATATTACAAAATTGATTATACAGCATTACCGTGAAAAATATTTACACGGAGGAGCTCAACTATTATTATCTGCAATAAGACAGAATTATTGGATTGTAAATGCAAAGGCTGAAATAAAGAAAATTATTTGGAAATGTATAAAATGCTGCAGAGTTAGAGCCAATACAACATCTCAAATAATGGCTGATTTGCCAGCTAGTAGAGTTGTTCCTTGCAGAACATTTTCAAAAGTTGGAGCAGATTATGCAGGTCCATTCCTTATAAAAATCAGAAGTGGTAGAGGAGTAAGACCTACAAAATGTTATGTGTGTGTTTTCGTATGTATGGCTACAAAGGCTGTTCATTTGGAATTGGTGAGTGATCTCACAAGTGGGGCATTTTTAGGTGCTTTGCAGAGATTCTCCTCTAGAAGCGGGACGCCTGGGGAAATAAATAGTGACTGCGGTACAAATTTTGTTGGTGCTGATAAAATCCTAAGAAAAATAATTTCTACCAAGTATAACACCAAACTGCGTGACTGGATTTCATCTGAAAACATACAATGGCTATTTAACCCTCCGGGAGCTCCTCATCACGGTGGTCTTTGGGAGGCAGCGGTGAAATCTATGAAACAACATCTACGAAAAACTGTAGGTAAGCAACTTTTGACGCATGAAGAATTTTTAACCTTACTTTGTCGAGTTGAAGCGTGTTTAAACTCAAGGCCTATAACTGTTGTTTTAGATGATCCTAATGATATTAGCGCTTTAACTCCGGTACATTTTTTGATTGGAACTTCTTTAACAGCTCTACCAGAAATGGATTTAACTAATCAAAAAATAACTTCGTTAAAAAGATGGCAATTAACTCAACAATTGTATAAGTCATTATGGAAGCGTTGGTAAAAAGAATACTTATGTCAACTACAACAGCGATACAAATGGAAAATTAAAAAAAAGATACATTAAAGTTAATGATTTAGTGAACATAAAAGAAGATAATTTGTCTCCCCTTCATTGGAAACTGATCGAAGTTTACCCTGGTACCGATGGTAAGGTTCGTGTAGTAAAATTGAAAACTGTAAATGGCGAACTCAAAAGATCAATTACTAAGATTGCAATATTACCTATTGAAAATGAAGATTAGTGTTTAATAAGACATTGAACTGTTACTTTATAAACTGATTTCTTTCTTTATTATTACAGTTAGGACTTTTATTTAAGGACATTAAAGAAATTTAAATTAGATGCAAAGAATTTATAAGTAAGATAACATATTGATGTAATGGTGAGTTTAAACTTTTCTTGTTGTTTAAATGTTAAAGTTTAAGTATTTAATAATTAATCTGTATTGAATTATATTGTTTTTGGTTAATTGAATTTTATATGTATATTATATGAATCTTTTAATTGTATGAACAGTGTTCATCGGGGGGGTGGATGTTTGATTCTGTATTAATTTGTGCCCAATAGATGGCGCAACCTGCTCTGATTCCCTTTCCCCTCTATGTAGTGAATGTTGATTTAGCTTCTACAGTCGAAGTGGAAATCAAAAGGTTGTTGCGTGGCTTGCCGCGAATCATTAAAAGTAAATGTTGTATATAATGGATTGTGTTTTATATTAAATGAATTGCTTTTCAAATAAGAAGCTATTATTTCAAACTATTATACACATTGTAGATGTACAGAGGTTAGGATGGAAAGAGTTACAATTGAAAGGGGTTTTTAAACTCCTAGATATATCCAAGTCAAAATGGAGTTGGATAAATAAAGATGGATCATTTACAGGATTGTTTGTTTAGATATCATTTTTCACCTTAATAAAAGGGGAAGCTTTCTTATAGCTTTTTACTTGGACTTTCATTCAACATAACACTCCTAACTGTCTAAATCGAATCTGGTGGCAGGTATTCTCAACACTCTCCACACTTTAAATGTCTTCAGAAGAGGAATGTAGCAACGATTTTTATATATATAAGGCGCTCTTTACTTTACAAGACAAAAATATTGAACATTTAAAAATTTAAAAATCATGCATTGTATCAAACTTAATGAATTTTAAAAATTAGGCTCACAATTTCGCAAAACGAAAGATAATAATTTATAAGAATATAAAAAATTGGACTTACATAACAATTTTTTTTCATCCGTTACTCATTTTAGGTAGCTTTCATTACAAAAAGCTACCTATTGTAGCCGTTCGGAGGAAAGCGATTTCAAAAAATTTTCGTATATTTTCATTGATCATGACCCCCAGACTCCGAAACCACCCTACGTTCAAAATTGACATATATATATATATATATATCCATATATAACCATTAATTAAACAAAACCTACCACCGTCAAATATTATGAATTAAAGCTGTAAGTAAAATAATAATAATAATAATAATAATTTATTATAAGAATTATTATGGAAGAAAAAGAAAAAAGAGGACACCGACAAAAATGGAAAAGCTTATATATTGAATTACGTTGTCAAGGGCACAGAATTCAATGATATAAGCAAAATGGTTGTTTTCTGTGAGAAAAATAAGCTAAAGCTAAAAATTATTTTCCCCTGTGCCCAAACAACCATTAAAATCAAGTGAATTGATTAAAAATGAAAACAGAATAGAAACAAATAATATGAAATGGAAGAATCAATAAAACCTATTTAAATATTTATAGGATATAAAATATAAATAAGAAACACCATACCGATTAATATTTCAGTATTTTACAAATATCCATGCGCACATGTCTACCAGAATATCATAAAGATTAAGGTGAATAAAACAGTTAAGAAATCACAGTAATTGATACCAAAGGATGCAGTTAATACATTTTGAAATAAATTTTGAAATACCTTGTTAAATACATTTAATATGATATAAAATAAATAGACAGTAATTACATTATTTAAAATGCACTATTAAATTAATTAATCACTGTTTAACAATATCGTCAAAATTTAGCTAAAAATACCCCCTGGTGTAGTACATTATAACTGAAATGGAGCTAGAAAAATTAAAATTTAGAGCTATCTTAAAAGACAAATTTTGGTGCTGCCATCTATTATTACTTTTATTATTCAACTGTCACAAGATCAATATTTGTAAGCATTTGAATGTAAATAATTGTTTAAACAGCAAAACCAAACATATCCTTATATATAGATAATTATAAACCTAATATAAACCACACAATGTATTTTAAAAAAACTATTGTTAATAAAATTTAAAAGCATACAAAATATTCTATTATCTAACTTATTCAAACTAAACTAAGAATTTAAATAATTCTAGAGCATTGATAATATATAGCATATAGCTATATGCTATAAAACAAAATAAATTCACTAATAATTAATATAAATAATTATTAAAAATAATATAGAAATTATTTTTTAAAATCAATTATATATAAGATAATTATAAAATGAACAGGAAATAAAAAACATATGGAAGTATATAGAAGGTTAAATGATACTTAAATTCCCATTACTTAAAAAGCACAAATATAAAATGTGGATTATTTTCATACATCCATAAAAATCCAAAAAGTATGAATGTGGGACATTCAAAAACATTAAACCGATAATAAATTGAAAATAGATAAATATTAAAAAGAATAGAGGAATAATAATAAAAATAATTGCCCAATTTTAATACATACAGTATAACTATATTTATATTAAACATACTTATATGTATATTAATCACTATAAAAATGGCATACTATTAGTAATTAATATGATATTGTCCTTAGTAAATTAAAATTTAATAACAAATGATTGTAAATTAGATTAATCAATAATTAAGCTAATTATAATATTAATGAAATTCTCCAATTACATATAAAATATCAAATCAACATCCATATAAAATACGTATAAAAAATATAGTAATAATACAAAAGCCCCTCCCCCGGCCTTTTTTTAAATTTTTTATAGATATTTTGGGGGGGCTTTTGTATTATTATATATGGGGGGGTGCTTTTATATTATTACTATATTTTTGATACGTATTTTATATGGAAGTTGATTGGATATTTTATATGTAATTGGAGAATTTCATTAATATTATAATTAGCTTAATTATTGATTAATCTAATTTACAATCATTTGTTATTAAATTTTAATTTACTAAGGACAATATCATATTAATTACTAATAGTATGCCATTTTTATAGTTATTAATATACATACAAGTATGTTTAATATAAATATAGTTATACTGTATGTATTAAAATTGGGTAATTATTTTTATTATTATTCCTCTATTCTTTTTAATATTTATCTATTTTCAATTTATTATCGGTTTAATGTTTTTGAATGTCCCACATTCAAACTTTTTGGATTTTTATTGATGTATGAAAATAATCCACACTCTATATTTGTGCTTTTTAAGTAATGGGAATTTAAGTATCATTTAACCTTCTATATACTTCCATATGTTTTTTATTTCCTGTTCATTTTATAATTATCTTATATATAATTGATTTTAAAAAATAATTTCTATATTATTTTTAATAATTATTTATATTAATTATTACTGAATTTATTTTGTTTTATAGCATATAGCTATATGCTATATATTATCAATGTTCTAGAATTATTTAAATTCTTAGTTTAGTTTAAATTAGATAAAATAGATAAGTTAGATAATATAATATTTTGTATGCTTTTAAATTTTTTTAACAATAGTTTTTTTTAAATACATTGTGTGGTTTATATTAGGTTTATAATTATCTATATATAAGGATATGTTTGGCTTTGCTGTTTAAACAATTATTTACATTCAAATGCTTACAAATATTTATCTTGTGACAGTTGAATAATAAAAGTAATACTAGATGGCAGCACCAAAATTTGTCTTTTTAAGATAGCTCTAAATTTTAATTTTTCTAGCTCCATTTCAGTTATAATTTACTACACCAGGGGGTATTTTTAGCTTAATTTTGACGATATTGTTAAACAGTGATTAATTAATTTAATAGTGCATTTTAAATAATGTAATTACTATCTATATATTTTATATTATATTAAATGTATTTAACAAGGTATTTCAAAATTTATTTCAAAATGTATTAACTGCATCCTTTGGTATCAATTACTGTGATTTCTTAACTGTTTTATTCACCTTAATCTTTATGATATTCTGGTAGACATGTGCGCGTGGATATTTGTAAAATACTGAAATATTAATCGGTATGGTGTTTCTTATTTATATTTTATATCCTATAAATATTTAAATAGGTTTTATTGATTCTTCCATTTCATATTATTTGTTTCTATTCTGTTTTCATTTTTAATCAATTCACTTGATTTTAATGGTTGTTTGGGCACAGGGGAAAATAATTTTTAGCTTTAGCTTATTTTTCTCACAGAAAACAACCATTTTGCTTATATCATTGAATTCTGTGCCCTTGACAACGTAATTCAATATATAAGCTTTTCCATTTTTTGTCGGTGTCCTCTTTTTTTCTTTTTCTTCCATAATAATTCTTATAATATTTTTTTTTTTTGTTACTTACAGCTTTAATTCATAATATTTGACGGTGGTAGGTTATGTTTAATTAATGGTTATATATTAGCATTCAAATTACTATGATGCATTTGCGCAAGTAATTATGAATGTATGCTTTTTACGATGTTTTTATATATCTTTTGATTTTGAATGTCAACAATTCATTTTGAAGTATTTTTTCCTTATGGTATCTTATATATATTTATATATATTCCCAGGTCGCTAAATGATTTAGCAATCTTTTAAATATATATATATCCATTTATATATATATATATACTAGCAGGCCCGCCCGGCGTTGCCCGGGGTTTGTAAATAATAACCTTAAACAAAACCTAAGTTTGTACGATTTTATATCTTTGGAAATTCTTTTAAATGAACCTAATTTTGGAGGCCCCCATTGACTTCTGCACTGTCTAATGTGTTCCCATCAAACTTCTTCCCGAACGAACCTGTAATCTAGATCCCCAGTACCTATGGCAGTATTTACCGGAAGTGCTTGCACGTGCCGAAGATAATCGAAAACCAAGTTGAGTGAGCCAAGCCTCGTAGGAATCAAGCCCACAAAAAAAAAAAAAAAAATGCATTATTAATGTTAGAAAATGTTGGTCACTAAAGCCTAAGATAAAATTTCATAATACGGAAAGTAGATGAATTGTAATCTAAGTTCAAGGCAGCAAATCCCGTTGAAATTGAGCCCTTAAACCCGAGGAAATAACGCGCCACCAAGCACTAGAAGATGCCTCTTCACTTTGTAAATTTCATGAATTACTGTTAGCATTAACACGATATTTAATAAACGAATTAAATCCCTTATCTAAAGTTACCTTTAAAGTAACGCGAATTTTAACTTACGGCTGTAGTGAGTAGATGTAAGTTGACGCTGAAAAAGGAGATTAATGTTCGAAAAAGGTGGTAGCTGAGGTATAAAGAAAGACCCGGCCCTGGCGGCCAGGTTCTCAGCTGGAATGTAATTGGGTATAAGAAATTTTTTTACGGGTTTTAAAGTAGCTAGAAGACACTAAAACTAACTTTAAAAAATTGCAATAGAATAGGATAGTTTTTAAAGAAGCTGCTAGAAAGACGATTAATATTCCAAATTTGTGGTAGCAGAAGTCTTCAAATTTTTTTTGTCGTTCATGTAGTAGCTGGAGAACTTAAGAAGTTGTTAGAAAAAAATAAGTTCTTGAATTGGGCCATTTTTAAGGGAGCTATAACAGGGGGCCCAAAAGAGCCCAGCTGATAGTTGAGAGCAGGGCCGTACATGAAAACACGTTTAAATGTTTTAGTGCTCATTGTTTAAGATCTTCAATTAGTCAAAATTAATCATAGGGTATGAAATGATCATTAGAATAATATTTTTAAAAAATGCGCAAAAATGGGGTAAATGCTAAAAAGGGGCCCTATAGCGCCAATTAAAATATGAGGGTGTTGATCTGGGGGGGGGGGGATCCAAGACTCAGTTTTAAAAGTACGCAATGAGAAGGTGAGAATATTAATGTGTAAAAAATGCATAGCACACAAAAAGTTCAAGGGGCCCCTGATCGGGACCTACAGGGCCCTAAGTTGCCCCAGATTTTAACTGGAATATAAAAACTGGAGAATAAGTAAATGGAAAAATTTATCAAAAATGAAGATCGGATTAAGAGGAGCAATTTATTAATAATTTATGGTGCAAAAGCTTCAAGGGGCCTTGTACCGGGCACCAAGGGGGAGTGACTTTAGTGGCATGTAGTTTGGTATAAATACACTTTTTAGTAGTTTTTAATGTAATCTGATGACGCTAGAAATATGGTAAAGAAAATTGAAAGTAATTCGGATAAATTTTAAAGAAGATGCACCAAGGGCCCCAAGAAGAAGATTTATATTCAAAATTGGTGGTAGTTGAAGTCTGACACATTTTTTTATCGTTCACGTAATAGCTGGAGAACCTAAGATGTTGTTAGAAAAAAAAAGCTACAGAATCGGACAACTTTTAAAGGATCATTAGAATATAATTTAAAAGAAATGTGCAAAAAATTGGGGAAATGCTTAAAAAGAGGCCTAGGGTCCCAATAAAAATGTGTGAGTGTTGGTCTACGGTAAAGAGTTCAAGACTCAACTTTAAAATTACGCACTGCGAATGTGAGAAAATTAGGGTTTGAAAAACGAATGGCACACAAAAAATTTAATGGGCCCTGGACCCGGCCCTACGGGACCCTAGACGGGTCCATGGTCTTAACTGGAATGTACAAACGGCGAATAACTAACTGAAGAAAGTATCCGAAAAATGAAGTTCGGATAAAAATGAAGCAATTTATTAACAATTTAGTACAATAAAACATCAAGGGGCCCTGTACTGGGCCCCTTGCATGTGTGACAGGGTCTTAACTGAAACGTAGAAACGTGGCAGAAACTGAAAGGAGAATTCACCCCCAAAAACGGAGAAGATCGGATAGAAAAGAGGGATGTTATTAACAATTTAATGCACTAAAACTTCAAGGGGTCCTGTACCGGGCCCCTTGCAAAAGTGCCAAGTTCTTACCTGAAACGTCGAAATGTGGTAGAAACTGAAAGGAGAATTCACGCCAAAAACGAAGAAGATCGGATAGAAAAGAGGCATGTTATTAACAATTTAGTGCACTAAAACTTCAAGGGGCCTTGTACTGGGCCCCTTGCAAGGTTGCCAGGGTCTTAACTGAAATGTAGAAATGGGGCAGAAACTGAAAGGAGAATTCGCCCCCAAAAACGAAGAAGATCGGATAGAAAAGAGACAGGTTATTAACAATTTAGTGCACTAAAACTTCAAGGGGCTCTGTACCGGACCCTTTGCACGGGTGCGAGGGTCTTAACTGAAATGTATAAATGGCGCAGAAACTGAATGGAGAATTCACCCCAAAAACAAAGAAGATCGGATAGAAAAGAGGCATGTTATTAACTATTTAGTGCACTAAATCTTAAAGGGGTCCAGGGTCCCCGGCCCTTAGGGCCCTTAGGGACTCAGGTACATCAGGACGTGTCTTGGCACAATCACTCCTGAAGTTTCAGACTTCTACGTGAGGTAGATTTTGCTATCCATCGCCGACAGACACACACACACACACACAGAGCGATTTTTCTTTTATTAGTACGAGTTGGAACCCGTCGAAATTCGACGTACTAAAATGTTTGAAAGGAACTGTCAGATCGAATTTATAATAAACCTACAAAATAATTAGAATAAAAAAATAATCTTACATTGGTTGTCTAACTCTTAAAACAAATAATATTTTTAACCTAAAATTACCAAAATATTATTTCTACAAACTTCAACTGCTTAAATTATTGAAAAATTAAACTGTATTAGATTACGTAATCAAGATGATTAATTATGATGAAGCTCTTATGTTTGTTTTTACGGGATGAAAAATCAGTAAAAAGGATTTCGCTTTGTCACATCATAAAAATTTCCCCCATAAAATCTAAACTGTACGTTATTTTCACATTCTCGTAATTTACATACGCACCACTCAAATTCACAATTTGAAAGTATTTTAACGCGCAATAGATTATTAATGAATGCATTTCTAAACTTAAAGTCACGTTTTTCCGATACAACTTTTCATGTGAACATTCGCACAAACTTTAAGTTGTAATCTTAGTACCCGCGAAAAAAAAATTCAGAAATTTGCCTTTAGTTGTCATAGTATTGGCCATTTATAGTATGGGTCAAATATTTAGTTTAAAAAAAAAATTATCATTTTGTTTTAAATATATCATTTTTACTAACTGAATAATTTTTCGAGCGCCTCAAACTCATTTATCAGCGTAATGTAAAAATATTAAAATGTAGCTGATTTATAAAGAAGAACCCACGTTTTTTTTAATGTCTGACATCATTTTCTGTTCAAAAATTACAAAAAAGTTACTTTTATTTGTAATGTGAAAATGACATCAATAAGGATATAATGAATAAAAATAATGAACCATGAATATTTTCCCTTTACTTTCAATATAAATGGAGTACTTCAGTTGCCACGATTAAAAAATTTGTATTAAAAACTACAATAAAATTAATGTCTAAAAAACAAATTGAGATACAGATTTCAAACAAATTGCATTTAAAAGCACATTTTTTTCCATGAACGAAGATGTAAAAATTGAAAATTTACGATGTTTAGAAGTTTAAAAATTTGCAGTAGCGAAAATTGCAAAACCGAAATTTCATTTCAAATTTCAAAGTGCTGCCATTCGCAAAATGACGTATGCGTTACGCACAGATATGTTTGTCCTTTATAATATAGATAGATAACCATATATATATATATATATATATATATATCCCTTTGAATGAAACTTTGGATATTAAAAGGCGTTCAAATCTAAAACTTTCATAGAGAAATACCTCATTTTCTCGTATTTAAATAAGTATTTTATTATTATAATAGAAATACATGTGCTTGTGTACATTATTAATATAAAAATTTATCTTTATCAAAAATATCTTATATTATATGAAAAATATAAAGCAATCAATTAAAAAAAAAAAAAAAAAAAAAAAAAAACACAACTACTATTTAGGACGCGAAGGATTCGAACCTACAACACCTAGTCTCGAATTCAATGCTCTATCCATTCAGACGTCTAGCTTACACTTCACTTGCAACAGATTACCTTTATAATTAGCACTATAATTAATGAAATCCATGATCTGTTCCTGAACGCGATTATTCCTGAACGTTTATTTCATCCACGATAAAGACCCACTCCATGTTCCTGTCTCCCGAGCTCGCGCGCGCGTGCATCTTGAACACACCCATTGCTATCCCGGTTTATTTAATTTCTTCCGAGAAAAATTTATACAACCAACCAACCGAAAGCAAGCGGATTAAAAAAAAGCCGAGTAAAAGCGTATTTTTGATGAAAGTGAGTTGCGTTTGTAAACTAATTACTCAGCTATTAATTAGAATATTAAAATTCTGAAAGTCAGGTGCATTAGGAGAGGCCTTGGACTCTCTTCAGAAAAATTTTGAACCTCGTACGTGCAGTAGATTTTGCTAGCCATCGCCGACATACACACACAGAGCGATCTGTTCTTTTATTATTATAGATTTATATATATCTGAAATTTGTCACACTGTATCTCTCGTATTTATGAACCGAATTGGATGTAATTCGGTGTGTACATCGTACATACCAATGTCTCGACCGAGTTCGTTGCAAAATGGCGGCCATTTAATTAAAAAAAAAATTAATATTTGCTATCTAAAATTTCCAAAAAATTGAAAATGGAAAAATATTTTTTCTTATGTATTTGACCTTTATACAAAGATTCCGGAGCTGTTTTTGTTTCGTCTATATCTTAAAAAATGGCTGAGTTATAGCATTTTGAATTTCTAGCACGGCTGACATTTTGAAACGTCCTGAATTTTGTCACTCGATAAAAGGCGTATTTATGAATCGATTTGGATGTAACTTCGTTTATACATAGTACATACCATTGTCTCGACAGAGTTCTTTGGCCAGCTTCATCCGCCATTTTGTTTAAAAATGGCGGCCATTTAGATTTTTAAGAAAAATTTAAATTTGAAATGTGGTACCAAAAAATTTAAAATTGAAAAAATATTTTTTTCTTATGTGTTTGACCTTGATAAAAAGATTCGGGAGCAGTTTTCGTTTCGTCTATATCTTTGAACTTATATATTTATATATTTGTCTTATTTTTGAAACGTCCTGATTTTTGTCACGTGATAACAAGCGTATTTATGAACCGATTTGGATGTACCTTCGTGTGTACATAGTACATACAAATATATCGACCGAGTTCGTTCTCGAGCTTCATCCGCCATCTTGTTTCAAAATGGCGGCCATTTAAAAAATTAAAAAAAAATAAAATTTAAAATGAGATACCAAAAAATTTGAAAATGGAAAAGATTTTTTCGTATATGTTTGACCTTAATACAAAGATTCCGGAACAGTTTTTGTTTTGTCTATATCTAAAAAAATGGCTGAGTTATAGCATTTTGAATTTCTATTGTGGCTGACATTTTAAAACGACCTGATTTTTGTCACGCGATAAGAGGCGTATTTATGAACCGATTTGGATGTAACTTGGTCTGTACATAGTACATACCAATGTCTCGACCGAGTTCGTTAGCCAGCTTCATTTGCCATCTTGTTTCAAAAGTGTTGCCATTGAAAAAAAATAAATTAAAAAATTAAAATGAGGTATTAAAAATTGGAAAATGAAAAAGATTTTTTTTTATGTGTTTGGCCTTGATACAAAGATTCCGGAGGAGTTTATGTTTCTGAAAATTTGTTCTTTTGTTTATATCTTAAAAAATGTTTGAATTATAGCACTTTGAATTTCTAGCACGGCTAACATTTTGAAACGATCTTGTATTTGTCATGCAATAACACACGTATTCGCCTATTTCGATGTAAGAAGGCATGTGGATAGTGTACATCAATATCTCGACCAAGTTCGCTGGCCAGCCTCATCAGCCATCTTGTTTCAAAATGGCGGCCATTAAATAAAAAAAAATTATATTTAAAGTGTGTTCCAAAAAAATTAGAAATTGAAAAAGGTTTCTTTCTTAAGTATTTGACCTTGATATAAGGATTCAGGAGCATTTTTTGTTTGTCTATTAAGAAGAGTTAGGAACTCTTTAAACTTGAATATTACTTTACTGAATTTTAAGCTTGTAATAATTAAAATACTGTTGAGGAAAAGTTTATATGGAGTAAGAGTTCACATTAAGCCGACAACGTGATCGTATTATTATTCGGTTCAGGATCCGCCATCATTTAAAGAAATCAATCAAAACTCATTACCTGTAGAAACTTGGTGTAGGGTGGTTTGGAGCAGAGAATACAAAAAGTTGACTGGAACAAACTTTTTATTTCGAAACGTGCAGAGCTGTATAAGGAGAGTGCATGGCTTGAAGACTGCAGGAACTTCTGATTAAATAGTGAACGCGATATTTATTTAAAAAGGCAGGTATTAATGAACGTGATGTAGATCTGGTACATAATTAAACGTTAGTTAAAAAAGAAGGTGGAACATTAGTGCCTTCCATAGCTCATGATTAATCTTGGCACTGAGGCCACACGTGGTCCGTGTAACATAACGAGTCCGCGTACTGCGCAAAAGCACAGCTTTCTCCTACAAAGCAAACCCACAGACTGACTTTTTCCCGTGCGAGCGTTTTCAAAATCGCCGCGGAAAAAGTACGCCAAGCAAGGCCAAAACAATACTCCGCCAAAAATGGATCTCACGGCAAACTTTCTTTCGCCAAGGAGTGACCAGGGGCACTACCCCCTACATACTACATGCCTCTCGCATTTGACTCAAAAATGGAAGTCAGCAAGGTTGATAGATGACGCTACTGTTTGGGGTATGTTATTGCTGTATTTACATGGATCAACTCTTAGATGTGCCTTTGAAAGCTATTATTTTTTTATTTTTTTCAGTAATTTGTGATTTTTTTTAAACAGAATGTTTACTTTTAATGAAATTAATATATTCTCTATAAATTGTCATATTGCTGTGTGCCTTATTGCTGTTCATCCAGCAAAATAAAGGAAAATATTTGATTTCACCATTCCTGTAGTAGACAGTCAACGAGTCTTTTTAACTTTTTTTCATTGTATTTATAAAAATACAAATAGATATTTTTAGTATTATTTGCATGTTTCTTATAACATTCCGTTGAATAATAATAAATTAAATTAATGTACAGTTGCTATTAATAAGATGTATTTTTATTAATTTACAATGTCTTAAAAGGAAAAGTGTACCTTAATCTAAATGAATCTGAAATAATATCGCTATTATTATTAATAATAAAAATGATAGATCAAAGTATTTCTTTTTATCAAATAATTATGCTAAGCCTTTTCTGTATGAAAATGAAAATACAATAAAATTCAAAATTATTTAAATTTCTTCCAGCAAAATAATAATGATAATAATAATAAATGATACACGATGAAATCGAATACGAATTAGTAATGTGATCAAAATAAATATGTATTCATAGCATTATGTTTTGAAGCAATATAAATATTGTGTAATTGAAATATATCAATAATTTCATTCCTGAATGTACTTGATTATTACTTGTAATAATAAATAATACAAATATAAAAGAAATGAAACTAAATTAAATGAAAAAAAAAAAAAAACTGCAGAATTGACGTTTTGTTGACTGAAGACTTGCTAGTTTCATAACTTGATGATTACTTATAATAATTAATAATTCAAATATAAAGAAATGAAACTGTGAGTTAAATGTTTTTTAACCACTTAAAAAAAAGACGTGCTAGTTTCCTTATTATGATAAATGTAATTAATATTTATAGTATTATTATCACAATATCAATGATTTAATTATTTTAGATAGAAAATATTAAATAGGGAATTTCAGAAAAATACTGCAATCTATTTATTGAGGCAACTGTATAGTACTAGTACTGGAGTGTCAAGTAATTATGTTATTAGAATTAAATTTTAATTCACGATGGGAAATACAACTATGAAGCTAGTTAAATATTGTTGACAGATTAATATAATGTCAAAAAAACAGGAATATAATAATTATAATTATTAATTAAAAATTATTTTTAAAGCAATTCCTTAAGATTGTCTTTCAGTGACACATTCACCCCACATTAACTTTGTTAATTATTATTATTATTTTGCCTGAAAGAAATACATATCTTACTATTTAGTAAATTTTAGTTTAATCGAATACTTTTATGTTTTGCAATAACCTTTTTAAATTTGCTCATAGTTTTCGATCCATTGAATAAAATTCATGTACCATTTTATAGCGTTAATAAATATTTTCACTTCATAAACCTTGTTTATTTTATTTTTGATGGAAATCTATTTACAAGTAAATGTAAGTGCTATTAATTTATGTATTATAATTAATTTTTAAAAAGAACATATAATTTAAAATTCATATAATAAAATAAATTATGTGCGTTATTTTATCATTCATCATTTGAAATTGAAGAGAAATTATGAAATAATTTCTCTTTTCAAATATTTTATAGAAAAAAATATAATTTAATACAACAATTAAAATAAATACGAAAAGAGAAAAAAAAATTGAAATTCTAGGAATAAATAAAAAAATTTTTTTAACAAATTTTGCTTTTTAATCTAATTTATTTAAAAATTTTCTATTTAAATATTCTCAAAACAACTTTTGTTTCCGTTATTTATCTATAGGTTTTTAAAAATCATGTCAATTGTCACCGATAGATGGCAGAGCATTTTGGGGCTAAGCTAGAGGTCTGCATGGGCCCGGGCTTGGCCCGAGGCCCGTACCCGCCCCGGCCCGCGGGCCGGGCCTGGCCGGCGGAATGAAGGCGAATTTTCAAACGGGCCGGGTCGGGCCGACAGACAAAATAAGCGGGCCGGGAAAAAAATTAATCGGGCCTAACGGCCCGATATAAGAATTCAAGCGAAGCAGATAAAATACGAGCCGTTTTCAATGAATATAATTTTCTCTATAAGTATAAATGTGTGCAACGAGCCGATGCGAGTTTAACAACATCAATACAGAAATGTAACACGTCCATTGTAGAGATCGGCATCGTACAGTTACAAAATGTCTGATTCCGAGTTTAATTTTTTTTCAGCAGACTTGTGCCGGGACGGAACTGGTCTTAATCGATCTCAGGATGTGTAGAACAGTCATTGTGTTTTGTAGTATTAATAGTGATAATGAACTACTTTTAACGACATTTACATAGCTTCTGAATAAGAATACCTGCCAATCTTACGCGTTTCCGAAAAGAAAAGAATTCATAAATGTGTCGAAATGTAGCTCCTTTGGATTTGAGAAAAGCCTTAAAAATGAGAGAAATATTTTCACAAATTTACTTTTTATTATACAGCTTCAAAAGTTATCATGTTTTTAATCCTTTATTCTGAAGTACATTAATCTTTTAATGAATCCTTATTTCCATTTTGAAATGTCTGTAGACACGATGACTAAAACACTGTAAGTAATCGTTAATATTTACTATTGTGTGTTTTCTGTTTTGCGAACATCATAGTAATGTAAAATATACTGTAAAATGTTCCCATAAATATGTATGTAGTATTCATTAAAAGAATCTTAATTGTATGTTGAAAAAAAACGGATTTTTTTTTTGTAGAAATTGTGTCGGATTGGGCCGGGCCGGGCCTGTTTTCACTGATTTTTGTACGGGCCGGGCCGGGCTAGGGCCGAACTTCCAATTTTTACACCGGGCCGGGCCGGGCCAAGATAGCTTTCGTTCGGGCCGGGCCGGGCCCGGGCCTGAAAATTCCGGCCCGTGCAGACCTCTAGGCTAAGCTGACTTCCAGTTCTTATATGGGGAAAACAATGAATGCCAGAGGCATTTAGTATGTAGGGGGTAGTGCCAGGGTAGAAAGAGCGCTCTCAACGATGCGAAACCTGTTGATTCAGAAAAAAGGTGCGAACGCCTGAAACAGTTGGCATTTCGCCAAAACGGTACATATTGAAAAAGGAAGATGCGTAATAACTTAGCTTCCGAAATTAAAACGCTAAAAGGTGATAAAAAGTTGATCGATTGATCAAAACATAAGATAATGAATTTTTAAAGGGGAAAACTTAAAATGGATTAAATATGATACATTAAAATTAAAGATTGAATAATTAAGACTAAGGATTAAAGATATTAAATTAGAGACATTGAAATGGGTGGAATAAGAGATAATATATCAACATGATATATTACTCCGCCAACAATAGGAGAAAAAACTTGAAAGAACCATAAAAGAACAAAATAAAAACTTATGACACACAGATAAACCAGGAATTCTAAAATAAAATTACGATAATTAACAAAAATGATTGATCAATCGAAAACAGATGTGAATTAAGAACACTTACTATAATTATATAACACCATATGTCGATTGAAAACAGAATAAGGAAATTAAAAATGAATGAGAAAATCAAAGATTAAACGAGAATACAAAACATTGATCAAGAATACCAAATATGTATAAAAAAACACTAAAATTGATCCCAAGATTCTCATATTAAAAAATTACTAAAGGCTGAAAAAAAAAAAAAAACATGAATGAAAAAAGTAACTTAAAACTTACATACCGAATGAGATACTATAATGTTAATCGAAAACATCACTACGATATTGAATCTAAAAGAAAAAAAAACTGACATCACTTGAATGCCTCAAAAAGAGAACTAGCATAACTATCCGGATGCTAAAAAAATGAAGAAAAAAGTCCAAAAGTCAATCAAGCCAGCACGGAAATACATGGGGTTTACAAAGACATACCATACATGTGGTACCTGAAGTTCGTATACCATATTGTAAAATACACCTTGTACAGTTGAAATAAAGTTACAGAATACATGAACACATATTACAACAATTACAAACTTACAACAAAACCCTAAAAAATTTAAACCCAAAATAAAATTAAGAAAAAATTTAAAAAAAAATGGGGAAGAGTATAAAGTGTGGTACCACAAAAAAAAGGACAAAAATAAAAATATGTATTGTACCTCTGCAACATTATATAAACATATTTACCGCACAAAATAAATTGTTCCAAAAATTTACATGTATAAACACAAAATAAGAAAACATGATCATGAATTTTTTTGGCATGCATGCACTATATTATTACTAACAACAACAGCAGCTGACAGCTATATTTATATTTTCATATTTGGTTACATATATGTATGCTTATCGCATACTTTATACATATCCTTAATACTTATCCATATCCATGGATATAAGGTGTAAAAATATCATTGTTAAAAGTTTAAAGGATATATTTATATTAATTTTGTTGACGTACACGATACATAAAGTTTTACCAAAATTTTGAAAGGAGTACAGTGCAAAATAAATAAATAAATAAAAATTACCGTGTATTTTGAAATATGTCAATAAAAATTACACATTACCAAAAATATTCAACTATTATTTATCCAGATAAAACTTTGAAATTGAGAAACTTGTATTTTTGATGATTCCAAATTTGAAAATTGTAAATGCTTACAATTAAAACAATAGAAAAATTTATGAAAGAAATATCTATCATAATGTAAAAAAAACAATCATTTAAAATCTGAAGGGACTGAAATGCGAAATAAATCACAACTAGGATAAAATACAAATTCATCGCTTAAAATTTAAAGTTAAGTAGTAAAAGGAAAAAAATATGATTAACTCAAATCATAAATGACAATAATTCCAATGTTACCAGACCACAGCATAAAGAGAATGAAAACAGTAAATGAAGCTTGATACCTAAAAATTTTCAAAAAAATTTAAATTGTTGAATGATAAGCTTAAAAGTTTAAATTTAAATGGAAAAAAATGCCTTAAATGCACCACATGCTTTAAAGCATCAAATTGTAATTTATAAAAGAATACAGTAAAAAATTATATGATGCAATTGAAAAAAAATTTCAAAGGATAAATGAAAAAACTTAATCTAAGTAAATACTGAGCATAAATTTAAATTATTACATGTTGCAAACCATATTGGGAGAAAAAAAAAACAACACTATAATCTTGCAGACACATGAAATAACAGTTATGCATAAAAATTTTAAAAATATGAAAATTAGTTCCTTTTGCTAAAAAAGTAATATACAGTTTTCACAAGTATAAGAAACAAAATTATAGCTGAAAAGGAAAACATTGCATGTAATGACATAAAAGGTAAGAAAAATTACGGTTATTACTATTGTTATTGAAAAATATTAAAATTTGCATCTGTTGGACAAGAGTTAATGAAGTGTCAAATAGTTTGACAGTACCGCTCCATTGGGTACTACATATAACTCTGCCAACAAAATACAAATACACATTAGAAAAAAATTACTTATAGAAAAAAATAAATTATGGTAAATGTATCAGCTTCAAACAAAATGTTAAGAAATTTTGTAGTTGAGTTTAAACCTCAACTTTAAAATGTTATATTTTCTAGATTCACAGTCTTTCGAGAATGCTGGGTGGTGCGGATCAAAATTGTGTCCCTTACAGTTATTATATGCACAATTGCTGCAGTGAGCATTTTTATGACAATGTCCTTCTTCGTGGTTTTCACCACACCATACATATGATCGTGGTTTTGAACAGCGTTTTGCTGTATGATTAAAGGTATTACAGTTGAAACACCTAAAAATCCTAATAAAACGCTTAGCTGGATATAGAACATCATCAATACATAGATATCTATGCTTTAGAATCACGTGAGCAATGTCACCAGGAACCTCGATCACTTGATTGCATCTATTACCATCCTTGCTTCTATATTTCTTAATTAAGGTGACGGGTGGAAAGTCAGTGTTAACAGTATTACCTATTGCATGGATTACTTGATGATCATTAATATCGTTAGGGAGATTGTAGACTATTATTTTAATTTTCTTGAGTTTTCTTGAATTACCAGATATGTTTGAGAGATTAATTTGATCATTAGAGATAGATGTAGTAGCTATTGAGGAATCAAACACGGATGTGTTGAAGGATTCATTCACAGGAATGATTGAGTCTTCAAAATCTGTTTGCGTTTCTACATCACAATTTGAAATTTTTACATTCTCTGTAGATGTACCCTTTTTTAAATTTTCGAGGATTTTCCTGCTAACTTCTTTTAGGTTTTCAGTGTCCTGAATGGCTTCCTTAAATTTATTTTCTATGAAAAGTTCATGCAGCTCAATTAAATTTTTGCTTCAAATTGAAAAGTTTTAATTATCATATTTATTGCTTTATCATCTATTGTAAATTTACTAATGTTAGATTCAATTAAATATTTGATGGTTTCGGGAATAGATTTGTGAAATTCGTGCAAAGCAATGCTGAAAACTTGTGCACTGTTCATCTTCTAATCCATAATGGATTTAAATTAAATAATGATTACACTTAAAATATGGGTAAAGAAAAAACTTATGTATGGATCTATTCAAAATTTCAGAGAAAAAAAATATATACAATTCTTCAAAATACGCACTTAAAATTTTCTTATATATATATCCACTTGAATTTGAAATCTTCTGTATTTTACTTTATTTTAAAGAATTAAACTTTTATGTCTTCAAATTTTACTAAAATATGCACATTCATTACACGTATTAACTATTGATATTAAAACTTAGAACATAGAGAAAATTTATAAAAAAAATGCCATGTGCAACCATATTGCAGAAAAGAGCATCACTTGTAATCTAATTTCATCTTTAATTATTTTCATCAAAAATGACTAAATTTTGCTTCAAATGGGTTATCATCTTCATATTTTAAATACAAGTCACTTATTGTGACAAAATACTGTATTGGAGAAAAGTTCAAAACAAAAAAAAATGATGGCGAACCAATGCACTGTTTGTGCACTGGCACGTGCACCATTTTATTAAGAAGAGTTATGAACTCTTTAAACTTGAATATTACTTTACTGAATTTTAAGCTTGTAATAATTAAAATACTGTTGAGGAAAAGTTTATATGCAGTAAGAGTTCACATTAAGCCGACAACGTGATCGTATTATTATTCGGTTCAAGATCTGCCATCATTTAAAGAAAGTAATCAAAACTCATTACCTGTAGAAACTTGGTGTAGGGTGTTTTGGAACAGAGAATACAAAAAGTTGACTGGAACAAACTTTTTATTTCGAAACGTGCAGAGCTGTATAAGGAGAGTGCATGGCTTGAAGACTGCAGGAACTTCTGATTAAATAGTGAACGCGATATTTATTTAAAAAGGAAGGTATTAATGAACGTGATGTAGATCTGGTATATAATTAAACGTTACTTAAAAAAGAAGGTGGAACATGAGAGCCTTCCATAGCACATGATTAATCTTGGCACTGAGACCACACGTGGTCCGTGCACCATAACGAGTCCGCGTACTGCACACAAGCACAACTTTCTCCTACAAAGCAAACCCACGGACTGACTTTTTCCCGTGCGAGCGTTTTCATAAACACCGCGGAAAAAGTACGCCAAGCAAGGCCAAAACGATACTGCGCCAAAAATTGATCCCACGGCAAACTTGCTTTCGCCAAGGAGTGACCAGGGGAGAAAGAGCGCTCGCAACGATGCGAAACCTGTTCATTTAGAAAAAAGGTGCGTACGCCTGCAACAGTTGGCATTTCGCCAAAACGGTAAATATTGAAAAAGGAAGATGCGTAATAACTTAACTTCCGAAATTAAAACGCTAAATGTGGTAAAAAGTTGATCGATGATCAAAACATAACATAATGAATTTTTAAAGGGGAAAACTTAAAATGGATTAAATATGATACATTAAAATTAAAGATTGAATAACTAAGACTAAGGATTAAAGATATTAAATTAGAGACATTGAATTGGGAAGAATAAGAGACAATATATCAACATGATATTGTCTTTATCTTAAAAAATGGCTCAGATATAGCAATTTCAATATCTAATGTGGGTGACATTTTGAAAAATCTGATTTTTTGCCTGCGACAGCACTCGTATTTATCAATCGACTCCGATGTGAGTGAGCATGTGCACAGCAATTACTAAGGTCTCGAACAAGTTCACTGGTTTGCCTCATCCACCATGTTGTCTTAAAATGGCTGGCATTTTAAGAAATCGGCAAATTTAGCAGCCAAATATAAGTTAATTTAAATAAAAGTAGCTTGGATAAAGTTGACTAATTTCGCGAAATTCTCATTCATAATGATTTAGTATTGATAAAAATTAGTATCGAATCTCCTATATTCGGTTTCCACTAAATTGAGCTTCGTGTGTTTGAATAATATAAGTTGGCTTTTTAAAAATAAGGAATATGAAAGTTACCTCTTCCTCCCGGCACTGGCCGGAAGGATTTTTGGTATTAAATTTTTCCAATTCCTACTTTTCCAATACATTTCCTTCTTTAAACTGTGCCTAACCGCTAACCAGTATATAAAGGAAAACATATGTGGTCATTCCTGCTGTGGGTTCAAAGGAGTTATGAATAAAGGGGAGGAGACACATAGTGTATTGTCTACCGTCTTGCGTATGACATAATTGAGGAGATTCCCACAAGATGGCTGCTGTTTTTCTTTTTTAAACCGAATCAACAGTTTCTGACTACATGCAGGACAATCTTCCACCAGTAAATTTGAATAGAAAATATTGTCTTACTTAAGCCCTTTATTCGCATAAAATTTCTCGCACAAATATAGCAAAATTTCTATTTGTTTTTACTGATGTCATTTTGCCCAAATATTATAATTTTTTTTTCATTGACACTTTCAAGAAGTTCTTTATATTATCACAATATGGCGGAAACGTAGAGCCTAACTATCGACAAAGTAAACGTCAACCAGTAAAAATGAATATAGGTTTTTGACATTACTTGTATTTGAAATTTTCCATTAATACGGTTATTAAATATTGAGAAATTTCCATTTCAATTTGTCGGGTGGAAATTTGTCCCCTCTGTAATCCACCCATGCGAATCAGTTGCAGTTGAAGCTTCACTGCAAAATGAAGAACTTTTCGAAATTTAAAAGAAAAAGATTTTTAATGATTTGAAGAATAATGTGTATCTTTGAACATGATCTAACAGAATTTTTTCTGAAATTATGCATGCCTGTAAAGTGACGCCTCCGCCTTTTTAACGAGGCACTATGAAACAATTCATATCCATACCATACTACAGAAACCTGTCGGAGAAAATCTCGCATCTTTTAAAATCTTTTAGTATATTTAACATGAAACCACTTTTGCAGGAGTTGATTGCCTCTAAGCCAAACTTCCACCAGTAAATTTAAATAGGCATTTTCTGCTTATTTAAATGCCTTATTAATGCGAAATTTCAGTTTTAAATAATGGCAAAAACATATTTTTATTTTTTACTGGTGGGAGTTTGCTTCGCCGGCAGTGAAGTCCTTCATTTACGCCATATTGTGACAACGTAGACAACCTCCTTGTAGAATCAGTGCAAAGAAATAATACCTGGTCAAACTGCCATCAGTAAAAATATGTAGAAATTTTAACAATATTTATGAGAAAAAAATTTCATGAAAAAGCCGCTAAAATAAGGCAAAGTTTTCTATTCAAAATTTACTGGTGGAAGTTTGCCCATGCGGCAATCAGAAACTGTTGATCCGATGTTAAAAATAATAAGCCGCCATCTTGTGACAACCTTCTCAGTTACTTCACTTGCAACTGGTAGACAATACACTAAATGTCTCCTCCTCTTTATTCATAACCTCATTATATTTACATCTTTTATCCCACAGAAATCTTTACAAGGTTCTGTCTGTAATTTTAAATACAAGTACCCCTGTCCTCCAAGGAAAGGAATAATATATGGAATCCTATGTAAACAGTGGCTGTACCTTGGAGATACGATTAAAAGAACACAAGCCTGGCTTTAATTCAAGAAATTTAAACTCCAAAATTGTAGTCCACGTCATAGAATAGATCGTTTTACAGATTTTGGGATGGCCAAGGTCATGCATTCAAACTGCAACCTTTACAAAAGCCTTTATTTTTCATGAGGCATAGTTTACTAGTACCGCCAAATAACCACCCAATGAAGCTACCTCACACCAGATTATACCATCTTAACCTGACTCAATCACCCATCTACGTGTTAAATTGTTTCTGGCACACGCTCTCAATTGTAAGTTGAATTATGTTATCTCTCGTGATTTTGCGTTTAATTACATTATTGAAGATGAACTTTGAGTAATTTTAAGCCTTTAATGTTTTGTTTTTTAAATGTTTTTTATGGGCTTTTTAACTAATTAATTAAATTGTCTGTATTTTTGTAATAGTTTTTAATCCACAAGTTTATTAGATATTCCACAAAAGAGTCAAAAATCATTAACGTCACCCTATTAAGAGTTTTCATGCAGTCACATGCTCAAATTCCTCCTCGTGTTCGAGCTGGTTTCACATAAAAAAAAATTGTTCTCATTTTGTTTCCGGCTACTATTTCATGACGAAAGTAAAACTTCATCCATTAATCAATCAAACAATAAAATAATATAAATAAAACATAAGTATGGCAGCTATGTAATCGAACTATTTGCGTAAACTGTGAAATAATCATACTGGAAAAAAGCTGCAGTAAATAGCAAAATCTTTGGCGATTTCTTTGGCTATTAACCTTTGGCATATACACTGTGAAAAACAATTAGGGGAGCACATGGTTTTAACGAAATTACTCAAATATTTACACCGATAAGTAACGTAAAATAAAACATCCATAATTTAAAGTGTTGTTGAAAACAGATAAAGAAAACTTCACATCAAATCAAAAACTAGAAAAAGGAGATAAGTGCAGAAATCGGGATTTTTCAGAAACGTCTGTTTCACTGCCTGAGTTTGTTAAATTCAATTGCTCAGGTTGTGTTTTGAGAAAAGGTGGCTTGAAAATGTCACAACAACATGATTTACCACAATCCACGGCTTGGCGAGTTATCGGGATCGTTGAATTTGGGGAAACACAGCGAAGTGTAGTGAACGCTGTTTGAGTTGCAAAAAGTGTCCATGAAAGGCTGTGGAATCGATTCCAAGACACATGGAATGATAGACATCGACAAGGGCAAGGTCAGCCATGTGCTACCACATAAACTGATGACCGATATATCCTGTTAACAGGTCGTCGAGGCAAAACAGGCAATGTCATTCAGTGACAAACACAGTTGTTCCTGGGAACAGGACAATGGGTGGTCAGCCAAACAGGCCTAAATAGCCTTCATCAGGGTGGTCTCTATGCACATAAGCCAATGGTCTGTATTCCATTGACCTCAAGCCAATGTGTGGCCGAAAGAAGGTGGGGAACTGAACATCGAGTTTGGAGGCAACGTTGTTGGACTCAAATTCTGTTTACAGACGAGTCCTGACTCAGTCTGGATGTGACATAAGATGTGTTTTGGTATGGAGAGAAAGAGGCACTCAAAATAATCCCATATTCGTTCGTGAAAGATCGCATTACAGACGAGGTGAGTTGATGCTATTGTCTGGAATCAGCATAGGTGGAGGTACGGGCCTGCATATAATTCGGAATGGCACTTTGACGGTCGGAAGTTATACAGACGAGATACTGAGACCTTATGTCATATTTTATGTTGCAGCAATTAGGAATTTCTTTTTTTCCAGGCATGATAATGCCAGACTCCATACAGTTCGTCTTGTGGAAAACATGCTTCAAGCTAAAACAATACAGCGTATGGAATGACCAGCATGCTCTCCTGACCTAAATCCGATCGAGCATGTCTGGGACAGTCTCAGACGACGCATTGCTGCGAGACTGAGGCCTCCTTTTACAGTCAGGAACTTGGAGATTGCAATTCTTGAGCAGTGGAACAGTATTCCCCAAAGTCTTATCGATAACCTCATCGCATCCATGTTAAATAGGTGTGCAGCAGTATTAGCTGTTCGAGGAGACCACACGCCATATCAAAAATCTTGCATCATTTCTAAACATTACCTTTTTTATCATTTATATGAAACCAAATTGTTGCCCTAAACCATCTTTTCATGTTCTTTTCATCTTTTCAAAGAATAAAAGCTCCCTTACAATTTTTTTGCGTCTTTTTTTCGGTATTGCCCATTGATACACGTGTACTATTCATTTTATGCCCATACATGGCTGTCTTGCTCTGCTCTCTTCACTTTTTTGCTTGCTCCCCTAATTCTTTTGAGCAGTGTAGTTAAAAAGAACGCATGCCTGTTAATAACATTTCAAAACTTTAATAAAATACAAATTTGATATTTTTCATATAAAAATACATTATGGTATTGTTAGTGGGCAATCTAAAAAATATATAAAATGTAACAAAAACACAATAAAAGTTTTTAATTAAAAAAAATAAAATATCATGTGTGAAGCATGAATTATGAAACACTTTCCAACACATCCTGAGAGCTGAAACGACACCTCACTGATAAATAAGATAAAAGGCGAAATATTGAAGATATATATGATAAAAGAACATAATAGTTTAAAAAAGAAATAATACACTTATAAAACCAGTTTAATCAATTACTGTCTATAGTCAGAAAAATAGTTGAATTACATTGTGCACCCCTGTATATGATCTATAGATTTGCATATAACTACATAGTATATGCTAAATAACAATTCATTTGAAAAACGCATCACACAGTTGAAAATTCACATTTTAAAAATTTTGTCCATAGACTGAAATGCTCTGAAATTCTTTTTACAGCACTCTTTATTATCTATAGATTTTTACACATAACACATATTAAGCTAAAATGTATTCTATTAAGAAAAAAAAACGCATAACAAAACTAAAAACGCATATACAACAATTCCCAATCATAAACGGTAATGTATCCATGCCTTTGCGTAATCCTCTATATGATTTATTACTATTACGCAAGCTTCTCTTAGTATAACAAAATATTATTCAGCAGGAAAATGCATAGCGCATTTAAAAATTACTCTTGAGCAATTCACGTTCATAGGCAGTAATTCTTACGAATTTGTTTCTCTGCAGCCTTCGCTGCCATCGAAATACTCAAGGCCAGAGGACACGAGTTGTGACGCCGTCACTAATCGACCGACTTCTCCCTAGTGTTGGAATTCACACCGGAAAATTTTGAATAGCAATTTTCTTTTTTTTTTCTGGAATATCTATTATCTTATAAAACAATAATAACTATTTAAACTTACTGATGAAAATTCGGAATCCCTAAATAAAATTCAGCCAGATGCGGAATGCCATAGTGTTGCCGCATCTGGCTGATTTTTTATTCGGTCATTCCAAATTCTCACCAGTAATGTTTAAATAGTTATCATTGTGTTATAAGGAGATAGATATTCCGGAAATAAAATAAAAGAAAATTGCTATTCAAAATTTTCCTGCGTGAATTCCAACACTAGTGAAAAATCGGTCCATTAGTGATGACGTAACAATTCCTGTCATCTGGCCTTGAGCATTTCGATGGCAGCGCCATATTTCATCAATAAAATTAATTGACACCATATAATATGCATAAATTTATTTAAACTTAAAAACACATGACAAAACTGAAATCGTAATTCCCGAAATTCCCGCTTATAGCCAGTAAATGTATGATAAATGCTACGAAAAACTTTTTTTCACAGTAAGCATCTTATAAGTGCATCTCAGTAAAATATATCTAATCAAAAACAACTCGTTGTAAATGATACCGCCAAGCCACAAACCTAAAACGTAGGCCATAAAAAGAAGTAATATCACATAAAAAGAAGCGAAGAAGAAGTGCATACTCCGAGTGCCGTGTAAAAAACTGTCACTACTTATAATGTTTCCAACGGACACAGAGTGCGGTAATGTATGTGAAAACTACTTGGCGATTTGTTTAACAATTTTCTTCTTGTATTACTTATCCCATTAAACTGTGAAAAGTTGAAGCTTTTAGTGTTTACATGCCTATTCTTATTTAACATCATGGGATGGATTTGTTGATTTTATTTATCATTATTTGAACGAGAAAGACCAATTTTACGAGGAGGATTTTCTAAGTAAACATATAATAAACATTTCGAGTTTTTAAAATTATAATAAAAAACAATTATCATATGAATATTAATAATACAACTAATAATAGACGTTAACTAAAGTAAGATATATTGCGGTAAAGCCTACGTAAACGGAATTTCACATGACAAGGGAAAAATCTGTTCTAGTAAGGCTTCTGTTACAATAGTAAATAATATTCCTTATGTTGGAAACACGACATTTTACGTTTAAGAAATAATTCTGTTATAAATTGGATCCATTTTACCAGTTTTCCCTTTAATTTTGAAACAGTGTATTATTAAACGTATTTATGTAATTAAAAATTGTGCCTAAAATATTGAAAAGTGTAATTGTATAATAATAGATGATTACCACAATTACATACCATTTCCTGCTTGTCTTTCGAATCTTTCTGATTTATTACGGATCTTCCTCCTACAAATATTTATAGAGTGATTTAATGAGAATTTAAAATTAAATTTTTCGACTTTCACAATTTTTCGAAATTGATATAGGTACTGCATAAATTAAATATACGCTTGTCGGTCGCCAAGCAGTTTTTACATACCGTACCTCACTTCGTTTTCTTTGCAAACATTATGAGTATTGATAGATTTTTACACGGCACTCGGAGTAAGCACTTCTATATAGCTTCATTATATGTGATATCACTTCTTTTTATGACTGACGTTTTAGGTTTAGGCTTCGCGGGATAATTTACAACGAGTTGTTTTTGATTAGATATCCTTTCTTTTTGTAAGAAGATAAACGAAAGATGATAGAAGTAAAAAAAAAATTAATTGTGATGCTATAAACTTTTCAAAACTGTAATATATTTAGTAAGACATAATGTTGGACTTTTTAAAAGTAATTAACAATCATTTTCTCGATCCTTATAAATCTCAGAAGAAATCATTTATTATTTAGAAATGATAAAATATGTCGAACTAACCAGCAATATTTTTTACTGTTGTTCTATAAGCCATACGGTGATTCCTTAATTAACTCATCAAGGATTTTATCCTAATAATTTTGGAAAAACTGCCTTTATATTTTCAAAATTCACATCATTTTACACAAAATATGTAAAGACTTAAAAAGAGACTGAATAATGAGCATTTATTTTATCACCGTGCATGCTTGAAGTAATTTTTAAATAAAATTAGTTTTTTTTTATTTCAGGAAAGCCAACGCCCCTCCGATAAGCTTGGCAGAAACTCAGATTATCTGATTAAGTTTTTTTTAAATGTTTTCATAAGCTCTAACACTTGTTGGATTTTCTGAATTTTCAATGCATGTACTTTCTAAATTCCTAATTGTTTTTTACTTTTTCATATACTTCGGATAATTCATATGATAAATTACAATTAATTTCAATAAAAGTTCAGAATTCAATATTTCATCGTTATGAAATGATTTTCCCTAATTTCGGTCATATTTGTAAATTTTTAAGTAGCTCTACTATCTGATTAAAAATTAATTAAAAGCTATTTATGGCATATTGATAGCATTCTTTAATTACCAAGTCCAAAACAACAGAGTCGATTAGTTTAATAACTACCTTTATTAATCTTTTTATATGAAAAGGAGAACGAAAAATTCCAACAAAACTGCCAACAATTTATTGAAAAAAAATGAAAAAAATTATGTAATAAAAAACCAGACTGACGGTAATTACCTTTGTAAATTGGCTGGAATTGAATAAATTGCAAAGTTTGGAATGTTGAAAAAATATTTGATTATATGTGCGTTTTAGTATAAAAGCAATACAGAAGAGAACATTTTCTCGCTCCTTTCAATATAATAAACAGTAATCCTAAAGTTCTGTCAAATTGTTTTCATGACTATAAGTACTCTGTGACTCACTAAAGTGCTTACATTATCTTTCTGAGCATGTTCTGTGTATCTCTGTAGTCGGTGTTTATCTAGAATCTTTCAAAAATCGAGGTCCACTGGCACGTTTCTATAATCTATTTTCTCCTCAAATGTCAGCCGGACATTTCGCGATGATTATTGTGCGCAGTACCTTCGTCAAAAATCATTCCGATTTCGTGCATAATAAAATTTCATTTAATTGTTATTAAATTTTGTGTGCAAAAATACCCATACTATTGGAATTTTAAAAGGGTGTGTGCTGAAATCTTGAAGCATCTTTAATAAAGTGGATAATAGAAACATCTTTCATAAAGTAGAAATCTGGATCGTTGAGCTTTTAGACGAACAAATTGAATTCATATTCAACTTTCAAGTAACATGATAAAATTTTGTAGAGATTGAAATAGTACAAATTCATTATGATGCATGCCACTCAGTAAATATCCATCGGTTGTAATATAATCAAGATCTTTTAACCTTCAGACTACCAAAAAAAAGTATATGCAAGAACTACCATTCGGGTCCATTGGACCCATATGTAAAATATATAGGATTTCAAAATATACAAAACACCCATTTATCTACAATGAATATATTTGTTATTAATGCACCTTATACAATATATAAAAGTGATATATATAGTAATAGAGTAAGAAAGTAACACATACAGTAAGAAAGTAATATATATAGTATATTATAATGACTACAAAACGTTTTTCATCATAATAAAATTATTCTGTACATGAAGTACAAATAACGACGGAATGTTCTCCGCAAACATTTTTCGTACACTTCTTGCATAATGTTCGTGTTTTTCGATCTTTTTTAGAGGGACAAATATGACATCTTGATTTTTTTCGTGGCGGTTCAAAACTATTTGCGTAAAGTTGTTCTGAAGTAGATGTTGAGACGGCGATACCTCCTTCACCTACTAATTCTTCTGCAAGTTGAATAATGAAATTCCGCCTTTTTTTCATTTTCGAATCACATTCAGCATTCAGTGACAACCATATTATGTATGCATTCATCGCACTTATATCGATCATATTATAAAATACAATCAAAGGCCACCGACGTGTCATGCGTTTCACACTATATGCTCTTACCATTTTGTCCATCGTATCTACTCCGCCTTTGGTTTTATTATAATCTAGGATTATTTGTGGCTTTTTTTCTAAGCTGTTGTCAATATCATAAGTGTTATGCATTGTGCTTAGCAAAGTAACAATTCTACCTTTTCTGGGACAGTAAGAGATGATGGTCGCCTTCTCTTGAAACCCAAATAAAGTAGAATATACAGAACGATGTTTTGGATTTGTGAACACAGCGGGTAATTCAGGTTTATTTTTTCGAATTGTTCCAATAAGAGATATTTTTTTTAAAGTAAGATGTGTTGCTAATGCATATGACGTAAAAAAGTTATCACATGTAATATTACGACCAGAATTTTCAATTTCCTTCGTCAATCTTTTAACTACATTTTCTCCCTGATCAGATTCTCTTACTTCATTTTTGCCTGTATATAGTTCCAGTTTCCAAGCATACGATGTTACGCTGTCACAAATAACCCAGAACTTCAATCCATACTTTCCAGGTTTAGATGGCATATACTGACGGAAAGGACATTTTCCACGAAAAGAAACTAATTGCTCATCGACAGTCATAGACCAATTAGGAATATAAGGGTCTTGTAAATAGCTATTCCACAATTCAAAGCATTCTCTTATTGGCTCTAATTTATCAGTTGATCTTCTTTTACGCCTCTCAGCAGCATCATCAAATCTTATGACACGTAATATACTTGTGAATCTATTGCGACTCATAATGTCCCGAAATATTTGTCTTCCATTTTTTATGCTCCAAAGTTCGCTTACTGTTTCATTTTTCGATTTATATACTCCAATAAGTAATAAAAGTCCGATGAATTTTTTAAGTTCTATAATATCTATAGGTTTCCACTCTTTATCGAATACTCTATTGCCTTCCGCGTTTGTCCATTTTACTATAATTTCCAAAAGTCTTTTTCGGAAATAGATAAGAAATGAGGATGATATGGAATCCACTTCACGATTTGCAAATCTTGAAGGTCCAGATTTTTCACGTAAAATATTGATTTCAGTACGTCTTCCTTGTGGTCTGGCAACTTCATTCTTATACCAGATCTGTGAATTATTTTTGGAAACAAAAGTAGAATTTGAAGTACTTGTGGTTGCTACATTTACTTCATTGGAATCATTATCAGATTCTGAGTAGGAATCAGAAATTTCATTATGTATTTCAACATAATCTACTTCACCTTCATCAGACGACAGATTTTCATCATCGGTGTCGAATTCTATATCGTCCGGATTTTCCATAATTTTTTGAATTTCCTCTTGAGTCAATACTTTTTTTCTGTTCATCTTCAATTCAGTTTTTAACAAAAAATAAGTTAGGAAATAAGAAAATGATGAATATTTGTAAAATAACAAAGCACGTACAAACTACACTTATTACTTGTCTTCAAATATCAAGTCCTATTTTCAAAGAAAAGACTCAAAAACATCAATAGACACCATTCGCTCACTAACTGTGTCTGTTGATAAATGACTCTCTGAACCAGAAGTAACCTTTTATATATAGAGCACGAAGTTTACTAGATCAGTCTAGAATGTTCTCAAAACTTCATTATAAAGTCGCCAAATTTGGCGAGATTGGCGCTAAAAATCCATCGCCAAATGGGCGATAAACAGCCAATTATGGTAACCCTGTTCCTCCTCATGATTTATGGCAACCCTAGAAAAAGAAAGCAACAGTATATTACGTTTGTTTTAATGTTGGGTCCAATGGACCCGCGTGGTAAACAATGAAACAAATTAAAAATAGGTAAAAAATTTCGAACAAAATTTTAATCGCAATTGCATATACATAGAGGAGACAATTGCAGGAAAAGTCATGTAATCGCGAAACTTTGAATGCTATTTTTCATGAGAAAAATTTACATTAAATATTGCTGTCGGGTCCAATGGACCCGTCTGGTAGACGGAAGGTTAACGCTAAAACGCCCGGAAGGATTCGATTCGAGTACGACCATACGATTAAATATCAATTGGAACAAGAAATTCTTTCACAAAATAAGTTAAATTTTAAAAACGCAGATTTACGTTAAATAAATCAGTCAAATAATTTTAAATAAAAATTCTGGTATAAAATATTTTTATGAAACTTGAGTAAAATTTCCGGGCGTTCTAGTGTTAAATGACCTTGTAAACGAACTGTAAATAGTTCAATGCCGCCTTATAATAGAGAGCTTAGCTGGGTCGAGTGCGGAAACATGCACCCTATTAAAATCCGTGCGTGTATCTATCTATGTAACCTCAAAAACTCGGAAACCACAGGGCGCAGGGCTACGAAATTAGGCACACGGGTTGCTTGTAGGGGACTCAAGAATGATTGGGGCCAAAAATTCGAAAATTTTAAATAGGGTTTTTTTAACGTTTCTAACGAGTTTTTGCCTTTTTTTTTTTTTTCGACCATTAATCGCGCGAGTTCTTACCAGTTTTAAATGTTTACTGCAATGTGAGCTATACTAATTACGTACGCCACGATGCAATACTAAGAAGCTATAGCCGGTATTACGATAATTCTTTTAGCTCACATGCAAATATAAGTAGAGATATACATATTACGTACGCCAAGCTGCAATATAGGAATCAATGACTTTCAACTGGTATAAATCAAAAACTAATTAATATTTTTACATGAAACTTTCAAAGGTTTGAACTACTCATATAGACAATTCAAATACCGTAAACCGCAAAAAAAATCCGATAATTACGCATTGCTATAGATCTATCAAAAGATTTTGGACTGACCAAGAATTTAAAAAGTGCAAAAAAACAGCAATTTTAACCCTTTATCTACTGACGGTACTTATAAGAACTACTCACTTTAAACTTTCATCCCATAGTGAATATTACTAATATTCTAATGGTACTTTGCAAAAAACCCTCTGTTAACTCCACTTTAACGAGTTACATGACAGCAGAAGTTCTAGGTTTGTTATTTTAGTGAGGAAGGAGGCTATCTTTGAAACAGTCGATCGGTTTTGTGCCGATATTTTGTACGGATTGTCACGCTCGTCCTTTTATTGCTGCAAACACAGTAAAGGACATAAGATAAGTGTCGGATTTTTTTATGTGTTCTTTATGATCTTAAAATACAGTTTGACTAGCAATTTTAGATGAACGGTGTATGTATTGGATTTAAAAGTTGAATTACTCTTTGGTACTTAGTACCGTCAGTACACTGTGTGTTGGAGAAAATCTTCTTGTTTACTTTTCGTCTGTGTAGTTATCCATCTTTTTCATCTACTTCAAAATGTAATTACTAAAATGTAGTGTAGTAATGATTTCCCTGGTATTTCTTTTCTATTTCATTGCTATTTGTTATAGGAAATTGAAAAAATAGGCACTGACTCGTTTTTGCTGTGCTAGAAATGAAATATGCAAATTCATATATTGCATATGCGGAGATGCGAGAGGACACGTCCTTGGAATATAGAGGTCGCATAACTAAAGGACTGCAAACAGATCGAAATCTAAAAAAAAAATAGTTTTTTTAACCCTTTCATGGGCAAAGCATTTTCAATTCTAAAGTGTTAAATGATTGGCACTGGAATTCGCCAAAAGATTTATTTGTAAATGAGAAAAAGCCTACATGGTATTATTTGAAATACTTTGTGGGTTTTCTGTTACGATATTTTAGTCATAGTGTACTACTGATGATACTTTAAAGTACCACTTTAATTAATCACCTATAAATAATTAAATTGTGAATATTTATTTTATGTTTATCCTTTCATTTTCATTGTAGTAACTGAAAAATAGATTGCAGTAGATCACAATGCAGTAGAAAAAGGGTTAATATCGCATTTACTAAAAACTTATTCCCCGGAATCCACTTTACTTTTGTTTTCTGAGTCACGTGGCACGCCCCATTCTATAGAAACAAGAATTTTGTTTCTATCATAAATAGATCTCGAGCTATAGAGTTGTCCAAATCTCGTTTTGGACAGTCCTGAAAATATAAACTAGACAGAGTACTAAAAAACGTTTGCAAAATCGTTTGGCATCAGTTGGCGGATATTCCTTTCATTTACTGTTCATTGCATTTCATTATGTTTGAAATAGTTTAATATCATTTAAATACAGTGCAAAAGATATTTTCCGTAGAGATTACATAAAGGAATTTTTTGCGTGACACTGTAAATGGGTGACAAATTCTTTGCTCACTATATTCTGCAGAAAGCATGTTTTTGTGCATCTTCTAAATCCATAGAAGTTGATTATATTTGAAATAGTGTTACACTTACATCATTATAATGAACTTCAAACAATTTCCTCCATTAACCGTAATACAACTGAATACTTTAGAGTGTCCATGTAAACGAAGTGTAAATCTACATACTTTTCAATAGTGCGCATGGTATGATAAATCTCAATATTAATTATCAGTTACATGGTAATTCCAGCCTACTTACGTTAGTTAGAGCAAGGCCAAAAGAACAGAGACAAAAGACCGACAGACAAGCCGAGGTTATACACAATTTACAACTATAAGTGCTAATTAGTTTTAATTTATGTTCTGTACATCGGGCAATGATTTCCGTCATCTGGTAAACCCTCGTTAAACATAAAGGAAACGTAAATTTGGCCGAAAAACAAAAACTACTTATACTAGAATATATACTAGTATACTAGTATATACATAGTATAAATTATATAAGTATATAAAACTCGGATAATATTCAAACTTGAATTCTATAAATGATGCAATATAAAAGCTTCCGCTTTTATATTTAATATTAATAATATTAATAACGGTTTAGTAATCAATCAAATATTATCAATGATTATACTTTAATACTATGAAAATCAATCTTTGTTCACAATAGCGAGGAAGTTTTTAATAGGATTTTTGTTTGCAAATACATGATATCCTGCTACTTAAGATTTCACAAAATAAGACTGAAGAAAATATCCAACCTACATATTCAAGAACTAAATTGAAAATGGCTGACGTCGTGATAACAACTCATATCAGTTAGACCTCGTGACTTGATAACATAGTCATGATCTGCAATCTGATTAACTGAGTATTTCTTTTCTGACTCTAAGTACGGTAAGTCCACTATTTTTCGATATGTATATATCGAATAATAATATGTTGTATGAATATATAATTTGTTGCTTTTTATATGAATGTTTAAGTATAGTTGTTATTTTTAAAGTTTTGCAATGTTGGTATAGCGTATTATAACATATAAAACTTGGTTAATACTCATACTTGAATTCTATGAAGGATGTAATAAAAAACTTCGCTTTTATAGGAAATTTAAGTTACTTCTAAATATATTATTATCCAGTTAAACAATGAATGATCATACTTTAGCAGTATAAAAATCAATCTTTGTTCACTAGAGTAAGAAAGTTATTTAATAGGATTTTTGCTTGCAAATATATAATAACATGTTACTTAAGATTTTACAAAATAATAGACATAGAAATAATAGACAATAGAAATAATAAAAAAAAAATTAATATTTTTAATTTTTTAAACTGAGGAACTTATTAATATATCGCTTTTAACGTTTCGAAGTGTATAATTATAGGTTATAATGAGGGTAGGATGATAACATAAAGATTTATAATTATTTAACTACAGCATAGTGAAAGTTACAATACATATATACTAAACAAAAACATAGTGAAAGTTTTAAAGTCTTATATACAGATAGATACGCAAACTCACTTTTGATAAATTGTAATTTTTTCTGCTAACTTGTAATACTTGAATTGACTTGAATTTGACTTAATATGATTCATTGATTACTTGTATTTGAAATCTTGATTGGTTGATTGATTGATTGATATGATTGAATACTTTTATTTTAAATCTAATTGAACTTTTTAAAAGCATTTTTGAAATTTTTTTTATAATTTTTTAAAACTAGATTTTTATTTTTTAAATTTTGGAAAACTTCTATATTTATTTTTTAATTTTAATTATTATAACTTTTTTCTTTTTTCTTTTTACTTAAAAATATTTTTATTAAGTATATATATGTATGTATGTGTGTGTGTGTGTGTATAAATATATATATAAACCTATTGCTTCTATACGACAAAAAAGAAGATATATATTAAACTATAACATGTTGAAAGTCATGTACATGTACAAGCAGGTAAACTCGCTTTTGCAAACTTAATTTATGAAGTTTTTTAAATATTATTTTAATTTTGATAACTTAATTTTTTAAAGTTTTAATTTTTTTTAATTTTGTAAACTTTATATTTTTTTCAAAGTTTTAATTTTAAATTTTATAAAGTTTTTTTCAAAGTTTAATTTTTTAAAATTTTATAAAGTTTTTTTTTTCAAAGTTTTAATTTTAAATTTCATAAAGTTTTTTTCAAAGTTTTAATTTTTAAAATTTTATGAAGTTTTTTTCAAAGTTTTAATTTTTAAATTTTATAAAAGTTTTTTTCTTTTAAAGTTTTAATTTTTAAATTTTATAAAGTTTTTTTTTCAAAGTTTTAATTTTTAAATTTTATAAAAGTTTTTTTCTTTCAAAGTTTTAATTTTTAAATTTTATAAAAGTTTTTTTTCTTTCAAAGTTTTAATTTTTAAATTTTATAAAGTTTTTTTTCTTTCAAAGTTTTAATTTTTAAATTTTATAAAGTTTTTTTAAACTTTTTAATTTTAAAAAGTATGAATTATAATGTTAAGATTATTAATTTAATGTTTTAAACCTATGATTTTTAATTTTTATAAAGTTTTTTTTTTCAAAGTTTTAATTTTTTAATTTTTAATTTTTTTTTTCGAAGTTTTAATTTTCAATTTTTATAAAGTTTTTTTTAAATAAAAAAAAAGTATAAATTATAGTATTAAGATTATTAGCTTAAAATTTTAAACTTGTATTATATTTTTTTAATTATTAAAGAATTGTTGATTTCTTAAGTTATACATATACAAATTATACTCTAACACTCTATTTAAAGTTCTAAAATATATAGCAAAATGAACATACACTTTGGAAAAATAAACACACATATTAGTATTGATGTGATTGATATGATTGATATGATATATATTATGTTATTGGTTTTATTCTTTTTTGGAGAATAGTATTAACTTTTATAATTTATGAAAAGTATGAGTCATCGTATTAAGACTTTTAGTGTGATATTTTATAGATATGTTATACATTTTAAATTGTTATAGGATTGTTTATTTCTTTAGTTATACATGTACAAATTATAACATCCCATTAAAAGTTGTAATAGGGATACCATACTCGGACACTTTGAAAAAAAAATAAACACACAGATTAAAGAGGATAGAAATACATTTTGTTTTAAGCAATTCATTTTGGATGGCGGTTTTATCCTTTTTGAAGAATTGTATGATAACAGTTTTTATATACAGGGTGAATGATATATATATTATGTTATTGGTTTTATCCATTTTTGAAGAATAGTATGGTAACACATGGTAATAGTTTTTATATACAGGGTGAATGATATGTATTATGATAATGGTTTTATCCTTTTTTGAAGAATAATATGGTAACACAAGGTAATAGTTTTTATATACAGGGTGAATGATATATTATGTTAATGGTTTTATCCTTTTTTGAAGAATTGCATGGTAACATATGATAATATTCATTATTAATAAGCGAATAACGGTTGTTTATACAAGTGATGGGGTGATATATATAATGCTAATGGTTTTACTCTTTTTTGGAGAATAGTATTAACTGTTTTTAATTTTTGAAAAGTATGAATCATAGTATTAAGATTTTTAGTTTGATATTTTATAAACATGATATATATTTTTAATTATTATGTGATTGTTTATTTGTTTAGTTATAAACGTACGAATTATAACATTTCATTAAAAGTTGTAATAGGGGGTACCATATTCTATCACTTTGAAAAATAAACACATAGGTTAGAAGAGTATAGCAATATATTTTATTATTTTTAAAAATTCATTTTGAATGGTGGTTTTATCCCTTTTTGAAGAATTGTGTGGTAACACAAGCTAGCAGTTTTTATATACAGGGTGGATGATAAATAAATATTATTTAATTGAACACCGTTACTTAGATAAAATTTGAAATATTATATATTTTTTCTTTTTTAGTATAGTATTATATGAATACTTAGTAATAGTTTACTTAATTGAATACAATTTTTTGTAAAAATGTTATATGAATACTTAGTAAATATTATTTAATTGAACACAATTACTCAGGCAAAATTTGAAATATTATATATTTTCTTCTGTTTAGTATAATATTATATGAATACTTAGTAAATATTTACTTAATTGAATACAATTACTTAGACAAAATTTGAAATATTATATATTTTTTTTCTTTTTAGTATAATATTATATGAATACTTAATAAATACTTACTTAATTGAATATAATTTCTTAGACAAAAATTTGAAATATTGTATTATTTTTTTTTATTTAGTTTAATATTATATGAATACTTAATACATATTTACTTAATTGAATACAATTACTCAGATAAAATTTGAATTATGAAATTTATTTTTCTATGTAGTATAATATTATATGAATACTTAGTAACTATTTACTTAATTGAATACAATTTCTTAGACAAAATTTGAAATATTATATTTATTTTTTCTTTTTAGTACAATTTAAAAATATCTCGTGATAACTTATATGAATACTTGGTAACTATTTACTTAATTGAATGCAATTTTTAGCAAAATGTTATATGTATACTTAGTAAATATTATGTAGAAATATTATTAAATGTTTTGGAATTACTTAAACAAAATTTGAAATATTATATTTATTTTTCTTTTTAGTATAATATTAGTTGAATACTTACTAACTATTATTTAATTGCACATAATTACTTAGATAAAATTTTAAATATGATATTTATTTTTTCTTTTTAGTAAATATTTACTTAGTTAAATACAATTTCTTAGAGAAAATTTGAAATATTATAAATTTTTTGTCCTTTTTAGTACAATATTAGTTGAATATTTAGTAAATATCATGTTGAAATAGTGTTAAATGTTTTGCAATTACTGAAAACATGATTTGAAATATTTACTTAATTGAACACAATTACTTAGACAAAATTTGAAATATTATATATATTTCTTTTTAGTAAATATTATATGAATACTTAATAACTATTTATTTAATTGAATACAATTTCTTAGACAAAATTTGAAGTATTGTATTTATTTTTTTCTTTTTAGTATAATATTATATGAATACTTAGTAACTATTTATTTACTTGAATACAATTTCTTAGGCAAAATTTGAAATATTGTATTTATTTTTTCTTTTTAGTATAATATTATATGAATACTTAATAAATATTTATTTACTTGACTACAATTTCATAGACAAAATTTGAAATATTGTATTTATTTTTTTTTCTTTTTAGTATAATATTATATGAATACTTAACAAATATTTACTTAATTGAATACAATTACTTAAACAAAATTTTGAAATATTATATTTATTTTTTTCTTTTTAGTATAATATTATATGAATACTTAGTAACTATTTACCTAGTAAGCAAGTAATCCCTATTGGCTCACAATGAATGCCTACAGGAATTTGATAAAATATTAGAGATATCGCCAAATTGGCGTCACTTTCGCTGACTAATTTTGGTTGCAACCCTCTTTTTAGTATGGATATGCATAAAATGCTGTTTAATAACCAACGAGTATTTTCTACATTTCAAATGAAAATCAAATTTCAAATTATTTTTGCTTAAAAGGCGCAAGGACCAACTTAGTGAAAAAGATTCCATGCCGGGAATCGAACCCGGGTCATCAGTATACCGCACTGACGTTCTACCGCTAAACCACATGGAACGATACCCAGCCTGGAACTTCTCACTATTACAAGTTGGCAAGGCTACAAACGCAGCACAAGATGGAATATTTTCCGTGAGCCACCAACATGGGGCAAACACAGACACTTAATTAAATCCAGCATCGATGAAAGATCGATGTATTCGCAGCATCGAGTATTTTCTATTTAGTAAAATATTATATGAATATATAGTAACTAATTTCTTAATGGAATACAATTTCTTAGATAAAATTTGAAATGGTTTTAGAACAAAAAATAAAAGACAAAATATGTTTCACTTGCATAATATTTATTAATCATTTTCAATAGTTATAGAAAGACAAATAATTTTAGAAAGGTGTAGATATTCTAATCAATTTATATGTTTAGACAAAGTTTTCATTTATGCATTTTGATAAGATGATGTATAAACTCAAAGTCGAGATAAAAGATAATGTTACAGTGATTACATTTACATTTCTTAGAATGAATTTTTTTATGTTTAGTTAAAATAGACTTTGATGAAAATGAATTGGAACATTTATCACAATTGTATGAGTTGAGAGTCTTTTCATGAGACTTTATGTCATATGAATTTTTAACAAAAACCAGTGGTGGAAAATTGGCGCAGAGGAGGAGCCTATTGACACCACAAACTTTTTATAGTATTCTTCAGCTTAATAAAAACGCAGAAATTATGTAATTATATAAGCCGAAAAATACTTCTAAAATTTAGTGGTGTCAATAGGCTCCTCCTCTGCGCCAATTTTCCACCACTGAAAACCTGCTTAAATAGTCTTTTCCACACTGTTCACATTTATATGAAGTGGTTGTCTTAGAATGAGTTATACTATGCTGTTTTAAATAAGTTTTTTGCATGAATGTTTTATGACAAATTTCACATTCAAAGGACTTTTTCTTCAAATGGTGTGTTTGATGCGCGATTAACGTATGACTTTTTAATAAAAACTTGCTGAAATAGTGTTTTCCACATTGATCACATTTATATGCAGTGACTGTCTTGGAATGAGTTATACTATGACGTTTTAAATCAGTTTTTTGCATGAATGTTTTATGACAAATCCCACATTCAAAGGACTTTATCTTTAAAGGAGGTATTTCGATATCCGAAACATGTGTCTCTTGGTCGTATAAAGCTGGTTTCATTTCGCTACATTTATCCTGCTTGGAGGACTTGTGAATCTTCTTGTGTTTTAATAAGTCAGGCTTTCTTGAGAAGGTTTCATCGCATGAATCACATTTATGTTGCAAAGGTATCTTTAAATGAGATAATTTATGACGATTCAAAACAGCCTTTCTAGAGAATGTTTTTTGACAGATGTCACATACAAATGGCCTTTCTCCTGAATGTAGGGTCAAATGTTGGTTTAAATTACCTTTTCGTAAAAAGGACTTGTTGCAAATAGTACATAAAAAAAGGTGACTTCAGTTTTGATACAGAGGATACCACTTCATTATCTGAAACGGGTTCTACTTTAGGTTGTACTGTTAGCATCATGTCTTGATCATTTAATCTTGATACATCATCGTTTAACAAAGTAGAATATCCATTTTGAGAACCAGCCATATTATCTTGAGTGTAAACACGTCTTCACGCATTCAAAGAAAAGCAAACACTAATGAAAAAAGTCTCGTTCCATTCAATTTCGTATAATCATAGGGGGCGGGTGTTAAAAAATTTAATGATTGATGCATAAATGTGAGAATAACACGTGACATAAAGTATAAAGTTCACGGGAAGTGGATCAATCAGATATTGAAAGATACTTTTGTATTGTCTAGAAAGTATATGATTATTCGAATTACGAGTTTGAATTCATCGTTTTACAAGTTAATTTTATTATTTCAGTGAAATATATGTTAAACCAATGTTTTAAACTAGTACTAAATTTTATTAAACTCTACAAAAGAATGAGTGTAGCAGTAGTTTTAAAATTCATTAGAAGTAATGTAGAATCATTAAATAATTATCAATTGCAATAACGAACTAGGAGCTGATTTAATTTATGTTGTGATGCAATTATAACTCCCCGCTAAGTTAAATTAATATTAAACGAAAGCATAATAAAATGATAAGTATTTAGAAAAGATAGTGTTCAAATATATGTTAGTAAATGTTGGGACACGGTTTGCCCAGTGGATAGCGTATCACCCACAAAAAAATGAAATTTGAATCATAGTTCATAGGTTCGAAACCAGGGTTTGATAAAAATGAGCCTACTCTCACGCGCAGAATCGATAAAATATGTTAAATCTAAAAATGAAAATCGTATACATTAAAGTAATTCACAAATAGTGCATAGCATATTAGTTACGAAGTTCGAAACTAAGGTATGGTAGAATGTCCCTACTCTCGCATGCAAAATCGATAAAATCTTATACATTAAAGTAATTATCAAAGTGTAGTAGTAGTTAAAATAGGTACTGTTGACTTATCCTAAGTAACCAACGGACATAAATGAGAGGGTCACAATTTTTGCCTTGAAACATCTAAAATCTCGACTTACAGGTATAGTTTCTTGGCTTGATCAGTTAAACCTACTTCAAATTATCAAGTCAAGAGACTATTTTGTCACAGGTTCAATTCCAAGTGAAATTTTTATGAAAAAAACCCAATTACAATAGTTTCCAATTCCTGCCGGTAGAGGGCGCCACCTAGCATTTTCATGTTCAAACCCTAAGTCGATTCCAAAAATAAGCTTCCTCTCAAAAAGACCTAACCCCTTATGTTACAGTATAACATTACCTTATATGGACATTCGTTTAAACCCTAAGATGCTACGAAAAATTAAGCCCCGTCTAAAAATTTAGTCCTCTTTTACCCTATCATACTATAGTATGATCTAGATCGACTCCTTACGCTCGAAAACTATCTATAATTTTCTTCTAAACTAATACTCTCCTACTATAGCATGATCTTTCCACACTTTACTCTTATCTCACTATCAGATTATCTTATCTCATTATCTTATCTCCTTTCCGACTGATAAGAACTTAACACACATATTTCTCAAACCCTCTCGTACTATAGCACGATTTCCTCCTTCCCTCCTCAATCCACAATCCACCGCCGGAATCGAACACCCTTTTCCCCACTACTTTCATAATTCCCAAACTACTTTAACCAGTTTGGTATCCTAATTTAAACTTTTACCGAAAATGGCCAAATAGACTATCATAATTAGGTGTTTTTACTGAAAACTTCAATTTTTGTACAATTACACTACGAACATGACCTCTTCAGCTTATTTGTATGACGTACATTGCAAGAAAATGTAATTTCTAGTCGAATGTATTTTATCTGTGACAGTTTGTAGATTAAAATGTCTGGGATATTCTTTTTTTTTAGGGGGGGGGGATGGTACATGAAATATTTCCTAGGAAATAATTATTTGTTTCAGAAATAAAGGACAAAGTACATTTCAGACAAAAAAAAATCTTTTTTAATTTATTTATATATAACTTGATGAAAATGTATTTTTTTTTTTTTTTTTTTTTTTTTTTTTTTAAGTTAGGAACATAGGAGTTAATGTGTACATTGCAAAGGAACGTGATGTATCTATCAAAAAAGTACTAATTCTTAGCCGTAACTGTAAGATAAAACAAATATGCCCCAAGAATAAATCCTCACTTATTATTAACTCTTCCTGAGTACATTCACTTGATTAAAGCGTAATATCAATAAAACCTTTAGTAATGATTGATTTTCTTCAGGATTAAGTTTAATGTTTTTAGAACTTGCGTTTACTTTATGATTATTAAGTTATTAATCGATTAAAAATTTTGACTATCCATTTTAAACATAGTATTTTTAACACGTTCACGCCGGCGCGGTGGGTCACGCTCGACTGTCTCAGAGTTGTCAAGGCTCCGGATTTTTGCACACCACTGTTATTTTAGAGAAAATGCTGTTCCTGTAAATCGCCCAATTGTTCTAATTAAATGAAACAACATTTTCTGTATTAAAATACTGGTATCCAAAAAGGCCGGAGCTTGCCAGCTCTGAGACAGTCGAGTGTGACCCACCGCGCCGGCGTGAACGTGTTAAATGTTTGTAATTTATATTGAATCCAAAAAATTCAAGGAGGTTATTATAAAAGAGCTTTTCTACGTAACTGCTTAGTATAAACATGGAACAATGAATACAGAGGAATTGACATATCCTTAAAAAGGTGAAGTTTCAATTGTAACCGAATCCACACGCTCTGATTACCACCGGTAAAAATTCACCAGTAAATTTGAATAGAAAATTTCTCTTTATTTAAACGCAGGGGTGTCAAACTGTAGCCCGCCGGATACCGCTAAAGTTTTATGGAAGTCACTACCTCATCTAATCTTCGAATCGCAGCGATTCAACCAGTCGACTATATCTTTAAAAAAATAATTGGTATATCGCGGACCAGAGTTTAACACCCCTGTTTAAATGCCTCGTTCGTGAAAATTTTCTGTCACAATAACAGCAAAAATATCTATTTGTTATCACTGGTGCAATTTTTCTCCTTCGGGAGTCAAGCACTGCGGTTCCGCCATATTGTGAGAACGTTAACAATTTCCCTGTCAATGTCAGTGAATTTGATTACCCCTGGGTGAAGCTTTCACCAGTAAAATTGAGTAACAATTTTCACCTTATTTAAACGCTTCATACATGCAGAATAACTGCCATAAATAATATAAAAAATTTATTCGTTTTTTCTGGTGGAGGTTTACCCTGGCGTAATCAAGTCCTGATCCAATGTAAACAAACAACAGCCGCCATCTTGTTACAACCTCCTCAGTTACTGTAGTCACAGACGGTAGTCTGTCATTATGTATAGCTCCATTGGTAAAAATAGCTTGTGAAAGAATGTCTCATGCCTAATTACGGTTGTCACTGGCGAATATCTCTCTCTGTATATATATTTATTGATATCAGTTTCTCCAAACAAAAATCTTTCACATAAAATTTCTCAAAATATGAAAGAAAAACTTACTAAAAAATTTATTTTTCATAAATAGTGCTAAGCATAGGAATTGAAAATATTTCCAAAGCAACCTTGTTATGAATATACCTAGATAATATTAAGCTGCTTCCGTTCAACAAAGCATTTAAATCCTCTCTGTTTAACTCTTTCTGAGGCAAATATTTTTAAAATGGTGAAATGATTGAACGACACCAACAAACAAATTTCTTTGTAAATAAAAAAAAGTGGCCAATTAAAGTGGTGGCATTGAGCTCACAGGCTATTCACTCTAATTGTATATTATACTCTTACTTCAAAGAATAATGCCCCTCGAAAAATAAAGTAATCGACAAAAACACATTTCGCTAAATTAAGGGGAGATTAGCTCCCCATTTACCCCCTTTATACTTAACCAATGAACCTCCAAATCTAATCAGGGAAGCGCCTTATCAGAATATACCGGTATACCAAATTTGAAACCAATCGGATAATTTTGGATGAAAAACCCATTTATCTAAATTAAGTGGAGGGATTAGCCTACCACCCCCCCCCCTTTATACTTACCCCATGAACCAACAAAACTAATCAGGGAAAAGCCTTATAAGAATGAACCTACATCTAGAATTTTAAGCAAATCGGTTATTTCTATCAAGAGTTATCGCGTTAGGTGCATACATGCGTACATACATACAGAACCTGCGGGCACGTAAGCTCTCAGGCTTTTATAGCTTGTGAGCTAAAAAGTAAAAGCATTTCTTCACGTACTTTCTAAAATTAAAATTATTATTTAACCCCTTGAAGGGCACCGGCATATTATATATACCACTTATTTTTAATTCCCAAATGCCACATTGGCACCAGCATTTTAAAACTAAATTTTGATTTACACTATATACTCGAAGAAACGCTTTTAGTTACTTTCCTATAAATTTTCTTGTAAATTCTGATGTCAATGTATTATTTTACCATTTTAGCAACCGAAGTACTTTGCCCCTCAAGGGGTTAAAACTTCTAGTGCCCTATGTGACATTTAGGGTTAAAATTAAGTCGTTCAAAAATGAACCACCGCCTTTCAAGCGATTAACACTTTTAGAAGGAAAATAATTCCGTTTTTTAAACATTGAAATTATCAAATGCCACTAGAATTTCCTATGAACCTTTGTTTTGTGTATTTTAGATAAGGTTTTGAAGTACCAAGGCCCAAGATGTCAAAACGGCTACGCCTCAAGGAAAAATCCAGTGTGTTTCTATCTTTATAGAATTTGTGGTATCACAGTTGAATAATCTTCAACCAAACGTCTTTTACCTGCAAGATGGTGCACCGTCGCATTAGGGTCGCGATGTTCGTAATTTCCATAATGAAACATTTCCAGGTCAGTGGATTGGATGAGATGACCCAATTACCTGGCCACCTCATTTACCTGATATCATGCCCCTGGATTTCTTTCTGTGGGGGTATGTTAACCCTTTAAGGGGCAAGGTACTTGTATTCGTAAAATGTTGAAATAGTTTAATGACACCATTATTTACAGGAAAATTTATTTCTAAAGAAGTAAAAGTATATTTTCGTGTACTTAATAAAAGTGAATTTTTTATTAAAAATTTCTGGTGCTAGTGTGGCAATTAGGGATTAAAATTATGTGATGACATTAGCGGGATCACGCCCTTCAATGGGTTAAATATCGTGTATACCGAACAAAGGTGCGGGATATCACTGACCTAAAGCAAGGCGCCTTCGCACCATTGATAACACTCTGCTGCAGACGACATGGCTGGAAATCGAGTATCGCCTTCATGTGCTTCCCGCAACTAATGGTGCGCATACAGAGGTTCGTTGATTTCTGTAAATAAACTTTAATAATAGCATCTTAAAATAAAATAATTTTCAAGTTTGTATCTGTTCAGTATTTTATTTAATAAACGCGTGCAATTGGAAAGAGACTTTATGTACACCCTGTATTATTTGAAAGTAATTTTCTTCGCCTTATTTAATAGATGAATTATCTGCGATTAAAGAGGGCGAAATAAACTGTCAGCAATTGGAGGTGTCCAGAGCATTTGGAGCTCTGATTTAGGCGGGACACCTGGCAACACTTCCTGCAAGTCATAAAGCAACCAGTATGTTAAATAGAAAAAATTGCCTCACATAGTGACAGGATCCCTCTGATTAGCCTTTCCGGCACAGAAAAATTCTATTCGTAAAATGATGAAATGTCTGATTGAAGTCAGAATTTACAAACGAACTTCTTAGAAAAAAGAAATTTGCTCTTCTAAACTTTCATTATAAAGCAAAACTTTATTAACCCTTTAGTGCGCAGCTTTGCATATGTTCAAACAACACTGTTTTGAATTTAATAGATTTTTTTTAGTAGTATATATACCTAATTCACACCAGAAAATTATCATAGCATTATTTGATTTAATTTAAAAAAAAGACATTCCGTATTTATATAAAGCGAAATTAACCATTGAAACTTTCTGGTTTGAAGTCAGATTCTCTGAACTACGTAATTTCTAGAACGTATTCTATAATGGGAATTAACCCCTTAAGGATCGCTTAATATTTGGAAAAAACCATTAAAAAAAGTACCTATTTTTTATTACAGAAATTGAATAAGTATAAGGTTTCAAAATAAAATATGCAATTATTTTATTTTTAAGGCGAAAAATAAAGATGTTATAGAACAAATTCACATTTGTAGAAAAGGCATCATATGAGAATTATGCGGCTTAATGTTTGTTTTACACCATACAAATTAATGCGAATAAGACCTTTATTTTTCACATTTTAGATCTTTATTTATCATCATCAACAAATTTTTACAAACAATATTTGAAATAATGTATGCACATTAACCCTTTATCTACTGACGGTACTTATAAGTGCCACTCACTTTAAACTTTTATACCATAATGAATATTACTAATATTCTAATGGTACTTTGCAAAAAACGCTCTTTTAACTCCACCTTATCCGAATACATGGCAGCAGTAGTTCTAGGTTTCTTATTTTAGAGAGGAATGAGGCTATTTTTGAAGCAGTCGATGTGTTTTGTGCTGACTTTTTGTACAAATTGCCACTCGTCTTTTCATTGCTACAAACACAGTAAACGATATAAGATAAGTGTTGGATCCTTTTTTTATGTATTCATTATGGTCTTAGAATACAATTTGACCCGCTATTTTAGGTGAACGGTGTATGTATGTGATTTAACAGTTGAATTACTCGGTGGTACTTTTAAGTGCCGTCAGTACACTGGGTGTTGGAGAAAAACTTCTTGTTTACTTTTCGTCTGTGTAGTTATCCATCGTTTTCATCGGCTTTAAAATGTAATTACTAAAATGTAGTGTAGTAATGATTTCCCTGGTATTTCTTTTCTGTTTCATTGTTATTTTTTAAAGGAAATCCAAAATGTTGTGGCACCGGTTCGTTTTTGCTATGGTAGAAATGGCATATGTAAATTCATATATTGAGTATGTGGAGATGCGAGTGAAAATTTTGTCCCTGGAACGTTGACGCCGCTACACTAAAGGACTGCTAACAAGATGGAAACCTAAAAAAAAAAATATATATATATATATATATATATATTTTTTTTACCCTTTCAGGACTAAAGCATTTTCAGTTCTAAAGTGTTAAAATAAATGATTGGCACCGGAATTTGCCAAACGATTCATTTGTAAATAAGAAAAAAAAAGCCTGTATTTCACATACTTATTAAATCGAAAATATTTTCTGGTGACAATTGAAATACCTTGTGGGTTTTCTGTTACGATAATTTAGTGATAGTATACTGACGGTACTTTAAAGTACCACTTTAGTTAATTACCTCAAAATAATTAAATTTCTCATGGGTGAGTATTTTTTTTCATGTTTATCCTTTAATTTTCATTGTAGTAACTGAAAAAAAGTATTTCATGAAAAAAATTGCAGTAGATCATAATGCCGTAAAAAAAGGGTTAAATTCTATATTATTAGTAAATATTGTGAGTGCGATATATTTCGAAACACGCAATACAAAGTTCAACATCACAATCAAAGCCAAAAACCAAACCCGACGGGCAATATTCAATGAATTCACACGGAAATGCCAGTTAAATTTTTCTGGTTTCAGAAGTTTTTTCCAGCAATTATATTTCAGCCCGGAAATATGACGGGCACGAGAAATAACGTACGACACCCCATCAAGTGATATTGACGGGAGCGAGAATTAAGGGGTTAAAGGGTTAAAGGTTAAGTTTTATAAAATAAATAATTATATAAAATAAGGTATTTGGACACATACTTATTAAAATATTTACTAATTTGCATTTTTTACCGTAAAACAGCCACACGACAGTAGTTTTTACTTGTATTGCACATGTGCAACAGAAGAAAAGATTGACGTATTATATGAAAAATGTATCTCTGATTTTTTTCATTATTTTTCTGGTGTTAAAAACCTTTCAGAGTATCATATATAATTTTTTCGAAACAAAATAAAAAATCGCGCATTTAAGGGTTAAAATATTCTTGGTGCCGTCTGTAAGTTTGGAATTAAAATTACACGTTTAAAAATTCTGTGATAGATTGAACAAATTTTTGGTGCTCCAGTAGCTACAACCACACGATGGTGAAATCTTGATCCAACATTTGAAGTTATGTTTCAACCGGAACTCTAAATCTTGGAGTGAGATTTCACCATCTTATGGTTGCAGTTACTCCAGCAACAAAAAATTGTTCAATCTACTACAAAATTTTTAACAGTGTAGGTGGACTTGACGTGGGGTCACTGTGTCGGAAAGGGTTAAACAGGTGAAATAAACTGTCAGAAATTAGTGGTATCCAGAGCATTTAGAGCTCTGATTTACGCAAGACATCTGGCAACACCACCCGCAAGTCATAAAGCAACCAGCATTTCAAATAGAAAAATTTGACTCACATAAGGACAGCAGAAAGATTCTGTTCATAAAATGATGAAATGTTTGACTGACATCAGAATTTACGAACGAACTTCTTAGAAAAAAGAAATTTGCTCTTCTAAGCTTTCACTGTAAAAGCAAAATTTTATTAAAATATTCGTGATCCCGTTTGTAAGCTAGGAAATAAAGTTAGGTGGTCCCGCCTTGGGACCACTGCTCTTGAAAGGATTAAATAATGTGATGATTACCTTTCCGAAATTGTAGTGGTTATAGACTTTGAGGTAAAATAGCTGAAATCTCCTAGATTCAAGAAAGGAATACCTCTAGGATGTTCATGCTTTTTCAGACTCAATCGTAATATATGATATTACAGAGAATTAATTTTTTGCAGTCATGGATCGCTTTGTTTAAATGACCATAATTATAAAATATATTATATAAAATATAAATTATAAAATATTAAAACACGTATCTCAGTTTTCGTAGTCGATATCTCCTCTAGTGAATGATTCTACATTGTTTGTACAAGAGCTTATTTTTGAAAACCACTATAGCTGCCAACCTCAAACTAATCTTCCGTAATACTTCTGTTAATTTGGCCCTGGTTTAATACGTTTCAAACCAGAAATTTTTTTAAGAAATGAAAATAAATATGTTACACGTAGAAACCTGTAATTAAATAAATAACCATTCATGAATTAAATTTTCTTGTTCGAAATGTGGTTAACCTGGGTTAAATTAATCCAGACATCACGGAAGATTAGTGGAAGGTTGGCAGCTATGTATTGCAGAAGATACTTATTTAATCGCAGAAACTTGAAATTAAATAAGTTGAAAATTTGATTTAAGAAATAGAGGTTTTCAAAAGTAACCAACTGTGCAAAGTCATTTATAAGTTCTACTTCTATCTAAGAATTTCTGCTTTTAATCATGAGAAAATAATGGGTCACGGCTCCCCACATATGGGAGGCTTGACCTATTTTGTTTTATATTCAAATATATGTCAAGAGAAATAAAATCAGTTTAAAAAAGCAAAATAACATTATGCTACATTCTTTAATTATTATAAAAACATATTTTTGAAAAAATGATGCTTAAACGAACCTGTTTAGACGCAACCGCAAGTCAGAGCAGAAAAGTTTTGTTTTAAACGGGTTTTGTCTGAGCAGGTATAATTGTACATGAGGGAAAATGAAATTTTAACATTTAAGACAGTATTTCGCTCGATACAGGTTCCGTTTTCATAGGGTTTCATGCATTATTATGTCCGGATTTAGTTGTCACTGTGCCGCTTTTCTTGTCCTAATTATGTGACATTCGACGTGACATCTCTTGTTGTCACATAGTTTGGCTTCATCTCACTCTATTCATCATGTTGAAATTTGTCTACATACCTTCCTAAAGTTTTTCGATCAATACTATGTCCTTTTGCAGTAGCATGAATAATTAACTTATCATTAACATCTTTTAACCCTTTGAGGGCAAAGTACTTTCAGTACTAAAATGTTGAAATAAATGACTGGCACCGGAATATACGAAAATAAATATTTGGAAATATGAAAAAGGCTATCTTTCACATACATATTAAATGGAAAAGATAGTAGCAAAATTCTGGTGTCATTGTGGCGTTTGGGAATTAAAATTAAGTGGTAACATAAACATACCACTGCCCCTGAAACGGTTAAGACTGCTGCTTTCATACTTTCTAGTCTTTTCCACTGTCCCTATTTACCTGTTGTAAATAATATTTAAATAGAAACAAGTTCCTATCAACATTCATTTTTATATTTCATTAATTTTTTTCATGCAGTGGATCAATTTTTCACGTCTTTCTTTGATCAGTTCTAAACGTTTTCTTTTCCATCAACCCATTTTACTGTAGCTCTTCTGAATAAATTTACATTCATTTTTATATAGAGCCATTAATCTTTCATTATGTACAGTGCATAACAAAAATATTTCCAAACCCCCCTAAATAAACGCTTTAACGACGGGCAATTTTTATTAAATCTGAATTTTTAAACAGTAGAAGCCCCTCCCTGTTCTGAAAGTCTTTGTAAATTAGTGTTCCAGATAGGTTTCCCAAGTTTATGCATCGGTAAATATCTTTCAATGTACGAATTTAATATAAAATGTTTTACAATCTAAAAAAAATATGGACAACATGATATAAATGCATTTTCTGTAAGGTGGAAGCCACGCCCTTAGCCAATGATGTTTTTTGAATGAAAACGAGAATTCTCGTTTCTCGTCGAGAATGTGTTCAGGGAGCCTTGAATATCTGGTCAACCCTCCCTCACATTGGTTGGGTCAAGCCCCCCCCCCCACACACACACAGACAGCCATTTTCTAAGGAATAGCAAATTGTTATGTTAAGCCTAACTTACCGTATGATCTTTATGCCTGGAATAAAAGCTCGATATTTCTGCATTACTTAAAACCTACGTACTTAAATTTCTGTGATAGTGTGTGGCCAAAGGTGACCGGTCACTTACGAATTTAGACGTTTTGATAAATATCTAGAAAAATACATGAGGAATTAAGCTGAAACTGCAGGTGTGTAAACAGTATAGTATAGGTCGTGTATTTCCGAGAAGATTTTTTCCCGAAACCTCATAGGGGACCGTCAACAAATTGAAAAATAACGAATATCTTTTGGATAACCCTGTAAAAACTAATGCAGCAAATTCGTTCAAACTCGAGATTATTAATAAGTGGATTATTGTAACATACTGTTTTCATTTGTATGAGGATAGCATGTATACTCGTACAGAAATGGAGGTTTTTATAAAAACAGTCCCAAATTTCGCCAAGTTTTTTGCGTATAATTTGCAAGGTTCTTAATATAAAACAAAGTTCTTATTTAAAAATATGAAAAACAATATTATACACACTACTCTGCAATCAGAATTTTAAAAAAATAATTATTGGATGAAAAATGTGAAGGTTTACTAAACTTGGGTGCCAAAAAGGCACCCAAGCGTTAAACATGCAAAAACAGAAAAATAAAAAAATACATATAGCTAGCTCCACCACAAAAGAAAACTCGCAAGATAAAGACAATATTAAATTCATACAAATTAATCTACACAATAGCTTTCATGCCACTAACTCATTAAAGGGTTACATGAGTGAAAACAAGATTAACATAGGACTGCTTCAAGACTACTATCAAAATAAAAGAACAGAAAAGATAACAGCCTTTAGCGATAAAAACAGCATCTGGAAAGTAACCAAAACAAAACATAATCGATCAGCCATAGTAACGAACATAGGCACAAACCCAATAACAATCGCAGAAAAAGAATATACAACAGCAATAAAAGTAGAAAATAAAAAAGAAACTATAACAATAATAAACGTATATGCTCCCCCCTCGGCAGATTTCGCAATAGTACTTCAGGAAGTGGAAGACACACTGAAATTAGCAAAGGGCGAGATTCTACTGGCGGGGGACTTCAACGCACACTCGCAACAATGGGGGTACGCAGATATAAATGACAGGGGTGAAAAACTTACAGATTTTCTACTCCTAAACTCGCTCTTTGTCCAAAACCCTCCAGGAGCACCAGCGTCTTTTAGTACAATAAGGGGACAAACGAAACTAGGGGGATGGCCAGATTTAACAATAGCTACAACAAAACTAGGGACTGAAATTACAGATTGGGAAGTGAGCGATGATGAATCGGGCAGCGACCACAAGTATATTAAATTTAAACTACAGTACGATAACACTAACTATCAAAGACACAGGTTAGAAACGAAATACGGAAAACACGCTAAATTTGAGAAAACAATAAAACAAATAAGAAATAGATATATTAAAGATCTTAAAAGAATAACAAACACAGACCAGTTAGATAAAATAACCTTAAGACTCCAAAACGAAATTAAAACAATAGCGTTTAAATGTTATAAACAAAGGAAAGCACCTGTCATAACAGCGCCGCAATGGTGGACGCAAGAGGTTAAGATAGCAAGAAACAGGGTCAGAGCGTTTAGGAGAAAATTTCAAAAACAAGAAGACGGGGAAAAAAAACAGAAATTACACATAGAATACAAAAAAGAAAGGGCAAAACTTAAAAAAATAGTACAAAAAGCTAAACGCGATTCATGGAAGAAATACTGTGAAGAAGTTAAAAATACATACGGACCACAATACAAGATAGCGTCGGGTAAGAAAACATGCCCATCAAGGTTAGTCAATATCCTGCCAGACAACAAAGAAGTCACAATTAAAAATACACTAAACCACTTCATAAATAGCCTTTACTTAACAGACCCAAAAATAGAACATAAATTAACATCGGAAAAGCGAAGAGAAGAAGAAGAAAACCCCCTGCAATCACGCGACAAGAGCTGAACAGGATAATTAAAAACATTAAACAAAACAAAGCCCCTGGTTTCAACTATATTGATTATAACCTTATAAAACGAATTCACAATGCATCACCACAACTTCTTTTAACATTATACAATACTTGCCTCCACTTTAACTATTTTCCAAAATCTTTCAAAATAGGTACAGTGGTTCTGTTCCACAAGAAAGGTAAAGACCCTAAAGACCCCAAAAATTATAGACCAATCAGCCTATTACCGGCATTCAGTAAAATTTTAGAAAGAATAATACACGGCAGAATATCCCACCACCTAACAGTAAACAAATATTGGAGCGATAAACAATACGGATTTAAAAAAGGGATCTCGTGCGAACATGCACTTAATAATCTTATAAAAACAATTAAACAGGATAAAACAGAGGGTTACCAAACACTACTCATAGCAATGGATATAAAGGGAGCATTCGATAATATCAGATGGCCTATTATATCTGAAAACCTTAAGCAGTCCCCCAATCCAACTTATTTAACAAACTGGATATTGAGCTTCCTAAAAGACAGGTACGTCACAATCGAAGAAAACGGCATTATTTTAACAAAGCAGACATTCGGGGGCTGCCCACAAGGCAGCTGTCTCGGGCCTTTGCTGTGGCTGCTCATAGCAGACACGGCTCTCAAGAAAAATTGGGGAATTAACGTAAGAATACAAGCATTCGCGGATGATTTTATAATAATATTTAGAGCAAAAACAAAAATCAAATTAGTTAAACTAGCTAACAAAATAATCAAAGAATTCAATGAATGGATTACAGGAAATAAACTAACTCTAAACTGGGATAAAACAGAACTGCTGTATCTAAACAGAACACACACAAGAAATCTTCCAACAGAGGACACATATAAAATAGAAGGCATAAAATTCAATGACAAAGAACTTGAAGGAAAAGAGCAAATAAAATACTTAGGAGTCATAATACACAAAAACCTCAACTGGCTAGCGCATTGCCAAACACAAGCAGCAAAAATAAGAAACACATTCAACATGTTGGGAGCAATGGCATCCAGGAACTGGGGCTTAAAACCAGAAATTATTAAAACTTGGTATAGGACAGTAGTTGAAACGACACTAACTTATGCCGCCCCTATTTGGGGCCACAACCTGAATACAAGGAGCAAGGAGGTATTATCCTCTTGCCAGAGACACTTCCTGCTGTCCATTGTTAAGGCATATAAAACTGCCCCTACCGCGGCCCTCCAGGTACTTGCAGACCTGATTCCAATACACCTACAAGTAAAATACGAAGCAACATACGGTACAGTATCAAGACTGAGAGAAAATGTAAACCTCCATGGAACAACAATAAATCACACGGACTATACAAAAAAATTAAACGCATGGAACACACACCCCGCAGAAACAATCGAACCAAGAATAGGGCACAACGTCAAAGACATAAATATCTACACAGATGGCTGAAAATTGGAATCAGTAGCTACGGGTTCGGCATTCGTAGCCTTCAAAAATGAACAAAAAATTAAATCGTGGTCAGCACCTTTAAGGAAGTTTAATAGTGTCTTTCAAGCCGAACTACTGGCCATACTACAAGCAGCATATTGGGGCAACAACACAGGGATGGAATACAGCATCCGTTCGGACTGCATGTCAGCCATCCAAACATTAAGCAAACCATTTAACACCACACAACTAGTAAATGATATACAAGAAGCAGTTAAACTCTCAAATAATAGGTTCAAAATTAGCTGGGTTAAAGCACATGTGGGCATCCAAGGAAACGAGGATGCCGACGAATTAGCCAAACAAGCAGCAGAAAATAAAATAAAAGAAATTCCATATAACTTAGAAAGGCCAATAACAAACCTTAAAAAAAATAATTAAAGAACTAATTATTAAACAGTGGCAGTTCGAGTGGGATTACGGGGACAAGGGCAGGACAACATATCAATACTTCCCAAAAGTAAGTACAAACAGACTAAGGAGTTGTAAATTACTCAGCCAGATATACACGGGACATGGAGCATTCCCAGAATACTTACACAGATTCAAGCGCAAAGATGAGCCAAACTGTGCATGCGGGCAATTGGGAACCCCAAAACACTTTCTAACAGCCTGCCCACTTACACAACCACACCATCTGATTCAAATCACAGCAAACAACGAGCAACTTTGGCATAATCAGCTAGCAAACAATAAACATGTACAAAACAAGGGCAAAGCAGTTATCAGATGGTTAATAGAAAACATAGACTCCATCTCTCAATAAAACATAAAAGAACAAAGCTAAACACATACCATCCCAGCGGACATCGCCACCCCAAACTAACTAACTGCCTTATTTTCAGGTTTAATACATATATATACATATATATATATATATATAAAAAAAAAAAAAAAAAGGTCCGAGTCTAACTATTAAGTTGACCGCGGCCGCAGGTGAAGGAACCTTTTACTTGCAAAAAAAAAAAAAAATCGATTTATCGCACTTCTGAGAGGTGGAAGTCATTTATGATGAACTGATAGCTACGGCTCACTCACACAAACCCAACGAATCATCGGAAGATAGTTAAGTGGATAAGGATAAGATGTGTTTTAAATATGAAACAGAGAAGCCAACTACATGCTAAACCAAGCCAACTACAACAAAGGAGAAATTATAACGATACATCTTGTGAAAACAGTCATCATAAAAAAAATTGACGGACTAACGGCCATGGAACAAGCCCCACTCCAGTAGTGCACAAGCCTTTTCAAATAGCTCGCAACAATGTTGCATAAATCGTGATAACAGCCATTAGGTTCCAATGGACTGATCGCTATGTGCGCATTCACGTATCAAGGTAACATACAAACAAAGGAAAATGAACCTGTTAAGTGATCAAAGCCAACTCAAAGGGTCACAATTAAAGACCATAAGTCGTCAAACCATGAGCGGCAAGTTCGCAAAGTGACAAAACCTCAAATTTAGACATCCACCATTAATAGTCACAAAGGAAAACAACCTACGATAGAGACAAGCATCTCACGGTATGTGAGAAGCATATATCTAATCAAAGATAAAGAAAAGACCCACAAGAATATGTCAAAATATTAAAAAGACAACCACCACGACAGTGACCAAATACCAAGACAAGGAAACCTCCTCAGAAGAACAAGTCCACTGGGTGAGATAAGTATACTATACTAGACAAATATAATGAATTATTAAATTAAATGTTAATTTAGGTCAAACCCAACCCCCATAGCTTATGTCTAAGTTACAAACTCAAGCAGCTAGTTCAATTAGAAATTAGTATATTAATCTCACTAGGTCAGCTCGTTAGTCTCTTATCAATTCCCTCCTAGCTATGTAATAGTATGCCAATTCATAGTTAACTTGTCATAAGATAATATAAAAATAATAATAATAATTAATAAATAAAATCCCGATTCTAATATTAGAAATGATTAAAATATAAATTCATTTTAAATAGCCAGGCAATATTTAAGTAATCTAAAGTAAATTACTCTAGTTCGTTTAGTATCACCTAGTGCTATAGGATAATATTAAAACAATATATGTAATAAATGGTAGTTAAGTAAATAGCTATAAGTAAGTTTTAAGTGTAATAACATGTACAAGCTAACCCCTTTCCCTTTCAGGTTTTTTTTTTTTCTTTTTGACTACCGCCTCTTTATTATTCTTAGTTGCACATAGGCTATAGCCTGCACAAGCTACCGGACCCTCTCCAGTGGGAAGTCTACGGAGTCAGTTTCTACGCGGTGGGGTACGGTAGATAGGCGGAGTCCCATCCCCCTGCATCGTTATGTTTGTCTAGCATTTCGGCCCAAAATTAACTTTTGGTGCAACTTGTCTATCTGCGGCGCTCCATTTTTTTTAATTTCTTTTTTTTTTAATTCTTTTTTATTTATTTATTTATTTATTTATTTTTTTATTTATTTATTTATTTTTTGCTTCCTCACCCCCTCCAATCCTTTTTCTTATGACAAGTCTGCACCAACAATTCGGCTTCTAAACACCAGGTCATTCAGAAGTAGTTCGGGCAGCGGTGGCCCAGTTGGCAGAGCATCGAATCCGCAGCTAAGGCCGCGGGATCGAGGCATACTGCTGGCTATAATCCGCCATGTACGCTAATGGCGCCTGGTGCATGTAAAATCCGTCGTGGGTGCAAAGTCCTCCAAGTTACCTGTGAATTATACCTCTGGAGGTGCCTGGCCAGGTGAAGGTCTCGTCATCTGATCAAGGTTCTAAATTACGAGACCAACATGAGTAGCAATGTGTAGGTGCCGAACAACAGGTTATAACGTTAAGTAACCGGCAAAACATAGTATACACAAACGAGCAGTAGGCACTGCAAATAGGATGACGACCGAGGCAATGATGTCAGGTTTATTGACGCTTCGCGGCGGTTAGGCGGTCTTTCGCCCCGATGCCAGGTACTAAACCCGTTAAGCTGGGGCATCCCGGCAGGTAGGGGCCTGGTCATCGGTTAGAAAGAAAGAAAAAGAGCTCCGTTGTTCCCAAAAGAAAGCAAAAAGATGAGGGGTTGTATCCAAATATAGTAGTACGTGCAATATTGTGTACGCTATCTTGGCACTAATCAACAGATATTTGGATAAGGCAGGATATTTGGATAATTGTTTTTTCAGCAGCCGTTGCCTGAATCTTCCGTCTCTAAAATGGTAAACCATGTAAAAATCGATATATTGGCCAATAAAGGGCGCATTTTAAACAGCTAATGCAAAAATCCTAATATAAAACAAAAAGAAATAAACAGTAGGCAAGCGAGACTTACCTTACAATCAAAATACGTTGACAGAAGCACAGGTGCATCCGAATGAATGCAGCAAATTAGTTACGTAACAGAAAATTTAGCTTACTAACGGTTCACCTGATACTGATGAACCAATAAGCTTCAAGATCTCCTGATTTCAAAATTTACATTTTTTTCAGGATCTTATCTTGAAACTTGCACTTTTGCAACCTTTCAATGAAATTCTTGTTTTCTCTGTGATCCTCTAATGAAAATCATATTTTTTCTGTGATTATTTGACGAAATTCACGTTTTTCGCGATAATTTCATGAAATAATGCATTTTTTCTGCAGTCATCTGATGAAATTCATTTTTTTTCCACGATTATTTGGCGAAATTCACATATTCCATGATCCTTAGACGAAACATGCATTCTAAAGGACCCTTTGGAAAAAATTGTGTTTTTTTTTTACTGCGATCCTTTGACAAAATTCATATTCGTTTGACGAAACCACCATTTTTCTACGATCTGTTGATGATTTTCGTAATCCTTCAAGCAAAGTAGACAGATGATAGTTGCAAGCTCCTGGCTATGTGTTTTGTCATGCTGTTTGTTAGTGGGACCATACATGGACTAAATGCGCAGTAGGTCATGGGAAAGGATTATAAATAAACTCAATTTGGCGCTGTTTGTACTCGCATTTTTATTTTGTCAAATTCTGCTACCCCCCCCCCTCTCGTCCTAAAAATGTCAACAAATTTTAATACTGATTTGCATCAATCCCAGGGATGATAAATTGTGCCGAAAAAGTGGAATTCCATGTTTTCGCTGGAAAGTGGCATGTCTGTAAATGCTTTTAAAAATATATGCATAGTTGAAAAAAAAAAAAAGACAAAAAAGCTGATGCATTTTTCAAACAACAAAAAATAATTCACAGAAATATATTAAATTCAGCTTAAAATATTCATAGGTGAAATAAGAAACTTAAAAATAAAACAAAAACATGTGGCATTTCCAGGGCTCGCAGCGTTCCTAAAATTTTCGCACATTGCTACCAGTATTTTAAATAAAAATTCTTCGTAGTAGATTCCTTCAACATCTATAATAGAACTATACAGTAAAGTTTATTTTTTTTAAATAGTGGTAGCAAAGTGTGAAAATTTTAGGAACGCTGCGAGCCCTGCATTTCTTTAAAAAATCATATATTTATTTTTTAATTTTAGGTGAAACTTTAAAATTTGATTCATATATTTGGCCAAAACTAAAACACCATTATGTGCATCATTCAAAGTAATACACATACATAAAGCTATGTTTTTTAACGGTACAAAAATTTAGTAAAATTAAAAAAAAAAAATGTAAATTTCATTTTCAAAACTTTATTATAATTAAATGTTCCTGTGAATGATAAACGCTTTATGAACATGAACTTAAAATGTGCATAGTTTAGATAAAAGATAAACAAAAAATTGTGCCTATCGGTGTTTAATTCTGTTCGGTGCAAACTCAGCTGAGTTTATCAGGCAAACTGAAAAATCCGTTGATTGCCGCGATCGCCAACGTGCAATTCTTTTCCTGGTCAATTTGCATCTTCTTTCTGAAAGCGATTCATTCGGAAAGTCCATAATAAAAATTAAAAAAAAATTGTTTTAAAACATTAAAAAATAACTGCTGACAGATCAAAGCAAGTAGTGGCGAAATATCAGCACGTTTTTCCCTCGGTTTTTCCTAAAGAAACAGCGTTTCACTGTTGCCACTACAGAAGAGTGAAATATATGAATCATTGATAGGAATCAATATTCATATGAATGATTCATATAAATAATGATGAATAATGATTTTTTTGCAACAGTAATAATAATGATTAGCAAAGTGAAATGTAATTTCTGAAAATTTCCCATTAAATTTTAATATGCTAATTATATGTAAATATTAACTTGTATTTTTAACAAACTTCGATTGTTTATATTAATTGACGACAGACGGCTGCAAAAATAGTTTTTGAAGGTTTAAAACAAAATTAAAATATTTAAATTCTTTAATATGCTACTACAAATATTTTAAGAACAAAATCAGATAATTAACCTGTATTTTTTTTAATGAAGCGCTCAAAGAGTCATTCATTTGCTTCAATATTCGGAAATTGTGAATGGCAATAGTGTTCTTTTGTTTATATCTAGTAATCTGATGTTTATAATAGCTTATTTTTAACTTGGAGCTTAATACATTATAATTGGATATGATATACATGTTTTAAGGAAAATATGCTGAACAGACATGATTTCAAGCAGAAAAAATTATCATTTAGCTGTCATATGTTAAGATATGTTTTTCATTAAGCCTAACATGGCGTTTAGCTACGGTCGATTCGCACACTGGAGTGGTCCGCACCGGCATAGTTACCGACAATCAGATTTTATTATAAGTAGATTGCATTCGCGCATGCGCAGTTAAACATTTTTTAGTAAACCTGCTCATTTTTCATCCAATTTTTATTATTTTTTAATTCTAATTGCAGAGTATTGTTTACAATGTTGCTTGTCATATTTTCTGAAAACAACTTTTTTTTTACATTAAGAACTCTGCAAATTATAAGCAAAAAACTTGGCGAAATTTGGGACTGTTTTCATAAAAACTTTAATTTCTTTACGAGTATACATGCTATCCTCATAAAAATGAACACAGTATATTACAATAAGCCACATATTAATAATATCGAGTCTGAACGATTTTGTTGCATTTGTTTTTACAGGATTATCCAAAGATATTCGTTATTTTTTAATTTGTTGACGGTCCGCTATGGGGTTTCGGGAAAAATCTTCGCGGAAATATATGACCTATACTATACTGTTTACACACCTGCAGTTTCAGGTTAATTTCTCATGTACACACGTGTGAAAATTATTAGAATAATCGTGAAATTTACATTAAAATCTTGTTATATTAAAGTAATAATACATTTAAAAAATATTGTTACATTTAATATTTGTTGTGCATCCCCTTGTTTTTTATTAAAGATTCTATACATATTGACCTACTTTGTGTTAGTTTTTGGCAATTAATTTGTATTTATTTGTCATGATGCCAAATTTGAATGAGTTTTTCTATCAGAACATTCTTGTTTGTGATGTCCCATTTCTTTAATTTATTTAAAGAAAACACTTCCATGGACTGGAAACAGTCCAGATATGAACCCCATAGAGAACCTTTGGGCCATTCTAAAGAAAAAATTAAAGAAATGCAACATCACACACAAGACTGGTCTGATAGAAAGACTCATCCAAATTTGGCATCATGACAACAAAATACTAATTATTGCCAAAAGCTCATACAAAGTATGCCAAGACAAGTATGCCATCATTCCTTTAATAAAAAACAAGGGGATTCACACTAAATATTAAACGTATCAATATTTTTTAAATATTTCTTTAATATAATAATTTTTTAATGTAAATTTCACAATTATTCTAATAATATTCACACGTCTGTATTTTTCTAGCTGTTTAACAAAACGTCCAAAATCGAAAATGACCGGTCACCTTTGGTCATATAGTGTATATTTCATCTGAAAGCAGCTTACAAAATATTTCTAAAAAACACAACTTTTAGGCGGAAAACACTTTACAATTGATTTTTTCTACACCTATTCCGATTATCTGTATGAAACAGATACTGTTGTTTGAGCTTTACAGTAGCTTTATGTGACACCTATTGATAAAACTCTGAAATTCTTTTAAATATGAAGACTGATGGGTGGGTCAAGCCTCCCGTATGGTCAACCGTCCCTAGTCCCCCCTACTGGAATAACTATCAACAATTCAAACCCTTCTCCCCTGGAGCTGATTTCAGGCTGCAGCAGTTGTCCTTATTTGCAAGATTCTGCGACTAAATAAACCAAAGATTATTTTTCGAAAATAACGGTTAAAATGTAAGCACACTTATAGACCGGGAGCCGGCAGTACAGACACATCGTTCTTACGGATACCGTGAATTCTCCAGGAAAACTACCAGTATCTTTTTATAGGAAAAGAAATGTAGGCTAAATCTATGTTGAAGGAACTAGGAAGGACTAGGCAAAATTTCGACTTCTTTTAAGAAGAGATTTTCTGTAAGATAATACTGGTGCCGTAAAATTTTCTGGTCTGCAAAATTCAAGGAGGTGTACGAACCATGAGACAACCACCTCATTGGGTTGCAGACAGAAAATCCAGAATTAACTAAATCTTGATTAACATATTAAAACGCAATCAGTCTGTCAAATCATATCTTGGTGGAAAATACCTAAAAACCCGATTTTACAAACCGCTGGAAACTTGTCAAATTGCTTTCCTTTCAGGTCTTTTTTTGATCCGGAGGAACAAAACAAAAGTCGCTGGGATTGAGGTCGGGGCTGCAGGGGGCCTTGTGGCAGGATTCTCACGTTAAACGTAGCCAAAACTTTGGCGGCTGCGAGCGACGTGTGAGGGCGCATTGTCATGGTGAACAATGCAATCATCTCTGATATCTGGGCGGACGCGCCGGGACAGGTCAGTTTTACGCTGGAATGCACCACCATTTGAAGGATCGAGTCCGGCGCGTCCGGCCAGACATCAGAAATGATTGGATTGTTCACCACGACAATGCACCCTCTCAAACGCCGCTTTCCGTCGTCGAAGTTTTGGCTAAGTTTAACGTGGCAATACTGTCGCTTGCCCCCCTACAGCCCAGACGTTACTCACAGCGACTTTGTTTGTTCCCTGGATCAAGAAAGACCTGAAAGGGAAACGAATTCCAGCGATCCAGGCAGCTTCGACGAAGTCCCTCAACAGGCTTGCGGGCGAAGACTTCCAGGAAGCCTATGAATGATGGAAAAAAAGCTGGCAGCGGTGTGTTGATGCCCAAGGGTCATATTTCGAAGAATTTTAGTTCGATGTACAAAAAAGTTTAATAAATTTTGTATTCTCAGACCAGCCTTGAAAATTTGTGAACACACCATGTATGTATAACCCGCGTAAAATATTGAGTCAGGAATGCTTTTATTCTATTTTTACATGTACTTAATGCTTTCAAGTTCTTTTTCTAAATATTTTTATGAAATTGTTAGTATGACGAACTAAGATTAAGACGATGAGGCAGTGGCGTCACCAGGGAGCAAACCAACGCCCCCTGAATACTAGGCCTGAGCGCTGACACAAAAATGGTGCCTGCTGAAGGCGGATTTTTTAAATGTATGTAAGGTCTCTTAAATTTTGACACCAGTATTTTATTAAAGATTCATTTCATTTGTTTAATCTCATAAATATAAAGCGAAAAAACATTTGAAAATTATTGGTGCCAAATTTTAAGGAACCGTAAACACGTTAAAAAAAGCTGCCTTCGACAGCCGCAATTTTTGTGTCAGCGCTCAGGCCTAGTATTCAGAGGGCGGTGAGTAAACAAGTATGGGGTTAAATAAAGCTAAGAATAATGTTCGGAAAAGAAGTGAATGCTTGTGCAAGTATAAAGGGAGCAATTCATGCGATAAAATAAGGCGAAGATTACTATTTTGAAATAGTGGTACAGTGATTTCCCTGCTTCAATTTTGAATACTTAACCCTTTATCTGCTGCATTATGATCTACTGCAATTTTTTTCATGTAATTTTTTTTTCAGTTACTACAATGAAAATTAAAGGATAAACATAAAATAAATACTCACCCGTGAGAAATTTAATTATTTAGAGGTAATTAATTAAAGTGGTACTTTAAAATACTTTCATTACACTATGAGTAAAATATCGTAACAGAAAACCCACGTCTATATTCCAGGGACAACATGTTCTCTCGCATCTCCACATATGCAATATATGAATTCATATATGTCATTTCTATCATATCAAAAACGAGCCAGTGCCAAAACTTTTTCAATTTCCTATAACAAATAACAATGAAACAGAAAAGAATTACCGGGGAAATCATTACTACACTACATTTTAGTAATTACATTTTAAAGCAGATGAAAACGATGGATAACTACACAGACGAAAAGTAAACAAAAAGTTTTTCTCCAACACCCTGCGTACGGACGGTACTTTTAAGTACCACCAAGTAATTCAACTGTTAAATCAAATACATACACCGGTCACATAATATTGCTAGTTAAACTGTATTCTAAGATCATAATGAAAACATAAAAAAAATCCAACTCTTATCTTATATCCTTTACTGTGTTTGCAGCAATAAAAAGACGAGCGTGACAATCCGTACAAAATGTCGGCACAAAACCCATCGACTGTTTCAAAGATAGCCACCTTCCTCGCTAAAATAACAAACCTAGAACTACCGCTGCCATGTATCCGATTAAAGTGGAGTTAAAAGAGTGTTTTTTACAAAGCACCATTAAAATATTAGTAATATTCACTATGGGATGAAAGTTTAAAATAAGTGGTAGTTATAAGTACCGTCAGTAGATAAAGGGTTAATGTATACAGTTTTAGGTAGATTTCGTATGAAATACTGTCTATTATAAATAAGACCAATTCAAAAGTTCATTTTTCATAAATGCAGCACAGATTTTGTCAATGAATTAGTTGATAACTTAGGCGTGTTTCGTTCCTGACGAATATATCAAACGAAATAATGTGAATTTTCTTATTATCATTTCGGTAACTAGAACAACGGTTTCTCGATATGACCTTGTGACATTTTATTAGCATTTTCGGTAACTAGAACAATAGTCAGTACATATGACCTTGTGATTTCTCAACTTCAGCCTACATTGAACACATTTACTTTAGATCTGAGTCATTGTGTGGGTATCTCAGCAAAAGGCAGGATGAAGAGTTCAAGAAGTTGTGAAGAACAAAAATAACTTGCTGATCAGCTACCCACTTATCTCTTTTTCCTGAGAAGTTTGATTTTTTACTCTGTAAAACAAGTTTTGTAGCAGTAGGTAGTATAGGTGAATTAGCTTGTAAAAACGAAGAACTGAAATAGTAAATTTACTTCTAATAGAGGGATCCTATGGGTCAGGGAATATCTCTGACTTTAAGTCAAATAAAAAAAAGTATTTTCTTAGAGTAAAATCTCGTCTTATGGAATCGGGCGGTTATATAAATCGTGTTTTACTACATAAAGATACTGGTATTTCAGATGAAAGTGTAGGAACCTGTAACAGTGTTGCCAGTGGGCTACTTATTTAAATTCCGATTTCTTTTCGGCACCACTTTTTTTAAATGGTAAAATTGTCCTTCTTTTTGGCATTAATTAATATGTCATTAAATAAGGCGAATTTTATCATTTCAAAAAAGTGGTGCCAATCAAGAAATCTGAATTTAAAAAATGTATCCCACTGGTAACACTGCCCTGTAATATAGGCATGTTTTTGATATAATACAGTATTGCCGGTGCTCTACTTTTTTAAATATTCAGATTGCTTGATTGCTACCAATATTTTGAATAATAATATTTTCCTTATTGAAAAGCAAATTAAATAAGGCAAAACAGTGAGAATTATAATTTTAGAAATCTAGTTCCTATCAAACAATCTGAAAATAACAATGTAAACTTTTCAAAAGTAAAATAACCGAATTTTTAAAAAAGCACTAAAAAGAGTCAAATAATTCTTTAAAATTCTCTAATAACAAAACGTTATCCAATAACCACACATCGGATATCATGTAAAAGCATAAAAAAGTTAAATTTTACCCCTTGAGGCGCGATTTTAATGCAGATTCGCACCAGAAACTTTTTACATTTTAAAATTTAGTGGAAAAAAGTTTTTAAAAAAAATCGCTTTTCCTCTTTTTGAGGTAATTCTTTTTTTAAATTCCGGTGTGAATTCAACATTTCACAAACACAATTGCTTGCCCCTCAAAAGGTTAATATACACCAAGCATGGATTTTCGAGAGAATATTTTTTACAAGAGATGCATTTACGTATTACTGATTTAATTTACGAATACATACATATAAAAAGTAATCAATTGCATACTTGCCAACTTTCCCTTCATGTTCCGTAAAATGTGAGTTAAATTGACCCTTGTTAAACACGTTTCGAACCAGAAATTTACTACAGAAATTAATTCAAATAGATTTCATAGAGAAACATGATTTTAAATATATATTGATACAATAAATAAATTTTCTGGTTAGTAACGCATATAACCTGAGTCAACTTACCTCACATTTTACCGAAGTTTAGTTGAATGTTGACAAGTATGCAATTTCTTTTTTAAGTTGGTGCCAAACTGTGCTTAATAAGAATTGTGAATACATTGTGCCTAGTACCATTAATAAATTGATGAAGAAAATATGATACAAATCAGAAAAAATACTTTTTTTCTTCAGCAAATTATTTGTGTAATTGTTATCAACTGTGATCTTTTGGCACCAACTTCTAAGTAATTTTACTTTTTATATGCATATATTAGTAAATTAAATCATAAAAACGTAGCTGCATCTCTTGTAAAAGCTATTCTTTCGAAAATCCATGTTTGTTGGATATTAAATTTAATGTTTTTATGCTGATACATGATATCCGATATGTAGTTATTGGATAACGTTTCGTTATTAGACAATTTTAAAGAATCATTTGACTCGTTTTAGTGCTTTTTTTGATGTCGGTTAGTATTATTTTTAAGTTTATACTATTGTGTTAATAAAATTGATTATGATTTATTTTTATTTTTTACATTTGTATATTTATTGAACATACACACGTATGTACTTGAATACATTTTAAAAATTCTATTTAATTTTATAAAAGAAATTAATAAACATAATACAATAATTAATACTATAATTCATATAAGTATCCCTTAAACATGAATTAAAATGCAATATTTTATTTGAAAATGAATGCAAGAATCATTATTAATAAATGATACGAAATAAATAACACAGCTTGTGCTAAATAAATTTCTTTTTAATTTTGCTTGAATGTCTTCTTAAGTAAACATATCCATTCACAGTATATATTTAGAAATTTTCGCTTTGACTCCTTGAAAGACAGTGAGATACACCAATATATCCTATTTAATTTTAATTGCGAAATGACAAGTTGACACAATAATTTTGGAATGAACGATTAAATTTTATTAAGTACGTGAAGAAAAGCTTTTACGCATTTTGAAATAATTTTATTTTTAAATTTTGGTGTCATAATTCAATTATTTCAGCATTTTACGAATACAAGTCCATTTCCCCTCAAAGGGTTAAGCAGGACATTTGAATTCTCTAGTTATGAAAGTATTCATTGCTTTGTATAATTATAAATGTAGTATGAAAAGGGGAACCCTCCTTGTCAAACGCAGCATGCTCTATCCCACAAGTATGTTAAAACCACCAGTGATGGCCAGGTTAAGGATATAGTTTTCGATTTTAGCATATAAATATTGCACCAAGCAAAATTTTGCCATGGTGGTGATCAAAATATAAGAAGCAAGAATGGAAGAATAGTTTAGACAAATAATGCGTGAAAAGCAGCAAACAGCTGTTTCGAATCTATAGCGAGATTCTTCTTCAGTGCAAGATAGGGAAAAAAGAACAGCGTGCTAGAAAAAGCAAGGCTGAGCAAAATGATAGACAGAGACGCGCTGCCTTATATACCCTATGCGGGTAGCGAAAGCGCCAGAAACAACGAATTAGAGAGAAGCAGTGGAAACGACTGGGTGGATAAGTAGCGACATCTACCGGAGAAGGAGAGAAAAAGAAACCAAAAAAGAGGAAATTAAATTAATGCTTTCCAAATACTTGGAAAATCTGGAGTACTAGATAAGTCATTGACTAAGGAGTGGGGATTTTTAATGATGTGGTAAGGTTCCCAAAAATCAAGATCAAGATTAGAAGAACATTTTTGGATAATGGTGGCTGAGGAAAAATCGAACCTATGTTGAGAAGACCAAGAATGTTGAGCAATAGAAGAACGTTTGAGCTCCTGATTTTTAACATAACCTTCATGCTCTTTTAAACGAAATCTAAGAGCACGTTTAGTCTGGCCAATATAAGAAAGGCCACACTGATAAGAGATTTGGTAAATACCCCAGTTATCTAGGCGATCAACGGGGTGTTTGAGATTTGAAAAAGTGATTTTATTAACAGGAGGAAAAATAACATTAAAATCAAACCTTCTTAAGATTTTAGCAACTTGCTGACTGATTTTAGAAAAAAATGGTAACGCAACTGAAGTATTAGAGTTGGAATTAGAATGCTTTTCAGAGTGGAGGGGTTTCGTCAATTTCTTATAAATAGAATCAATAATATTAGAGGAATAACCACGATCAACAGCAATAGCTTTGAGGTAATTAAGTTCAGCACTAAGTAACTAATGAGTGGAACAAATATTGGTATCCCGAAAAACAAAAATATTGAAAGCAGCAAATTTCTGGTTAGGGGGATGAGAAGAATGCCTGTGAGGTGGGAGACTGACAGCAAAAGGTTTACGAAAGACGGTAGTCTGAAGGCCATTTTCACAACGAATAACAAGGACATCGAGGAAAGAAAGACAGTAATTGGTCTCAATTTCAGAGGTAAATTGAATGCAGGGATCAATGGAATTCATGATAGAGAGAATATGATTAATATCCGAATTTATTTCAACCAAGACATAAACATCATCAACATAACGAACATTGAACGGAAATTTTAAAATTTCAAAAAGTTTGACCTCAAAATAATGCATATAAATATCGCATAAAATTGGACTAAGAGGATTACCCATAGACAAACCACCAATCATGCGGCAGAAATTACCATTGAAAACAAAAGTATTTTGCGACAAGCAAGCGCGAGTGAGAAGGATAAGTTCCTCGATTTCAAAATTAGAGAAATGGAATTCACAAAGCAACTTCTTGAGGCAATCTAAAGCCCCCTCAACCGGAACGTTTGTAAATAATGATTTAACATCAAAAGAAACCATCATGTGACCCTGCGGCTTAAAATTATGAAGTTTATTAACAAAATCAAAAGAATTCTTAACAGTGAAACAGTTACCGCTCAAAAGTGGGGAAAAAACAGAAACTAAATATTTGGCAAGCTTATAAGAAGCTGTACCGGTACTAGAGACAATAGGTCTAAAAGGAATGTCAGGTTTATGGACCTTAGGTAAATCATAAATCCTGACACAATGCGCAATAGATGGAATAAGAGACTTCTTAAAGTTAGCAGGAATAATGGAAGATGACTTGATGGCAGACTTAATAAAGTTAATTTCACTAGTGTAAGGGTCTTTGCGGATGTCCACATAAGGACCACCTTTAATGCACTATTTTGATTACTTTATATGCACTATTTTGAGGTTAAACTTTTTGAAATTTTAAAATTTCCGTTCTATGTTCGTTATGTTGATGATGTTTATGTCCTGGTTGAAATAAATTCAGATATTACTCATATTCTCTCTATTATGAATTCCATTGATCCCTGCATTCAATTTACCTCTGAAATTGAGACCAATAACTGTCTTTCTTTCCTCGATGTCCTTGTTATTCGTTGTGAAAATGGCTTTCAGACTACCGTCTTTCGTAAACCTTTTGCTGTCAGTTTCCTACCTCACAGGCATTCTTCTCATACCCCTAACCAGACATTCGCTGCTTTCAATACTTTTGTTTTTCGGGCTACCAATATTTGTTCCACTCATTAGTTACTTAGTGCTGAACTTAATTACCTCAAAGCTATTGCTGTTGATCGTGGTTATTCCTCTAATATTATTGATTCTATTTATAAGAAATTGACGAAACCCGTCAATTCTGAAAAGCATTCTAATTCCAACTCTAATACTTCAGTTGTGTTACCATTTTTTCCCTAAAATCAGTCAGCAAGTTGCTAAAGTCTTAAGAAGGTTTGATTTTAATGTTATTTTTTCTCCTGTTAATAAAATCACTTTTTCAAATCTCAAACACCCCGTTGATCGCCTAGATAACTGGGGTATTTACCAAATCTCTTGTCAGTGTGGCCTTTGAAATTTTAAAATTTCCGTTCTATGTTCGTTATGTTGATGATGTTTATGTCCTGGTTGAAATAAATTCAGATATTAATCATATTCTCTCTGTTATGAATTCCATTGATCCCTGCATTTAATTTACCTCTGAAATTGAGACCAATAACTGTCTTTCTTTCCTCGGTGTCCTTGTTATTCGTTGAGAAAATGGCTTTCAGACTACCGTCTTCCGTAAACATTTTGCTGTCAGTTTCCTACCTCACAGGCATTCTTCTCATCTCCCTAACCAGACATTCGCTGCTTTCAATACTTTTGTTTTTCGGGCTACCAATATTTGTTCCACTCCTCAGTTACTTAGTGTTGAACTTAATTACCCCAAAGCTATTGCTGTTGATCGTGGTTATTCATCTAATATTATTGATTCTATTTATAAGAAATTGACGAAACCCGTCAATTCTGAAAAGCATTCTAATTCCAACTCTAATACTTCAGTTGTGTTACCATTTTTTCCCTAAAATCAGTCAGCAAGTTGCTAAAGTCTTAAGAAGGTTTGATTTTAATGTTATTTTTTCTCCTGTTAATAAAATCACTTTTTCAAATCTCAAACACCCCGTTGATCGCCTAGATAACTGGGGTATTTACCAAATCTCTTGTCAGTGTGGCCTTTCTTATATTGGCCAGACTAAACGTGCTCTTAGATTTCGTTTAAAAGAGCATGAAGGTTATGTTAAAAATCAGGAGCTCAAACGTTCTTCTATTGCTCAACATTCTTGGTCTTCTCAACATAGGTTCGATTTTTCCTCAGCCACCATTGTCCAAAAATGTTCTTCTAATCTTGATCTTGATTTTTGGGAAGCTTACCACATGATTAAAAATTCTCACTCTTTAGTCAATGACTTATCTAGTACTCCAGATTTTCCAAGTATTTGGAAAGCATTAATTTAATTTCCTCTTTTTGGTTTCTTTTTCTCTCCTTCTCCGGTAGATATCGCTACTTGTCCACCCAGTCGTTTCCACTGATTTTCTCTCATTGGTTGTTTGACTGGTTGTTCTCATTGGTAGCGAAATCGCCAGCGCTTTCGCTACCCGCATAGGGTATATAAGGCAGCGCGTCTCTGTCTATCATTTTGCTCAGCCTTGCTTTTTCTAGCACGCTGTTCTTTTTTCCCTATCTTGCACTGAAGAAGAATCTCGCTGTTGTTTGCTGCTTTTCACGCATTATTTGTTTATTTTAAACGTTGGTTTACTGCTTTTTAATATTCCTGCACAAAGGCTTTAATTGCCATTTTAATAGTTTAGACGTTTAGAGTCAAGAAAATAAAGCAACATTAATTTGCTTGATTTGTTTTACAAAATGTCTACAAACATCAATGATGGTCCACCGCACATCAATAATGGCCAGTCAAAGCACCAGTGATGGCTCACCGAAATCAATCATTTTTAACACTTTCCAACATAGATGAAAATTGTTTATGACTTCGGTTTGTCTGTCTGCCGTCTGTCTCTACGTGCTCTAACTCGCGCTAATATACTCGGGATCGACATGTAATTGTTATTAGTTATTGAGGTTTGCCATGGCATGAATATGAACTGTGTAGAATTTATACTTAATTTACACGACCATTTAAAAGTATTCCGTTAAATTATGGCCTATGATGATAAATCATTTGCGGTGTATTTTAATCATGGTCAACTATTTTAACTATAATAAAATTTATACATCTTATTGAGGTGCATTAGAATATGATTTAAATGGAATTTGTTATGTGTATAAGTTACAGACGGCGTACAAGGGACCTCAAAAGTATTCCATTATATTAAGGTCTATGAAAATAAGTAGTTTTCGGCGTATTTTAATCGTGTTACTCTGTTACAAACATAATGAAATTGATATTAATTTCTGAGGTGCACTAAAACATGCTTTCTTTAGGATATGTGTTCCTTGGAATATAACGAAACGTTATCTAATGGCCACACATCAGATATCGTGTATCAGCATCAAAAGGTCAAATTTAATATATAGAATTTAATATCCACCAAACATGGACTTTCCAGAGAATATTTTTTACAAGAGAGGAATGTACGTATTTATGATTTAATTTACGAATACATACATATAAAAAGTAATCAAATTCTTTTTAAGTTGGGACAAACTATGTTAAGTATAGTAACAATTGTGAATATATTGTACCTAGTAGCATGAATAAAGTGATGATGGAAAATATGATACAAAGTCAGAAAAAAATGCTTTATTTCTTCAGCAAATTATTTGTTTAATCATTATCGATTGTGATCGTTTGGTACCAACGTCTAAAATTAATTTATTACTTTTTATATGCATATATTAGTAAATTAAATCATAAATACGTAATTGCATCTCTTGTAAAAACTATTCTCACGAAAATCCATATTTGAAGGATAATAAATTTAACGCTTTTACGCTGATACATAATATCCGATGTGTGGTTATTGGATAACGTTCCGTTATTAGAGAATTTTAATGAATTATTTGACTCTTTTTAGAGCTTTTTTTGAAGTCGGTTACTATTTTTTTTAAGTTTATTTTATTTTCTCCTTTTCAGTTATCATACCGTAATTATTTTATTTTTAATATCTGCTGAATAAATAAATAATTATAGAAATTGTCATACAAATTATAATTTAGAAAAACTATAACAAATAGTTTTTAATAAAATCTTTATAATTCCATTAGAAATATTGATTTTATTTCAATTTTATGTGCATATTTTTTTTAACAAATACATTGTATTCATAAATATCTACATTCAAAAATTATTTTTTGTAGAACTCCTTTGTCAAGAAGCAGAATGCAGACAATGCATAGATGCCAACATCTCTTAATTATTCCGGAGTTTGATCCAAAATTTGCATGTTCAAACCGGAAAATATATATAATAAAATGTGCCTTCTTTCTATGAGGTACAATTTTAATTTCATTTCGACATTTCTTGTTAAATAAAATTTCCGGTTGAAAACGTATTCATCTTGGATCAGACTCCGGAATAATTAAGAGATGTAGTACACAATGTAGATGACAATGTAGTATTCTTTGTATTGACTTTTCACGGTTATTAAAATGCAGAATTGCCAAATCTCCGGCTTTTCGGATACCTGTTTTTTTTTACAGAAAATGTGTTCCTTTTAAATTTCAAAAATTCTTCTATTAAATAAAAGAAAAGTTTCTGTGATGAAATATTGCTATTTAAAAAGCCGTAGACTTGGAAGACCTTAAAATGTGGTCTAGAATTCTACATTATTCATTTTCGATAATCTCCATAAATTGTTTCCTCATGTCTATATGAAAGTGGTGACAAATAATGCTTAGACTATAGAGTCTAGAAGGTATGGGCGGGGTTTTAGGTAGATTTTGCGCTGTTAGCGAAACGCGATTGACTAATCAGACGCCTACATTTTTGGGAACTTTTCGCTGTTTTAAGTAAAACAAATTCCTGCTTGGTCATTCTCGTTTCGCAAACAGCACATCTAGATCCCGGCCATAGTATGGAAATCAGCCAAACAAAAAGCTTTAAAAAGTATATCCTATAAATGTAGGACGGGGGTGGCCAACTGTGGCACGCCTGATACCACTAAAATTTTACAGAAAAATTCGACTTCTTGAATCGCAGAGATTCGATGATTAGATAAGGCAATGATTACTATAAAATTTTAGCGGTGCCGAGCGTGCAACAGTTGGCCACACCTGATGTAGAATAATGCAGCACGGAAAAATGGCGATCGTAGCAACATATGTTTGTTCAAACGTAAAGTTTCAGTGCATGGCGATGGTCGCCTGATAGTCCAGGCAATAGAGACCGTATAGGGGCTCTACCTAGCAAAATTCATGGTAGTTCTGGAAAAAAGCTTGCTATATGTTTTTTTTGGGTCGCTGAATCCGAATTTTTAACTTCCCACCAAAATTTCCCCAGCAACCCCCCCCCCCAAATTTTGGTAAAATGCCCCCCCCCCCCAAAAAAAAAGGTTTTTATTAAAGAAGGTAAAATTCCCTATTGCCTGGACTATGAACGAATTTTATTATGTGAGTGAGAGATTTTAACAAGCTTGACGGCAATGACAGATTCACGAAGATGCTTCGTGATGATGAAAAAAAAAATAATAATAATTGCTTTTGTCTAGATTCGTTTCAACCAATCAAGTATCCCCGTATGACGTCACTTTCCAATCGAGGAACCCTATCTAAAGAAAATCTGAAATCACTCTGATATCTAATACGATAACCGAACCTGAATCTTAAGATAGTGTCGCTACACATAGCAATGCACTCTACTGTGTACTGGCATATGAAGGCACTTTGTGCCTTCAGCATAACAAGCACTTGCGATCTGATACTCGAGGAAAATTAAAAGGTTGATTTTCAGCTTTTCGACACCTACTTCCTATATCGGTTGATATCGATATGTGCCTTCCGGTTTGGTGGATAAGAGTACTTGTCCAGACAAAATTTCGTAGTTTGAAAAGATCTCGTATCTCTGTAATGTAACAGCATGAAAAATGAACGCTTCTAATTGGGCGACAGCTTCAAAAAGGATTTGAATTCGAAACTTTTTATTAAAAAAATTGTTCAAAACATCAGATTTTGATGAAATTGAAATGGAATCCCACGGGTGTCGATACCCCCGTACTTTCAAACAAAAAATATATGAAAATCGGTTCATATTTAAGAGAGTTATGCGTGAACAAGGCCAAATATACATACGGGTTGAATTGATAACCTCCTCCTTTTTTGAAGTCGGTTAAAAACGAAGTGGAGTTGTATCACTGATATAAAAAGCTAAATATAAAAAATCTCAGCGGGAGAAATACACTATTGTAGAACAAGTTAATTAAACTGTCCTTTTTTTCTGAAACTATTGGGTAGTTCGGAAAGTCGTGCCCGTTAGAGAAAATCAATTCGCACCGGAAAATTCTATCATTTAATTGTTAGACATTGATTGCGATATCTAATGTCTAATAAGTAACGCGCAGAATTTTCCAGGTCCAATTTATTTTCCCAAACGGACACGACTTTCCGAACGTCCCAATAGATTTTTTATCAATTGTACGACACTTTCTTTAAATATTAAATATATTTTAAACATTAAGGGAATAATAACTCCTTTACGAGAGAAATGTCGCGCATTAAATTTGAATTTATCTTATTATGGAATGTTTTACTGTTAAAGCGAGAGGCATTTAATTTATTAAAATAAAGGTAGCAAAGTGCTTGTATTCCCAGGCAAGCCTGTACCGATTCACAACCCCTTGAATGTACGACGCGCTGACAGAAAAATGGCGGCTGACGTAAATGAATTTTTTAAGCGTTTGTACGGTCCCTTGAATTTAGACACTAGCATTCAATGAAAGTTTTCTTTGACTTATTTAACCCCTTAACGGTCACATTACCGTTTAAAAATTCAAATTGCTTATTGGCACCACTTTGAAAAAGAAAGATTCACCTTCTTTAATGACAGGTAAAATGATACCAAGATAAAGCCAATTACACTATTTTATAAAACTGGTAGGAATCAAACACTCTGAATAAAAGACACAGCCCTTGAATATCATGGGAACGAGAATTAAGGGGTTAATAAAAGGAAAACAACGTGGAGAAAACTTCAAGAAATATTAGTATCCCCCTACAAATGCTGCAAAATATCCACCTATGACAGCCGCCATTTTTCCGTTAAGGCTAAGCATGGAACTATTAATAAAGAAAAACTGACATATCCTTAAAATAGTGAAGCATCAACTATAACCGCTTTCGCTGGGGTTGATTACCACCGGAACAAACTTCCACCAGTAAATTTAAATAGAAAATTTCTCCTTATTTAAACGCCTTACTAACGCCGAATTTCAGTCATAAATAGTGATACACACTTTTTCTAGTGGAAGTTTACTTCCACGGTAGTCAGGCTCTGGGTTTTCACCATATTGTGACAACCTAGAAAACCACCTCTCAGTGTCAGTTAAAAAGATTATAATACCTTTGAAAACTGCCACCAGTAAAATCAAATAGAAAATTTAACCATATTTATGAGAGAAATTCTTGATGAAAAAGCCGCGTACATAAAGTAAATTTTCTATTCAAAATTTACTGGAGGATTTTTTCTCCGGCGGTAGTGGGAAACAGTTGATCCTATGTAAAAAAAAAAAAAAAAAAAAAAAAAAAAAAAAAAAAAAAAAAAAAAAAAAAATCGCCTATTAATTCACTTCTGTTGCTAAAATGGTGAAATGGCAGCATGACACCAATATTTGCGAAAATAAAGAAAAACATTTCTTCAATATTTTCTGCACTTTTGTGAACTTTATTCAAAATTTTGATGAAATTATACAATTTTGAAAGTAAAATGTATTGGAAAAAATAATATATCCCGCGCTTGTAAGTGATAATAGCAAAGTTATGCGATTTAATTAACACTAAAACGCCGGGAAATTTTACTCAAGTTTCATAAAAATATTTGACACCGGAATTTTTGTTTAAAACTATTTGACAGATTTATTTAACGTAAATCTGCGTGGTTTAAATTTAACTTATTTTATGCAAAAATTTCTGGTTCCAGTTGATATTTAATCATACGATCGGAGTCGAATCGACTCCTTTCGGGCGTTCTAGTGTTAACGCATCCATCAACATTTAAAAACATATATGCATAGGCAGATATAGAGAGTTATAAATATAATTGTCTATGTGAAAATCTTGAAATCCTCGGAATGTCAGTATAAAATTTGTTTGGTTTAGAGCGTCTACTGACGCACCGGAAATCGTCTCATAAATAGGCCACATGTAAAACTAGCGTCGCTTCCGTAATATAATAAACCTCAGAGTAATAATAAAAATAAATATTTTATAATGTTGCAATTGTATCAGCAAACATTTTGAATTTCTAAAGAATTTCCAGAAGAAATAATGTTAGGATGAATAACTCATAAAAAATTCATGTTTCTTAATCATTGAAAAAATATCCTATATTTTATTTCAGAAAAATACAAGAAGTATAAAAGAAAAGTTGTACGAGAGAAAAAAGTACTTTTTTACCGAGACGGTGTATTTTTTTTTCTTTTTTTTATTTAGAATTTTTTTTTTTTTTGTTATTAATTAATTCATTACGTTTAGAGATAATTAGGAGCAAAGAGAATACAAGATAATTAAAACAGCATAAATACTAGAAAATAAATTTAATCTACTAAAAAATGTTTAGATGTTACAAAAGCGCAAATTTGTAATTATTTCTCTGTTTACAAATGAAAGAAAAAACTTTGGCTTAATGTAAAAGCATTTCTTTCAAGTTCTTTAACGTAATATAATTAATGTAAAAAACACATAAATACAATTCGCATTCCTGATAATTGCAGTATTAAATTCTGGAAATGTGAAAATGTATTAATATTAACCAGCATTAAATTTTACGTGAGATACAGGGTACGTACAGTACTATCATTGATTTTTAATAGTAATTTTCGTCTTATTTAATCGCAGAAAAATATTTTAACGATATCTCGATTTAATTGGCAGATTGTTAATTCTGCGATTTAAAAATTAAATAATTTTTTTCCAATCAAAAGTAGTGGTGTAAGGCTTTTTGGAATTTCCAAGGAATGTACGTTTGGATACATTCAAGATATTTTGCGTTGGTTTAATTAAATGAAAAGAAAGGGCAAATGTATAAAAAAAAATCACATCTTTGTGTAATTTAAATGTAAAAAATATTCAACATATCAAGGGTGTTTCAGAAAGGATTCTCCAAATTTCAAATGACATAACTGCAAAACAGTGAGAGACGGAAAGGTGAAACAAGTGGCATGTTGGACAGACATGTCTAGAATTTGCTATACACCGGTTTTCAGAAATAGTTCCAAGATTGGACATTAGAGGGCTCTGCAGTCACAGAGCAGTGTCTTTGAAATGTTGTCTGAAAGTGTGCTTCGTGAACAGAGGACAAATCGCATTATGATGGTTTCAATATAGTCACCTTTCTTAGCAATAACATGACGTAACCGAAGGGTAAATTTTGAAGTCACTCGTTGCAATGTCTCTACTGAAACGGATACACGTGCCTCACAGATGAATTGTTCAAGCTGTTCCAACGTTTGAGGATTCTTAGAGTAAACATTGTCTTTCAAGTAGCCTCTCAAGAAGAAATCATATGGACTGAGATCCAAAGAATATGGAATCCAATCCATGCCAATGACATCGGTGGTATTCCACTACAATAAAAATATATATGTTGAACCAAGTAATACGACATCATGTTCTTCAATTTTCGTATAATAGCTAAATTGATACAACTCCCTTACACGTGTCAGCAATGAAACAAACTCACTAACGAACTTTCTGTACTTCTGAGTACTATTTAAAGCTTCATGTGCTTGTGCTGCCACCTATTAGCATATCTTGGAACTATTTCTGTAAACCATTGTATAACAAATTCCAGACCTGTTTCTTCAATATACCACTCGTTTTTCGCATTTATGTCATTTCAAATTTGGGGAGTCCTTTCTGAAACACCCTATAAATATGTGTGCGTGTGTGTGTGCGAGTATGTGTTACTATCCAAGTGTATCCGGAAAAAGTAGATTTTAACATAGGTATACATGGATAGAATTCATCAGGTGGGTGATTCTACGCAAATAGGCCATAATGATGAAACTGGAGGATATGTAAATTTTTTGAATTGAAAAACTTATTGCATTTTTTTAACATATAGTTCAGACATGGTTTTGTTATATTAGTTCATAAAATTGAAGCATTAATTAAAACGTACAATTAAAACAAATTTGAAACCTATAAAATATCATTCCCTCACGTGCAACTACTACCACCCAAAATTATATAAAAATTATCATTTCTTATTGAAATATTTATATTTATTTTTTCAGATTTCAGCCTTTCAATATGAACACATAAAGTATTATTCCTATGTCTTCCATTACTTTTATGGTCTGCACATGCAATTTTTATTTGTGAAAAATGTTTGCAACTAATATTTCAGATCATTCCCTCACTCATTAGCCATCTTGCTGGGCAACCTGAGAGTTTCTCGGGCAATGTAAAAGTAGCAAAATTTGCGCAACCCGAGATTTCATCTGGATGCATTTTTTCCCGTCTAATTAACCCACATTGATCATTCCCACCAGTAAATTTTTATCGTAAATTTTGCCTTATCTAATCGGAGCATTTTCCTAATTAAATCAGGCGAAAATTTTTGTTTCGAAAAACCGGTGACAAAAGAATAAAAATTCGTAAAAGACGCTCGTTGCGAAGGAACTATACACGCATTTTTTGAAGCTATTTTGATAAAACAATTACGCTGCGAGAGGGTTAATAATTCTGAATTTCTGAGTTAGGTGGTACTACCGTAGACTGAAACATTGTTTATTTGCTGAACACATGGTCTTTATCTGTCTGCAAAACAATTTTCAGCCATTCTGGAGTTAATACATCAATATATAAGGAATAATTTAACCCTTAAATGCCGGGTGTCGCTTTTCAGCAACATAGCCAAATTAGGCTTTAAAATACTATTAGAATAATATTGAAGCTATAATGCTTAATGTTGCCAATAAAATACATTCTGAAAATATTATTAAATTGATTTTCAACAAGTAGATGGCAACACTTGTGCTGTTTAAGAATAAAGATAGATTTATTTTTTCAATTGTTGCTACTTGCTCATTTTGTTTTGTTTGGAAGCTTGCGAAATACCCTATTTTGTTCTGCAGTGAGCAAGTAAAATTTATTTGTTATTACAGTTCCTAAAATTCTTGTGTGTTTAATATTATAGAATTTTATCAAGGAAAATTATTTTTTCAATTAAAGACCAGTATTGCCGATTAGTAACAAACTGTTTTTTTTTAAGTATTTTTCACATGATTTATTTAAAAAATGAAAGCCAAAAAACATTATTACAATGATTTTTGAAAAATCAGGCATTTAAGGGTTAATAGAGAGATTGGGCAAATGTTAAGATGATGTTATCATTCCCCCATTTAAATTTATAAAAAATAATTTATTTTCTAAAAATGTATTAATGGGTGGGTTAGTTTTCTCTGAAGGGATTGTTTGAGAACATATATATATATTTAATTTACTTTATGCGCACAAATTTTAAATGTTAATAATGTACGTTTTATCATTCCCTCACTAGAGGGAATCACTCTTATATGAGATAAATATTCTATTATTTTTATAAACTTGTAGAAAAAATATTTTTGTTGAAAATTTAATGCTTTTGATATAAATAAAAGCGTATTTTAAGCAAATCGGTGTGTCTAATATTATTTATTATCTAAAAGGTAAAGAAAAGTCAGGAAGGAAGCCAAAAAGAACATCAAATATGTATAATTCGATGTGAACCAGAAATTTCTTTAAAAAAGAGTTAATATATATATATCGCACAAAAAAATAAGGTAAATAGATAATTCAAAAAGCTTTAAATAAAAATTTCGTTATACATTTTGTTTTTATAAAATTTGAGTGAAATTCCCACTTCAAGTGTTAAAAATTTAATAATTATCGCCATATACCAGGCTAACTATATTTTACGGAGATTTAACGCTTTCATGGGCAAGGTACCTCTATTCGTAAAATGCTGAAATGTGTGAATGACACCAAAATTTACAAACAAATTTATTTCAAGAGAAGCAAAAGCCTTTGTTCCCGTACCTAATAAAAGGAAAATTTTTATTCAAATATTCTGGTGCCAATGTCGCATTTAGGAATTAAAATCGAGTGTTCCAAAAATGACCCCTGCCCTTGAAGAAGTTAAGCCAAGTGTCTTCAACATTTTTGCACGAAATTCATTTGCCACCATAAATTAAGAAAGGTAATAATAAACTTATTCAATCCCAAATTATCTGACATTAACCCATTTAAGGGCGGAGGTTCATTTTTCGAGAACCTAATTTTAATTCCTAAACGCCACATTGGCACCAGAATATTGGAATAAAAATTGTCTTTTATTAAGTATGTAAACAAAAGCTTTTGCTTATTTTAAAATTTGTTTGAAATTCCGGCTTTCGTTCACTAATTTCGACATTTTACGAATAGAAGTACCTTGCCCCTGAAAGGGTTAAAGGTTTCAATTTTTGCTTTTCTAAATCAGTTGTATCTAAGTGGCCCGTTGACCTGAGATTCGATACCCTTAATTTAGATTAGTTTTCATACCACGGCATATTTTTTTAAACACAGATAGTTTGACTCACACCACTTTTCTGTATTTGTAATATCCGCTTTATTTATCGAAATCGTCGCAAATTTATCCAATTTAGCCGACCAGAAGTCAATTTTTCGAAACGCAGTTGAGGAGAGAAAAATGTAGCTAATTGTGAAGATAAATAGATGGGGATTCACCGTACATTTATAAATTTTTCCGTTGCATGAGCAAACGAGTTCCACGGAAGGTAAAACTTGTATCAGTAAGTTTTTTATTTGTACTTTAAGGTTCGATTTTGTGCCTCTTTATTTTAGTGTGATTTTTTCTCCTTAAACTTTTGCTTATACATATCGTTATGGATTGTGAAATACCATACTTTTACGTTTATATTTCACATGATTATACATATTTTTGTTTATTTAACAGATATGATGAAGTGACATGAAATGTACCGTTTAATTTTGAAAATTTTGTTATTAATTTCAATATTCTATAAAATGTCTGTTATAAACCAGGGTGAGTCCAGATGATTTTTTTTACTCCAAATGAGAGCTCAAGATACGTAGTTAATAATATTTTAAAATGTCGCTGCTAATAACTGCTAATTTAGAAAAATTCCTTTCAAACACATAACTGTATGTTTTCGTAAATGCTAATGTTTTCATTTCCCTTTCAATTCGAAATGTATTCTACGATAGATAAATTGTAATTGTTGTCAGAATGTATCATCTTCGGTCATAAGAAAATTCCAATTTACATATCTGACCAATATTTTTTTTTTAAATACTCTTTGTTTAACAGATTAATTTTTAATCCTATACAAAAGTATCATTTGGCAAAATCCAACGCCTTCACCGCCTAGATACTGTTGACCCATGAGAATTAAGTTTGTAAAACAGTCTTTATATATCACTATGGAAGAAATTTCATACATTGAGCATGAAATCAATACACTAGAAGGTACAGTCGTGGAAAAAAAGTAAACACCCCTTACTAACTCTGCAAAAAAGTATCGTAGAAGAACATTACTGGTACCACACATATGGTAATAAAGTGTAGTTTTAAATGTTGTATATAAAATTTGCTTAGGGGTCCATCTACATATTAAAACGAATCATAAATTTCTTTTTTTTCAATAGCAGTACACAATTCTGATAGCATAAATGAACTCTACACCATTCAATTAGCCTAAAAATAAATTTTTATGCAATTTGTCGGATAAGTTTCCGAAAAATTAATTATTTTAAAACGAGCGTATTTTAGGGGCTGTATACAAATTGAAAGTTCGGTACTCGATTGTTGACCGAGAGAGCTCGCTTCTTGATCAAGACATCCTAAGCGCCACTCATGCAGTCATTGAAGACTGCTAGATTACAGGATAGCATAAGAAATTTCAAAATATCTTGTAACTTTTATTCAAGAAGGACCCCCTTAAACCATCATTTTGCCATATTTTTGGCAGAATTTGAAAACTACTTAAAAGAAAAATGTGAAATTCTCGATTTCCATAAAGCAGGACTTAATAAATCTAAATCCATCAAAAAAATTGTAGGTAGCAATTCATAATTTTTTCGAATATTAATTTCATAATTCATATCATAAAATTGTAAAAAATGCAAATTCAACGTGTCATGTTTGGGTATTTTAGTATTATTGCTACACAAAAAAATTAGCACATTAGGAGTATAATTTCAGGAGATATTAATAAAAATATGAAAATGTAATTTAACACTAGAAGCACTAAATTTTGAATGTTTATAATTCAAAAACTTATCATACAAATGATTTGAAATTTCGTGTCTAGACATAGTTTGAACCGAAGATTTGAAATATCTTGTTAAAAGTTGGTATTGGTATTGAAAAAAAATGAAGTTTGAGTTCATTTTAATATGTAGATGGCCCCTAAGGACATTTTATATACATCATTCAAAAGTAGACTTTATTTTCAATCGTTCGGTACAAGTAACTTTCTTCTACGGTAATTTGTTGAGGAGTTAGTATTGTCTGGCTCAGAAAAGAAAAACCCTGAGTAGATTTCCGGCTTTCGGTGGTTCCAAAACTTGTAGGGAAGGAACTCCATCCGTAGGAGGAGAAGGGTGGAAAATGCTACGATAATTCTCAGAATGACCGATTGAACGGAAGAAAAGAAAATGCCGGACTTCCCTAAAATAAAGTCAACTGACCAGTTACCCTAGCAATAGGGCCGACCCAAGACCAGTTCCAGGGTCATTCTTGTCTGAGTCATACAGTAAGGGGTGTTTACTTTTTTTTCCACGACTGTAGAAACGTAACCTTAAACAGAAATGTCTATGATGTAAGCACACCATGTTATTAACCATTGGTGATGGTAAAAATTGCAATGCCGCATCTGAAACAAAATCAACAATGCATTGATTTATCTATGGAGCTACTTCAAAAGACTGACAATTTGAACATAACTAACGAGATTAGAGCGGGGTCACTGAAGTTTGGATTGTCCATACTCCATGCAAGCATCAGAATATCCGAGAGCATTTACCATTAGCGTATAATCTGCCTGTTAAAAAAAGCGCATTTTTTCCGAAGAGCAAAGGGATCTATTGAGTGCGGTAAAGAGTAGAATTCAGTCAGATTTTAGGTTAAAAATGGGATTAATCGTGGACATACCCAAACCGGGATATGGAAACGGTAATGCTGGAAACACCAGCCGATGGGTCTTCGCTGATCTGCATCTCGCTGCAGAAATCACGGCGATATATCTTAATTTAACTTTTCTTTTTAACCCTTTTAGGGGCAAGCAATTACGTTTGTGAAATGCTGAATTCCCACAGGAATCTTTGAAAAATTCTATTTAAAAATAAGTAAGGGCAATTTTACGGATTTTTTCCACCAAAGTTAGAAAAGTAAAATTTAATAAATTTTTTCTGGTGTAAAACTTCATTAATCGTAGGTGGTACACAATATATACCAGTGCCCCTCAAGGGGTTAATGTCATCTTAGAAGCACTCTCAAGTGCGCAAAAAAATTGATATAGAAACATTTTCTGAGTATGCAACAGACACGGCCAAATTATATGGGAACTTGTATCCATGGGACCCCATGACGGCAACTATTCACGGAATTCTAAAACATGGCGCTACATTTATTGCTAATGCACTATTTCGCTTAGGGCAGCTCTCTGTAGAAGTTCCACAGGATTGTAATAAGCCATGTGGGCAATATCGTACAAATTTTGCTCAACATTTTCAAGGGAATCGTGCAACATAGACGTTTTAAAGTGATTAATGCTGTCTTTAGATCTCTTCTTATCTTGTATGTGAGGTATAGAAAAGAAAAAAAGTAAGCCATTCTTAAAGAAGACTTACCTTTATTTCTTCCCGCTGAAATTTACAGCATTGATACAGTACATCAGTGTTACCTAGATCCTATGTGATGAAAGTTCTTCCGAATCATCAGATGAATAACCTTGATATTTTCTCATCGAATATGTATGTTGTGATTTGGCAGGTTCTAGATATATTAGCGTATGCCTGAATGAATAATCAGCAGTTGAGATGCCGTTATATGTAGAAAATAACACAGTCGAAGTTTATATGCAGTCGAAGATCATGTTAGAGTGACCGGCAATGATCATTACTGAGAAAAGTTATACAGTCTCAAATCATGGTGGGGTGATAGGCAACGATCACTACTGAGAAGTTAAGCAGTCGAAAGTGTTAAAGTGGCAGGCAAAGATCGCCATTGCTAATTTCTCTAAAAGAATAAGATGACATCATTAAACGTGAACAGTTATTTATTGATAAAAAGAACATATCAACAATTTCCCAGGTAATAGAGTCGGCCAAAACGACATACGGCGCGCGATCCAGCGAGCTGACAGTTAACCCCTTCAAGGGCGGTGGTTCATTTTTAGACCACTTAATTTTAATCCCTAAATGCCATATTGGAACCAGAATATTGGTATGAAAAATTTCCTTCTATTAAGTACGTGAACAGAAGCTTTTGCTTATTTTGAAATAAATTTGTTTATATATTCTGGCGTCATTCACTCATTTCAGCATTTTGCGTATAGAAATACCTTGCCCCTGAAAGGGTTAAAAGATGTTGATTAATTCTCGCTTTCTACGAAGTCAAGAGCACCATATCGATATTATTTAACACTTGAAAAGAGGCGTAATATACCGAGACCGTGCAGCTCAGTTTTGTCAAGCCGGCGCAAGGGGACAGTGTTTACGTAGCTCGCGAAAAGAACGAATTAGAGAAAGCCGTGCGCTCCCAGACGATTGACTAGACCGATTGAGAGGGGGGGGAGGGTCGGCTTAAAAAGAAAAGAACTCTAGTTTAAGGTCGTAAGCCTTTTAAGGCGAAAAGTCAATCGCGGGAATAGATGTTGGTAGAATGAAATTTGGGAAATAAAAATAAAATGGCTTTTCAAAACAATCGAACATAAAAATTAATTTCACTCAGAATACGATCGATTGCGTAACTTATAAAGTTAATGAAGGAATCTAAGGATTTAAATTAAGGTTTTGGAATAAGATATTATTGATATACACATTTTATATTAAGGAGAATTTAAATAGGAATAAATGATAGATATTATTAAAGCGGAGAAGTATTGAATATGCCGAAAAATAGAATAATTTAAGGAATATCGCGAATAAAAATTTTTATATAACATGTATATATACAGGGTGGTCATAAAAAAACTTTGCCGATATATGGAACTCTAGCGGCCGGTCCGTTTAACCGATCGAGATGAGATTTCAGATATAGTTCTTCAGAGGTATGAGCTCGGGATTCTGTGAACGGCATCAAATTGGCGCTTACGGTTACGGTTATAGGTACAGAAACTCGAAATTTTCGAATGGCAACACCCATTTTTTTTTCATCGCAAAATTCTCAGCAAGTGTGAAAACCCTAAATAGCGCTCGAACGGTACGTGTATCGCAATAAATGGGCGCGTTATGCACGCACAAACAACAGCTCAGCGAACGGCCAAAAACAACACGATCGGGACGCACGAAGGAAATTTGCATATGACAGAGGCAAGACAACAGTCACAGAACGCCGTTCGACAGATAATCATCATAGAAAACGGATTCTTGCCTCTGTTATATGCAAATTTCCTCTGTGCGCCTCGATCGTGTTGTTTTTGGCCGTTCGCTGAGCTGTTTTTTACGCGTGCCTAACATGTCCGTTTATTGCGATACACGTACCGTTCCAGCGTTATTTAGGGTTTTCGCATGCGCTGAGCATTTTGCGATGAAATAAAAGGGTGTTGCCATTTGAAAATTTCGAGTTTCTGTACCTATAACCGTAACCGTGAGCACTAATTTGTTGCCGTTCACAGAATCCCGAGCTCATACCTCTGAATAACTATATCTGAAATCTCATCTCGATCGGTTAAACGGAACGGCCGCTAGAGTTCCATATATCGGCAAAGTTTTTTCATGACCACCCTGTATATTCAGTTATGTGAGATTTTTGTAATATTTTATACCCATTAAATAAAATAAATGATATAAGTTTTAAGTAAATGTCTGATTTCATTTAATTACTTTTGATTAACTCTGTAAAAGCGTAAAGATATTATTTCATTTGGTTCTTTTTTTAATAAAAAATAACTTGTAAAAATATTTAAAAAGTAAATTTCTAAATTTTGAACTTAATTTTATTGAAATATAGTGTAATTTGATATCGATATTAGAAAATCCAAAGACTCATGATAACAAAACGGTAAAAATAATGTAAATATTCGAATTTTTAAAAGCAATTGCAAAATAGTGTTACAAATTTTAGTTTTTGAGTTACTTTATATGAAAAGATATATTTGAATCAAGTGATCGAATGCAGTCTCAATCAGAATATTCATTAATATTTTATTGCAATTCAAGTGCATGTTACATGTTACAATGTTTTCGATATGCCTTGTATATATATTTTAAAAAATCCTATTTTTCGAAGAAAACAATTAAAAAGCGATAATAATCTGATAATTTAATCAATAATAAACTTGACTCCATTTTTTCAGTAAGAAGCATTTTTCGCCGACTACCAATATCTACTAAATGCTCCTCGTGCGCCGGCTCAGACTCCCACCAGTAAAAAAAAGAAATTTTCTAATTATTTAAACGCCTCATTAAGGCAGAAATTTTGTCATAATTATGTTCAAAAACAAATATCTATTTTTATTGCTAGAAGTTTAGTTTAACGATAGTCAAGCCCTGCGTTACCGCCATATTCTGAGAACCTAAACAACACCCTGTCAGCGTCAGTGAAAGAGGTTATAATAACCGCCGATCAAACAAATACAGTGTGGCTACAGATCAAGGAAAAACACTACCAAAAAAGAGGAAATACCAGTATTTTCTTATGGAAAAGTTCGCTTTATAATGTCGTGAAATTCCGGAAGGAGAATTTTTCTGTAATAAAATACTGGTATTCTACCTTACCGAGTGTGCTTTTCCCTGATCCGCCGCCAAACTGAAATACTTTTAAAAAATATTTTAGTTAATAAAAAGTACATATTTCTAGTTATATTTATTTTACTTGTTTTATTAAATAAAATATTAGGTAGGGAAAAACTTGCATATTTCATTCGCGGATTGTACCAAGGAAATTATGATAAAACCGTTTTTATATCCGTTGAAATGCAGCCAACTAAAGAGACAAGTTGCTGCATTTTCACTCATGTCGACCTTCTCGTAAAGAAAATGGTCATTATTGGCTTGATTATTGATGGAAACCAGCCTATGTTTGCGCTTGATATCTAAGATAGATGAAAGAGTCATTGCCTGTTATAAAGTTTGCCTGCGGTTTTAAAATTAACAAACAAACAAAAAAAAAATCTCTAAAGAGTTGTTGGCACATATAAAGCATGCATTCAAAATCTATTTATCATTAACCCTGTAGTGCGTAGCTTTACATATATGCAAACAGCACTGTTTCGAATTTAATAGATTTTTTCTATTTGCATATACCTCATTCACACCAGAAAATTAAAATAGCAATATTTGCTTTAATAAAAAAAAAAAAGACATTCTGCATTTAAATAAAGCGAAATCAACCATTGAAACTTTTTTGTGTAAAGTCAGATTCTCTGAACTAGGTAATTTCTAGAACGTTTTCTATTATGGGAATTAAAGGGTTAAAGGTTAAGTGTTATAATGATGTTTTATATGTTCGGATAATGATACATCATTGGCAATTTTATCAGAATTTTTAAAAATAAAATAAGCTTCGTGAAAATCCGAGTGGGAGAGACAGGAGAAGAAATAATTTTGGCCATGGAGAAATTGAAACAGTCACTGGAAGCTCATCAGTGAGATGCAATCGAATCGGAAGTCAATTTAGGCTAGCGCCACCTGTCGTGCAATTTTTAAGCTCTCCTATTTAATTTTTCTGTTCATTTGTGACCTTGTCCCTTTACAGACACATGTTTACAGTGGCTGATAATAATAGACTGTTATATTTTCGAGCTCGAAACGCGTCCTGTGTATTATTGTGATTTTATGGTGATTTATACAAAGTTTTATTACATTAATTGTAATATTTATATGCACTATAGGGCCAAAGGTGACCGGTCACTTGCGATTTTAGACGTCTTGTTAACACTAGAACGCCCGATGGAGTCGTTTCGACTCCAAATGCTCCTAAAACACCCATATCTCTGAGAAATTTTGATTTTTTTCCCCCCGCTTCCTTGACTTTTATTATTTTTATAATCTCTATTTATTCTGAAATTTATAAATTATTTGCACATTTAATAAATTGATAATGAGGCATTACCCCTAGAACGCCCAAAGGAGTCGAATCGACTCCATAGTAAGATTTGTAAAATGCTTTCATTATTTTTGCGTAACATGACCTTGAGATTCATAATATTTTTATCTGTTATCAGGAAAGTAAATGCTTTTGCTCTTCTTTTCTCTACACCCCTTTTGTTGAGAAAAATGGTTAGTTCCATGCACCTGCTGAAATGATTGCGTACTGCTTGCGAAATTCTTTGTATCATTCGAATTGAATTTTTATTTCAATTTTTATCAGTCTTGTGTTTCATCATAGCTAAGCAACTCCGTTTTTCCTTTTTATTAGAAATAAAACATAATGTCACGGACACATAGATAAAACACCGGAGATAAAATACCGGACGAAATAACTGCTCTATTACGAGAGCTTTCAGATAATGAATCTGAAGGTGGTGAGTTATCAGAAAATGAAAACGAAATTCAAGAAATTAGTATTGGAAATAATTCTTCATCAGATTCCGATACAAATGAAGATGCGCTAATTATTTCATCTGAAAGAGATGGAATTCATGTCGCTCCAGATGGCACACAATGGAAAATTTCTCCAAATAAGAAAATTTCTGGAAGATATCCGAAGCAAAATATCATGTGCCAGACTACTGGACCAACTATTTATGCTAAGAAATTCGTGAAATCTGAAAGCGTTTTGAGTGCATGGCTGTTATTTGTAGATAAAAAAATGCGGGAACAAATACAAAGATGCACAGAAACAGAGGCAAGACTTGTTCTTGAAACCGATAACTGGACAGTTACGTTAGACGAGCTGTATGGCTTTATTGGAATTTTGTATGCCCGAGGTGCATGTGGTGCAAATGGAATTGATATTCATTCTTTGTGGTCAAACTCATGGGGTTTGAATTTTTGCACTGAAACTATGGGAAGAAATAGGTTTTGTGAAATTTTACGCTTTTTGAGATTCGATTTGAAATTTACCAGATCTATACGTTTAAAAACAGATAAATTTGGAATGATATCTGATATATGGAATAGATTCACTGAAAACTGTATTGCCTGTTTCAAGCCTGGTGAAAATATAACAATAGATGAACAGTTATTTCCAAGCAAAACGCGTTGTCCTTTCACGCAATTCATACCTTCAAAACCGGATAAATACGGACAAAAGTTTTGGCTTGCAGTAGACCTTCGAACAAAGTACTTACTGAATGCGTTCCCTTATTTAGGCAAATGCGAAGAACGGCCTTCAGACCAAACTTTATCAGAATATGTAGTTATGCGATTGATGCAGCCATTTCTAAACAAAGGCATTAACGTCACGGTTGATAATTATTTCACGTCACTTCGTTTGGCTGAACAACTGAAAAAGAAAGGTACTAGTTTAGTAGGCACTATGAGAAAAACTAGGTTGGTTGATTTTTGACGGCCGATTATCTACACTAGGGATATAGGCCCAAGGGGGGAGTGCCCTTCGTGGGGGTCTTTCTAAGGGAACCTAATCCGTATTTACGCATGGAAATCCATGGCTCGAAGAAAACCACGAAAACTCCGAACGATTAGGCCGACGGGCGCGATTGGGATCGAACCCAGCACCTCCCGTCTACCAGCTTTCGAGAGCAGAACCTCTCAGCCACGAGAAAAACTAGGAGAGAAATTCCAAAAACTTTGAAAGATTCAAAAGATAAATTATACGAAACAAATTTCTAAAACACGAAGAAACCGGTACTACTCTAACCGTGTATCAAGGAAAGAGAAAGAAAAATGTTATTATTCTTAGCACTCTCCACCCATTCATTGATATTGAAAACAACGAAAAGAAAACCCCAGAAACTGTTAGATTTTATAATGAAACTAAGTGTGGTGTTGACGTTATTGATCAAATGGCTAGGAAATATTCAGTGAAGGCGCCCTCCAGAAGATGGCCTGTGCATACTTTTTACAATATCTTAGATTTAGCAGCAATAAATGCCTGGATCATTTATAAAGAAGTTACCGGGGAAACAAAAATAAGCAGACAAGCATTTATTCAGTTATTAGCAGATGAATTGCGTCAAAATTATACATCTGCTAAAAATAAACCAACAAGAAAAAGACTCGCTGATACATCATCTGAAACAAAATCCCTAAAGAGAAGACAATGCGAAGTAAAACTATGTAAAGGCAACATGACTTTCAATGATTGCATAACATGCAAGAAAATGGTTTGTGGAAAATGCTTGGCCAAAACTGACTACACTTGCAAAAACTGTATTTCAGATTGAAAATTCGAAACGATTCTGTGAGTATTTCCTTTGAAAATATTTTTCCAATTTCTTAAAAATACGTATATAAATATTGTTCTTTCAATTGTAATATATATATATGAATCTTAAATTCAAATATAAATATTATATTCACAGTCTTCTATTCATTTCTATGCGTTTCGTTTATTTTTTCTCTTTTGAAACAATCAGGAGTCGAAGCGACTCCCGCGGGCGTTCTAGGGGGAAAATGGTAGCGGGCGTTCTAGTGTTAAATATCTCGAAAAATACATGAGGAATTAATCTGAAACTGTAGGTGTGTACACAGTATAGTGTAGGTCATATATTTTCGCGAAGTTTTTTCCCCGAAAACTCGTAGGGGACCGTCAACAAATTGAAAAAGAAGAAATATCTTTTGGATAACCCTGTAATAAGTAATGTAGCAAAACCATTCAAACTCGGGATTATTAATAAGTGGCTTATTGTAATAAATTTCGTTCATTTCTATGAGGATAGCATGTATACTCGTAGAGAAATTAAGGTTTTTATGAAAACAGTCCAAAATTTCGCCAAGTTTTTTGCTTATAATTTGCAGAGTTATTAATATAAAATAAGTTCTTTTCAGAAAATATGACAAACAACATTGTACACAATACTCTACAATCAGAATTAAAATATAATGAAAATTGGGTGAAAAATGAGTAGGTTTACTAATAAATGTTTCACTGCGCATGCGCGAATGCAATCAAAATATAATGTGCTAATGTATTAGCTAAGTATATAGAGAAACATTTTTGATGGTCTCAAATTCATACTTTTAAAATTCTGAAAATTATCGTCGATAGAATAAGCTCGAAATCCGTTGTTCCCAAAAGGAGGCAAAAAGATCAGGGGTTGTATCCAAATATATTAGTACGTGCAAAACTGTGTACGCTATCGTGGCACTAATCAATAGATATTTGATGCAACCCCTCATCTTTTGGCTTCTTTTTGGGAACAACGGATTTCGAGCTTATTCTATCGACGATACTTTTCAGAATTTTCAAGCTATGATTTTGAGACTTTCACAAAAGTTGCTCTATTTACATAGCTAATACATTATGCACATTATATTTTGATTGCATTCGCGCATGCGCAGTGAAACTGTTTTTAGTAAACCCGCTAATTTTTCATCCAATTTTTATTATTTTTTAATTCTGATCGTAGAGTATTGTGTACAATGTTGTTTGTCATATACAGATGGGTGACAAAATAATACGAACACCCATGAAAAATGTATGGTCCATTTCAAAGGACCAGAACGCGCATGTCACTTTGCACTCAATTCTGCCACATAGGGGTTATGAAAGGTAAGGTAGCAGTCGCTCAACACCAGTCATAGGTGTTGCATGCGCTTACCATACGCTCTGGAAAACTCAGTAATGACTGTCTTGTCAGAGTTCGAAAAAGGAATGATTGTTTGAATGCGGTGCGCTGGTTGTTCCGTGACGGAAACAGCCAATTATTTCGAGCGTACAAGGAGTACTGTGTCAACCGTTATGACAGCGTACACGAAATGCGGTAATTTGTCTTCTGTTAAATACAACAGTGCACGGAAAAGAAAGCTTTCTGAGAGGGATAAAAGAGAGTTAACCCCCATAGCAGTCAGAAAGTGCAGGCAATCTTTATCCCAGATAGCGTCATATATAATTAGTCATCTCCAGAATTCATTTCAGCAAGAACTGTCCAAAGGGAACTTCATGCTTCGAACATTTATGGAAGAGTTGCAATTCGTACGCCATTGGTGTCATATGTGTTCGTATTATTTTGTCGCCCATCTGTATTTTGAAAAGAACTTTTTATTATATTAAGAACTCTGCAAATTATAAGCAAAAAACTTGGCGAAATTGGGGACTGTTTTTATAAAAACCTTAATTTCTCTACGAGTATACATGCTATACTCATAAAGATGGTCACAAATTATTACAATAAGCCACTTATTAATAATCTCGAGTTTGAACGCTTTTGCTACATTAGTTTTTACAGGGTTATCCAAAAGATATTAGTTCTTTTTCAATTTGCTGATGGTCCCCTATTGGGTTTCGAGAAAAAATCTTCGCTGAAATATATGACCTATACTACATTGTTTACACACCTGCAGTTTCAGGTTAATTCCTCGTGTATTTGTCTAGATATTTAACCAAACGCATAAAATCGCAAGTGTCCGGTCATCTTTGGCGATATAGTGTATTTCACATATCTCTCTTCATATGCACTCTTATATTTATATTTTTTTTATGATTTGTTTTTTCCTAAACTTAAAATTAATTATCAAATTTTCTATTATACCTTGGAACCATATTACATTTAATTTAAATAATTGTTTAAAAAACTGTGCATTGATATCTAGCGCACTGTTTTCAATCTTTTATAACTTACTGATACCAGTGGAATCCTTTTCAGCTCACATGCTAGCAAAGCCTGAGAGCTAATGTGCCCGCAGTTTCTGTATGTATGTATGTACTTACGTATCGCGATATCTCTTGATAGAAATATCCAATTTGCTTCAAATTTTTTATATACAGATTGATTCTGAGAAGGCGCTTCCCTGATTAGATTTGGAGGTTCATTGGTTAAGTATAAACGGGGGGAAATGGGGAGCTACCCTCCCCCCCTTAATTTAGCTAAATGTGTTTTCTGTGGCATTCTTTATTTTTCTAGGGGCATTATTCTTTGAAATAAGAGTATATTATACAATTAGTCTGAATAGTCTGTGAACTCAATGCCATCAGTTTAACTGGACTGTTTTCTTATTTTATTTTCTTCTGCCATAATCCTTGCGTAACATTTAGTTGTGCTGTGATCATTTGACAACGGCTGTACTTAATAGATTAAAATCCTAAATTTTATATTAAATATGGCGAATATCGCAATTAAAAGAAAGCGGATCCCGATTTTCCAGGTTTTTTTATCACCCTGTAGTTGCAGTATCATTTGTATACGATAATTTGACTGAAATCGTGTGTATGTGTGTGGGGGCAGGGGGGGGGGGGTACACATTTTTTTGTTTTTCACTGTTGCACGTGCAGTGCTCCGAGAGGGTCCACTTTATGATTCAAGTATTAGAGGATTTGGTAGCCCGGTACACGTGTTTATGATATACATACGTACAGTGTTTCCAGTGGGCTACTTTTTTTTTAATTCAAATTTCTTGATTCGCACCACTTTTTTGAAAAAATAAAATTCGCCTTATTTAGTGATGTATTAATTAAGGTGAAAGCAAGGGGAATTTTTCCATTTCAGAAAAGTGGTGTCAATCAAGAAATCTGAATTTAAAAGAGTAGCCCACTGGCAACACTGCAAACGTATGTGATAGACATGAACACAGATATTGTTTACTCAAAAATGCAGTATTCACCGGTTATAAATGGACTGTCATGGGACTGGTAAATGTGATACATTGTAAACAATATTAAAAATATATTGCATATGTAAATGAGAAGGGCGCATAGTATAATTAATGCAATAATGAACATTTTTAACAGACATTTTATGCATTTCTCGAAATTAACTAGAAAAAAAAAAAAGGGCGATATTTTACTTAGGTATTTATTTAGAGAAACATGCTGCGATTTATAGTACTTCTTTCCGAACCAAGCCTCTGTGAACGTTATAAGTGAAAGCATAATATATTCAGGGCATAGGCGCCTATTTGACGGGAGCAAATCAGGAAAACATCCACCTCTAGTTTTAAACTGCTTTTTTTTCCTTAACCCCTTAATTCTCGCTCCCGTGATATTCACGGCTGTGTCTTTTATTCAGATTGTTTCATTCCCACTAGCTTTAGGGCCTATATCCCTCGTGCAGATAATTGGCTGTCATAAATACAACCAACCCACCAACCCACTAGCTTTAGAAAATAGTGTAATAATGAACATTTTTAACAGACATTTTATGCATTTCTCGAAATTAACTAGAAAAAAAAAGCGATATTTTACTTAGGTATTTAATTAGAGAAACATTCTGCGATTTATAGTATTTCTTTCCGAACCAAGCCTCTGTGAACGTTATAAGTGAAAGCATAATATATTCAGTCATAGGCGCCTATTTGACGGAAGCAAATCAGGAAAGCATCCACCTCTAGTTTTAAACTGCTTTTTTTTTCCTTAACCCCTTAATTCTCGCTCTCGTGATATTCACGGGCTGTGTCTTTTATTCAGATTGTTTTATTCCCACTAGCTTTATAAAATAGTGTAATTGTCTTTATTATGTTAACGATTTACCTGTCATTAAATAAGGTGAATATTTCTTTATCAAAAAAGTGGTGCCAACAAGCAATTTGAATTTTTAAACCGTAATTTAATGCGATCGGTAAGGAGATAATCACAGTGATTAAATAGGAGAAAAAATTAATTAGTGATAAAAGTATGTTTGATTGCGTATTTCACCGTATAAAGTCGGCGCCTTTCCCAGGCACGTTAGAACCGGTGCCTACTGTGTACATAAAGCACTTAAAAATTCACGCTTTGTATCAAGATTTGTTCAAGGCTGGGTGGTATACGTGTAGCATATACAATATACGCGTAGCAAATACATGTAGCGTAGTTTTCCATATTTTTCAGTAACTCTATTTCCGAATAGTGATCTTTGAGTTATTTATTTTCGTATTTTACCTGTGAAATAAACCGAACCTTACTATTAGGAAATCTTTTAGCAAAAAAGTAAACACTACTACGCAATCTGAATTCCTTTTTACGTTTCACCATTTTCAATGTTGTGTTTATAAAATATGAATTTAACAGATTTACCTTCAATCTTTCTATTCCACATTAATTAAAAACTTTATTTAGTTTCTTATTTTTTGATTTCTTTGCTAATGCTTCACAGACTTAACCTTTTTTGCTAAGAGTACTTTTAAAAATTGTTTATTTAATTTTTTTTTGCTATACTAAACATTTTTCATTCTTTTCTTAAATTAAAAATTGAATGAATTCATTTTAGAAATAAATAGCTGTTAGCATTTAGAAGCTGTGGGGAAAAATGAAATGTTCTAGAAAAAATCTTTCTGTAAACAATTTTGTTATACCGAAGCATGATTTTCTATTTTGATGCTTATATAGTCATGATTGAAATACTTTCATCGCAATATATGAAAAACAATTCATAAAACCTGCATAAACATAAACACGATTTTGAATTATATGTTGTTGTTTTTTTTTTTAACTCTTTTTCTATCATCTCTCCCTTGCGAAATTCAAAATGAGTCTGTCAAAAATGAAAGTAAATCAAAATTTTGTAGGGTAAAAGAAATTCTAATAAACATGCAAATGCACAGAAAACGGCAAATAGACTGAAATAAATTTAATTCCGAACGGCTGAAGAAGAAGAAAGTCGAATCACTGTTTTAACTTATTGAAATAATATATCATAAATAAAATATAATAATAAGAGATATAGGGCTGCCACTGACAACTACTTTTATTATTTCTTTTGCTGCTATTTCTAAATAAAATAATCTACCTCGAAGATTTGTAATATTCTGCCACAAAGATGGATGTTTTAAAATTGTGTTAGACAAAATAAGAAAAATAAAACATAGTCGCAAAAGGTGTCCTTGAATATACTGAATTTTCTTAGTTGTAAAATAATGATTCCGCCTATTTTCGAGAAAAGAAGGTCACCTTTATCTTTTTTAAATGAAAGGAAGATTTTTTTTTAAGTATTTTCAATCCAAAATATACATCATTTGACCACATGCTAGGCAACAAACGAATTCTGAAATGAAAAAAGCCTGGTTATTTTGAAACTATTTATTCACCAAGCTTCCGCATAAGAACTGAACCGGTATCGAGAAATAGTTGAATGAATCCGTGTCATATGCAATTGTAATCGGAAGGATCAAGATCCGGTGAATACAGTGGGTGGTACAACACATGCCAGTATACTGTATTTAGCGTTTTCTTGACTGATCTTTCAAGGCGTCGGCGGGAGTATGGTTGGTGAAACGGGCGTAGGCTATCATGAAGTGTTGCAACCAAGTCAGATAATCAACCCCTTCAAAGGCGGTGGTTCATTTTTGGACCACTTAATTGTAATCCCTAAATACCACATTGGCACCAATTTATTCGAATAAAATGCTTCCTTTTATTAAATACGCTAACAAACGGTTTTGCTTATTTTGAAAATAAAAATCTAAATTCTGGTGTTATTCACTCATTTCAGCATTTTTCGAATAGAAGTACCTTCCCCCTAAAAGGGTTAAAATGAACACTACAAGCAAGCACTAATCGATTTCAATGAAGCATTGAAGAAAAATGCCCAGGATAAGTCGATAGACATGGCGATGTTTTTTTTTTTTTTTTAATATATATTATATAATATTTCCCCACATCTGGCGAAGCCAATTAAAGAAACTTTAGACCCTTTTCGCTGGGATATAAAGCGCTGCACCTAAAAATCTGCACATAATTTCTGAGTACAATGGCAACAATTAACAACATATTAAAAATAAACTTCTGTGTGTTCTATATGTAGGTAAAAAGTTATACGACAAATAATAATGATATCTAGCAAACGGTCTTTCGGCACAACATTTCGTAGCTACTGACGAAGAATCTCTTTGGACCAGGGTTGCTTGTTTAGCCTCATTTTTTATTTGAAAATTTCGCATTCCTCTCGAATATGCCATTAACACTAGAACGCCCGGAAGGAGTCGATCCGACTCCAACCATATGATTAAATGTCAACTGGAACCAGAAATTCTTTCATAAAATAAGTTAAATTTAAACTACGAAGATTTACGTTAAACAAATCAGTCAAATAATTTAAAATAAAAATTCTGGTGTCAAATATTTTTATGAAACTTGAGTAAAATTTCCGTGTGTTCGAGTGTTAAACAAATCTAAAATTATTTTCCGAAATTTCTGCTATGAATTAGAAATTTTTGACAAAGAAAGAGAGCAAAATTGACCAACACTGCTTTGGACAAATTTTGTAACAATTTATACAAATAATTGTGTATCTTTCTTTTACACTTTTTAACACTAGATTCGCGGGAAATTTTGCTCAAGTTTGATAAAAGTATTTCACACCAAAATTTTTCATTAAAATTATTGATTTATTTATTAATCTTTTTCCCTCTCTGGTATCTATTTAACTCAATTTATGAAGAATTTTGGGTCTGAATATAAATATATACATTTGGCACGTGTCAAAATGACCCCTCATCCATGATCTTGTGTTTATATTTTTTGCAGTGCCGAATATTGCTGCTCAACTTAGGAATCCTTTTCCCCACCAGTTTTCTGAATGGTATAGATTGTGACCATTGGGTCAATCCGAACCGTTTGGTAAGCTGAGTGTTGAACATGTTAACACGTTCACTGCCGCAAAAAGTAAGAATTTTCAAATTTCTCCTTGAAAGTCGTTTGCCACCACAAATTCTGAAAGGTAAATTTCGCTTTACTAATACAATTCTGCCAATAAATAAGGCCTTTTTTTATTTTAAAATAATGGTGAGAAAGTAATAAATTAAAGCCACGAATATTAAAGCTACGAGTGTACTCGTAGCGTGGCAGTAAACATGTTAAAGTGATGTTAATACCTGATATTTATGAATCGAATGTTAGATATTTTCCCATTAGCGTACAACACTGTATGCAGATATTAGGTCTACCGTTAAATTCTGTCGTTTAGTGTTGTTTCACGCCTACTTTTTAAAAATTCTTATTTCTTCATTAGCACCACTTTTTGGAAATGATAAAATTCCCACAGTTTTCTCTTATCACACAAAGGTCAAAACAATTGTAATTTTACCATTTCAAAAAAGTGTTGCTAAGGTAGAAATACGAATTTTAAAAAAGTAGGCGTGAAAGAGCATTAAACGACAGAATTTTCCGGTAGACATGGCATTTAGTTGCAACAACTTATCGGTCCACGCGCTGTATTAACCAATTGTTGTTCTTTTAGATCATAGATTCTTTCGTACCATGTAGCTCGCCGATTCGCAAGAACACTTCAGTTATTCTCCAGGAATCGAAAAATGGCTTAATAATTAGTTTAATTCAAGGCAACCCCATTTCTTTCATTATGTAATCTGTCTGTTACCTGACAGATGACGAATCTTTGGGTTTCTGAAAGAGAATATACGTTAAATAAATCGTTGTTTCTTTTTCATTTAAAAAAACAAGTGTAGGGGAGACTAGGGAGGAATGACCCACTTTTTATAAAATGATTTTTTGCTTTTTAAATATTAAACGTAGAATAAAGTTTTATATATCATTTTATTCGGTATATTATCAGTTATCAAAATAAAATTGCTACATAAGTGTAATATATAAGAAATTTGAAAAATGATTGATTTTAATCATGAGAAAATAACAGGTCAAGGCTCCCCACATATCGGAGTGTTGACCCACTATATGGGAGTCTTGACCCACTTTGTTTTATATCGAAATATTTGTGAAGAGCAATAAAATCAGTTTAAAAAAGAAAATAGCATTATGCTACATGCTTTAAATATTATAAAAAAAATATTTTTGAAAATATGATGCTTAAACAAACCTGTTTAGACGCAATCGCGATTCAAAGGAGAAAAATTATGTTTTAAACAGGATTTGTCTGAGCAGGTATAATTGAATAGAAGGGTAAATGAAATTTTTACAGTTAAGACAGTATTCCGTTAGAGAAAGATTCCATTTTCATAGGGTTTCATGTATTATTATGTCCGGATTTTTAGGAACCATTGTCCCGCGTTTTTTTGTCTCCTTGTCCTATATTCTTGTGACACTCGGCTTGACAACTTTAGTTGTCACATAGTTTGGCTTCTTCTCACTGTATTCATCCTGGTGAAATTTGTCTACATACTTTCCTAAAGTTTTTCGATCAATGGTATGCTGTTTTGAAGCAGCATGAGCACTTAACTTATCATTAACACTTTCAGGGAAAAATTACTTTCAGTACTAAAATGTTGAAATAAATGACTGGCACCGGAATTTATGAACAAATTTATTTCAAAATAAGAAAAAGACTATATTTCACATACATATTAAAAGGAAAATATTTCAGAAAAATTCTGGTGCCACTGTGGTGTTTGGGAATTAAAATTAAGTGGTTTCATAAACATACCACTACCCCTGAAAGGGTTAAAACTGCTTTCATACTTTCTAGTCCTTTCTAGTCTTTTCCACTGTTTCTGTTTACCTTTTGTAAGTAATATTTAAATGGAAAAAATTTCCTATCAACTTTCCCATTTATATTTCATTATTTTTTTTTCTTGTAGTGGACAAGATAGCAATTTTGACCTCTTTCTTTAATCAGTTTTAAACATTTTCTTTTCCATCACCGCATTTTACTGTAGCTTTACAGAATAAATTTACATTATTTTTTATAAATAGCAATTATGCACAGTGTGTAATAAAAATATTTCCAAAACCATTTAATTAAGGGAGCCTTTAGTATCTGGTCAACCATACCTCACATTGACTTTGTCAAGCTTCCCCACATAGCCCTTTTCTAAAGAATAGCACATAATTATGTTAAGCCTAACTTACTGCACAATCTTTATACCTGGAATGAAAGCTTGATATTTCGCATTACTTAAAACCTACTTACTTAAATTTCTATGATATATTTTATCTGAAAAGAGCTTACAAAATATTTCTAAAAAACACAACTTTTAGGTTGAAAACGCCTCACAATTGATTTTTTTATACACCTATTTCGATTATCTGCATGAAACAAAGACTGCTGTTTGAGCATTAAAGTAGATTTAGTTGACACCTATTTCTAAAACTCTGAATTTTTTTTAAAATATGAAAACTAATGGGTGTGTTAAGCCTCCCCTATGGTCAACCTTCCCTAATCTCCCCTATTTTCTTTACTCGAAAAGAGGTGAGTCAAATTTTTTACAGAAAATATTTATAAATACAGGGACGTAAATGTGCTCAATTTTGGATACCACGATTTCTGTATAGTAATATTGGCCTTACTTAATCACAGTATTTACAAAGCAATTATTAATATTCGGAAATAGTGGTAAAGACAAACTAACAGTTGCAAGCTATGCATCATAACATTTACGACAACCCAATAGATAAACAAGTATATTTCAGTTTATTACTTTTGGTGTTATAAATGAAATTTTATGACAATATACACAATATGAACGTTTGTGATTGAATCAAGGTGAAATATTGCATTTCGTCTTATGATTTTATTTAATTGAAATTTTATGTTTTATATATTTATGTAAAGGTTTAGCATAGCTTACTTCATAAAATTGTGAAAAAACAATCGTTGCCGTTCGTAGCTATAGGTTAGACAAACTGTGTGGGAATTCATATTAAAATTTGCTATAAGAATGCAAAAATTATTAAACAGGATTTAACTCTATTCGCTACTGAAATGAAGCATTCAAAACGTTCGTTTCAAGGTTTATTGTTAATGCAGTATTGTGTGGTAAATTTCTAGTACAAATTTGCCCTGAAGATTTTTTATGAGACATAGTGATAGAGAAAATTATAAAAAAGTACACTTCTGACCAACCTTGTTAACCACTGCACTTTCAGGTTTGGCTAACGTGTTTTTCTTTTTCAAAATATGTACCATTCTTCCTAACTCGTAATCTTCTCTTTACTTAATCACAGATTTTTGTTAGATTGATTTTTCAATCAGTCCATTAGCCCGTACTCGGGGCTATAACCGATGGGTTCTTCGAACCCATTTTAATTTTTTTTCTCACACTGAGGAAGGGATCCGGGAATCCTCGAAACGATCGTATGTGATTTTTTGTGTCGTGTTTACACGTATTTGTGCGTTAAATCGTTGGTAAAAATTTTAGCTTATGTGTCAAAAAGTACCATTTTAATTAAGTTCTTTATAATAGTATTTATCCGTATATCCGTAACTTAAGTTATATCCGTAACTTAATATCTTTATTTCTTTTGAAAGATAAAGGTTAAGTGGATAGCATTGTTAAACAAAAAAAATTTGTCACTTTTTAAGATTGGCAAATGACATGCTTAAACAGTTATGTGAGTTAAGCCAGTATTTGTAAAAGTCAGGGATCATGAAATTGAAGAAAGAATTGTGTACTTTGCGAGCAACTATAACGTACTGAAACAGTGTATATAGTCGTATATTCCATAATGTGAACGATTTAGTGACGAAATCGTATACAAACATACAACGCTACCGATGTCAGTCAAAGATTCAGTTAACTACGAATGCCCATTTCTAAGTTAACCCTTAACGGACCGTAGCTTTAAATGGATGATTCTATTTTTATATTCTACTCGCACCACTATATTTTAAGGGTATCTTTTTTCATAAATTTCTCTTGCATATATTGTCAAAGTACGAGGAAAAGTTTTTATGAGGCAGTTTATAAAGTTAAGGCAGCATTGATCAGTTAAAGGTTAATAGATAAAGTGACCAGGGATGAAAATACCATATCGGTAACATTTTGATTCTTTAACTCTGGCATAAAAAGAAAAAATCACGTCTCTGTTATCAGATTAATACCACGAATTCGAAACACTAGTTTCACGTTATTACACTGTTATGTTTCAGGCATGTGTCTATAACGAGTATTTGATACTTCAGTAACATGGTGTAAAATGCTATTTTCGACCACAGAGAGACATCTTGTATCTAACTAACTTTGTGATAACTTTATATTGTCTTAAAAGAGATATCAGAAATTTACAAGAAAATTGCCTTGTGGAATCATGGAACTATTAATAAAGAGGAATTGACATAGCCTGAAAAAGGTGAAGCTTCAATTATAACCAGTTTCGCAGGAGCTGATTACCACCGGTTCAAACTTCTACCAGTGAATTTGAACTGAAGTTCTCTTCTCACTTAACACGTTCACGACGGCGCGGTGGGTCACACTCGACTGTCTCAGAGCTGCCAAGTCTCCGGCTTTTTGGATAACAGTATTTTAATACGGAAAATGTTGTTTCATTTAATTAGAACAATTGGGCAATTTAAAGGAACAATATTTTCTCTAAAATAATAGTGGTGAGCAAAAAATCGGAGACTTGACAACTCTGAGACAGTCAAGTGTGACCCACCGCGTCGGCGTGAACGTGTTAAACGCCTTATTCATACAGAATTTCAGTCATAATTATGGTAATTATAGGCATTCATTTTTACAACCTAAATAACCTCCTGTTTGTGTAAGTGAAAAATTATAATACCGGAGCCAAATCTGACCAATAAAAACAAATAGAAATTTTTACCATATTTGCGAGAGAAAATATAAATTTACTGTTGGAAGTTAGTCCCGGCGATAATCAGAAACTTTTGTTCCGAATTAACAAACAGCCGCTATCTTGTGGCTACATCATCAGTTACTTTACTCGCAACTGGTAGACACTACACTATATACACTATATGGGCAAAGGTGACCGGTCACTTGCGATTTTTGACGTTTTGTTAAATATCTAGAAAAATACATGAATAATTAACCTGAAATTGCAGGTGTGTAAACAATATAGTATAGGTCATATATTTCCGCGAAGAGTTTTTCCCGAAACTCCATAGGGGACCGTCAATAAATTGAAAAAGATGGAATATCTTTTGGATAATCCTGTAAAAACTAATAGAACAAAAGCGTTTAGACACGAGATTATTAATATGTGGTTTTTTGTAATATACTGGGTTTATTTTTATGAGGATAGCATGTATACTTGTAGAGAAATTAAAGTTTTTATGAAAACAGTCCCAAATTTCGCGAAGTTTTTTGCTTATAATTTGCAGAGTTCGTAATATAAAAAAAAAGTTCTTTTCAGAAAATATGACGAACAACATTGTACGCAAAAACCCGCAATCAGAATGAAAAAAAAAATTGGATGAAAAATGAGCAGGTTTGCTAAAAAATGTGTTACTGAGCATGCGCGAATGCAATCAAAATATAATGTGTATAATGTGTTAGCTAAGTGTATAGAGCAACTTCTGTAAAATGCTCAAAAACATAGTTTGAAAAGTCTGATAATAATCGTTTATACAATAAGCTCAAAATCCGTTGTTCCCAAAATGAAGCAAAAACATAAGGGGTTGTATCCATATATCCATTAATTAGTGCCAATTTAGCATACACAATATTGCACGCAATACTCTATTTGGATACAATCCCTCATCTTTTTGCTTCCTTTTGGTAACATCGGATTTTGAGCTTATTCTATAAACGATTATTATCAGACTTTTCAGACTATGTTTTTGAGACTTTTACAAAAGTTGCTTTATACATTTAGCTAACACATTATGCACATTACATTTTGATTGCATGCGCAGTGAAGAATTTTTAGTAAACCTGCTCATTTTTCATCCAATTTTTATTATTTTTTCATTTTGATAGCGGGGTCTTGTGTACAATGTTGTTCATCATATTTTCTGAAAATAACTTTATTTTATATTAAGAACTCTGCAAATTAAAAGCAAAAAACTTGGCGAAATTTGGACTGTTTTTATAAAAAACCTTAATTTCTCTACAAGTATACATGCTATCCTCATAAAAATGAACACAGTACAATAAACCACTTATTAATAATATCGAGTTTAAACGCTTTTGCTCTATTAGTTTTTACAGGTTTTATCCAAAAGATATTCGTTATTTTTCAATTTTTTGACGGTCCCCTATGGGGTTTCGGGAAAAAAATCTTTGCGGAAATATCTGACCTATACCATACTGTTTACACACCTGCAATTTCAGGTTAATTCCTCATGTATTTTTCTATATATTTAACAAAACTTCAAAAATCGCAAGTGACCGGTCACCTTTGGCCATATAGTGTATTTCATCCTCTTTATTGATAACTTCACTTGTGTGATATAATTTTCATATATCGTCGGTACCATGTCAAATTATCCAATGTGAAAATAGTGGGCTACTTTTTTTAAATTAAAATTTCTTGATTGGCACCACATATTTGAAACGTTAAAATTCGCCTTATTTAACCTCATTTTATGACATATTAATTAAGGCGAAAAGAAGGGCAATTTTACCAATTGAGAAAAGTGGTGCCAATCAAGAAATCTGAACATAAAAAAAAAGCAGCCCATTGTTTAGATTGGATAGTTTTATATGGTACCGATGATATTAGTGTGATATAATATATTAACTGTAACACAATTTTCTGTTTTGTGGGGATTTGTTAATATAAATCCGTGTGACACCAGAAAAAAAAGAATTTTCATTAAAAAGTAAATAAGTGTGCTAGTTGCAGGACACCTTATTAGTTGTATAAGCATCAGTGTATTTGAAAAGCAGTTTCATTGAACTGCAGTGGGTTAATCATAATATCAACCTTTTGAGACGGATGCCATACTTTCCAACTTTCGACTTAACATCCGTAAAATGTGAGTTACATTTAAACCAGGTTAGACATGTTTCGAACCAGAATTTTTTTTAAAGAAATGATTTCAAACAAATTCCTCGTGGACATGGGAAATTAAACTGCTAATGATACATCTAAAATATTTTCCGGTTAGAAACCTGTTTAACCGACTTTAAGTAAACTCACATTTTACGGAAGTTCAGTCGGAAGTTGGCAAGTATGGGATGTCATTTCTTCTGGCTTTCTAGGAATCATATGGTTTTGATGGTACAGGTTTTCACGTACACCGTACGTGCAAGAAGAATTTGCTTGTTTCGTTACTAAAAGATTTTCGACACCACTAATTTTAAACTACAATAGCCACTTTATTTAATGACAGGAATATATATAGATTATATAAGGCGAACATTTTTGCACGATGAAAATGGTGTATAGTTGGTCCATATTTAGGTCCATATTTGAAAATCTGATTTTCAATCCGCCCATTAGACAGTACTCGGGGCTATAACCGAGGGGTTCTGCGAACCCATTTTAATACCTTTTTTCCCTTCTCGCACTGAGGATGGGGATCCGGGAATCCTCGAAACGATCGTATGTGATTTTTTGTTCCGTGTTTGTACGTATTTGTGCGTTAAATCCTTGTTAAAGGTTTTAGCTTATGTATTAAAATTCACACAAAGTGCTTGATTTACGCTTATTGTACTTTTTGCTTATTACTGCATTAGCTGAAATGCGCGTGATAGCCATGTTTTGCATTTTTCTCGTTTTGGGGGGATGGGAGGGGAGTTATTTTACAAACATTATAAAAAGAAATGATAGAGCAGCTTGTATTCGTAGACCGTTTATGGAAAATAACGCCAAAGGTGTCATATGACGCGAAATACTGTCTTCTATCAAAATTTGAATACAATTTTTGAACTATGGGTCCTCTACATATTAACCGTCCAGGACGGGTGCGGGGTGTTTTGACACCTCACATCCGAAAATATTCGTCTGTTGTCAGTGAGTGCTTTTAATTTATTGTTTATTAATTTTTAAAATTAATTATAATTTAACATTTCAGTTATCATTTTTCACGAGAAAGAGTGTAATTATCATGAATTTCACTAACATACAGAATTCTAAAGTTCTTTTTCGTATTTATGCCATTTAATTTGTTTGGGGTGTGCTGACACCCGATGCCCGCTCTCGTGTTACTTTTCACGGCGCGCGTCCTGCCGGGTTAAAATGCACCCACTTCTTTTTTGAAATGTTAACTTCCACTTTTGACACTTTATTCAAGTTCCTTAAATGAGATAATCCCGGAAAAGTATATAGATTTTGTATGTTTGTTAAATCTTCATGGAGTTAGAATAAGTCAATATCTGAGGCTACTAATGTTAAATTCAAGTGACAAACTTTAACCCTTTATTGCGCAGCTTTACATGTATGCAAACTGCAGTGTTCTGAATTAATTAGACATTTTTATTCGTATATAATTCACACCAGAAAATTAAAGTAGCAATGTTTGCTTTAATAATAACAGGCTTTCCGTATTTAAATAAAGCGAAATTAGCCATTGAAACTTTCTGGTGTAAAGTCAGATTATCTGCTCTGCGTAATTTCTAGAACGTATTCTAGCATGGGAATTGAAGGGTTAAAGGTGAAGGTTTATAAAATAAATAATTATATAAAATAAGGTATTTGGAGACATACTTGTTAAAATATTTACTAATTTGCAATATTTTAGCATAAAACAGTCACATGACAGTAGTTTTTGCCTGTATTGCAGATCTGCAGCAGAAGAAAAGATTGACGTATTATATGAAAAATGTATATCTGATTTTTTTCATTATTTTTCCTGTGTAGTAAACTTTTCAGAGAATCATATATGATTTTTTCGAAACAAAATAAAAAATTGTGCATTTAAGGGTTAACTTATATCTTCCCAAAAAATCATGCGATTAAAAATTTTTGTTTTCGGTGAGATTCATAGAATGGGCTGAAACATATTCTAGGCATTTTGTTAACTTTAAACCATAATTTTAATTCGGAAAATTATTAATAGATACACATTAAAATATATATATTATTAGGACCTATATGAATTTTTAAATAAATAAGTGGGCATCGTGAAAAACACGACTGTGCAAGTTTGCATTCCAGTACTGTATTTTTCGAGATATATCGGAATCAGGGTTGGAAGTTTGACCTCCACTTTTATTTAGAAATTTCAAATTCACACCGAAAATTTTGAAAGAAATATCTTATTTGTAAATAATCACAAAATTTCTGTCATTAAATAAAGCAAAATATGCTGTTTTTAATTTCTGGTGCGAATTCCAGGGCTCCCAATTTTTATATTTTATTGGCACCACTAATTTTATAAAATCAATTTTGTAGTAAATTTCTGCTGCCCATGTTGTTATGTTGTATGTAAATTTGTTCTGCTTAGCAAAAGTGGTGCCAATAAAATATAAAAATTAGTGAAAGTGGGAGCCTTGGAATTCGTATTTTCAGAATAAAAATGGTTGCCAAACTGGCAACCCTTATCTAAATTATACTTCTCGGTATTTTATCCCCTTAATTCTCGCTCCCGTGATATTCACGGGCTGTGTCTTTTATTCAGATTGTTTGATTCCCACCAGTTTTATAAAATAGTGTAACTGGCTTTATTATGATGTCATTTTATCTGTCATTAAATAAGGTGAATATTTCTTTTTCAAAAAAGTGGTGCCAATAGGCAATCTGAATTTTTAAACCGTAATTTAATGCGACCGTTAAGGTGTTAAAGGGATCATATTCTGCTACCGTTCTATCACACATAAGAAATTTGAAAACATCAACCTGAAAATTTATGGGGAAAAATCTCTTAAGTAAAATCTTCGGACGGAAGTTTCTCCTAGCATATTTTATATATCGATTAACTTTACAATTGTGCTGGTGTGCATATGGAGTTTTGGTATTTGAGATCTTATTTAATGTTTGTTTTTTTTTAATTTGTGAGCATTCCCCTCTCACATTTTCTTAATAAGGTTTATAATGGTTAAATAAAAAGTATATAAACTATACATTTTTCGGTCTGTGTTGATCCAAGGATTTCAAGTATAGTTTAAATATTGGCAGTTACTTTTTGAAAAATCGGATTTGGTGCATTTTGTATTTTACAGACGGACCGAACCCTTCACCCCTGTGATTAAATATTTATTTCAAAAATTACATTCATATTGTGACAGAAGACAATTTTTGGAATCTACAGACACGTGTGATGACATTCAATCGCAAACAGTTTGCGAATTTAGGCAGCTTATTCATATTTTTTAATTTATTGTCTGCGCATATTGCACTTTTGTATAATGAATATATTCAGTGTTTCCAATGTAGAATTTTTTTACCCAGCCTAACTGACATAATTGACGCTATAAATAACGTTGAATATATTTCAGATTTAACAAAGTAGATAAAACCTTTATTCAAAGAATTTTAATATTGTGAAATATTGTATCATAAACTAACTACCTATCGGTATTTCTTTAAATTTCAATAAATGAAATTTGAGCCAGATTTTTGTAATGAAGTATTCCTTGTTTCTGTATGTTTATTTATTAACCCCTTGAGGAGCAAGCAATTACGTTTGTGAAATGCTGAATTCCTACCGGAATCTTTGAAAAATTCTATTTCAAAATAAGTAAAAGCAATTATAGGTCTTTTTTCCACCAAAGTTAGATAAGTAAAATTTAATAAATTTTTTCTGGTGTAAAACTTCATTAATCGTAGGTGGTATATAATATATACCGGTGCCCCTCAAGGGGTTAAATTTTGTTATGCAATGAAATTTCTGATGTTATTTGTTTAACCCTCTGTCTACCAGAAGGGTCCAATGGATCCGACATGTACATTCAAAATATTTATTTAAACCAGAAATTTCTTCAAAACAAACTAAATGTATAAATCAGACAATAATAAGTTAAATAAACAAATTAAATAGTTTTAAGTAAAAATTCTGGTGTAGAATGTTTTTATAAAACTTGAGTAAAATTTCCGGTAGTTTTAGGGTTAAAAATGTATAGGTGGCAGCTATGCTGTATTTATAACGCTACCTTTTTTAAGAGTAAATATTCGCAAAAATCTGTAAATAAATTTTTAAATAGTCATTACACTTTCAAAATTTCGTTCATTCCAAACTCTCGGAACATAAACGAGTTTCTACTGATCAGTTTTTATATACTCCCTACTCCACAAAAATAATCTTCTTTGAATTTTTCGGTAAAAGTTGCAATCAAAATATATCAAGAAATGTATTGTTTAAAAATTAGGGTACTGAAAAGCGAGACGAATGGAGTCTTTGGAAAATAATTACAAGTATTAAAAATCACAGCCACCGTTTTCTCAAATCCTTATACAATAATTGTCGTCATCAATATTTCTCTACACAGATTATAAATAATTTGATCCTTATCTTATTAAACTCTTCGCAATAGTTCTTTCTCTTTTAATTCCACTATTCAACTGATCTTAAGATTACCTTCTTCGTAATCTCCTATAAATGTGTACCAACTTGTAATCTGGCTCATTTAAACAAACAATGTTATCGAGTATTTCAGTATTTTGAAAAAAAAAATCGTTTAAAATGAAAATTTAACGTTAGAAGCTCTAAATTTTGAATGTTTATAATTCAAAAAACTTATCATCCAAGTAACTAGAAATTCCGTTTCTAGGCATAGTTTGAACAGAAGATTTAAAATATATTGTAAAAATTGGGTGTTGCCATTGAAAAAAAATTCAGTTTGGTCTGGTTTTGATTTGCAGATGGCCGTCTAAGCAAATGTTATATACTTCATATAAAAATAGACTTTATTAAATAGACTTATAGATTTGATACCAGTAACATTCAACTATTATAATTAGTTGCAGAGTTATTAGGGGGTATTTGCTTTTTTTTTTCACGACTGTACATACAGAACCGACGGGCACATTAGCTCTCAGGTTTGAAAGCCTGTGAGCTAATGAACAATAATAAACTTTCAATTGAAAAATGCTTACCCTCATTGAGGTCAATTAATTTTTTTGTGAAGATAAATTCTTCTCATTTTTTTAAAACAAATAGCCAACATTTTTAGCACCTTGGGTGTTTGGCTTTGCTACAAGAAGCTTCAATGTGGCAACAACGGTGTCGCATGGAATTAGTCGGCGTTTTCTCGACAAACGTGATTAATCCTGCTCGGTTTATTATACTGGATTGACGGTTTTCGATGAGCATGAAAGGAATCAGCTATACTCTGTTCGAAATGACGCCACAGTACTGTATTCACTTACTGCCCGGAAACTACGATTTTGCTACAATCCCGCTAAGGAATTGGTAACCAAGATATTATGAGCAATGTCGACAAAAATGCATAGTTCCAGTCAAATTGGCTCTCAGGAAGTCATCGGAATAACGAATTGATTTACGGAAACGTAACCCAATCAAATTGCATGAGATTTCACAAACAATATAACAGCCAGTGAATGGCAGAACCTCTTTTGTAATCGGAAGGCAAAGTCTCCACTCCCCTGAAAGTCTCGTCTTTACTTGTAATTACTTTCACAGGAGTTTAATTTGTCGTCTCCTGCTTAACCCTTTCAGGGGCAAAGTACTTCTATGCGTAAAATGCTGAAATCATTGAATGACACCGGAATTTAAGAAGAAATTTATGTGAAAATAAGTAAAAGAATTTTTTTTCCGCGTACTTGATAAAAGGAAAAACGTCGTTCCAAAATCCTGCTGCCAATGTGGCATTGATGAATTAAAATTAAGTTGTCCAAAATTGAACCACCGCCCTTCAAGGGGTTAATAAATTTTCAAATTAAAAAATAAACGAACATAATCCATAGCAAGAAACATAACTTCTAGCAGTATAGCGATGAAAGATTCGACGACATTCTTATGTCGCAAAGTTTTTGATCCAAATAGAAATACGGAAAAATTGGGGTCTGTGCTCGTACAGACGGTTATATCATAGATGCCAACATCTCTTAATTATTCCGGAGTCTGATCCAAGATGAACATGTTTTCAACCGGAAATTTTATTTAACCAAAAATTTCAAAATGAAATATAAAATACACCACATAAAATGATGACACATTTTCTTATATATTTTTTCCGGTTTGAGCATGCAAATTTTGGATCGGACTCCGGAATAATTAATAGATGTTGGCATCTATGGTTATATTGGTCGCGTCGTACTAGAATAAGAATCCTGTAACGCGTTCTTCGTCAAGAGTTCTAAAGAAATTAGAGATCTGACCTGGTTTCTTTACTGGCGGTAAAAGAAATTTGAGGCGCTGCGATCTTGTTTCCGGCAGGAAAAGATTCTGTGGCTCTTCAGAATAAAAAATAGGCTGATAGTTAAAAAAAAAATACTTCTAAAACGGAATGAATTTTGAGATGGGAAACAAAAATTAGTAGGCATAAAAACAATTATAATTTGAGAAAGGGAAAAGAAAGAAAAGTTATTTTAAGATAAAGAATATAAAATTCAATGTGAAAAATGTTAGAATATACTAATAGCATAAATGTTGATGTTAGGTCTCCAAGAAAATTCTGTCGTTTAAAGTTCTTTCTCGCCTACTTTTTTAAAATTCTGATTTCTTCATTAGCACAACTTTTTTGAAATGGTAAACTTCCCGTAGTTTTCACATTTGACATTAAGGTGAAAACAAACGGAATTTTACCATCTCAAAAAAGTGGTGCCAATGAAGAAATCAACATTTTTAAAAAGTAGGCGTGAAAGAACATAAAAACGACAGAATTTTCTTGGAGACCTAATATATTTAAATCTATTATAAAGTATTATTTTGTTATATTTACATTGGAACAAAGCGATAAGGACGTCATAAATATTCCAAAACCACGGTTTGTGATTGTTGCATAATTTCGCATATCAAAATATCTGTTAATAAATAAAACAAATATTACTGTTTGGAAATTCTGGTATGAATACGGAATTCAGAGTAAAAAATGAGGCCAAAAATTGTAACTCATAGACTAGTAGTAATTGTTCAACTTTACCAGGCAGTTTGTTTTAAAATAACAAAAGTGCGATAAAACAAAGTGGTGATCATGGTTGCCAGTTTGGCCTTTGTTTATATTCAGATATTCCAGATTCATACCAGAAATTCTGGATAAAGGATTTTTATTTTCCCTAATCACGTAATATCTGTCCTTAACCTTTGGAGACTCGTGGTATATTATTTACACCACTTAATTTTAATACCTAAATGCAGTGTTGCCACAATGGGGACTTTTTTAATTCAGATTATTTCACTGTCACCACTTTTCTAAAATAGTGTAATTCGCCTTATTTTTCAGAATTTTTAATCTATTTGTAAATAGGCCGAATATTTCTATTTAAAAAAATGGTGACAATCAACAATCTGGGGACAAAAAAGTCCCCAATCTGGAAACACTGCCTAAATGACACAATGTAACCGAAATTTTGAAATGATATTTTACTTTTATAATGTATGTGAAGAAAAACTTTAACTTATTTTGAAATAAATTTGTTGTTTAATCCCCGTGTCATTCAATCATTTCATCATATTGGCAACAAAATTACTTTGTCCCTAAAAGGATTAAATAAAGCGAGAATTACTATTCGAAATTTGTGGTATGAATTCATGATTTCTTAATAAAAAAAAAAAAAAAAAAGGTTGCTAAACTGAGAACCTTAACTAGCATCCACGCAGAGTTGCCAGATTGGGGACTTTTTTTGTCCCCAGATTGTTGATTGCCACCGCTTTTTTGAAATAGAAATATTCGGCCTATTTTAAAATAGATTAAAGATTCTGAAAAACAAGGCGAATTATACTGTTTTAAAAAAGTGGTGACAGACAAATATTCTGAATTTAAAAAGTCCCCAATCTGGCAACAGAGTTGCCAGATGGGTTACTTTTTTTTTTAAAATCAGATACTTGATTGGCACTCCTTTTTTGAAATGGTAAAATATGCCTTATTTAATGACATATTAATTAAGGCAAAAACAAATTGAATTTTACCGTTTCAAAAAAGTGGTGCCAATCAAGGAATCTGAATTTTAAAAAAAAGTAGCCCACTGCCAACACTGCATCCACGTTTAGACCCTTCCCGTAAAAGCGCCCACATTCGGTTGGCAGATCAGTAGCGAACTAAAAAAAAAAAAAAAAACGAAATATTCTTAAACTATGTTCAAACGCGAAAGACATTTCATTTCGAAATTTATGAACTACAGCGAAAGAATTTCTGGTATTAATTATATTTATGCATCAATTCATTCTGAAAAAGATGAAACAAAGTGCTATTATTTCCACATTCAAAATTCGACAGCAAATACCCAGATCTAATGCCCGCGGAGAATGTATAGGTTATATAGTGCACAAAATATGCTGAAGAATTGGTCAAATATTCCAGTAAAACTGGAAAGCAGCATTAAAATATACCATCTGTGAGGCATATCACATATTGGAACCTTGACAATTTCGCAACTATGTAACCACTATCTTACAATGCTGCATTACACTTATTAAAAACAAAGGAATCACAATTGATATGTAATATTTCTATAACTTTCATAACATTAAAAAATATATACTCATGAGTATATATTTTTAAATGTTATGTCTATAAAATTTTACATATAACATGCTATAATATATTTTGATAAAATATGACCCGTCTGTATTACAGATAGTAAAGTTGATTTTTAAAATATGAAATAATGTCTGATAATTGATATATAGGCGGGAAAATTATAAAAATGTGGATATCTACGTTTTTAATATTTCTGTAATTTTAAAAAATCTGTTGCTTTCCTCATTTGACTACTATCGGACATTATTTGAATATGCATTCATTAAAAAAAAAAACATAAATTGTTTGACATAGTTTTATTATATTTACATTGCCTATATATATATATGTGTGTGTGTGTGTGTGTGTTATATTGCCGTATATAAATCTGTGTACCGTAATTTCCGGTGTATAGCCCGCGAATCAAACATTCGTGTTTCGATCCAGAAATTTTTAAAAATAAAATGTAACTTTTTAGATCGCTGTAAATATTGGTCTTCAAATACTGAATAAAATTTCTGTGTCTAAACTGAATTGTTTGATCTACGGGCTATACACCGGAAATTACGGTATATGACTTATATGCGAATTATTATAATTATATTCAGGGTTGCCACGCTTCAGGGAATTTTTCAGTCTAAATATCAGTATTTTTTTTTATAGAAAAATATATCTAGATTAACTGCACGAAATTTCGCCTGATTTAAAGAGAGATTCTCTGCAAGGGAGTACTCGTGCCGAAGAATTTCCTGGTCAGGAAATTCCCTGTAGCGTGGCAGCCCTGATATTGTCAAAAGAACGATCGTTCCTATCATTTTGATGCCCACTGTATAACAGGATACCAACATCAGGGCTGCCAAAGGCGACTATTTTTTAATTCTATTTCGCACCACTTTTACATAACAAAAATCTTTTACATACACCCAGAAAAAGGATTTGATTAAAACTACAAAAGAGGTTTTGTTGAGTACATTTTGGTTGTTTTAAGGAAAATATTTAGTTGAAGTAAGAAATGGGTTTTGTTGCTTGGACAAAAAAAATATTGTTAACACTTTTACAAAATTTTAACAAAATTTCATCAATTTTACTTGATTAACAAAATGTGTTATTTTTTAATTTTATAATAATTTCGTAATTTAAATTTGTAATTCCAGCAAAATTTTGTTGTTTTTGCAAAATTTAAATTGTTGTGTAGCGGCCATAACTCTCTCACGTAATGCGGTTTATTCGACTTATATAGCTATATAATTAAAGGATTAGCATAATTTTGGTAATTAAAACTTTTTTAATTGGGACGGACCAAGGTAGTTTTAAAAATCCCCCTCTACCATTTAATTTTTTTGATTTTTATTTGAAACTGAGCATTTAGATTTTAAATAGTTCACAATATGTAGCAGGCAAATTACATCAAAATAATGTGTACAGTACATAGGTAATTCTTTGTTGAGGTCTTAATTTTAAGAATAAGAAAAAATAATGAAAGACAAAGACATTTTTTTAGGAAATAAAATATTTGTCGTATTATAAAAAAAAAAAACTGAGTTATTCTGAAATATTTTTTAATGAAGGGGTCTTAATAATATACTAGCCGGGATTCGCCCTTCTAGACCGGAGTCCCCGCTGCCTTCGGCTGTGTGTTTCCCGGGCACCTTCAAAGAAATAATTTCATATTTATAAACTCCTCCTAAATTTCCTTCCCATTCGGTAAAGTAGTTCTCAAGAAACAAATTAATCACAAGGAATCACGAAATGTTCATGGAAAACATTTAAAAAAAAAAAAAATCTTAAATCACTGGTTTTTGCGAGATATTTTATTAATTTATGTGAACATTATTTTCGACTCGCAGTCTTTTCTGAAAAAAATAATCGCGAATTTTTAACGAAAATTTCCGGGAAAAAAAATATTTTACCGCATTTCGCGTGGTTTTTTTTTTTTTTCGAAAATTGCGTTAAAATCTGTATTTGTTTTTAAAATTCGGTATCGTTTGAAACAGTAAAACATTACCTTTATTTTCGCGTAATTTTTTTGGCATTTAAGTTGGAAAGTAATGGAGATATTCAATATGCGAAAAACAGAAAAAATCGTAAACCTCTCGATTTTCATAATTATAGTAAAAAATGTATCTACTGGCTTTATAATCCAAAAACATTAATCGCGATTTTCCAACGAAAATTTCTGGAGGAATAAAATATTTTATCGGGAAAGATGAATTTTTGCGATTTCTTTCGAAAATCTGATTAAAAATCCGAATTTTTAGAAAAGATTGAGATCGTCTAAAAGGAAAAGAAAAAATTTCTATTACGACATCAACTCTGTGCATTTCGGATGAAAATTGTGGACGGTATAAAATATTTAAAGGAAACCGATAAAAAAATCGACATAGGTCCGAATTCGGAACATTTATTTTTTTTACATTTTTATTGAAGTTTGAGTTTATTTGGGAATATTAAATATATTTTTTAAATTAACGTGTTTTATAATATTTTCTTACTTTCCTTCAAGAAATCATTATAAGAATACGAAATAAAAATGTTATTTTTTTATTCTTATGCATTATATATGCGTGTGTGATAAATAAAAGATGTTATTAGAGAAATAAAACGATTTAAAAAGTATATATATATATATATTCTTTTTCATAAAAAATTCATAAACAGAATAAAAGAGAAAAGTGCCCAGCTAAACTGATGTCATTGAGCTCACTGTCTATTCAAACTAATAATATATAATACACTTGCTTCAAAGAATAATGACTTTCGTAAAATAGATTAAGTGGGGGATTAGCCCCCCCCCCTACCGTTTCATATCTTTATGCTTAACCAATGGGCCTCCAAATCTCATCAGGGAAGCGCCTTGTCAGAATAAACCGGTATATCAAATTTGAAGCAAATCGGATAGAAACACACATTTATCTAAATTAAGGGGGTCTTACCCCCCTCGATCCTTCCTTTATACTTAAACAATGAAAATCTAAGTCTAATCAGGGAAGCACATTATCATAATAAACCGGTACACCAAATTTGAAGCAAATCGGATAAGAAAAGACTTTTTTTCTAAATTAAGGGGTATTACACCCCCGATCCCCCTTTATACTTAAACAATGAACCTCCAAATGAAATCAGGGAAGCGCCTTATCAAAAGTAACCGGTATACCAAAATTGAAGCAAATCTGATATTTCTGCATGAAAAACCCATTTATCTGAGTTAAGCGTGTTTTAGCCCCCCGAACCCCCCTTTATACTTAACCAATGAACCTCCAAAATTAATCAGGGAAGCTCCTTATTATAATAAACCGATATACCGAATTTGAAGCTAATCGGATAAGAAAACACATTTTTCTAAATTAAGGGGATATTACACCCCACCGGTTATTAACCGGTATATCAGAATTGAAGCAAATCTGATAATTCTGCATGAAAAACTCATTTATCTCAGTTAAGAGGGTGCGTTGCTCCCCGTATCCCCTTTTATACTTAAACAATGAACCCCCAAAACATAGGGAAGCACCTTTTGATAATGAACCTAGAAAAAAAAAATGAAGCAAATCGGGTGTTTCTATCAAAAGTTATCTCGTTACGTACGTAGAAACGTACATACAGAACCTGCGAGCACATTATCTCTCAGGCTTTCATAGCGTGTGAGCTAAAAATTATCAAAAATGGCCTATGTTTAGTTATTTAAAAAAATTGTTTGGGAATTCATTTTAAAAAGGAACTACAATTATGTGAATCATCCCCCCCCCCCCCCCCACAAAAAAAAAAAATAATAATAATAATAATAATAAATCGCTCCTTAAAATTATTTTTCATTATAAACTTAATCGTAGGAAGGATAAAAAAAACTGCATTAGTTAATTTAACTCATATTCTAATTACATATTCATTTTAAAATCAATAGCTAAGTTTCTTATTTTACTTAACTCAAATTATTAAAAAAATTTTCACTGGTCATAAGTATTTCTGAATAAATGCACTTATACTACGGCCGATGCGTCATCATCAATATTTCTAACAAAGCCCGTTGTTTAATTGAAATGGCTGCTAGACATTACAAGTAATAATCTTTTTATTACATAATGGAACACATTCGTAAATTAAATTAAGTGAAGATTACTGCTTGAAAATTTTAGTAGATATAGAACAATAAATAATATTGTACTCTAAATAGGCGCAGATTTACATTGAGCAATGAAAAAAATTTCCGCCATTATTTCAATAATTTAAAATATTATTAATGTTTTAGGTAATCACAAATATTAAACATTCATTCTTTTTTTCAAAATTACTAGTGGGAGTTGACCTGTTTCGCCTCGGTAAAGGCGACGCCTATGGTACTCTCTGTGAATTTAAATTGAATTTTCAGGCAAGAAATATGCTATCGGTCAATCCATGGAGGCGTCGCACTCCTTTTCACCTAAATAACCTTTATACTAACAGGATTAAAAGCTCAAACTTTTAAGTTAAATATTTTTATATGAAACCAACATTTATATATCATATACAGGAACGTCGGCGTTTTAACGCTAGAAGCACTAAGAGTTTTGCTTAAGCTAAGACAATTTGACTGCGACCAAATATGTATAATTTGATTTGAACCAGAAATTTCTTTAAAAAAGTGTTTAATATATATATATATATATATATATATATGTGTGTGTGTGTGTGTGTGTTTAATACATATGTATGTCCTCTTCGTTGCTGAACAAAAAATGATTTTTGAAAAAATGTTGGAATAGGTTTTTTTTTACCTATTTTGGTTTCAAAAATTACAATAATAGAAAAATTTTAAAAATTGATGCACCAGGCTACTAGTAAATGGAGGTACACAGATGTGGACCTTGGGACACAATTGAGTAAAAAGTTAAAAATTTTGGAAAATCATTGTAAATATTTGTTTCTTTATAAAATTGCGAAAATAATTTTTTTTAATACAACAAATGAAAAATTATATTTATAGCTTTAAATGTACTAAATTCATTAAATCGTAAATCTCAAAATTCTTAAATAATTTTTGCCTTTAACTATTGTCAAGAAACTACTGCAAAATTTAAATTTTATTTCTTTATTTTTTACTTAGTGTAAAAATTTTCAAAACAATACTTTTTCAAAATGCATTAATAAACTTTACACTTTATACACATAGCTCTTCTTTTGAATTTGAATTCTTCCAAATAATACTTAGACGCATTTTTGATGTCTAGAAGTTTTGTCAAATGTCCTACATTGTCACGACAGATTTACTTGGAGGGTGCGTTAATTTTTCTTTGCTTCTTTGTCATTTCTTCTTTCAGAACTTGAATTTATTGGTGGCCTACGTCTTCGGGGAGTTATATCATTTCTTCATTCATACTTGATCAGAAGTGTAGCAATACAAATCCTGTAACATGCATTTTCATCTTCATCTCTTTATTATCTCATACGTAATGTTTTCAGCAATAAGAAATCGCTAGGTATACAAAGTGATTGAATACACGCGTTGGCCATTCGTTTATTTTCGCTGCACAGGGATAATATGCAGGCCCCCCACTGGTCCGTTTTTTGAACACCAGTCTAATTAAAGAAAAAATTTCATGGTAGGTTTCGGCAACAATTGGAAGCAAAACGCCTTTCCTGGTAAGTTTCTACGAAATTTATAAAAGTGGTTTTTCTTATAAAAATTGTGGTGTTCAAAAAACGGACCGAGTGGGAGCCCTGAATATGCTAAGTACCACTATAAGATCTGTACCACCTGTAGATATGTTGTATATCTTAGCTACAGCTGGTTGTCTACTTTTGCTTTCTTTTCATCCTCTTTCGACTATGTCAGACATCTATAAATTGCTTCACTTTCAAAACATGTTGAAAGAAATGTACCGTAATTTCCGGCGTATAATCCGCAGATCAAACAATCCTTTTTCGACCCAGAAATTTTTTAAATAAAATGTAACTTTTAAAATCGCTGTAAATATTTGGCTTCAATAACTCAATAAAATTTCTGGGTCGAAACAGAATTGTTTGATCCGCGGATTATACGCCGGAAATTACGGTAAATGATTTGATATAGGGTTCGTGCGCATCAGGGAAATTACGGGATTTAAGGTGTTTTAGTACCAGAATGTTCGTAAAGTACTGGTCGCTATATCTGAAGATAATCTTTTTTCATTAAATAAGGTAGATATCACTTTGCGAAAATTTTGGTACAAGTTTCTTGAAGTGTATGAACCCTGCGTTATATTTCCACTTTAAAACGGTAATTTCATTATCTCTAAGAACATGATCCCACTCTCCTTTTTCTGTTCTTTATCAGTTCTCAATTTTTGTGTAGCAGAAACGATTCTGTTTGGCGTATATTTTCTGAAAAAAGAACCTTTTGCAAAGAAGTATTCAGCACACTTCAAACTAGTAAAAAATCTGTGTGTATAAATTATATGGTTAAAATTTTAGGGCACACTTTAACACAATAATTTAACAATACCCCCTCCTAGACGAAAATCTCGCATATCATCTTATAAAATACTGCCATTGCTAACATATGTATGTAAGGTTAGTTGGGACAACTGGGCCATGATTTTACAATGTGACTATGGAGCTTCTGACAATTCAACTTCAAAAAGCTAATGTTCATTTGAATTAAAGTCTGAGCTTCTGTAAATGTGTTCAGTTAGGTTCCTTCTATCAGACAGAAATGCTCAAAATTATATTTTAATATTTAAAAATATAAAAATATGCATATTTCATCTTTCTTTCCTCATGGGTCCAGTTTCCCCATAAAAATGGAGTAAGTGGACCAGGAGGGTCTATGTTCCATACGCGATTATTATGTTTCATATCGGATATCAGGTCCTGTTTAAAAAGTGTAATCAACTTAAGAAAATTAAACCAGGCAGATCGTGTAAATTGCATGTCAATGAAGAGCGTTGTAAGGGAAACCTTTGTTGTCAATGTGTCTAAAAAAAGCACTAAAAGGGAAAATATTAGATTTATTTATAGCAAAAACATAAAAATTAAGTAAGTAGTTATGTAATTTAGCATAGGTAATAAGTTAAAAGTCACATGGGTATTTTAAGGAAAAAAATAGCAAGGTAAATCTATGAACAAACGGCTACGTAAGTACTTAAGTACTTTATCTGTATCTAGGGGTCGCATTATATGGGGAAAATTTTATTGTTCCTACCAGAACCCTTAACGAGTTACCTTCATGATCATTTTATTTAATATATTCTAAAGAAAAGTGCGATGAAGATATTTTTTTCAAAATAGCGGTAGGAGCAATAACAGTTACCTATAGAATGCAACCCCTGTACTGTATCATACAATTTCAAGGTTTGACTATCTCGCTTTCAGTGTCAAGGTACTTGCATTCGTAAAATGTTGAAATAATTTAATGACACCAGTATTTACAAGAGAATCTATTTGAAAACAAGTAAAAGTATATTTTCGCGTATTTAATAAAGGTGAAATTTTCATTATAAAATTCCGGTGTAAATGTGGCAATTAGGAATTAAAATTATGTGATGCCATAACGGCATTACCGCCTCTCAAAGGGTCAAGGAATTTGGTTTGATACCACTCAATATGTTTTTTTAAATTTTATTACGTAATTTTAATTAGGTATTCTATAACTTTCTTTAATGTGAGCCAAAAACAATGGAGAAATTTACTTCCCGTTGTAAGAGAAACTCAAAAAAATTATTTATAATTATTGGGGTAACTGGATCCAGCATGTCCCAGTTACCCCATTCTTGAAAAATTTATGGGGTAACTGGGACACCGGACATACATTTGAAACATGAAGTAAATATGTATAGATACCTCATAATATTAACGTAGCTATATGCCTAATCTTGAAAAAAAGATTGTATAATAAAAGTACTTACAGTATTTTAATAAAAAGCCGAGGAAGTTCAACCAAATTAACGTTGTTTTTAAAAAAGGAAACGTTAATTTTCGACAACCTATCACAGCAAAGAGAGAGTTTTGATTGAATTGACACACGTTGTTTTAGGAAGTAGAGGTTAAGGGACATTGTTCACTAAAGATAAAACTTAAAATACACCAACGGTTTTTTATAAAATAGCCTATGGCCCAGTTACCTCGTGGGTCCAGTTACCCCAACTAACCTTATAGAAATCTAATACCAACACATCTCTAACAGACAGAATAAATATTCATAAATCTAGAGGGTTTGATTTTGAAGATACATATTGTGGGAAATCACAGTGCCCAGAAAAGGAAATCATTTTTAGTCCAAAGAGATATAGTTGGAGAGCTGTTGAACATTTTTGAATAGGTATTTGAGGCACCATGAAAATTTGTGCAACACTTCTTTTGTAATGGCTGAATGCAAAATCGAATGTCTGGCTGAAGGATCGTGGCCCAAAAACCGTGCCAGACACGTGTCAATTGCCATTTTTTGACTACCCAAAAAAGGTATTTGAGGCACGCTGAGATTGAGACAGAATAATATTTATACTTAGAAAAAAATATTTTGAAAATGACAGACACTTTAGTCGGCCCAAAAACTGTGCCAAATATTTTTGCCAAAATGGCACTTGACACGTGTCTGGCACAGATTTTGGGCCGACTAAAGTGTCTGTCATTTTCAAAATATTTTTTTCTAAGTATAAATATTATTCTGTCTCAATCTCAGCGTGCCTCAAAACCTTTTTTGGGTAGTCAAAAAATGGCACTTGACACGTGTCTGGCACAGATTTTGGGCCACGATCCTTCAGCCAGACATTCGATTTTCTATTCAGCTATTACAAAAGAAGTGTTGCACAAATTTTCAGGGTTCCTCAAATACCTTCCCTAAAATATTTAACAGCTCTTGGACTAATATATTTAGGTCAAGGTAAGCTTAAACATTTTTCTCTTGTAAAATCTAAAAAGAGTGGGAGAATTATCAACACAATACAGATAAATCCTTAGTTTAACAATCCATATCTGCCAACTTTTACGCTTTTTTCTTACCACTTAAATGTAAGAGTAAATCTTTCCCTATTTAATCGGCGAATTCTACGATTCACAAATTTAAAAATTTCTTTTAAATTTTAGTGGTAATAAAAAAGCGTAAAAGTTGGCAGCTATGACAATCTATTTTTGTCATTGTATCAACAAATTGCTGGACTATCATGCCTTGCAATCTGGGGCAGTTTCAATGTACCCATGAGAGTATGCCGGCCTGTAAGTTTCATCATATCATAATCTGTAGTGTTCACTCATCTGTGCTCTCGATTTTGCAGTGAATGTAAATTTGTTTGTACAGCTAGTTTCTCGAAAAGCTCAATATTCAAAATTGTGGCTACATTTTATTTTGAAGAAAATTATTGATTTAACAATATTAGGCAATAAGTTTGTGCACTTAAAAATATTCAGCTATTGGATTCCCATCTCGTAGTTTAAAATTATTATATAAGAAGAAAAAGTACTTATGCATTAGTTTTAATAGAATTGGGATAAAAAAATAAATTTAAAAGTTGACCTAAAATTTTTTAAACATTTTATTATTATTATGTATTATTTACGTAAGACAATAATATAACTATACATATAAAAATAATCATCTTTATTTATTTTGAGTAAAAAATACATTATATATGGTCTCGAATGTATCTATGTATTTTCAATACAATTGCAAAATTTAATCAGTAATAAATAATATTTAATCAAACATACATACAAAATCCACTTAATCTAGCTTAAATTACATATTCTGTAAAATAAAAAATACACATATTTTAAGTTATTTAAATATAGGGGACTTTATTATTATTTCTATACACGATAACGGTATTCCTCGAGTTTAAGCCTATTTATAGTAGAGGAGTACTAAGGTCCACGTATGTGGACCTCAATAAAATGATACTTTTAAGATCCAAAACTTCACAAACTAAACAAAAGACAGTTATCTAGTGAACATTTATAATGTTTTTAGCAATAAAAAAAATGACATCTTAATTAAAATTTTAATATATATAAATATTTCTTACCTTTACTCAATCGCTGAATTGACAACATTTTTCAAAACTTCACTTGGAACCAACTGTTTAGACATGAAAATAAGTCAAGTGTTCAAATCTGTTGGATTCATTTTTAAGCTTAAAATATCATAAATCTGAATTCATAATCAAAATTTAGATAATTTGATTGGTTTTATTACAATGGGCTATCATCCAAGGTCCACATATGTGGACCTCAGTAACGAAGTGGTTAAATCACGAAAATAAGCTAAATAGATAAGTTAAAAATCTTTAAATAAAAATTCTAGTGCAAGTTGTTTTTTATGAAAAGTGAAATTTACTTAAGATCATTTTTATATTGTAAAAATTGAATTTTCCATGTGTTGCACAGAAAATAGATATATTTTTAAAAAGTATAAAAATAAGTTTTTACAAAATCATGGCTGTTTTATTGAGGCAAATAAATTATGCTTCAGTATTAAAATATTTAATAAAAATGTTTGGGAATACGTACCCTTGTAGCATAAAAATATTTTAGGTGTAAACGCATGACGTAAAGACATGCCCAAACCCGTATGCATGCATTTGGTACTAACACAAAAATGGACATTTATAAAATAATTTTAATTGTTTTTTTTTTTTTTTTTTTTTAGAAAAATAAGAACGATTTAATGTCTTTAATTTTTAATGTATTTTAAACTGTTATATGTGGATTTTAAAATCTTAGCTAAAATCATGTAAATAAATATTTTTCACTGAAAGATAAATTTTAACGATTAAATTTATCTGTGTTATCATAATGGTTTTTGGAAAAAAATGTCTAACAGGAGAACATTTAATGAGTCGTTAAAAAATATCACATATTATGTATCTGATACATTTAGATTTTTTTTTTTTCTAGGAAGTTGCTGAAGTGAAACTACTTTATCTAAAATCTTACCTTTCCTAGTGGAGATACGTCCAAAAAAATGAGAAAATTGCCTTCACTAATCTATTTTAAAATCACGTTTAATGGACATAAAATATCTGAAACTTTCGTTTAAAATATTCCTACTTTTGATGTATTTGATATATGTTACATATCTAGCGAATAAAAAATATATTTTTTTCCAACAACAACAACAAAAAAAAGATTTTTGTTGTGGAAAACTGTTTTTCATTACATAAAACAATTGAATATTACGAGCAATGAATAATTTATAAAAAATATTCTGAAAATTTAAATGTAATATAAATCATAGATGTTCAAACTAAGGTTCACGGAGATACTACTTTTCCGAGTGTTAGTATCTTATAATAGTATTATTACTCTTACACAATCGCATAAATTAGGTGATAAAATAAAGCAAAGATAATCACTCGGAAATACTGGTACACAATATACGGATTATTTTGTACTCCTGTGAGCTTCGTCTTATTTATACATGTAATTTCTGCAATTTGAAAAGTAAATATTGCTATTATTAAATAGTGGTATATTGTATTGAATATATAAAGAATATACATTGAGTATACAAGGTGTTCACTCTCCACGGTGCGCAGTAACTGATTCTAAAACCGTTAGGCATAGACATATAGTTCCAATTACGAAAATGTTTTAAATGAAGTAAAGAAGTATTTAAAAAACGATCTATGGTAAATACATAATTTTCTTACAAAAATACGAAATTAAAATTTTTACACTGTCCTCGGTGCTATAATTTATCTTTAGTAAAAATATCCTATTACACTAAGAGGTAAGACAAAAAAAAAAAAAAAAAAAAAAAAAAAAAAAAGCCCCGTTCGTCGACGATTAAAACCGGCTGATTAACAGCACTTTAAAATTGAAGTATGTGTTTTGCTGCGAAATAGGGGTAATTCAGAATATTACTAAATAATCGTCAGATATAAAAGAAGATTAGCTGAAATAAAATTAACATTAGAATATAAATTAAAAAAAAATTTTCATCTGACATATTAAAATAAAATATACAACTTGTATTAAAAATATAAGTTAAAAAATATTAGATATTTTGTTAAATAAATGATGAAAAACAACAGTCGCAGTTCTTTACAAAATGATACATATTTTAAAATGCTATTAGATTATCCAATCTAAAACTTAATTAATAAAAAATAAAGTTATCTTAAAACTTGCTCGAAGTAACTATTTTCAGCTGCAATGCTGAAATGTATAAGCAAAATAAATCCTTCTAATACTTTAAGCACTTTGTGTACAATCCCTCGAAGCACAGCGCAAATCATCTATGTTCAGGTGCAGAAAATTGTCATAATTCAGGGGTGGCTAACTGTGGCACGCAAGATACCACTAATTTTTTGAAGAAATAAGCGATTTCTTGAATCGCAGAGATTCGATGATTAGATAAGGCAATGATTACTAAAAAATTTTAGTGGTACCCTGCGTGCCACATTTGCATGCAATTCAAAGTTTCATAACTTATCAATTTTAGTGTTAGTAGAAAGGGACTTCTTTTGTCTTACTTACTAGCGTAATACGAAATATTTACTACATCTAATTTATAGGAACAGTGTTGCCACTTAGCTACTTTTTTTTATTTAGATGTCTTGACTGACACCACTTTTATAAAATGATAAAATTCGTCTTATATAATGACATATTAATTAAGGTGAAAAGAAGGGGAATTTTACCATTTCAAAAAGTGGTGCCCTTCAAGAAATCTGGATTTAAAAAAGTAGCCCAATGGCAACACTGTATAGGACCGGGGAAAAGTATAAAAAAATAAATTTCGTAACTTCTTAAGAAATGGTTTTATTAATGAAAACGACTTTTAAAATAATTTTTTTCCTCATTTGAAACACTTTTGTAATTGGAATTATATGTCTATGACTAAGGTTCAGAAATTAGTGATTGGGCGCCGTTGAGAGTGGACACCCTTTATCCCCTTAACGGTCGCATTAAATTACGGTTTAAGAATTCAAATTGCTTATTGGCACCACATTTTTGAAAAAGAAATGTTCACTTTATTTAATGACAGGTAAAATGATACCATAATAAAGCCAACTACACTATTTTATAAAAATGGTGGGAATCAAACAATCTGAATAAAAGACACAGCCCGTGAATATCACGGGAGCGAGAATTAAGGGGTTAAATTGGAATTTTTCCGCTGCTGTTGCAAACCTTCTGCAGGTGTGATTATGTTGTGGTATATTTAATACCCCAATTTCCGTAGAGTATTGTTCGACTTATTTTATCGTAGTATCCTTTGACAAAATAAATCCAAGAATATACTAAACGAAAATAGTGGTACTCCTATTATCGGAATACTATCACACCAGCTTCTATAGTATAAAACATTTTAGCAGATTGCTTACGAAGGAAAACATAAGTAAGATAAATTTTGTAAAATTTCAAGATTTAAAGAAATAATATAACTTCAAATCAAGGTGCTTGAATGTTGCACAATTTTGTAATATATTTTTAATCCTTATTTAATATCTAAAATATGCTAAAAATTATGCAATTAAACGCGTTGATTGCGAATTTCGCATTAAATAGAAGTTTTCTTGCGGTAGACTACTTGGAAATTGCTAGAAGTGTACGCACCTTACTTAAAATTTATTACTTTATCTGAATGGCCAAAAAATAATTCGTTTTTTAATTTTATAGAAATAAATACTGCTTTCAGGTTTACAAATTTAATATCTTATTTTTGTACGCGGAGCACATACATATAATGTGGAAAATCTCTAACTTCAATAGAACATGCATTTCTTTTGATGACTTTGTCGTCATTAACCCCTTAACCTACAATGACGGGCATAGCCTGCGTACGATGATCGAGCCAAATGTAAATTCTTTTTACCACCAAAATTTCACAGTAAATATAGTTTAATTTAATCGTCGAAATTCCACGATTAAACAAGGCGAAAATCTCTATTAAATTTTAGTGGTAGCTATGGATTTGCCAAACTGTGGCGCTGTTAAAAGTAAATCGTAGGTTAAGGGGTTAAAGCTGTTCTTAACTGCTCTGCTAACCAAACGAAAAACATTTTGACATATTTACAAATTCACTTTTTAACGGAAAGATATAAAATTGGAAAGCCTGGCCATGGAATCGATTTGGAATGGAATTGTTTTTTCCATTTTTTGATCAATCAATTACCTATTGAGTTATAAGCGAATTCGATCACGTGAGAAACTCGTTTTTCGCCCGTTTTTTAGTGCTCTTTCTCCCTTCGCGCCGGAATTCGGTTCAAAACGCCCACTTTGATACTATTTTCTGAAAGATCTATTGCGTTTGCAAAAAAATGGAAAAAACAGCTCAATTCCATAGTTTCTGAACAAGAACACCAGCTAGTTTCATGCATTTTCGAACAAAAATAAATTAAAACTTATGTCAGAAAGTTGCTCTTTTCGATTTGAGAACACCCTTAACCGAAAAGAATGTACTCGATTGCTCATCAATGCTTGAAAAATAACCTAACATAAAAGTGATTTACATTTTTTCAATATAACAGTCACAAGAAATTAAAAGAGGAACTAGCTTACGATGAGAAAAGATAAAATTATATCATTCTTTAGGATATTCTTTGTGATACTCCACAGAATACTACAGCAGTTTTAATGACAGACTCATAAAATCTATTAAAACCCTGTTATCAAAAAAGTTATCTTGAAAATACTCGAAATACTCATCAAAGAAATAATTAATATCTTCTTCCTAATTATATTCTCTGTTAAGGATGTAATTTTTATTCATTGACTCATAATATTAATTATGTATCGCAGTTTGTGAGAACGAAATTTTAGCAACCTTTTATGCACAAAAATTTCAAGATCTCTTTGCTAACAATTTTTAAAATTTATACAAAACTTTCCATCCTTCAATATAACATGGAAGTAATTTAAAAGTATTTTCTAAGATAAGAAGTTATCGTATTTATTTTCCTAAAAAAGTCTAGATATCTTTCAAATCAATATATTTTCATGCAAAATAAAGGTTTTAAAAGAAGATGTTTTAAAATACATAATAGCTATTTTATATCACTGAAAGATCTTTTGCACTTAATAAAACATCATTTATTATTTTTAATCGTATTTAAAACTGTCACTTACTGAATAAAGTGTAGTTAAATTATAAACACTTACATTGTTCTTACTCCGCTATTTTATTTTATTTTATTTAGATTATTAGACTGCTACCACTTTTTAGAATTTGTACGATTTAGCTTATTTGTGTGTTATCTGCCATTAAAGAAGGCGAATATTCGTAGTTAAAAAATAAATTTTAAAAAAGCGCTTGAGTTTTAAAGTTAATTTTAATAAAAAACTTAGCGGGCTCGCAACACTGACGCTTATGTATTATGAAAGATATATTTACAGACTAGTATTGATTGAAGTATTTGTTTATTAAAAATGGTTTCTGTATATTTTTTCATTAAAAATTAAATAATACATATTTTTCGATTTTACTGCTCGATAAAATAAAACTTTCTGGAATATTCGTTCTCAAATATTTTAATTTAGATACTGTGTTAGTACTATTTTCCTGTTTAAAACATAAATGAATTTACAGGCGTCGAGTTTTAAAATATATGGGGGCATAAATAATACTAACAATAGCAAAAAAAAAAAATTAAATAGTAATTCAAAGGTATATGAAGAAAGTTTGGAATTTGAAAAAAAATAATTAAAAACAGTAAATATATTAGTTAACACATTGCCGACGGGCAATTTATATCAAATCTGAATTTTTTAAAAATAGAAGCTCCTCCCTGTTGTGAAAGTCTTTTGTAAATTGGTGTTTTAGATAGGTTTCCCAAGTTTATGCATCGGTAAATATCTTTCAATGTACGGATTTAATACAAAATGTCTTACAATCTAAAAAAATATGGACAACATGATATAAATGCATTTTCTGTAAGGCAGAAGCCACGGCCTTAGTCGCTGATGTTTTTTTAATGAAAACGAGAATTCTCGTTTCCCGTCGTGAATGTGTTAACCCCTTGAGGGGGCAAGCAATTACGTTTGTAAAATGCTGAATTCCCACCGGAATCTTTGAAAAATTCTATTTGAAAATAAGTAAAAGCAATTTTACGGCTTTTTTCCACCAAACTTAGAAAAGTAAAATTTGATAATTTTTTTCTGGTGTAAAACTTCATTAATCGTAGGTGGTATATAATATATATCGGTGGCCCTCAAGGGGTTAACATTAGAACCAGCAGAAATTTCACTCGGGTTTTATAAAAAAAATTGTACCATAATTTTTATTTAAAGCTCTTTAATTTATCAATTTAACTTACTTTTGCGTGATATTTATATTAAACTCTTTTTTAAAGAAATTTCTGGTTCAAATCGAATTATACGTATTTGATAATGGTCAATTTGACTGCGCTTGTAATTTCTAGTGTTAACAGTAGAACGACCGGAAATTTTACTCAAGTGTTATAAAAATATTTTAAACCAGAATTTTTATTTCAGACTATTTAACTTAGTTATTTAACTTATTTCTCTGTGGAACATATTTTTAACTTATTTTAATCGAAATGGTTTTAAGATAAAAATGGTTTTATTTGGTAGCGGTCAAAATTACCGCTATGGTCGTTCTAGTGTTAATGAACAATAGTATAAATTATAAGTAAATTTGCTATAAACCGTTTGAGAGATTTCACCACGTTTACAAATCTAAACTTTAAGAATCATACGTTAAATTACGTGCAATAAATATTTATTATATCTTCATAGCTGCCAACTTTTACGCTTTCTTCCTACCACTAAAATTTTATAGTAACTATTGTCTTCTTTAATCGTCGAAATCTCACGATTAAAGAAGGCGAAAATCTCTGTTAAATTTTAGTGGTAGGAAAAAAGCGTAAAAATTGCTAGCTATGTATCTTCAAAACATAATACTACACTGTTAAAAATATTTTTGTAAAACAACAGAAACTTTCTGGCAGCAAAAAGTTGCCAGAAACTATTTGTTTTCAGAAAATATCTGTTAACGAAAGAATGCGTTATCAGACGACAGAAATACGTAGTCATACAGGCACTTCGTGTTGACAATCGACGCCTTTCCCAACAGTCAAAATCTGTAGGTCGATTCCTGTTGGCGAGGGGGGTGGGGGGGAGGTTCTATTTAACAGAAGAATCGCATATTATAGGTTAGGTACACGGGAAATTTCTATTTACCGATCGATTTGTTTATATTAATAGTAATAAATATTTATAGGAATTTCTCCTCCAAACTTTTATAAAATTAATTTAAATAGCTTATTCGCAATAAAATATTTAAACAGTTGAATTTATATAGATTTGTAAATTAAGTATATTAAAGACTGGAATAAGTGAAAGAAGGTATCTTAAACTCCCCCACCCCCAGAATAATAAAAAATTATATATACGATATAAGGTAACTCCCCCCTCCCCCATAAAAATATTTCTTAATAAAATAAATATATGTATTGAATGTGATTTGTAATTAAAAGAACTTTAATATTTATTCATGCAATATTTTTGAAAATTGATTAGGTTAAATTAGTGACTTTGGTTAATTATGTAAATAATATCCTGCCAAATTTTATAATTTTTTCGAATAGAAAGCTTTGTATATATAAATGTGTAAAAGTTGACAGCTATGAGCAAACATGAGAAATGAAAAAGAAGAGCCACTAAAATCTATATAAACATCACCATAAAAAAAAGTATTTCATTCCAGCTAAAGTGATAAAATGAGTTTTCATCCTTCTTAACAATTTACAATGTTTTTCCGTATAAAGTAAATGATCATCAACTAAATAAGAAAAAATATTACAATGTAATTTAAATTAAAATGTTAAACAAAATTAAACTTGCTGATTCTATAAAATGAATGGTTAAAGCTTAAATAGGAATTATTTTCAAAATAATTCACACAGCTGTAGCTCAAAATTTATTTCATTAAATAGAGTGAATAAAATTTAGAAATTTTAGCTTAACCACTACAAGTAACTCTAAGATTGTACTTAAAAAAAAAAAAAAAAAAGCATTTCTTCCTTTAAAAAAAAAAAAAAAAAAAAAAAAAAAAAGCATTTCTTCAGAATCAACATATGGAACGATTAAACAAAATATCAACCACTCCATTTTAAACAACATAGTAAATAGTAGGAAATGTGATAAATTTAAACAATAAAAATATATGAACAGCGTCAGATCTAATAAATATTATTCTGGTTAATGTTAAACGAAAATATCAGTTATCTATAACTATAATAATTAATGCAGCTACTCCGTGTTTATTATTAAAACTATCACTCCAAAACTAATCACGTATGTCAATTGATGACAAAATAAATTTAAAATCTCAATCAAAATTTCTGGAACTAATACATATGAAGTAAAATTAAACTCTTAGTCATAAAAAAGTTAAATATAATAAGTAATCATTCTACAGCTAAGTAAAAATTCAAGATTTGTAAACTAATCATAAACTTAAGATTATTTAACTTAAAATAAACAACCGATCAAAAAATAATCTCCAGCTATTAACAGAATTAGATCAACTAAGTTACTAATGTGCATAAATAAATGAAGTATAAAATAATACTAATAATTTAAGTAAATCATACATTATGAAATAATAATAATAATAATAAATAGTATTGCTTAATTAAGATTTTTAGCAAATAGGAAGTATTTTTCATACATATTGTTACGTTTCGGAAAAACATTGTTACATATTTAAAAGAAGGATGAAAACATACCTTTTGCTATGTTTGTTTTCTAGTATTCCAACTGTAAATCCTAATCATTGAAGAAAGCGGTTCTGATGTCAAAGGTGTGTGCCGCGGGTTCGAATTGTGAAAATGATTCTTAATTTTCTGTTAAAATTTCTTTATATTATTCTTTTTCAATTAGATGAACTGCTTTATTAAACGAACTGCCATTTTCAACAGTACACAGACAAGACACTCAAATATTTCAAGTTAGAAGATACGTCTTAGCGTGAGGTGGTATAACCAATGCTTATTGGTCATTCTAAATGACCTTCTAGACGTCATAGGGGATGACCTCCCGTTTTTCTGTGATCCAACATATTATCCTGTCGCAGTGGAAACTGATGGCAAAGAAAACAGAATTTTTTGTTGTTTAACATGAAAATAAGCGATATGAGGATGGAATGACATAAGAAGACTGTTAACGTAATTTTCACTGTCGGAAATCGAAGATTTTTTTCTGTTGTTTTAAGATTTTTTTTTACAGTGTACACAAAATATATTGACACCGAAAAGCAAAAATGCGTTACATCCAGTTTTTGCGACTATGATATTTTGAAAAAAAAAAAACTGGAATTGCTTTCAAAGGTTGCGTCAAGACCATAAGCGTTTCAAGTGCAGTTTGTAACAACAATTTGTGAAAATAAAGATAAATTAAAATACTTTTAAAGCACATAAATTAACGTTAATTTATGTGCTTTAATATATATTGTGGATCGATGGAAAAAGAAATTTATTCATCGTTGTCACGTCATCCTGTGCTATCTGATAGATGAACGGTGACGTTCCCCAACTTGGTTTATTAGTGAGAAATTCCCAGGCTAGGACATCGGCCAGGGGTAGCTTAACGGTAGAGCAACAGCACGTTATGCTGTCGACCCAGGTTCGATTCCTGGCCCCGGCTAATTTTTCACTCAAGTTGGGTTTATTGTATTTAATTGCGTTTAAAGTCTGTCTTAATATATGTGTACCTTTAATAATTAAAAATTAAAATACCATGTTCTAGAAAATTTCTTTCCGTTATGGTATGGCACACATGTGCTATGTCGAAGCATACAGAGATTTTTACTCTTGCTTTCTTTTTTTCCACTGACCAGGTGCCTACCTACCATACTATGTCCCAGTTTAATGGATTGGAATTCCCAGCAACTGTGCGAAATCGTCGACTGGACAAGCAACTATATGCCTTCGAAATGGCAGCTCATCTTTACTTTTTTTACTTCTATGTTGGCCGGTTATTTAAAGTGAATTTGCTTGTTTAATTTGACGCTGCACCGCACACCTATTCCTCAAGCCGTGGGAATGGAATACCTGGGTTATAAATTCCAGATGTGGGGTGCTAACTTGTAGACAACACATGAGTAATTTAGCAAGTGAAGACGACAAAGTAATGGGTCGTCGCTGAAGTACATGTTGCACCTAGGAAGAGAATTTTGGTAAATGTGAGACAAATCTCTGAACTTGAAGTAGATTATTCAAATTAGGGATATCAATCTGTGCGGTAATAAGAACTAAAATCTTATACTGTGGCTTAGAATTATTTAGTAACTTTTTAGTTCCGAGTCTTGTTTCCTATTATCGCATTTTCGTCTTCCTATTTCTCTATGTTTGGTTGTAATTGACGCTTTTCCTCCGTGTCCCATTCTGAGGATTGACTGGTTTGGTTGGTGTTGGAGTAGTTTATGACGGCCGATTATCTATACGAGGGATATAGGCCGAAGGTGTGCCCTGCGTGTGAGTCTTCTAAGGGAACCTAACCCGTATTTACGCAAGAATATCCAAGGTTCGGGGAAAACCACGAAAAACTCCGAACGGTTACGCAGGCGGGCGCGTTGGGCTAGAACCCAGCAATCCCCGTCTACCAGCTTTGAGAGAAAAACCTATCGGCCACTGATGGGGCATTACCTATTTTGGAGATTGTTTTTGGCACTTTTGTCAAACTGCGCTTTTGCCTGTTTTTTGGAGTGTTGTTACTGGTCGGGTATCTTTTGTTGCTTGTCTCTTTTTATGGATTTTGACACTTTCTTGAGTAATATTCTCGTTTTAACCTATTTGAAATTAGCTTGTGTTGGTTGTCACATTATCGAGTGATTATCCCTTTTTTGCAACATTTTTGTCTCAGTCGTGGGAGAATATCGCTTTTTACGCTCTTCTTGTCACACTCATGAGTTGTTCTTCCTTTGTGTGATAAGCTTTGTGCATTATGCGATGGGGCATCTTCCATGGCAATTATTCCGTTTATTTCAAATTATGTGTACCATCATTATGCTGTTATGTTTTTTTTTTTTTTTTTTTTTTTTTTTTTTTTTTTTTTTTTTGTCCATTTTGGAGATTTGTGATTTTGAGCTTAAATTGCTATCAGTCTATATACTTTTTATAGCTGTTATCACTTATGCTGCATCCTTTCTTCTGTGATTTTATTCTTTGGTAATAAGTTCGTCACTTAGATTTCCACATGCATTAGTGCTAATTAGAAAATATTTTTGAAGCACATATGTACTGTTTTCATTTTTTAAATTAGTTTTTTTAGTACTTTGAAAGGAGCCCTTCTTAGGCTTTTTTCTTTGTTTATAAAAGAAGTAATTATTAGTCAGGGGGAGGTGGTTTTGCAGATAAGATGGATTTTGGGGTTGTTATGTTTTTCTTAGTGGGATATGAGGTCAATGTTGTATATTCGCCTTCGGATCACTGCTTTTCCTGTTGTATGAACAAGTTTGTTGTTCTCTAACTGGTGGTGCCAAAGCTGTTCGTTGTTTTAGGTTATGTTGACCAGATGAAGTGCTTGTATTAAAAGGCATATTGTTAAGTTTTGTTTTGAGTTCCCAGTTCCCCCCACATTCGCATTCCTGTGCATCTTTCTTCACAAATCTTTGTAAATATGCTGGAGTGCTCCATGACATGTGCGTATTTATGGAAGTAGTTTATAGTTTAATAGCCCGCGTTTTACTACCTTTGGAAATATTTTCCTGTTGTCCTGTCCGTGTCCCCATAGTCCCACTCAAACTGCTATTGCTTTAGTATTATGTCCTTTAGCTGTCTTTTTAGGTTTGATACTGGCTTTTCTAACTGATATGATATTGCTATAATTTCATTGGCTTAGATGTTATACATTCCCGCAGCCGCCATCTTGGATTTCTCGGCATTTATCGATAAGGCAACCCCGACGAGTGACGTGTTCTGGCAACCTCCTTAAGCCTAACATGCGCATAAATCTGCTTGGTGGCATTTACTTGGCGGAAAAGGGGTTTTCACACCAAGAAAAAATCCAAGATGGCGGCCGCGGGAATATATAACATCTGTTCCATCTCATTTTGCGCTGCTTGTTTAGCTAATTCTTCGGCATCCCCGTTTCCTTCGATGTCCCGGTGTGTTTTTACCCACGTTAACTTGAATTTACTATTTGAGATTTTAATTGTATTTTGTATTCTGCATAATAGATCTGTTACCTTGAATGATTTATTTAGTGAATAAATGGTTTACATGTAGTCAGAGCAGATGCTGTATTCTTTCCCTGCGCTTTTGACCCCATTCTGTTACCATCAGTAAAGCCAGTAGTTCGGCCTGAAGGGCGTTGTTGCACTTTCAAAGTGACGCTGGCCATATTTTTACTTTCTTCTCGTTTTTGAATGCTACGTAACCGATCCCAAAATTAAAAAAAAAAAAAAATAAATAAAAAATGGCGGTTCAAATATGGCTAAAAATTAAAAAGCTTCCGAAGTCTTTCAATTTGTATGAAACTTCGTTAAGAGACTACTTATATTATGTCGATGGGGGCATTATTTTTTAATTTCTGGCTTTTTTTTTTTTTTTTTTTTTTTTTTTTTTTTTTTTTACATAGGATAGCTGAGGACGACCTGCAACCTGGTTAGTTTTTACTTTTTCGATTTTGGTTAGAGTTTTTTTTTTTTATATTAGGATAGTTTCAATTCCAGAACCGGTTCCAACCGGTTCCGAAAATCAAAGTATTTTTTTTAAGTAAAAACCTAAAACCAAAATCGAAAAAGGAAAAACTAGCCCGGTTGTAGATCGTCCTCAGCTATTCTATAAAAAATAATTCAAAAATATTAAAATGACAGCGAGAAGTTTGAAAATAACGTCCTCATATGATTAAATTAGCATTTTCGTTTAGCATTAAATTAGCATTTTCGAGGTAGTCTCTTAATCCCTTAACGATCGCATTAAATTAAATAAAAAAATTTCAAATTGCTTATTGGCACCTCGTTTTTGTAAAAGAAACATTCACCATAAATAATGACATGTAAAATGATACCATAATAAAGCCAAATACACTATTTTATAAAACTGGTGGGAGTGAAACAATCTGAAAAAAAGTCACAGCCCGTGAATATCACGGGAGCGGGAATTAAGGGGTTAAGTAATATACATAATTAATTCATACAAATTTACGGAGGAGAGTGAAAGCCTTGTTCAGTCGCTGTATCTAATTATATTTATTTTTCTTATTTAGTTTTTTTCGTAAGAATAAGTTGCGTAATCTCCTTGGAATTTTCAAGAAGTCTGGCGCTGCTATTAAATATTTTAAAAAAAATTATTTACAATCGAAATCGCAGAATTTGTAATCACAATGCTTAATCGTTGAATTTGAAATAATTTTCTGTGGTAAAATAAAACGAAATCTATTATTAAAAAACGTGGTGTAACATGCACCTTGTGTACGATGCATCCCACATTTAAGACACATTTTGAGGAGAGAAAAGTAAGGTTACGTGGGAAAACCAGGCCATGACTTTACAATGTGACTCTGAGATTCTGGCAATTCAGCTTCAAAAATCTAATGTTCATTTGAATTAAAGTCTGAACTTTTCTAAATGTGTCCAGTTAGGTTCCCTCTATCAGATAGAAATTCTCAAAATTACATTTTAATATTTAAAAATAAAAAATATGCATATTTCATATTTCTTTCCTCATGGGTCCAGTTGCCCCACAAAAATGGGGTAAGTGGATCAGAAGGGTCTATGTTCCACACGCGTTTATTTTTTTTCATATGGGATATCAGGTCCTGTGTCAATGTGTCTAAAAAAAGAACTAAATGTGAAAATATTAGATTTATTTATACCAAAAACATAAAAATTACGTAAGCACTTATGTACATTAGTATAGGTAATAAGTTACATGGACATTTTAAGGAAAATAATAACATGGTAAATCTATGAACAGGCGGCTACGTAAGAATTTACGTATTTCCCCTGTATCGTACAACATCAAGGTTTGGCTATCTCGCTTTTAGGGGTAAGATACTTGTATTCGTAAAATGTTGAAATAATTTAATGACACCAGTATTTACAAGAAAAAGTATGTTTTAGCGTACTTAAAAACGGTAAAATTTTCATTACAAAATTCTGGTGCCAATGTGGCAATTAGGGATTAAAATTATGTGATGCCACAACGGCATCACCGCCCTTCAAGGGGTTAAGAAATTTGGCTTGATACCACCCAATATGTTTCTTTTTTATTTTATTACGTAATTTTAATAAGGTATTCCATAATTTTCTTTATTGTGAGAAAAAAACAATGGATAAATTTATTTCCCGTGGTAAGAGAAACTCAAAAAATTATTTATAACTATCGGGGTGACTAGATCCAACATGGTCCAGTTACCCCTAATATATGTCCCATTTACCCTATTCTTGAAAAATTCTTTTGGTAACTGGGACACCGGTATTACATTTGAAATATGAAGTAAATATGTATAGATACGTAATAATATTAATGTTGTTATATGCCTAATCTTTAAAAAAAAGATTTTTTAATAAAAATACTTACGGTATTTTAATAAAAAGCCGAGGAAGTTCAGCCAAATTAACGTTGTTTTATAAAAAGAAACGTAAATTTTCGACAACTTACCACTGCAAAGGTAGAGTTATGATTGAATTGACACACGTTGTTTTAGGAAGTAGAGATTAAGGTGCATTGCTCGCAAAAGCTAAAGCTTAAAAGACATCAAAGGTTTTTTTGTAAAATAGCCCATGGTCCAGTTACCTCGTGGGTCCAGTTACGCCAGCCAACCCTACATATTATTCACTCAAAAGTACGGCATTTAATAGAAGAAAATCAGTTACTACAACTCGGAAATACACATACTCAGAATTCTTATATGGCCAGATTAAACTGATTATTTTTTCTTACATGTATTAAGGACTGTTTCCTAGAAATCCGCACAAAATTTTCTTGGCAGGAAAGCTATGAAAAAACGAGACAAAGAACAGAAAAGGGCACTATAAGGTAACTTTAAAACCACCTTACAGTGACCACCATACTCTGTAAAACTTTAATTACATAGCTGTCACCATCTTACGCTTTTTTGTACCACAAAAATTTTCCAGTTATTTCCTCTTTTTAAATCGTTGTAAGCTTCCGATTAAATAAAGCAAAAATATGTATCAAATTTTTGTGGTACGAAAAAGTAGAAGTGTTGGTAGCTATGTAATTGGGTTACAATTAAACCGTTTCGTCGGACATTATCGATTTTACTTTTAGTATTACTTGCTAGACGTTGTACAAAATTTAGGTCCATAATTTTGAGACAGTACATTATTCGATTGGTCAATTTCTTGATTTTCTTTGCTTTCCAGCCTTTAGCATACATAGTAGGAGAGCTGTTCAACATTTTTGAGTAGGTATTTGAGGCACCATGAAAATTTGTTCAACACTTCTTTTGTAATGGCTGAATACAAAATCGAATGTCTGGCTGAAGGATCGTGGCCCAAAAAACTGTGCCAGACACGTGTTAAGTGCCATTTTTTGACTACCCAAAAAAGGTATTTGAGGCACGCTGAGATTGAGACAGAATAATATTTATGCTTAGAAAAAAATATTTTGAAAATGACAGACACTTTAGTCGGCCCAAAATCTGTGCCAGACACGTGTCAAGTGCCAGTTTGCCAAAAATGGCACTTGACACGTGTCTGGCAGAGTTTTTGTGCCAACTAAAGTGTCTGTCATTTTCAAAATATTTTTTTCTAAGCATAAATATTATTCTGCCTCAATCTCAGCGTGCCTCAAATACCTTCCCTAAAATGTTTAACAGCTCTTGGACTAATATATTTAGGTCGAGGTAAGCTTAAACATTTTTCTCTTGTAAAATCTAAAAAGAGTGGCAGCATTATCAACACAATACAGATAAATCCTTAGTTTAACAATCCATATATGCCAACTTTTACGCTTTTTTTTACCACTTAAATGTAAGAGTAAATCTTTCCCTATTTAATCGGCGAATTCTACGATTCACTAATTTAAAAATTTCTTTTAAATTTTAGTGGTAATAAAAAAGCGTAAAAGTTGGCAGCTATGACAATCTATTTTTGTCATTGTATCAACAAATTGCTGGACTATCATGCCTTGCAATCTGGGGCAGTTTCGATGTACCCATGAGAATATGCCGGCCTGTAAGTTTCATCATATCATAATCTGTAGTGTTCACTCATCTGTGCTCTCGATTTTGCAGTGAATGTAAATTTGTTTGTACAGCTAGTTTCTCGAAAAGCTCAATATTCAAAATTGTGGTTACATTTTATTTTGAAGAAAATTACTGATTTAACAATATTAGCCAATATGTTTGTACACTTAAAAATAATCAGCTATTGGATTCCCATCTCGTAGTTTAAAATTAATATATAAGAAGAAAAAGTACATATGCATTAGTTTTAATAGAATTGGGATAAAAAAATAAAGTTAAAAGTTGACCTAATTTTTTTTAAACATTTTATTATTATTATGTATTATTTACGTGAGACAATAATTTACAAATATAACTATACATATAAAAATAATCATCTTTATTTATTTTGAGTAAAAAATACATTATATATGGTCTCGAATGTATCTATGTATTTTCAATACAATTGCAAAATATAATCAGTAATAAATACTATTTAATCAAACATAGATACAAAATCCACTTAATCTAGCTTAAATTACATATTCTGTAAAATAAAAAATACACATATTTTAAGTTATTTAAATATAGGGGACTTTATTATTATTTCTCAAATACCTTCCCTAAAATGTTTAACAGCTCTTTGACTAACACTTTGGACATAAAATACACTCAGAACCGGTCAATTGGTCAAATTTCGGGAACGTTACCGGATTGTCGGAGTTCTCAAGGAAAGTGATGTTTTGCAGGCAGAAGTGGCTGAGAACGATTTTGTAAGTAATTACTACTGGTCAAGTCTGGCCAGAAGATGTGGTCACTGCAGTTGTAATTGCTACGGTGTACGGGATGAGACGACGACCGATGCAAGTGTTCAAATGTTGTTGTACATTGACAGCGAACCCAGACATTTGTATGAACGAACGACTCAAGCCTTTCGTACCCACCGCAATCCAATCGAGGATCTCGTCATCAAATTGCGCTTTATAGAGAATTTGATGATAGGTCGTTTTGTGTAGACGTCCAATGTGTAGTAGCCACCATTATCGTTAAAAGTGGAGTGAATGAACGTGAAATATAACTCGTCTTCCAAGATGAATGCTTGATCAGAAAAATTTCTGAACAAGCGACCACAACTTCGTTTTCGAGGCAACCGTTTGCTTTTCTGTTTGTTTTGGTATGACCCTTTTCTTCTGATATTTGATGTTAAGCTTCTTGGTGATTGTCTTATGTAGGTGGCCGGGTGAAGCACTGAACTTGACAGCCGTGGGATGGACTAATACTTGGTCATTTTTTGCCAAAGAGTTGTTTCAATTGCTGTAACTTTGGCTTAGTGAGCATTGGGATTTCCTACCCGATCCATGTTTTGGAAATTGATCCATTCTAGTAAAATTGTAGACCATCGTATATAGTTTGTTTGTGGATATTTTCGGAGAAAAAATAGTTCACGATGAACTTGTCCCCATGATGAATATTGCCTTTGTAAAACTTGTACACATTCGTATTCAGACACTCCTCTTTCGACTCCATATTTGGCAACACACATATTACTTAAAGAACTCTCGGCTAACGGGCGTGCCCTTTTATACTACAACACAGTACTTCACGCACAGGTTTCCCATGATTCGTGTTACTTTTCTATTTCGCATAACTGCAATGTTTGTGCCAATTTCTAGGAAACAGTCCTTATTTAGTTATAAATTTTACGTTATTACAGTTATAGATATTTTTATTACCTTTAAAATTGTTTATTACAATTAGACATATTGCATATTATTATATAACTATATCATTATACATATTAACATATATGCAAAAGAAAAAATTCTTTATAATTACCAACACATGGTATGCTAATTTTGTTCATCAATATGGCCTTCCCCACTTCTTAAAAAAAATTGAGTGCTAATCAAATGTGAAAAAAGTAATAAAAGTGATTATCATAATCGGATGAAACAAAAGAGCTACCTCACGACGAGAAGAGATAACAATTAAAGTATTCTTTTGGATATTTTAGCGATACTCCATAAAGGGCCTTTTTAATGATATCCTCGTAAGAAACTGTTTAATTCTTGTGATGAAAAGGTCACTTTGAATGTAAGATCTTCATTCAGCAGCTTTCTGAAATAAATGACAAAGAAATAATTAATCTCTTGTTCCAAATAATACTTCCGCTAAAAGATTTAATTATTTCTTTTTTCTTAAGAAAACAATTGATGCATAATGAATTTTTTTGCTAATAACTCTCAAAAACTTTCATATAACTCTCCATATTTGAATTGTACAGACAGTATAAAAAAATCGATACACCTGCATTTATTCACCGAATGTTTATGATAAAATCCTACCAAAAGTGTCAAGAGACTCGGAATATTGTCTTCTTTGAGAATATGAATACAATGTTTGAAATACGGTTTCGCCACTCATTGGAATTTTCACGGAGTCTGCTACCAATAAATTATAAAAGATAATATTTACTTCATTAATCACAGATTTCGACTTTTAATAAAGGCAAAATTTACTTTTATATTTTAGTGGTAAGAAAAAAAGCGTAAAATTTGGCGCATGTGCTATTTAACCCCTTAATTCTCGCTCCCGTCAGATTCTCGGGCTGTGTCTTTTACTCAAATTGTTTGATTCCCACCAGTTTTATAAAATAGTGAACTTGGCTATATTTTAGTGTTGTTTTTCCTGCCATTAAATAAGGTGAATATTTCTTTTTCATAAAAGTGGTGCCAATAAACAATTTGAATTTTCAACCGTAATTTAATTCGAGCGTTAAGGGGTTAATGTTGAAAACACGGAATTCACAACCGCTGCGCTTATTCACAGAGCAATATTTTCGTTTGGTTAATAAAGTCGACGATATCTGTTAAATGTTTCTGGTTGAACTGTGTGAACCTTCTATATTAAAATTTACACAAACTCTTCAAATGATAGCACCTACTTTTGACACCTCATTTTAGTTACCTTTGATCAAATCATCCCTTAGAAGAATATAGATTATCTATTTTTGTTATGTCGTCGGTACCATGTTAAACTATCCACTATGAAATTCATATTGGACAGTTTGACGTGGTACCGACGATGTCTTCATGTAGTCAGAAGGGATAAAAATTTGAAGATACTAATCTTAAATTCACGTGATTAACTTTAATGTATATATTCCCAAAAAATCATTCGATTTAAAAAATTTTGGTTTCAGTGAGATACATTCAAATGAATCGAACGTATTCTGGGAAATCTTTTTATTCAAAAGAATAATTTTAATTATAAAATTATTAACACTGTACAGGCCGCTTGACACATTTATGCGTCATTTATAAAACTATCATTTAAAAAAATCCCAATTACACCGAGAAAGTTTGAATAGTTATTTTTGGTTATTATAAAGATAGATATTTCGTGAATAAAATAAATGAAAATTAGTACTAAAGATTTTCAGGTGTGACCGCCAAATTTCTCAATTAAAAAACCACCAGATTTCGCAACAGGCTAGTTCCATGAGTACTCAGTGTTGCCAGACGGGCTACTTTTATTAAATTCAGATTATTGATTGGCACCACTTTTTTCAAATGGTAAAATGCGCTTTATTTAATGACATATTAATTAAGGCGAAAACAAAGGTAATTTTACCGTTTCAAAAAAGTGGTGGCAACCAAGAAAACTGAATTTTAAAAAAGTAGCCAACTGGCAACACTGTGAGTATTTGTAGTGTAAGTCACATGCATCAATTTTTGGCTACCAGTATTTTCACTGCAAATAGAGGTGTCTTAAATTTAGACACATATGTGACTGAAAAAGAATTTCAGTCACTTAAGTGTCTGAATCTGAAAATTCAGACATAACAGACGTCTAAATTTAAGACACATAAATGTCTTACTATGATCATGCTATAAACGAACCGAGAAACATGTGTAAATTATCCAACAACCGTCTGATTTTAAGACGATACGCTCCAAGCGATAGTTAAACATCATCTTTGGTACTATTCTTAACAGCCAATCAGAACGCTGATTTCCGCGCGTGTCATCTACAGCACCTTCATGAGATAAGAACAGAAACAATTAAATTTTCACCGCCGCCATTGCTTGGATTAAAAGGAAATGTGTTAATCTGGGTATTTATTGAACGAACGAGTAAGTCATATTTAATTCTAATATTTTATTCCGATAGATTTTCATCCCTTTGAATATGAGTGAAATCGTTTATAAAAATTTATCTTTTTTCTGTAGTTTAATGCTAAATTTTTGATTTCACTAACGGTCGTCTGTTATATGCCTTCTTAATGTAACGGAATGAAATATAATTGTTTTGAAAATTAAATAGCAATGCTGTAATTCTATTTGCTTGACCTTTGTAAATAAACGAATGAGTGATAGTTTAATCTTCATTTTCGATAGGATGATGTGAAATAATTATAATTTGTCTTTGCTCAAAAACAAAACTTGCAACATAGGTTTGAAAAGTTGAATGATTCATCGCTTCATTTATCAGAGATAAAAACATTAAATTGAAGCCATTTGTAACTGTGTTTATTCTATGTTTGTTTTTTACTGTTTACTGACTATAAACGCTTGTAGTATACGACATCAGGCATTTATTTTATTTTTTGTTATTATTATTATTTTGGAGCTAAATATGATGATTCATATTTTTATGATATTAGGAAAAGTTTTCAGATGGAAAAAAAGCATTAATATTGTGAAATTTGACTGTATATATTGCAGTTTTTAATCACGGAACTAAAACTTTATAAAGATTTATTCTTATTGATTTTTTAATTTATTATTGAAAATCGTAAATTTTGATATCCAATGTTTCAGATTTAAAATTTACCAAATTTCTAAAAATAATATGAATTTTTTATATCATCCAGTAAAATTTTTGAAAAAACGGAGAAACATTTTATTCATATTTTGCAGTTTACGTTACTGTTTAGCAGTATAATTATAAAGTTTAATTAATATTTTTATGTTTTTTAAATTGGTATATTAATTTTTTTTAATTTATATGCAAGCATTTTTTTTGCGATATTTTGTTCATGATTTTAAATTTTTAAAATTGAGTAACGCGAGAAATAATTATTAAATTTCCTTTTACTGCAATCGAATTTGCAACGTTTCTGGTACAAGTAATTGTTGGCACTAAAAAAAATTACACATGATAATTTAGACATAAATAAAGAGTTGTTTATGCCTTGATATGAAGTGTTCGTATTTACTTATATGATACAGTATTAAATATATTTTTAAACCATTTAATAACTGCTTTTTTATGTTCAAAACGTTTTTCAAACAATTAAGAATAGTACATATACTGTATGATATATTTTTTTTTTTACTTTCTATTTTCTTCTGTTTTTTTTTTTCTATTTCTTAGATCAATATTTTCTTATCAAATATATAAAATCTATTTAGCTCATATTCAAAGGATACAAAGTTTACTGGAATAAAAAATAAAATAAATTAAATATGACTTATATCGTGTTGTTCCATAAAAAAGAATAATAATGATATACATTTTTAAGCAATAGCGGGTTAAAATTTTAAATTGAATACGGAATATGTTTAAAGAAAATTATACACATATTCCGAAGAATGATATATAAAATTAGATACCAAACTGGTGTTTACTTTTAACTAAACAATGAAAAATTACCACACATTTAAAAAGAAAAAATAATCTTACACATTTTTACTACTTAAAATGACTTAACGATTTTATTTATATGTTCTTAAATGACAAATACAAAAATGGCTAAGTTTTGAAATTAGAAGTAATTTTTTTTCTCAATGCTATTAAAATAGAATATTTATTTACTATTTTATTATTTACTCATGGTTATATAGCTGTCGTGATTATCATCAGATACATATGTAAAATTGCCTATGGGGCAAAATCTAATTTTTGAATTATATGAATTTTCCTTTTTTTTTGGGGGGGGGGGGGGGGATTTTCTTGCCCATTTTCGCGTACACGGGTTTTTTTAAATCTCTTACGACATTCCACCGAATATGATAAATATTTTGAACTTTTAGAGTAGGACAAGATAAAAAAAAATATATATATATATATATCCATATACCTTAAAAACCCTTAATAGCGGACACTTCGGGACCGCGAAATTTGTCCGATAATCGGAGATGCCTGCTTTTGTGAGGTAAAAATAATACAAATATGTATGCCTTGCGGATCAAAAAAGTATTCGCTAAATCGAAGTATCCGCTATTCGGGAATGTCCATTAACCTCCATAACGGATACTCCCGAATACCGGGCATCTGTATTTAGCTAACCATACTGCAGGGTTGCATTTTTTGCAAAAGGACTCCTTGATTAAAGCATGGGTAGTGCCCCGTTCTCTTACGATTTTAGTTCCCCCCAAAATTTCATGTGCAATATTTGCGAAGCTTATATTTTAAATCTGTTTCGAAATTGTACTGATTATAATCAATATTTTGAACTTTTAAAGTAAAATAAGATTAAAAACAAAATTTTAAAAAATCTAATATTTAGATAAATATTTTTTCTTTTTAATCTTATTCTACTCCTGAAGCACAAAATACTCATTATAATTAGTACAATGTCGTAAAAGATTTAAATTATCAGCTTTATGAAAATTGCATACTAAAATTGGGAGCACCAGAAAATCAGGCGGTATGGGGGTAGAGGGGGCAAGACAACGGCCAGATATTTTTCCAGTATTCAGCGTGGTCAAACATGGCTACATAAAATGCTTACAAAAAATGTCTGCGATTCAGACGTTTCAAGTGTCTGAAATTCAGTCCCAAAAAGTGTCTGAAAAAATTCAGACATTTTAAAATGTCTGAAAATTGAACACTCCGTTTCAGACACTTAAGTGACTGAATTTCAGACATTTTAATGTACAGTGTTAGAACAGAAAAAATTGACTTTTTTTATCGGAGATATCTCATTAATTGTTGGCGAAGCAAACTTTTCGAAAATAACGGTGTCAAACAAGCATAGCAGTTATCAGCTGTATGACTTACACTGCAAAAACCCATGGAACTAGCCAACACTGTTTGCGGCCTGTATAGTGTTTATTAATTCACATAAAAAATTATGAATTATAACATACATGTATTTTTACATAAACACAATGGACATAGTCGAAAACTTGGATATGCAAGTTTACAGGTCATTCGAATCATTATTTTTCAAGATATAGCGAATTTTTACTTCTGAAGGTCTAAAGAGGTTGCTACCGTTCAATCAAATAATAATAATAATAATAATAATAAACGAAAACAGCAAAGAGAAAATTTGTGGGATTTTCAATTTTAATTACAATTTCTTTTTGGTTTTTTTATACATCGATTACATCTGCATTTTTTTTTTTTTACTATTATTGTGCAAGTTTTTCATTTTTTTAATTTTTTCTAAATTCGTGAATTTACGCTTAATAAATTTAATTTTATAAATGTATAATGAATTATCTAAAAGTATATAAAATATACTTTTTACCGTATTGCCTTGCTCCAAGGAAGTGGAATATGATCTTATAATTGGATATTACTCCTTAATAAAACAAAACTCTTGCAAGTTTTAATATGTACCTTACACCTATTTCACAAATTGCATTTTTATTTTTAAAAAACGTTATTATTCGGAGTATAACGACAAGTTTCGTATAATTTTATCGTCAACCAAACGGTTTGAGAATAAAGTAAGATATATCGATTTTTTTACTGTCTCTCCAAGAAAGTATTTATAAATATTTTTTAACAAATGAAGTTCGTCTTAGTAAATTTCATAAAAGTAACCTAGCAGACATTAAGTTATGCATTGCGAAACCGCTCTCCCACAGGACAACTGTAAACTTTATATACGAATTAATCTTCAATTTAATTAATTGCGAAAATTATGTCATTAAATTAGTCCACTATTACTATTTGGAAATAACGGTGATAATTGGCGAGCTGGATCGTGGATTCACGACCCAAATTAGGGGTCTAAATTAGGGATTTAAATTAAGGGTCTTCAATCTAAAACCGCGGACCACTAAGCTACCAATGTTTTAGAATAAAACAGTTTGCCTCACTTAATGACTAAAACGTTGCGACTAAATAACGCGAAGATTACCTTTCGGAATTTGTCGTGGCAACCGGCTTTCAGGAGTGAAAAATTGAAGACCCATTATTTAAATCATTTAAATTTATACATTTTAAAAGGCTTTAAAATAAGTTACATTTCCCTTTTATATTGAATAATTTATATGAGATTATTAAATATCAAAATATTCATTCTGCTAAAAGATTTCTTTGCTCTAATTAATAATACATTTGTACACTGCTAAAAATTTCTGTAAAAACACAGTAAAAAAACGAGAATATCTGTATATTCTCACCAGTTCTCGATTAAATGCATTCGATTGAGTTTCTCGGTCAAAACTCTCTGTAATTTTACACTAGTTCTCGGTTAAATGCATTCTATTGAGTTTCTCGATCAAGACTCTCTGTAAATTTACACTAGTTCTCGGTTAAATGCATTTGATTGAGTTTCTCTGTTAAGACTCTCTGTAAATTTTCACTAGTTCTCGGTTAAATGCATTCGATTGAGTTTCTCGGTCAAGACTCTGTAAATTTACACTAGTTCTCGGTTAAAGGTATTCGATTGAGTTTCTTGGTCATCGTTTTACAGACATTCCCTTATCTTTTATCTAATTCCCTGTAGGAATTTCCATGTCTTTCAATCAAACTTAGATAGAGTAGAGAAATAGTCGAAGTTAAATATTTTTAAAAAGTGGTAATTTTCTTAAACATTTTCATAGTTATAATTTTTCTTTTGAAAAAAAAATGTTACATGAAATATTTTTAACTGCATAAGCCTTTCCATTTACAGAGAGGATCATAATACATTTAAATACATTGTTTTTATAAGAATTGTGATATAACCATAAAAGAATTTTTGGTTAATTAATCTGATTGCTTTTGTAAATATTTTACAAAAAAGTTATAACTACCTATATATTTAACCAGTTTTAATGAAAAAATATACCTAAACGTCACATTATTGTTATTTAAAAATTCCAGTATATCTTCAGATATTAAAAAAGATAATTATGGAGAAGAAGCAATTTATTGATAAATAATTACGTAAATAAAGGATTAAAAAACTAAATTTGCTTAAAGAAATATTCGGTATTATGTATCGGACCAAACTGAATAAAAATAAACCGTTTAAGAAAGTTTCTAACGAATAAATTTGAAGCGAAATCTTTGAAAAACACAAATACAATAGATTTCCCCCCGCTTCATTATAAAAGGCATCCTTTGTACGCAACTGCAACAGATCCTACGGCGATATCAGTAAGGTGTTTTTCTCCTTCCCAGAGGTCTCGAGTACAAACCCCAGGCCAGCTAGAAATAAATTGTGCAAAAAATTAAAAGGTACAGCAGTTCAAATTTACTCGATATATTCTGATACTTTAAAGTTCTAAAATTCACTAATTTAAAATACTATGTTAATTTTTTTTCATTAAAAATAAATTGATTTACAGAGTCTTGTGTATTTTTAACGATGTTAATTTACGGAGCCTTGTGTAATTTTAACGATATTAATTTACTGTAAATTTACCGAATAACTTCTCTGTTATTTAACAGAAAATCTGTAATTTTACATTAGACTTATGATAATGGATTACCAGTAGATTCTCTGTAATTTCACAAAAAATTTTTTAACAGTGTAATATTTACCTGTTTCTATATACATTCTAGGCGCCGACAACATGGGATCAAAAGAGGCAATCAGGCATACTTCTACAACTTATTTTAAAAAGGTTTTTATAACTATTTAATCACTGTGATTAATTAAGACAGTGATAGGCATAAAGGGTTATTCCGACATTCGAATGAATTATCCAGGCATACGCAAAAACATTCTGCAAACCTTCGTATTCTTTTTAATCAATTAAAACAAGAAATTTTGCAAAACAAAAATTAGTTAAATTAAGAAACACATAAACTCTCAATTTATTTATTTATTTTACAAAATTCTTGCTTGTAATTGATTAAAAAGAACACTGAAGATGGGTAAATGCTTTTGCGCATACCCTAATGTTTTGATTAATTAACCCCTACGAGGGCGGTTGTTTATTTTTGGACCATTTAATTTTAATTCCTAAATGCCACATTGACACCAGAATACTGCAATGAAAAAATTTTTTTATAAGGTATCTGAACAAAAGCTTTTGCTTACTTTGAAATAAGTTTTTTTGTAGATTTTAGTGTCATTCACTCATTTCACCATTTTACGGATAGAAGTACCTTGCCACTGACAGGGTTAAAAAAATCACTTATTGTGTCCATCACTAAATTAAAACAAAAATCACATTTCAAAATTAGTGGTAACTGTTGACCTGATCCTCCCCGTCGCCCCCAGAATCATTGGATCCCAGCTTCGACATATTTTCGCTCAGATGGAAAAATTACTCCTCGTTTGAATTATTTACAATAAGATCATGTGTTTAAAATAACTAAAGTGTAATTACTCATCCATATTTTATTGTAGTTCCTTTACCAGCGGTTTATTATTTCGAGCTATTTCAAATAATAGTTCATATGTCATGACTAAATGGTTTATCTGAGCGAATATTGTTTTGGCTGAGATGTCGTCTAGATATCGCAAATTGTAGAGCTTTGAAAATTAAAGCCAAGGGTTCTGAGTTCGAGTCTCAGTTGAACACATTTTCGGTGCGATGGAAAAATTACTATTCGTTTGAATAATTTACCAATCATATTATTATGTTTAAGATAATTAATTTATATTGGGTCTCGGGGATTTGTCTTGAGGATTGACAATTGACGGAAAATATGCTGCGGGCACCAAATAATTATTTTTCATAGGACGAAGAATGGAAGCTAAAGAAATTTTTGTTATAGTTAGAATTTTTGATAAAAAAATTTAGATTAGCAAAAAATATTTTGTGGTAATTTTAGTCAAAATAATTTTAGGGCCAGTATAGTAATTATCGCTTCAACGATTAGGCAATAAGACTCGTACCAGCAGGGTCCCAAATATTAAGAGATCCATAATAAGTGGGTCTCAGGAAGTAATTTTAAGTGTGAAATATATTTTAGGAATTCATTATATAGCAATTTTCAAATTCAGCAAAGCAGTTTGGCCACGCCTAAATATTAATAAGTGTCAGACTGATCAAAGTATACAACCTTTTCACAGAGCTGATATTTTAAATATTTTTCGACCTTGTGCTAGTTATATTAAAGATAATATACATTTAGAGTAGGATAAGTATTGAAATATTCCTTTCATACTTACTTATTTAGAAGCATTATTTCCCAAAATGCTTTGTCAGACCGATTGCGTTTTCATATGCGAATCGCGTTTTAACTAATTCTGGAATTTCATCGGTGAACTCGATGAGGTAATTGTCTGTGCTGCCGCCTCCCAGTCCAATAGTTTTAAAGGGATTTCGGTATTCTCTAGTATCGAATTTTGACTTTTCAGGACTTCACCGATCTCATTCCCTGTGATATCCGGATCAACGCTAAAACAAAGATAACTATGTCTGGCTTGCGTTTGCCCGGTTTCGAAACCACATTATCCTTCGCCAGATCAGATTTCCCCATTTCAGGTCTGCGGTGCTGTCTGCGGCGAAGATCAGCACGCCTCCCTTAGAACTACTACGCATTCCTCTGAGGGCCATTTTGGTCTTCATTGGGACTATTTGACTGACTACTAGTGTGACGGTAACATAGGAAGTAACTCTATCGTCTTTTGGAAGGATTTGCATAGCGTGCCGATCCCAGATGCGGGGAGGCCTGGCCGGTCCAGACCTTTTAGCCCCAGCATACTCACTCCCCCTAGGACCACTCTGACCTACTGGAGGAGTTCCTGCGTTCTTTGCCCGGACTCGATTAAAAGACAAAGAAAAAATTATACAAAATGCATTAGGTGGATCACCACTTCCATTAAAAATACCATCATCCATAAACCAGCTAGAGTCACTATCCATCCAACAGCTCATTCAGGAGTACAATATACTATTAAATAACAGATCTAATAGTAGCTCAGAAGAAGCTAAAAAATATCTCGAAACAATCTTTTCTAAAGCAAGAAGAGATGAGAAACTTCTTATACAACATTCCAACGAAATAAATAAGGATTCTCCTGAAAAGATGAAAAAATTACAACATAAATTGAATATCCTGCAAACACAGAATGATGAATTGTCATTAAAGCTCAAAGAAAGTACAAAAGTGGAAATTAAATTTGAGAAATATTTGGAAGAACTGAAGCAAGAGAATAAACAATAAAAAATCTCCTTAACTGAGGTAGAACATAGTAAAGAACAAATAAAAGAAAGTTTTAAAGAAGAAATAGATAAAATAAAAAGTCAACAGAGGCAACTTAAGAAAAAAACTATAGACAAATTTTCACAAACAGTAAATAAATTAAAAACAACAACAACTCAAACAATAATAGAAAAAAGATCGAATGCAGAAGTAAAGATTGAAAATAAATTGGAAGAATATAAACAAGAAAATAAACAATTAAAAGACTCTTTGGTCAAGGAAGAACAAAATAAAGAACAGATTAATGCAGATATTGTAACCCTTCAAGAAGAAATTAATAAATTAAAACGACAACAGAAGCAATTAAAATCACAAACTAGAGAAAAAATCATACAAACAGAAGTTAAGTTAAAAACAATAGCAACTCAAACAATAATGGCAAATAACGAAAATGACAGAATAGAAGAAAATGGTGAAGGAGGGTTCATTCAATTATCCAACAGACTACAGAAAATTGAGGAGTTGGTGACGCGAAACCTGGAGTACTCTGGTGGGGGCTGTCAAGGAGTGAAATGCGGTGATGGCACAAAAACGGGCGTTCCCCCTGCTTTGGCGAAGTCTAATTCTGCAATATTAATTAGAACAACCGCTAAACACATAAGGATTCAAAAACTCAAAGCATTACTTAACGAACACTTTAATAAAGTGAAGGAAGTTCCAATAATATACTGCAGAAATGCCAGAAATCCAGATACAATAATTATACAATCTAATACAGATGACAATACAGAACATTTGTTAAAAATGATAGAAAACACTCCTGACATTACAAAGTTAACAGAAATCACATATAAGTTGACTAATTACAAAAGAGTAATAATCACCGGTATTCCATCCTCAGTACCTACAAATGAAATAATATCATATCTTGAAGAAAATTTATCTGATAAAAACATCACTTTATTGAAAATTCTAAAGAGGGACAATTCTACACTACATCACATCATATTGCAATTAGAAACAAAAGCATCACAAGAACTATTGGATAAAAAATTTATACAGGTGGGTCTCAACAAGTGCTATATTCGTTCTTTTCGCCCAATAATTAGATGCGGCAATTGCCAGCTGTATGGACATCAGACATCTTACTGCAGGAGACAGCCAATTTGCGCCAAATGTTCGAGAGGTCACTGCACTTCGGAGTGCCCTTTTGCGGGAGTTCCCTCGCAATATAGATGCACAAATTGTTTCCACTTACCTAATTATAGGAAACATTCAGCGGATTCCACTGCGTGTCCGGTTTATCAATCACACTTGGCAAATAGAAGATGTGTTCAGTAGGACCATATGGTCATATTGTCAAATATTAAATAACTCAAAAGAATTTGTAATAGTGCATAATATTAATTATTGTTCGCATATTGTACCTTAATACTAAATTTTTAGTGTAGATTTAAAAATAATTTTTGCATCATGTATCTTACATAATATCTCAAACACAGTATCATTGTATTGTAAATTTGTAGGTAATTATTATCTACAATTGCTTATACTTTCATAATAGTGCATAATATTAATTATTGTTCGCATCTTGTACCTTAATACTTATTTTTAGTATAGAGTTAAAAATAATTTTGCATCATATATCTTGAAAATAGCTTTAAGTGTTGCAAATATGACATTTGTACATGGTTTAAATTGATGTTAGTATTGTGAATCCTGAAAATAACATAAAAGTGTTGCAAATATGTAGGTAATTTTGTTAAAAAAAAAGTTTAATATCAAATTCTAAAAACTATGCATATTTATATGTCATAATAATGAATATTTCTCTCAAATGTAATTATAGGGGTAATCTGTAAATATTTATTGCAAACATTGTCAATAATTGTCATATACCTAACATTGTTATTTCTCCTAAACTGTATAAAAAAAAATCATTGAAGGAGTTCCGCAGGTAGTAAAACTTTTCCCTGCCCTGGGCTTGGGGGTTACACCTAACCATAAGCCAAAAGCGGGTTCCCAGGGTGGGTGCTTACTTACTTACTTACTCAACAGACCCTTCCATTTCCCCTTAGACATAATGGTCTTCCATTCTTCCGTTCCCTTTTGCAAAACTTCCGAATAGGTCTTATCCGTTTTTACCACCTCCTGCGGGGTGTCCTCTGTTCTTGGGACTTCCTCCCACTTTTTAGCATCCTTTCGCTTTTTAGCTTGGGCAGCCCTCTTACCAACTGCGGATCCTCCCATCTGTGAGGCTTTCTCGCTGAGGAGAACGAGCCAAGGTTGCTGACGGGGTATGAGATTTTCCATCTGAGTGAGGGAGTCCCCAAAGTAAGTTTCTTTGTGGCCGTCAGATTCTTGAGCTTCTTCAGCTCGGTGAGGACTGTCGCACCAGACGACTGCGCTTCCTCTACAAACTTAGCTGAGAACTCAACCACCCCCGTAAAGGGGATGTCGATAGGACCCAACTGGTTTGTTTCATCTGTCACACTTTCTACCAACGACTGAGTATCGTCGGTTGCCCGCTTGGAGACGTCAAAGCCTTGGGCTCCATAGGGCTGTGGCTACATCCTAGGGCTGTGGCTACTCGTCATAGGAGAATCGGAGCGCCCCCTTCCACTCCCTGACGGTATACTATATTCTTCTACTTCGCTACTTATTGACATAGTAGCTTTCGATAATATACAGATGTATGCGTTCGAGACACGGGAACATTTTCCCGATCAAAATAAAAGTTCTTGGTACCAAATATAAAAATCTCACTGGGCCAGCAACAGCCAACTTGCAGTATTCTCCCGGATTTTGTTACAACAGTAAGATCAACGCTTCAATAAAAATTTAGCAAACACTGGTACTGACAACTTTTGTGGTAGTTTAATGGGATACCGCCCAAATTTATCTTTGAAATGGTAAAATTCGCCTTATTTAATGACATATTAATTATTGCGAAAACAGGGATGAAAGCCCCGGGAATCCAGCTTTCGTTTTAGAGTATAAGTGCAATCCCGGGGGAAGACTCAAATCCACTGCATATGGTACGATACATTAACAATGACTATTCTTTACAATATTTTAAAACAGTTAAAACATACAGGAAAACAAATTCAGTTTGCTGTTTTTGACTCCGAAACTCACAAGAAGTGTCATCAGTACATACATTGACAGGAATTGTACTATGTTCTACAGATGCATAAACAATTACAAGACATATTTTTTTTAATATTAGAGCTAGAAAACATTAAGTGAAATGCTTATGCTGATAAATATAATGAAAATACTAAATTACTAAATAAAACAAACCAAGGGAAATAAGACGAATATTTACATTATGTACAAAACAGGGGCTCCTGTCTGAAATGGGAGCTGAGAACAATGAGTTGACTCTACTAGCTGAGAAAGGGGGGGATTGGTAAATATAAATTCGTTGTCTTCTAAAAATTTCATACAATCCGCTGTACGTTGCAGGAGAACTGGAAGGTCAAGCAAGAAAGTTAGCCAGTCAGGCAGTGTCATCTGTTGTGGCTTTTTAACGCGGTCGTGGGACGTTATTGTGCAATGTAAAATATAGTCTAATGATGTTGATATGCATCCACAGATGCAAAGAGGTGAGTCTTGTTTATTTATGGTATATAAGGGTTGTTGGAAGGGTCCATGATTAGTGAGAAAGAGATACAAGTATCTGTTACTTATGAAAATGTTTTATCAGACCTCAGGTATGAAGTCACGCGTGTATTGACCCACCTGCACTGTGGACCAACGTTGTTGCCAGCGATGTAGCATTTGCTTTTTGAGTTCGGATTTCAATGTTGATTGTGGGAATGGAAGAAATGTTAGTGGTAAAGTAAAATCATCGTCTGCCGACTTCGCCAGCGGATCGGCCAGTTTGTTGCCCGTTATACCAGAATGCCCTTTAACCCTATTAAAGAAGAACGATTTTTTTGAAGACTGGGGGAATAAGGTTATGTCCAGAACTAAGTGATAATTATTATTTTGAAAGGGCCATTAGACCTGATAAACTGTCTGATGAAATTAAGTATACGGAGTCAGAGTCCTCTTCTGCCCAACGAATCGCCTTCTTCAGAGCAAAGAGCTCCGCCTGGAAGACAGAGTTCCTCGGACTAGGGAAAAGCTGTAAGCTTTGCAAAAAACATGTTTCCTAGGAGTAAGAAAATTATTTGTTGGAAAATCAATAATAATTTATTGTATGAAGTAGAGTTATCCTGAGAGTGTGATTTTAGAGGATTTTGTTAGTCTTTGTCATATCAGGGGCTGTTTACGTAACTTTATTCCTCAATTTATAGAATTTAAATGCTTATATTGTCGCTGGCGTATATAAGTTATGTTAAAAAATGTCTCCGTGTTCTACTAAGTAAAACAGTCAGTGCTGCCATTGGGCTACTTTTTTTTTTAATTCAGATTTCTTGATTGGCACCACTTAATTGAAATAGTGCAATTCACCTTATTTAATGACATATTAATTAAGACGAAAACAAAGGGGGATTTTACGATTTCAGAAAGTAGTGCCAAACACGAAATCTGAATTAAAAAAAAGTAGCCCAATGGCAACACTGTTCTGTATGGTAGAAGTGATAATTATGTTAATTTGAGAGCATTACTTTTTTTCTAGCATTCCCTGCAAAATGCTTTTCAGAGTTATTTCTCTTATGGAGGGTGCCTACTAAAATCTAGTATAAATCCCCATTGAAATCAGGAAGACTACAACATGATGTATAAGTATAATAAAGTGACTTTGAGTAACGCCCCTTGATAGCCTATATGGGTCTATATCCGAAAGTTGGACAATTTGCGTCCACTGCCAATACTATTTCATTAACCAATACTATTTCTAAAACCAAAAACTGAAGAATATAGTATATTGTAACATTTGTTATAACAATTACCAATGATAAATGGACACATAATGATGTATAGATAATTAATTTTAATTTTAAAACAAACGAAATCATTATTTCAGTCCCTGTCCCCAGGTACAAATATCCAATATTAAACGTATGCTGCAAGCATTTCTAAAAATGTTATTAACTTTTGCTATTATATATTTACACCTATATATATACAGTATGGGAAAATATAATATTCTTTTATTAGTATAGATTGTATAGTAAAATATTGTAGTAAATATAATTGTCCCTGAGGTTAACCATCATCTCAGTCCCTCTAAATACACATTTAGCCTAACAGATACTAGGTGCGCTGGCAGAATTATTTTCATTGCTACAGCAACTAAAGTTCACCTAGCCACCATGGATGAAGGTAAGTTGTTCAACCCTTTGTTTCATATTTAGAAATGTTTAGGTTTTTTTCTGAATAGGGATGAGTATTTTTTTATAGCATCATTCATGTCCACATATTTAACTTTTTATTTATTTAAAAAAAGCTTATTGCAATTTTATTTATGTAACATGCAAATGTCACATGGCATATTTAATAATTTACCTGTGTGCAAAATCATTCAACAAAATGGCTGTGCAGCTGTTAAGACACAAACATCACCTCAGTCCCCATCACCCAGTCCCAATTATTAGACACTAATAATGATGTTAACAGATACTTTTTTCGATAAAAGTTTATCCTACCCAGTGTTGCCAGTGGGCTACTTTTTTTTTAATTCGGGTTTTTTGATTGGCACTACTTTTCTGAAATGGAAAAATTCCCTTTGTTTCCGCCTTAATTAATTTGCAATTAAATAAGGCGAATTTTACTATTTCATAAAAGTGGTGCCAATCAAGAAATCTGAATTTTAAAAAAGTAGCCCACTGGCAACACTGATCCTACTCATGAAATATACATCCTTGGTCTCAAAACACTACAGCATTTAACACTAGAACGCCCGGAACGAGTCTATCCGACTCCGACCATATGATTAAATGTCAACTGGAAACCGAAATTCTTTCAGAAAATAGGTTAAATTTAAACCACGCAGATTTACGTGAAATAAATCAGTCAAATAATTTCAAATAAAAATTCCGGTGTCAAATATTTTTATGAAACTTGAGTAAAATTTCCGGGCGTTCTAGTGTTAAATGACAAAACATGTGTCATATTATATAATTGTATGTGGTAGTTGGTACATTAATTTGAAAAACTAAAAATTTTGTAATGAAATTGTGCAGTTGTCAGATATTGACTCATATCTGCAACTAGCGTCAAACTGCGGATTTAGCATTTTTATCTTGGTAAAGGTAATAGATACCAGAACAGAATCAATAACAAAGTTTTAGAAAGACTTTGGTTTTGTATGGAACAAGGTTGCCAGTTTGGCCTGCAACTTTAATCCGAAATTTCAAATTCACAACGGAAATTTCGGAATAACAAGATTTACTTTATATCATCGATAAATGTGTCTCGTTAAATAAAGCATAAATTAATATTCTTTATTACTGGTATGACCTCGAGTTTTCTGAATAAAAATGGAGGCCAAACTAGCAACCCTGGTATGAAATGATGTCTGACATGTAAAAATAACTGTCCGAAGCAGTCAAATGTTAATTTTTTATACCCAATTAACAGTTTAATTGCACTATTAATTCCATGTACAAATATAGCACTATAAGTAACAGACACATTTATTAATAAAACAAACACATGTAAGCAAAGTGTAGTTTATTTTAATAGAAAAAAATCATTTTAAGAATTCTAAATAAGCTCATCATTGGAATACATGCAGAATGAACGATTCATTACTGTCGAGGGTGGAGACAAAGAGCATACTTCATAGCTGTCAACTTTTACGCTTTCTTCCTACCACTAAAATTTTATAGTAACTATTGTCTTGTTTAATCGTCGAAATCTCACGATTAAAGAAGGCGAAAATCTCTGTTAAATTTTAGTGGTAGGAAAAAAAGCGTAAAAGTTGGCAGCTATGATACTTAAGCTTTAAAGGCACGGACGTTTGTATTAACATAACGATACAGGTGGCGCACTCTAAGCGCCATGTCCTATAATAAATAATGGCTTTTAAAGCCTAAATAACAGCTTCTAATGATATCGTTATTCAGCGGAATGACCAGTCATCGCATATAAAATATAAAGATAATTTTTTTGAAAAAAAAACTAATCTAAATAGATGTGTAATAACATAAAGACACAGTCGGAGAACTCCATGAACCAACACCATTTGACGCAGAAACAGAACTATTTTACGCTAAATAAGAATAGTATCTAAATTATAGAAATAATATAAATGTAATACAAATCACATTTCTAAAAAGAAAGTTTAACGAAGAAAAAAAAAATAGAATAAATTACACAAATACGCGGGTGGTGTATTCCGTACACTAGTGGTTACTTACAAATAAAAGTAATGAAAGAAAGCAGAAAGAATTGCGAACTCCAAATTTACACATTGATTCAATATGAAAAGATCTTTGGAAAGAGGGTAAATAAGCGCAGTTATTAATCACGTAATTATTATAGAATTCGTAAATTTTTCCCTAGAGTGACGCACTGAGTCGTTGCCATCGAAATACTCAAGGCCTGAGGACACAAGTTGTGACGTCATCACTCATCGACCGACTTCTCACTAGTGTTGGAATTCACACCGGAAAATTTTTAATATTAATTTCCTTTTACTTTATTTGTGGAATATCTAACATCTTACAAAACAATAGCAACTACTTAAACTTACTGGTGAGAATTCGGAAACACTAAATAAAAGTTCAGTTAGATGCCGAATGCCACAGTGTTGTCGCATCTTGCTGATTTTTTAGTAGGGGATTCCAAATTCTCACCAGTAAGTTTAAATAGATACTATTGTTTTATAATATGATAAATATTTCACAAATAAATTAAAAGGAAATTGCTATTCAAAATTTTCCGGTGTGAATTCCAACACTATTGAGAAGTCGGTCAATATCAGTCCAAGGTTAATATCAGTTTTTTAAAATAAAAACCGTCTTTTTTAGGCCTTATTTAAAAAAAAAAAATTAGACGCTTAACACGAATATTATTCCTTGTGAAATTTTGTAGAAACCTATTATAAAATCCTGCCATATTTCTTTTCTTAGGAAATACTGTTATTTACAGCGCGAACCATTTATGAGCCCTGATACACACACACACACATACACATACATACATGTATATATAAACACACACCTATTGCTCACAGGCGCAAATGTACACCGGAAAATCTAGGAGTCCAATTTTAACATTCGTATGACGCACGCATTTGTAAGTACAGATGCATGTGTAATTCTTCTTCAAAAAGTTCCTAACACGGTTGCTTTGAGTGAATAATTTAACTTTTTTTTTGAACAGTTATACAAAATAAAAATTAATAAAAAATTCCGCGTGATTTCACTTTCCTAGTATTTTCGCATTTCACTAGGTAACATTAAACACGGAATTTCTGCTATATGTCATCAGTATTCCTGTAGTTAAAAAGTGAAATGAGAATAAAATAATTGCAGTTTGAACGAAACAATTGTAAGCAACAGCAAGTAAACAATGCTTCAATAAAGAAATTGAAGGATTTATACATATAATACAGGGTTTGTACGGGTATCATTATTTTCAATCGAGATATAAATATTTCCTTATAAAGAACTAATTCGAGTTTAAACGCGAGAAATGTCGCCTTATTTCAGCAGATATTATATGTAAGAAAATACTGGCATCGAAGAATTTTCTGGTCTGAAAATTCCAGCACCCGTACGAACGCTGCCATCGAAATACTCAAGGCATGAGGACACAAGTTGTGACGTCATCACTAATTGACCGACTTCTCACTAGTGTTGAAATTCACACCGGGAAATTTTGAATAGCAATTTGCTTTTATTTTATTTGTGGAATGTCTATTATCTTACAAAACAAAAGTAACTATATAAGGGGACGGTGGAGTTTAAAATACTTTAAAATATTTTTTTTTTTTTTGTAAATTTCACCTTAAATATTAATCAAGGGTACATTATATGCATTAAGGCGTGCATTTATTACAAAAAAAAATATTTTTGAGAAAAAAATGGAATTTTACGCGTCGTCTCAAAAATCTTCGAAATGCCCCCTGCGTCTCACTTATCAATGAAAATCCCCAATATTTTTTATAAAAGTTTGGTTTATATATAGAAATAAAATAGAGCATCGAATTTTATATATTTGAATTTAAAGGTAAAAAAAGAAAATTGAGAATTTTTGAAATTTTTTTCGAAAAATTTTCAAAATTTTTCAATTTTTTTTTTAATTTTTTGTAAATTTTACCTTAAATATTATTCAAGGGTACATTATATGCATTATGGCATGCATTTATCACAAAAAAAAATAAAAAATAAAATTTATTTTTGAGAAAAAAATTTGAATTTTACACGTCGTCATAGACATCTTCGAAGTGCCCCCTGCGCGTTCCATATCAAAGAAAATCCCCAATATTTTTTATAAAAGTTTGGTTTATATATAGAAATAAAATAGAGCATCAAATTTTATATATTTGAATTTAAGGGTTAATTTTTTTTTTTTTTTTTTTTGAAAAATTTTGAAAATTTTAGAAATTTTTTTGAAATTTTGATTTTTTTTTATCTTTAAATTCAAATATATAAAATTCGATGCTCTATTTTGTTTATATAAATAAACCAAACTTTTATAAAAAATATTGGGGATTTTCATTGATATGGAAGACGCAGGGGGCATTTCGAAGATTTCTGAGACGACGCGTAAAATTCCATTTTTTTCTCAAAAATAATTTTTTTATTATTATTTTTTATGTGATAAATGCATGTCATAATGCATATAATGTACCCTTGATTAATATTTAAGGTGAAATTTAAAAAAAAAATATTTTTAAGGATTTTAAATTCCACTGTCCCCTTAACCCTTTATCTACTGACGGTACTTATAAGTACCACTTACTTTAAACTTTTATACCATAGTGAATATTACTAATATTATAATGGTACTTCACAAAAATCGCTCTTTTAACTCCACTTACATAGCAGCAGTAGTTCTACGTTTGTTATTTTAGAGAGAAATGAGGCTATATTTGAAGCAGTCGATGTGTTTTGTGCCGACTTTTTGTACAGATTGCCACGCTCGTCTTTTCATTGCTGCAAACACAGTAAAGGATGTAAGATAAGTGTTCGATTTTTTTATGTGTTCATTATGGTCTTAGAATACAATTTGACTAGCTATTTTAGTTGAACGGTGTATGTATTTGATTTAACAGTTGAATTACGCGGTGGTACTTATAAGTACCGTAAGTACAATGGGTGCTGGAGAAAAACTTCTTGTTTACTTTTCGTCTGTGTAGTTATCCATCGTTTTCATCGGATTTAAAATGCAATTATTAAAATGTAGTGCAGGAGTGATTTCCCTGGTATTTATTTTCTGTTTCATTGTTATTTTTTATGGGAAATCGAAAAAGCTGGGGCACCGGCTGGTTTCTGCTATGCAAGAAATGGCATATGTAAATTCATATATTGCATATGTGGAGAAGCGACAGAGCAAGTTGTCCCTGGAATATTGACGTCGCAAAACTCAAGGACTGCTAGCAAGATCGAAACCTAAAAAAAAAAAAAAAATAGTTTTTTTAAACCCTTTCAGGAGCAAAGCATTTTCAATTCTAAAGTGTTGAAATAAATGATTGGCACCGGAATTTGCCAAACGATATATTTGTAAATATGAAAAAGCCTATATTTCATGTACTTATTAAATCGAAAATATTTTCTGGTTTCAGTTGAAATAACTTGTTGGTTTTCTGTTACGATAATTTAGTCATAGTGTACTGGCGGTACTTTAAAGTACCGCTTTAGTTAATTACCTCTAAATAATTAAATTTCTCAAGGGTGAGTATTTTTTTTATGTTTATCCTTTAATTTTCATTGTAGTAACTGAAAAAAAATATTACATGAAAAAAATTGCAGTAGATCATAATGTCGTAGATAAGGGGTTAAACTTACTGGTGAGAATCTAGAATCCCCTAATAAAAAATCGGCCAGAAGCTGCAACACTGTGGCATTCCGCATCTGGCTGAATTTTTATTTAGGGTTTCCGAATTCTCACCAGTAAATTTAAGTAGCTGCTATTGTTTTATAAGGTGATAGATATTCCACTAATAAAATATAAGGAAATTGCTATTCAAAATTTCCGGGTAGGAATTCCAACCTAGCGAGAAGTCGGTCGGTTAGTGATGTCGTCACAACTTGTGTCCTCAGGCCTTGAGTAATTCGATGGCAATGGTAGGAACCCTGATATATAAAGGCTCCCAAATGAGCCGTTTTTTTGTTAATATCAGTTTTTTAAAATAAAAACCGTCTTTTTTAGGCCTTATTTAAAAAAAAAAAAAAAAAAAAAAAAAAAAAAATTAGACACTTAACACGAATATTATTCCTTGTGAAATTTTGTAGAAACCTATTATAAAAATCTGTCATATTTCTTTTCTTAGGAAATACTGTTATTTACAGCGCGAACCATTTATGAGCCTTGATACACACACACACACATACACATACATACATGTATATATAAACACACACCTATTGCTCACAGGCGCAAATGTACACCGGAAAATCTAGGAGTCCAATTTTAACATTCGTATGACGCACGCATTTGTAAGTACAGATGCATGTGTAATTCTTCTTCAAAAAGTTCCTAACACGGTTGCTTTGCGTGAATAATTTAACTTTTTTTTTGTACAGTTATACAAAATAAAAATTAAAAAAGAACTTCCGCGTGATTTCACTTTCCTAGTATTTTCGCATTTCACGGGGTAACATTAAACACGGAATTTCTGCTATATGTCATCAGTATTGCTGTATAAAAATAGCAAATAAAAAATAGCAAATAAAGCCTTTGTGCAACAATATTAAAAAGCAGAAAAACCAACGTTTAAAATGCACAAATAACATATGAAAAGCAGCAAACAGCTGTTTCGAATCTACTAGCGAGATTCTTCTTCAGTGCAAAAGGAACAGCGTGCTAGAAAAAGCAAGGCTGAGCTAAGCTTTGCTTTTTCTAGCACGCTGTTCCTTTTGCACTGAAGAAGAATCTCGCTAGTAGATTCGAAACAGCTGTTTGCTGCTTTTCATATGTTATTTGTGCATTTTAAACGTTGGTTTTTCTGCTTTTTAGTATTGCTGTAGTTAAAAAGTGAAATGAGAATAAAATAACTGCAGTTTGAACGAAACAAAACATTTTAAGATAATACAGATAGTTTGTATTATTAAACCCACTCCCCAACCCCCCCCTCCCCCCAAAAAAAAAAAAAAAAAAAATCAGTCATATCAAAGTAAGATCAAATCATTGACCCAACATTTGAAAAGATTGATAACAATAATAAATGTCATATTTTTTACTTAATAAACATTTCAAGATTGTTTGCCGTCTAATATACAATTAAATATAGGTGCTTCTTTAGTCAGTAAATCGCATAAACTTAATTTACTAAAATAATTTTTTCAAACATTTGTAATCATACTTTTAATTCATTCCATTTCTGCGGATTCCCTTCCTTCAATTTATTAACCTCTCATTACTCATTATCGAATATATCCACGTTCATTCGTCTTCATCCCGTTATATTCGTTCGAATCTTTTTTATGTAAAGATTTTCAACACTTTCCAACATAATTGAAAATAACCTATGACTTCGGTTTATCTGTCCGTCTGTCCACGCTGTAACTACCGTACATATATTCGGTGTCATGTAACTTTTATATGTTACTGTGGTTTACCATGGAATGTTTGGTATTGAAAACGAATTGTAAGGGATTTATAGTGAAATAACTAAACATTGTTTAACGTCTGATATACAAAATTTAAAATTTAGAAATATATTACAATTCATCAGGCATAAAAGTACCCTCATAGCATAGTCACAGTGCCGTCATTGTGATGTCACTGTAAGTCACTGTGGTCACGTCACATCTCTAACCAAAATGTCACTACTCAGTGATGTCTTATTGTGACTGAAATGTGAATTTCTCAGAAAACTTTAAAAGATTACAAAAAGTCTTCAAACATGCTATTTACTGAAAAAAAACATTTTTCTGGCAATTAAAAAAAAAAATGCGACGTCACTGTTATGTCACTGCATGTGACGCACGTCACGTCACATATATGACAAAAAAAGCACCATATTGTATAGTCATTGTGTGAGTTACAAATATCTTTGAAAATGAAGAGAAATATTTTAAACAGGCCATCTTAGTGCATTTGTGAGCTTGGATCGGATTAATTTTGTACTATATTTTATTATAATAAATAAAGTAACCTTTATACTTTCAATAATATTTTCTTTTTCTGTTAACGTTTAACTAGTTTAAGTGAGTCTCATAAAATAAATGAGGGTATTTGTTTCTAATTTTTGAATAAATTTAACTGTTTCTGAATATGTAATATATACAAAATATATGCAAAATGCATGACATATTTATTCATTTTCTCATTTTTTTCCAGAAATGTCTTTAAAAAATTGTTATTTTACAAGCTGTTTTATTCTATAGGAAATTATAGAAAAAAGTAAATCATTATAAAGGCATAGCTGCCAAATTTTACGCTTTTTTCTTACCACTAAAATCGTATAATAAATATTGTCTTATTTAATCATCGAAATCTCATGATTAAACAAGGCGAAAATATCTATTAAATTTTAGCGGTAGCAAAAAAGCGTAAAAGTTGGCAGGCTATGTAAAGGAAAACCTTTCTTTCCCCAATAAACTTTTCTTTTATTTTTTAGGAACATATTTTCTATTTATTACATGTGATACAAGCTATAACTTTTTTTATAAAAAGGCCTTGCATTATTGTCGATTAAATTGATTTTATATACGATAATAAATTATATAATGTTTTATTTCATATTCCCTAAGTATGACTAATATCATTTTTATAATTTATAAAAATAAAAAAGAACCTTTACAACCCATTTTATCTTGAATTTTTTTGAAACTGATTAAGAGCAAAAATGAAATGCATAAAAAAAACTACGTGTTACGCATTTAACTTACAAATCTGCGGGGACAAATAAAATAACATCTGCTCCGAAATTATCGTCTGCGCAACCAGAAGAGTAAACACAGTGTATTTATTCTTTCAAATAGATCTGGCAGCTGAAGAATAGTAACCTGTTATATGAATGTCTACAGTTGATACGGAATTTTATAATTTTGCAAAATTTATACCTGATTGCGGCCAGGAGATATTTCACATAAAGTATCAGTCCGAGAAATTACAGTCCTTGTGGCGTTAGTTAATACAAGCTGGCCAATGTCATTGTACTGGATTCGAACATAACTCTTCAAAAAAATTTCCCTTTTATCAAAATGAGTAACAGAGGATTGTGTAGAATATTGATACAACGAATATAGATTTAGAACGATAAGAAATAGGTAAGAAAAAATTATTGCCCTGCTTTCTATTATAACGATTTCAGTTAATTTCATATAAAAACATGTTATAAAAGAAATAAATGCCATCAATTTAACTTTTATCAGTTCAATAAACTTAATAAATTCAATAAATTTAAAGTTTATTTTGTTGAACTAAATCACAATATGTCAACGATTTTAATTAGATGGTTAATATCATTCATTTAAATTGCATTTTAATCACATTTGTTTTCCTTTTTTAAACTGTCTGGTTAAAATCACATTTTCGTAATACAATTTTGTGTTAGAAAAATTGACAGTATTATGAGAAGTTTGCAATTTTCTGTTTATTGCAAACATAAAAAATATGCCTTATAGCCAATATTTTTTAATACTTAATGTTTGTTTTTATATGCTTAAAATGGTGTATTTGAACATCCCAGTAATTTCAACATTAAATAGAGCTTAAAATAATTCTTGGACTTAGAACGATTTAAAATTTACGCGCATAAAATTTTGTAATGTATATGACGAAATTTTAGTCATATGATATATATATGTTACAGGTGTATAAGGCATAGATGAAGCACATCTCATAATAAATCGTATGAATATTATATAGGATAGGTGTGCAATTAACGGACACCTTTCTAGTAATGGACATCCTTGAATGTTTTTGGTTTATAAAAAAATAATAATAAAATATTTAGCTTTTATTACTTTTTTATGACTCCCTGTTTTATAATTTGTGTTATTGTTAACACTCTAAATCAAAGCAATCAGGAAACAGAAAATCGTGTTTCGAAGTTCCATTGTTTTTCAGTGAAAATCTTAATGAACTTGTTAAGAGCGTAATTCATTTAATAAATTTATATATTCTTTATTTTGTCTCAAAACTTCCATGTTTCTGTTTTGGTAATAATAGAAAACTTTGAATATTATATACCAATGACCATTTAGAAATTTCATTCATTATTAAGATTTTAAGACCTGTGTCAATTACCGGAACGTTTACTCGATTTCCAGTAAGAGACATCCCACAGGGACATTGCTAAAAATACAATTTCAGTAATGTACACGGTACATAAAAACCTTTTGACTTAAATGAGAACCTGTCATTAAATTTAATACGTATAGTGTTGCCAGTATCTAATAACAAACTTTTTTAAACATAAAGCTGTTTTTAATTAATTTTGTGTTGTTAGTTAAATTTTCAATATTCTGATGAAATTATTTTTTTATAACTCAGCCTTGCATATTTTATAATCTGGCAATCAATAAAATAAATCAGGAATGAGAGAATTTTGTTTAACGGCTTAGGGGAAAGAGTGTTTCATACGACTAGATCACTCTCAATTAAAAAAAAAAGTTACAGAAGTTGTTAAAATAAATCTGTTATTTCCTGCCTTAAATTTTTCTTAATCATCTCTGACCAAAGAAAAAAAAACCTAATATAAGAAATTAAATTTATATTTATAGCAGTAGTGAAACTAGTAAATATGCATTATCCGTGGCCTCAAACGTCAGTTCTGCACTTTTATTTTGAAATTATTTTATTTAATATGTAGAGCATCCAATCTGCGGAATTATTTCTTTCATAATTCTCACATATATTTTATTAATTATTGATATCCTAACTGTTAAATTTATTTGAAAAAAAATCTATTTTGTTTCAATAGTTCATTAAATTATTTAGTTCATTAAAAACTGGTTCTGAGAGCATTCAATCTGCGGAATTTATTCTTTCCTAATTCTCACATATATTTTATTAATTATTGATATCCTAACTGTTAAATTTATTTGAAAAAAAAAACTATTTTGTTTCATTAGTTCATAAAATTATTTAGTTCATTAAAAACTGGTTCTAAATACAGTCATAAAAACAATTATATGTACTACTTTTTGTAGGGTGTTCATTACTGGAAGTGAGAGTGTCCGTTACTGGCACAGAGGATGACCGTTACTGGAATTTTGGGTGTTTTGATATAATTTTGTTATTTACAATAAAATTTTTGATTAATATTGGGAAATGAGACTATGAGAATAGAAATGATTAAATATGATTATAGATTATTAAATATGATTGATAGATTAATATAATACTGAAAAAAAACTGGAATATAATAATTATAACTATTAATTAAAATATAGTTTTTAAAGAAATTCCTTTAGAATGTCCATTAACGACATACCTACTCTATATGAGATGTACAACATATATAAGACCTATACATTAGATATATATGTACGTATATAAGTTTAACTACGACTGTGCCAAAATTGCAACTTAAAGCTTGGTGTAATCATACATGCAAAGGCCTCTATATTAAGGAAGTACCAAAGCGTAATGCAAGAAGTTGCTGTATCGCCTTCATTTATACTGAAGATTTTCAACTGAAATCAGTATGTTGCAAATATTATACGCATAAACTGTACCTGGTTTTCTCAAAAGATAATTCTATATTAACTTCAACAGAATGATTTTAATTGGTAATTTAATCAAACGAGTTTTAATTTTCCTAACTGAAGGAAAATTGTTTTGGTCAGAAATTGAACCTGAGACCCTTGACGTATGCTGCCAATGCTCTGCAAACTGAGCTATCCCGGTCAAATTTGTGGACTCAACCTCTGGATCAACCCAGAGGACTATTAAGACTACTCATACAAGTAGTATCTGTTATTCATACAAGTAGTATGAAAAATAAATAAGTATTATTATATATGGTTTTATAATAATGATAAGTATAGATTAACTTTCACGGGATGAATTGTGTCAGATTTATACAGGATAGCTAAGTTGACAGAGCATTGGCAGCTTGCGCCAAAGGTCCCTAGTTCGAAGCCTGACTTGGACACTGTTTCAGACAGATGGAAAAATTACATCAAAAGATAATTTTGCTTGAACATCAGCCTTTTAGTCAGAAATATTGGCAAGCTGTACAGTTTTATATATGTGTTGATGCCTCTGGATGTTAAAGTGAGTAAAAGATCTTAAAGAGAGAGCAAACATAATCAAAGACAAAATAAGTTCCAATAAGCTACTATAAAATGCGAGAAATAAAAAAGCTTTTTTTTTTCTTTTCGCCTGCCTCACCACTGCAACACAAAATAGTCCTTGTGTATCAATTATAAATAAAATTAATGCTGTGCATTTTTCGGAATGTAAGAGGAATATGTATACATATTTTTAAAAGTGAATATTCTACAAATATTTAAAAGAACACAATCTCTTACCGTTGCAAGGCATGGGAAGGAAATTGAAATTTTAATCTTAATTTAGAAGAAAGTCTCTATACTATATGTAAATACTGATACATATTGTACAGTATTTGTTCATAAATTGTGAGTATACGATTTTAGGACTCCAAACCGATTTTAACAGAAAGATGGCATGCTGTAATTATAATTTCAGACGCTCCTGTTTATTTTAAATTGTTAGAGAATCGTGAAGAAATAGTCACAAAAGTATCAATGTTACTGAAAATTTCGTTACAAATGCCACATATTTCACAAATTGGTCACAATGTGCCTTCAAAGCATTCTCGCTTTCTTCAAAAGTACGTCACAAAGTTAGTGCTTAAATAGTCACAAACGACACATTTTTCACAAATTTGTCACACCATGACTTCACAAAATGGTCGCAAAGTGACGTCACAAACGGACTCTAAACAGCCACAACGATTTCACATTTCAGTCACTATGACTTCACATCGACGGTCACAAAATCACAGTGTGACTTTACAACGACGTCGACGTGATGTCACCATGCCTTATGGGTAATAATTACATAAATACCTATACAATGAAAAATGCAAACTTTTCGGGCTAAGTTTAAGCTCCTCATCGATGCAATAACATTCAAATGACCAGATAACTATATATAATGCCCTGTACATTTCCACGTGAATACACAATGGAGTTATGAATAAAGAGGAGGGGACATATAGTGTATTGTCTACCAGTTGCGAGTTAAGTCACGGAGGAGGTTGTCACAAGATGGCGGCTGATTTTTTACATCGGATTAACAGTTTCTGACTGATGCCGGAGCAAATGTCCACCAGTAAATTTTGAATAGAAAATTTTGCCTTATTTTAGCGGCTTTTTCATGAACATTTTCTCTTAGAAATATTGTTAAAGTTTCTACCTATTTTTACTGGTGGTAGTTTGCCCAGGTATTATTCTCTTTTCACTGACTCTACCACGGGTGTCTACGTTGTCACAATATGGCGTAAACGCAGGACCTCACTTCCGTGGATGTAAACTCCTACCAGTAAAAATGAAAACCTGCTTTCCATTATTTAAGACTGAAATTTCGTTTTAATAAAGCATTTAAGTAAAGAGAAAATATCTATTTAAATTTACTGATGGAAGTTTTCTCCTGCGGTAATTAACACCTGCAAAAGAGTTTACAGTTGAAGCTTCACTTTCTTAACCCTTTAGTGCGCAGCTTTACATATATGCAAACAACACTGTTTTGGATTTAATAGATTTTTTTAAATTCTTATATACCTAATTCTCACCAGAAAATTAAAATAGCAATATTTGCTTTAATTAATAATAGATATTCCGTATTTAAATAAAGTGAAATTAACTATTGAAACTTTCTGGTGTAACGTCAGATTCTCTGAACTACGTAATTTCTAGAACGTATTCTATCATGGGAATGAAAGGGTTAAAGGTTAAGTTTTATAAAATAAATATTTATATAAAATAAGGTATTTGGAGACATATTTATTAAAATATTTACTAATTTACAATGTTTTAGCATAAAACAGTCACATGACAGTAGTTTTTGCCTGTATTGCAGATCTGCAGCACAATGTTTTAGCGTAAAATTGCCACACGACAGAAGTTTTTACTTTTATTGCAGATGTGCAACATAAGAAAAGATTGACGTATTATATGAAAAATGTATCTCTGATTTTTTTCATTTTTCCTGTGTAATAAACCTTTCAGAGAATCATATATAATTTCTTCGACACAAAATAAAAAATCGCGCATTTAAGGGTTAAGGACATGTCTGTTCCTCTTTATTAATAGTTCCATGGAATACCCAGCATAGCTTTATATAGTTCTTTATAATTTATTTGATTTTAACTGTTGGTAATTATTAACTGTAAACATGGTACATAGTTTTCTGATCATTTGAATTTTATTGCACTGATGAGGTGCAGAAACGTAGCCCGAAACGTTTGCATTATTATTTGTATATGTATTTATGTAATCTTTACTTTATTTATAGTGAGTTTACTGAGACATTCAAAATATTCTTTTTAATTACGGTCAATAGGAAAAATCATTTGAAATGAATTAATGATGTTTTAAAATTCCAATTATAATGTAATTATTATACATGTCTGAGATAAAGTAAAGCATGCTTTCAGAAGAATATGGAGTGCAAAGAATTTGTCATTCATTTACTGAATTAGACAGAATAATTCCTTTACATAATGGTCTAGGAGGAAAAATCGTTTGCAGGTGATTTTGTAATATTACCAGATTTCAAACTTAACGAAATTTATGTGCGTTCGTAGTGCTGACAAGTCTCCGGCTTTTTGGATAATGATAATTTAGCACTTAAAATGTTGCTTTATTTAATCGAAACGTTTTGAGATTGAGAAGAACAATATTTATTCTAAGATAATATTGGTATGCAAAAAGCCGGAGACATGGCAACTCTGCACTCGTGGAAAAAAGTAAACACCCCTACTAACTCTGCAACTAATTTTAGTAGAAGAAATTTACTGGTACAAAACGATTGGAAATAAAATCTGTTTTAAATTATGTGGACACAGTTTTCTTAGGGAGCCATCTACAAATCAAATCAGACCAAACTTCGTTTTATTTTCAACAGCAACACTCAATTTTGACAAGTTATTTTAAATCTTTAGTTCAAAGAATGCCTAGATACGAAATTTCAAGTCATTTGGAGGATACGTTTTCGAATTATAAACATTCAAAATTTAGAGCTTCTAATGTTAAATTATATTTTCATATTTTTATTCATATCTCCGGAAATTATAATCCTAATGTGATAATTTTTTGCGTGGTTATAATACAAAAAAACCCAAACATAATTACATTGAATTTGTAATTTAAAAAATTTTATAATATGAATTCTGAAATTAATATTTGAAAAAAAATATGATTTGCAACCTACATTTTTTTTTATAGATTTCTATTTATTATGTTCTACTTTATGCGAATTCAAAATTTTAAATTTTTGTTTCCAAGTAGTTTTGAAATATTGTTTAAAAACAGTCCAAATGATACCTTCGTGTGCAGAAAAGCATAATTTCAAAAAAATATAATTTACTCATTTTATTGAAACATTTGGACTGGCAATAATAGGCGACATTGGCAACCTTATACAAATTTATTCGCTGGACACCACATTTTTTTTTATAAGAAATACTTTAAGTGATACTTTGACACTATGTGCAATAGAAATTTACAAAAAAATTTACTTTAAAAATATAGTGGTACGGATAGAATAGAAAACTAGAATCGTGTATTTAACACTAGAACGGCCGGAAATTTTACTCTAATTTAAAAAAAAAAAACATTTCATTCCAGAATTTTTATTTAAAATTATTTAACTGATTTATTTAACGTAATTCTACATCGCTTGCATTTAACTTATTTTATGAAAAAAAATCTGGCTCCAATGGACATTTAATCCTGTGGTCGGAGTCGAATCGACTCCTTCCGGGCGTTGTAGTTTTAGAGCTACAGAGAGTTAAGGTTTAAAATCATTAATTTTTCAGATTCTAATCGTACGAATTTCACGAAACTTTGTATTTAGGCTAATTGAATGCTGCAGAATTTATTTATGGTGTAAAACTTGGGTATTGCTGTTGAAAAAAAAAGTATCTCTTTGTTTTAATATGTAGATGGGCCTTAATCAAATTTTATGTACATCGTTTAAATATACACTTTATTTATAATAATTTGGCACCAGTACCCAGCTAAAAATGAACTGTAGTTTTTTTACAGAAATGAGGTATTTTTCAAGTTTTTCTACGGTCAACTGTAGTTTTTTTTTGTAGTGCAATATGAACAGTAAAAACACTTCAGTTATTTTCCAGTTATTGACAAGTATTTTTTCAACCCAAAATTTAAAAAATAGTAAGACTTTATGTCTACAGTAAAACGGCAGTGAATTTCAAGTGATTTTACAGCAATTAATTCACAAAAATTTTCGGTGATGTATCTGCAGTCTGACTGCAGTTACTGAAGAACTTTACAGGTCTTAATTTTGTAAGTATGATTATTATAATAGTAACTACAGTATAACAGCAGTTACTGTAAGATTCTTTTGCAAGACACAATGCTGTATGATTGTGTGATATTTCCCGAATTTTCTAAAGTGTTTAAAATTGTTTTAATTTTGTGAGAGTTGCATGTTATGAAACACACTTTTTAAATACTAATGATAATTAATACTCTTTCCAAGACTTTTAAGGACTTAATTGAAAGTCACATTCCTACCTAACGCAAAATTTTTAGTTCCTCTTTCGTTTTAAGCTAAGATAAAAAAAAAATAATAATAAATTTCACTATGATTTTCAAAATCAGAGAAAAAAAATTAGTTAAATTTCAAATCGAGGGAGGGGCAGTGGCATCAACCCACCTGTGCCCCTGCCCACAACGGAAAATTCTTAGTTTTTTTTTAACTTACTCTAAACGAATAAATTTTGCTATTTTTTTTTTTCAAAATCGGAGAAAAAAATATTAATTAAATTTCAAAAGCCAGGGGGGGGGAGGGGAATGAGAAATTTCTTCATTTTTTTTTATTGTAAGTTACTCGAAAAGTATACATTTTACTATGTTTTTGAAAATAGAAGAAAAGGAAATTTTAATTAACGTTTGAAATCCAGGGAGGGACAATACGTTTCTCCTACCCCGTACCCTATCCCTAACTGAAAATTCTTAATTCCTCTTTTATTCTAAGATAATTAAAAAAAAATCAGTATGTTTTTCAAAAGCGAAGAAAATAGTTAACATTTAAATTCAAGGGAGAGGCAATCGCTCAGCTATGCCCCTTTTCCTAACAGGAAATTCTTAGTTTCTTTATTTTTAGTTAGTCGAAAAGAATAAATTTTACTACTTTTCAAAAGTGGAAAAAAAATAAATTTTTATTAGTTACATTTTAAAAATCCAGGGAGGGGAGGGCAATGAACCTCTCAACACACCCCCCTTCCCTCCCTCTTAATGTAAAATTTCTCATTTTTCTATTCTAAGTTACTCGAAAAGTATAAACTTTACTATGTTTTTGAAAACAAAATAAAAAGAATATTTAATTAATTAAATTTTTTAATTTAGGGAGGGGCAATAGCTCTCTTCTAACTTTGTTCCCCTAAGAGAAAATTCTTACTTATTCTTTTATTTTAAGATAAGAGAAAAGATTAAATTTCACTATGTTTTTCAAAAATTAGAGGAAAAAAAATTGTTACAATTCAAAATCGAGGGAGGGGCAATGACTCACATATGCCCCCTTCCCCTAACAGAAAGTTCTTAGTTCCTTTATTTTAAGTTATTCGAAAAGAATAAATTTTACTATGTTTTTGTAAATTGGAGAAAAAAATTGCTAATTAAATTTCAAAATCCAGGGAGGGGCAATGAGTCTCACCCCCCCCCCCCCACACACACACACACCACCACCACCACCACCACCCCTTAACTGAAAATTTCTTATTTATTTTCATTTTAAGTTACTCAAAAAATTTGCATAATGTTTTTGAAAACAGAAGAAAAGAAATTCTTATTAATTAAATTTTAAAATCAAGGGACGGGCAATAGGTCTCTCTTGCTCACTGCCCCACTATCTTCATAACTAGTTTTTAGTTCCTGTTTTATTTTAAATTACTCGAAAAAAATTTACTATGTTTTTCAAAATCGAAGAAAAAGGAAATTTAATTAGATAAATTTCAAAATCGAGCCCATGATTAGAGATTAGAAACACAGGTGGGTTTACTCATTGCATATTGCATAAATTGTCTTTCTTCCATATCGGACATACATATAACTTCCAGTTTTCCACTTTTACCTCATAAAAACAAAGAAGAACAACAAAAGAATAGTATAATTTTCTTCCTTTATTTCATTTAAATTTCTCATTTAGACATATGATTTATTTTTCAACCTCTTACAGCTGAATGTCTAACCCCATGGTTTCGTTGCAACTGCAGGAGAAACATCAAAGAAACACCTCAACTCACGGAAACGGCCAGCTTGTTTATGAAAATCGGCGCGGAGTACCACGTTGATTTGCTAAAAGAAGATAATTTATTTTGCAGTTTGGCGAAAAATATCACCACTGTTTATTGAAATAAAGTGGCTGTATGGGTATTTTTACATTCTCAATCGGAAGAAATTAATTTCAGATCCACAAGATTGAGTTAATTTGAATAAAGTGATAACGATTTATAAACCGTCGCAATTTTTGTACAATCATCGTTAGTATTTCAAATCCAGATGAGATTGTACTATTAACGGTTAATGCATGCGAAAAAAAAAAAAGGTCCATTTCATATTAACAGGATTAATTAAATTCAAATGTCATCCAAAACATTTGATAAAATTTTGTTTCTTACAATCCAGATAGTTATCCAGTTCGATTTTACTTGATTTAGTGCACTTATCTATTTATAGTAATTAACAATGTTTTATTTCAGATTTACACTTGCTTCAATCAGTATGTTCTTTTAGATTAAAAGTTTCAGAATTTTTAAATATCTTACCAAGATCTTACACAGATATTTATCTGTCCTTTGTATTAAAGTATGTTTTGATGTTCAGTTACACAAAAAATCAATACTGAACTTCAAATTATAACTTGATGCCTGCCTAGGATACCTACAATAAGTGCATAACATTTCACAGGTAAGTAACTTATTTTCTTTTTAGGAATGAAACAGTTTTATGTAATACAAAGCGGTTTGACACATTGTGTTAATAACATAACATAGTGTTAATAATAATTTTTATTTAATGAGTATGTACTCACTAATTATGTAAAATATTAAATTTTTTAAATGAAGCAATCGTTTTTTACTGTCATATGAATTGTGTTATTGAAAAAAGAAAATTTACACTTCTGAATGGTAATAGGGCCAAATTAGTTTTTTTCGTCAATTATGACACTTCTCAGAATCAAATAATAAAGGCAATATTTTGCAATATTATATTTCTACCCACTGTTAAAATTTAGTTTTTTCTTGATACTGATTTGTGAAACTCGTGGGATTTTTATCATATGGTCGATGAATGAATTTAGACTTTCAGAGCACTTTTTCAGATTTTCCCTGCAAGCGATCGAAGAATTATTTTTTTTCCGCATGACAGAGTTTTCATATGCGTTTAAATTTTTTAAATGATTTTTTCATTTATTAAGAAGGATATTGAATGAGCTTAGTACACCGTCATGTTACAATACACACAAGCTAATGTTAAACCACTGAAAATATCCTTAATTATTTTTTTTGTGCATAGGAGGACATTGAATGAGCTTAGTACACTGTCATGTTACAATACTCACAAGCTAATGTTAAACCAATGACAATATCCTTAAATTTACGTTAACACTTTAGCTGCCGCCCATTTTTCAAAATCTGTTCCCAGGCACCGAATGCGTGACTTAAGAGATCTGCATGGGCAGACCCGTGGCCCCTGGGTTGACTTCAGGGGGTGGTCCGGGGGGGGACATTCCTTCCAAAGCAATGAGAGCCCCCCCCCCACCCTGAAATCAACTCTGGGGCCACGGGACTGCCCGTGCAGATCTCTAAGTCACGCATTCGGTGCCTGGGAACAGATTTTGAAAAATGGGCGGTAGCCAAAGTGTTAAGGTAAATTTTTGATCAAAATCCCGACTAAAGAATTTCTCTTTTTTGTCCAACAATCAACTGGCAAATTTCACGAATTTTTCTGACGACTTAATGGCTATTTTCAGTTTTTTTTCATGCAACTGATTGACAAATTTTGCAATATTATATTTCTACCCACTGGTAAAATTTAGTTTTTTCTTGATACTGATTTGTGAAACTCGTGGGATTTTTATCATATGGTCGATGAATGAATTTCGACTTTCAGACCACTTTTTCAGATTTTCCCTGCAAGCGACAAGGTACAAGTGTGCTGTTTTTTAAACATTTCCGCCCAGTGGCCCTTTTTATCTAGAATCAACACTAGGATAGTGATGATTCTAGAAAAAAGGACGGCTGTGTGCGAATTTTTAAAAAAGGGCACTCACAGAACAGAAGTGTAAAAATCTGGGCGCCAGCAGGCAGTCTCTCACCACTAAATTTTATTAGTTCTCTTCACTTAAATTCTTGCAAAAAATTTAGGTGAAATATTCGACAAAAAATAACAAATAAAATTTAGTGGTGAGAGACTGCCCATTGGCGCCTAAATTTTTTTCTTGCATTCGTGTACCTTGTTCATAAAAAATAATTTGAATTGGTTTTCTTAGACTCCTTTTTTATTAGTGGTGTACCGAGTAGTACTTTGGCCGAGTACCGAGTACTCGACCGAGTACCGAATACCGAGTAGTTGTGTAATAAGAAAAACTTACTTTTATTTGTATGTGTGAAACTAAATTTTAATCTGGAATTATTTTATGAGGCGTGTTTGCTTAACTTTTTCTGTATTTTGTACACATATTGTTAAATACTGGAGTAAATAGTTTTATGAATTATTGCATATATTATACATTGATATTCGAATAACTTTTTACTGATCAGTTTGAAATTCTTACAACTACTTGGTATTGGCCGAGTACTCGGCCAAAATTTCGCCGAGTACCGAGTACTCGGCGAAATTGTAATTGATAATGCTGGAAAAATATGAAAATCATGTCTTTTCGTTGTAACGCTGGGAAAACATTAAAAATCGTCCTCATCCTTAGATTTGATTATGGCAGAAATTTTCCTATATAATTTATATTATTATTTTCATTAACAATCAATTTTCTCTACGTAATGTTAAAAAAAATTAATGATCGGCATCATCTGCAGATTATATTGATACAGCAATTTTTCTTGCACATGTTTTATAATTATTTTCATTGAGCAAATCATCTTCTCTACTTAATTCTGGGAAAACATTAAAAATATGTCCCATCTGCAAATTGTGTTGATATTTCTGCACGGGATGTTGGTGTAAAACAAAGTCTTAAAATAAAGATGAATTATTCTCTAACCTTAGACACCCACTTGGGTTAATGGCATCTGTCAATAAGACAGTTGTCTTACACATTTTTATAAGCATTTTAAGTTCATCCTCCTATATTTTATACTAAAAGTAAGCTTAAACACTTACTATCTCAGACATACTGGAATAAACCTTGATGAAACTAAGCTATTTAGGCAAACACGAGGTTATCGATGACTATTTTGGGTCATTTTCTAATTAGCCTAAAACCGCTGCCATCGATGTACTGAAGGCCAGAGGACACGAGTGTGGCGTTATCACTAATCGAACGACTTCTCACTACTGTTTGAATTCACACTGGAAAATTTCGAATAGCAATTTTCTTTTGTTTTATTTGTGTAACTATCTATCAGATTATAAAACACTAATAACTAGTTAAATTTATTGGTGAGAATTTGAAATCCCCCAATAAAAATTCAGTCTGATGTGGAAACGCTATGGCATTCCGCATCTGGCTGAATTTTTATTTAGGTAAATCTGCATATGCTCATTGCAATGAGCCTGCAATAAAATAATCAACCTGATCCAGAAATTAAATGCATAATTTCCAATTAGTTTAACTCTCCACAGGCTCTTTGCAATACACCTAAAAAAATATCAGGCTTATTAAGAAATAAATGATCATTTTCCAATTAACCTAACGCTGCTTAGGCTCTTTGCAATAAAGCCTAAAAAATATCAGGCCGATTGGAAAAAGGAAGATAATTCTCCCCTTAGCCGGGCTCTTCTCAAACAGCCTAGGCTCTTTGCAAAAAGCCGGATTTCGTAATTAGCCTACGACATGTACACGGAATTCGTAAGTATTACTGGCCATGGGCGTGAACTCCTCAAGTGTGGATTTTAATTACGTTATGCACTTTCCTTATCAACTATATTTAGTATGCTAAGAGCACTGTGTAGTTTTAAAGATGATTAGAATAGATTTGTCTTTATTCAACTGAATTAAACAGAGAAAAAGGAACAGTACCTTTGATTTCTTGATGCAGACTCCAGTTGCGTTCGAAATGTGTCATCGAAGAATTGTATTTCAAAACAGGCGAACTTGAAGTGGATGAATTAAAATAAAAGAAATTGTTGATTTTACATGGATGAGGATAGAGCATACTTAACGAATAAAGATTTCACATAAAGAGTTACGAATAACTTGTCTTTTCACATTTTAATCGAATCGAATTTGACTTTCACATCTTAGATTTTAGAAACACAACATTGGAATGTTCTATTACAGGACCGCACATGACCATCAAAATACAGAATAAAATTTATCTAATAAAAGAAAATAAAACAAGATTAATATGCATATAATACAGAAAAAAGGATAATAGGAATTTTAAAATTAAAAAAAGAGTTAAAATAATACGAATAAAAATTGAATAAAGTCTTCTATTTTTAAGGCAGAGAAAACCAGTCATTTTCAATTCTCGTAGTGCTGCCATCTATATTCAATTTATCATAATAAAGTCCTTTTTTACAATTGAACATCCTCCGCCCCCGGCAGGAGAGGGGACACCTTTGAAATGGGACGCTTGATGTCACCGTCAGCTGTTTTAATCAAAACAACTCGTACAAGATTGTCCGGTCCAGGAAAAGTCTTTAGAATGCGGCCCAACTTCCATCTCATGGGCTGAAATCGATCATGAACAATCACCAAGTCTCCTTCTCGTAAATTAGCTCGTGGAGTAGTCCATTTTGGACGCTGTTGGAGATGTTGAAGATATTCACGCGACCATCTACACCAAAATTGATTCTTTGCCCTTTCTATCAAACGCCACCGAGCATTTAATGTTAGAATTCTGGGATTTGAAGATTCTGGAATATCAAGGAGGGGTGCTCCTATTAAAAAATGACCTGGAGTTAATGCACGTGGATCTGATGGATCCGAAGACATAGGGGTTAAAGGTCTTGAATTTATGCAACTTTCAATTTGACATAGCAAAGTAGTTAATTCTTCAAAATTCAATACACTAGCTTTACATGCTCTTAGAATGTGATTTTTAGTAAGCTTTACAGCTGCCTCCCATAGCCCACCAAAGTGTGGTGCATATGGAGGGATGAAATGCCAATTGATTTTCTGGCTCGAAAGAAATCCTTGAACTTCATTTTCTTTCAAATATTGAAATAGCTGCTTTAACTGATTAGCCAGACCTGTGAAGTTCTTGCCGTTATCTGAATATACATCAGACGGCAGACCTCTACGCGCGATAAATCGCTTCAAGGCTGCTAGCAGGGCTTGCACAGACAAGTCTGATACCAACTCAAGGTGTACCGCCTTAGTGCACATACAGACGAATACTGCTATATATGATTTAATTTTGATCTTACTTCTTGGCAAATTTGGTTTAGTTAAACAGGGTCCTGCAAAATCTAGACCCACCTTGGAAAATGGACGGATTGGGGTGATTCTGTCAACGGGAAGGTCTCCCATCATTTGTTGACAAGCTTGAGATTTAAGGTGTTTGCAAAGCACACATTTGTGGAGCTCTTGTCGTACAGTAGAACGACCATTCACAAACCAGTACTGTTGGCGTAATATAGAAAGTACTAGCTGTGTACCAACATGTAGATGTTGCTCATGGACATGATTTATCAATAACATAGTAATAATATGATTTTTTGGAAGTAGCATAGGATACTTTCTATCAAAACTTAATGTCTGATGTTGTGACAAACGACCACCAACTCGAATAATATCACTAGAATCTAAAAACACATTTAATGATAATAATTTACTATTGCTTGGTAAGGGTTTTCTTTCTTTTAATAATTTAAATTCTGTACCGAATTCAGAATTTTGTACTAATTTCACAATGCATTGAATAGAATCCATGGAACTATTAATAAAGAGGAACTGACATATCCTTAAAATAGTGAAGCATCAACTGTAACCGCTATCGCAGGCGTTGTTTACGGCCGGTGGAAACTTCCACCAGTATGTTCATATAGAAATTTTCAACTTATTTAAACGCCTTAAAATTACAAAATTTCAGTCATAAATAATGGTAGAAACAGATTTTCATTTTTACTGGTAGGAATTTGTTTTGGCAATAGTTAGGTACTGCGTTTCCGCCATATTGTGACAACCAGGGAAACAAACTGACAGTTTTAATAAGCATACTGACACCAGTAAAAACAAACAAAAGTTGTTACGACATTTTTGAGAAAAAATTTCCATCAATAAGACGTAGAAATAAGGCGAAATTTTCTATTAAATTTTACTGGTGGGATGTTCGCCCTAGGGGTAATCAGAAACTGGAGAACCTATTTAAAAAAAGCAGCCGCCATCTTGTGACAACCTCCTCAGTTACTTCACTCGCAACTGGTAGACAGCACACTACATGTCGCCTCCTCTTTATTCATAACTACATTATAAAATCAGAGATTTCTTGTGCACTCAGATTTCCAGATTTTTTTGTAGCACTATGCCTAGCATTATAAATGAATCTAAGACACCACGCTGTGACTCTTGATAACTTAGAGAATTTGGAGAACTTAAGAATAAAGTCTGGAAGGGCAATTACTTGAGTTACATTGCTGACAGATTCAATTACTGGATTTAACTCCGATATCGGAGGATTGTACAAAGGTAATTGGGATTGGTTCATTTGATAGCAGCCATGGAGGCCCATGCCACCATAGCGAATGATGAAGAAGCTTTCGTGGTGAAATACCTCTAGAAGCTGAATCTGCAGGATTTAGAATACCTGGGATATGATTCCACTCACATGAAGGCATTAACGATTGGATTTGACAGACTCGATTTAGAACAAATTGATTTCCCTTTAAAGGAGGTGATTTTAACCAGCTGAGAACAATCTGTGAATCTGACCATAGATAAATATTATCAAAGTTTATTGGCAAAGTATCGATAATGACTGAGCATAACTTGGCTAATAAAAGAGCAGAACAAAGTTCAATACGTGGCAGTGTTTGAGGTTTTATAGGATTTACTTTAGTTTTAGCTGCAATCAAATTTACAAATACTTCGTCAGGAGTAACAACACGTAAATAAGTAACAGCAGCATAAGCTTTACCTGAGCCATCACAAAAACCATGTAACTGAATTTGGACATCATTTTGATTATAAGAATTAATATATCTGGGTATTTCAATTGACTTTAGCAAATGAATTTCTGATAAAAACTCATTCCAAACCTGTAGTATGGAGTCTGGGATTTCTTCATCCCACGAAATCTTATCTTTCCAAAGATCTTGCAGCATGATTTTTAATCTTATTGTAGTAGGAGCTAGGAAACCCAAGGGGTCAAATATTGTAGCCACTACTGATAACAAATCTCTTTTTGTTTTTACTTCTTTAAAATCATTGAAACGAATTTGTAAAACATCTTTGGAAGAATCTCAAAGTAGTCCGAGGACTTTAACGGTATCATCTTCCTGAATTACCTTTTGCGATGAAGCCTTCATTTCATCTGGTAAATGAGCAATTACTTCTGGATCATTACAAGTCCACTTACGTAGATTAAAACCTCCGCTTTTCATAACTTCGATTAACTCAGTTACCAATTTTTGGGCATTTTCCTTTGAATCCGAACCGGAAAGTAAATCATCTACGTACGTACTTTTCCGAATTGTCTGAGAGGCTTCTTTACGATTTTGCTCATTGTCATTTGCTAATTGGTGTAATGTCCTAATGGCCAAAAATGGAGCGCAAGAAGTTCCGTACGTAACGGTCAACAGCCTGTATGTTTTAATAATTTCATCTGAATTGAATCTCCAAAGAATGCGTTGATAATCTACATGATTTTGATTGACGAGAATTTGCCTAAACATTTTCTCGATGTCAGAACTAAAGGCGATTGGATGCATTCTGAACCTTAACAGTAGAGGAAATATTTCTGGTTGCAATTTTGGACCTATCTCTAGATAATCATTCAAGGAGCGGCCTTCTGAACCAACCGCAGATGCGTCAAATACAACTCTAAGCCGAGTTGTAGAACTATCTTCTTTTAACACCCCGTGATGTGGAAGATAAAAATGATCAGGATTTGAAATTTCTGAATCTGGAACAAGTTCCATGTGCCCTAAGTCGATATACTCGCGCATGAAGGATAAATACTGCTCTTTAAGCAAGGGGTTTTCTTGAAGTTTTTTCTCCAAGAAGTAGAAACGTTTTAAGGCTTGAGATTTAGAGTTTCCGAGAACAGGTTTAGATTTAAAGGGTAGATTTACAATATATCTTCCAGATTCTGAACGTGAAACTGTTTTCGCATAGTTATCTTCAACTAGAGAAATTGGATCAGAAGTAGGAACCGATTCAAGTTCCCAAAATTTTTGTAGTTGAGAACTTATCTGTGTAGTGGCATGGCAACTAATAAATGAATTTTGATTTGATTCATTTGAATAAATGATCCCCGAAAGAATCCAACCCAGTCTAGAATTAACAGCACTCGGTGATCCTTTAGGTCCCAGAATTGATTCCCCTATTATGATGTTAGCAAATAAATCTGCGCCTATAAGTATATCAATAGGACTGGACAAATGAAAATTAGGATCCGCAAGGTTCAAGCCTTCAATGTGTGGCCAATATTTAGTTGTAATCAAAAAATTTGGTAAATTGGTTGTAATCTGATTAACAACTAATGCATCTAAGTGAAAAGTTTCATTATTGAAATGTGGAGAGAATGTCAAGGAAACTTCCTGAAGAGCCGTTTCTGCGACTAAATTATTTATTCCTGATATTCTATGATTCGTAGGCCTAGATGGAAGATCTAATTTTCTACAACAAGCTTTTGACAGTAAACTTTTTTGAGAAGAACTATCTATCATCGCTCTGCAAGGAATAAATTTTCCTGATTTAGCTTTAACTTTTATAATGGCAGTAGCCAACAATGTTTGAGAATTTTCATTAATAGACTGAGAACTTAAACAGTTAGATTCATTAGAATTAACAACAGCATTTGGTGTTGTAACACGATCTTGTTGCCTGAAAGAATTCTGTGATGCAGGGATAGACTGATCACGATGAAGGAGTGTATGGTGTTTAGAATTGCAATGCCTACAAGTAGTCGTAATACGACAATCGACTACGAAATGATTTGATCTTAACCCTCTGTCTACCAGAAGGGTCCAATGGACCCGACATGTACATTCAAAATATTTATTCAAACCAGAAATTTCTTCAAAACAAACTAAATGTATAAATCAGACAATAATAAGTTAAATAAACAAATTAAATAGTTTTAAGTAAAAATTCTGGTGTAGAATGTTTTTATAAAACTTGAGTAAAATTTCCGGTAGTTCTAGGGTTAAACAGTTAGTGCAAAGCCTTTTTGATTTTATCAAATTCCAACGTTGATCAAGAGATAATTTTGAAAATTCCGGGCATTTATGAAGTGGGTGCGATTCTTTACACTGTGAACATAAAATATTTGTAGTTTTATTTACATTATCCATTACAACTGCATTGGCGACAGATTGTTTTTGAAAAATGTGGAAACTTACTTTCAAATTTTAGATTAGATTTGGATTCACCTTTAAAAATTTCAGAGTTACAATTCTGTAAACTACGAGCCTGTTTTTCGAGAAATGTCATCAACATTTCATAAGTTGGAAATGAATCATTATTTAAGGATAATTCCCATTGCTTTTTTAAGGATTCATCAAATTTATTTTGTACTATATACACTAAAATCAAATCAACAAATTCATTAAATTCGAATTTCAAAGATTTTAAGTTACGAATCACTTCATTGCATGTATCCAATAGCTCTAAAATAGTTTTCTGCGTGGGCGATTTCAATGGTTGGGCATTAAAAAATTTAGACAGCAATGAATATGCCAAATTCCTACGATTGTCATATCTATTAATAAGAGTTTCCCAAGCTTCTTTATAATTTTCCCCAGAAATTGAAAAACCGGAAATTAATTTTGAAGGATAATTCCTAACACTAGCTATAAGATACGAAAATTTTAACTGATCTGAAAGAGATTTATTATTATGAATTGAAGTCAAAAATATCTCTTTGAAGCTAATCCATTGAGTGACATCTCCATAAAAAATGGGTAATTCGAACTTAGGAAGCTTTAAAGCGTTATTACTAAATCCTATATTTGAGCTATTATTAACTGCACTTTCATTTTCTTGTGATTTTACGCCTTGACTTTCTAAAAATTGCTCAATTTTCACTAAATCATCAACAACAATATCTTTAGCTTCAGTAAAGGACTCGTATAACGAATTTACACTTTCTTCAGCTACGCCAAAATAAGATTTTTTTAAATCATTTTCTAAACTTATCAATTCAGCTTTTAACTTTTCAATTAATTTTAATGTTTTATTTTCAATTGCGTCAGTAACTTGAGCGCTAAATCTCTTTATTTCTTTAACAGTAAAAAGAAATTTTGATTCTGCAGCAGTTTCTGCTTTTGTTTTCATTATAACAAATTAAATAAATACGATTATCACTAGTTATCTCCGAGGCTTCCGACGGACCAAAGATTTTTTTTATGTGTAGTTTTAAAGATGATTAGAATAGATTTGTCTTTATTCAACTGAATTAAACAGAGAAAAAGGAACAGTACCTTTGATTTCTTGATGCAGACTCCAGTTGCGTTCGAAATGTGTCATCGAAGAATTGTATTTTAAAACAGGCGAACTTGAAGTGGATGAATTAAAATAAAAGAAATTGTTGATTTTACATGGATGAGGATAGAGCATACTTAACGAATAAAGATTTCACATAAAGAATTACGAATAACGTGTCTTTTCACATTTTAATCGAATCGAATTTGACTTTCACATCTTAGATTTTAGAAACACAACATTGGAATGTTCTATTACAGGACCGCACATGACCATCAAAATACAGAATAAAATTTATCTAATAAAAGAAAATAAAACAAGATTAATATGCATATAATACAGAAAAAAGGATAATAGGAATTTTAAAATTAAAAAAAGAGTTAAAATAATACGAATAAAAATTGAATAAAGTCTTCTATTTTTAAGGCAGAGAAAACCAGTCATTTTCAATTCTCGTAGTGTTGCCATCTATATTCAATTTATCATAATAAAGTCCTTTTTTACAATTGAACAAGCACTATATGGAACATTAGTAAATTCACGAGCAAAAATATACGAAGAAATGAATACATTGCTGTTTATTCACGTGCATTAGCGAAATAAATGGGAATTTCACACTAAGCGATGCGTTTTGTAAGTTAACTAAATTTTAGCATGCTAAGTAATGTACATATGCATTTGTATAGGTCATATATACAGGGCTGCGACTGGAGACTATTTTTATATTAAATTCGCACCACTTAAAAAATAATAATAATTTTTTTAGTATGTTTATTTCTTTAATGCATATTATGAAATTATATGCAAATAATTTCTGTTTTGGGAAAGTGGTGCAAAATAAAATTAAAAAATAGTCGCTAAGGCAGCCCAATTTGCCACACAGGGAATACAAATTTACTACAGATATATTTGCTTTATTTAATAGCAAACCGCCGCCAAGCTCTACAGCCCTTATCTTGTTCCTCAGAAAAACATAAATTTCTCTTTCTGTGTCCCCCACCAAAAATGTACATGTTTTAGTGTCATTTTATACCGATATGCCTTTGCTCCTTTTTCACAACCACTGGAATAAAACTCATTTCTGCTTCACCAATTATTATGTAAATGTATAAATTTAAGACAACGTGACTACGTCAGATTAATGTTCCTTCAGGTTTTCTATAAGAAAAAAAAACATTGAATTTATTGTATTTCACGCTCAAGATAATTCTCAGTATTACAAGGTACACACATTAATATAAAATGATAAGGGTCATAAGCCATAGCTGCCAACTTTTACGCTTTTTTGCTATCACTAAAATTTAATAGAGATTGTCCCCTTCTTTAATCTTGAGGATTCGGCGATTAAGTAAGGTAATATTTGCTAAAACTTTTAGTGATAGGAAGAAAGCATAAAAGTTGACAGCAATGCATAAGCCCTGTTTTTGGTCCATGAAATTGACTAAAATTTGAATTTATTATACAGACTTAATTATTTCACTTTTTAATATTAGAAGGTATATCCGGTACGATTTCAACAATAGTTTTTCTAATTTGTTCGCATGTATATGACTTACACAAGTTCAAATTTCGCATTATTCGTAGTTTTGATAAAAATGCGCAGTTTCCCCTAATTTTACGTCAATTATTTATATGAGCGCAGTTGTGCAACACTTTCTACTTGACATATATTAAAAAATACATCAAAATATACAACATATGTCAGAATAAAAGTGTTCCAAAGCTGCGCTCATAGTAAAATATTAAAAATAGAGAGTTAACCCTCCGTCTACCAGACGGGTCCATTGGACCCGACAGGTACATACAAAATATTCATTCAAACCAGAAATTTCTTTAAAATAAACTAAGTATATAAACCAGACAAAAATAAGGTAAATAAATAAGTTAAATAGTTTTAAATAAAAATTCTGGTGTAGAACGTTTTATTAAAACTTGAATAAAATTCCCAGTAGATCTAGGGTTAAGTACCGTAGTTTCTGGTGTATAGCCCGGAGATCAAACAATTCAGTTTGGACCCAGAAATTTTATTCAGTATTTGAAGACCAATATTTACCGTGATCTAAAAAGTTACATTTTATTTTTAAAAAATTCTGGGTCGAAACACGATTGTTTGATCCGCGGGCTATACACCCGAAATTACGGTAACTGCATTCCTTAACGTCACTAAGAGATTTTAGGAGGCAGCGGTTTGTTTAGACCTGTTAAAAGGAAAGTAACTATTGCTAATAAGACTTGTTTTCTTTACGTGGGATATCACTACACATAATATTTTTAATTTAATGTGATGAAATATATTTTTAGAAAAAATGGTACTGTGTTGTACATCTGCGATTGACCCAGGGTTGATTGTAAACAAGTGACTTTTTTAGTACGAATGAAAAGTATAACGGGATTTTTGAATACTAAAAAGTTAATATTTACTGGCGATGGTGTAAATCAACTGAAATGAATAAGAATATATTATGTGGTTGTTCGAAGAGAACAAAATTGGAAAAGGCAAGGCGTGTAATGAATCCTTATGCCGTTCAGTACTGTACAGATAAACGTTCAGGTTTGTCAAAACTTCTAAAGTTTTTCCTAAATACTATACAGAACCCTATAGGCATAAAATAATTGCATCAGGAAGCAGTGAGGGTTTCTCTATTAGTTTAGGAAATATGCAAGATGACCAAAGTTTTTCATCCACATCCAAATATTGACACAGAGGCAGCCTTATCTAGTGAACAATCTTCTACTAATATAAGTGCAACAGACATAATTTTTTGCTTAAAAAGAACAAGTAGCACTCCCCCAATGTGCATTATATGCAATTCTACAAGAAATATTCGAAGGATCAAGTTAAGGAGAAGCCATGCATTTGTTAACTCTAATGGTATGATATCGTCTGGAGTTCGATACTGTAAGTCTCATTTGACAAACGATTGACTATCTGATCATGCTATGGGAAAATTAAAAATAGTCTCTGAATCTGCAACTATATCTAAAATGGAATTGGAGAACTTATTACAAGAAATACGGAAAATTGCTCTCAGGAAAGACCTCAACATAGATATTGTTAAATAAATCTTTATTTGATTATGATTGCTATCAATTAACAGGTGTTAATAGGAATGACTTTTATACTTTTGCTAACTATAGTAAGAAAAAAATTCGTACTACTTCTACGCTTAGTTATAGAACTTATCTACCTATACTGTTCGTTAAACTACGCACTGCTCTTTCGCATTCAATCGTATCACTTCTGTTTGAGATAAACAGGAGAGTCATTGGGAAATGATTCGTGCAGCTACTAAGGCACTAATGTCAGAATTCGTTCCATTACACCTGGACTTGGAACATCTATGTCGCGCAGATTTCATAAATAAGCACACAAGAGGAGCTGCTAAAAACCTTTTTGCTGAGAACAAAGATGACATTGCTATTGTAGTAGTCGATGAAACCTTATCCAGAAAATGGCAATTATCTATTTCAGCGTAGGATATACAGCATGCATAAACACAGACCTCCCTCTTGTAAAACCAATCATTTTCGTTAGTACAACGGGATACATCTTGTAAGTTGTAGGACCATACTACACTGATGGAAAAAATAATGACGCATCTATATTGAATTCGGTTATCGCTTGTAAATCTTCCAGTTTTAAGAACTGTCTTAAATCTATTGATGTTTTGATCATCGATCGCGGATTTCGAGGCAGTATAAGATTCCTTGAAGATTTGGGTCTGATTTCAAAGGTGCCACATTTTTTGCAAAATAAAAATCAGCATAATTGTGAAGAGGTGAATGAATCAAGATTAATATCATCTCTTAGGTGGGTCATTGAAGCCGGAAATGGTTTAATAAAACGATGGAAAGCTTTATACCAAGTAATGTCCAATTCGCAACTACCATTTATAGGTGATTTTGTGCGAATTATCTGTGATATTTGTAATGCTTTTCGACCACCTAGAATCAAGCAAAATAATGACGATTAGATTCTTTCTGAAAGAATGAGGAACCTAGTAAATCAACCCAATCAATTCAAAACGTTGGTAGAGTCTAAAACTGGATGAGACGATGCGTAGTTTGGCAGAGAATGGTAGCACAAATATTGGCAGATTTTCCTAGATTAACGATGAATGAATTGCGTAACTTAACACTTGGAGTGTATCAAATAAAGCAAGGAAAATTACTGAGAAACATCTGCGTAATTCCGAACTTTCTGAATTATTTGTTTATAACGAACGTAATGATATTATCCCTGTTCAGCTGCAATCGAGTCATTCGTCTTCGGATATATATAACGCATGGATTCAGTAGAACAATTATTATTCTTCGCCGATTAATTCTTGGTATTGTCAGTACAAAGTAGGAGCCCGTCTAGTGGGTTGTTATCCACGTATTGCAGCCGTTTTGTGGTATTTGGGATACGAAAGGCATGTGGCAGAAGAAAAACTTCACACTGATGACTACATTGATTATATTCTGGAAGCTGCTACCTCCCATTGGTCAGAAAGTGAGCAATCTGTCACAGAAGAGTCTGATTAATTTTGATCACTCTAGTTTTGATCGTATTTTACACGTTTTATTCATCCCATAATGTTTAATTAATATTCTATATCTTAAAATATTTAATGCCATGCCTACTTTATATCATATAATATCATGTTGTCATACACATACATAAATATAAGTATCAAAGTCTTTTGGGCCAAAAACGCCGCTTCTGAACCCTGATTCTTTCCAAGTAGTGTGACACTATTATTTTATTTAAAAAAAATTCTATTTAATAGTGAAACTCCAAAACATGCAATCGCTGTTTTAAATAGCAGCATTTGTAAAAATTTTCTGCAATTAAATAAGGTAAAAAATTATGGTAAATAGGTACGTATCCTGCTATTAAGAAAGCAAGTTTATTCCTTCCTATAATTAAAGTTTATCCTTTATAAAAAATAAATTGATGCTTTACTGTGATAAAATTAAAGTGCAAAAACTTACAATTTACAGGAAGTTTTGCACCACTATTTCCGTTAAGACATTTTTGTTTAATTTTTTTCTTGAGAATAAAACCTTATTGTGATCAATCACAGATTTTGTAATTTTTTCTGTGAATTAATAAAACCAAAACTTTTATTCAAAAATTGTATCAGAACTGTACGCACCCTGTAAAATAATTATATAAAATTTTTCATTTCCTTATGAAAAAATTTTGGACACTTCTCCCTCTGAAGTGCATAACTATAATGGGGCATTCCACGTCAAATCAGGCAGTAAAATATCAATATGTAACCCACCATCACAGATTTTAATGAAACTGTGTGTGTTTGTTCTTACTATTAAGATATGATCACCAGTAATTTTTTTTGCTCCTTGGTGAAATAGTTTCTGAGAAAAAAATTGTCAAAATTTTGAAAAACTGCCGTCAGTTGGCATTCTTGATAGCTCGGTTTTCAAATGTAGCATGTCATATATATAATCATATTTCAATATCTACTCTACAAATCATCTTCAAATAATTTATGCACAATATTTAGGGTACGCAGCTTATGAAAAAAATATATTGTTACGCTTATAACATTTTAAGTGTGTCTAAAAAAATATTTAAACTTTGAAGTCGTGAATTTTTTATGAAAAATAATGCATTAACAAAAAAGCATTATCAACAAAAGGCGGTATTTTTATTAAATTTATTTTTTATGGGAGATATACTTAAAGGTGTCCTTTACCTGATTCTGAAATAAAAATAGTGGGATTTTGGGTGTTTTTGGTAGTATTTCCTATTTAAAAATATTTTGAGGTGCATTTCATATCAAATCAAGCAGAGTCATTCCATGTCAGTTCCCCTAAGCCATTTAATCACTGTCACAAATTTCAATGAAATTGGATTTGTTTATAGCTTATTTTAAGACGTAATCACCTTTAATTTTCTTGATCCTAAGTAAAATATTTTTTAAGATAAAAAATATCAAAATTTTGAAAAATTGTTTTAAATTTTTTTAATGACAGTTCGATATTCAAAGACTGCATTAAAAAAAAGTCATTTCAATATAAAATCCCTAAATAGGTTTCAAATAATGTATATGTGACAAATAATGTAGGCTGATTATTATTTCTTGTTTTTTATCATGTTTAAACACTAAGAGTTTCTTTTATCTTATGAATTTCTAAAATCAAGAATTTTGTCAAAAATAATGTGTTAATCAAAAATTTATTATTAACCGAAAGCAGGGTGTTATTGCTTTTTTTTAATTGTACGTAAAAATATCTTTTAAATGGTTATAAAATAAAAATAGTGAACATATGAGAAAAAATTATCAAAATTTTGGAAAAATGCCACGAGTTGCCATTAATGATTGTTCAATTTTCAAAGGCCTCATTTTATATATAAAATCATATTTCAATAACTAATAAAGAAATCTTCTTTGAATAATTTAAGCAAGGTAAATAAGGTATGTAGATTATGAAAAAAATATTGCTGTAATGTTAAAAAATATTTAAATGTGTCTAAAAAATTGTATAATCTTTGAAATCAAAAATATTTTACAAAAAATAATGAAATTATTAAAAAATCTTTATCAATCAGAGGCGGAGTTTCTATGACTAATTTTTTAATTTTAAATTGTACATAATACTACATTATAACTGGGTCTGAAATAAAAATAGTGGGATTTTGGTTGGTTTTAGTAGTATTTAAATCATATTTAAAATTATCAATATTTTCAAATGTAAAACATATCCAATGTATCATCCCTGGAAATATTTTTATTTATACATTTATTTTATTTTTCAAATTATCTTTTATGTTCGTTTCTTAAGGAAAAAAATAAACAATATTGTTTTTTAGTAAAACTTCTAGGGCGAAGAGCAATTATCCCTTTCCAAAAAAGAGAAAAATCACTAGCTCCTCACCGCCCAATAGAAATTTTCAAAATGACAATCCTAATCTTTAAACTCATATTTGGCTGTTAATATTGAAAATTTAGCATTGAGCTGCTAATATTGAAAAAAAATACCAAATTTCACTCTTTTGAAGAAAATTTTGACGTATTGTGCTTTAAATATATGCAAAAAATGCATAATCCATTATATTTATATCTTTCAAATAACTATATCTAAAAAAATATTTTAAACTTAATGAGTTGCACTTTTGTAACTTTATTCAGTTTCTAATGATATGTACCGTAATTTCGGGTGTGTAGCCCGCAGATCAAACAATTCAGTTTGGACCCAGAAATTTTATTCAGTATTTGAAGACCAATATTTACTGTGATCTAAAAAGTTACATTTTATTTTTAAAAATTTCTGGGTCGAAACACGATTGTTTGATCCGCGGGCTATACACCGGAAATTACGGTAATTTGATTTATTTCATCACAGTATTGCTGAAAGATGGATTTTCAACATATATATGTGTGTATATATATCCCTGTTTTCAAACAAATTATTTAAAAATTTATTCATTTATGTTTAATAAAGCATATATATATTGTTTATACACTTATAGAAAATACATATAGTAAATTTTATGATATTATGTCAATAATGTCTAAAAGTAAAGAACTTATCTAATAGTATGTAAAGAAAAATTTAACATCTGGTGTAATGACAAGAAAATTTTATAATTGTTTTACTTAATTTGGATGAATGAAAAAAGCTTACATGTTTATATTTTATTGAAGTACAGGTGAAAATGTCACAAAGACATGCCTACCTCAACAACCACTGAGTATGTCACATTCACACTACAGATGATTTTTTTTCTTTTTGATCTTTCGGGTTTGATTTCAGATGGTAATGAATTAATTAGTTTTGTTAGAAGTGTCATTGCAGTCAGCATATTAGGCTCACTATTTTTTTTATATAATTTGTTTTGATTGACTCGATGAACAACAATATATAAAAGGGACCATTTCATGACTTTTCAATTAAAAGCTGATTTATAAATTCATCATGTTGTTTAGTTATTATTATCGTCTTAAGATAATAAGTTGATATTAAAATTTTTAAATGCAGTTTATTTATTATTTGAACAGTTGAAAGTATTTTTCAATAAGAGTGGGCTGTTGATTTTAAGTCGGCTGTTGAGCAATGTAGTGTTGGTAAAGGAACTGGTACTATTTAATTTAATTTTAATTGCTGTAAATAATATTTGTTATTTTATTATTGTATGTATTATATTTAAGCAAGAGTAGAAATACACGATATCGTAGTCATTTTAGTACATCTTAGCATGAAAAGCTTCAATATTTATCATTAAACATTCACATTTTATGAAAATTTTGTTAAAATTGCTCATATTTTCACTATTTTTATTTTATAACTATTTGAAAGATATTTTTACGTACAATTAAAAAAAGTAATAACAGCCTGCCTTCGGTTAATAATAAATTTTTGATTAACACATTATTTTTCACAAAATTCTTGATTTTAAGAATTCACAAGATTAAACACACTCTTAGCATTTAAACATGACAAACAACAATAAATAATAATCTGCCTACATTATTTGTCACATATACATTATTTGAAACTTATTTAGTGATTTTATATTGAAATGATTTTTTTTTTTTTTTATGCAGTCTTTGAATATAGATCTGTCATTAAAAACATTTTTAAAAAATTTCAAAATTTAGATATTTTTTTTTATCTTAAAAAATATTTTACTTGTAATCACCTTTAATTTCCTTGATCCTGTCTTAAAATGAGCTATAAACATACCCAGTTTCATTGAAATTTGTGACAGTGAATTAAATGTCTTAGGCGAACTGACATGGAATGACTCTGCTTGATTTGATTTGAAATACGCCTCAAAATATTTTTAAATATGAAATACTACTAAAAACACCCAAAATCCCACTACTTTTATTTCAGAATCAGGTAAAGGACACCTTTAAGTATATCCCCCACAAAAAATAAATTTAATAAAAATACCGCCTTTTGTTAATAATGCTATTTTAGCTAATGCATTATTTTTCATAAAAAAATCACGACTTCAAAGATTAAACATTTTTTTAGACACACTTAAAATGTTATATAAGCGTAACAGTATTTTTTTTCATAAAATACGTACCCTATATATTATGCATAAATTATTTGAAGATGATTTGTGGAATAGATATTGAAATATGATCATATTTATGTCATGCTACATTTGAAAATCGAGCAGTCAAGAATGCCAACTGATGGCAGTTTTTCAAAATTTTGACAATTTTTTTCTCAGAAACTATTTGACCAAGAAGTAAAAAAAAAATACTGGGAATCATATCTTAATAAAAGGAACAAACACACGCAGTTTCATCAAAATCTGTGATGGTGGGTTACATGCCTGCCTGAACTGACATGGAATGACCCAATACAAATGTTTATAAATTGTTGCTTCTTAATTAGATGTCGCGTATACTCCTTGAAAGTTCGAAAGAGTTTAGCACTAGTATTTCTGTAAAAAAAAGATACAGAATAGCAATATTTGATACTATTTAGGTTTCATATCTCTCAGAACTTTCATGGTACGTTCATTTATACTTCTTTAGTAAAAACATCTATACCCAACCCTAGGTTGTATAGTTTTTTTACAAAGTCATATTTTCTTTTAGCAACGATTTTTTTTCTAATAATACAGTTACTAATTAATATATTTATTATACGGATCCCTCTGTGCGCGATTAATATTCGCACTTGACCGTTTTTTAATTACTAATAATTAATTAATTATTGAGTATTTTTCTTTGAAATTAATTTATATATGTATCCTCATATATTAGACCTAAAATCGAATAATTGTAAACATTTCTCTAAAATTGATAGTTTTCTACATAAATGCTTTTTGCGGCCCTCATGGGATGTCTTTAGGTATTCACGGTCTTTGCAACCCCAGGCGCCTGAACGATCTTTCTCTATTTTATGTTTCTCTATCTTCTTTTTTTCACAATTGCTGTAGTTTCCTGCATGGAGTTGAGGGCAGTTCTGCATAAACCGATATCATCCTGTCTATATCGACTTATGGAGAATCGAAACCACCCATGTGTTTGCCGTTCGTGGCGAACCGTGTCCCTGGAAAGGGGGATCCTGGCAGTTGAGGGAAACCAACACAATGCTCTGACCTCTGCTTCAGGTAGACGGGAGGAGCATATAGGTCCCATATTCATCAATCAGCTGGTCAGCTGACTTATCACTGGCTAAGAATGAAGTGAGCTGTAAATTATTAGTCATCTCGTTAAGGGTGGAGACTGACATAGTATTGTCTTCTGAACGTATAGGCATGGTTAGCACTGTTCTACGAATGTGTATCCTTTTGTTGGGCTCGATACTGGATGGTGCTGCCTGCGTCTGAATTTTATTTACTTTCTACTATGGATGGAAGTACACCACATTCTTCTGTTTTTCTCCCGTTTGGAGAGTAACAAATAGTACAGAGTACCTCATTCACTCCCGTTTTTGTCATAAAACGCGCTGATAGTCTGTCTGATAGTTCTTTCAAGAGAATCTTACCTTTCCTTATTGCAAAAACACTTCACTCTGTTTTACGTGACTGTCATTCGGTCAAGAAACTGCAGTCTGTAGACTTGCTGGTTAAAGTTTTTTCAGCCAGCAAGTCACAATTTCTGCCAAACTTTACTACAATAGGGTATTTTTAAGTTTCTGTTCCAGTTAACCCTCTGTCTACCAGAAGGGTCCAATGGACCCGACATGTATATTCAAAATATCTATTCAAACCAGAAATTTCTTCAAAACAAACTAAATGTATAAATCAGACAATAATAAGTTAAATAAGCAAATTAAATAGTTTTAAGTAAAAATTCTAGTGTAGAATGTTTTTATAAAACTTGAGTAAAATTTCCGGTAGTTCTAGGGTTAATCAAACTCTGAATCGAAATCTTGCTTTAATATCTGAACCAGAACTTTTATTCTCTACAAAGGAAAACCTCTACAATATTTAAAAGATCAAAATATCATAGATTTACGTCGTATGTCCGTCGGAATGGGCAAGTGTTTCTTACAAAGCACATTATTCTGATATTCAATAGCCCCACTTTACCAACTAGAATTAAAACAGCCTACCTGAGCTGTCTTTCCGGCATTTTATTCCTAAACGTTTCCGATGTTTTAAACGTCAGAAAATGATCACACTACTACTACATGTTGTTGTTCTGTTACTTATGCATATTCCGCAGAAATCTGCCATGATAGTAAATCTTGCAATAATTTAGAACACTGCGCAAACTGTAAGGATGATCATACAGTATACTCTCTCTCTTGCCCAAACTGGATTCGTCAAAAAGAAATCCTTGCTGTTAAAATTACTTATAAACTTTTATACACAGAAGCTCGCCAACTTGTTGCATCTAGAAACATATTTGCAGGGGTTTGATAAACAATCTTCAAAATCTGTAAGGCATATAGGCATTCCAAATTAATCCCCTTTAACCCTTTCAGGGGCAAAGTACTTCTATTCGTAAAATACTGAAATGAATGAATGACACCGGAATTTGCAAAATATTTATTTCAAAATAAGTAAATCGTTACTTCACGTACTTAATAAAAGGAAAATTTTCAGTTCAAAATTCTGGTGTCAATGTGTCATTTTGAGATTAAAATTAAGTGGTCCAAAAATGAACCACCGCCCCTGAAGGGGTTAATAGCTGATACATCTGCCTATCATCTGATATTGTTATGACGGAATTTCTTGATAATTCCTACTTTTGCAACCCAGGAAATTTACCCCGGTTGAAACTTTTGCCACACTCATCACAGCCTTCTACAACGGAATATTTTGATCGTTCTAAACTTTTAGTCGTTCTAGATTGTACTCATCAGCACAGCTTTTCACAAAAGATTCATCTAAAATTCAGCTAAACCAGTCTTCTTCTCAGTCTCCTAGCAAATTACAAAAGCCTGATATTTCTGTAACACAGCAAAGAAAACAAAAGTCATGGAGACAGAAAAGAAAGTTTTATCTCCCAAACATTCACAGTTGAAAGCTGTTAAGAAAACCCCTACAAAATCACGTTCTGAAGTACAATTTGAAAATTTTAAAGATTCCAAACTGCTCCTCCGCTATGCGGGAATCTGTGGAAATAGTCTATTGTAGCTGAGAAAAATGTTGTTTTTGAGGAAATAGATTCTACGTGATTTTAATCAGCTCCTGCTTTATAAGCTATGATTATTTCAATCTGTTTAGGATATGGAGTCACGAATAAAGAGACATTTAGTGTATTGTCTACCAGTTGCGAGTGAAGTAACTGAGGAGGTTCTCACAAAATGGTGGCTACATTTTTTACATCGGATCAACAGTTTCTGGTTGCCGACGGAGCAAATTTCCACCAGTAATATTTGAGTAGAAAATTTGGCCTTAATTTAACAGCTTTTTCATGAAAAATTTCTCTCACAAATATTGTTAAAATTTCTACTTGTTTTTACTGGCGGTAGTTTGCACAGGTATTATTTCTTTTCACTGACTCTACCAGAAGGCTGTCTCCGTTGTCAAAATATGGCGTAAACGCTGGACCTCACTAGGGCTGAAGAAAAATCCCATCAGTAAAAAGAAAAATCTCTTTTTACCATTATTTAAGACTGAAATTTTTCATGAATAAGGCATTTAAATAAGGAGAAAATATCTATTAAAATTTACTGGTGGAAGTTCGCCCCAGCGGTAATGAACCCCTGCAAAAGCGAATGCAGGTGAAGCTGCCCTATTTTAAGGATATGCCAGTTCCTCTTTATTAATAATTCCATGGTTTAGGCTACATAATTTTAACTTTTCACACCTTGATTTTAGATCAAAATGATTATACGCATTTTGACAATGGGATTTTGTTTTTACATGTTCAACTGATTTTAAAATGTTTTTTAATAATCTGGGGTTTTCAAACATGGCTTTATGAATTATTATTATGACATTTTATACCTTTTTTTAACGTTTTTTTACAAATTTTCTTTTTTAATTGTCTTTTAGCTATGGTATTTTGACTTGGTTAACTGATTTTATTTATACATTTTATCATTATGTTTTTTCATTAAACTGTGTTTTTTCACTCATCTTGTTTGTATGACAAGTTTTTAAACTATAATTCTAAATTTTTATTTTAACTTTTTCTTGGCTCCTGATGCCCCTAATGGGATTTTGCGCCACTAAACCCCAATAAACCATGTTTTTCCGTTTCCTAAACACTTGCATAATTTGGAATGTTATCTCATTTTCCACTCACATGTTTAATTAATTTTGTGTAAGGACATACATGTGTATAAAAATTGGGGAAGTTATTAAAAATGAAGTAAATTTGCTAGCGAAAACACGGTTTTACAAATAAAAATCAATACTGATTCTTCTTAAAGTACCAATATAACTAAGACATTTAATGAGCATAAAAAAATGTTCTTTCTATTTAAGAGACTTATAAGTATGAAAATGGATGCAACAATCATTGATGCGTAACGATATATATGATATAACTGTCAGAGCATTGAGACTCTTTCAGAGTAAGACTTAAAGATCTCTCCTGAATGTTCGAATTCTCTCGGCAAAGTTCAGTGAACATTTAAGCGGTACTCACACTGCTTAATTTTTCCAATTAAATTTCGCATCTTCATTGTACCACTGCTACATTTAAAGTGTATTTTACTTTGAAGTAGTGTTGCCAGTAGGCTACATTTTAGCTCACAGGATATCAAAACCTGAGAGTTAGTGTACCCGCCGGTTCTATATGTATGTATGTAAGTTCGTATGTGTCTACGTATGTACGTTACGCGACAACTCTTGATAAAAACATACGATTTGCTTCAAACATTTTTTCTAGGTTCATTCTGATAAGGCTCTTCCCTGATTAGTTTTGGGAGTTCATTGGTTAAGGATAAAGGGGGAAAAACGGGGTTAATTTTGAGGATTTATTGGTTAAGTATAAAGGGGGAACGTGGGGGGGGGCGAACTCTACCCTCTTAACTTAGATAAATGGGCTTTTCACGCAGAATTATCAGATTTTTTTCAAATTTGGTATACCGGTTAATTCTGATAAGTCGCTTCCCTGATTAGATTTGGAAGTTCATTGTTTAAGTCTAAAGGGAACAACGGGGCTAATTCCTCCCTTAATTTAGATAAATTGGATTTTCTATCCGATTTGCTTCAAATTTGGTATAACGGTTTATTTCGATAAGGCGCTTGCTACCCTTATGACATTTGGAGGCTCATTGGATAACTATAAAGAGGGGAAACGGGAGCAGGACTAATCCGCCCCTTAATTTATTTTTCGAGGGGCATTATTCTTTGAAATAAGAGTATAATACACAATTAGTGTGAATAGCCTGTGAGATTAATGCCATCAGTTTAACTGGGCACTTTTCTTTTTATTTTAATTCATATATCTTGAATAGTACCACTTTTTAAAAATGTTAAAGTTCGCCTTATTTGATGACATATTAATTGAGGCGAAAACAACGGGAATTTTACCATTTCATAAAAGGCTATTTCCATGCGAACTTGTTATGTCTGTTACATACTACGATTTTTGTCTACCAGTATTTTAGAACGGAAAAATGTGACTTATTTTGTCGGAAATATCTCATCAATTGAATAAGGCGAAGCAAACTTTTCGAAAATAACGGTGGCCAACAAGCATAGCGATTTTCAGCTGTGTAACAGACTAACAAGTTCGCATGGAAATAGCCAAAAGTGGTGCCAGTCAAGAAATGAATTTAAAAAAAGTATCCCACTAGCAACACTGCTTTCAAGTAACAAAGGTTTTGTTTAAAAACTCAAAAAGTATGAAAATTGAATAGAGATACGGTACATAGCTGCCAACTTTTACGCTTTCTGCCTTCCACTAGAATTTTATAGTAAATGTTGTCTTATTTAATCGTCGAAATCTCACGATTAAACAAGTCGAACATCTCTATTAAATTTTAGTGGTAGTAAAGAACTGTAAAAGTTGGCAGCTATGGATACGGCATAGTTTAATACGAAATATTTATAATATTAAATACTTTAATATATATGTATCAGGTAGCATAAAGATGTTGGCCAGTGTCCTATGAATATTGGACAATATTTCGAATGTCACTGAATGTCGTACATGAAACATACGATAGCTACCGATTTCACAAAAAATAAGCATAGCCGCACACTTTAAACGTTTTTTCTTAACAAAGAAATTTAACAGTACATTTTGCGTTATTTAATCGCCAACGTCATGCAATAAATATGGCAAAAATATTTAATAATAACATTTTATTATTTACGCGGGCAAATCAGTAAGTAGATCACAAAAGCCAATAAAAAAGGGGAAACCAAGATACATACTTAAAAGGCACGTTTATTTCTCTATATGATCATCACTTACATTGATACCTTTGTCCCATCTCTTTATGAGTTTCCTAATACCAGCTGCAAAAAGTCTTTGAAATTCACTCTCAGCCATCTGTGTACCTCACATTCAACGTCTGCATGACTCAGCTGTAGGCTAAACCATGTGAACACCCTGTTGCAGTTGCTAATGCTGTCTATTGTTGTTCGCCTCTCAGCTCTAACCATTTCCTCAACCTTCCGCACTGTTTCTTCTGTCGCCATCTCAACAGGACGACCACTTCGTTCTTCGTCAACAACTTTTAAATTCCCCTGTTCATCTTGTACAACTGTTGTCTCATAAATTCGAAATGGACATGTTACAGTTGGACAGTGCTGCCACATATTGTTATATTTGGAAACAATTTACTACTAAATTCCGACCTCTCATATCGCTTTGTGGCCTACTTACTGACTTTCCCTCGTATTATTATTGCAACATTTGGTTAATTTCCTCTTTTGATTAAGAATTTCATAATTGAAATTGTCAAGTTAAATTATTTTAAAATTACTCAGATTAAAAAATTTTCCTTATAACATTAGACTAAAATACATTTTATAAACACATTCTATTAAATATATATGTGGGTTTTAATGTGAATAATGTATTGCTTAATCGAAACTAATGCTCTACAAACTGAGAATAGGTTTAAAAAGGTTTAATATATTATCAAACATACAGCTTAATATTCAAAATAATATCGTACAACTCGCAAGAGCTTCCCTGAGCCTTGCTTTAAAAACCACCAAACGACTCCATTGCTGAATATCTATAGAACAACAACATCTCGCTCTGCAATTTTGAGTTCACCTTTTACAAGTCTCGCTTGAGATATCACATTCATTTAACCATTGAGTCTTATCTTTCATTACCACATTTTCGGTCATCCTGACGTTTCTGACGACCTCGTCAGTTGCTTCTTACAAAAATTCAGACACATAAATTTATACAAATAAACAGATAAACATAAAACAAAAACTTATCGCGTTATGCAGATGCGTTATCCCACGGCTTCATATATTCTGTATATTGATCTCTATCTTTAGAATCAGCATAGCTAATTTCCTTGTAATTTATTTCTGTATATTGATCTCTTTCTTTAGAAGCTGTATACCTACTACCTCTAGAATTGTAAAAATTGGAACAAGCATCTCTTCCACTATTAGCTCTTTTAAATCCATGATGAGAACTATTTCTACCGTCGTTATACCTTTGTTTTCCATAGCACCCATTATAATGTCTATAACTTCCAGACCTATAATGCGATTTGTAATTGTCATGATCATGAGCTCTAAGATCATTTTCATATCTCCTTTCAAATTTGCTAGACGAGTCTGTAGTTCGCTGTGCACTATACCCGTGTGACGGTTGGGAATTTCTTTGTTCCTGATAGCTACCTTTGTCTGATCGTAGACCGTCATAATTATAATTATTTCGACCATGATAGTAGCCTCTATATTTGTACCTAGGAGAAAAATTTAGATTATACTTTGCTTTTGAAGTAGGTGAAGCACTTTCTAGCATTTCAAATGCATCATTAGGTTCAACCATATCCGATGAACTATTCATCAAACCTTCACTTTCTATCATATCTTGAGGTATCACAGAATTGTTAAGCTCAAAATTTTGGGGGATCTCTGATTCATCTTGGTAAGAATTCTCTGAACTCTGTTTCCCGTATCTATATTTATTGTAACTTCCATGGTTAAATGACTGTTTAACATATTTTTGGCCATATCTGTTATTGCTTCTGTTATCCATTGGTCTAATAAAATTTCTGTTCTTTCCCCTATAATCGAAACTCCTACGACAATATTTTCCATAGACTTTTCTATCATGTGCAGGACTATCAATTTCATCAGATAAAATTTTCCCCATCCGTGATCCGGTATCTTTTGATTTATTTGGTTTGTATCCCTTTACTAATTTATTTATTTGTTTTCTTATTTTCAAATTTCTCACGTGATTCAAATTAATTTCATCATCATCTATGGCGCTCGCTAAATTAATAAAGAAATTATTTCCAGCATTATTATCATTTGCAACAATAATATTTTCATCACGGGAATTATCCAACGATGCCGCTTTCATTTCATTATTACTTCTGGCAGTACGATTCAATTTTACAATAGAATTTTTCAAAACTTCAGTGCAACCTACTTGAACATTTTTGCGTTCGCCAACGATTTTAATTCCGTTCTCGTCTATCGCCAAATTTAATTTGCTAATCACATCATATCCTAATAATATATCATATGCAAGGGATTTTAAAACATACAAATTTGCTGTGATCAGAAATCCATCAATATTAAATTCATAAGGAAAGTATCCTTTAGGATAAACAACTACTTTATCTATGCCTGACAAAGAGATATTATTTGAACATAATTTTGGCTACCCCATCTTAGTATAATATTCATAACTCAGCAAACTTATATCACTTCCAATATCAAAACAGACATGTGCCGTTTCCCCGTTAATATCAATATCTATCATGCAATCCGTCTTGGCACTGTTTTTTTTTCCTTTGATTACTGCGCAATTTACTTCTTTGTGATTGGATAATCGCGAGTTTTGGCTCCGATGATTTTGGCTGCTATTATTTATAAATTGTTGTTTTCTTAAATTATCATAATTTTGAGCTTGTAATTACCAGCTTACCATGGTTAACCATGGTTTTGAATTAATATTTTCACGCATTTTCGACTTTCTATCTTCAAATTGGAGTGAATTTCTATCCATGATTTTAACATTACGTCTTGCTGTTTCATAATCGTCTAATTTATTTACTAATACCTCAGCGGTTTTAATTTTTGGAAGATCATCGATGAAATGCTCTATCATTTCCATAAGTAATCTTCGCTTGATTTGATCTACTACTATTAATTCTTTCAAGTCTGCAAAATTAGATACATCAAGACCGCCTATCCACTCTTCCAAATAATTTCTTAACTCAAATGCTAGATCGCGCCAAGTGGCTGAATATTCTTTCTTATGCGACATTAATTTTTGCCTAAACTCTTCTGGCGTCATTTTGGATGTTTTAAGAAGCAGGATTTTTACAAAATCGTAGTCATTTGTTAATGTTTCTGGTTCTCCAGCTATAACATTAGCAATTTCTAACGGAATTAAACTTAATAAATGAATTACCTAATTTTCTTTTACTATATTCATCCTAGAAATTTGTCGCTCAAACAAAGATAAATAGATACTAATATCATCCTTCCCGTCAAATTTGGCATTAATTTGAACAAATCTGGTTGCTTACCTGGACCAGTTACTGCCGAACCGTCACTTACACTCGTCATATTGCTTTGAAGCTCAATTTTTCTTAATTCGTATTCCATTTGCAATTTCTTTACTTCTCTTTCTGACTCTATCGCTAATTTCTTTTCCTCTAATCTTCTTTCTGCTTCTAGCCTTCTTTCTTCTTTTTCTGCTTCCAGCCTTCTTTCTTCTTTTTCTGTTTCTAGCCTTCATTCTTCTTTTTCTGCTTCTAGCCTTCTTTTTTCTTTTTCTGCTTCTAACCTTTTTCCTTCCTTTTCTGCTTCTAGGTGTTTCATTTCTTCTCTCTCAGCAGCAATGACTTCAAGTCGAGCTTTAACAAAATTTTCTTCATAATCATTTGATTCAGTCACCAACTTTATCAAATCAATAATTCTTGAACTCTGAGGCGCAACTATACCTAGGTCATCACACAATGTAAACAAATCTGCTTTTCTAGCTTTATTCAGGACAGACATTGTTCAATTTGTTAACACTTCAACAAAACAAAATATTACACTATCTCGTAGGCTTGATTACGGATCATCTCCAATCATTATACATCAGACGAACAGGTCATTTTTTTTTTTGTATTATAAATATGAGTTCAGAAAAATACTTTTCTTTTTTGATTCAAGTACAAAATAGCTTCGTTATTCAAATTCAAATCTTCCAAATAGTTCAAATAGTCAAAATAGTCCAAATCTCGGCCCGAGCCCCCAAAACTGTGGGTTTTAGTGTGAATAATGTATTGCTTAATCAAAACTAATGCTCTACAAACTGAGAATAGGTTTAAAAAGGTTTAATATATTGTCAAACATACAGCTTAATATTCAAAATAATATCGTAAAACTCGCAAGAGCTTTCCTGAGCCTTGCTTTAAAAACCACCAAACGACTCCATTGCTGAATATCTATAGAACAACAACATCTCGCTCTGCAACTTTGAGTTCACCTTTTACGAGTCTCGCTGGAGATATCACGTTCATTTAACCATTGAGTCTTATCTTTCATTCCCACATATATATATACATTTTTTTAGAACCATATGTATGAAAGTTTTTTTTTTAACCCTAGAACTACCGGAAATTTTACTCAAGTTTTATAAAAACATTCTACACCAGAATTTTTACTTAAAACTATTTAATTTGTTTATTTATCTTATTATTGTCTGATTTATACATTTAGTTTGTTTTGAAGAAATTTCTGGTTTGAATAAATATTTTGAATGTACATGTCGGGTCCATTGGACCCTTCTGGTAGACAGAGGGTTAAAACTTATTATAACAGTTCTTTTCTATAATGATATACAGAATAAAGGAATTTTTATGTTATAATTTTTGTCATCACTTTAAGTTGGTTGTATCGATAATCATGAAAAGAAATAGATATTAAATTCTCGCATGTGATACAAAAATAATAATAATAATAATAAATTTCTACAACTTAGTGGGACAGTTCTAAGAAAAAAAAGATGATTTGGAGAAAGATTCCCTCACTCAAGTAATTGCGTTGAGGTACCGTTTTTATTTCCTAGCTATCCCCCTGGTCTATTCACTCAAAATCTTTTTTCACGTTGCAGCCTTTCTTCACTTCGTGTTTGGGGCACAAAAAAATTAATTTCTTTGAAGATTCAGACTAGTGCTGGAGGAGACCACCTCTCAATTTCACTGTTTTACATCACTCACTTCTTACGAAGCTCCAAGACCTTAGGCACCAGATAGGTCCTTTTCGATTGGAAACGGGTGTGTGAGTTTTGCCTCCTCTTTATTATAAATCCTTTGCCATTGGATGTGGAGTTTCCAATCTGTGTTCAGGCCATGAGGTCCTAATAATTTTTTGAAAGTGAAGGCAGTTTTGATTGCTCTATCAATAAATTTTGTTTAAACGCCTCGTAAATTTGTCTGAAGAGTCCTCTGTATGTTAGTCCAAACTGGAGACAAGATTTCTGATATAAAAATCAAATTAGGATTATGGTGAATAATCTGAGGGAAAAGTTATTAATGTGAAAATAGAAACAGGAAAAGAAATATAAAACTATATAATATTTTAATCTTAAAACGTATCATTTCATCAATTTGACTTTAAGTCATAGCTGCCAACATCAACACTTTCTTGTACAACAAAAATTTTATAGTAAATTTTACCTTTTTAAATCGCCGTAATCTGCCGATTTAAAACGGCAAATATATCTATTAAATTTTTCTGGTGCAAAAAAGCGGAAGATTTGGCGGCTATGCTTGAAATGCATTTATACTAATGCAAGTGTATCAAACGCAAAAAATTTAAAAGTAATAATTTATTTAGTTGTACACACAAACAAAATGCCAATTTTATAAAGAAACAGGATTCGTAAAAATTATATATGGAATTTCTGGTCTACAAATGAAGCAATCTTTTAACTAAAGATACGGGCTTTATTAACCTGACAATTCTCCGTTATCTGTTTTCCTCTATGATAAAAACTAATTTTAAAGTATCCAAATAACGCATCTGTTCCAATGTAAATTGCAAAAGTGTTTAGAAACAAGATAGAAGTTAAATTATTTTAATGAAATATTCCTCTCATTAATTTATTCATCTTCTTCATAATTTGAAATGGTTACAATTTTTAAATTTTTATATGACCGTCTTACACGAAACTGATCAATCATATATATTTATTTTGCTTTTGCAGGAAAGAAATCTTTAAAATTGTACCAGTTGTGATTAATTAAATGTTTTCCATTGTGTAAAAAGACGATATATAGAATTAAAATATTTAACATTGAGATGCTGCCAGAAAAATGAAACACTGACTGTAAAATATATACAATGGCTTTAAACATACGGTAATCGATGCTTGCAACAATACAAGAGGTGAAGAATTTCAAAATATTTACAGAAGCGTTATTACAAGAGCTCAGTTATATGTATTGAAGATGAGAGAAAACACTTCGGGAAGGATTTGTGGATTGCTGTTTTGAAGTGTGTTTCTTGGAATTAAAACTACATTTGTCTATTTTCATAATCTTTCCATATTCAATGCTTTATTTGTACGTGTTTGTGATGCAGTTTGTAAACACTTTTTAACTTATTTTTAATCTAAAGAAGACCATTGTCAATATGTTAATAGTCTTTGTTTTCACTGATGAAATAGCATTTTAATTGGTGCGAAAACGTGGAATAAGCTTTTTTCATTACAATTCAGTTATTTTTAACGATATATCATGTTTTGGTAATGATCTTGCTAAAAAAAAGATCAATTTTTCACTAAGACCAGTTTTGCTCCGGGGGTGGTACGCAATTTGAAATGTCAAATTAAAAAAATAATAATATGAGGACGTCATCATTAATAGTACAATCTTTTTTCCTATCTTATTTTGAAAGCCTTCTTATCACCAACAGATAAAAAAATTAAAGGGCATTTCAACATTTTTGGGACACCCTGTATAGTATATAAATTTGTGTGTATTATATGTAATAAAACATCTTTCTTTCAAAACGTTTTCACTAATTCATTTTTATTAACAAACTTTCATATGCTCATATCCGATACTGCATCATATAAAGAAAATCAGAAAAGGTCCTTTAATAAATATGCAAAATGCTGTGTTTCTACGTTTATTTCAAAGTTCTCTATTTTAAAATTGGATAGGACAGAAAATATTTTCATATCTTCTTAATAACATGAATGAAAATTTTAAATTTACATTAATATTTTTAAATATTTTTGTATTATTAGTCTAAGCATTAATTCTCCCGTATTTTGTATATAACGCAGTTCTTCTTCTTTCTTTCTTTCTTTTTTTTCGAACATTGAAAACAATTTCATTTGGTGCTAAAAAGTGCGCCAATTTATAACATTGATGACATATTGAAATTATTTCCTCAGCTTTCTCGTATTCTTTAACACTAGAATGCCCGGAAGGAGTCGATCCGACTCCGACCACATGATTAAATGTCCATTGGAGCCAGATTTTTTTTCATAAAATAAGTTAAATTTAAGCGACGCAGAAATACGTTAAATAAATCAGTTAAATAATTTTAAATAAAAATTCTGGGATGAAATATTTTTATGAAACTTGAGTAAAATTTCCGGGAGTTCTAGTGTTAAAAGATTTATAACAATAATTTCTCTAAAATTTCAATCAGAAAAAGTTATTAAATACTCATTTTTTAAATTAATACGTATGTAAAAGTTATCTATTCCTGAACATTACGAAGAATTTAATCCTTCCAGGGGCAAGGTACTTCTATTGGCAAAATGCTGAAATGTGTTAATCACAGCAGAATTTAAAAACAAATTTATTTCGAAGTGAGCAAAAGCTTTTTTTCATGTACTTTTTCATTCCAATATTCTGGTGCAAATGCGGCATTTAGGAATTAAAATTAAGTGGTCCAAAAATGAACCACCGCCTTGAAGGGGTTACAAAACACTTACAGTAGTCAAAAATATAAATACATTACTTGAAGGAGGGAAAAATAAAAATTGCCGTAAAAAAATTTCGCCAAAATAGAAAACGAATTTTTCCCACTTGCCTGCCTACTAAACGAACTTGCCTGCCTACGTACGGAGCATTTTTTTTCCAAAAAAGCTATTTAATTATTTTTTAAACTTATTTTTACTAAGATTAGGACTAGAAAATGTGAAAAAAAAAAGTAAAAAATATTTCATTCATTGATAAAATTTTGGTAAATGGAGGAATTTAAAGTAAAATTTAGTGAAATTTGGCCCGAAACGCAAAACGCTCTAAAGGAAATTCTACTGTATGTATCTTAATTTCCTTTTTACACTTCATATTTATGAGATTGGAGAAGGCAATGAACTAAAATCTAAGAGATTCTTTAAGTATTTCAAAACTTATAGCATATCGCACCTGTTTGCATGTTAATTTTCATAAAATTCATCGATGTCATTCCACAAAAACATCCATAAAACAAAAAATATTTATTCTAAATTTAAATATTTAGTCATTGCCTTCATAATAGTGTAAATAACATATATTTTAAATTTCATAGTGATATTCCAATAACGTTTTGAGAAATCATGTTTTGCGTATGGAATTTTCAGCGAAAATTACATTTTCCAAAAAATGCATTTAAAGTTTAGATTTATGTTTTACTACAAGAATTTACAGTAACATACATCTAAATTTCATGAAGCATATTATTTACATTTCTTATTATTAAACAAATGCATCCAAAATCACGAAATTTCTCCAAATATACGACCCTTTAAAAGCAATTTAAAATTAAAAAAAAATTTAATTTTAAAGCCCTTTAAACAGCAGTTCCGGTTTTAGTGACAGCTGTTGAGTAGTTTTAAAACCGCTATAACTCCGGATCTATTTATCGTATAATAAAAACAAATACAGTTTTGGAAAGGTAAAAAGTTGGTCTTTAATAAAATAAAATAAAATAAATTTGACAATTTTGGTCGAAAATTGCATTTTCAACGTAGTCAGATACCTTAAATAATAATATTATTATGATTTAAAATTTCTGTAATTGATATCTATTAAAAGTACGTGTATCACTGTAGAATATTTTATTTAAGAAACTCATATGCTTTATTTACGGAAGAAAATACCAATCATTGTCAAATAATGACAAGTCTTCAAGTAAGATTTATTATTATTATTTTAAAGGAAATAAGTTTTTAAAATGAGTCTAAGGCTCCTCTATAAAAGTTTCTGCCTCCTCCATTGGCATGTCTTAATTTACATTAAATTATTACGCATGAAATAAAAAATAAAACTTCCTACGTATTTGTACCGATAAATACCCCATATAAATATTGGGATGGCAACTAAGTTCCCGCCGTTTGTTTAAATACACTTTTTCTACCGGAATCTATATTCTTTTTTTTTTTTTTTTTGATCGAGTTCATTTATCATAAATTTCAGATCATTAAAATGTAATGTCAACTTTAAAACACCAAGTGGGTTGGCAACTAAGTTCCCGCCATTTTTTTCTACCGAATCTACAATTTTTTTTTCTGATCGAGTTAATTTATGTTAAATTTCAGATCATTAACTCTTTGCACTCGTATGTCCAGTCTGACTGGACATCATCTTTCTTTGCAAAATTTGTTTATCGCTCCAGTGATATAGGAAAATAAAATTTGCCTCATTTAATTACAGCTGTTTTGAAATTGTGAACTTGAAGAAAACTTCTTTTTAAAAGTGGTATTAAATCGAATAAAATTTGTCTAAGAGACGCCTGAGCCGAAAGGGTTAAAATGGAATGTCAACTATAGAATGCCAACTGGGTTGGCAACTGAGTTTCCGCTGTTTTTTTTTTTTTTTTTTTTTTTTTTTTTTTTTTTTTTTAAGTTTATTTTTCAATAAAAAATAACAAATAATTAATCAACAATGTATTCTCCCTTGTTTTTTACAACTTCTTTCCAACTTTCAGCAACATTTTCAATACCTGGTTGGTAGAAATCACCCGGTTTCGACTCAAAAGTTTCATCCAACGAAGCTCTCAATTCTGCATTAGTATTGAACGAAACTCCGCCCATAGCATTTGATAGAGATCGAAATAGGTAGAAATCCGATAGTACCAAATCGGGCGAGTACGGCGGGTGTGGCAGTACTTCCCAGCCATGCGTTTGAATGGCTCCCTTGGTCATATTGGCGATATGAGGGTGGGCGTTGTCATGCAGCAAAAGAGCTCCACGCTGCCGATTAGGTTTTTTCTCTTGAATAGCCGTGTTGAGTCTTTCCATTTGTCGAACATAGAGTTCCGCATTGACTGTTTGGTTCCGTTCAAGCAATTCGTAATGGATAATCCCTTCCAAGTCTCACCATACGCACAACATCGTTTTACGTGGATGAAGATCTTGTTTCACGTGCGGTGTTGGTAATTTACCGGGCTAAGCCATTCCTTACGGTGCTTCATATTAATGTACAGGAATCATTTTTCGTCGACAGTAACGTTTCTTTAAATAAATCGTTGCTTGTGTCCATGAGTTGAGCGGTGACGAGCAAGTCAACCAGCGAAGATTGTGGCTCGATGATTTTTGTTGTTGTCATTTAATGCATCGGGAACCCATGCTCCACACTTCTGAAACTTTCCCATCGAGTGAAGATGCTTCTCTATGGCAGTGTGGGAGATTTACATTTTCTCTGAGAGTTCCCTTGTCGTTTGATGCGAATTTTCGTGCAAAAATTGGTTTAATCGCTCTTCATCGAACTCAACTGGACGGCCAGAACGTGGTGGCGTCTTTGATGTCAAAATTTCCATTTTTGAATTTGACATACAAATCATGGGCGTTTATTTCAGCTATGTCACCCTCGCCATACACAGCAGTGTTGCCAGTGGGCTACTTTTTTCAAATTCAGATTTCTTGATTTGCACCACTTTTTTGAAATGATAAAATTCGCCTTATTTAATGACATATTATTTAAGGCCAAACAGAAGGACAATATTACCATTTAATAAAAGTGGTGCCGAGCAAGAAAAATCGGAATTAAAAAAAAAAGTGGCCCACTAGCAACACTGATAAACAGCACAAAGGTCGCGCGCAGCTTTTGCGACCGTATAACCTTGATTAAAAGCAAAGAGGAAGAAGTGCCGAAAATGCTCCTTTTCCTCAACTTGACACTCCATTTCATTGATCTGAATTTCAACACAAATTAACTCTATCCAAAAAACAAAATATAGATTCCGGTATAAAACTTCTATTTAAAAAAGCTGCGGGAACTTAGTTGCCAATCTAATACAATGGCATAGCTGCCAACTCATCCGCTTTTTTGTACCACAAAAATTTAACAGAAATTTTTGCCTTTGTTAATCGGTAGATTACGGCGATTTACAAAGATAAAATTTACTATAAATTTTTTCTGGTATAAAAAAGCGTAAGATGTTGGCATCTTTGCAATGGACGAAAGGACCAGACAAACGTTGCCGGTAGAAAGAGTTTCATATGTCACGTGACTTTATCCTTGTTTCAGAAAAGGTTGTCATTGCTCTCCGTGTTATTTCGTCTCGATGGTTCCTACAGAGATTTTCATATAAACACCAGCGAACTTTGCGGATGACGCAGAAACTACAGCTGTAACAGAAGCTATGTTGCTAATAAGTCCAAAACTCATCTTTTTTACGACAAATTAGTAAAGAAAAATATTCGATACTGTTTACTTTTTCTTGATTTGAATTTTATAAATAAATTAGGAGCCGGTGGAATGTTATTTATGCCTCTCAATTTTGATTCCCGACTGCTGAAATCGCCCACGAATATTTGAAAAACAAGTTGCTTTTATACTGCATGTGAAAAAAAAAATTATTTATTACAAAATAAATTTGTTTACAATTACGGTAGCAGTCAATCATTTCAACATTTTAGCAACAAAAGCACTTAGCCCCTGAAAGGGTTAAGACTGAATTAATTTGAACATGTTCAGGAAAAATCGGAATTATCCTTTATTTTAATATAAGTGCTGTGGTATTAGAAGTTTTTTTCTAATATTGAAGGAAGGAGGGGATTTGATTTTTAAAAACTTATTCACCTTTTTCAATATATTCTAAAGTTTTTCCTCTTTAGCAATTGTATCCTATTCCAGTGAAAATATTCTGGCTTAGATACTTTTGTGATACTCAGCAAATAAAAGTCTATTTAGAGATTTTTCTGCATTGTGTGTAAATGAATTATTTACTCAGATGATTACAATCAATTATTTTAATCAGTCTATTTTTAAGTCATCTATTTTAATAACACAGTTTTTTATTTGTCAGGTATAAGAAGTACTAAAGTCAAAGATTAATGTAACTTGTAGAGTTTCTAAAGATATTTCAATGGTAAATAATATATTTAAAAAAATAGTTTAAGGTGCATTTTAAAAGTATTTAAAATTTTCTATCAAGCATGAAAAATATTTTATTAAACAGTGGTAATTAGATCTATCATAATTAACATATGTACACTATATATACTTTAATTTATTTTGAGTAATCTAAATATTTATTCTAAAAAGAAGCACAATTAAGTTTTCTAGCTAAAAGCATTTTTAGTTCTTGTGTTAATAAACACATAGTGTTTTCTATCGCTAATCGATACCTAATTTCTAAATAGTTAATTTACGATGAACACTTTCTATTGCGATAGTTTCTCAAACGCTTTTGTTAATTTTCTTAGAAGCGTTTCAATATCAAAATATTTGCTTTTGTAAAAATTACAAAATTAAATTTTTTATTTGTTCTAAATTGTAAATTATTTACTCAGAGGATTACAATCAATTATTTTAATCAGTCTATTTTTAAATCATACATTTTAATAACGTAGATTTTATTTGTAAGGTATGAAAATTATTGAAGGAAAGTATTACAGGAGGGAGGTACCGTAATTTCTGGCGTATATTCCGCGGATCAAACAATTCTGTTTGGACCCAGAAATTTTATTTAGTTATTGAAACCAAATATTTACCGCGATTTAAAAAGTTACATATTATTTTTGAAATTTTCTGGGTCGAAAAATAATTGTTTGATCCGCGGATTATACGCCGGAAATTACAAATTGGCGTAAAAAAATATCACCAAGATACAAAAGGAGATCTTCTCATGGTTTTAACACTTAAATGCATATTTAAATATATAACCCTTTAATGCATTTTCACACTGCAAATAGAGGTGTCTTAAATTCAGACAGATATGCAACTGAAAAAGCAATTCAGACACTTAAGTGTCTGAATAAGAAATTTCAGACATTATACATGTCTGAATTTAAGACACTTAAGTGTCTTACTGTGATCGTGGTATAAGTGAGTTGAAAAAAATGTCTGAATATTGGTGATATGTCTGAAATTAAGACATTTAAAAATTCAGACACTTAAATGTCTGAATTTTATGTAATTGTATTTTATACGTGATGAATGTGGTGCAATTGTATCATTATATATGCTAGCACTACCAGAGACTTTTTTAAAATTAGATTAGAGATATTTAAAATATTTTTCCATCCGCTAAATGATGCTACTTTATAGAAGAAAAAACTTCCTTATCAAATATCTGTATCAAAATTGTACAAGTCTGCTCACCAAGTCTCGAAACTAAGTTATTTTTTGTGCATTAAGTTAAGTAATTAAAGAATTACTTTTCACAAAGTACAAATTTTCTCAAAAATTGTTTGCACTCATTGGCCTACATCGGGGACGGTAAAAATAGACTGCCTCCCCGCCTAAATATTTGGAAATATTAAAGATATATATCTCGGAATGCAAAGATACATGACCGCAGGCAAAAAAGAAAAGAAAATGTACGGAAGGGTCAGATTTTGAAACAGATATGCCAATGTCCCATAGACTAATCCGCATTTTTTAAACGCAGATTTTAAACCTAAAATAGGGTTTTTTTTTTTTTGGTTTTTTTTTAATTTGTTTTTGTCAGAGTGCATCGTGCAAGACAATATTGAAACATATCAAGTTAAAAAGCAAAATAAAAATTTGCTGTTAAAAAATATTATATATTCAAAAATAAGTTTCTAACAATATTTTAAAAAATAAAGAACCGAAATTATTTTTTTATTATTATTATCAGGAGGCTGTGCTCTCCCAAGCCCCTCATTTAAGATAAATTAAAAATACACGAACGTTCAAAAGAAAACATAATTTAATATGTTTTCTACAAGAGAGTCCCCTGACGAAAAATCTTTACATCATTTTCCGCTAGCACTTAATTTATCTATAGTCACTTGAAAGAAGAAATTATTTTTCGAATCAGATCTAAATAAAAAATAATTAATTAATTACCAAAATCTAGAAAGGGACAATGGTACCCAACACCCCTCTTCTTCAGGCGATTATGCTTAAAGTAGGTATTCCAAATAGGCATACCCCCCCCCCCCTTAATACTGGCGTAACGTGGATTTTGTGGTCCCGGAGCAAGAGAATATTGCGCCCCTTCTTTGGTAGATATCGTTATCTAAAGCCCCTAAAAACCTTTCTTCCTGGCAATCAGTCTCTCTGCTCTTTTGCGAATATGCGACGTCACTGCCTTTTAATGAAAATCTTGCGTGCGCACATGATTGTACATTATTTTACAATTTGATAAGGTAAATACGGAATGAAACAGTTCAAAATTTTGCAGGAATTATAAATTAATAATTCTTCTTTTATTGAAAGATAAGATTTAAATATGAAAATTCAATACAAAACTGATTCTAAAACGCATTGTGAAAGTATTATAACGTGCCAGCCAATCAGAAAGCTCGTTTGTTTACTACTGTTTTGGCGGGCAACGGACATTTTTTAACGGCGTGAAGCTGAATTAAAGTAGTCCAGCAGTAAAGTAAATTTGCTTGATGTATAAAAGTTTCTGTTTTATTTATCTACAAGATGCTTCACTGCCCGCTGATAACAACTTTTAATGATTTGAAATCTCTCGACCTGTAAATCGTCATTCGCCATGTAAATCGTTGTCGCTCAGTGAGTCATTAAAATGCGTTATAAATTTAGAAGAAATGCTGACAAGGTGACAAGTATTACTTTCTTTTGCAAAAAAGACATGTATCTATAGCTTGCCTTTTTTTAATGCCAGACGAAACTTTATTTATTACAATTTGTAAAGGCAAATATGCTGCTTATTTCGAATAGTATTAATTCGTCTTTTGAATGGTTTTTGTGCTCGGAACGTGCGATTGTGAAAACATTTTTTTCATGCGGAATACAGAAATTTCAATATAAAAGGATAAAATAATGCATAAAATCTAATGATTAACAAGTGGGCAAGTGTGATCACAGATCGCACAGAGGGTTTCGTTTAATATTCCTTTCAAAACACTTTATCCTTTTGAACTATCTGTTAGTTCCACATTTCACAACCAGGGGGCGCACTTGATTCTAAACAAACCTGTATCCGAACGAAAATCCGTTTTAGATACTGTCCGTAGATATATTAATCGAGGGGATTGGGCCCATAGCACCCGAGATAAGTAGGCGCACCTGGCGGAAAAAATGGAACTAAAATATATAAGGCTATGGTGCATAATATGAAAGAATGGTCAAAGAGGTGTCGGCAAAAGTTGGAAAATTTCTCCCCGGGTTAAAAGGGCGGAGGTTAGAAAAATTGCTTAAAATACACAAGTTAGAGCCCAGAGGGGTAAATAATAAAAGACTTTTTGAAAATTTTATGATTTGTCGTGTGGTCTGTGGCATTCAGCTATACATATGCAAAATTTCATGTCACCAACTTAATTAGGAAAGAATTATCTCTTAGAAAGAATTGCTTCAAATACATATGTGGTAGCTCAAAGGGTTAAACGTAAGACTTTTTCAAGATTTTATGATTTGTCGCCTGGCCTCAGGTGTTCTGCAATAAGTATGCAAAATTCCAAATCTCCAATTTAATTAGGGGCTCAGTTAGAAAGAATGGCTTAAAATACACAAGCTGGAGTTGAAAGGGTTAAACATAAAACTTTTTCAAAATTTATTATTTGACGTGAGATCAGAGGTGTTGAGCTATAATTATGCAAAATTTCACGCCTCCAACCTAAATAGGGGCTCACTTAGAAAGAATTGTTTAAAATACACGTGTGGGACTCCAAAGGGTTAAATGCACGACTTTTTCAAAATTTTATGATTTGTCGTTGGATGTGAGGTATTCAGCTATAAGTATGCAAAATTTCACGCCTCCAAACTAATTAGGAGGTCACTTAGAAATAATTGTTTAAAATACACATGCGGGAGCCCAAAGGGTTAAATGTACGACTTTTTCAAAATTTTATCATTTGTCGTATGATGTGAGGTGTTCAACTATAAGTTCCCAAAATGTCATGTCTCGAACATAATTAGGGGCTCACTTAGAAAGAATTGTTTAAAATGCACATGTGGGACCCCAAAGGGTTAAACTTACGACATTTTAAAAATTTTATGATTTGTCGTTTGATGTGAGGTGTTCAGCTATAAGTATGCAATATTTCACGCCTCCAACCTAATTAGGGGCTCACTTAGAAAGAATTGTTTAAAATACACATGTGGGACCCCAAAGGGTTAAACGTACGACTTTTTCAAAATTTTATGATTTGTCGTATGATGTGAGGTGTTCAGCTATAAGTATCCAAAATTTCATGTCTCCAATAAGTATAGTTTCTGAGAACGGGCTCTGTGACGGACAGACAGACGGACAGACAGACAGACAGACAGAGGAGCGAGACGAATAGGGTTTCGTCAGATGAACGAAACCCTAAAAATGATTAAACAATGGCATTTAATCATTATACTATTGTGGAAGTGTGCTTTCGTCAAACTACCTTCTAGATATTACATTTTTCGGATATTACCAGCCAAGGTAAGTGACAGGTGATTTGAGTAGAATGATAATTCGCAATTTAGAGGACTTTTTTCGGACAATATTGAACGTTCTTTGCATGTTTAATATTATTTATTTAATATTTAAATTATTTTTATCACATTAATTTGAATTTTTCATATTTGTGCCTTTTTCATCCAATAAATGTTTTTTGTGCGAAAAGATTTGTTTGTTCATTTGTGATGATTTTGATGATTGAATATAATTTTCAGTACTAATGAATATATTAACATTTTCTAGATCTTTATTTTATAAACAAAATCTCTATGTAGTAAATAATCTAATTATTGCTTGAATTATTAGCATCTACGTGAAAAATACAAGAAAGAAATAGTAAGATGTATATATTACAGAAGGTTTAAAGTAGAAGTAATTTTTCTTGCATGTTATTAAAAAATATATTTATTAAATTTAAAAAATTCCTAAATAGTTCTTGTGATAATCACTTAATCTGATGTATTAAAAAAATGCTCAGTATAAAATTTAAAAAATCTAATGATATTGCATAAGATTTTTCTTTGCAATTTCAGTTTACTTTATATTATTGATATAATTGCCCTTGTGATTTTTCATTTTAAGTGACAAGTACATTTAACTCTTTCACAGAATATATATTATGGAAATTTATATATATATATATATATATATATTAATAAATTTAAATATATGAAAAATGTTATCAATATTTTTTCGCTTCATACCGTGGATATAAAAGCATGAAAAAAAAATCATGAAAGCATAAAAATAAAAATTTTCATGAATTTCAGAATAGTTTATAAGTTTCAGTTTTCCAATATGAAATAAATCTCTCCTATAGATTTCAACTGAATGACTATACTATTATTTATTTATTTATTTTTAATAATTTTTATGAAAACTTGTTTAAAAATAAAAAGCTACTTATGTATTTACTGTGTTACATAACATATTTAGCCCGGGAGGATTAACACCGGGCCTGATAGACCCATAGTAAGTATGGTTTTTACAATTATCACAACTTTTTTTTTTTTTTTTTTTTTTTTTTTTTTTTTTTTTTTTTAAGTAATTTTCAACTTATTTTATCGCAGAATTTGCAACAATTGTCTGCGACTAAATAAGGTGACGAATATTATTTGTATTTATTGGTGACAAAGTAAAAACCATTCTCACTCTGGGTATGCGCACGCCCCCGGGGTTGAATTTTAATACGAAGCCATATTTATAAGATACTTTAAACAAATGATAAAATCTGTGTAATTAATGCAATATGCGCTAAAATTATATTTAAAAAATAAAGTTGAATATCATACGGAAAAATGAAAAAAAATATGAGAAAAAAAATTGTATGGGTATAAGTAAGACCCATTTTCTGCCCATGACAGGGGAAGATACTTTTCTAATGATTTAGTACTGTGTGATAGGTGAATTATAATTTCGCTGATATTTAACATTTTGTGAAAGAATGTGCTTTGAAGATCATTCTTATGATTATGTTTGCTCCGTGTACGTATATATTTTTTCATATTATTCCATTTTTTTAAATTTATGGTTAAATAAATTACTTTTATTACGATGTTTATAGGGGGAAAATATTTTTGAAAGTTTCTTTTCACCTCAAAGATTTTTTTAAAATCTGAATGTAAAAAGAAAAGGTACTTTCGGTTAGCCGGGCACCACTGTTATATATACATATATGTATATACATATATATATATATATATATATATATATATATATACATATACATACATATTGCATTTATATATATGTGTGTATGTATACATACAATATATATATGTATATATATAACACTGGCGCCCGGCTAACCGAAAAGTACCAAAAAAAAAAAACATGAAAATTAATAATAAAAATAAACTAATTCAAAAGATAATGAAATAGGATTTTAAGTCTATTTTTTATGTTTGGGTTTGATAATGTAGCATCTCGACGCATGTTATCTTTGTTGCATTTAAATTTTGTCTTTATATGATAAATATATATATATATATAAATGCACATTGTGATGCTACAAATTAAATAGAGTAACTTATCATGTACTAATTAATTGGTTGGTTTGCATGCATGGATATTTAGATTCACGTGATTTAAAGTAATTTGCAGAATATTATTGATTAATGTCAACCGCTGGACCTAGAATTTATGCACTTTGTGATGCTACAAATTAAATAGAGTAACTTATCATGTACTAATTAATTGGTTGGTTTGCATGCATGGATATTTAGATTCACGTGATTTAAAGTAATTTTCAGAATATTATTGATTAATGTCAACCGCTGGACCTAGAATTTATTTAGATCATCATTGCTACACTGTCACAAAAAACTTTTTATTTATTTAGAATGAGAATATAAATGAATATATAGCAAAACCTCTGAATACTGAATTATTTTATTTAAACGTTAAAATATTTCAAAGCACACTTCAAGGAAAGAAACTTATACTTTTTACTAAAAAAAATAAACAAAATAGTACAAGATATTTACTTTATATCAATTTTAATTTGGTTTCTTTCTCAATGTAGTTAACAATATACCAATCATGTGGATAAGAAATGGCTTTTGCGACTGCCACTGCTTGTGTGATTGCAAACACTCCAAACACCGTTGGGGAGCAGAAATGAAGGATATTCATAATGAAGGATTTCTGTTTCCAGTTATATTTACTATGTTATTTATCGTTTAAAATGTGTCAAAAAGACATACTCTCCATGTTTCAGTATTTCTTGATGATGATAAATAGTAAAATAATAAAAATGAAGGGAGATTAAAAAAAAAAAAAAGTAAGAGTTTCATACTCAAGATTTTTTTTAAATTTTGGGATGGGATCTCATATACAACAAATTTTATGAAATCTAGTGTTAGATTTTATTTAACACAGAAAATAAAAATCCAAAAAATGCTTGAACTAAGTCGCTGGGAATATCTAATTTAAACGGGAAAAAATTGTACAACGAAGAGGGATGGGATTCTTTCTGAAGGAGTGAATCATTTTCCATAAATGGGAATAATTTGTTACCATAAAGCAGAGATGATTGCAGCATGGACAAACTGGGCTGTTTCTATGGGCCTTTAGCTTTACGGGCCCCGAAATTTGGTATGAAACTTATCCAAATATGTATTTGATGGTCTCGAATAGGCTTAATTTTTTTCTAACAGTATATGAAGGCCGTGGGGCTCAGCGCCATCGCTAAGACTTTTCATTGGTGGTGGAGATAACCTTAAATGGCCAAGTCAAATTTCAGTATTTGCCAACTCGTTTTATAATTTTGCCAACTTACCACAGTTAGAAAATGTAATATAGCTCTTATTTGTTAAAAGTTTAATAATATTTCCAATTAGTTTTGTAATTTTTGCCAAGACTATCAGAAATAGAAAATATATTACAGTTTTTGTTAAAGTTTTAAACAAATTTGCCAACTAAGTTTGTAAATTTGCCAAGTGTAATAACATTCGCAAATGTTTGGAGGGGGAGGCTCCCCCCATCCCCCCTTTTAGCGAGGCTCCTGGTGGGGGTGGGGGGAGAATGAATACTAGGTCTCCCGACTAAAATTGATTTGAAGTTATCACTAAAAGTAATAAATATTTTTGATACCTTAGGACATATATGATATCACATAAATACATATTTAGGTGAATATATATATATATATATTATCCTATTCTAAAACTACAAAATACTCATTACAATCATCATAAGGTCAAAACTGATTTAAAATATCAGCTTTATGAAAACTTCGTACCCAATTTGGGCTACCCTAAAATCAGAGGATAGAGAAGCATCCCAGTTTTCCCATGCTGCAATCAGCTCTACTGTATGGTAATAAATCAGGGTTGCAAAAAAGCCGGCTAAAATTTAAAAAAAAAAAAAAACAGGCCGGTGGCTTTTATTGGTTTTAACCGGCTTTTTTTTTTTGGCCAAAATTGGTTTTTTTTTGCCATAATTGGCTTTCATATAATGAAGCATTGTAATTATAAACTACACATTTTAAAATATTTTCAATTAGTTTTAATGCAATTTGATTGATTTAGAGTTTAATAAGTAATCCAATTTCTCAGTTATGAGGACATTAATACAGGAATAAAACTTAGATAATTTTGCTAGTGATTTGTTGTCAGAATTGCAAATAAATTGCAGCTAAATTTTAAAAGAGCAATACCAACTGCCATTTTTTTCATTTTTACTGCTTTATAAAATTAAAGAGGACAGTGGTTACTTAGTTACATGTTTCATTACTTAATTAATTTTAAGAGCCAAGTACAATATACAAGTCTTATTTTATTTCTAGTTAAAATTTAAAATTATATATAGTCATATTAATAAAAACACCATTTCTCACTATTAAAAACATTATGAATAGAATATGCATGAATATGTTTAGCAACAAGCTTTTCAAAATTTTATTTAGAGATTGTTTTTCTTGTTTAAATGCTCTATTTTTTATACACTTATGTACCACTCTCCTCAAATATTACATCCTTTCTAATTTCTCTTTTAACATATTATAACTTAATCTCTGCATATGGACACATAAGAATATTTCCATTTTGATGTGCTACATTTTGTCATTAATTAAATATAATCTTTAAAATGTCTAGTATATGTGGAACTATGTAATATAGAATTTCAAAACACCAGTTTGGAGCCTAACTTATATTCTTTTCAGTGTTTATATATATATATATATATATATATATATATATTCCCTTTCAGACATGATGCCTTCACAGTTACCTTCTAGAAGTTATTTATTTGACAAAATTTGACAAAATTTAATAGAAATCCATTACTTCTTTTAGTAAAAAATATTTATAGGTGTACTAAAAATTAATTGATCCAAATTTAAAACAAATTAACTGTAAACCAACTTCAAAAAATAAAAACCAGCTTTTTTCAATGAAAGCCGGCTTTTTTTGGCCTGGCTAAAAGACGGCAACCCTGTAATAAATTATTCCCACTTATAAAAAATGATTCATTGTGGTCAAATATGGTTGCGTTTATGGCTTAGAAAGAAAAGTGGTCAAAGATGGCTTCATATTGGAGAAAAAAAATAACGGCTCAAAGATGGCCGCAATTAAGACATTTGAAATGTCTGAAATTCAGACACAAGAAGTGTCTAAAAATTTTAAGACATTTTAAAACGTCTGAAAATCGAACACTCCTGTTTCAGACACTTAAGTGTCTGAAATTCAGACGCAAGAAGTGTCTTAAAATTTTCAGACATTTTAAAACGTCTGAAAATTTAACACTACGTTTCAGACACTTAAGTGCCTGAATTTCAGACATTTCAGTTTACACTGCACTTTTTGTTTAATTCTTAGCAACCAGTATATTTCTATAGAAGTATTAATCCTGTAAAAATTAGTCAAAACATAACGTTAAAAATCTATCTTAAAATTTATGGTGTCTAATATTTAATATAAGAGTAAAAAAAAAATTCTAAAAAAAATAATTTATGCATTTGAGGGCAGAATTGGCAAATTTGTAATCTCAATTATCCGCATTGAAATTACAAGTTACTTGCATGTAATTGGTTATAGTTAGACACATTTAAACGCAGAAATTTCACACACATAACGGAATGGGGACATTTCCGAATACAAGAACGAACTGCAAGAAATTTTTATGCATTTAATTTTAACTATAAATAATTACGCGCAATTGACTTGTAATTACATTGAAGATAATTGCAATTACGAATTTGCCCAACTCTGTTTGATGGTTAAGTTTTATAAAATAAAAAATTATATAAAATAAGGTATTTAGATTCATACTTAAAATATTACTAATTTGCAATATTTTAGTTTTTACTTGTATTGCACATATGCAACATAAGAAAAGGTTGTACGAAAAATGTATCTCTGATTTTGTTCATTATTTTTCCTGCATTATAAACGTTTCAAAGAATCATATGCACATTTTCGAAACAAAATAAAAAATCATGCATTTAAGGGTTAATTAAATAATGATAGTATTATCATATTTAAAATTTATGTAATTTATAACTATTATAAGTACGGGTATCGTTGCTAAATATTTTCTTTAAAAAACTGATATGCTTCATTTACGAAAATATTAACGAAAATTGGCAAAATACCAATCATTATCTAATCAAGCTAATTTATAAATGTTAATTTAAGAGGAAAACTTTCAATTGTTATACTTCCTTAAACGTTGTTGTTAATCATTTTAGAAGGTATTCAGTGTCAAAGTATTTGCTTTTGTACAAATTACAATGTTAAAATTTTTATTTGGTCTAAATTATGAACCACACAATTAGATATGTGTAAAATTAGTCATTTTTACATAACATAGCAAGGGAAATCATATGTATGTTTTACAGGAAATTGACTCACTCACAACAAAGAAACATATACAAACAAAGAAACAAATATATTTGAATAGGAGATTGATCACTTGTATCTTAAACGCAAGATACCACTACAATATATATATATATATATAAGCTTGTTTTATGGCGTCAGATGCCGCCATCCAAAGAATCTACAACACTCCTTTTCCATTTTTTCCGGTCGGGCTCATTCCTCGAGCCCTCATACCCCCTCTATCTCTCATTGCCTTTGCAACAGTGTTGCCAGATTGGGGACTTTTTTTCTCCCCAGAGTGTTGATTGTCACTACTTTTTTGAAATAGAAATATTCGACGTATTTAAAAATAGGTTAAAAATTCTGATTTATAAAGCGAATTATACTATTTTAAAAAAGTGGTGACAGTCAAATAATCTGAATTAAAAAAGTCCCCAATTTGGCAACGCTGCTTTGCAATATCATCCATCCAGTTCTTTCGTGGTCTTCCACGTTTCCTGTTTTTATTTGTTTTATAGTTGAATGTGATTTTGGGTAGTCTTTCATTATTCATTCTTTTAACATGACCATACCAGATTAATTGCTTTTTTTAATATCATCTGGTATGGTTCCCTTTCTTTTCATCATATCTTTGGTTCTTTCCTTTCTTATCCTTTCTGTTCTTGATACTCTGCATGATCCGCTTAGGGCATCAATTTCTGCTACCACTACAATAAAATTATAATAATCCAATTTAATATACTCTAAAATATACATGTGAAAATTAGTCAATATTACATAAATATATGTATAAAGGGCATAGCCGATTAAGCATTGGAAACATGCCTTTCAATCAAATTTCCTGATTTTTTTCCCATATGTGGCTATATATCTGACAATATATTTCCCCTATTATCACCCTACAAATATTGATATTTAATGAGATAAAAATATTTTCTCGATTTTTTAAAAAACGGATTTTCTCAAATACTGCTGCACGGAATTTCATGCCATTAATTGAGGATATACAGTTACCAAAGATGCATAACTAGAAATTTTTGTATTACTTTTTTTATATAAAAACTGTGTGAAATAGTGAAATAAAAATTAAAAAAAAAATAAAAATCTTATCTTATGGTTATCCAAAAATTACCATTTTCTTGTAAAAATTCCCCATATGTGCCCGTATTTCTATATAAATAACGAAAGTTTGCATTTGGTACTACATATAAATATTTACAAAAATGTATATTAAAATTATTGAAATTCATTTTAAGGCGTTATTTGGGGCGGAGCTATTTAACTTCCAAACCCGAAGAATTTTTGTAATAAATAATTACAGAATTGCTCTATTTTAAATTTTAGTGAACACATGAGCAGCATTCTCAACGCTGTCGATATCAAAATGAACATGAAGTTGAAAACATGGCTTATATGCTTAACGGAATCTAAAATACATCAGTTGACATATTGTCTGCTGACTTTGTTCCAAAAATTCTTCGGATCTCGAAGTTAAGTAGATCCGCCCCAAATAGCGCCTTAAAATGAATTTCAATATTTTTTGTATACATCTTTGTAAATATTTATATGTAGTCCAAAGTAAACTTTCGACTTTTATATAGAATATACGGGCACTTACGGAGAATTTTTTACAAGAAAATGGTAATTTTCGAATAACCATAAGATATGATTTTTATTTTATTTTTTTTTATTTCGTTATTTCACACAGTTTTTATAAACAGAAAATTATACAAAAATGCCAGTTATACATCTTTGGTTTCTATATACCCTCAGTTAATGGCTTGAAATTCCGCGCAGCAGTTTTTGAGAAAATCTGTTTTTCAAAAAATCGAAAAAACATTTTTATCTCATTAAATATCAAGATTTGCAGGGTGATAATAGGTGAAATATATTGTCAGATATCTAGCCACATCTGGAAAAAAAAAATCAGGAAATTTCATTGAAAGGCATGTTTCCACTGCTTATCCGGCTATGCCCTTTACCTGCATTTATGTGTGTTTATCGCCCTATGACGGTTTATGATCCTATAACATACTGTCACTACCTTACGTTTTTTTGTGCCGGGGCATTCCACATCAAATCAGGCAGTAAAATAGCAATATGCAACCCACCATCACAGATTTTAATGAAACTGAGTATGTTTGTACTTACTATTAAGATATGATCACCAGTAATTTTTTTTTTTTTTTTTTTTTTTTTTTTTTTTTTTTTTTTGCTCCTTGGTGTAACAGTTTCTGAGAAAAAAGTTGTCAAAATTTTGAAAACTGTCGTCAGTTGGCATTGTTGACAGCTCGGTTTTCAAATGTAGCATGTCATAAATATAATCATATTTAATATCTACTCTGCAAATCATCTTCAAATAATTTATGCATAATATATATAGGGTACGCAGTTTATGAAAAAAAAATACTCTTACGCTTATAACATTTTAAGTGTGTCTAAAAAAATGTTTAAACTTTGAAGTCGTGAATTTTTTATGAAAAATAATGCATTAACAAAAAAAGCATTATCAACAAAAGGTGGTATTTTTATTAAGTTTATTTTTTGTGGGGCATATACTTAAAGGTATCCTTTACCTGATTCCGAAATAAAGATAGTGGGATTTGGTGTTTTTATTAGTATTTCCTATTTAAAAATATTCTGAGGCGCATTTCAAATCGAATCAAGCAGAGTCATTCCATGTAGTTCCCCTAAGCCATTTAATTCACTGTCACAAATTTCAATGAAAATGGGTATGTTTATAGCTCATTTTAAGACGTAATCACCTTTAATTTTTTTGATTCCAAGTAAAATATTTTTTTTTATATAAAAAAAAAATATCAAAATTTTGAATTTTTTTTTTTTTTTTTTTTTTTTTTTTTTTTTTTTAAACGACAGTTGTATATCCAAAGACTGCATTTAAAAAAAAATGTCATTTCAATATAAAATGACTAAATAAGTTTCAAATAATGTATAGGTGACAAATAATGTAGGCAGATTATTATTTTTTTTGTTTTTTGTCATGTTGAAACACTAAGAGTGTCTTCAATCTTGTGAATTTTTAAAATCAAGAATTTTGTGAAAAATAATGAGTTAATTAAAAATTTATTATTAACCGAAGGCAGGGTGTTATTAATTTTTTAATTGTACGTAAAAATATCTTTTAAGGTTATAAAATAAAAATAGAGAAAATATGCGAAAAAATTATCAAAGTTTTGGAAAATTGCCACGAGTTGCCATTAATGATTGTACAAATTTTAAAGGCATAATTTTATATATAAAATCATATTTCAAAAACTAATAACGAAATCTTCTTCAAATAATTTAGACAAAGTAAATAAGGTACGTAGATTATGAAAAACATGTTGCTGTAATGTTAAAAAATATTTAAATGTGTCTAAAAATTGTATAATCGTTGAAATCAAAAATATTTTACAAAAAATAATGAAATTATTAAAAAACCTTTATCAATCAAAGGCGGAGTTTCTATGACTAATTTTTTAATTTTAATTTGTATATAATACTACATTATAACTGGATCTGAAATAAAAATAATGGGATTTTGATTGGTTTTAGTAGTATTTAAATCATATTTAAAATTAACAATATTTTCAGATATAAAATTTATCCAATGTATCATCCCTGGAAATATTTTTATTTATACATTTATTTTATTTATCAAATTATCTTTTATGTTCGCTTCTGAAGGAAAAAATAAACAATATTGTTTTTTAGTAAAACCTCTAGGGCGAAGAGCAATTATCCCTTTCCAAAAAAGAGACAAATCACTTGTTCCTCACCTCCCAATAGAAATTTTCAAAATGACACCCCTAATCTTTAAACTCATATTTGGATTACATTGAGCTGCTAATATTGAAAGAATACCAAATTTCACTCTTTTGAAGAAAATTTTGATATATTGTGCTTTAAAAAAAGCAAAAAATGCATAATCCATTATATTTATACCCTTCAAATAACTACATCTAAAAAACTATTTAAAACTAAATAAGATGCATTTTTGTATTTTTATTCAATTTCTAATGATATTTGATTTATTTCATCACAATATTGCTGAAAGATTGATTTTTAACATATATATATGTATGTATATATGTTAAAAATCAATACACATATATTATATATATGTATGTATATATATCCCTGTTCCCAAACAAATTATTAAAAAATTATTCATTTATGTTTAATAAAGCATATATATTATTTATACACTTATAGAGAATACATATGGTAAACTTTATGATATTATGTCAATAAGATCTTAAAGTAAAGAACTTATCTAACAGTATGTAAGGAAAATTTAACATATGGTGTAATGACAACAAAATTTTATAATAGTTTTACTTAATTTGGATGAAAGAAAAAAGCGTACACGTTTATATTTTATTGAGGTACAGGTGAAAATTTCACAAAGACATTCCTATCTCAACAACAACTGAGTATGTCATATTCACACTACAGCTGATTTTTTTTTTGATCTTTCGGGTTTCAAGGCAAATGGTCATGAATTAGTCAGTTTTGTTAGAAGTGTCATTGAAGTGAACATATTAGGTTCACTAAGTTTTTTTTTTTTAATTTGTTTTGATTGACTCGATGAACAACAACATTTAAAGCGACCATTTCATGTATTTTCAATAAAAAGCTGATTTTTAAATTCATAATGTTGTTTAGTTATTATTATCGTCTTAAGATAATAAATTGGTTTTAAGATTTTTAAATGTAGTTTATTTATTATTTGAACAACAAACTATTTTTCAATAAGAGTGGGCTGTTGATTTTAACTCGGCTGTTGAGCAGTGTAGTGTTGGTAAAGGGACTGGGACTATGTGTCATAAAACTAGCTGTACATGAGAGGTGGAAATAATTACAAAAGAATCCATTGTAATTACTGAAAAACAGACTTTGCCTCTAAGGGGTGGTGTTTTTAAATTTTAGGGGATAAAATTGGTATTTTACTGGTACTTATTAACCCCTTGAGGGGCACCGGTATATATTATATACCACCTACGATTAATGAAGTTTTACACCAGAAAAATTTTATTAAATTTTACTTTCCTAACTTTGGTGAAAAAAAGCCGTAAAATTGCTTTTACTTATTTTGAAATAGAATTTTTCAAAGATTCCGCTGGGAATTCAGCATTTCACAAACGTAATTGCTTGCCCCTCAAGGGGTTAAAGGAAAGCTACGTCCCATGTCATATGTTCATGTGACAATCACTTTATTGAAGGGATGGTAATTTCAAAAGATGAAGAGAGTAAAAATAAGTAAAATTTGTGCATCCATAAGATTCTGCGAGAATATTTACTGATCTCCAGAAACGAAAGAAAATGCATTGCATATATCTTTATCTCAATTGATTTCTTGTGTTAGCCAATCCTACAACTAGAAAAAAAGGGAAAATGTATTATTTTAAAGGAAAGAAAATACTTTCTGCCCATTATCTATTTAATTTGACATGTTTAGAAAGTGAATTTTCATACATTTATTATTTTTACTGTAACAAAGAGTAAGCCTTTTAAATATTATTTAATTTAATTTTTATTGCTGTAAATAATATTTGTTATTTTATTATTGTATATATTATATTTATGCATGAAAATATTACACTATATTTTAGTCATTATAGTACATCTTAGCATGAAAATCTTCAATATTTATAATTAAAAATTCACATTTTATGAAACTTTTGTTAAAATTGCTCATATTATCACTATTTTTATAACCATTTAAAATATATTTTTACGTACAATTAAAAAAAATAATAACACCCTGCCTTCGGTTAATAATAAATTTTTGATTAACACATTATTTTCCACAAAATTCTTGATTTTAAAAAATCACAAGATTAAAGACACTATTAGTGTTTAAACATGACAAAAAAACAAAAAATAATATTCTGCCTACATTATTTGTCACCTATACATTATTTGAAACTTATTTAGTGATTTTATATTGAAGTGGCTTTGTGTTAATGCAGTCTTTCAATATAGAAATGTCATTAAAAAATTTTTCAAAATTTTGATATTTTTTTTGTCTTGAAAAATATTTTACTTAGGATCAAGAAAATTAAAGGTGATTACGTCTTAAAATGAGCTATAAATATACCCAGTTTCACTGAAATTTGTGACAGTGAATTAAATGGCTTATGAGAACTGACATGGAAGGTCTCTGCTTGATTTGATTTGAAATGCGCCTCAAAATATTTTTAAATAGGAAATACTATTGAAAACACCCAAAATCCCACTATTTTTATTTCAGAATCAGGTAAAGGCAGATTTGCCAAGTCTCCGGCTTTCTGCACATCACTATTATCTTAGAGAAAATCTGGTTATTTTAAATCGCTCAAATGTTCCAATTAAATAACGCAATATTTTCTGTAATAAAATACTGGTATCCAAAAAGCCGGAGACTTGGCAGCTCTGGGTAAAGGACACCTTTAAATATATCCCCCACAAAAAATAAATTTAATAAAAATACCGCCTTTTGTTGATAATGCTTTTTTTTAATACATTATTTTTCATAAAAAATTCACGACTTCAAAGTTTAAACATTTTTTTAGACACACTTAAAATGTTATAAGTAACAGAATTTTTTTTTCATAAACTGCGTACCCTATATATTATGCATAAGTTATTTGAAGATGATTTGTAGAGCAGATATTGAAATATGATTATATTTATGACATGTTACGTTTGAAAACCGAGCAGTCAAGAATGGCAACTGACGGCAGTTTTTCAAAATTTCGGCAATTTTTTTCTCAGAAACTATTTCACCGAGGAGTAAAAAAAAAATACTGGTTATCATACCTTAATAATAGGAACATACACGCGTAGTTTCATCAAAATCTGTGATGGTGGGTTGCATGCATGTCTGAACTGACATGGAATGGCTCTGCCACAAAAATTTTATAGTAAATTTTACATTTTGAAATCGCCGTAATCTACCGATTAAATAAGGCAAGAATTTCTATTCAATTTTTGTAATACAAAAAAATCAGAAATGCTGGAAGCTATGCTATAAGTTAGATTTAGAAAAACATACTCCCTACTATGTCGCAGATAATAAAATTTCCCTTTCTTTTATGATAAAAGCATACCAAGTTGTGATAATATGAATTTTATTACTTTTAACATGGGTCGCATTATACAGGGAAAATTTTATTGTTCCTACCAGAACCCTTAATGAGTTACTTCATGATAATTTTATTTAACGTATTTTAAAGGAAGGTACGATGAAGATATTATTTTCAAAATAGTGGTAGGAACAATAAAAGATTCCCGACAGAATGCGACCCCTGTTTTAAGCATCTTCACACTAAATGCATACTTTTCCATTTTTAGTGCTAGAAAATAATAACAAAATTTAATGTTCAATAAAAACATTTGAAACATTTTTGTAATTGGATGTATACCTTTAAAATGATGGTTTAGGAATGGACGGTATACCCAATCTGGGTTCGAGGCTGAAATCAGTCACGTGATACCGGTAAATGACCCCAAGAAGTTCAAACTGATAAGAAGGGAAGCAACTACTCCTTTAACCCATGAGCTGTTTCATTGGCTGACGGTGATTTACATTACGTCTATGGAGTCTTTCCTTCTTTATGTTAGAAGTTCTTTAGCTTGACCACGTGATCGTGATGTCGATGAAATATCCTCGATTAGTCAGTATGAAGAGTGAAAGAGTTATAGCATATCTTCCTTTTTTTTATTAATGTTCTTCTATGTTTGTATATACTGGGAATTGATTAGTTTTAATGACTTATCAGAGAGGAAAAACATATACGTTCTCAGGAAATTGACTCTTAAAAACATGCAAACAAAGAAACATAGATATTTGAATATGAAATTGATCACTCAGATCTATAACATAAGATATCACTACAATAAAATTATAATAATTCAATTTAATAGAGGGAAAGGTCCAAATACCGGCTACTAGGTGTTCTGAGAACTGAGCGCAGTGCAGCCTAGCGGTGATAGGCACAGTTTGTAACTTTAATTGAGAGAAGAAAGTTACGAAAAGTACGTCGCTGAAGTCTGTGTCATTTACAAATAGTAAATGCAAAAGTGTCAAATCTACGTAATCTGGTACATCAAAAGTTTTTCAGATATGTGTTTCTCATTTTTTAAAAATATACTGATCGTATATTAGCTTGAATTGCTGATTAAGTTATTTTCTAGACATATTTAGCTCTCAATTGCCACGCGCACATTATTGGTATGAGTAATACCGGTTTTAACTTAAACATAACAGTGGTCCAAATACCAGCTACCTAGAGTGGTCTAAATACCGGCTAGCCGGTATTTGGACCTCTCTCGGTTGCTCTGCTTGCAGGGGAGGAAAATAAATTAATTTAAATAGCTCTATATTTAATAAATTATTTTAAATGGTTCAGAAATAGTTCCAGTCCCATTTCGCAATATGAAAAACCTTCAGGACCGACACTGGTTACCGGATCACTTTCCAAAAAAGCGCTGTTGGACACTACAAAATTGCCTGTAATAAATGCGAAGAGAAAGAAAAAATCACGGAGTAAACCAGGCGAAAAAGGCAGAAATTTGATTTTAACCCTCTCCCTGCGCAACCCGAGATTTCCTCGGTGTTGTATTTTTTCCATCTAATTAACCCTCCTTGTTTATTCCCACCAGTTTTTTATTGTAAATTTTGCCTTACTTAATCGGAGCATTTTACCGTCTAAATTAGACAAAAAATTTTGTTTTGAAAAAGAAAAAACAGTACGGTGACAAAAGAATAAAAATCCTTAAAAGACACTCGTCGCGAAGGGGTTAAATACGCAATTTTTGAAGCTATTTTGATAAAACAATAACGCAGCGAGAGGGTTAAAAAAGTGAAAAAGGAAAATATCCAACAGATGAAGATGAAAAATTTGTGTTTTCTGCATTGATGCTTTCTCTGTGGACAAGAAGGGGGGGGGGCGGAGGGGATTTTGGGTTCAATGTTAAGAATGCGATATGTGGGCTGATAGAGACTATACCGACGCAGAGAGGGATATTATGTTTTTGTTTTTTCAGATAAAATAATTTTCATTTCAATCGGAAAGTTTTTTTTTTTTTTTTTTTTTTACACGTTAAAAAACAAAATTAGAAACATAATGGGAAGAAGACTGTGAGAGATAGTCGTAAAGAATTTTAGAAATTTGACAAAAATACTTATTTATTAAAAATTGCGTATTTTTTCTGTGCATAAGAAATGTTATTGATCAATACAATTTATTAAAATAACATTCTTATTGCTTAATAATTGTCACTAGCTCTATTTGTGTGATCTTTTGGAAAAAACTTAGATGGCCGGTATTTAGACCCCATTTTAAAAACTCAAAATTTGAAGACTTTCGGAATTTTGCTTTTTATAAACAGAAAACACCTTTTAAACTGATTTTTTTTATCTAAACAGGTGTAAAACATGTCAAGGTACCCTGCTGTCACTTTTTATTTTATTAATTTTGAAAATTGTATGATCTAGATTGAAAACAAAAGTGGTAGTCGGTATTTGAACCTTTTCCTCTACACTCTAAAAATAAATTTGAAAATTAGTCATTTTTACATAAATATACCCAACAAAGTGGAAATTGCTAGCCAGCAGCAAGATAGGTGCTGGCAATAATGGAGAAGTACTGGCTTAGGTCTACCACTTCATGGCCACTGCTGGACAGCTTCAGTCAACTTTTCTGTTGGAAATCATCAGGTAAAAGTCTGATCGGCCTCTGTTTTATCTCATGCGCTGGCCCACCACACCATGGAAGCACTGTAGAAAAAGGGCCGGATTGAAGTAATGTGAAGGCATACCCAAAGACTTTTAAGATACATAGACCAGCAATTCCCATTCAAAAGCATTCGAAATCATGGCAGCCATCTGAAGTAAATTGAAACACCTGAACCGCGAGGTTTGTACGTCAGCTCTGAGTTATTTACTATTAAGGGCTATGGCTGAAATGAGCTTTAAAAATTAATTTTTATCAATATACAGGGTGTCTCAAAAGGTCGTTTAAAAACTTAACATGCTGGTCTGTCATATCAGGAGGAGCAAGAGTTACATAGGAACTTCTGTTCGAAAATGCAAACTGCGACCGCTAGAGGACGATGAGCGCAGGTGTGGAGAGGAAGAAAGAAAGGATATCGAAAGAGGTATTAATATGACTTTTATTAAAGAACATGGTTTAATTTACAGAAGGTGTTCAAAATTCCCTCCATTCACCGCAATGCATGCTTCACAACGTCGACGCATGGATTCTCGGCCCCGTTCAAAATGGGCAGGTATGTCACATAAACGTGCCACCGCTTCCACGATCCTGGCGAGGAGATCCATGTCCGATGTCACAGGCATCTCGTACACCATGGACTTCATGTGATGCATATCGGCCAATTCTGCGTTACTAAACCGATTCATCCTTCTCCTGCAACGTCCTTGCCTGAAATTATTACGCTTCCCACTCTCCCGTAAGCCTGCATTCATCGCCCTCTAACGGTCGCAGTTTGCATTTTCGAGCACAAGTTCCTGTGTAAATCTTGTTTATCATGATATGACAGACCAGCATGTTAAGTTTGTAAACGACTTTTTGAGACACCCTGTATATGAAGTTTATGACATTTTTTTTTTACATGAAGCTTTTTTTTATATTTAAATATGAGTTATAAATATTGAATTTTCAGAAATAAAGTTAAATAAGGCGATTTATTAATAATTTTATGACTGGTATGTTTGAAAAGGGGTATGTAATTTTAACTTGCCTTATAAACCGAAATAAAGGCGAAATTTATATGGAAACAGATAGTTAAAGATTATAATTCTACCTTTTTTTTATGTATGACTTACAAAACTAACTGGTAGGGACGTTTAGATTAAAGGTAGCAACTGTAACATAATATAGTAATTTACAAAATTTTAAATTATTTGTAAAGAAATCTACGTTTTTTAAACTAATTTTTATGCAAAAAGGTAATTTAAAAAAATGCATATTAACGAAAGTAACACTATATTTTTAGCCTTGGAGGATGTTTATTGAGATACTTACCTGCTATACGAAAATAAACAAAAAAATTTATGAATAATAAAGTATTTTTTTAAAAAGGGCCTAAATGAAATAGGGTAGACTGTTAATGATCTGCAATAAATAAATACCCTGATAAAAGCATTTTCTTAGGTAAATTAAAATATAAAGCACATATATAGCCTTACAACAGCTGTGATAAAAAATCCTCAGTTAAAGTGACAGTTTGCCGGTCTATGTATCTTAAATTCTTTGGGCATACCACTGCTGGCCTTCTGCTGGCCATCCCTGATTGGCCAGCTGCATTCCGCACGGACACTTTTGTACTGGTTTAAGTAATGGCGCCATTGCACTTTACGCTGATGGCAGTGCTGGCTGCCGTCTTTTTTCCAGCTGATGGCCCACTATTTCTTTCTTTGCTGGGTATGTTTACATTCGTAATATTACACTTTTGTCGTAAAATTTACACACTTGTAAATATTTACCTGCATTTATGTGTGTTTATCGGCTTAATGGAAGTGTGTAATTTGTTATCCTTCAAAAAACTCAAGGTAAGTGTGCAAACGTAGAAAATTGTACGAATTTACCTGAATTGATGTGTTAAATAGAATTTACTTAAATTGCCGTGTTAAATTAAATTTACAAATTTTGTATATTACACAAATATCTGTGTATTTTGCATATTACACCGAAATATGTGTAAGAATATTACACAGATTTAAGCGTAAGAACAGTATATTACACACAAATATGCGCAGCACCGGATTATGTGTTAGAATACTAAACTGAAATGAAATGAAATATGTGTACTTATGCGAACACAATAAACATCGATACTTGTTAACTTTCCTTGTGTATAAGAAGCTCAACGGTTTAATTTGTAGGTGGTGCTTTGGAAAGTTGCAGTTCCCCAGTTTGTATCCCGCTTCGGCTAGTATTGCTTGTTTACTGTAGATTTAATTATATAGAGAATTTCTCCTCTTGAAGTAGATGTAACTATGAAATCTTGTGACTGAAACTGATAGAATCAAATACCCCACAAAAAATGCAAGTAGTACTTGCGTCACAATTTCTTTATTTTTAGGAAATTAAATTTTACAGTGTATTTATTTATATTATACATTTGTGCATAAATTCTGCATACGATTTTAACACTTCAAAATGACTGAAACAGAGAAATCACATGCAGTAAATATAATTTCAGACGATCCTGTTTCTTCTAAATTAAGGTTTTACTATTTTCTGGTCTTAACCTATTCCGGCTCGATGTCCTTAAAAAGGGACACCTAATTTTAATTCCAAAACTGACAAACGGCACCAAGAATATTTAACTAAAATTTTCCTATTATAATGTACTTGAAAAACAAGTTAGTATTTTTTAATAAATTCTTTTATAAATTGCGGTGTCAGTCCATTACTTCATCAGTTTATAAACAGAATTACTCCGAGCCGGTAAGAGCCGGTCGGGCCTTTCCGACGCAGAGCACTTCCATTGCGAAAATGTTGAAATTAAGGAATGACACCGGAATTTAAGTATAAATTTATTTGAAAATAAAAAAAAGGGTTTTCCCGTAAATGATAAGCGGAAAGTATTTATATCAGAATTCTGGTGTCCTTGTGGCATTAGGGAATCTAGTTGGGTGTTCGATATTGAGCCACAATGGGTTAAAACAAATCTGCTGGAAAGAGAACAAACACACCAAGCACACGATTTTTTTTCTTGGAAATTTCTTTTGCACCATAAAAATATTTAGTTCAAAATTTGCATCTCAATCTATAACGTTATGCACTATCAGGGTTACCACGCTACAGGGAATTTCCTGACCAGAAAATTCTTCGGCACCAGTACTTCCTTAAAGAGAATCGCTCTTTAAATAAGGCGAAATTTCGTGCGGTTAATCTAGATATATTTTTCTATAAAAAAAATACTGATATTTTGACTGGAAAATTCCCTGAAGCGTGGCAACCCAGACTATGTACACAAAATCTACCATTTTTGCATGTTACACAAATATATGTGTACTCATGTGCAATTTGCACATTAAAGTATCTATTTCAGAGTTATGTGATGAATTTTTTGACACATAAACAGGTTAATGTGTTACCATCAAAATACGCAGAATAATGTGTATTTTGAAATTGCACACCCGACTTGTGTTTTGCAATTTACTTACACGCCACTTTACACATATAGCCAAATCGTTTTTGTGTCATCAGAATACCTGTTTTAATATGTAAATTTAAGTATTTATTTTTTAGAGTATATTTCTAAGTACCTTAACATTATTAAATATTGTCTGTACATTACAATAATTATTAAATTAATGTGAAGCTAAATTTTAACCCTTTGCACTCTTTTGTCGCGACATCGTCTTTCTTTGCAAAATTTGTTTTTGGCACCTATAATAAAGGAAAATAAAATTTGCCTTATTAACCCGAGCATTTTTGAAATTGATTACTTGAAAGAAACTTCTTTTAAAAAAGTGGTGCTGATCAAATAGAATTTGTGTAAGAGACGCCGGAGTCGAAAGGGCTAAAATGAAGAGAATAGAAACATATTGTGCTCCATTGAATAATAATTTAATAAAATTCTGAATTTCCTTCATTTTTTTCCCTTTGTACCATACGTATGTACTAAGGAAATCCTTAAGAACAGAAAATCGTGTTAGCAACCCCAATGGTCATATGCCGGGGCGTTTGTACGTACTGCAGTGGATTTCTGCATGGACTCACCGGCAAGGATGTCGATACTGGATGAAACAGGTAAGAGTTTGTTTGATTGTTCAGGTTTGAGCATTTCTTCTCTTAAGTTTAGGGCTAACACCTCATTACTTCTGAAGAACTCGATCTTAGATAGGTTTATAAAAATGGAAATTCGGTCGGTTCAGAATCTCAGTGATGAGGTACTTAAAAATTGGGATGAGTTTCATGACCCTACTAGGAATATGCTGATGCACTTTTGCGGCAGGGGCGTAGGAGAGAGAAAAATCCTTTGAAACCTCTAAAAGTTTTAAAAATCGAAAAAGAAAAAGGATAGGTAAAACATTAATTCCGATGTCTTGTTATTTCGAACTCGAAAAAGCCTAAGACAGAAGCCAGCTTCTAACTGGAGCTGAAACTAAGATTAAATCAGAGGTTCTCTCAGAAATAGACAATATGGAGGATGGCAAGTCCATTATGAACTCCAAATATGGCGCCAGTAACGGTGACATTGACGAGTGTAGGGCCGAAGCCAAAATGAGCGTTCCTGACAAAGCACACTTACCTATTAACCATTTGTCTACTGACGGTACTTATAAGTACCACTCACTTTAAACTTTCATCCCACAGTGAATATTACTAATATTCTAATGGTACTTTGCAAAAGCACTCTTTTAACTCCACTTTATCTAGATATATGGCAGCAGTAGTTTTAGGTTTGTTATTTTTGCGAGGAAAGGGAATATCTTTGACACAGACGATGTATTTTGTGCCGACATTTTGTATAGATTGTCACGCTTGTCTTTTTATTGCTGCAAACACAGTAAAGGATATATGATAAGTGTTGGATTTTTTTAATGTGTTCATTATGATCTTAGAATACAGTTTAACTAGCTATTTTAGGTGAACGGTGTATTTATTTGATATAACAGTTGAATTACTCGGTGGTACGTATAAGTACCGTTACTACACTGGGTGTTGTTGGAGAAAATATTCTTGTTTACTTTTCGTCTATGTAGTTATCCGTCGTTTTCATCTGATTTAAAATATAATTACTAACATTTAGTGTGTAGTAATGATTTCCCTGGTATTTCTTTTTTGTTTAATTGTTATTTTTTATAGGAAATCGAAGAAGTTGTGGCACCGGCTCGTTTTTGCTATACTAGAAATGGTATATGTAAATTCTTATATTGCATATGTGGAGATGCGAGAAAACATGTTTTCCCTCGAATATAGACGTCCAATAACTAAAGGACTGCTAACAAGATCGAAACCTAAAAAAAAAAAAAGCATTTTCAATTCCAAAGTATTGAAATAGATGATTGGCACCAGAATTTGCAGAAAGATTTATTCTTATGTAAGAAAAAGCCTATATTTCACATGCTTATAAAATCGAAAATATTTTCTGGTGCCGTTTGAAATATTTTGTGGGTTTTCTGTTACGATATTTTAGTCATAGTGTACTGACGGTACTTTAAAGACCACTTTAATTAATTACCTCTAAATAATTAAATTTCTCACGAATGAGTATTTTTTTCATATTTATCCTTTAATTTTCATTGTAGTAACTGAAAGAAAAATGTTATATGAAAAAAAAATTGCAGAAGATCATAATGCAGTAGATAAAGGGTTAAAGTAAAAAAAAGGACCTTGAAACTCCACCGAAAACTATTAATGCATTAGAAATTTCATGTGCGGCGAATTCACAAAAATGATTGAAACTAAGTGCGATTCAAATTTTATTATAGATATTGCTGGAAGGTCTGTAAAAATCACCATCGACTCTTATACAGCACCAAAGCCAAAATTTCGGATTTGTTAAAGTAGCGAATGTTCCAATTTTATATCGTGTCAGATGCGGTTGTACCTTTCAAAGTAGTTCTTAGGGGTCTTTCCCAAAGCATTTCCCCTGACAAATTATTAATGAATTAAACGTCAAAGGAATTGATGTTACAAAAGTAACTCAAATGCATCGTAAGAAATATGGAAGAATGTTCCCACTGTTCCTCTCAAATTTACCGCGAAATGATAATTCTAAAAAGGTCTTTCAGATCACATCGTTCTTTAAGATTGCGATAGGTATTGATAAGAACAGTGTGTGTTACAAATGTCAGAAATTGTTTGATGTCGCCTGTAATTGAAACTCTAAATGTGTTGGTTGATGCGATAATCACTCATCCACAAATTGGCAGAGAAAAGCTCATGCTAATGCCGAGAACATTCCCCAGTTCGCTATAACTGCGGGGAAAAGTATCTCACTTCTTAAATGATTTTTAAAAAAATCCATTAAAATACGAATTTCGCATAACTTAAGCTGAAATTGCAAAGAAAAATTCGAATTACCTGTTGGAAGAATTTGAAAACGTTTTTAACAAATTTGTCGAGTTCCTGGACAAAATCAAAGCAGATATTACAATAGAATCCTTTTTAGAACTTGCCAAATATCTTGAATAACTTTATAAAAATATTGTCACGCAGTAGGATATTACTCGCAAAACGCTTGCTTTCATCGACGGTATGTACAAGTTTCTCATAAAGGAAGAAGGGATAAATAATAGGCTAAATTATGTTTCGTTCTAGGAGGGTTTATTATCCTCTTGGAAGTATTTGGAATTCTCTTATACATTTTGTATATAGTAAACCTTACTTTTCTAAATTGTTAAGCAAATTCCTTGTAATCTCTTGTAAATATCTTGTTATTACAATTTGTAACTTTTAACTGTCAGGAAAATTTGAATATTGCTCTTGTAAAACTTTATTATTTGCTCTGCTTATTCTCCTCTTTTAGTTGTTAGTAAAATTTTAATTGTAATGTAATGTATTGTACACTCTAAAATTGGGAGGAGTGAAAATTTCACTATTTGAAAGAGTGACAGGCATTTTTACTCTTTTTGGAGTGAATAAAAAAAAAAAAAAAACACCCCTTAAAGAGTGGAATTTTCCACCCTCTAGAAAGGAGTGAAATGTCTCACTCCTGAAAGTGTGACTTACGTATGCATTGCTTATTAACCAATCAGAACAGCAAGGCGACGACACCCTTAAAAGATAAGAAAAATGATCACTATTTCGTCCGCCATTTTAAGATTAACAGATTAGGACATCATTAAAATTATTCTTTATGGAATACATAAAATAAAGTTAAGTCTTATTTAATTTTAAGCATTTATCCGTGTAGATATATGGAATGTTAATATTATGAGCTAAATAGTTGTATGTTGTATAGAAAAAGATTGATCGTCGAGTATTCAAAAGTGATTGTGAGATTTCTTCATGAAGCGGTCTGAAATGTAATTGTTTTAAGGGGACCGGGAAAGCCGTATCTCCGCCATGTTAAATTCACCAACTTTATGTACCTTTTTCTCAGAAATGGTGAAAGATAGAGGTCGAGATATTTTAGAATAGTTTGAATAACATGCTTTACGTATTTTAACAGACCATTTTCGTTCTAAGTGAAATTCAAAACCAATTATTAATTATTTATTGAAAGTCCTTTTTAAATTAGCATTTTTGATAAGATTTCACTGCCTAAATTAAATAATTCCCAACAAATCATTAAATCCCTGTGTTAAAGTATACAGTATAACATAATATAAGTACCTAAAAAAATCTGAGTTCTTAAGTTTAATAGATATTGAAACAAGTTGGAAATTACTCGTCAAACGTGGCAAATGAGGTGGTTCGTACTTTAATTAGTTTTAGAAATATATTTTGCACCACATATTGTACTGAATGTATATTTTAGTGCAATACATAAATGCATATCCATTTCATTCTGTTCTGAAAGGCTGTAACATCATTAAAATGCACTTGAAATATTTTTTTTCCCATTGGCCGTCATGCAACGGAAATTTTGACTGTCCCTGTAATTAAACTATGCGTCCGATTTTCCTGAAATTTGAAACGAATCTACAAAATTTTGTAACAATTATATATTTAAAATTTCAGATCATTCGGAAGACTGTAACGTTATTAAAATGCACTTGCAATAATTTTTCCCATTGGCCGTAATGTAACGGAAAACTTTCCAATGTCCCTGTAATTAAGCTATACATCCGATTTTCATAAAATTTGAAATGACTCGACAAAAGTTTGGAACAATTATATATTTAAAATTTCAGACCATTCGCTTGGGTAGTTTTAGCTCTGTTATATGCGAACGCGGTGTTGAATTCAGACACTTTTCTCCGGGAGGGATTTCTGTGGCTCCGGGGGGGGGGGACATTATAGAGTTCCGGGGAGGAAATTGCACTGTTTGACCATTGAAAACACAAAATCTCAAATCTTCCGGGGGTACATCTCATTGCTCCCGGGGGGGGGATGTCAGCCCCGGGCCACCCCCTGAAATCAACACTGGGACAGACGGACTGAACGACGACTATAGGTGCTACGTATTTATATAATTACGAACGCACCTAAAAAAAGAACATAAACAGCAAAAAAATCCAAGTTTTGAGAAAAAGTCAATTAAAGATTTAAATGGCCATTAAGCTGTGAAGTACTCTTAGAAAGAATGAATAATTTCAACACTTATTTTTATATATATTTAAACATGTGTGACACGTCGTTGGAAAGACAAAAGTTTTAACTATTTAATAATATAAAAAAGTAAAAGTTGATTTTTAGGTGCGTTCCTAGTTATATAAGTACGTGTAGCACCTTTAGTCGTCCTTCAGTCCGGCTGTCTGTCCGTCTGTCCGCATATAACAGCGCAAAAAATACCCAACCGAATCGTTTGAAATTTAAAATAAATAATTGTTGCATAATTCTGTTCATTATTCTAATTCATTTCAAATTTTACGAAAATCGGATCTATAGTTTAATTACAGGGACAGTCAAAAGTTTTCCGTTACAATACGGCCAATGGGAAAAAAGTCCTTCCGGCCAGTGCCGGGAGGAAGAGGTAGCTTTCATATTCCTTATTTTTTAAAAGCAAGTTTATATTATTCAAACACACTAAGCTCAATTTAGTGGAAACCGATTATAGGAGATTCAATACTAATTTTTATCAATACTAAATCATTATGAATGAGAATTTCTCGAAATTAGTCAGCTTTATCCAAGCTGCTTTTATTTAAAGTAACTTATATTTGTTTGCCAAATTCGGCGATATATTGAAGTTCCTGCCATTTTAAGAAAACATGGTGGATAAGGCTAACAAGTGAACTTGGTCGAGACCTTAGTAATTCCTGTGCACATGCTCACTCACATAGGAATCGGTTGATATATACAAGTGCTGTCGCAGGTCAAAAATTAGATTTTTCGAAATGTCACCCACATTAGTAATTGAAACTGATATATCTGAGCTATTTTTTAAGATAAAGACAAAACAAAAAATGCTCCAGAATCCTTATATCATTGTCAAATACTTAAGAAAGAAACCTTTTTCAATTTCTAATTTTTTTTTTGCACCTCACTTTAAATATATTTTTTATTGAATTTAATATCCTCCATTTTGAAACAAGATGGCTGATGAAGCTGGCCAGCGAACTTGGTAGAGGCATTACGATACATTATCCACATGCCTTCTTACATCGAAATAGGTTAATAAATACGCGTGTTATCACGTGACAAATATCAGATCGTTTCAAAATGTCAGCCATGATAGAAATTCAAAGTGCTATAATTCAACCATTTTTTAAAGATATATATGAAACAAAAACTGCTCCGGAATCTTTGCATCAAGGTCAAACACATAAAAAAAAAATCTTTTTCATTTTTCAATTTTTTGATAACTTATTTTATATCTAAAATTTAAAATTTTCATTAAATGGCAGCCCTTTTGAAAAAAGATGGCGAATGAAGCTGGACAACGAACTCGGTCGAGACATTGGTATGTACTATGTCCACACTAAGTTACATCCAAATCGGTTCATAAATACGCCTATTATCGCGTGACAAAATCAGGTCGTTTCAAAATGTCAGCCACAATAGAAATTCAAAATGCTACAACTCAGCCATTTTTTGAGATATAGACAAAACAAAAACTGTTCCGGAATCTTTGTCTTAAGGTCAAACACATACAAAAAATCTTTTTCATTTTCCAATTTTTTGGTACATCATTTTAAATTTAAAATTAAAAAAAAATTTAATGGCCGCCATTTTGAAACAAGATGGCGGATGAAGCTGGTAAACGAACTCGGTCGAGACATTGGTACGTATTATGTATACACCAAGGTACATCCAAATCGGTTCGTAAATCCGCCTGTTATCGCGTGACAAAAATCAGGTCGTTTCAAAATGTCAGCCACGCTAGAAATTCAAAGTGCTATAACTCAGCCATTTTTTAAGATATAGACGAAACGAAAACTGCTCCGGAATCTTTGTATTAATGTCAAACACATAAGAAATTTTTTTTTTCAATTTTCAATTTTTTGGTACCACATTTCAAATTTTAAATTTTTTTTAAAAATTTAAATGGTCGCCATTTTGAAACAAGATGGCGGATGAAGCTGACCAACGAACTCGGTCAAGACATTGGTATGTATTATGTATACACAAGGTACATCCAAATCGATTAATAAATACGCCTGTTATCGTGTGACAAATATCAGGTCGTTTCAAAATGTCAGCCAGGCTAGAAATTCAAAGTGCTATAACTCAGCCATTTTTTAAGTTATAGACGAAACAAAAAATGCTCCGGAATCATTATATCAATGTCAAACACATAAGAAAAAAATATTTTTCAATTTTCAATTTTTTGATAACTCATTTTAAATCTAATATTTGAAATTTTCTTTAAATGGCAGCCCTTTTGAAACAAGATGGCGAATGAAGCTGGCCAACGAACTCGGTTTAGACATTGGTATGTACTATGTCCACACCAAGTTACATCCAAATAGGTTCTTAAATACGCCTATTATCGCGTGACAATATCAGGTCGTTTCAAAATGTCAGCCACAATAGAAATTGAAAATGCTATAAATCAGCCATTTTTGAGATATAGAAAAAACAAAAACTGTTCCGGAGTCTTTGTATGAAGGTCAAACACATACAAAAAAATCTTTTTCATTTTCCAATTTTTTGGTACCTCATTTTAAATTTAAAATTAAAAAAAAAATTAATGGCCGCCATTTTGAAACAAGATGGCGGATGAAGCTGGTAAACGAACTCGGTCGAGACATTGGTACGTATTATGTATACACCAAGGTACATCCAAATCGGTTCATAAATCCGCCTGTTATCGCGTGACAAAAATCAGGTCGTTTCAATATGTCAGCCAGGCTAGAAATTCAAAGTGCTATAACTCAGCCATTTTTTAAGATATAGACGGAACAAAAAATGCTCCGGAATCTTTGTATCAAGGTCAAATACATAAGAAAAAAATATTTTTCAATTTTCAATTTTTTGGTACCACATTTCAAATTTTAAATTAAAAAAACTTTAAATGGCCGCCATTTTGAAACAAGATGGCGGATGAAGCTGGCCAACGAACTCGATCGAGGCATTGGTATGCACTATGTATACACGAAGTTACATCAAAATCGGTTCATAAATACGAGAGTTACAGTGTGACAAAAATCAGATATATACACACACACACACACATATATATATATATATATATCAACTTTTGAACGGAAGGTGGTTTCCTGGTCTGGGGGTCATGATCGATGAAAATATACCAAAAATTTTTGAAATCGCTTTCCTCCGAACGGCTGCAATAGGTAGCTTTTTGTAATGAAAGCTACCTAAAAATATTTCAAGTGCATTTTTAATGATTTTACAGCCTTCCGAATGGTCTGAAATTTTAAATAGGGTAGATGTGCTAGTAATGGACACCCTTCCAGTAATGAACACCCCTTGATGTTTTTGGTTGATAAAAAATAACTAATAAATATTCAACTTTAATTAATTTTTTTTTTATAATTTCCCCTTGCATGTTTTATAAAACTAGGCTATTGTTGACACATTTAATCAAACCAATTAGGAAGCAGAAAATGATGTTTCAAAGTTTTGCTGTTTTTCTGTGAAAATCTTAATGAAGAGGCTAAGAAATGTCTTCGTTTAATTAATTTATATATTATTTATTTTCTTGAAAAATTTGAATGATTTTGGTTGAGGAGTTTGAATAGAAAACTTAGACTTTTATATACTAACGGTCATTTACGAAATTTCATTTATTTTTAAGGTTTTAAGAGGGATGTCCATTACTGGAATGGCTAATTAGTCATTTTTTACCAAAAATTTTATAAATAGCTGCTTTTAAGTTATTTTATGTGATTGATAAAATTTCAATATTTTATTCTTTTTTTATGTATGTACCTTGCTATTTTAAAATCTGGCAATCAAACCAGCTAGGAAGCAGAAAATATTGTTTAAGAGCACAGTCAGAGAGGGGCTCATAGGGCACTCCGTTTAAATAAAAAAATTAAGTTACAGAAGCTATTATTAATCTGTTTTCTGTCTTAAATTTTTCCTTATTCACCTCTGATGAAAAAAAGAAAAAAAAGTAATATTCATTTATAGGCAATACTCATGCAACTATTAAATCTGCAGATCAGTGGCCTCAAACATCAGTTCTACAGTTTTATTTTGAAATTATTTTACTTAGCATTTAAAATATTCAACTCACAATATCATTTCTTTCATATTTGTAATATTAATTATCATAAATGATGTATCAAGTAGTCTCTGGCAGATTAATTGTTAAAAATAGCGAGACAAAACTAAACACTAACATTCCAAAACTTTTTCTTATTGTTATTACCTTTTGAAATCCCCCACTGTTTCAATAATTTGATAGCTGTAATTGCCTGATATTTAGTATTTTAAACTATCCATCTAAAATAATTAAAACATTGATCTTCTGATAATTACAATAATTGATGAAAACAGTAAATGATTATCACAAATATTTTATTAATTACTGGTATCCTTATTGTTAAATTTATTTGAAAATAATTATTTTGTTTTATTAGTATGTATTCCTTAAATTCTGGTTCTAAATATAGTCATAAAAACAGTTATATTTATTACTTTTTTTATGGTGTGTCCATTACTGGAACAGAGGGTGTCCATTACTGGGCTTTTGGGTATTTTGATATATTTCTGTTATTTAAAATTAAATTTCGATTCATATTGGGAAATGAGATTATAAGAATGGTTAAATATTGTTGATAGATTAATATAATATTGAAAAAACTGGAATATAATAATTATAACTATTAATAAAAAAATTTATTTTAAACGATAATTCAGGGTGTCCATCACTGGCACATCTACCCTATATAATTGTTGCAAAATTTTGTCGAGTCGTTTAAAATTTTATGAAAATCGGATGTACAGTTTATTACAATTTATTTAATCTACAATTAATAAAAGCTTTCCGCTACATTAAGGTCAATGGGAAAAATATTTCAAGTGCATTTTAATGATGTAACAGTCTTTCGAACAGAATGAAATTGATATGCAGTTATAAAGTTCGCTAAAATATACATTCAGTACAGTATGCGATGCAAAAAATATTTATAAAATTAGTTATAGTACGATCGTACCTCATTTGCTACGTTTGACGAGCAATTTCCAATATGTTTCTATTTCCGATGTCAATCTTTTCCCATAAACATATAAAATCTATTTTGCTAATATTCACAAAATACAATATCTACGCGAATAAAAAAAATTAAATTAAATATGGTTTCCATTTTTCAGCAATAACGGACGAAAATTAGAAATCATGATTAAGTTAAGGAATATGTTTAAAAGAAAAATATATACATATTCCAGAGAACTTAAAATTTAGACACCATGTTCATATTAAATAAAACAAAAGCAAGTGACAGGGGATAATATATATATATATATATATATTATACATTCTTAATATTTAAATCATGATTAGAACTTATTTTAAAAAGATATGAGTTTATAAGCATTTTTTTTTAAATGGAAAAATTAAAAATATTTTAGAACAATAGGACTTTGCAAAAATAGCAATAATTTATGAAAAAGTATGATTTTATATTTAAAACAAAAATTAAAATCAAATCAAACATTGTTAAACATATAACATCCACCTAAAGTAATATCTTTATAGGGCATACAATAAAAGCAGACACAAAGCATAAGATTGGAATAAAATATTGTAGTTTATTTCTATCAGTAATCTAATTTAAATTCGTATGTAACTTTAACTGAATTTTTCCTTAAAAGTTCAATTATTGTTGCAAACTATGAATTAAATAAATATTGCTAATAAAGTATTTTATTCCAATCTTTACAGCGCTTGTATCTATTTTCATTGCATGCTGTAAAAGATGTGATTCTTTTAAAATGATCATAAAAGCAAAAAAAAAAAAAAAAAAGAATCGACTACATAAAAAATGAACATTCATTCCTATGAAAGAGTGACTATTCACTCCTACCAGGGGTGAAAAACCGCACTCCTTTAGCAAGAGTGAATAGTCACTCCTCCGAAAAAGTGAGTATCCACCTCTGTTTAGAGTGAATATTCACTTCCCAGGAGTGACTATTCACTCTTTCAGATAGTCAAAATTTTCACTTTTGCTCAGAGTAAATAGTCACTCTAAAGAGGTTGGGCATATTTTGACTCTGCGATAGAGTGTCTATTCACTCCTTTTTATTTAGAGTGTATGTGTAATTTAAAAGGTCCTCTTTTCTTCATGGGTCCTGCCTTCTTTTCTTTAGCTAGCTTAATATTGCCGGAACGATATGTACAATCTAGTCGCTTCAACCCGCCACATGAGTTGACAACCATAGGGAAGGGCTTAGGCCTTCGACCTACGGGAATTGTTCACACTGCACTCCGATACCTCCATCATTCTGGAAATCATCTTTATGTTTCAGTTCGTAGTTTGTTGGATATTAACAGTCAGTTTTCTCTCACTGTAGGTGCTGTGAAAGCCCCGTATTAGCTTGACTTGATCACCTCCCCATGAATACTAGGCATGAGCGCTGACACAAAAATGGCAGCTGCCGAAGGTGGATATTTTTTAACGTGTGTACGGTCCCTTATATTTAGACACCCGTATTTTTTTTTAATTTCTTTGACTTGATTAATCTCAGAAAAATAAAGCGGAATAAACTTTTAATAATTGTTGGAAGCAAATTTCATGGTACCGTACACACCCTGAAAAAAATTCGGTCCCTGCTATTCAAGGAGTGGTTACTTGATCAGGGATTTCGTCATCCACCGCTAACGCTCTTTTCAGTAGAGAAAGTACGCAGGACTAGAGACCTCTCATTTATTGCGCAGTGAGGGGTTGACCTTTATTCACCTCATCTGACAATCGCGGTTACGTGTGGTGCGAAACAAAATAGGTGATATTGGAAAAGTTATTTAACAATATCAAAAATATCATTTAATATCAAAAAAAGTTATTCTGCTATTCCAGAATAATATGTCTTTAATGACAAAGGTGGCATTCAGCAATAACCGAAAAATAGATTACTGACTATCAAAATGGGATAATAATAGATGTTGGCCAAATGACAAAAGATATTATTCACGAATGCCATTTTCAGAGGTACATATTTTTCGCAGCTGGGGATGTTTTTTATATCCATAGCTAACACCTGTCGAGATTTGGCTTTGATCACAACTAATGACTAATAGATATATCCTCTTTATTTAATTGCAAATATTCGCAATTTTTAAGTCGACGATTTCTAGGCATGATAACAATTAATTAATATATATATATTTTTTTAATTAATTTAAAAAATATACATAATTTGAAATTTATTTAAAAAAATGAACTGCAGCCTATGGTTCTTTTTACAGAAATCAATTTTTGGACGATTCAAATATGGGAATATAAATTACAAATCCATCCGTTCCTTAATTTTGAGTTATGTTTAAAAATAATACCCGCATTGCAAGCTGCTTTACAGCGATTAAAAATTATTTTAAAATTTGCAGTTCCAAATTTTAATTCTTCACAATCCTAAATTACATGTCCGAATGAATTTCTGCTTGGTAGCACAAGGTATGTCTTAATGGAAAATCTAACTATAATGCACAATTGGTGCTCGTAATGAACATTTCAGAGTTTGGTGCGATTTCAATTTGAAAACAACACCCTAGAAAAAAATTAAGTATAGCTGTAACAGTTCTGGCTCAGTGATCCATTACATGGAGAACCCAACTTGATTCTCACATGCCACAATGACGCCAGAATTCTTGTATAAATATTCTCTGTTTATTATGTATCGGAAAAATAGCGTTTTCTTATTTTCAAGTAAATTTGTATGTAAATTCCGGTGTGATTAGTTCATTTAAACATTTTCGCAGTGGAAGTGACCTGCGCCGGAAAGAGTTAATTAGTAAATGTTATTACCAATAGATTAGTACCAGTGTTGTTAGTCCTCTACTTTTTTTTAATTTTCGCTTATTTAATGACACGTTTAAAAAATCGAAAATAATACCAATTATACTATTTCAAATAAGTGGTAACAATCAAGCAATTTGAATAATCAAAAAGTAGCAGATTGGCACCAAACTCTTTTTAAACAAATATTTGCGGAACAGTTAGTTGTATGAAACGTCTTTTTTTTTTTTTCGTGATTCGTCACAAAAATCACATGGATTATTAATACATTGAGGATCATTCGCTTTACAGAAATAAACAACTTTCGTACCAAAAATTGTATTTAGTAGGGGAAAGTGCTGTATCTCTGACCATATTGTTCCTTTGACCACATAGGCTGTAGCGCCATCTAGCAGAACTTTATGAATTTTGGTGTGATTAGTGCATAGTTCCTTCACTAGAGGGCTTGTGCATCCTACTGTGAATTATTCAAGTCAAAGGGCATTCCTGTGAATAATAATAATCAATTTCCATGGTAAAAATCTAAGTATTTATTTGGTAATGTTTTGCCTAATAATATATTTTGTGCTAAGTCTTTGTTGATAGAAATAATTTGACATGCTAGCTATAGACTTTTATAAATATGGTGCGGATTATGAAAATGATTAGCCTAACCCTAAAACTGTATCATGCGTTGTAATTTGCACTAGCATGGTGTTGTACCTCTGACCATGATCAGTTGTTGTTCCTTTGACCAGTTCAAAGGTACAACACTCTTATTAAATTTTCTAAACTTTTATGACTTACTTACTACAACTGTCTTGAAATTAGTTTATGATATTTTTTTACTTCAGTTTTTCATAAATAATAATAATAAGAAAAATATGTAGACTGGGGTAACCACAGTTCATGTACCTCCTAAACTCATAGCCCTCAAAGGAAAAAAAATAAGTTAGAGAGATAACGTCTGCCGAAAGGGGAACATCTATCACTATGATTACTGCTGTTAGTGCATTCGGAAACATCATTCCCCCTTTATTTGTTTTCCCCCTGTCAACTTTAAACCATTTATGCTTTACAGAACGCCTTTTGGATCAATGAGGGCTCCAAACCCGCCATGCTGGTCAAAAGAGACCATATTCCAACATTTTCTGAAAAATGTTAGACCTAGTACTGAAAGACTAGTATTTTTATTCTTTGATAACCATGAATGTCATATTAACATACCAATAATTGTTTTAGACAAGGCTACTGGTGTGCCTAATGACGTTTCATCCACGCTGTAGCAATAAAATGCAGCTCCTTGGCAAGGGTATTTATGGTACTTTGAAAGCCTTCTATAATCAAGCTGTAAATTATTAGATGGTTGCTCAAGGAAATGTTAGAAAGCCTCTTTCAATCGACAACATTGCTGAACTTGCGGGCATAGAGGCTCTAATGCCGTAGTTCCAAACAATATTATGAAATGTTTTAAGGTTACAGGGATTGTGCCTTTCAATCATAATGCTTTCTCTGATCACGAATTTCTTGTAGCTACTGTAACAGACAGGCCGATGCTGAATGAAACTGAATTTGATAAACTATCAGCTGGTGGCGCAGCTCAAACTGACAATATCATTCCTCAATGTAGCAGTTTAAATTTATCGCACCTGAAACTGTGAAACCCCATCCAAAAGTGCAAGCAAGGAAAATGTGAAATAGGGGTCGGCATAAAGGGAAATCTCGTATACTGACTGATACTCTTGAAAAGCTAATTATTGAAGTTGAAAAAACAAACAAAAGCAACACCCTAAACGCAAGAAACACTGATATTGAATAAAATGATTTTTTTCTTCATTGTTGCGTTGTCTAATTGGCTGGTCAGAGGTACAACAACCCATGGTCAAAGGTACAACTATGTGTTGTACCTTTGACCACAATGTTATTATTTATTTGAAATGAAATTAAACATAATAAAAGTAATTCTAGAAACTTGAAAAAATTACATATGATGAACCAGATGATACAGATTATAATAAAACAAACAAATTTAATTTAGCAGTTAATCTACTAAAATTAAAATATTGCAAAGCGGTCAAAGGAACAACACCTTCCCCTAAACGTAAATAGAATAAGATCGTATAGAAACGAGTTACATTATATAAAATTTCTGTTATCAATATATTTGTACGATTTAGTTGGTCAAATCGCCCCTATGTCAAGAGGTTGAGAACTGTTTCCATAATTAAGGGAAATATTTAATAAAAAGATCATTTATTGTCATTACAGAAATCTGACTCAATAAAAATAAGGAATACATAATGAGCTATATTTTACATGATGCATTCTGAGCTCCCATTGCTTTTGAAACAGAAATTTTAAGGTTCCCAAAGGGTATTTTTATTCAACACCAATATTTTCTGAGAAAATAATTGTGGTTTGTTTTCCCAAAATTTTCAAAACGTTCTTGAAAAAGTTGCACGAAAAATATTAAAAGAAATTTTTCCTTAAATAATACTAGTATTCAAAAGTCAAACCATTTGAGTACTCCACATTACGAGCTTTCAATAAAACGTGAGTCCAACATTCCTTTTCTTCCCTAAATAAATAATTTTTTTTTGGCATCTTCAAAAGTACAAATCCAATTATAAAAATGAAATGAAATAAAATAAATGTTGTGGGAAAAAATCAAATATTTTCTTTACCGGTTATCCTTACTGAAATGTGACAAAAATACTAGAAGAATTCTAAAATTATTAATTAATACGAACATTGATGTATTTACGCCAACAGTTACAAGTTAATAATAGGGCTAAACGCATGAACGACAGATCAACGTATATTTTTAAGTTCTGATTCTGACATAAACGAATGACTAATTATTTTGGTATATGTCATAAATATTAGGCATGATAAAAGATGATTAGAATTTTATTGAAATTAACTTGAAGCTATTCATTCTCGTTATTGACAGATATTAATTGTCAAACTTTAGAAATTGTTTTCAAAAGATGGATTGCTCTAATATTAAGATGCATAAGAATTAAAAAAAATTAATGATATCTCGCCATTAATCATTAAAAACTACCCATTTATATCATAGGGGGTCTTGAGAACTTTTTTAAATATATATTTTTGTTGCAGGAAATGAATACTAACGTTTATGCTTGTTATTTTTTACCATTAAAATTTAAAGGTAAATTTTGCCCTATTTAATCGAAACAGTAATGTCAGTTTAACTTTGTTTAACCGCAATTTTGAAAAAAGCACCGTTAAATAACTGTATTAACTTTTACCGGTAACATAAAAGTTGGAAACTTTGATTCAACCCTACCCTTTATTATAGATTTTGCATATGTATATATTTATGATTAATTTTTCTGCTTTTCAATTAATTTAAATAGTTTTAAACGGTCATTTAAAAGTTTATTCTTGTTGTTCAAAAATAACTTTAATATTCGCCACACATAATACAAAAACGTTTACCGCTTCCTTAAACGAAAGCGAAATATAAAATGATGTGGTTTATTTTTAATTGAAAACACTGTTTAGTTGTTATTAGAATTCCATTTCTTTCTTTTTCTTTATTTTTCGTTTTTCTTTTTTGTTTTACATTTCAGGGTTGAAACGCTTCAGGGAATCTTCCAGGTAAAATATCAGTATTTGTTTATCAGAACATAAATCCAAGTTAAACTCACGAAATTTCGCCTTATTTAAAAAGAGATTTTCTCTAAGAAAATACTGGTACCGAAGAATTTACTGGTCTGGAAATTCCCTGAAGCAAGGCAACCATGCAATTTTAGAACATGTATATTATCAAAACCTTTTAAAAAGCCTGCTTGGGATGTTAAAACAGTTTTTTAATTATTATTCTTGAAAATTTCGCATTTAAATCACTTATTATTTATTTACGCAAAAATGTGTGCATTTGTCATATTTTTGCTTTATTCCATTATGTGTGGGACTTCATTATACAAGTACGGAGGTCCCAAGCCGCTGCCATCGAAAGGCCAAAGGACACGAGTGTGACGTCATCATTAATCGACCGACTTCCCAATAGTGTTGGAATTCACACTGGAAAATTTTAAATAGCAGTTTTCTTTTATTTCATTTGTGGAACATCTATCGTCTTAAAATAAAAAAAAATCACCTAGATGCGGTAACATTGTGGCATTCCGCATCTGGCTGAATTTTTATTTAGAGATTCCTAATTCTGACCAGTAAGTTTAACCCCTTGAGGGGCAAGCAAAAATAACTCTAAATATTGAATTCTCACCGGAATAATCGAAAAATTTTATTTTTAAATAAGGAAAAGCAATTTTTCAACGGTTTCCCTCCAAAGTTAAAAATATAAAATTTAGTAAAAATTTTCTGGTGAGAATCTTGTTTTAAGTAGGTGGGATATATTTTATCCCACAGCCCCTCAAGGGGTTAAATAGTTATTATTGTTTTATAAGATGATAGATATTCCACAAATAAAATAAAAGAAAATTGCTATTCAAAATTTTTCGATGTGAATTCCAGCACTTTTGAGAAGCAGGTCGATTAATGATGACGTCACACTCGTGCCCTCTGGCCTTAAGTATTTCGATGGCAGTGGCCAAGCTCTCACTAATCTTCTGCACTTGCCAACTTTCCCTTAAACTTCCCTAAAATGTGAGCTAAATTGGCCCAAGTTAAACACATTTCGAACCAGAAATTTACTAAAGAAATTAATTCAAATAGATTTCATAGAGAAACGCGATTTTAAATACATAATGGTACATCAAATAAATTTTCTGGCTAGTAACGGGTATAACCTGCGCCAACTTAACTCACATTTTACGGAAGTTTATTTGAATGCTGGCAACTATCCTTCTGTAACATGTGAGTTAATTTAACCCGGGTTTTAAATGTTTCGCGCCAGAAATTTTTTCAAGAATAGAAATTAAATAAGTCCCGTATGAAAGACTGAAACAAAATAAATAACGATTCATTAAATAAAATTTCCGGTTTTAAACGTTGTTAAACTGGGTAAAATTAATTCACATATTACGGAATATTAGTGAGAGCTTGGCTCCTCTGCTAGAAGGATAAAAAAGTTCGGAGATTGTTATCATTCTTGTGCTCATTAACCATTTAAATCTCGCTCCAGTGATATTCACGAACTGTGTCTTTTATTCAGATTGTTTGATTCCCACCAGTTTTATAAAATAGTGTGATTGGCTTTATTATGGTATCATTTTATCTGTAATTAAATAAGGTGAATTTTTCTTTTTAAAAAAAGTGGTGCCAATAAGAAATTTGAATTTTTAAACCGTAATTTAATGCGACCGTTAAAGGGTTAAATGAGTTTTTTATTTAAAATGTCGACCAGAATGTTCAAAAAATAATCTTTTCTCTATTTAAACATAGATATTCTGTAACTAAATAAAACAAAAACACTGTTTCTAAATTCTGCTGGATTTTTAAAATAAAAACGCGCTTAACCCATTAACAACGAGCCTCGTTTACACTTCTTTTAATTCTACGACACAATTTTCTTCAGCTTTGTAATTTTGAATTATTTAATCGCTCAATCTCGTTTTCTAGGTATTTATCTGTACAAACTTCGAAGGCACGTTTAACGTAAAACCTGTAGGCAGCAATTTTATATGAAAATGGTGAGTTACAATCAAAAGGAATGGTGTTGTTAGATCTGCATGGTTTTCTATAAATAGTACGCTCCAATTTATTTCCATAACTATTCTTTATTAATTTAATATCAAGGAAATGTAAAATACCCTCTTTCTCAATTTCTAACGTAAAGTTTATCTTTGTATTCAACTCATTAAGTTTAACAGGAAATTATTTAAAGACCGCAAATCGTGATCCCAAATTATGAAAATGTCATCTACACATCTAATCCAAATTGATGGCTTGATTTCAAAATCTTCCATAATCTTTGTTTCTAAGGGTTTAAGTTTTAAATCGGCTAAATATCCTGAAATGGGGAATCGCATAGGAGCACCATTTCGTTGTCTGTAATATTTACTGTTAAAAACGAAAACATTATTTTGTGTAATCATGTTAATTGCTGATTTTAACGTGGTACGAATATCTTGATTAAAATTTGGGTTATTGTCAATAGATGTTTCAATTATTTTAACAATTTCATTACTATTTATAGAAGGATAAAGAGAGACAATGTCCAGGTTGGCAAGAATGCTATTATGGTTAATTGAGATGTCTTTTATCCTCTTGACAAAATCAGTAGACTATTATGGTTAATTCAGATGTCTTTTATCCTCTTGACAAAATCAGTAGTAAAATTGATCCTATTCCCGATTATGAAAAAGCTGGAGTCTACATCATCCCATTCAGAACAGAACAGCATAAGAATTTATTTTATATTTGTATGGCATGTCGAAAATTTAAGGAAAGATTAAAAGAGCACATTTCTGATATCAAGTTTAACAAACCAAATACAGCTTTATCCAGATTGCATCAAACAGAAAATATTAAGATAAACTTTGAAAAAGTTAAAATTATCATTTCAACGTCTAACCACTACTCATCAATAATCCGTGAATCCATTGAAATTTTACTTAGAAGTGATAATGTTTGTAACGACGTCCTTTCCTATAATATTCCCGCAATTTGGTACAATATCCTAAATATTTCACGACCTCCTGATAATATGAACTGATATTTTCGCCCCTCTGCAGAGAAATGGACTGAACTCCGCTTGCGCATGCGTACTATTTTAGTTTTTGTTTTTAAAATGTATTTCTATTCAGTCAATCATCTTTTATCCCTTTGAAAATGAACGCGTGTGTGTTCGAAAGATCTCGGGTTACATTAAATAATATTTTTTATATGGTTTTATATGTTTTTGTCACCTTTTATGTAGTTATAAGTATATTATAAAGTTTATTAATAACAAGGTGGAAATTTCCTTCACGACACTAGTGTTTAAAACAGTGTTTTGACTATATTGAGTACACTATATGTCTCCTCCTCTTTATTCATAAATCCATTGTTCCAAATATGAAAGCTGCTAACGATGCTGTCGTGAAAAACAAGACCGACGTAATAGGAGTGACAAATATGAAGAAAATGTCCCTTTGGCCCTCAAACATTAATAAATTATCTTTAGACATGTTAATATCTGCAGATTGTTATTTGGAAACATCCATTGTTTAAGCAAAAGATTAACAGTTCTTTAAAATTTGTTTTGGGTAATTTTACAAGATCAATAAATTGTAGGCGACACTGAATCTAATTCTTATGTTAGTGTGAATAAAGCGGTAGTTGATATCACAGCCGAAAACGCAAATCCAGCAGTTATTTCTCATATCCAGTCCTTTAACCTAAATCTTTTCCGTGGCTCTGTGAATAAACGATACATTTCCAGAACTCAATAATCAATAGAAAACTTGCTGCAGTGAATCTCGGTAATGCATATAAATTTCATTGAAATAGCATAACATCCTTAAAATGCACTGCAAACAATTCCCCCGCCCCCTAGAGCAGGATGTAACGTAATTCCTTCTGCGTCTCTATAAACGAACTTCAGCGGCTACTTACGCTATATTTTATATACAGCATGTTGCCATCCACACATAGCTGCCAACTTTTACGCTTTGTTACTACCACTAAAATTTAATAGAGATTTTCGACTTGTTTAATCGTGAGATTTCGACAATTAAATAAGACAACATTTACTATAAAATTTTAGTGGTAGGCAGAAAGCGTAAAAATTGGCAGCTATACATCCACCTAGGTGAAACATATAGGATACATTATGCTTGAAACAGTGTAATATCATTAAAATGCATTGAAAACGATTTTTCCCTTTTGACGGCAATGTAACCGAATACTTTTAAGTGTCCCTGCAAACAAACTGCTATCACTATTTATTATATAATCTATAAAAAACATGTCGCCGTTCACCTTAGTGATGCATATCAATTTCATTATGTTTGAAATAGTGTAAAATCATTAAAATGCATTGAAAACAATTCTTTCTCGTTGACCGTAATGCAATAGCATGATTTTGAATATGTCTGTAAACTAGCCATAAGCGGTACACACTTCATTTTCAATACCTAACATGATATGGTACAGTTCATTAATATATATTAACTACTTAGAAATCCGAGTATATTTACGAGAGTTAGAGTACGAAAAGACGGAAAGATAAACCGTATTCATAAACCCTTTACAACTATGTTTAGAAAGTGATAAAAATATTGAAATAAACTGGGATACATGTACATATAATTTGGGACTTTAGATTCAACATATGCTATTGGCCTTGAATAAAGTTAGTGATGCTAAACACCTAGCTCCCAATTTTTACGACGTTTATTAACCAATATTTTTGAAAAGAAAAATTTGTCATGTTTAGCCACATATTAAAACAGCGTAAAATTTGGCAGCTATGTAAAAGATGCGAGTCAAGAGGTCTTGAGCAATGTGTCACATTTTTTACTCTCTTTACAATGGGAATTAAATGTTTATTACAAGTACAGGTCTGCCTCTGGCGACTATTTTTTAATTCTATCTCGCACCATTTTTTTAAAACAAAAAATGGTCACATAAAATATGACAACATATGCTGGAGAAATATACTTCAAAATTTATTTTCTGAAAATATTGGGGCGAATAGAATATAAAAACAGTAGCCTCTGGCAGCCCTTCAAGTTCTTTGGGTAAAGGGTTTGCACTAAAATGGAATGTCATATGCAGTGTTGCCAGGGGGCTTCTTTTTTTTAATTCAGATTTCTTGATTGGCACCACTTTTTTGAAACTGTAAAATTCCCTTTGTTTCCGCCTTAATTAATATGTCATTAAATGAGTCGCATTTTACCATTTCAAAAAAGTGGTGCCAATCAGGAAACTTAATTTAAAAAAAAGTAGCCCATCTGGCAACACTGGTCGGATGGTGATATAAAATAAAATTAAAACGAGTGGACTTCTAAGGTCAAATACAGGATACCCATAAAAGAAATCTTGGGTTTAAAATAATCATATCGAGTTAACGGTATGAGTTAGGTCAGGTCGATTAATTCTGAAAAAATCAGTAGCTCATCCTACTTTTTCCACACCAGTTTCGTTTTTTTTCAATACTAGGTAGCGTTGCGCGTCATTGACCTTGTAGTAACATAGCAGACGCTCATTCCATCATTCCATTCCAGGGTTGCCAGTTTGGTCTCCATTTTTATTCAGAAATTTCGAGTTCACACCAGAAATGAAGATCAGTATTTTATGTTTTATTTAATGAGAGGCATTTAGCGAACACATGAAGTGAAACTGTTATTTCTAAATTTCCGTTGGGAATTTGAAATTTTGGATTAAAATCGGAGGCCAAACTGCCAACCCTGTTCCATTCAGTTAATGCAGTGCGATGGAGACGACACAACAAAAGGCTCAGTTTGTTATCTGGCTTATAGGAACTGGATCTTTTACCATTTTACAGCAGAACTTTGGTGGTAATGCGCCTGCGGACAAAACCATTCGTCAGTGGCTACGTGTGTTTAAAGAAACGGGAAGTGGATCTGACTCTATTAGACTTTGTTTTCTGGGAACATGTCAAGAATTTTGTTTACGGTGAGAAAATTCAAAATGTAAACCATCTCAGGCAAAGAATAATCAATTGTGAGGCAATCATCACTCCAGACATCGACCGTAACATGTCAAACTATCCAATGTGAAAACATAGGGCTACTTTTTTCAAATTCAGGTTTCTTGATTGGCACCACGTTTTTCAAATAATAAAAGTCGGCTTATTTAACCTTATTTAATGACGTATTAATAAAGGCGAATAGAAGGGAATTTTGCCATTTCAGAAAAGTGGTGCCAATCAAGAAATCTGAATTTTAAAAAAGTTAACCGCTGTTTTCACATTGGATATTTTGACATTGTACCGACAACATGTAGGCCACGACATGGGAAGAGGTTGAATACCGTTTGTGTGCCGTGCACAAACGGGGCACACAGATATGAAGGAAATTTACACACCCGCAATATATGAAAAATCCTTTTCCAACACTTTCCAATAGAGTTGAAAAGTTCAGAATGCAACTTACTCTTTTGAGTATAACTGTTTCCGAATTGTAATCAATCCTATATTAAAAGGCGTAATTAGTAATAAATATTTTCAATTAAATAAGGCAAAGATTACTAATCGGAAATAGTGATACTAAAAGTAACTGTTCTCCACCTGTTAAAAAAATGAAATATTTCATTTAATGCAAATATTTATCATATAAAATAAATTTTAACAAAAACTCCATAAGTGAAAAACCGAATTACTGGGTATCACTTTGAAAACTGTTATGTTATATTTAATTTTAAAAAGAAATAAAAAATATTACGGCTTCGATATAGAAGTTAATTTAATCATATATCACATTGTCTGGTACATAATCCATGGATCAAACAAACATGTTTAGACACAGAAATTGTATTTAATAAAATGTAATTAAATAATAGAAATTCGGAATAGTATATTTTATTCTTTATTTATAAAAGACATTTCGTTAATACATTAATTTGAAACACTTCTTAAGGCGTTTTCGGTATGAATCCAGAATTCTGAACTAAAAAGGGAGACCAAACTGGCAATCATAGTCCAAGCTTATAATGTTTCATCCGCAGATTAGATGCCGGAAATCACAATAAGTATTAAATACATAGACAATTGTGTTACGAAGTTTAAGCAATTGGCACATAGATTTGAGGAAGCATTTAATATTGACTAGTTCTGACGTAACAGCTCTAAAATTCATAAAGCAATTAATATTCTGTCAATCAAAATAATGTAGAACTCTATAATAGTTCAAATTGGACGCACGCTCCCATGATAGTTGGAGATTGGTTTAGTAAAACAGAAGTACTATTGTTTTAATTTAAATTGAAAGATTTAAATTAATATTTTTTTTTATTGTAATATAAATATTCAGTTAATTTCTTTAGATTCATTTCAATGTTCAAAATATGGCTTGACCAATTTCATTTTTAGGTACGTTCGTAATTATATAAAATAAGTAGAATCTATAGTCGTCGTCATAATGTCTGTGTGTCTGTCTGTCTCTTTGTCTGTCTATCCGCTTATAACAGCGCAAAAACTACCCAACCGAATTTTATGAAAATTTAAATATATAACCTTTGTAGATTTTTTTTGAGTCATTTCAAATTTTATTAAAATCGGATATATAGTTCAATTACAGGGACAGCTAAAAGTATTCCGTTACATTACGGCCAATGGAAAATAAAGTTTCAAGTGCACTTTAATGGTTTTACACACCTTCGGACATAATGAAATGGTTATGCATTTATTGAAGTGCACTAAAATATACATTCTGTGGAATATGCGGTGCAAAAAAATATTTATTATTCAATTACAAGGCCATACAAAAGAATTACGTTGCATAATGGTATAGGGGGAAACATTGTTTGCGGAGTATTTTAATTATGTTAAACTATTTCACATATAATGAAATTAATATAGGTTGCTGAGGTTTACTACAAGTTACTACCTTTATAATAGAAAATGCATAGTATTTGAGAATCCATCGAGCTTAAACAACTTAAATTCAAGACAGAGCAGAGTAAACGCAGTGTAGACAATCATTACCAGCTGATTATATACTGAAGACACGTCGAACTTTTAATAGTTTTATTTAAAATCACAAAAACAGATCATTACTTCGATGTCAAAAAACTTAAGACATTAAATATTTAAAAACAAAATAACTGAGATAGACATGCTCTTAAACGGCTTAAACTTACATAATCCTTAGAAAAAAAAAAAAAAAAAAAAAAAAAAAAAAAAAAAAAAACAGATCCGCTTCTTATACCGCGACCACACAATATATACATTCAGTTAAACCGTTACGTCATACCACACATTTGCCGAAATATTTGCATAAAGCAAGATGCTGGAAATAATCAGTAACAGAAGAAAAACTCCCCGCATTCAGCCGTACACGAAGACTTAGTAGAATGCGAAGTGACTGACTAAAAGAGCTGGAAAACCGGTAATCTGTGGATGCAAAACGATTTTTGCAAGTAGCTCGGGACAAGGTATTGGCAGGAGGATTAAAAATAAGTTAAACACACTTAACTTGCGAAAAACTCGCAAACCTGCCTGCATTGACCCCCCCCCCCTCCCGTAGTTACGAGTATACATAGTTTAGAATCACATTAAACTAACCTTTAGGTAACATCAAAGGAGATATAACTTCATACTCCTGTATAAAATTTAACTTTCATACATGCAAAAGAGTTTAAAGAATCAGATGCATTATAAATAATTAGAATTGCAAAAATAAAAAAATATCTAACTTCAATATACACTTTCGTCAACAAGGTAACCTTTCACTTAATACATATTTGACAAAGCTGAAAATCTAATTTTTAAGTTTAAAACAAAAAAATTATATTTCAGCATATAAACATTTTCATGTTCACTAATAGAAGTTAAAGGTTTTAAAACATTGCGTTACCTGTACTTTTCAAAAACATTCAAATATAAACACAATTCCGAACATTAATATATGTACACATAACTTTAATACATTTCAAGTATTTAATGATCAATTAACCATTTAAACCTAATATCATTCTTTGGATACATTACAATACAACATGTAAAATATTTGTTAACTAAAAAATAAATAAATAAATAAAAATTAAAAAAAATAAAGGGGGGGTGGGGAGGTGATAAGTGCACTTATCGGAAAAATAAAAAATAAATAAAAAATTGTGATCACATCGAAAATACCTTTATACAACACATTAACTACATTTATACAATAACCAAGTTTTAAAATATTAGATTAAATTTGCTATACAAAAAGTGCATTAAAAAACAGTTCACATTAGCAAATACATATATACCATGTATTCTAAACTTTTAATATATGAAAATAAGAATTCATAATGTTTTTGTATTTATTTAAACTGAAAAACATTTCGTTACAAAAGTCTATAACCCTTGTTTGGGGAGAGGTTTAGTTAGGATATCAGCAAAGTTTTCCTTTGACCTTACATATTTGAGGTTGAATATATTCTCATAAATTAAATTTCTCAGAAAATTATATCTAGCACTAATGTGTTTTGTCCTGTTATTTTCGATGGGTGAATGTGAAAAATCTATAGCAGCTTGGTTATCGCACAAGAGCTGAGCTGAAAAAGAATGAGTTTGGAAATATGTTTAAATTTATACATTCCTGAATAATACGTATTACCCACTGTAAATCTTTAGCGGCTTCCGTTAAAGTTATGTATTCCGACTCCATTGTAGAATGTGCTACGCCTTTTTGTTTAAATGTGCGCAAGATAATAGGAGCCTCATCTAAAAATAGAATAATCCCCCCATCGAAACACGGTCATCTCGATTTGATGCGAAATCTGCATCACTGTAATATGAAAGTTTTAAACTTTTTATACTTGAAATGTTAAGGTTATAGTGTTGCGTAGATTTAACATAACCCAATAACTTTAATAAGTAATTCCAGTGAACCACGACAGGGTTTTCCTGAAACTCAGAAAATATATTAAATGCAAAGTTAATATCAGGACGTGTGCGACTTGCTATATACGCAAGGCATCCGATTAAACTACGGTACGGGATTTTACTCATTTCTTGAATTTCGGTTTCTGTAGTTGGCGAATCCGTTTTAGATAAAACATTTCCTTTTGCGATTGGTAGGGATGTTATTGGAATATTAAACTTGCTAAACCTTTCATATACTTCTGAAATATAGTCAGATTGATGTATACATAAAGTTTTATTTTCCCCCTCAAATGTCACTCCTAAAAGTCTTTTAGTTTTCCCAAGGATTTTAAGATAAAATTTATATCGTAGCTTGTCTATTGCCTGTTTTATATCTTGAGGGGTTTTTCCAAACAGAACAATGTCATCTACATAAAGTAAAAGAACCAAATTTTCATTAAAGACATATACACAGTTACACCAGGTTAAGCGTTTAAATCTTAATTCTATCAAAACTGAATTTATGTCAAAGAACCATTCCCTTCCAGATTGCTTTAAACCATAGATAGCTTTACTTAATTTGCATACATAATTAGGATAGTCTTTATCAATAAATCCTAGGGTTGATACATGTAAATTTCATTATTTAGATTAGCATATAAATATGCTGCTTTAATGTCAAGCTGACAATGTGACTAGCCGCATAAATAAACTAAAACGGCAAAGAAAAGTCTAATGATTGAAAAATTTATAACTGATTATTAACACTTCATCGTAATTTATCCCTTTTTTCTGACGAAAACCTTGAGCAACTAATCGTGCCTTGTATCTGACGATTTTATCATCCTCGTTACGTTTTACAGTATAAACCCATCGGTTATTAACAATTGTAGTTTTGTCAGGTTTAGGGACTAAATTCCAGACTTTTCTTTCTTTCATTGTTTGTATCTCGTCGTCCATAGCTTTAAACCACTCTCTTTTCTGGGGGGAATTATAAGCTTCATTATAATTTGAAGGTATTTAAATATCTACAAAATTAACTTCGATTGTTTCATTGTCAGACTCTTCGTCACTAGGTATTTTAACTCGACCTGAATAAGTATTAGAAATACGAAAATAAAAATCTGTTCTTTTAAAAGGTATATTGTGTTTCTCACAATAAGCTTTGGCTTCTGCCCATGATTTTATCCTAGTTTTAGTTCCAACTATACGATAGTAAATGTCATGTTTTGGTTCTTCTTTTCGTTTTACAGCTAGTCATTCCCATTGGAGTTTAGAAGATCCAGGCGTAAAAAGAAATTTTTTAGACGTATCAGGTATAGAACCGTTTTGGACTTTTTCTTGATTATGAAACGAGCTTTGAGCTGGAACGTTGCTCATATCTTCTGGCTCCGTTTCTTCTTTTGGAACTTTTTCGGGTTTACCTTCGTCATTCGTTTCTTCATCAGTGTCCGATTCAGATTCATCAGATGAGCTGTAGGTATTTCGCTTTGGACCCAGTATGATTCCTCTGCGCTCTTCTTTTGTAAAAGTAACGTTTACAGTTTCTATCGTTTTACGTTCCTGGGGTAACCATACGCGGAAATCTTTAGTGAAAAGTGCGTATCTGACCATTATACCTTTCTGGGATTTCATTGAAAATTTATTTCTCAGCTGCTTAGGTTTTCCCACGTAAACAGTACTGCCGAAGGGTTTCAGGTGTTTTACCGATGGTTTTCTCCCTCCATACAATTCGAATGGAGTTTTTGTCTGATTACCGTGGCAGACCCGGTTCCACGTATAAACAAAAGTTTGTAATGCTTCTGCCCAAAAACTTTCTCTTAACTTGCTCTCATGTAACAGGGCTTTTATTGCGTTTAAGGCCACACAATTGAAATTTTCCATAGTCCCAGTTTGCTCGGGAGTGTATTCATTAATGAATGCATGATGTATTCCTTGATCTTCAAGGTATTTACTGAAAGCCACATTTTCATATTCACCGCCATTGTCAGACCTAAGATTTATGATCTTGCGATTTAGAAATCTTTCCGCCCTTTTTTGGAACCGTTTGAAGCATTAAAAAAATTCACCTTTTTTTTAAATTAGGTAAACAACTACCTTTTTAGAATAGTCGTCAATAAAGCTCACGAAATATCTAGCTCCTCCGTTTGATTTTACCGGAAGGGGCCCACATACATCAGAATGAATCAATTCGAGGGGAGCTCTAGAGCGTGTTTTGCCTATTGGCTTGAGCGAGACCCTTCGGGATTTAGCGATCTTACAGTCTTCACAAGTTGGCATGTCTTTTTCCTTGAAATTTGCCAAACCATGAAATGCATCATTCTTACTTGTTAACCTTCCGTCTACCAGACGGGTCCATTGGACCCGACATGTACATTCAAAATATTTATTCAAACCAGAAATTTCTTCAAAACAAACTAAATGTACAAATCAGACAATAATAAGTTAAATAAACAAATTAAATAGTTTTAAGTAAAAATTCTGGTGTAGAATGTTTTTATAAAACTTGAGTAAACTTTCCGGTAGTTCTAGGGTTAAACACAAGTAAGAATGATGCAGTTCATGTACTTTGTCTTAATATGACAGTATATTCGATGCCATTTGTTTAGAGCACCACCACATTTTTGAGTCTGTGCTGAATAAGCCCTCTTGTCTTTTACGTTGGGATATGTTGGTTTGCAAATGAAAAAACCGTTTGTTTTAATAGCCGTAAAGATTTTTCTCCCGTTTTTCGATAATAAAGACAAACAACCATTTTTTACATGAAAAAGACATTCCCATGCTGTCAAGAGCTGAACCTGACATTAAATTACGTCTAAGTTTAGGCGTGTACATGACATTTTTAAGTGCCGAATTTTGGCGCTTTCCCTTATCATAAAATCACATCTCTACTGTTACGATGCCTAAAACTGGACATTTAATGTCCCCTATAGAAACAGACATGTCAGTACTCCTAACTGTTTTGTATGTGGAGAAAAGCCCTCGATCTTTACAAAAATGTGTGGATGCAGCAGTATCAAAAAGCCACTCCTGTCCTTTGACAGAGCTTTGATTAGCTTCAAGCATATCTGTAGCAAAACTACTATTTGGGCAAATGCCCCCCTTCTCTTTATCTCTTTAGTGGGTTTTAAAGTACAATTTAGTGCAATGTGACCCCTCATTTGGCACTTGCTACATACAACATCGCGTTTGAAGAGAGTAGATCTATCATTACTGCTACTTCTACTATACTGTTTTATATTTTTGCCTTTAGGTTTTTCTAATTTAGATTTAAATCTAATATTTGATTTATCTAGATTGCATTGTTTCAAGCGGCTTTCCGCTAAAAGTAGTTCTTTCAATTTGAGATAAAATTTAAAATCAGTGTCAGTATAACGATAAATATTAAGAACAATACTAGAAAATTTATCAGGTAAAAAGCGAATAAGCTGGAAAGCCTGATAAAGATCCTCTAATGGATGACTTTGTTCCTGGAATTGTTTAATAATTGTACGTAATCTAGCTGCAAATAAAAAAATCCCTTCCCCCTCTTCATACCTGTCAGCGAAAAATTTATCCAGGAGGGAGATTTCTGCAGCTCTAGTTATCCTGGAGGATATCCCATGCTTTCTTAGCATCAGTCGTTTCTGCAAGTAGTGGTCTAAGATCAGGAGATACATTTAAATATATAGAACTAAATGCCCTATCACGGCGTAAATTATAGTCACGCTTTTCTTTATATTTTACACTATCATCAGGTGGTTTTTCTCTACCATCAATAAACCCCCGGTAACCACGGTCCATAAGGAGGACTTTCATGTCCGCGGACCATGTTGCGTAGTTGTCTGGAGTCAAAAATTCAATCTCATCCATTATAATATATATATAAACAAAATTAATTACTGAGAGAAATATATATATATATATACAATATATTAAGAAAATATTCAAGAAAGTAAAAAGTAACAAAAATTCTTACTTATTACGTTCACTCTGATATGGCAAATCTTATGCACTTAACCCCTTCGCGACGGGAGCCTTTTACGAAAGGTTTATTACTTTGCTACCGGTTTTAAAAAACAGAAGTTTGTGCCTATTCAAATCGGGAAAATTCTCGGATTAAATAAGGCAAATTTTACAGTAAAATTTTACTGGTGAGGATAAACGAGGATCCTTAGGCCTATTTCCGGCACGTATATGTGTCGCTCGTCCCCAAGGGGTTAAAGTTCAAAAATCCAGTCCTTAACCTTCTCACTGCCGCGAACTGATGTATCCGTTCACTAAGCTGCAGGTTTTACTGCAGTACAAGCGCGATTTAAACTTATATATTTCTGCAGATATAATCCATAATTAAAAAAGTAAGTTATGATTAATACTCACAAGGCTTATAAGCCTATATTTAATTAAAAAATATATACATAATGTTGGAATAAACATCATTTTTAGAATTTAAAACATATTGCAGATAACACAACATTGCAATTTTTCTCTTTTTCTCGGCGGTCAGGGGGTTAAAAGTCCTACATACAATCCGTAGAAGTGAAACTCTCATTCTAATCCAGTTCATAAGTAGGACAAAAATTCCTTTCTGTTAAGTTGTTATCCAGAAATAGTCCGTAAAGACGTCGTCAGCAGCAGGAACCACTCATATAAAACAGGAACAGGAGCCACAGCACTCAGCGGGAATATAAAACTTATTCGATATTAATGCTGATATAATTACTGCTCTGGCCCAAAACCAGTGAGAATTCATCGAGCTTAAACAACTTAAATTCAAGCCAGAGCAGAGTAAACGCAGTGTAGACAGTCATTACCAGTTGATTCTATACCGAAGACTCGTCAAACATTTTATAGTTTTATTTAAAATCACAAAAACAGACATCATTACTTCGATGTCGAAAAACTTAAGACATTAAATATTTAAAAACAAAGTAACTGCGATATACATGCTCTTAAACGGCTTAAACTTACGTAATCCTTAAAAAAAAAAAAAAAAAAAAAAAAAAAAAAAACAGAGCCAAGGACCACACAATATATACATTCAGTTAAACCGTTACGTCGTACCACACATTTGCCGAAATATTTGCATAAAGCAAGATGCTGGAAATAATCAGCAACAGAAGAAAAACTCCCCGCATTCAGCCGTACACGAAGACTTCGTAGAATGCGAAGTGACTGACTAAGAGAGCTGGAAAACCGGCAATGTGTGGATGCAAACGATTTTTGCTCGTAGCTCGGGACAAGGTATTGGCAGGAGGATTAAAAATAAGTTAAACACACTTAACTTACAAAAAACTCGCAAACCTGCCTGTCATTGACCCCCCCCCCCTCCCGTAGTTACGAGTATACATAGTTTAGAACCTGCCTGTCAGTATTTACAGGGACACACAAAAGATTTCTGATACTATACTCAATCCGAGATACTGTATATTAGCGATGATTGCTGGAAGTGCATTTTAAGTTGTGATATAAGTCTTTAACTAAATTTTTGTATACTACCTTGTGTATATAAATGTTGTAGGTCATATACAGGGCTACACAAAATAATTCGTATGTGTAACTGAGTGACCGAAAATAGCTTAAAGGTGGTTTTTAAATGAGTAATGGATTTTTACGCTGAACTAGATTTAGTATACTAGGATATGTTTGTAGAATATATATAAAATGATATACAGAGCCCCGCAAACAATTGGAAACATGGCCGTCTATGGATGATAACCTCTGGAAGTGTGATTTCAGTAGTTTTAAGCGTGTTTTACTCTAAATTAAATTTTAGCTAAATAGTAGCATGTATATAAAGATAGTAGGTAAAATACAGTGCTGTATAAAAGTATTTAAGTAAGCATCCGTCTGTTAGTATAAATTGCTGAAATTCAAATTTCAACTTATGCGTTTTTAACATTTTCCGACATAGTTGAAAAGTGTTTATGAATTCGGTTTGTCTGCCCGTCTTTGTCGTCGGTCTGTCCGAACTTTAACTTGCGTTCATATAGGTGGATTTCCCTGAAATCGATATAAATTATTAAGATTTACTATTTTGCCATGTTTATATTGTAAATAAAGTATGTAGCATTCAAAAGTATGCAATTAGGTTATCGACTATAGGGAAATGTCGTAATTATATAAATACGTCGCATCTATAGCTGTCGTCTGGTCATGTATCTGTCTGTCGATCTGTCCAGATATAACAGCGCAAAATCTACCCAACCGAATGGTTTGAAATGTAATATATTACATTTGTTAACAAAAAGTTTAGTTGGCTATCATATTACAATTTCATAACATTTTAAATGATAAGTAATTCAAGTCTAGTCAATCTGACAATATCCAGGTATATTTTTTAAATTAAAATGAAATCTGATATCATATTTCAAACATTCTAACATATGATGTCAAGAATTTTTTCAAGATTGTGATATTTTACAACAATGTAAGAAAATACCCAATTTTTCGATATTTGCACAGGCTTGGGTAAATACATGGGTATATATCCAAAAGATAAATACCTAACCACAGGATAAATACCACCACCTCTATTATCCTTCCCACATCACTGATGATAATATTATTTCTATCCTTTTTTTTCAGGTATACAATGGTACCTTTCCTTTTTCAGCCGACACCCCGAGATCACACTGCGAACAACGGAAGGCATTACAAAAGCCAATGAAAACGTCAGAGAAAAAGACATTCGTAAATGGCCCCGGAACATAACTTAAATGCTGAATTAAGAAAACGTTTTCGAAGCCTTACTGGATCGAAACAAAGTCTTCAATAACGACGAGACGAACTTTAAGCTTTGTCCTGAGAAATCCAAGGTTTTGGCAAAAAAGGGCACCAAAGATGTTTACGAAATCGACCAAGCTGACACCAAACTTTCCATAACTGTCATGTTTGCATTTTCGTCCTTTGGACTCTCAGTGAAACCGATGGCCAACCGATGAATGACCCGTTTAAAAGAATTCCTGCACGAGTGATTCACAGCGTTCCTCCCTCCTGGGGCATCGGTAGGCCTGGGGCATCACAGGTGAATCTGGGGCATCATGTGTAGCAACGGTTGGATGACTGCACTAACGTTTTATGAATGGATAGGAAATGTCTTCGCCCTTTTTCTAGCAAAGAATGATGTTAAACTGCCAGTAATTTTATTTGTGAATGGGCACAAAACGCACCTTACTTGTGGAACCAGTGAACTTTGAAAATCTCTACAGATAAAAGCTCAATGGAACAAGGTCCTTCTTTGCTGGCGCAAAAGTCATCTACATGAAGCTGTGACTAAAGAGCACATTACTCCAATCCTGAAAATTGCGCTAGAAAACGACGTGACGAAGTCAATAAAAAAAGGCTTCAGTGCAAAAGGACTTTATCCATTCAGTACAGACGCTGTAGACTATTCTAAGTGCATGGGTCACATCAATAATGTTTTAACTGAAAACGCTTGTAATGAGGCTCCAAACACTACACTGATAAATATATCGATTGAGGACTTCCATCAAGTCATCAGCGGAAATGTAATGAAGAAAGTCGGAAAATACTCAACAACCACCAAGTGAAGAATTGGAAGCTTTTCGTCATTTGTATAATGTCCTGGAGAGAAAACCAAGCATTCAAACCAGTCTTACAGAAACGGCAACAGATCCAGCTGAAGAAGATTACTATGACACAGTAGACGTCATGGTACCCAAGCCAAGTACGACCTTCAGTAACAGTAACACATTCGAAAAAACTCCTATGAACCTCAGAATTGTTCAGCAGGAGCCGAAGAGTTTCGACGAAGGCAGTTTTTCGAAGCCAAAAAATAAAGAAAATACTACTTACACAACTGAATACCGCTCTCAACGGTTAAAAGAAATCATTGAATGGCCGCACTGTCCAGAAAGGAAAGGGAAGAGGAGATCGGAGAGAATGCCTTTTATCCTGACATCGCAAAGATGGGAACGAGCTGCAAAAAGACAAAGAACGGAAAAAACAATAAGAATTGAAAAAAAAAGAAGTAAAACTGGAGAAAGAGCTGTAAAACAGAGAAAAAAGAAGCTAGGATGGCCAACAAAAGAGTTAAGAGGACCAACAAAGAAGCCACCAAAAATATCAGGACCAAATCCTGAAAAAATAATCAGAAAAAGAAGAATCGACTGCAGTGGTCCATCACTAATGCAGTGATGGGCCATTACGAATGCAAGGCGGACAATTACTGATGTTTTTGTACTCTTTAGTAAAGCAAATGTTGTAAAGGAATAAATTTTTATTTTATTGATTTTGCTGACACGAAAGTCTTCTTCCATCTTCTCTTGTTATATTTTGATCATCGTCATGAAAATAAATCGCACGGCATAGTAATTATTAGCTAAAAGCCAAAAACTCGTCCTTAACCTGGCCATCACTGGTTATTTTACCATAATATGTGATAGGAGTTTTATTTATTGTAATTTGCCGCAATTTTATACGCAGCGACAGTAAATAGAATGGTGACGGAAAAGCCAAATTTTAAGCTTTGTTGATACCACTAGCAATCGTTGCATAATTTATTTGTAGAATTTCTGAAAAAATATTGAGAAAAATATACGGGTGAGTAAAAATGCTGTAGCTTTCAAAATCATATTTATGGTGTTAGGAACAACAGCACATTAGAAGGAATGGGAGAAGTTAATAATATGTGCTACATCAGGGTGTCTATCCTACGAGTCTGCGAGGCGCGTCTTACCACTTTTTCTTTATACTATTCATTGCCTTATTTAATCGCATCATATATAAAGATGTGGTCTTTTCTATATTTTATGCACAAAACGGGGTTTAAAATATCCAGTTAAAGAACACAGCAATAAATTCAAAACAAGAAAATAAAAATTGGATTAGCAAAACATTGTTAAGATGTGAATCGCATCTTTGACTTTTACTCAGCAATGATTATCTCTAAACCCACTTCTATTCATGAACTTAACAGTCGTGGAACATCCCATATTTTTAAAAATTATACAAATCATGTAATTGTGACTTTACTACTTCTTAATTGTCCGATTATTAGAAATATTATATAAAAAACTGTTCTACTAGCATTTCTCTGCAGTAACAATTCATATCCTTATACAATTCCCTATTGTCTGTTCTCTGTAATTTTCTATAATTCTATTGGTCAATAAACCTACCTCTCGAATACTCTCCTCCTTTACATACATGGACAAAATTCCATCGTTCATTGCTCTGCCAATTCAGGGTTCGTACGGGTACCGTTATCTTCAAGCAGATATATCAGTATTTTTTTACAGAAAAATAAATTTAGTTTAAACAAGCGGAATTTCGCCTTATTTAAGGAGAGATTTTCTATAAGAAAATTCTGGTACCGACGAATTTCTTAGTCTGGAAATTCAAGGACCCGTCGAACCCTGCCATTGTACGCAGAATGTGATGGAAAGTAGTCTGCAATTACTTAAAAATTTCTGTATCTTAAAACTTTGTTTTATCCATAACTACTACCTTTTACGTTTTTTAGTCACCACTAAATTTAAAAGAAATATTTGACCTGATTAACTACGGGTTTTGTCGATAATATAAGATAAAAATCGCATTTGAATGTTAGGGTAAAATTAGAAACGTAAAAGTTTTCAACTACGTTTCTCTGCCTGAAGAAATGATATTGGCACCAGAATATTGGAATGAAAAATTTCCTTTTATTAACCCATTAAAGACTGACGTTGCGTTTTCGAAAAATTATATTTGTGATTTTTTAATTTTTTTTTTTTGAAACCATTAAAAGAAAAAGTAAAATTTGCCTTATTTAATTAACACATTTCAATAAATGATAAAGTAAAAGTAAGTGTTTAAACAAAATGTGGTGTGAACTGAATAAAATTCCTGTAAAACATCGTGGTACTTAATGGGTTAAGTGCGTGAACAAAAGATTTTGCTTATTTTGAAATAAATTTGTTTGTAAATTCTGGTGTCATTCACTCATTTTAGCATTTTGCGAAAGGAAGTACCTTGCCCCTGAAAGTGTTAAAGTAGTATAAAATAAAGTTCTGAAATTTTAAAAATATTACAGTTCCCTATTTTTGGTACAGTCAAATATATAAAATATATTTTTTAATTATCGTTGCCTAATTAAAAGAGTTACATGGCATTAATTTCTGTTAAATTTATTAGATGATAATTTACTTTAAATTTTTTAGGACATATACAACGTACATTAACATTTAAATTTAATGAGTTTGATAATGTTAATATTAAGCTTGTTTATAATATTTCAATCTGCATACAGAATCATATTTCTTATTACGTATCATTTCAAATTAAAAATAATTAACATATCAAGTTTATAACAAAATTAATTTTTTGTGCTTTTATGAATCATTAATTATGTTTCAATAATAATTAATAATTTTTTTTCAATTATTACATATTTTCTATTTTCGAATTACTTCGTTTTTATCTCGAAATTATTAATAAGGCAAAAAATGTTCATTTATACGCATCTATATATGTAATTTTAACGATTTCTTCAATTTCTGCTTTTATATTTATAAAATTATCACCTTTGAAAAAAGCCTGTAACATAAACTTCTATTAAAAACAATCCTAGCAACTTCATTAAAACACGATTTTCCTTCCTTGCCATTAACCGAAGAAAACACTTTTGATTGCTCATTAAAGGTGCGAAGCGAAAGTGATTTATTTTTCAGAATATCATAATCGGAAGAAATTAAGCTAGTCGCTGTTATATTATGAACAAAATTCCGTCAATTAAGGTATTCTTCAGATGAGATTCAGCAAAATTATCATGAACGAACGTAGAATTTTTAATGACACTATCATGCGAAGTCGTTATAAATCTGAGAGAAAAAAAAGTTAACTCGAAAGTAAGAAGCTCAATTACCACACCCTTACAAATCGCTGAAATTAAGCGTCAAAGAAATAATTTATTTCTCGCCTTTAATAATACATGATGCAGAAAGATATACTTTTTATCCATAAGACTGACAAAAGTTCATTTAATTATCTGTCCTAGTAACTGAGAAGGAAATGTTATAATTTTTTTATACTTAAATTAAACTATACAAGGTGCATAAACATCTTGAAATTTAAAAGTAATTAGACACTGCTACTTAATTTCTTAAAAGGCTGTGGTTTATTTTGTTTATTTTTGGAATACTTAAGTTTAATCCCTAAATGCCATGCTGGCACCAGAATTTTGGAATGAAAATTTTCATTTTGTTATGTACGTGAAGAAAATATTTTACTTATTTTCATATAAATTTGTTAGTAAATTGTGCTTTCTTTCAATCATTTCCGCATTTTACGAATAGAAGTTCTTTGCTCCTAACAGGGTTAAGATCAAGAAACTATTAATAAAAAGGAACTGACTTATTCTTAAAATAGTGAAGCTTCAATTGTAACTGCTTTTTCCAGAGTTGATTAACGCCGGATGAAACTTCCACCAGTAAATTTAAATAGAAATTTCCTTCTTATGTAATCGCCTTATTAAATGCAATATTTCAGTCATAAGTAATTGCAGAAACATATATTCATTTTTACTGATGCAACTTTATTTTGTTGGTAGTCAGGCCCTGCGTTTCCGCCAAGTTGTGACAACCTAAAAACCTTCTGTTAGTTTTAGTGAAAAAGATTATAATACCGAGGCAAATTGAAACCAGTAAGAACATACAGAAAATTTTATCATATTTGTAAGTATCTATTACCGTGAACAATGCTCTTAAATAACACGAAATTTTCTGTTCAAATTTACGGGTTTGAAGTTTTCCCCGGCGGTTATCAGAAACTGTTGATACGATTTAAAAAAACAACCGCCATCCGTGTCAACCATCTCAGGTACTTCACTTGCCACAGGTAGACAGTACACTATATGTGCCTCCTCTTTATTGATAACTCCATTGTTAAGATAAAGTATTTTCTATTTATACAAGGTTATAATACTGGTGTACATAATAACAATTAGCCTATTAAGTGCTGCCTTTAGTAGAAACTAGTCATCAGAATAATATGAAATTTAGAACGCATCTGCGAAAAGCATTTGGCTTAAGAAAAGAAATTTCAAAAATGTTCACCAGAGGTCATTTCCTGATACAATTTTTGCATATATGCAAATTTCAGAAACCACGTGATGTAACTGCTTGCGTACAATTAAAATGCTAAATAACCAGAAAGAAAAATCATGCGTTAAGCATAGATTATGAAACGCTTTCCAATACTTCCTGAATGCTTTAATAAAACATCGTTATTTAGGGAAATAAGATAACTAAGTAAAAATTTTAGAAAACGCGTAAAACATTTTAAAATTTATTTCAGCAGTTTCTGTCTATAGCCAATAGTGCCTTTATTACACGCCACTATTTAGCTAAAATTTAATTTAAACTAAAACACTCTTAAATTACTGAATTCACGTTTCCAGATATTATCATACATAGACGGTCATGTACCCAATTCTTTGCGTGAACCTGTATATCATTTTATCTATATTCTACAAAAATTTCTTAGTAAACTAAATGCAGTTCAGCGTAAAAATGCATAACTCCTTTAAAAACCACCTTTAAGTAATTTACACTAATACTCAGTAACCCTTTCGAATTATTTTGTGTAGCCCTGTTTAAAAACTATAACATTTATACACACCATACAGTATACATAAATATAGTATGCATAATGTTATATAGTATGCATAAATATAGTGAAACATAAATGCGCATATCATAATTGAAAATGCATTTCCAGCAATCATCGCTTATGAACAGTACTTTGGATACAATATAGTATCTGAAATATTTTGTGTGTCCCTGTCAATGCTATGCACTTCTTATTATGCATGAAATAACTTATATTAAACCTCAGCGACGTATATTAATTTCATTATATATGAAATAGTTTAACATAATTAAAATACGTCACAAACGAACCCCCCCCCCCACATCGTTATGTAACGGAATACTTTTGTGTGGCCGTGTAAGGGAATAACAAGTATTATTGCACCGAGTATTCTTCAGAATGCTTATTTTAGTGCACTTCATAAATGCATATCAATTATTTTAGGCTTTAAAGGATGTAACATCATTAAAAATCATTTCAAACGATATTTACCCATTGACCGTAATGTAACGGAATACTTTTAACTGTCCCTGTAAATGAACTAAACATGCTACAAACTTCATTTGAAATAGGGATCGTGCTATGGCGAACCTTAATAACGTCCAAAATTTTCTGGGAAATCCGAGTACGTTTACGAGAGTTAGAGTGTGAACAGACGGTCAGACAAACCGAAATCATAAACACTTTTCAACTTTGTTGGAAAGAGGTAAAAATACGCATTAAATCTGTTGTCAGTCTGATGACTTTTCCATGGAAAATGTCGTGCAGTTCACACGATCCTGGTTTATGGCTTCTTTAACTATCATTGTATAATTTCCTTCAGTTTTATTTAAAGTTCTAGAAGCATAAGCAATAGGTTTCTCTTTACCCTCAACAATGTGACTTAAAACAGACCCTATACCACATTCAGAAGCATCACAGTTTAAAACTATATCTTTATTAACATCATTTAATTCTAAAACAGGAGATGTACATAATAATTGTTTAACTTTTTGAAACGCTTTTTCATGCTTTTCTGACCCTGTCCACTTTACATTATTATCTAATAATCTATGTAAAGGTTCTAAAACATCTGAAATATTAGGCAGGAAGTTTCTATAATAAGAAATTAAGCCTAAAAATGAACGCAATTGTGACACATTATTTGGAATAGGAGCATTCAAAATAGCATTAACTTTTTCTGGAATAGGTCTAATTCCTTCCTGTGATATTTTATGTCCTAAATAAGAAACTTCCGAAATCATAAATTTTAATTTTTCCTTATTGAATCTTATTCCATGCTCAGAAAAGCACTTCAGAACACTTTCAACTCTTTCAGAATGTTCTGATTCGTTCCTAGCACTTATGATTACATCATCTAAAAATACACCAACATATTCATATCTTTTTTTAATATGTTCAATTTTTCTTTGGAACATTCCAGGAGCACATTTTACCCCAAATGATAATCGTAACACATTAAATAAACCTTTATGTGTATTTATAGTCAAAATTTTACTACTTTTGTTATCTACAGGTTGTTGTAAATACGTATCTTTTAAATCAAAAACAGTCAAAAAATTTCCACCTGCTAATTTAGAAAATAATTCTTCCATTCTAGGAAGAGGATAATTATCATTTTCAGTATTAGCATTAACTGTTGCTCTATAATCACCACATATTCTAATAGAACCATTAGGCTTAGGAACAATTACTATAGGACTAGCCCATTCTGAATGATCAACAGATTTCAAAATACCCTAATTTGTTAACCGGTTTAATTCTAAATCAGTAGCTTTCCTTAAAGCAAAAGGAACAGGTCGAGACTTAAGAAAAACTGGTTTTGCATATTTTTTCAAATTTATTGACACGGGAGGACCCTTGATTGTTCCGATCCCGTCAGCAAAAACATTAGGAAAATTTCTAATTAAATCATCTTTCGAAATGCTTTTAGTCATTTTTACATTAGGCAAAAATATTTTTTATGCTTTTAACCAAGTTTTTCCAATTAGACACGGATCCTCCTCTTTAATAACTAATATTTTTAAATCAGGAATACAATATTCATCAACAACAGCATTTAATTTTAATTCCCCCAAAACAGTTAAAGAATCTTTAGTATAAGTTTGTAACTTTATTTTAGATTTAATTATAGGCAGCTTACCTGAGAACAATTTGTGAGCAAAACTTTTACATACAATAATATGAGCCGCACATGTGTCTATTTCAAATTTTATATTTACTCCATTTATTTTAACACTAGAACGGCGGCAAGGGGTCATTTTGACCCCTGCCAAACGAATACATGTCGATTCGAACCAGAAAACTTTTTATAATTTAAAATTAATATATGCTGCACAAAAATAACTTAAATAAATAAGTTAAATAGTTTTAAGTAAAAATTCTGATGTGAAATATTTTTGTAAAACTTGAGTAAAATTTCCCGCCGTTCTAGTGTTAACCAATATTACCCACGACACATTATTGGAGTTGTCGTCCATGAAGTTTAAAAAATATTCTTCCTGAACAGTTTTAATTTTTCTGTTCTTATACTGTTTCTCATTTTTCATTCCAAATTTTCGATTTCGAGAACAAATTTTTAGGTGACATAATCGATGGCAAAAATGGCATTCTGTAGATTTAAAAGGGCAAAACTTGGGATTATGGTTTTTAGAACATATTTAACACAGTTTCTCATTCGCGAATTTATCTTCTTTAGGCTTGGGTGCATAAGCGAACTTCTCTAGTTTTGGTTTCTCTGCATTCGAAACACGCACTTGATTGACAGTCGTACTTTCTCCGATATGTAGAGATTTTACTCCAGCCTCAGCTGATTCAAACGATTCAGCTTTTTTTACCGCTGTTTGGAACGTTAAGTCTTATAATCTAGTAATTTCTGTTGTATCTTCTCATCCTGGATCCCAAACATCAATTGTTCACGCAGGCGGTCATTAAGAGTATTTCCGAAATTCCAATATTCGGATAACCGACGTAAGTCTCTTATGAAATCTGTTATATTCTCCCCTTGCTTCCTTAGTCGTTTCTGGAACTTAAATCGTTCTAATATTTCACTAAGGCGTGGTGAAAAATGCTCCTTTGCTTTCTTTAAGAGATCTTCGTAACTGATCTCTTTCAGAGTATTCGGAACAATAATATCTCGTAAAATAGCAAAAGTCGATGTTCCAACAGAACTCAGCAAAATATTTTTCTTCATCTCATCATTTTTGGTGCTATTCGCTGAGAAATAAAAGTCAATTTTTTCGACATATATTGTCCAAGGAACATTTGAATTATATTCTTCTAAGCGTCCCATTGAAATTATTTCTTTATCGGCCATTTTTCGTTCTCTTTTTCTTTTTCTTTTTCAAAAAGTTTTTTTCACTACATTTTAATTTGGGTTAAATCCCATCACGTCACCACTATTACATTGCCGCACTCTTATTATTACTATTTACTAAGCAATGAGGCATAACTATAAGATTACTCATAGTTTATTTACATATTTATAAGAGCTGTCAAAGTGCAGCTATTCAAAACAAGTCATTTCTTCCAACTATATCGATTTCACTCGGCTACATGCAAAGCCTTACAATCTCAGACACTGTGTATGGTGCTGCCACCTCTAAACACACATCTGAACTATTGTTGGATTCTTATTGGGATATGACACACATTTTTTAAAAAATTGAATATGAAAATAATTTTTAAATGTTCTCTAATACTATTAATATGTTTTATTCAATTTCATAAAACATATAGTATGTGCATTTCTAGTTTTCTTTCTTGTCTCTGTATAAAAAAGAAACGCTTCTGAAATTATTCTTTAGAAACACCGGTACTCATAGGGCAAGATTTTACAGCTGTATCAAAAAGCTAGGTTTTTAGAAGCTATCTGGGAACACTAAAATCTGCTAGAATTATCAAAAATTATGAAGAATTAAAGGTAAGCACGTGAGCGCAGTAATTAGCACTTTAACAGACGGACAGTTAGTAATAATTTGTTATTGAATGGTTGTGAAATTGTTTCTTCCAAGAGAAATTTTATACCTAGGGCAGTGGTAGAAAATTGGCGCAGAGGAGGAGCCTATTGACACCACTAATATTTTATGGTATTCTTCATCTTAATAAAAACTGTCATTAGATAAAACGAAAAATTCTACTAAAATTTAGTGGTGTCAATAGGCTCCTCCGCTGCGCCAATTTTCCACCACTGCCAGGGCTCCCACTGGTCCGTAATTTGAAAACCACACTTTTTTAAGAGGAAAATTCGCAGTAGGTTTTGCAAAATAGCAACAAAAACGACTTTCGAGGTATCTTTCGACGAAAATTGCAAAGAAGATGTTTAGTTGAAAAAAAGTGGTGTTCAAAAAATGAACCGAGTGAGCGCTTTGTATACTGAGTAAAATAGGCACCTATATCGGCCAATATTTCCATGTTTGACAACCACTGTTCCGAATACTACTGTTGTTTGGTTGCAAATTTCTGTCATTAAATAAAGTAAATATTTTTGTGAAAATTGAAACGTTTGGTAACTATAGGTATTGTAAGTCAAACTGTTTCTATTTAAATTTTAAACGACTAATGTACCATAATCGATTTTAGTTCGCAGCTACAGAAGTTCCAAGCACCCACTAATTTTACATAATATTTGGATTAATCTGATCCATCTTACAACAACCTTTTGAACCAAAAAAATATTTGATGAATTTTATTTATTTAACTTTAGGTTACTTTCTGGAACTTTTTAGATTTCTTTTCTTAAAAGTAATATTGATGCGAAACGTATTGAACCTGGGTTAAATAAACTTGCTTATTTGTGGGACGATTAGTGGGAGTTGACGATTAGTGGGAGCTTTGCACTTCTGCAGCTACCAGAACAAGGCATGTATAGTAGACAATACATAAACTATATCGTTTGAGTTAATCGAGGCTTTTATTTATCTTTTGATAAAGCTGTTTCAGAAACTGCTCACATTAGCAATGAAAAGATTTTGTGACAGCAATTAAGAGTTAAACATTGCTTCAAATGAATACATAAACTATAACGAAAGGCCATGTTTACAAACAAACACTTCCGTCAACCAATCGACAACTACATTTTTGTCGTAGCGATCATTGCAGGAATCGTCTTAGCGACATAGGCCAATCATATCATAGACCTGTTAAACGTAGACCAATCAAATTTACCGAGCGCATGTGTACAGTAGGAGTCATAAGGAACGGACAGGTTTTTCTTGCTCATCCACAGTAATTCGACCAACAGTGACGTCAGCTGCCCTTTCCTTATATCCTGTGAGTTAATCGAGCCTTTTATTTGTCATATATATTATAAAGCAGTCAACCCTAAAAGTTCGGCTCGTGTAATTTCAAAAACTTCCCGTTGGATTTTTTTGCTAATTGTGTCATTGATAGAGAATTTTCCAGCGGTGGTTTATAAGTATAATATACAGGTATATCCATCATTTTTTATTTTAAAAAAACTTCATATTTTATTGATATTTTCGACGAAAAGGTTACAACAACTAATTTTTTGGCGGTAATTATCGTTAATAAAAGAACTGAAAGGCTATATCCTTTAGAAAAATAATATAAACATCTCGAGGGGGAAAAAAACCCTTTTGCTTATTTAATTTAAAATAAAGAAAGAAAGAAAGAACAAAAATCAATTTAATGAGAAATAATTTTATGAAATGAAAATATTTAATTTAAACATGAAAAGAATATTCGTAATGGATAAAAATTAATTCCAATGTGAAAGAAAGTTTTGAATTGATACAATATTTGGCGATTCATCTTTTGCGCGCCAGAAAAAAAAAAATACATCTCAAAAATTTCGTTAGATAAAATCCGAAGAACTTTATTTTTATTTGATTTAAATAATTTAGATTTTTATCTAATTCCCCTTTATGTGTCTTACAGCAGAAACTAGCAGAATTAATTTTAAATATGGCTCTAACTGTGAATTTTATGTTATTTGTTTAACTGGGAGTCGTAATTTACTTTTGTTGCCACACAATGCGATTTCAAGCAAAAAAAGGCATAAGCTGGAGCGATGTTCGCAATATTATTTTTTTTTTAAGTTACGACAGCATTTATAGGATAAATTCTTACAATTAAATATAAATATATAAACAGCAGTTAATAGCATAAAAATATAATAAAATATTTAAATTTTAGTGTTAATGCCTTCCACATTCACACATATTGTAAAATAATTTAATTGCAAACATTTTACATTTTTTCCCCTATACTTTGGTAGGGAAACAATCCGTATATACTAATTATTGTTTTTTCCAAACATGGGATTTTTTTGTGGAATATGATATATTCAAATGTAAATTTTATAAATAGCAGTTAATATTATAAAAATGGAGTCAAATAATTAAGTTTCAGTGCAAACACACACACACATAATGTAAATAAAAGTTAATTTCACACATTAAAAAAAAAATTCACCCTAATTTTCTAAAGAAAACTGACGGTTTATTTTCCTCCCAAACAAGTGATTTGACAGACCCGTGACAGACCGTGATTACAGACCAGAAGTCAAATTGCCAAATATATTTTCCATTTTTTTTTTTTTTTTTTTTCGTATATAGAAATATTCACTGCTTCAAAAAGAATTAAAATTTATTTTTAAGAATATGTATGAAATTATGCTTTATTATATATATATATATATATATATATATATATATATATATATAAATTTTGCAATAATAATTGCATGGTGAAATAAATTTTGGGAAGAGTTCCATATCCTGTTCTGATTTTATTTGGCGAGCTTCTATTGGCAATAAATGTTTAGATGTGATTACTGGGATCTTCAGCATTTCGGGCTGCTTTTTTTATTACTTGATGCTACTGGTGAATAAATAATAATTTTGCATATATATTTTTGTTATAATTATTATTTTTTAATTTATAGTTTTTGGTGGTTTTTTAAACGATGTTTTTCTCTAAATGTAATATTATATAAATATCTTAACCGGTACTACTTAATTATCCCGTCGACCAAAAAACTTTAGCCAAACTATAAGATTAAATGGCAATAATGGCTGATTGTAAATGTTACATTCACTTGACATTAAACACGTTACAAGCGCTTGTTGTGCCATCAAGTGATTTTTATTTCGAAATTTTATTCGTATTTTTATTAATATTATACTAATTTATTTCTTCTTTCGTTATTTAACACGTTCACGCCGGCGCGGTGGGTCACACTCGACTGTCTCAGATCTGGCAAGTTTCCGGCCTTTTGGATACCAGTATTTTAATACAAAAATGTTGTTTTATTTAATTAAAGCGATTTGGAAATTTAAAGGAACAACATTTTCTCTAAAATAACAGTGGTGTGCAAAAAGCTGGAGACCTGACAACTCTGTGACAGTCGAGTGTGATCCACCGCGCCGGCGTGAACGTGTTAAAATAAAAATTATGTCAATTTGTATAATTTGGCGAGTAGTTTCGCGATTTATATAATTTGGCAAAATTGGTCGACGGGATATTCAAGCAGTACCTCTTAACCTTTGTAATATAGTATTGTGTTTTAATTTCGCATGTATAATAAACATATAAAATATGAAATATATAAAATTATAAAAATATATATATAAGTATATAGTATATTTATTTGCATGTATGTATTTATATATGTATATAGCACTCTCTATATATAATTACATACATAATGTATATAAAAATAATACAAATATGATGTTTATAATACAAAAATATATGTTTATAAAATTTTAAACCATGTTTTTTCCGCCTCTTGGAAAATTTGCTGAACAGTCTTTTGAACTATTACCTAAATTTTCTATATTGTTTTTAATTCGACTTTTTTTATAAAAATTTTCTGCATATCTTCTGTATTTAAAATATATTGGAATAATTTTCCTTAATATTCTGGCCACTAGCCAATTGGTGTTTTTTCTATGTTGTTTAAAGTTTTATTTGTATTTGAAGATTACAGAAGATTAAACGGATTTTGTAATGAGCGATTAGTATATTTATGTTTTTTTTTCATTATGAAGCAAACGAACAAAATTTAGCATTATGTAATTTTCATCTTCTGTTATTTTAATATCACCAAAAAAGCAATATTTGCAATGTACGGCGAAAACTTTGTAATGACAATGCATAGAACAATATTTGTCAATTTATCAGTTAGCCAATATGAGAAAAAATAAATAAAATACTGATTAGATAAAATTTCGATCATTATAAAGCAATTTCGACTGGCGCACATCTCTATCAGCTAAACTTAGTGACAAATAAACCATTATTTTCATTATCGTGGATACTTAGGTAACAGATTGGAGAATAATTTTATTTTAAATATAAAGGGAATAGTAAGTGTATTTATCTCCACGTGTTATTATGCTCATTAGAAAATTTTAAAGAAAATCTTCGGTTCAAGTATTTACCCAAAATATTATTAGTAAAACTTTTGCATAAAACTAACGCTGCTTATCATTGTCAGTTTTATTTGAGGTACGGAGTTTTATTGGTGAAAGATCAATAAGTGTGTTAATAGAAGTTTGACATAATTTAATGGAACGTAGACTCTGTTACATTTGCAGACACATCTTTGCAAATATTTCTAATGTTTGACATCAAATTGAGCTACTGATCAGATTAAGGGAGATTCAGAAGATTTTATTGGTTGCAAGGTGTTTTTTTCTACCGAATCAGTCTCCGAGATCGTTTTCCAGGTTAACGGTTACATGATTGCAACTGATCTATAAAATGAAAAGCCAGTGAAAATGACATCCTTTTAATTTTTTCAATCAATTCAGCTTTAAAAATACACGTTTTTTATGCGTCATTTATCTTTTAAATATGGGATTTAAACACCGTGCGTTGTGTGCAAATAATTTATTAGACTTTGACTTTATTTATTCTGCTGGAATCCAAAAATGGAAAACTCTGATAGGTCTGTCAAGAGAAGATGTACACGTCTGATGCGAAATATAATATAATGTAGAGCGAGGATGTATTCAAGCTGCTAGAGCCACACATATCGTCAAGCTGAGAGGTCTGGAGTTCAAAAACTATCAAATGAAAATGAATCACCTGAAAATTATTTAAACTCAAAGGTCAATCTCTGCAATCATTGCATTACTGTTTTAGTAGTGTTGTGACTAGAGAATATTTAAACTTCTGTTGTCATAAATACCTAATTTCTCTACCAAACTCAACTATAAATGATCAACTAAAATATATCTTTCTTAAAAACCCAAAATTTGTCTTACGCATAAGATAGTACAATGACGCAATGGCGTTCGTATCGTTTTCAGCAATGCAAATGGGCATTCGAGGAGGAGGTCATGTTGCTTTAAAATAGAAAGTCAAATTCAAGATTTCGTTTGATTCATTGTTTTTTTATCAGGTGCTTATTGGCTTCTCAGGTGTCAAAATGAGATTAAGACAATAAAGTCTCAAATCGGAACTTATCATTGAATTTTTGAGGAGTTGAAAATACGTCTTTTAAATTCCGTTTTTTGGACAAAGTGAATCCAGTGCTTTTCTGCATCTGCTAGTTCCTCTGCAGATATGGGACCTGACATTCTACTAGATTTAAGCCTGCAATTTCTAGTGAAACGGAGAATATAAGCAGTCACTTTATTGAGGTTACTGTAATTATTAATATCGAATAAAATATCGTCAGGTTCCTGCGAAATTTGAAGAAGAACTTTAACGTCCTTCATTTCTCTTTCCAGTTCTTTTATTTTTTTATCGGAGGAAATTTTAAACTGTGATTCATCAGAGGACAAATCAGCCATTTTCAGCCAAGCTGGACCTGAAAGCCAAACTGCAGCATTTACAAGTGTGTGCGAGCGCATGCCGTGAGTCAGTTTGTCAGCTGAATTTTCTTTCCCGCTGCAAAAACGCCAGTTGAAAGGGTTAGTTTTTTCTTTAATTTCAAGGACTCGGTTTCGTACAAATTGTTTGAAATTTTCAGAAGCCCCCTTTATTTAGTAGAGGCATATCTGTGAATCACACCACAGGTAGACATCTTCTTCCTTAAGAATTGAAAATATGTTCCTTAAATAAGATGCTAGACTGGCTGAAATCAAAGCACCCAATAATTATAGCCTGGGAAAAGTTATTGGTTTCAATGGAGCTTTACGCGATTTGGCGATAACGAATTTTGTCGAAACATTTGTAGGATAATTTATTCTAAAATACGCAACTGTACCATACGCCTTTGGGCTGGCGTTAGAAAATAAGTGTAGTTCAAAGTTTTCGAATTTAGAATCCTCGAAATATTGTCGAGGAACAATCATATATTTGGTCTTCATGACTTATCAATCCATTCCTGTAATATAAAATGAAACTCTGGTTGAATACGTTCATCCCAGGAAATTCCTATTTCCCAAAGTTCTTGCATGAGCAACTTGATACGAATGGTAAATGAGGCAAGAATGCCTAAAAGGTCGAATAAAATGTCACAGACTTTTAGCACATTTCTTTTTGAAGAAGTATTACCGTTTATATTTTTAAAATGGCCCGTAGCGACAGTAAAATTATCGTTCACGTTATCCCAAATCATACCTAACACTTTCAGTGGTATTCCGGTTTCTTTGGTTGCTTGTTTGCAGATAATGTTTTCTTTTGTTCACATATTTTGTAAAGTGGGAAAATTAGTCACCCATTGCCTAAAATTCAAGGACGATTGTCGTAAAATATAATTAGCAGCTTTACGAATCGATGGTGCCATATCAATTGTTTAGCAACCGCTAATAAAATCATCGACATATAACTCATTCAGGAGCTCACACACATGCTTAAATTTGTGTTTGTATTACAAAAGGTGAAGTCTGATAGTTGCAACAAATATAAACGGGCTTCTTTTTACTCCAAAAGACGCACGTCGAAACTGTAGGATTCTGATGTCATTATGACCCAGATTGAGATCTGCCCCTGTTCTTTTTCCCACAAAAATTGCAAAAATTTTCGATCCTGCTCTGATAGACCTATTTCCAATAAAGGCTCGTTCAATGTCAGCAGAAAATGCAATTGGGTGATACCTAAATTTTAATATAATTTTGAGCAAATCGGGATTCAAATTTGGACCGCTTTCTAAACCATCATTTAATGAAATTTCCCCCTTCGTCCTAGAAAACGCATCATAACACACCCTGAGTTTAATGGTCCCTTCCAATTATATTAACTGATTTTCAATAATATTTCTGTATCTCATATATAAATTTTCATCTCGCTTAAACGTATTGTTCCAACTAAATAAACTTTTCCTAGCAATTTCATAATTACTATTTAACTCTGAAAAATCACTCTTCCAGAGCAAACGCGTTTCATATCTTTTATCATTATACTTTGTATTCTGAGTGAATTGCCCTAAAATTTCTTTAGTTGTTCGTGAAACATTATTTTTTACATTTATACTTATTGATTATATAATTCCCACAAATCTTTAATTCTTCCGTAATCCGGTTCATCACCAGCGACGGTTAAATGACTAATATGAACTTCCTTACAATTTGATTCCCTTTCTTTACCCTGAATTACATACCCAAATATGATATTCATCGCTACTAATCTGCTACTAAGTCTTATATTCGTTTCACTTAAAATTTCTCAAATATAATCCGAGTTTATGAAAATATGCACTTCAGTCGTAGTGACAAGGTCAGCCAACTCAATTTCCCTCTCAAACGGAATATGCCTTACCCAAATTGAAGATACTTCTATTTCTCCACATGTAATAGAATTTATGACAACCGCATTTATTTTCTTTTTTGATTAGGATTAATTCTGCTCTTCAGTACGATTTCTACGATATCATTCATTTGAGTTTCAGACTGTTTATTTCCAAATGGATAAATTACAAGAGATTCTCTGTTAATGATCTTTAAATCCAATAAATCAGCTGTTTCCTTCTTAATGAAGGTTCCAGTTGCCCCTCCGTCAAGTAAACAACTAAGTAATGTTCTATCACTTGACCTACTTTCGACCAACGCAGAAAACGTTTGCAAAAAAAACAGCGTTCGAAATTTTAGTCGTTGCTTTTTCTTCTCTTTACAGAGCGCAGTGTTGCCAGTGGGCTCCTATTTTAGGTAGCTTTCTTTACAAAAAAGCTACCTATTGCAGCCGTTCGGAGGAAAGCGATTTCAAAAAATTTTGGTATATTTTCATCGATCATGACCCCCAGACCCCGAAACCACCCTCCGTTCAAAATTGATATATATATATATATATATATATATATATATCTGACCTATGTCACACTGTAACTCCCGTAATTATGAACCGATTTCGATGTAATTCGGTGTGTACATAGTACATAGCAATGTCTCGACCGAGTTCGTTGGCCAGCTTCATCCGCCGTTTTGTTTCAAAATGGCGGCCATTTAAAAGTTTTCAAAAAATTTAAAACTTGAAATGTGGTACCAAAAAATTAAAAATGGAAAAATATTTTTTTCTTATGTATTTGACCTTTATACAAAGATTCCGGAGCAGTTTTTGTTTCGTCTATATCTTAAAAAATGGCTGAGTTATAGCATTTTGAATTTCTAGCGTGGCTGACATTTTGAAACGTCCTGAATTTTGTCACGCGATAAAAGGCGTATTTATGAACCGATTTGGATGTAATTCGGTGTGTACATAGTACATACCAATCTCTCGACCGAGTTCGTTGGCCAGCTTCATCCGCCATTTTGTTTCAAAATGGCGGCCATTTAAATTTCTTTTAAATTTTTAAAATTTGAAATGTGGTACCAAAAAATTGAAAATGGAAAAATATTTTTTTCTTATGTATTTGACCTTTATACAAAGATTTCGGAGCAGTTTTTGTTTCGTCTATGTCTTAAAAATGGCTGAGTTATAGCATTTTGAATTTCTAGCGTGGCTGATATTTTGAAACGTCCTGAAATTTGTCACGCGATAAAAGGCGTATTTATGAACCGATTTGGATGTAACTTCGTTTATACACAGTACAGACCAATGTCCCGACCGGGTTCGTTGGCCAGCTTCACCCGCCATCTTGTTTAAAAATGACGGCCATTTAAATTTTTAAGAAAAATTTAAATTTGAAATGTGGTACCAAAAATTGAAAATTGAAAAAATATTTTCTTCTTATGTGTTTGACCTTGATAAAAAGATTCGGGAGCAGTTTTTGTTTCGTCTCTATCTTAAAAATGGCTGAGTTATAGCATTTTGAATTTCTAGCGTTGCTGACATTTTGAAACGTCCTGATTTTTCTCACGTAATAACAGGCGTATTTATGAACCGACTTGGATGTACCTTGGTGTGTACATAGTACATACAAATAGCTCGACCGAGTTTTTTAAATAAGGATTATGAAAGCTACCTCTTCCTCCCGGCACTGGCCGGAAGGACTTTTTTTTATTCAAATTTCTTGATTGGCACCAATTTTTTTGAAATGATGAAATTCCCGTTGTTTTCACTTTAATTAATATGTCATTAAATAAGGCGATTTTTACAATTTCAAATAAGTGGTGCCAGTCAAGAAATCTGAATTTTAAAAAAGTAGCCGACGGGCAGCACTGACAGAGCAGACTATTTTCTGTTACTGGATCATCATACTTATCATTCGAAGGGGGGTGGGGATTTAAGTTTTCAAACTCGGCAATTAATACGCTATGAGGTAGCTTACAAATTCGAAACGCATTGTTTAACTATATGCCTACAAGCAAGGCACGCGTAACAGCGTCCTTGTGATGTTAAAGCTCTTTTTCTTTCAGTAACATTTAAATGGCAATTTTCGCTCGATTGGGATCTATCGGAGCAAAATATACATTTATTCCATGTATTTACGAGAAAAGCAGAAGTTGTGGGGGTATATTTCTTTAACTGATTATAATTCCTGGGTTTATTGAAATTAGTAGGCTTGTAAGAATTATTACTCGCTTGCGTCAGTTTTAAATTTTCCTAATCACTCTGTTGATAGCATAAGTGATGTTTCACGGCAATGGATTTCTTTTCTCAAAAATTCCATCAGATCACTTGCATCAAAGTGACCTTCAGATTTCCGTTGTCGATTATACTACAGAGATTTATTTCATCGGGAATTTTTTGCAGTATTACAGGGCAAAGCAAATTACCTTCCGTTGGCTACGCCCAGCGATTGTAGTGACCTAACATGTATTTCAATAGCATCGTACATTTTCCTGAGCTCTTTTATATTAAAAAACGCTGTAACAGGCTCAATTGATAATAGTTTGTTCATATGCGAGCTGTTGATCAAGTCTGAACGATCAAACCGGATTTTTAGTAAATCTATTGATGAATCATAGTTTTCATTAGTTAAAGCGGATCCCGACACTGCAGACAGAGCAGTTCCCTTTAAGGAAGTTTTCGTGTACGCGATTTTCTCTATCTTACTTATGGATTTATTATTATGTATTCCAACTTCAAAAGAATTCCAAAAATCTATCCACTCACTACAACCACCATTAAATACTGGTATACTTAGTCGGGGTAAGTTAAGTGTTTGGTATTCATTTCTAACAGACAGACCTTCATCATGGCGGCTAGTTCCGATTCGCCTTTCCGTATGGCGTTCATTCTCGAAAGATGTTAGACATCTATCTAATTTCGTTTTAAAGGTTATACTGGTTTCTCGATATTTATCGCCGCCTGGGATTTCTTTTTTAAGATCTTTGTTCTCAATTTCGGTTTCAACCGAATTACCTAATTCTTTCAACTCTTTAAATTTTTCCTCTACTGATTTTTTATATCATAAAGGTCTTCAATTTTATTTTAAACTAAGTAATTTTCATTAACCGGATTTTGTATGGTGTTTTGTACTTTTGTTGTTAGTTTGGTGAATAATTCTGTGACTGGAGATCCTTTAAATTTAACTTTTTCTATAGCCATAAATCAAACATTTTCGCAATTTTCCCAGTCAAAATTAAATATTAAAGGTCCTCATAAATCACCTCAATAAATTCGCTCTGACATCAAATAGTACTCCAAGAAGTTGCTAGCAATCACGTCGTGGGTTAGCGTCGAAGAGGTTCTCTAAGCACTTCATAGTTTATTTGCACTAACATTTACAAATGCACAACACAACACAAAACTTATAACTTATTCACTAGGCTTTTGCCGTATTACATCACTTACATCGGTCTAGGCCGGAATACAAATCTGTTCTAAAGTGATTCCTTCGGGACGAGACGATGGCAGCCCGTAATCCCCAATAGAGATTATTCCTTTTCCCCAAAATAAGTTGCAGCATGCGTATTATATTTATTAAATATCCATGTTAGTATATGTAAGAAAGAGATTTTAAAATAAAATTATTAACTTATCATTTAATAAGCTTTACTAAAATTTCTTCATTCTTAGCACGTTGAGTGCCACGGTAACTGACACAGTTGAAAAATTTACAATGTTTTAAGTAATTTTTAAGGAAGTATAATCCTGTAATAAATAAAAGGTAAGTAAATTTTAAATAAATATTCAGTAATTACTTAAAACAATATACACTCTATATAAAAAAGAGTGACTATTCACTCTGGAGGAGTGAATAGTCACTCTATTGCAGAGTCAAAATATGCCCAACCTCTTTAGAGTGACTATTCACTCTGAGCCAAAGTGAAAATTTTGACTCTCTGAAAGACTGAATAGTCACTCCTTGAAAGTGAATATCCACTCTAAACAGGGGTGGATAATCACTCTTTCGGAGGAGTGACTATTCACTCTTGCTAAAGGAGTGCAGTTTTTCACCCCTGGTAGGAGTTAATAGTCACTCTTTCATAGGAGTGAATGTTCATTTTTATGTAGTGGGGTTTTTTTTATTTTGCTTTTATGGTCATTTTAAAAGAATCGCATCTTTTACGGTATGCAATGGAAATAGATACAGGCGTGATAAAGATTGGAATAAAATACTTTATTAGCAATATTTATTTAATTCATAGTTTGTAACACTAATTGAACTTTTAAGGAAAAATTCATTTAAAGTTACATATGAATTTAAATTAGATTACTGACAGAAATAAACTAAAATATTTTATTTCAATCTTATCCTTTGTGTTTGCTTTTATTGCATGCCCTATAAAGATATTACTTTTAAAGTTTTATTAATAACATTTTAACAGGTGGATGTTATATGTTTAACAATGTTTGATCTCATTTTAATTTTTGTTTTAAATATAAAACCGTAGTTTTTCCTTAAATTATTGCTATTTTTGCAAAGTGCTATTGTTCTAAAACATTTGTAATCTTTCCATTTAAACGCAATGCTTATAAACTCACTTCTTTTTTAAATAAGTTCTAAGCATGATTTAAATGTTAAGAATGTGTATTTTTTTTTTTTTTTTAATCCGCCGTGATTTGCTTTTGTTTCATTTAATATGAACATGGCGTCTAAATTTTGAGTTCTCTGGAATATGTATATTTTTTTCTTTTAAACATATTCCATAACTTAATCATGATTTTCAATTTTCGTCCATTATTGCCATAAGCCACGATAAGCCATATTTAATTTAATTTTTTTATTCGCGTAGATACTGGATTTTGTGACTATGAGCAAAATAGATTTCATATGTTTTATAGGAAAAGATTGACCTCGGAAATAGAAAAAAGGGAAATTTAAAAATAAAGTAAATGACTGCATTAGAAATATTCTTATTGTTTTTAAAACATTTTAGTGTAAAAAAGTGGTTATTAATCTCTTAAAAAATATATTCAGTCCAGTATTATGTAAGTCAATATGACCATTTAAAAAAATATACTAAAGCAGTCTTATCCATAAACTTCAAAACAGGCATAAAAAACATTTTATTCCAATACTTAAATATCATGCTTTATTGTTTAGCGCCAAAAATTACGTGTATACAAAAACGTAGAAAATGTTTTTATAATAGAAGGAAATTTAATAACTGATACAGAATATCTATAATTTTTTTTTATATATTGCTCAGTCTCGAAATTTTAAAATTATAACCCACAGAAAAATGTTTACATACAATTAAAAAAGATTAATATACAGTAAAACCTCCCTAAGACGACCACGTACCGTTCCAATAAAATTGGGTCATTCCAAGAGCTGGTCTTTTAATGGAGGTCATGTTAAAATCTAGATTTTAATTGTTTAAAAATGGTAACAATGTTACTAAAATTAATTTTTCACATTTGGAAAAAATATAAAAATTTAAGTATCAAAATAAAAGTTAATTACATAAGTTAATTACTGCAGAGTTTTAAAAATGAATACATTGAGCTTTGTTTTAATTTTACAGTTTTATATTTTATAATTTTTATCTCCAATTCCTTTCGAAGTTCAGTAAATAAATACTTTTTTTTTTTTGTCGGGAACAAATAATGACGATTTCATTACTTTATCTATTTCTTTGAGAGTTTTCCGACAGAATAGGGCAGATGAGTTTATTGACCGTCATTCTTCTTTTGTAATCAGAGTTAAATTCATTGCCTAAAAAGGCACAAAGGGACTTAAAAACTCTTAAAAACACTTAAAAGTTACGGGGATTAAAAAAAAAATCTAAACTTAGTTTAGAAGTTTGATGAATAATGCACTCTCCGGAATTATTTTTTTAATGAAACCTTCTTCAAGCGACCATGAAAAAACGGTATTTATTTAATTTTCTTAAAAGAAATCGATCTCTAATGGAGGGAGTTAAACTAGGATGGTTTCTGAATGAGGTAAAATTAGTATTGATCTATGGGAATAAATTTCGTTCCATGAAAAAATGGTCGTTCAGCGAGGTGGTCGCCTAATGGAGTTGGTCGCACAGTGAGGTTTCACTGTACCAACCTTTTCGTAATATCATAAACATCAAATATCATATTTAACTCCGAAACAATAATAAATACTGTTAACTGTTTATAATCCGAAATCCGTATGAAGCAAAAAAAAAAAAAAAATATTTCATGTAACGGCAAATTAATGTTTCAAACGTGTCTCCGAACTAATGATTTGCTAAGCATTCTGCTTATTAGAGGTCTGAAACGGGCTGAAATTTCCAAGTCCGGGTCCAGCCGACTCATAGAAAAAAAATTCGGCTCGGCTCGGCCCGGCCCGTAGAACAAAAAATTGGCCCGACCCAGCCCGGTAAAAAACAAGTTTGGCCCGAGCCCGGCCCGGCACGGAAAAAAAGTTAAAATCTCGGCTCGAGCCCAGCACGGCCCGAGTGAATTTCAACAAAACATTGATTTTTTTTTTTTTTTTTTTTAAGTATTAAAAATCTGAAAAATGCTATACAGTAAGACGAAATTGCATAGAAAAGTAAAAATAAATCGTTATAGACAAGTTCCCTTCTTAGCGAGTGTAAATGTATTATATATTCTATCCTTATGTATTTATATATTAATTATGCATGGATCAACACGTTAGTGAGTTTAAAACTGGGTTCCGTCATAGGGAGGTTCTTTTTCACACGTTTTATTATGTTTTAATTTAGCTATATTTTAATAAGCGCAGAAATCTAGTGTTCTTTAAAAAGAATAAATTTTAATGTTTAAGTGTAGAATAATGGCCATTTGAAAATGTATGCATTTTTTGCAAAAATGTTTGGGCCAGGCCTAATTGTACTGACCTTTGAATGGACCAGGCCACGCTGAGACAATGATTTTCATACGGGCTGGGTCAAAATTAGGACTGAAAATTTTCGGCCGTGAAGACTCGCAATGAATCAGTCCCGGCTTTGTACAGAAAAAATAAGTTAGGCACTTCCCGGCCCGAGGCTTCAGAAAAAAGTGTGGCCCGGGACCAGCCCGAGTTCCGTGAATGAAAATCGGGCCGAGCCCGAGCTGGCCCGTGTAGATCTCTAGTGCGTATTCAATTGTTAAAAGAATTATATTGCAAACCGCTACATGAAGAAATATAACAGACAATCACTTTTGAACACTCTAACGATCAATCTTTTTCTATACAACATACCCTATTTAGCTAATAATCTTAACATTCCACATATCTACACGGATAAATGCTTAAAATTAAATAAGACTTACCTTTATTTTATGTATTCCATAAAGAATAATTGTAATGATATCCAAATCTGTTAATCCTAAGATGGCGGGCAGAAAAGTGATCATTTTTCTTATCTTTTAAGGGTGTCGTCACCTTGCTACTCTGATTGGTTAATAAGAAATGCACACGTAAGTCACTCCTTCAGGAGTTAGACATTTCACTCCTTTCTAGAGAGTGGAAAATTCCACTCTTTAAGGAGTGTATTTTTATAAAATTCACTCCAAAAAGAGTAAAAATGCCTGTCACTCTTTCAAAGAGTGAGCTTTTCACTCCTCCCAATTTTAGAGTGTATATATTTTTAGTTTTACATCATATTTTAAACCATCGGTCATCGGTGAATGACGCGTTCTAAATAGAAATTTCAGTGTCAGTCACCGGCGACTGACATGGCGCTTAACATGGTAAAGAAATATTAGCATTACAATAGTAGATTTATCACAAGTTAATTCCATAACTATACCAATAGGTAGTGCTTCAAAATAAGCGGATTTCTTTATTCAAACATCTATTTTTATTTTCAAATTGTAATATTTACCTAATTTAAATTATTATTAAGTATGTCGAGTACTACTATTTTGAAATAACGGTATAGATTTCTGAATAAAAATATCCACAAAATTGTTAACACTGCTTGTATTTTTTTTCTTCATGCTGCATTTTTATGAATCCATAAGCTTCTTATACGTTTAAAAAAACATTGTCAGTAAGAAAGCATGTAAATGTTTTGTAAATTTTGCAGGATATATTGGTCAAAATAACAGAAATTTTGAAATTTAGAGATTTCCAGTAAAAGAAATTTTTGTTTTCTGTGTAGGCAACGGATTTATTTACATTACATTTAACCGTAATTGAACGAATTCTTTCCTGAAATTTAAAGTACGAGTTCTTAAATGCTGAAGCAAGTGGGGGGGGGGGGGAGGGGTCTAAAAAATAAATAAATAAATGTTTTAAAAGTTTCTGGGTGTGTACATTGGCTTAGTTCCGAGTGCCACAATTTCCGAAGAGTATATTATGTCTTATTATTTTGCAGAAACCTTGAGTAAACTTTTTTCCAAATAGCAATCTTTGTCTTGTTTAGTCGCAGAAGTCTGCGATTAAATAAGGAGCATTTTTTTTTTGAAACAGTGGTACGTAAAAAGTAGCATTTAATTAACAATTACGAACAGTACATTTATTTAACAAATGAGCCTATTTTTAAGTGAGTAAATAGGCGTTTTGAAACTAGAACGAATGAAAGTTTTACTCAAGTTTTATAAATATTTTCTTATAAGAATTTTTATTTAAAGCTATTTAACTTTTTTGGTTAACTTATTTCAGCTTGGTGTATATTTAATGTATTCTGTGAAGACATTTCTTGTTCGAATCGAAATATATCTATTTAGTACCGGTCAAAAATGTGACCACTAAAGCCTTTCTAATATTAAAATGACAAACATTGTTAACAACAACTTTTTTTTTTTGGTCAAACCACAAAGAAACATAAAAGGTGATGCTAACAGAATTTCAAACACCTTTAAAAGAATAATTTTTTAGGAACTTTTCCCCCCAACACTAATTCCCCATCCATAAAATAATGAGTATTCGTATTTGCCCCACCAAGTACAAATATATTTTTCAAAAGATCTTAATGGCAGTATTTTGCAATCTATATAATTTTGAGTAGAATCATTTTTGGGAGCATTTGAATCATCAATGTTTTCGTTTATTTCAGAATTTTCAAAAAACGGGAAAATGACATTGTAAATTTTCTTCGCCAAGTTTAATTTTTGTTTGAGGAAATATTTATCCCTACTGTGAGTTTTCTTTGGTGGGCTTGAAAAATAATGCAGCATTAAAATTTATACTTCTTCTACGTAAAGAGCAGTCCAGGAATACTTATATGTCAAGACTGTTTTGAAATAAAATGTTCACGTTGCAGTACGTTATCAAAAGAGAGCTTAAAATTACTACACAGTTGTATGTTATCTACATTAAAAGCTATTAAAACATATTTAACTACTTAAACATTTTATTTAATTTATCTTATACAAATAAGAAGAATAAAGAATATCTTTGTAAATAATAAATTTTTGCCTTTTTAAAAATGTATACCGAAAAATAATTTAAATAAAAAAATAAGAATAAAATGTATGTAATTCTGTATATAAAATAGAAACCTACACCAGGACGTGTAACCCGATTTTAGACGAAGCAGACTAATCCCGTGAGTAGTAACGGGTCGGGTTGGAGCTTATTGTTTTCGTATCGGTCGGGCCGCTGCCATCGAAATACTCAAGGCCTGAGGACACAAGTTGTGACGTCATCACTAATCGACCGACTTCTCACTAGTGTTGGAATTCACACCGGCAAATTTTGAATAGCAATTTCCTTTTACTTTATTTGTGGAATATCTATCATCTTATAAAACAATAGTAAGTATTTAAACTTACTGCTGAGAATCTAGAAACCCCTAATAAAAAATCAGCAACAGAGAAAATGCTGTTCTTTTAAATGGCCCAAATGTTCCAATTAAATAAAACAACATTTTTTGTATTAAAATACTGGTATCCAAAAAGCCGGAGAGTTGGCAGCTTTAGTCATAGTTAAACACATAATCTCATCGAATCAGATAGTTGGTGACAACTGTATGACCATCTGTATAGCCATGAACTATCGCCAAGTTACTACCACTTATTCCTGGACAAAATGAAGCACATTGACGGTTTGCGCTACAATGACTATGACAACGTCAATGACTTTAGAATATTTCTTTCAAAATTGTATTACAAAATTGCATTATTTTTTTATTTTTTTAAGCTTCGAGTTGATGTTAAGTAGAAATTTTGTGTTTGAGTCTGGTTATACCAGACTCGAGTAGGATTCTAATACAAATTAAGGAGTCTTTATTTAGTATCGTGTACCAGTTTTTACTTACCCATCAAACGTAGTATACGGTAAATCTTGTAATCGTTTTAAAAATCGAAATTTTTTTTTGACGGATTTACATGTTTCAACAACTGAAGATTCTGAAAAACATATTTTTAGAAAAACAAATTTGCCGTCCGTCTGTATGTGTGTGTGTGTGTAAACGCTCTATCTCCCGAACAAATTGAGATAGAGACTTGAAATTTGGTGTGTACTCATTATGTAATAATGGAAAGAAGCCTATTGAATATCAGTAACCTCAATTATCCGGAACTATATTTTTTGGACTCTCGAAACATTCGTTCTGTTAAAAGGTATATAAAAATTTTCGAAATTGTTTATTTTCAGGAGAGAATATAAAAAAAAATAAACATAATTTTTGCATAAAGCATGAGAAACCTATCGTATAATTGGTTTCTGAGACATTTTTCACACTCTTCGATTTTTCATGACCCTGTATTTCATTCAAATTTTAATTCAAAGATATATTTTAATCTGAAGTGAGACACTTAATCTGACGCAGTAAACGGATGGTCAATATGATTATTATTTTTGGAGTTATATGGATGTTTCTTTTAAGCAATTCGCTACTTTTTGATTATCTCGTCGACCAAAAAACTATCGCCAAACTATAAGATTAAATGCCATTAATGGCTTATCGTAAATGTCACAATCACTTGACATTAAACACGCTACGCGTGTTTCTTGCGTCATCAAATGATTTTTAATTCGACATTTTATTTGTATTTTTATTAATCTTTTACTAATTTATTTGTTCTTTCGTTATTTAAAATAAAAATTATGCCAATTTGTATCACTTTGCAAGTTGTTTGGCGATTTATATAATATGTCAAAATTGGTCGACGGGATAATCAAGTACTACATGCAATTTAGTAGTAGAGTATTACTGTGTATTAACCCTAGAACTACCGGAAATTTTACTCAAATTTCATAAAAACTTTCTACACCAGAATTTTTACTTAAAACTATTTAATTTGTTTATTTAACTTATTATTGTCTGATTTATACATTTAGTTTGTTTTGAAGAAAATTCTGGTTTGAATAAATATTTTGAATGTACATGTCGGGTCCATTGGACCCTTCTGGTAGACAGAGGGTTAATAATATTTAAATATACGTTTAAATTTTATTTTGGAATTGCAATGCATTTTATAAATAGTTTACACATGTTATATTTTAATATTTCATATTATGCATATCTATGATTGTTAAGTATTACGGTGGCCCCCAACAACTAGTTTTGATTGATGGCAATTCGCCTTTGTTTTGCGTTCTTTGCAAAAGCGCAATCACTTGGTAGTCACTTGGCACTACGTCCGGGCTATACGAAGGGTAGTGAAGTTGTTTCCTGCCGTAAGATTTGATGAGATCCTTGGCTTAAACCTGACCAAGCGACCTCGCGTTAACATACGAGTAAAAATCCCTATTTCCATACCACTATTTTAAAATAGAAAATTTCTCCTTATCTAATCTTAAATTTCTATTATTTAATAAACAAATATTACTTTTCGAAATGGGTTGTACGAATTTTGAAAGTAGAAATTCCGTCCTTTGGAATCATTGGGTTACTTCTGATCCAGTCTAAATGGTGGCGGCAGTATTTGTCACGTTCGATTATCTGTGGAAGTGATATAGACCGAAGAAATAATTGCCATCCTTTGAGTTCTTTACAAGAGAATCTAACCTGTTTTCACGCACTTTAAGCAAGTTCGAGGAAAACCACGGGAAACTGTGAACGGTTATTCCGACGAGCATGAAATGGGTTTGACACAGCAGCTTCCGTCTACCAGCTTTGAAAGCAGAAGCTCTGAGATTTTGGTAGGGCCAAATGAGAGTGATAGCTGAGTTCTTCTATATCTATATATATAACACTTTTATAAATGAAGAAAAGCCAACAAATTGCCGTCACTTGAATAATATAAAACAAAATATGTTAGATCATTTAAACCACTGTCATAGTTGCTAATCTCGAGGATTTTTTCAAAACAAATAAGAATTTTTGAACCATAAATTTCTTTACTAAAATACAGGATTTAACCCATTACCCGCTTGTATTGCGTTCACGCAACGGTAAAAATAAGTGCACATATTTCAATTATTTACATACACACCACTATTTTTCAATTAAAAAATTGGCGTTACACAAAGACATAAAATTTTAAGGTCATGTTAGGGGAAAATTATTTTTCAGAGTTTGTGGTGGTAAACGGCGTTCAGCTAAAAAGTTGAAAACCTCAACTATATAATTTCGGCATTTAATGAGATAATCCTTGTGTACTTATTTGAATTCATTTATTCAGAAAAAATTTCTGGTTCCAAATAATTTTGGACAGGAAAAATCCGTGTTGGCATCTATGCAGTTCGTTCAAACTGTGACACTCGTGGAATTTTACGATTGACTTTTTTAATCACAGTATTCTGCGAATTTTTTCTTCTGAACCATTCTGCTTTTTACGACATATTGCTGGATTACTACTATATATTAACACTAGAACGCCCGGAAATTTTACTCAAGTTTCTTAAAAATATTTGACACCAGAATTTTTATTTATAATTATCTGATTGATTTATTTAACGTAAATCTGCGTAGTGTAAATTTAACTTATTTTATGAAAGAATTTCTGGTTCCAGTTGACATTTAATCATATGGTCGGAATCGGATCGACTCCTTCCGGGCGTTCTAGTGTTAACCCTCCGTCTACCAGACGGGTCCATTGGACCCGACAAGTACATACAAAATATTCATTCAAACCAGAAATTTCTTTAAAATAAACTAAGTATATAAACCAGACAAAAATAAGGTAAATAAATAAGTTAAATAGTTTTAAATAAAAATTCTGGTGTAGAACGTTTTATTAAAACTTGAATAAAATTCCCGGTAGATCTAGGGTTAATCAGCCATTGGTGAGGTTGCATAACAGTCGTACCACTTAGTGCATTCATCGCTATTGGAGGTGTCAACACTGTGGAAATTTAGCAGCTGTGGACAGATAGAATACTCCAGTTGACTTATTTAATTAACTCTATCGATTGTTGATAGTGATGAGATTGGTGAAGTCCAATCAAACAACCATTGATTCATGATACAGTCAAGGCAGATTAGGCTGCATGAGTGATAAAAAATGGATGAAGAAATCCAGGGTTTTCCCAATAAAACATAGGCTGAAGTCATTGGAAACTGTTTATTTCATCACAACATATCAATGTAAACAATTCCCACAGGGTGAGAATTTATCAGAGCCATCATGCTTGAGCACGAACTAATTATTCATGCGAAAAAGATTTTAAAGAACGATTTAAATATTCTGCGTGACTTTGGACACCAGGTAACGGATTAGATAAACAATCAAACAGCTCAAAAATCTTTTTTTTCTGGGCTCATTCTCGAGCGTTTTATTAGAATACGCGGTGGAGTCCCGATTGAAATGTACTGCAATGATTGAAAAGTACTGCAGACGCTAGCCAGGATGGCGGGAAATTGAGCTGGAATAAAATAAAAATGTAAAAATGGCTTTTATAAACATTCGAAAAATAAAGTAACTGCTCTCACAATTTTACACTTCGGTAGCTGATAAAAATTAATGAAGGGATTAAAAGTTTAGATTAAGTTTTTGAATAAGACTATTATTAAGATATGCGTTTTAATTTTAAAGGAATTTAACTAGAAGTAAATAATAGAGAGTATTAAGAAATAGGGAAATAATGAATGCGCCAGCAATTTAAAATAATTTAAATGAAAAATAAAAGTAAAATTTTTATAACACACACACATATATATATATATGTATATATACAATACATATATTGAAATGAAAACGAGTTATTTTAAAAGAACCCTCCCATAGGATTGCGAGTGCGGAACCAAAATAATCTCGTGTAACTGAAGCGAATGACCCTTAACAAATGAACTCAAATAACGTGCCAGAAATATATTACCATTTTAAAAATGACAGTTGAGAGACCTGAGAGCTAATGTGCCAGGTTCTGTATGTATGTATGTATGTGTGTATGTATGTACGTATGTATGTATATAATGCGATAACTCTTGATAAAAATATCCGATATGCTTCAAATTTTTTTTTCTAGGTTTATTCTGATTAGTTTTTGGGTTTCATTGGGTTCATAGTATAAAGGGGTGGAACGAGGGCTAATCCAACCTTAATTTAGATAAATAGGTTTTTCGTGGGAAATTATCCGATTTGCTTCAAATTTAGTATACTGGTTTATTTTGATAAGGCGCTTCCCTGATTAGTTTTGTGGGTTGATTGGTTAAGTATAAAAGGGTGAACAGGTGGTTAATCCCCTTAATTTAGATAAAAAGTTTTTTCATGCAGAATTAATCGATTTGCTTCAAATTTGTTATATTGGTTTATTCTGATAAGGCGCTTCCCTGATTAGATTTGGAGATTCATTGTTTAAGTATACGGGGGGGAATGGGGTAGCTAATCCCCCCGCGCTTAATTTAGCTTAATAGGTATTTCATGCAGAATTATCCGATTTGCTTCAAATTTGGTATACAGGTTTATTCTGATAAGGCGCTTCCCTGATTACATTTGGAGGTACAGTGATTAAGTATAATGGAGGAAAATGGAGGAGCTAATCTCCCCCTTAATTTAGCTAAATAGGTTTTTCTTTCAGAATTATCCGATTTGGTTCAAATTTGGTATACCGGTTTATTCTGATAAGGCGCTTCCCTGATTATATTTGTAGGTTCATTGCTTAAATATGAAGGGCGAAACGGGGGGGTGCTAATCTCTCCTTAATTTATTTTTCGAGGTGCATTATTCTTTGAAATAAGAGTGTAATATACAATAGGTGTAAATAGCCTCTGAGCTCAATGCCATCAGTTTAACTGGGCACTTTTCTTTTTATTTATTACGTATGATAAAATATTTATGATTATATCATGCGTGATGATGACCTTATGATAAAATCAGTTCCACACAATTGTAAGAAACTTTATTCGAATTAAAACGTTACAATTCTTTTATTCTTTATTTATTTAAATATTTCAGGGGCACAATACTTGTATTCGTAAAAAGCTGAAATGATTGAAATGACACCAGAATTTACAAAGATTTTTATATGAAAATAAGTAAAAGATTTTCTTTGCGAATTTAGTAAAAGGAAAATTTTCTTTCGAAAATTTTCGAGCCAATATGGCATTTAGTGCTGTAGAAAAATGAACCACCGCCCTTCAAGGGGTTCAATTTAGAATTTAAATTATATCCATCTATTATTTTTATTTTTATTATTTGTTTTTGGACCTACTGTATATTAATTTTCATGTATACTTAAAACAATAATATTTTGCATGATTTTGATGCGTAAATTATGATTAATACAGCCAAATACCAAACATACATACATAAAAAAGTGAAACATATCAATATTTCATTATTGCTTAACCTATTTATTGTTAGAATTTGTCTGCATTTATATCTATTTTTATAAAGATAAATGGACAAAAAAAAAAACAGGCAAACTCTAAACGCGATTAGATTAAACAAAAATAAAATAACGACACCGTACTTTAAGTAGTTGTGGAGTAAACAGCTATTTTATTTAGTTATAAATTACTCTTTTTTTGTTTAAATAGCATATTAAATATCTTAAAATAGCCTTTCCTTTTTCTAATCGAATATAAAATAAATAAAATATTGCCGCATATTTATTTTTTAAATTACATCGTTTCTAACCAAAATATGCTTAAAAATCCATTTAACTATAAAAACCGACGCTTTTTCACTTATACTTTTTTTCACCATTCGTTAAAATAAAATATGTATGGCAATTAAAATAACGAACAACTTGCTGAAAGAGATTAACGAGAGTTTGTTCTCAAAGGGAATAAATTATACCATTTAAATATTCACTAAAATATTTTGAAAGTGAAAGTTTAGTATTTTAATGACAATTTACTTTAGCTCAGGTATAATTAATGAAGAAACATACTTACGTTAAAAGTAAAATGCTATCATTTTAGGAACAACATTCTAACATACTATAGTTAAGTGAAATATATATATTTCTTTTCCAGTAAAGAATTATTTTTCGCGTCAATTAGAAGAATATTTAAAACCATCGGTTATGAAAAAAGAATTAAATGTTACGTAACAGCATTTTTTATTGTTAGTATTACTTTTGTTTGCTTTATATATATATAAATATTTAAATGTTAAGTGTTTTGGTTGATATTTGTTTGGATAATGAAGATTCTTGCAATAAAATATCTATTGAGAAAAATCATTTTTTGCAAGATAAATATTCGTGTGTGTGTATGAGGGGGGGGGGGGGGGGGGGGGTTATGAAAAAAACTATTTTGAGATTTCGTGTTATTTCACCATTAAGTTCTGCGATTAAATAATGAATATTTTGATTCGAAAATAGTACTACTCATGCCCTTTCCCCTCTGAGTCCGGCACTGTTTGTACAATTGTCGATAAAAAAGTTCACTTCTCCCACTGTCCTTCAGAATATCAAAAGCCTAGCGTCAGGAGAGGCTGCATCAGTTAACTGTACATAGTTGCCAACCTCCCGATATTATTAATACCAATATTTGTATACAGAAATACTTGTTCTGTACAATTTCACACACAATCTCACACAATTTCTGAAATTAAATAAAGCTAACATTTTTGTAAGAATTTACTGGTATTAAAAAAATCAGGAAGTTGGCAACTATGACTGTATTATTATATATTGAATTTCTCTTTATTTAATGTTTAAACGTCATAACATTAAATAAGGCAAAACTTGGTATGTAATAATACTGGTGAAAAAAAACCATTTCTTTAAGAAAATTATTACGCATCAGAAGTGAAGCTTATTTTACATCTCTACATAATCACCCCTACATTTTGACATTTGTCATATCGGTTGTAGGGGCTTTACAATCGCTATGTTATACTCTGCTTCCGCCCGTGCCATAATAAACCAGTTGTTCACTGCAGTTATCAAATCATCATCACTTAACATCGAGCACAAATTTTGTTGTAGCCAAGATTTTCTCACATAATTTTACCAAGAAAAAAACGTGAAATGTGTGAGAACGCGATATGCAACTACCTTCGACAAGTTGCTCAGTTCTCGAGTCTTCGTTTTACCACACATTTCATGTTCTTTGCTTGGTGGAATTGAATAAGAACATCTTGACTTCAACAAAATTTGTGCACGATGGGAAGTTATGAGGAGTTGGAGACTGCAGTAAACAACTGGCTTAACCCCCTCAAGGGCGGTGGTTCATTTTTAGACCACTTAATTTTAATCCCTAAATGCCATATTGGAACCAGAATATTGGTATGAAAAATTTCCTTCTATTAAGTACGTGAACAGATCGTTAAGCATCAGGCAAAATCTCAGGAGAGTAATCTTTGACAAAGACAATTATAAGAAACTTTGCAATATATACAATTCTTTAAACGAATTATATTCGTTTATTAGGTATAAATTCTGATGCTGTAATTAGCTAGAATTGCGTTAGAAATTGAGAACATTGTCTTTTGATTCAATGTAGCATGTGCAATTGAACACTGAGCTTGATTTTCTATAACTTTGATACAAATATATATCTTGTTGAGGAACATTTTGGAAAAGTCAACATATTTAATGTCTGAGAAGTACCAGCATTTCAAGTGACTTTAATTTACAATGTGTCTCTCTCTCTGTTCTGTGGTGCTTTGGGCATTTCATATACTTAATCCCATTGTGATATGGACCTTGAACATTGATGCTTGCCTTACAGTATGTTGTCATTTCAGTGTACTTCAGTGTTCTTTTTTATGAAGTTCTTCATAAGTTGTAGGTTACCTATAAACATTTCAGGCCGTGTTGGCAATCCTGTTTTAATGTTATTTGGTCTATATTTTAGTTGATGATCGTAACATGTAAACCATCTGTAACCATTCCTGTAAACCATCATTTTTGTTATTTTGTTGCATGGCTACCTTAAACATGCGTATTTTGTATTTTGTATTTTGTATTTTTTTTCTTTTTTTGTAACATAGCGAGTTTCTATTTATTAGCATATTTGAATATGCCATTGCTTCACTTTAGTAAGTTCTAATGTTGCCGTTGTTCGGGTCCGTTCGGACTGTGGTAGAGCTGGATAGTGGTGCGTTCTTTTTTCCCGCCAGGACATTAATTCCATTAACCTCGCGGTTGGCGTCCGGGTTGGGTGTCCCAAGTACGTGAACAGAAGCTTTTGCTTATTTTGAAATAAATTTGTTTATATATTCTGGCGTCATTCACTCATTTCAGCATTTTGCGTATAGAAATAAATTTTCCCTGAAAGGGTTAACCCTTAAATACATGATTTTTTATTTTGTTTCGAAAAAGTTGTGTATGATTACCTGAAATGTTCATTACACAGGAAAAGTAATAAAAATATCACAGATATATTTTTCGTATAATACGTCAACCTTTTCTTACGTTTCACATCTGCAATACAAGTATAGGGTTTCCAAGTCTCCGGCTTTTTGGATACCAGTATTTTAATAGATATAATGTTCTTATATTCAAATGGAACATTTGGGCGATTTAAAAGAACAATATTTTCTCTAAGATAATAGTGGTGTGCAAAAAGCCAGAGACTTGGCAACTCTGCAAGCAAAAACTACTGTCCTAACTAAAATATTGCAAATTAGTAAATATTTTAATAAGTATGAATCGATATTTTTATTTCGTAAAACTTAACCCTTAATGCTTAAATGCGCGATTTTTTATTTTGCTTCGAAAAAATTATATATGATTCTCTGAAAAATTTATTATGCAGGAAAATTAAGGAAAAAAAATCAGAGATACATTTTTCATATAATACGTCAATATTTTCTTCTGTAGCACATCTGCAATACAAATAAAAACTACTGTCGTATGGCTGTTTTACACAAAAATAATGCAAGTTAGTAAATATTTTCTTAAATATGTCTCCAAATGCATTATTTTATATTATTATTTATTTTATAACACTTAACCTTTAACCCTTTAATTCCCATGGTAGAATACGTTCTAGAAATTACGTAGTTCGGAGAATCTGACGTTATACCAGAAAGTTTCAATAGCTAGGTTAAATGCATGAATTAGTCTTTTAGAATTGCGTTTTTATTCTCATATTAAAGATTAGACTTTATTTAGTAGTATATTTTTGTAATTTTTACAGGATTAATATTTCTCTCTATATATAGTGGTTGCTAAATAGGTTAAAAAGTTTTTTAACGGTTAAAACCGGACTGGCGGCAGCCGAGTTCCTGTGCAGGGGTACACAGGAGACCATTTTTCAAATCTACCTCACACCACTGTCTCAAAGAAAAAAAATCACTGACATACTGTTCGAGAACTTTTGCAAGAGCAATATACTGCAAAATCTGTTTTTTTTTAAATAGCGGTGCGAAGAGAATAAAAAAATTGTCACCTCTTGTCAGCCCTGCATGTGAATCAGAGTTGCCAGTTTAGTATCCATTTTCATTCCGAAATACCAAATTCACACCGGAACTTTCCCAAAGAGTTTTCATTTTAATACAATTGTTTATGTTTAACTGCAACCAACTATTTAACACTAGAAAGCCCGGAAATTTTACCCAAGCTGCATAAAAATATTCCACACCAGAATTTTTATTTAAAATTATTTAACTGATTTATTTAACGTATTTCTGAGTGGTTTAAATTTAACTTATTTTATGAAATGTTTTCTGGCTCCAATTGACATTTACTCATTTGGTCAGAGCCGATTAAACTCCTTCCGGGCGTTCTAGTGTTACGTTAACTGTATAGTTCTCTTTCACGTGTCCGCTAAACTGTCTGTCCTGAACCTTTCAAAATCTATCAATGCATATTATTTCTCTGTTTTATTCTTGTTATTGCTGTAGTTCTTGTAAATATGTAACGCAATGTACGCAATTCGATCCAGCCTCGTCTTTTTGTTTCTTTATTTATTTTTCAACTGTTTGTCTATTCCTTAACCCTCGAAATTATTTAGTTTACAGATGTAAACTGCAAAATGATAATCAGTTTGAATTTTTCTGATACCTTAAAAACCGATGTTTTAACAAGACCTGTGTGTTATGTAACATGGTTGTCACACCTGCACAATAGGAAAGAAAGTATGAAAATGAGGTTTCAGAAAACACTCTCTGCTTTATTAAGGCAAAGAGATGTTTCTTAACAAGTTCACGCCGGCGCGGTGGGTCACGCTCGACTGTCTCAGAGTTGTCAAGTCTCCGGTTTTTGCACACCACTGTTATTTTAGAGAAAATGCTGTTCCTTTAAATAGCCCAATTGTTCTAATTAAATAAAACAACATTTTCTGTATTAAAATACTCGTATCCAAAAGGCCGGAGACTTGCCAGCTCTGAGACAACCGAGTGTGACCCACCGCGCCGGCGTGAACGTGTTAAGTATAAAATTATTTAATATAAACGTTAAAGCTTTATACTTTTTAGATAAAGTGTGAGACCCGTTCGTAGCCTTACCCGTGAATTTGGCGTCAAATGACTAATAACATTTGACTGAAAACATATCAAAAATACCTGAAACACTGAAAACAAATTGTAGGAATATTGAAGAAAGAACTTTGTTTGTCAGTGCACTTATGTTGCTAAAATGTTGAAACGATTGAGTTATACCAGGATTTTTGAAATAAAATTATTTAAAAATAAATAACAGCATTTCTTCACTTACAGTACCAAAGACAAAGTTTATTTTAAAATCCTGATTTCATTGTGGCATTTGGGGATTAAAATTAAGTAGGATATATATATAATATCCCATCGCCCTTCGTGGGGTTATCCATTACAATTATACCGAAAATTCTGTAAAGGCAGAGAAAAGTGATTTCACACAAAGAACTTGTTTATAATTAAACAAGATTTTTTTTATGTGAGGCAGAAAATTTTTCATCTACTCACTTTCATGTTTCACTGTGATACGAGAATTACACTGACTGTAACATGGAGACTTCCTGTTACTTACAGAGAAAATAGATACCGATTTAACAGAATTTATCTATTTTAAGGGAAAAAATGAAAGTATTAATGCGAGAATTTTGTTTACAGTGCAGATTAGGGTTGTCATTTTGGCCTTTTTTTTATCCAGAAATTCCTATTTCATAATAGAAATTCAGAATATTATTTTTCTCCTTATTTAACCTTTAAATGCACGATTTTTTATTTTGTTTCGAAAAAATTATATATGATTCTATGAAAGGTTTATTACACTGGAAAAATAACGAAAAAAAATCAGAGATACATTTTCATATAATACGTCAATCTTTTCTTCTGTTGCACATCTGCAATACAAGTAAAAACTACTGTCGTGTGTCTGTTTTACGCTAAAACATTGCAAATGAGTAAATATTTTAATAAGTATGTCTCCAAATACCTTATTTTATATAATTATTTGTTTTATAAAGCTTAACCTTTAACCCTTTAATTCCCATAATAGAATACGTTCTAGAAATTGCGTAGTCCAGAGAATCTGACTTTATACCAGAAAGTTTCAATGGTTAATTTCGCTGTATTTATATACGGGAAGTCTGCTATTATTTAAAGCAAATAGTGCTATTTTAGTTTTATGGTGTGAATGAGGTATATGCGAATAAAAAAAATGTATTAAATTCAAAACACTGTTGTTTGCATATATGCAAAGCTGCGCACTAAAGGGTTAATAATAGACATTTCATGATTACGTAGAATAAAAACTCTTGTTACGAAATTCTGAATATCAATAGAGGGGTAACTGACAACCTTAGTGTGTAATAAAAAATAGTTACTTATAGTAGCTTTTTTCTGTTTGTCTCAATGTTAATTTTCTAGTGTTCCTTTTTCTTCTTTCACGGTTACCGTATGTATGCACGTTTAAGTCATCCACGTCCCCTATTTCGGTAGAAGCAACGTTTGGATACCAATATTTTCGAATAGTTGCCTTCCCCTTACTTAATCTTGGAATTTATAATGATATTCTGCGAGTAAATGATGCAAAGACAACTATTCGGTAATCCTGGTATTCAAACAATACTCTTCTCGAAGTACGATGGTTGACTTCTACGCGAGTACATAATCTTTAACTCAAAGATTAATGTTTTGGAAAACTTGTGAGAACAAGCACGGCCAGCCAGTTTGTTGCCAATGGGCTACTTTTTTTTAAATTCAGATTTCTTGATTTGTACCACTTTTCTTAAAATGGTAAAACTCTTCATTACTTTTCATTAATTTGTCATTAAGTAAGGCGCATTTTACCATTTCAAAAAAGTGGTGCCAATCAGGAATTCTTAATTTAAAAAAAGTTGCCCAAATCAGGAATTCTTAATTTTAAAAAAGTTGCCCACTGGCGACACTGCGGCCAGTTTGAGTATAAAACTTTGAAACTGTCTATTCCATGGAACTATTAATAAAGAGGAACTGATAAATTCTTAAAATAGTGAAGCTTCTTTAAACGCTTTCGCAGGGGTTGATTACCGCTGGAGGAAACTTCCTCAAGAAATTTAAATAGAATTGTTTTCCTTATTTAAAACTCTTATTAATGCAAAATTTCAGTGAAAAATAATGGCAGAAACATATATTCATTTTTACTGGTGGAACTTTACTTTGGCGGTAGTCAAGCCCTGCGTTACCGCCATAATTTTTCAACATAGATAACCTCTTGTCAGTGTCAGTGAAAAAGATAATAATACATGGGTAAACTGACACCAGTAAAAACAAATAGAAATTTTTACCATGTTTGTGAGAAAATATTTCCATCGATAACACGCTTAAGTAAGAAGAAATTTTGTATTCAAATTTACTGTTGGGAAGTTTCTCCCGGTGGTATTCAGAAACTGTTGATCCGGTGAAACAAAAGGCGCCATCTTGTGACAACCTCCTCAGTTACTTCATTCGCAACTGGTAGACAGCAGAGTTGCCAGTGGGCTACCGTTTTTTAATTTCTGTTTCTTGATTAGCACCACTGTTTTGAAGTGATAATATTCCCCTTGCTTAATGATATATTAATTATGTTCAAAAGATAGGGAATTTTATTTTTTCAAAAAAGTGGTGCCAATCAAGAAATCCGGATTAAGAAAAAATAGCCCATTGGCAACACTGCTAAACAGTACACTATATGTCTTCTCCTCTTTATTCGTAACTCCACTGTCTATTTATATTAATTTTGTATTCATCCACTCTTAAAAGCTAAAGCTGCCAGCGCCAATTTGCTAGCGTGTAGAACCGAATACTTCGGAATTCATTTCAAGCTTGTCATTTAAAAAAAAAAACTAATTCTGCTGGATGAGTAAACTTTCTCTAAATATTAAAACAAGATTTTCTAGCATAAATTTCCGCAATCTGGATGCTTCGTGGAAACATTTTGTTTTTACCTGACATTTCTATACAGAGTGCCCTTTCTTATCGTTGACTAAAAGCGCATTCGGATAGCTGCCAACTTTTACGCATTTTTGATAGCACTAAAATTTTGCAGAGATTTTCACCTTGTTTAATCATGAGATTTCGACGATTAAATAAGAGCATATTTACTATAAAATTTTAGTGGTAAGAAGAAAGCGTAAAAGTTGGCAGTTATTCATTCTTAAATAGCTAGTTTTTAAAATATAATTCCAGTTCCAAAAATATTTTAAATGTTGTTTTTAATCCAATCGGCGTACACCTCGTAATTTCCAAGTGGTCTGACGCTACAATGTCAGAACAGAAAATTTCTATTCATATTTAAATCGAAAAACTTTTATAGCCGCTTTTTTTCATTGCAGACGTTGTAAAATTTTTCTGCGATTAATTAAGGCCAAAATGTTATATTAAATATTTGTGGTTAAATTGTATGCACCCTGTTTATCTTATGAAATCCATTTATGTCAAAATAGTTAATTTTAAAAAACTTACGAAATTTAAATCTTTTCACGGTGCATTTGTTCAGTAGGATATATTTAGAAATATATTCTATATACTCTAACAAGTAAAACAATAAAACTTTTTTTTAACACCAAAACATATCGAGTTACTTGGACTTTTAAGTATTTTTGGTGTTTTCTGTCACTAAAAACGCAGGGCTTTCACTGAAGATTACTTTTTAATCTTTTTTATACGACTATTTCAAAAAAAGAAAATAATAATAATAATTTACTTAGAAGATTAGTATAAATCTATCGCCAATATTATATTTTTGAAATAGTGGTACTAAAAATAATGAAAAATAATCATAGTGGAAGCCTCGAAAGAAAAAAGACACGAATTTAGTACCCTAAAACGCAAAAAAAGCAAAAAGCCAATAATCATAACTTGGAATTTTTTAGTCACACAAAAATGGAATTATTTGATTTTTTTAATAAGTATAACTCATACGAGCCAGGGACCCTGTAAATATTTTAAATTCGTGGTTTTTCTTAAAATAGCTATTTTGATGTAAATGGAGTTTATTCTAACGACGAACGACATTTGAAACATTTTTTTTTTCTAATTAGAACTATACTTCTAAAACTAACGGTTTTGGAATGAACAATTAGTGAGTGACAAGAAAGCACTCCCCGTACATTTCAAAATATACATTTTTGAAATCTGATTCTACGACAGAATAGTTTAAAAAGGAATCATCTTAAAAAATCTGAAGTGTAACACAGTTTTGAAAGAAACATTTTGTAATATTCATTGCTTGTATGAAAAAAGAACTGGTAGAGAACTTTCGAATTTAAAATCTGAGAGAATAAAAAAGCAGTACATTTGTTTCTATGAACAATAATAATATTCATTTAAATAACCACAACATGTGATTTATTCGTCTTCGAATTTAAAAGAAAAAATCCGTAACATATTCTCGAAAATAAAATCCCATTCTATTCGGTATTCAGGAAAAATATTAAAGATTTTGCACAGTTTGAATAATTTGTACAAAATAAAGAATCATATGCCAAAGAAAATGCTTTCTTCATACAAAATCAGTAAAACATAGAGAATGCAAAATTTATTTCGTTCAAAATTCCTCTAACGTATGGGCCGCGTTATACTTTGCTCTACTCTTTTGTTATCGCTTTGTTTCTGATTTTGTTTATAAATAATTCTTAGTTTATTTATTTATTTATTCAATTATTCTAATTTCAGTGCAAGCAAACTTTTTCTATGACTAACCATTACGTACTGTTTTTGTTTTTTTTATATATCTATAATTCTTGATCTTTTCTTTATTTCAAATACAAACTATGCAAATATTGTGACTCTGTACTGTCCATGCAATTTTGTACTCTTTTTTTTCATCCACCAATTTTATCTCCGCTAAAAAGGCACTTTAAACAACACTGCTGAGTTCAGCAGTGTTGTTTAATTACTATAAAAAATACCGATATTTTAACGCCTCAAAGTGGTCTTTTTAGTTATCATTCTTTCTGTTACGGCTTCTCTTAACCTTGACTGTCGCACGCGCCTCCATGGCGTATTCTTCTGTAATTTAGGTTTGGCCGTTTGGCAACCTTTAAGAATAGTTCAGTTGTTTGGTTTTCGACGATCTCTGCGGACCTATGGTGCGTTCGCTGGATCCAATATTCTTCAAATAATGTATATAATTCTTCGAATAATGTATAAACTGTAAATAATATTCTTGTATATAAAGTAAATTAAATTAATAAGTGTAGTTAATGAACCAGCGACTATGGGTATCTCTTTACTCGCACCATTCGACATTCGACATTGGTCCGCTCACCGGAAGTGGTTTCGTTTTTGATTCTTCATTAGTATTGTATTTTAGTTGTTGTGAAATTACCAATTGAAATGGTCACATTAGTGTCCTTAAACAGATCGAGGGGCTCGTTAAAAGCTAAGCTCACTAGGCTAGAAACTCTACTAAATGATGAGACCGCTACGTGGTCAAAAATCAAAATCGATACAAAACTCAAGACTCTTGAAAAGGTTTCCAATAACATCGATTCGTTACGTATCGATTATTACACAACAGCTCCTGACGATCATGATATGACGGAAATCGACTCTTCATTAATGGAGTTGGAAGAACGAGTGGAACAGCTAGAGGTAAGTTTCAATCTATTATTAAATTCTGATAAAAATGAAACTAAAGGTCCTGAATTAAAATTTAGTAATTGTAAGATCAAATTGCCAGAAATTCCACTTCCTCAATTTAGTGGAAAGTAAGAGGATTGGAATATGTTCAAAATCGAATTTAACAATATTGTTATGAATAATGAACAGCTATCTGAAATTCAGAAATTACATTATTTACATTCCGCATTAAAAAATGAAGCTAAACAATTAGAAACTCCAGAAGACACATTTGATTCATTGTTTAAAGCATTAGAAAATAGATTTGAGAATAAACGAATTAGGGTGAATATACATTTAAAGGCTGTATTAGATTTCGAAAGAATTGCACACGAGTCATCTAAAGAACTAAGGCGATTAGTAGATGTTATAAACAAAAATATCAGGGCTCTAACCAACTTAGGATTTGAGAGAAATAAACTCTCAGACATTTTGTTTACAACCATAATTTTAGACAAATTGGATAAGGAGTCTCGGAAACAATACGAATTGTCAATAAACACATCTGAAGTCCCAAGCTTTGACAGTTTCATGCAGTTTTTAGAAAAAAGAAGTCAATCGCTCGAAAGTATAAATAGAAACGTAACTAGATCAAAAATCAGTAGTGAAATAAAATCAAAATCTTTGTTAGTAAATTCGAGTTCTGAGAGGCAGTGTGCTATTTGTGATCAATTTCATCCACTATATAAATGTAAGAAATTTCTTAATATGCAGTTTGGTGAACGATATGCTATCGTTAAAAAGCATAAGCTTTGCCTGAAATGTTTTTCGGAATCTCATTTAGTTTCTAATTGTGTGTCAAAACATATATGTAAACATTGTAAATCACCTTCATCTCATAACACTCTATTACATAGAGATAAATCAATTGTTTCTAATAATGAATCTCGAAATCAAAAGGCAGAAAAAGAGCAGACAGTGGACCGGGGGGAAAGAAATGCGGCGCCTGATGTAGCAGTTTCGCAAAGTCTTTCAAATTGTTTTCCTTCTTCGAGTAAAAGCGTCATTTTATCAACTGCAATAATTGAAATTAAAACGAGTAAAGGGAATTTTATTCAGGGAAGATGTTTATTAGATTCTTGCAGTCAAAATAATTGTGTATCATTTGAGTTTGCAAAAAAATTGGGTTTAAAGAAAACAAAGGTTTTTGCTCCTATATCTGGGCTGAATGGCACAGCTACGACACTGAATTATAAAATTGAAACTGTGATTTCAAATAAAAATAGAGATTTCACAAGGGAACTGGAATTTCTTTTAGTGCCAAAAATTACAGAAATAACCCCACTTTCGCCCATTCGTGTAGACATTTCTGATATACCCACAAATATCTCGTTAGCAGATGGTAAATTTAATATACCAGGAAAAATAGATTTATTATTGGGTTCTCAATGCTTTTTTGATTTATTGAAAGCCGGTCAAATTCGCTGCTCATCACAAAACTTGTTATTTCAAGACACCGTGTTTGGATATGTAGCTAGCGGTGTTGTGAGTAATTCCCCAAACGATTCTCAATATTGTGGTCTACTCACTCAAAATGAAAAAATAGAACAATCCTTGCGACAATTTTGGGAAATCGAAAATATTAATGATTCCAGTTCGTTGCTTAGTGAAGAAGAGAAATTTTGCGAAAATCATTTTAAAACTACGCATTATCGAACTGCCACTGGTCAGTACGTTGTGAGCATGCCTATGGAGGATGCTACATTTTTAGGAGAATCAAAAAAATTAGCCGAAAAAAGACTCGATCAAGTTTGGCACCGATTAGATAGGGATTCGAACTTGCAACCTCTGTATTCGGAATTTATGGACGAGTATAAAAATTTAAATCATATGAAGTTAGTGGAGGAATCGGAACCCGTAAAGGACTGTTATTATATACCTCATCATGGAGTTTACAGACCAGAAAAAAGTACTACACGCTTGCGTGTTGTGTTTAACGCGTTAACGCCAACGACGTCTGGGTTGTCATTGAATGACTTCCTTTTAAAGGGTAAAATTCCACAACAAGAGTTATTCTTAATTATGATTCGTTTTCGAAAACATAGATATGCATTCACTACGGATGTAGAGAAGATGTATCGAATGGTATTAATTAATCCTTCGCAAAGAGACTTTCTTCGAATTTTGTGGAAGAACAATATTGACGCGCCAGTACAAACTTATAAGCTCAATACAGTGACTTATGGGACATCTAACGCTCCTTATTTAGCTACTCGTGCTCTTAAGCAATTAGCTCTAGATGAACAAAAAAACTTACCTCTAGCATCGTCAGTCGTCTTAAAGGACTTTTATGTAGATGATCTTCTTTCCGGGGAATCAACTCTCGAAAAAGCTAAAATCCTTAAATTACAATTAATTCAACTTTTGAATCGTGGAAACATGAAATTGCACAAATGGTGTGCAAATCATCGAGAATTAGTTGAATCTCATACTAGGGTTGCCACCGAATATAGTTTTGATGAGCAACCAGATTGTACTTCAGTAAAAACATTGGGTGTTCTATGGGAACCACAGAGTGACTGTTTTCTGTATAAATTGAAAATTCTTAACAAGGAATTTTATAGTAAACGAGATGTTCTATCTCTAATTTCAAAAATATTTGACCCGTTAGGATTAATTGGGCCTGTAGTAGCAAGGGCTAAGATATTTATGCAGAAGATCTGGTTAGCCAAAATCGATTGGAATGAGCCATTACCGGATTTTCTGGAGAGAGAATGGAATGACTTTCTATCCACCCTCACAGAGTTAGAGAACTTAAAGATTTCTAGATTTGTTTTTCATGAAGATCGCATAATCATACATGGGTTTGCTGATGCCTCTTCGTTAGCCTATGGAGCTGCAATTTATGTTCAGTCTTTACCAGTTGAAGGATCTCCTGCTGCGCAACTATTTTGCAGCAAATCCAGAGTCGATTCCTCACTTAGAATTATGTTCTTGCCTCCTATTAGCGAAACTAATTCATAAAGCTCTAGCGTCACTGGACATTCGAATAGAAAATATCGTTCTCTGGAGTGACTCCACGATCTCGCTTGCTTGGATTAGAACCACCCCATTTGTTAAAAACATTCGTGAGTAACCGAGTCGCTGCTATACAAGAACTTACAGACTCCTACCAATGGCAGCATGTGACATCGGATAATAATCCAGCTGATGTAATATCTAGAGGACTGGACGCTAAGGAACTTTTAAATTGCAACCTTTGGTTTTGTGGTCCGAACTTTCTTCGTGACAAAATTCAGCATGCAGAAAATAATCCAGTAGATCTAGAAACAAATAATGACTATGCGTTAGAATTCAAATCAGTTCAGGACATTAACCTCGCAGTTAAGACTGAAAATTTACTGTATAATTGTTTGTTTACTTTGACTAATGATTTTTTGAAATTGATTCGTATTATTAGTTATATTTTTAGATTTATAGAAAATTGTAAAAATGATAAAGAAAAAAAAGTGGTCCTTTAACAATTGATAAGTTGAAAAAAGCGGAAGTTGTCCTGATTAAACAGGTACAGTATTCTACATTTTCTGAAGAGATAAAACAACTGAAGAACGAGAAGAGCCTGTCAGGTAAAGGTAAATTAAAATTTTTGAATGCATATTTAGATTCTGCAGGAATTATCAGAGTTGGAGGTCGCCTAGACAACTCCAGTCTGACTTTTGAAAACAAACATCCTGTTGTTTTACCCCATAATAATAAATTAAGTGAAATTATTTTTGAATATTTTCATAACAAGTTTTTCCATCTAGGGCCACAATCCTTATTGCATCATGTCAGGCAAAAATATTGGGTAATAAATGGGCGATCTTTAGCGCGTAAAATAGTTCATAAATGCATAACCTGTTTCAGAAACAAGCCAATAAGTGCAAACCAAATAATGGGAAATTTGCCTTCAGAACGAGTAAACCCTAGCCCACCATTTCAAAAATATGCGATTGATTTCTGTGGACCCTTTATGATTAAGTATAAAAATCAGAGAAAGGGCAATTATAATAAAATTTATGTTGCAATTTTTGTCTGTCTCGCCACAAAGGCAATTCATTTGGATATAGTAACAGATTTAAAATCTGAATCCTTTATTGCCACCCTGAAACGATTTTTCGCTAGAAGAGGTAAAAGCACAACTATAATGTCAGATAATGGAACTACATTTGTAGGTGCAAATAAAGAGCTGAAGAAATTACATGCCCTGGTATGTAAACCCGATGATGCTTTGTCTAATTATTTGGCCTCTGAGGCTGTTAACTGGAAATACATCCCTCCTCGTTCACCCAATTTTGGTGGATTATGGGAGGTTGGGGTGAAATCCTTTAAATATCATCTCAAAAGAGTCCTAGGCAATTCTCGAGTCACACTCGATGAATTTTGGACATTAACCACAGAAATTGAAGCAATTTTAAATTCTCGACCTTTAGTCCCTTTGTCGTCAGATCCAAATTAAATTGAAGTCTTGACCCCTGCCCATTTTTTAATAGGCCGACCAATTACTTCAATTCCTGAACCGGATTTGACCAAAATTAATGATAATAGGTTGTCTAACTGGCAAAAATTAACCCAAATGACCCAACTTTTATGGAAAAAATGGAACACAGAATAATTGGCTAATTTACAACAGCGAACCAAATGGTACATTGAAAAAGAATATCTAAAGGAAGGATGGATGGTCATCCTAAAGGAGGATAATTTACCTCCCGGTAAATGGGCATTAGGTCGTGTCCTTAAAGTAATACATGGCTCTGATAGAAAAGTCAGAGTTTTACACATCAAAACAGCAACAGGCATAGTTACGAGGTCCGTCTCAAAAGTGTGTCCTCTTCCATTAGATGATTGCTGATTTCTATTATCTTAAAACATTTAACTCATTGGATTATTATCATCACTATTGTATATTTTTTTGAAAATTTTATTATGTACATCAAGTTAAAATTGGGATAACAGAACGCAATTCTTTGCTTCAGTTTTCGCATAGAATCTAAATCTAACTGTTACCGTATCTATATATTTTCTTTAATTAAATATTATAAACTTTGTTAATTTTATTAGTTTGCTATGTGTATTGAGTGCTAATTTTGACAATAGTCTTTTATGATATTCAAGTGTAACCAATGTTTGCATTATAATTTATCTAATTCTCATCTTTGAAAAACTTAAGTGTATATTATTGGAAGTAGCATATTTGTAATTTTTTTGGAAACTAGTGTATATTGTTTTTAGAAATTTAATTCCTATTGTTTATTGTTATATTTAGTATTATTATGTCGAATGTTGACACATGTCAACGGGGGCCGGTACGTTACGGCTTCTCTTAACCTTGACTGTCGCGCGCGCCTCCATGGCGTATTCTTCTGTAATTTAGGTTTGGCCGTTTGGCAACCTTTAAGAATAGTTCAGTTGTTTGGTTTTCGACGATCTCTGCGGACCTATGGTGCGTTCGCTGGATCCAATATTCTTCAAATAATGTATATAATTCTTCGAATAATGTATAAACTGTAAATAATATTCTTGTATATAAAGTAAATTAAATTAATAAGTGTAGTTAATGAACCAGCGACTATGGGTATCTCGTTACTCGCACCATTCGACATTCGACACTTTCCAAACAATTATCTTCGCAATATATTTCTACATTTGCAATACAGAGAACATTATTGTTTGTAATCTGTGGTGACGAAAGGAAACACCGCTACGACGCCTGTGTAATTTATGTAGCTAAAGGAAATGATGTCCTTAAAGTTATTATTACCATTTCAATTAAGAAAATAAAATAGAAAATATAATATTTGATATAGTGAAATTAATGACGTTAATTCGAAAAATAAATCATTTTTGTTACAATAAACAATGAGACTTAAACTTGTACGAAATATTAAATTTCTAGTTAATAATTATGGTCGCTGAAAATTTAAAACTAGTGATTTTAAAGCAAGGTTATCAAATAGTGGCATGATTTTGCGATTAAATATGATGAGGATTATTATTAAAAATTCGCAGATTAAAAGTGAACGCCAATCCGCAGTTTGGTATCTATATTTTAAAGCATACCATTCTATAGATTTTTAACTATATAAATAAAGTTGAACAGTTGTTGCGGTAAAAATCCCGAGTCCTATAGGTCACATTTTTACCCTTATAGCACCTTTTCCTCGAAAGGTAATCCTGTATAGGATTGTAACTAAATGCTTCCCCCCCCCCCCCCAGTCACGCTAGAAGATGCAAAATGACTGCCGCAGGATGACTACAGAAACCATAAATGTTCGCTTTTTAGCATCCATGGAAGCTCCTTGGAATGTCCACACAGGAGATTCTGAGGAAGAATACAGGCAGTTTCCAACGTCAATGAATTCGAAAAATCAGTTAGAACAAAAACACACACGCAAATAAATAAATAATATTTGTATATTATTTTCTTGTTTAGTATAATTAATCTAGCAGTGGAAATATTAATAATTTATTTAATGCCTTTACAAATAAATGCACAATGTTTTAAAAATCTAAATAATGATTACATGTACTGATATTAACTTTCAGGCAGGACATCCCTGGTTCGAATCCTGGTACACACATTTTTCGCCCAGTTGGTACATCTAATATGTTTTATTTACCAATTAGAATAATTGTGTTAAAATTAATCTAGTACATATACTGACTCATTTTTACATATTACAGATATTTCGCAAATTTGTTATAACGCACCACAAATTGCCCGAAAGAAATTGATAACAATTTACGGACAGAAAGATTCCTTCCTTTGGATTTGTACTGAGTATTTTTAAACACTAGACAGGTGGTTAGTTCAACTGAAATAATTGTAAATCTTCAATGACTTTGTGCTTTATTTTTCATCATTCTAATATTTTGAATTGGAGTAGTAGTAATTTTAGATTGATATTTGTCAACAAACATTACCTGTCCCCTAAAGTATCAAATTAGAAAAAGGGCTCTTTCTGCAATGGAGTTATGAATAAAGAGGAGGAGATATACTATGTTGTCTTCCAGTTGCGAGTGAAGTAACTGAGGAAGTTGCCACAAGATAGCTGTAGAATTTTTACATCGGATCAACAATTTCTGATTACCGCAGGAGCAAACTTCACTAGTAAATTTTGAATAGAAAATTTTGCCTTATTTTAGCAGCAGTTCAAAAAAAAAAAAAAAAATTCTCTCATAAATATGCATAAAATTTCTATTTGTTTTTACTTGTGACAATTTGGCCAGGTATTATATATAATCTATTTCACTGACCTGAGAGTAGATTGTCCAGGATGTTACAATAGGCCAGACTACCGCCGAAGAAAAGTTCCACAAGTAAAAATGAAAATCTGTTATTGCCATTATTTATGACTGAAACTTAGAATCAATAAGGCGAAAATTTAGATTTAAATTTACTTTTAGAAATTTTCTCCGGCGGCGATCAACCACCGTGAAAGCGGTTACAGTTGATGCTTCACTATTTTAAAGGTATTTTAGTTCCTCGTTTTAATAGTTCCATGCTTTCTGTCATCTATGGTGTCACTTTGTGTAAAAGCATTCGATGTGTATTTGCAGTGTTATGTTAGTTTCTGGTCTGAAGATGTTACGAATAAGTTTGCGTTTCCTTTCTCATCTCATAGAATATAAAAGCAACCTTATTTTATGCGTTCTGTCCAGCCAGAATTCTGTAACTTTTATTACAAATAAAACGTGAATGCATAGCAATTAACAAATATTTAAAAAAAAAAGAGCGTAAATAGCTGATTAAAAAACTTTAATGCGATTTGACTTTTGAATCTTACGTGAAACTATTTTTTAAGATGTCAAAAATATGATTTTTAATTATTAATACATAAAAAATAGTTACTTCTTATATCTGCATCCATAATCTAGCAAAATATGAGAAAATTAAAGTGTCACTAAATTCTGTGACTGTCAGAATATTAATTTTATTTTTTTTTTATAAGAAAAAAAAAAGAGAGAGAATTAGTTTACAGTTGAGTCTCCTTTTAGCTAACTCTAAAGATCGTATGAAAAATTTATCGCTATAAAAAATTCATTATATAGAATTCTTCATAAACTTAATACAGGAAATGTGTTTGAGAATTTTTTGAAGTGTAATTTGATTTTAGTATATAAAAGTAATATTTCAGATTTAAAAGATCTAAAAGTATAGGTGCTTTGATTTTAAATATCACTTGTATATGAATGTCAACGAAATATTTTGGATAATTTCAAACAAGCAACATCCTACAAAAGCATTTTTTTTTTCAGAAACTTTTTTGTTTTTAAGATATTTGATTTCTTTTTCACAGACAAACGTTTACTTTTAGTTATTTTTGGATATGATCAGAGCTAAAGATGAAACAGTTTCGCACTTAATCTCCGTATCAGAACGAGAAGATTTTCTCCTATCAGTGATTTCCTGTTGCAAGGATTGCTTACGCAATTCGACAAATACACGCAGACATTCTTCCGCTGACAAAAATCTTTAGGGGCGGACATAGGCCTATTGTATCCGCTTTCCTTGCTAATAAATTCCGCTAAATAGAGAAATTGCAGCATAAAGAATAACAAAAGAATAATTTGTATGGTAATTTGAAGAAGATTAAATAAAAGCAATTCATAAATCAAGTTTATATTAAAATAAATCATAAGACAAAAAATATATTAAGTTAGAAATGCATTATTTTATTAATTTAATAAATTAAATTAATTAATTTATTAATAAAAACGTAAGAATAATAATAATTGCAAACGTACATCGTAGATTTTTATAGAATAAAATATTAATGAAGAATTATGTTTAATGATAAATGAAAAATATATTAACTAATTTACATATCAAAATTAATTAATTAAAATAATTAAATTAATTAATTAAAATATTAAATTAACTGAATTGAGTAAATATATTTAGATAAAGTTCAATTAAATTTTTAAAAGTTAAAAAATTTAAATATTTTTAAAATAATTAAAAATAATAAGAATTCTCAAAAAATAAAATTAATTGAATAAGTTGAAATATAAATTTAATTCATTAACAAATCGAATCAAATCAGGTCGAATACAAATTAAATTTACTTTTTAATATAAAAACCTATTAATATATAAAATTATTTATTACTGTTCCCAAAGAGACAGGTGTCAAACAGTGGCCTGTGCAATTTAAATGGCACCAGTATTTCCAAACACTTTTCTTTGTCTTATTTATATGCCAAAATTTCGTGATTAAGCAAGACGAAGTTTTCTTTCCGAAAATTGTTGTGCTAACCAGGTCTCGCGGTCCGCTATAATTTTTTAAAGCCTTAAATAAATATTTACGTTAAAATGTGTTCTCACAGGTGCTTGGGCTACGGCAACACTTTGTTCACTGATATCTTCACGGGTGTACTTATGGTAAAGACAAAGGGATATTACGTCATTAAGTTCGAATAGTAATATTCACCTTATTCAATACTACAAAATTTTCTACTGTTAAATAAGGCGAACAATACCTTGCGGAAATAGTGGTATACTAGGCCCTTTTTCCCATACACACAGAGCGCTCCACTGGCTAAAATTCTTAAAATCATGATCCACGTTTTATTTAAAAATTAAATATCACATATATGTATAATATTTGAAAACTAGAAAAACTTAGAGATATTTTAATTATAATCTGTTTGAGAAAATAATGATAAAAAAGAATTAAAAATATAGCTCAACATTCTAACCTTCAATTTATTTTTTATGAAAATCTATTCTTCTACTTGGAAAGACTTTTTTCAATAAATATTTTATATTTAGGTTCAAGAAAAAGCATTTATATTCTCATTCATACATATGTTAGTTACTGTTTTTTAAGAAGTTTTTTAAATATTTACAACGAGCTCTGTGTAAAAAATTTATGATAACAAAAGCTTTGGACTTGAGTATTTTCTTATCGTATAAAATTAAAATCCTTTATAAAATTCTGTTTCTTTTAAAATATTATATATGAATTACCCATAGGGTGTCGTATGAATGCCCTTATGGAAATCAATATTCATATTTTTTTCATTATTTATCGTATTTTTATTATACTTATGTGCGAATATATTCAGTATATTTTTAATTAGAGGTTTTCCAACTGCGGACTCAGGACATTCAACTTTGATTATTTTAGTAGAAAAAACTTTGCTTAATTCAGAGACAGGACCTCTGTTATTAAATAAGATGAAGATTTCCTTTCGGATTTGTAGTGACTAACGATTTTCAGGCAAAATGACGGAAGACCCTATTTTTAAAAACTTATAATCAGCTAGTTATATAAAATAGCAGTCGGTTAATTATATAATATTGCTATAATTTTAAATCTTTGTATTAAATATTCTGTATGTGTTTTAAAAGGGTTGAAGACCTCTATTTTAAATTATGCATGCTTTGCTATCATTTGAGATACTTAATCTTACAAAAAATAAGAACTTTTTAATTACTTTCAAGATTTTCTCATTTTTAAAAAGCTGAACGCATAACATTTATACAAAAATATTATTTAATAGTTCTTTTCTATTTTAGCAGCATAAATATCACGCAACTGATGTTTTAGCTTTATATAATTTTTCTGTATATCCTTTAATTATAGTTGAAAATGAGTACAAATTAAAAAAATATATATTAATTGAAACACTTCGTTCCCCTGCTTCATATATTTTTTTCGACCTAGATTTACCAGATTCGCAGGCTCCCACATTTTTTCTACCGCTATTTCTGAACAATAATTTTCGAAGTAGACTTCTATTAAAAAAGTTAAAGAAATCTAGCACAAATATTATTGTTTAAAAATAGTGGTAGAATAAATATAGAACGTTGAAACAATTGGATTTACATATATATGCACATTTACCATGTTTTACAATTTCCGTTACAACTAAAATTTAATATAATTTCATTATTTATTTATTGACAATTTTAGGTGATAAAATAGAGCAAAATTTGTTATCAAATTTCAGTGGTAAGAAAAAAGACTAAAAGTTGGCAGCTATGCATATACATTTGCTCTAAAAATCTTAAACTGTTTTAACCCAAAGCTGTCAACTCTTACGCTTTTTGGTACCACAAAAATTTATTAGTAAACTTTACTTTTTTTAAAACGCCGCAATCTCTCGATTAAACATTGCTATTTTCTATTAAATTTTTATGGGACCAAAAAGCGTAAGGGTTGGCAGCTATGAGTTTAACCGCTGGTATCGAAATACTCAAGGCCAGAGTACGCGAGTGTGACTTCATCACTAATCGATAGACTTCTCACTAGTGTTGGAATTCACACCGGAAAATTTTAAATAGCAGTACCCTTTTATTTTTATTTGTGGGATATCTATCATCTTATAAAACAAAAATAACTATTTAACCGTACTGGTGAGAATTCAGAGTTCCGAAGTAAAAATTCAGCCAGATGCGAAATTCCACGGTGTTACCGCATCTGGCTGATTTTTTATTGGGAGATTCCAAATTCTCACCAGTAAGTTTAAATAGTTATTATTGTTTTATAAGATGATAGATATTCCCCAAATAAAATAAAAGAAAATTGCTATTCAAAAATTTTCGGTGTGAATTCCAACACTAGTGAGAAGACGGTCGATTAAAGATGACATCGCACTAGTGTCCTCTAGCCTTGAGTATGTCGGTGGCAGAGGTTTAACCATGGAACTGTTAATAAAAAGGAACTAACATATCCTTAAAATAGTGAAGCTCCAACAGCTTTCGCAAGGGCTGATTATCTCCAATCGAAGCATTCCCCGGTAAATTTATGTAGAAGTTTTCACTGTATTTAAAGGCGTTATTAATGAAAAATTTCAGTCATAAATAATGGCAGAAAAAGGCTTTAATTTTAACTAGTGTAAGCTTACTTTTGCGGTAGTCAGGTTCATCGTTTCTGCCATATTGTGACAACCGCTGATGCAATCTGACTGTTTTATCTGTCAAACTGACACCAGAAAATATTTGTGAGAAAATATTTACTTGAATAAGGCGCTTAAATAAGACAAAATTTTCTATTCAATTATACTGGTGGGAAGTTTGCCCTGGCGGTATTTTGAGACTGTAGATCCGATTTTATAAAAAGCAGCCGCCATATTGTGACAACCTCCTCTGTTGCTTCACTGGCAACTGGTAGACAGCACACTATATGCAGTGCTGCCAGATTTTGGACTTTTTTACTACAGATTATTTGACCGTCACCACTTTTCTAAAATAGAATAATTCGCCTTTTTTTCAGAATTTTTAATCTATTTCTAAATAGGTCGAATATTTTTATTTAAAAAAACGTTGACAATCAACAATCTGGGGACAGAGAAGTCCCCAATCTGGCAACACTGACAATATGTCCCCTCCTCTTTATTCATAACCCCATTGGTTTAACCCCATAACTGTGGTTGGGAGCATATACGTCCCGGTGGAACATATTTTATTTTATTCCCACCGCATTTTGAAATATAATCTCTGCCATAGGCTTATACTAGGGTCATTTCATGAGAAATCTACCATATAAACATTTTTTGTATATTATGGTACGACTGTATATAAAAATACTCGCCAGTTTTGGCTCGTAATCAACAGTTTAATAAAATGTAATTTATGCTGTTTTAATACAATACATTCGTACATTGCGACTTAGTAAAGCGCTATTCTTTACTTAGATATAATGGTTATTTGGCATACATTTCTCAGAATAGCAATTATATTATAGGTCAAGTGAATGGAAAACAAAGACCAAATTCTTGACAACTATTATAATTGCTCATTTAAAAGCCTTGGAGAACTCTTAATGCTGTCATTGATCTTCTAAAGTAGTCCCAAATGCGTTTAATAAGATAAGTCTGCAAACTACTTATAACCAAATCATTAGATTGGGCATTAGGGTATTTCGAAAGTTCACTCTTGTAAAGATTTATCATTCGTTTTAAGCAAAATCGTTTCAGCTAGAAAAGAACGCTACGGAAAACATCTGGAATCTGTTTTATGGAAATATCTTAAAGTACATTTAATTGCTGCAATATATTTATGTATACATAGCAGCCAAGATTTACGCTTTTTTCTTCCCACTACTTTTCAAAAGAAAAATTTGGTTTTTTTAAACGTAATATTTTCAGCTTATGTAAGGTAAAATTTACGGCTAAAAAAAAGTGGTGGCAGGAAAAACATAACAGTTTGCATCTATGCTATACAATTTATATCACTGCTTAAAACATTTCGGTTTTTATCAAGTGAAATAAACATACTTTGAACCATAAAATTGATCATTGAAATGTACCTTGTTTTTACGTGATTATTAGTTAACTTATTTTACTTAATAAAAGTTCATGTGTTAACTGATTTGAAATAAACGAAAGGCAATACCCTTTCTAAATTTCATAGATTATATTCATTTTTTAACGCCTATCTAAGTTACCAATACAAAAAAACAAGAAGTTATTTTTTATTATTGTAAAATACCTTTATACAGAAGCTCATACTATTACAATAAGAGGCAATAAAAAAGAGCTTAGAATAACAAATTTGAAATAATATACGCGAAAACAGAAATTCCAAATAATATGGCACCACTATTTTAGATAAAAAAAAAAACTTTGCCTAATATATATATATATATAGACAGATAGATAAAACATAGTTTTGTGATTAGTCGTAGCTTTTCTAACATTTATCTGCAATTAATATTTTTTACGGAAAATTCTACTAGAAAATTTTGATAGAAATTGACGCACCATGTATATACTACAGCAGGGATGTCAACTGTCGCACACGAAGTTTTCACTGGCACCAGTATTTCCAAAATCTTTTCTACTTCTTATTTAAATGCCGAAATTTAGTGATTAAGTAAGGCGCATAATTTTCTTTTCAAAAGTTTTGGTGCCATCCATACCTCGCTGGCCACAATTTGAAAACCTTATACTACAATAATGAAAAGTTTTTATCGTGAAGACTATTATAACACGTTAAATATACTGTCGTCGTGTATATTTCTAAACCAAACGGCCATACGACGGCCAGCGCGTCCTAATCAGTTTTGTTAAATTTCCTGCCAATTTTTTTTAATAGTAAAAGATATATATAAATATTTTACAAACATACATACAAGAAATACAATAAACCCAACTGGAGCGAAAAATTAGCCAGAGACAGGAATCGAACACGTGACCACAGTATACAAGACTGCTGCTCTAACCACTAAGCTACTACGGCCGATACCTGAGTCTGTAATTTGTCACTAATAAACCAAGTTGGGGAAGTCACCAGCCATCAATACGACAGCCTTGGATGACCGGACAACGATGACTAGATTTTACTATTACATCGATCTACGAAATATGATAATAAACACACATACTACAATACATATTAAAACACACATTGACACATAAATAACGTCTGCATTCAACAGTTAAAGGTATATGGGGCTTTCTCACAATCTTTTGACTTGCAGGTCCCTGAAAAATAATTTTTATTTTAATACACTTTTTTGTGGGTTTTTTTTTTTTTTATTTCATATGCTGGGGAACATCCCATTATATGATTGCACAACAATATTAACGAAATAAATAATTTTTGGACAATGTTGGGGGTCCAAACACCTGGAAAACTTCTATACCGTCCCGTGTCCCTGATGCTTATTTTTAAGTTTGGAGCTGTCTGGATAAAATTGTTTCAATAAAAATAATTCAATGTAATATTTTCTGAAACTGCAACTATTGTTTTATATAAATATGTAGCTAAAAATTAACCTGCACACATTTTTAGGGTTGTTATTATTTTTTAAACTCTGTCCCTGGGTTTTAGATTCCTTACCATACCTCTTCTAAAATTATACAGAAAATCATTTCCGATGCAGCCACAGAATTTTTTTCAAGTTTTTTTCTCATGCAGAAGTATGCTAGAGAAATAATGTCTAAAATTCTTTGGCAGGAAATTTACTGTAGAATTTAAATCAGCATTTAAATATCAATTTCAAGCATCGTGGCTTTATTGGTATTCTCACCGTCCCCAAGGTTTATTCCTGGACTTTTCGAGGTAAATTAAAACAAAAATTTAATTTAATCCAATGTTAACAACTGTTCCTAAAAATCAATGAACATTGTCGCTATCACTTAGTCTTAACATGATTTTCCTAAAAATAGGTGGTAATTTTCCTTACCGTTCCATCCTTGCCGTCCCTTTTTTTACCATTTCGTCCCTTCTTTAACACCACTTTAAGACAATGTTATACAAAAATTCTGCATTAAAAGTACTAAATTGTTATTATTTCTTATTTGAATGTCCTGTGGGTACTATGCAAATTCATTATAAACAAAAATTTAGAAGAAAATAAAAAGTTATAGGGGTAAAATGGTAAGGAAAATTAAACTCGCAAGTTTAACGTAAACCTCAGTTAAATAAAAAAATTTTCGCTGCTGACCATTTTTTCTTTATTTTGAATCATTAAGGCATTCGTCTATCAAATTAAAATGTTATTTTAGCAAGTTTAATTTTGTCAGATTTTTTTTTTCTCCCAAAAGTCAAAAGATTGTGAGATTGCCCCATATATAAATATTTTACAGACATACATACAATAAATACAATAAACCCAACTGGAGTGAAAAATTAGCCAGAGCCAGGAATCGAACCCGGCAATATCCTGGTCCCGGGTTCGATTCCTGGCTCTGGCTAATTTTTCACTTCAGTTGGGTTTATTGTATTTATTGTCTGTAAAATATTTATATATACCTTTAACTGTTGAATGCAGGCGTTATTTATATGAGAATGTGTGTTTTAACATATATTGTAGTATGTGCTTTTATTATTTTTTAATAGTAGTCTGTTTGTGTTTAATAGCAAGGATTCCATGAATTAATAAAGCGTAAATTTCAATTAAGATGTTCTGGTGCATACTAACCCTAAGCACTCAAGAGGTGACTCTTACTCAGAGTGACGCATCTGTTTCGATACAAATAAATTCTAACGTGCACCTGGCCTTGAAGCTTGTATCAAGGCCAAAGACTTAAAGGGAAAAAAATTCAATTTATAAATGTTTTTGTAAAATCAAAAACAATAAAAAAACTTGGCAACGAAATCGGTTGAGACCGCAGTATGTCTTGTACTAGTGTTGCCAGTGGGCTACTTTTTTTAAATTCATATTTCTTGATTGACACCAGTTTTCTGAAATGATAAAATTCAGCATATTTTCGGCTTAATTAATATGTCGGTAAATAACTCGAATTTTACTATTTCTAAAAAGTGGAGCCAATCAACATATATGAGTTTTAAAAAGTAGCCCACTGGCAACACTCTCTTGTACACATAATCAGACACATACGAGAAAAATTTGTTGGTAAAATCACTTTAAAATGCTACAAAATGAACCGGAAAAATACTAAAAAAAATACGTTAAAATGTTTTTGTATTTATTTTATAAAATGTAAACGTACTAAATATTGGAATATGCATAATATTTGTAATAATATGATATGCATAATTATATGTTTTGTCTATATTTATATATACTTTTAAATTGTATATTACATACTATAATTTGTATTTTTATGAATTACTAAAAAAATATAGAGATTTCTTTACAGAGACTAATAACATTATAAGTATTAGTAACAATAAACGAAAAATAATTGTATTGGAGGCATAAAAGTAATTTGTTTCATAATCATCTTGAAAAAGACTTTACATAAATAACTGTCCCCTAAATGGCTGATAAAAATATTTACCCATTCGTGCATAGTCCCCTATATTTTGTACGTTAAAAAATTCATAAAAAATAGGCTTGAACGGATAATTTCACAATTTAAAAAAATACGTATTTCAAAGACGTCTACAAGCTATGATTATGTTTTATTTATTTGGATAATTGGTAGTCATTTGGTTTGGATAATTGGCTTACTTTTTACATTTCGACATCTTGAAAATGAAAAATCTATAAACTCCGAAAAAAGCCTTTATTTTAAGCAAATAAATATCCATCTTATGCAACGATCTTCTGGTAAGAGATAAAGGCATTTATAGATAATCATTTCATGCAATTTTCATGTTTTATAGAAGAAGAAAATTATACAAATTTATTAAAATTCGAAGTTTCCCAAAAATGGGACGCTAGGCATAAATGGGTTAACTGTCTTGAACTTGGAAATAATTAGCTTCAAGATAACCAACACAAATTAGAGAGTATTGTCAATATTAGATAACGAAGTATATTTTATATTTAATAAAAACTCGTTAAATAGTGTTATAAAATCCTATATTTAAAATGCTTAAGGGAAATTTGAAAATCTCAAAACTATATTTCCATTTCTAAATTAAAAAGAAATAAGAATTTAAATTATATTTCTGATATTTTTAAATTTATTTTTCATATCATAAGGAATAAATTAACACGTTGAGTGAAATCATACAGATTTGACAGTTTGGCCTCCATTTTTATCCAGAAATTTAGTGTTCATACCAGAAATAAAAAATAGTATCTTACGTTTTATATAATAAAAGACAGTTAGCGATAACATAAAGTAAAATATCTTCTTTCGAAATTTCCGGTATCAATATAAAATTTCTGATCACTTTCGCTACCGATCTCGCGCTGCCGCGGGATCGGCAGCGAAAGTATTAAACAGGGTTCGTACGGGTGCCGTTATTTTCAAGCCGAAATATCAGTATTTTTTTTTTTATAGAAAAATAAATCTAGTTTAAACGGTCGAAATTTCGCCTTATTAAAGAGAGATTTTCCATGAGAAAATACTGGTACCGAATAATTCCTTAGTTTAGAAATTCAAGGAGACGCACGAACCCTGTTAAATGCAGCGTCCCCCTGTGCTTAAATGCAGTGTCCAAACCCTGTCCCGCGCTAGCGCGTGATGACATCACGCACTGGCGCGGGATTGGCAGCGAAAGTGTTAATATAGATTCACCTTCAGTTATTCACAAAGAAATAATGATGATTGATGATCGCGAGTGATGTTATCAGATTTGAGAACTTGTGTTTTTCATTTATCATTAAAATTTGTACAAATATTTTATTTAATCTATTTTGAATATATAAGGTCATCGAAAGAGGTTGGACAGTATGAAAGCTTTACTAAATCACGCATCAAATCTTATGGTAACAACTGCAAATCAGTTGCATCTTACACGTCTCGGAGAATTTCGAGTACCTACTAAAATATTATTTTGTTTCTTAAAGTTATATTACAGTTATGATTTTTCGAACTGCGTTCAACCCTTGTCAACAACCTTGTACACCGACAACTCTTGGATATACAGGGAAGTAACTCATTTAGAAAGATTTTCAGCATCGTCTATTTGGTAGGGAACGATACTCCGTGTTCTAAGCCTAAAGTTAAAACTGTGAATGTTGGTACACTTTTCATTTTCATCACGCATTGTAAGTCATAACTCTGAAGTAATTACATCTAACAAATTTGGAATAATTGCCCAGTACTTACAAGGGAACCACTTTTGGTGTTGCTCGCACCTAGCATCGAGACCTGGTGCGTTTTGTAGCCTTATACATAAAAGTTAGAGAACTGAAAAAATTTCTCTGTTAAAATAATATTTTATAGACTTTTTTATACTTTTAATTTTTTATTATCATATATTTATTTGTTTATTTCACGCCAAAAGTGAGTTAAGTCGCCAAATATGCGCTACAATTTTTCTGCCCGCTTTATCCAAAGAAAAAATGTACAGAACATATTACTAGAATTATATCAGATTGCGATTTTTTTTTAATAATTGATAGCATAAGAAACAAATATTACGTTTTTATTTTTTTTCTATGCAGACGATAAATATATCAGTAATAAATATAATTCTATAAAAGCTTCGAAGATCGTTGAAAGCTATTTTTTAGTGAAATACAAAATAAGCAAACTATTTTCTTTTGAAATCGAAAGAAATAAAGTTTCGAATGTTTAAAATGAAATGTTGCTATATTAAATGGTCCTTCGGTAAAAGTAATCGTAAAGTAAATTAATATTTTTACACAATTTAGAAAAATTTCTGTGGCGAAATAGGTCGGACATTGGAATTTCTAGCTATAACAAATTCAGTTACATTTGGCTAAAGTTGCCGGAAAGCTCAACTTTTGAAAATAAACGCCAACTGTTTCCCCGCCAAAAATATGAATATAAATTTGCAATTTTTCAAAATCAAATTCGTGTATTTTTGAAGGAATTTTCAATTTTTTTTCAATATTTTATACTTATTATTAACTAATTTTTATTTTTAAATGCTTTTCTTTAAAAAAATTTAATGTTAATAGTCTGATAAGTGGTCTCGAAAATTGCATTTTCGGAGAGTCATGCTGCTGTATAATCAAGAAATATTATTTTAACAGAAAAATTTTATCGATTCTCAAACTTCATAATGTAGGGCTTTAAAATGCACCAGGTCTCAATGCTAGGTGCGAGCAACATCAAAAGTGGTTCCCTTGTTAGTAAAGAAAATCATTGTGTGCCCTCTAACATTTCTGGAGTTTTTTTTAATGTGTTCAATATTATTTTAAAGACCATGTATTACTCATTCGAAAGATGTTCTTTTCTTGTGTTTCGAAAATGTTTTTAAATTTCTAAAAACATCATGTATACTGTAATTTAGATATAAGAAAATTATGTATACAATAATATAAGAACATTATGTATAAACTATACCCATAGCTGCCCTACTTATACGCTTTCTTCTTATCACTAAAATTTTATACTAAGTGTTGTTTTATTTAATCGCCGAAATCTTACGATTAAACAAGACGAAAATCTCTTTTAAAATTTAGTGGTAGTAAGAAAGCGTAAAAGTTGGGAGCTATGCACTATACCAGAATTTTCTCTGAAAATCCACTTAATTTTGAACTAAAATTCAGAAATCATTCTTAAAATAAAAACAAAAATTCTATTATATCACAAAAGTACGATTTTTAACATATATTTGTCAGAGGAATAAAATACGGATTATATGCAAATCATTTTCACTTCATTTGTAGCCGAATTCGACAAATGTATTTTATCTGTATTAATACTATTATTTGAATATTTCAGGTACGTATCTAACTATTTTTATATAAAATTCGGGACTATACGATTTGCATCCTTATTTAGTTATAAAAGGATTGTTCAGAATTTGATTGGCATATTTGTTCGTGTTAGGTATATCGAATTTTCAGTTATTTAGAACCGTTAGATATGTATTACAATTCTGTTATATCCAATTCATCTTTCAGTGCTTTGGGAAAGCTGATCATTATTCGGTACGACCTTTGAATTCCATAGATAAATAATATTACTGTATATGATTATGTTGAAATTCTATGTATGATTATCGTTATCATAATACCTATAATGCCGATTAATTTGAGAACTTTCCAAATAAGTATCTTTCGAAAATTTTACATTTATTTCTTCAACTTCTACTACTAAAATTATATATTAAAACACTAATTAAATTAAACAATATTAAAAAACTAACAGTGAAAAATATTTTATTTGAAACTGTTTTTTATACTGTTTTATTTTACAAAATATAAAAACATAATCCATATCTTGAAATAAAAATTTTCATAATGTACAATTATGGGAATTCAAACTAGCAGCACAGCAAGAAATAAAAGTTGTTTTTAAATCATATTTATTGCTGTTACATAAAAATACTTGATTTCCTCAGATTTTCCATTAGATAGATAGGCATTTAATTATCGTATTTTCTAAGTCTGAGAAAAAATTTCTCTGTGTACTTCTGTCTGTGTGTCCGTACAAGCTTTACCTTTGGTAAATATACTTGTATTTACAAGAAATTTATACACGACATTAGAGGACTCTGAAAACTGCGACTTTTAGGCGCCAACCCACGGACATTTTGATTATCTGTCTGTCTCTCCGCCTACCTGTCTCGCTCTGTCTATCTATCTACCTGTCTGTCTGTCGCTCCATCACTCTGTCTTTCTGTGTGTGTCTCTCTCTCTATCTTTATATATATCTGTCTCTCTCACTCTATTTGTCTGCCTGGGTGTCTGTTTTTTAGTTATTCATTCATTCATGATTTTACATGTATAGGATAGATAAGGTTCACTACCGCCTATCCTCTATTTGAAACGGTGAATATAGCATTTACTGTTCAATTGAATGGTTACGCAATTGAATACGTATACATTATGGTCTATAAGCCATAATTTATTAAAGTACATTTGAATGAAGTTGTACTACTCGAAACATTATGAAACTGATATAGATTTTTGCTGTGCAATACAATACTTTCATTGTTGATATTCAATACAAATTATTGGTGTAGCATTGATTGCCTATTTATTGTGACACACAAATTATCCGGCTGAAATATTGTAATTGTTTGGTATATTTCACTTTGCTATACCATTCCTTCCATAACGAAATTAATATTCACTGCTGAGGTACGCGGTAACATATTACTATTAAGCAGAAAATTTCTATGAAACAAAATGAGATAATTTTTCCAAACTCAAGGTATATAATTTGAATCCAATCATCTTTATTATTAAAAAATAATTTTCTTTAGATGTATTTATTGACTTGAAAGTGTATATCTCGTTTTGAAATTACATCGTTATGAAATTTTGCATGAATATGTTTAAACCTGGGAAAATGGTAACGAAGAGATAATAAAAATAGAGATAAATTAAGAATGAACACGTATACGCATTAATTTCTAATATTCACTTTTGCTTATTCACATTTGCTTTTAGCTTTTCTCGTGTTGGATTCTCCTTTGTCATTTTAACTTCAGAAGCAAAAATAACAATATTTTAATTCGCAAAATCAGTGGTCTTTAAATTATAATGTTTGATGACATATGTTCAAAGGTTCCTAGGATTACGGATTTATGAATACCACTATTTGATTTATTGAATCACAAATATCTGCGAATAAGAATACTAAAAATTACAATTTTTAAATAGCGACATTCATAATCAGTAAATTTCTAAGTGTGTACCTATATTACGTACATATATTAAAGCAATAAATATATATTTACTTAAAGTAAAGAGTTTCAAAATTACAAAACTTTTCGTTCCACATTCAAACAATACTACATTTAATCTGTTTTATTGGAGTAATATCTGATCGCTCGACCCTGCCCGGAACCGTAAAAAAAATGCACAAAATGAGAAAAAAACTTTAAAAATCACCTAAAAAATTTAAGAAAAATTTAAAAATCGCTATACGAATTTCAAATAATCTTTATAGAAAAGAGAACAAATGTTACTATATTATTTATAGGATTTTAATTGGATTCCTTTTACTAATGTTGAACAACCGCCACAAAATGTGAAAAAACGCTAAAAAGTGCATAAAAACATTAATTAAAAAATAATAAAACAATTTAAATACTGTTTTCTAGGTGTATAACTACAGATATAGAGGTACCTCCCTGCCAAATTTTGTTGCTCTACATACAACTATCTCTTCAGAACATTGCACAAAGACAGAAACACACACAGACAGACACGCAAACTTCTATCTTTATTATTATAGTAGATAAAAATTACTTGATATGAAATGGAATTGACTAATTTGGTTAAAAATAAAGAGAACTGAAGAGTTGCAGTAGAAAAAAACTCTTCAAATATTTTTTTAATCCTTTTTATAATTTGATTTATTACTTGAAATATTGTTAGTCATAAAATATCAATTTTCAATTCAAAATGAAATATGTTTCTCTCTGTTCTAGATTATAATAATTGTTAAATCTGATCTGTGATATATTTATCCACAAAACCCAAAATTTTCCTATTGGTTCCATTAAACTCGCGTTCATATTGTCGATAAAAATATTTGAATGTCAAAATATTATTCATTATAAAAATATATTTACTAGGGACTTAAGATTTGCATAATTTAACTAAAATGTTTACATTTCCAGTATTTTAATTCATAACAGATAAACATTTTACGTTGTCTGTTTACAAAGAAATGTGTTTACCTTTTCAGGGGCAAGGTACTTGTATCCATAAAATGTTGAAATAATTTATTGACACCAGTATTTACATGAGAATTTATTTGTAAACAAGTAAAAGCATAATTTCGCGTACTTAATAAAGGTGAAATTTTCATTATGAAATTCCGGTGCGAATGTGGCAATTATGTATTAAAATTATGTGATGCCGTGACGGCATCACCGCCCTTCCAGGGGATAAGTATTTATGTTTGAAGTGTAGAAATGGGATCATACAACTATAATTTTAAAGAAGTTGTTAAATTTCTAAAGACACATAAGATGTATTAATCTTTCTATTTATTATATAAGGTTCTATATTTGTTTCTTTTCATATTTTTATGTTATTTCATAAATACATGATATTTACTATAGATAGTGCTTTTTTCTTATACCATGGTCCTCTAATCTTAGTCTGAAACTAGAGTAGTGGCACAGCCAAGACGTGTTTGTGTAAGGTCCAGAAAATTACTTCGGGCAGTATTTATCCTATTTAATTGTTGAAATAGTGCGTTTAATTTAAAAAAATTGCTATTTGGAAATTGCACCACTTTGGGACGTTTTGCACACACCCTAGGCGCGCGACTGAACTGAGGTTAAGATGAATCCAGTTTTACAGTGTTAAAATCGGATAAGACAGAAACAACACTTTTTTAACATGCTAGAATATTTTCAAAAGTGACTAACTTGTGAAAACAATAATTTACTAGCGTTCGTCATTACGAAAATCATCTAAATGGTCTTCCTAAAAAGTAGAACAAAAGGTTAACGGTATGTTTAAAAGAAGGCTTGTTTTAGGAAGAAATATTCCATAGGTGCTTTCACGAACTTCATAAAGAAACTATATGCAAATTTGTTGTGCTCTAAAAACCCGACTACTTTTAAATAAAATAATATATCTGTTTTGTTCAATAGATGGAAGCACTTTTCTATCTTTCGATATAGTGTCTAGAAGACATAGTGTGGCGACTGGCTATTTCAGTAATGCTTTAAAAAGTGCTAAAAATTGAAATCCCATAAATGTTGAAAGATTCTGAAAGACAAATGTCGATCACAGCGCTATCTGCTAGCTCTTCTCAGGCCGAAATGCTTTTTTTCATTGAATCCCTTGAATCATTATACAACGCTTACGTTTGAACTACCAGATGTCGCTGCAATTTACTGTCCAACATCGTTCACCATTTATAGGATTTACTTTTTAGAACTTTTTAGTCAGCTAATTGCCACACTATATCTTCTAGGTCCTATACTTTGGTAGAGCATCACAGAATATTTCACTAATGACGGAGGCTATCAAATATTTCTCTCAATCACAGATAACTGTCTAAAGAATATCTGAATATTTTAGGGATAAAACAGGTTTAACATGACGAAAATTTGGTCGTGGATTACTCCCCTTCCACCTCCCCTGTAATTAATTTCGACAATGACATCTTTTGCATTTATTTTTGCATGCCCTATAAATATATAATAATTTTTAAATGCCCGTAAGGGCAAATAATTAACCGAAATCTTAATCAGTTAATGTTATTTTTTTCTTTTCAGATACTCATTTAGTATTTTCATAATTTCCGTAATGTACGTTAATTCTGTTCTTTTTTTCTTGTGCAACTCAAATTTGAAACATTTAGTTCTCAGAATTCATTGGGTTTTTTTGGTAGAAATTGAAAGTTTGGGTGTTTTCCTCTTATCGATAGGATCGTATTTGATTGAAAAAAAAATAAAAAAAATACCCGATGTCAGGTTATGTCAAGGGAGGACCCACACAATTGTGTGGGTTCGGCCTTAATGCAGCCGTTTTGGGGCTAAATCTACACAATTGTGTAGTTTGGGATTATATGTGGAAATACCTAAAAATAAAAGTTTAAGCAAAAAAAGTTGTTGCTTATTGAGGTAATTTTCATCAGCCACAATGAAAATGTTTAACACATTTTTTTTTTTTTTTTTTTTTTTTTTTTTCTTGACAGACCACTACAATTTCATTTTCTGAGACGTGCTCAATGCTCGCACCCGTCATAAGAGCCTTTGACAAATGGTATGCCCTTCACTCCATTTGGATTGTGCCTGATCCAAATTTCTTTTTTTTTAGATTTTCCAGCAGCGGTATTTTGTTGAAATACCGATCGAAGTACATAAAACTAGGTCTGAACCAGAGTAAGCACTACAGCAGGTCCTAAGCCTATATTCTTGTGGAACAGGTCTGTACTTTCCCAGTGGTATACTACAAAATTTAAAACTATTCCAGATGATGCTGTTTAACAGAGTGTGGTTTGTTTTTTATGTACTGCTTTACTGAGGCACGTCCTAAAAAAGGAATCGTCTGCTCATCTATGGAAAATTTTCCCTGATCTCTTGGTAAATTCAAGCAGACACTACGGAATCTGTAGATCATTTGCTGAACTTTCCATTATTTCTTATTTATTCCTGGTGATTTACTTGCTGTGTTGACAAAATGGAATGAATTTATCAAACTTAAAAAATCTGTCTCGTGGTATGCATATAACTCATATAAAACTTATAAATCATATACGGCATCTGTAACTCAGAGCAGAAACATACAGTTTGTTACGTGTGCATATTATATATCTAATACTATCAATTTTAAATAAAAATCATGAATAGTACAAACCTATTAATTTAAAATTAACCCGCTTTAAAAATATAATTAATAAAAAATAAATTGCTAAAAACATAAGTTAAAAAAATCACTTAAAAATTTTATATATTAGGATGTGTATCTATTTTTGAAATGGTAAATGTCGGACCTGCACAATTGTGTGGGCCATTTGTTTTGCAACTTTTGCAACGCCTAATTAAATTTATCAAAGACAAAATCAATTGAAATCATGAATAAAGCATATGAAAAGAAAAATTAAATCTAAGAAAGCACTAAAAATCATATTTAAAAGAAATAACGACAGTACATACTATTTGTCTATTGCTGTCAGATGATATAGTCTTTTTAAAAGCAGAAAATCTAACCCTGTATTGTAGTTGGTGCCCCCTAGTTGTGTCTTATCAAAACATCTGAAGCCAATTAACTCATATAAATGTGCAGATTTGGTTTTAAATCTCACAAAAACAGGAAATAGTCATTCTCTTTTACATTAGTATCACCCGCACATCAGAATGCGAGTTTTCTTTGGTGAGTGTAACAGAAAAATATACGATTTCCCTGACAATATGAAAACAAATCCACCAAAGGTCGTAGTATTTAGTGAAATTCTGGTTTGTATGGCATCTATCTACATTATGAAGGAAAAATATGCCAGTGAGGAAGTCTGACATCATACTGATGATGGCAACGACCTAACTCATAAATTGTACCTTTACTGAAACTTCTCTTAATTTGTCAACGCCACTCAATTTCGTTTTTTACACTGTCGAATAAAAATAAGTTCTCTTTTGATGAAATTTATTTGAAAACTATATCTCAATTTTCTCATTTTAATGGATTTTAAAAAAAAATAGAGCATGGTTATTTTTAAATATTCATGCAATCCAATTACGAAAGATATACCCGTCTGCTCTTAATGCAACATTATAAAGAAAAGACATATGTATGAGTAACTCTAGCATCATATTGCTGGCGGCAACAACCTAACCCAATCATAAAATTAGCTTTTACTGCATTTTGGTCTCTAAATATCGCACATTTGATTGTTCCAACGTCTAATATAACACAAAAAGTACCTTCAGTAACATTTGTTTGAAAAGCTTATCTGAATTTACAGATTTGTTATCCATTTTAAATTAATTTTCAAGCACGGATATTTTTAAATGTGCGTGCAACACAATTACGAAAGATATATCCGTTTGTAATCAATGCAATATCATAAAGAAAAGACATGTCTATGACTAGCGCTAGCATCATATTGTTCATGGGAACGACAAAACCCAACCATAAATTTCACTTTTACTGCAATTTGATCTCTAAACATCGCACATTCGATTGTTTCAACGACAAATAGAAAGCAACAAGTACTTTCGGTAATATTTCTGTGAAAGGTTTCTCTCAATTTACAGATTTTTTTTTATGTATTTTAAGGTAATTTTTAAATTTGAACATTTTTAAATATGCCTGAAACCCATTTAGAAAAGATTAACTAAACTGTTCAAAAATGTTATAAATAATACAGCATTTGTTTGTTTTCGTCTAATGTTCCATAACTAAACTGGCAAATTTCAAAATTTGTTTGTTTTCATGTAATATTCCATAACTAAATTGACAAACGAAATTAAAACGGCAAAAATAAAACAAAATAACACACGAATGTAACAGATATGAAATCAAGTTACTTAAAACAAGTAAATATTAAATTTAAAATTCAAAAAACCCGACTGCGTAAAAAGCGAACTAATTAATTATTTCTCATCAATGTGAAACTATTTTTTTTTATATTACTTACCTATTTTTTTTATTATTATTATTTACGTGTATTGATGACTTTTAAGCTGTGTTTAATTGTTAGTTCCTATCAATATACACTGTTTTGATAAGGTCTATAGATATCTATGAAGGTTAGAGTTGCAGTAAAGCTAGAAATCCTACCTACATAACTTCCAGGTTGTGTAATATTTAAACGGAGCTTCTGACTGTAAAATAGTCAATGAAACATCGTCTTCATTTTGAAAGACATATACAATAACATGCCACTCAATATGGTGCGTAAAAAAATTTTTCGTCTCTACCGCCATTTGTATTTTATGGCCGCCATTTTAAATTTATAAAAACAAAACCTAGCCTATAAGCATCGGACGGTCAAGACGAATCGATAGCGACCTCATTCATTAAAATCCATCCAGCCGTTGGGTTGTTTCAAGGGTATAAAGAAATCCACGTACACAGATACGCGTGAAACACATAAACCTTCTTGGCAGTCGGGTAATAATCTATTATGTCTATAAAATGCAAATGGGTATGTCATTCCCGCTGCTTATAACTCGTGTTCTTCTGAAAAAATTTCAATTCAACTTGCACTATTAGTTGTCTAGGGAAGGTTTCAGTGTGTAACATACTGCTTTACGCTGAGTAGTTATAGAATTATAGGGGAAAGTTTTATAATCATGTGAACTCAATTATGAAAGATTAGTCTTTTTAAAAATTCTCATGAATGGATTTCATTGAAACTCTCATTGTTTGTTAGATAATTTTACACGGATGGTTTTAGAATACATTGCATATAGTTTTACGCTGCTTTGTTATAGAATTATGGAAGAAAGTTCAATAATCAGGTGAGCCCGATTATAAAAGATTAGCCATTTTTTAAAAGTTCTACTGGGCAAATTTTGATGAAATTTGCACTGCTGCTTTGCACCCATTTTTCTGGAAGGTCTTTAGTATATAACATTTGTTCCACATGCTTTGTTACAGAATTTTGAAAAGCCCTATAATCAGGTGAAACCAATTCTGAATGATGAGCATTTTAAAAAAAATAGATAATTTTTGAGGGATAGTTTTAGTATATTGCACATTGGTCAATCATTCTTAAAAAAATCCTACTGTAAATATTCAACTAAAAATATTGGTCCTTAAGAGCCGAAAATTTGTCTTACATATTAGAAAATATAATACCGTAGTGACGTTCGTATCGTTTTCAGCCATACGAAAGGACATTTGAGGTAAAGATCCATATTGCTTTAAAATGAAAGATCAAATACATCGATATATTTCCTTTAATTCAATATTTGTTCGGAGAAACCGACTACCGTAGCGGGCGAAACGTGCTACTCTCAGATTAATAAGTGCAATATAGGGAAAATATTTACAATTAACGCATCGCTAAAACGAAAATACCAAAAATGCTTTTCCATGTAGTTAAACTATGAGATATCTAAAAAATATATATAACACAGGTTAAAAATTTATTCGTGTTTCAAATTGAAAGCGATTTTTAAACCAGTTTTATGTAATGTTTACGAAATAGACGTCATATCTAGCTAAAGATTTGTTTATTATTATCTTTTTCCGAAATTGTTTTCTTGAAATTGAGACGGATCTACTAAAATAGATTTTTTAAGTTCAAAAACATTTAAATGAAGATACTACGTCATTTTTAAACACATTTAATTATAGTTTTAATTTTATATTTCAAAAATGTACATTTTCTGCTTAGAATGACGTTAATTTCGAAAATGGAAAATTATAGCGATTGAGTGTGAATTTTTTTTTGGCTTATAAAAAGAAAGTTCACGTGTTATCACATTTTTTTATTATTGTGTCGTTTTTTAGGGCGTGGCAACAGGAAAGAAATTATTGAATTAGAAAATTTAAAAAAAAAGAGATATTTCTATAATATTAATAATTTCTATAATTTTTTCTATAATTTCTATTATTTTTTTTAAGTTGACAGGGAAATTTTCCACGCTCTAAAACGTATGTACAGCAAGTTTCATGCAATTCTGTCAAAAATTGAAGATTTCTATGAGGAACATACACTCAGAGAAAAACATACACACAGATATATAGATATAAAGAGAAGTTTCTGCAATAAAACGAAATTCGTATACGAGGCATTCTCATATAATTTTGACTTTTAAGACCCTGAATAAAATTTTTTATTTAAGCACATATTCTCGTTTTTTTTCTCGTTACTAGCAGACACGCCCGGCGTTGCCCGGATTCCATTACAATAACCAACAAAACTCGAGTTTGTATGAATTTATATCTTTTGAAATTCATTTAAATGAACCTAATTTCAGAAACCCTATTGCCTTTCGCAGTGTTTAGTGTGTTCCAAACAAACCTCTTTACGAACGAACCTGTAACCTGGGTCCCCGCTACCTAAGGCAGCATGTATCGAAAGCGCTCCGCACGTAACGGCGACAATAGAAAACCAAGTTCAGTGAGTCAAACCTCACAGTAATCAAGCCCATAGAATCCGAAAAAGAATGCACCAATAATGTTTAAAAAATGTTGGTAACTAAGGATAAAATTTCATAATACAGAAAATAGCTAAATTGTAATCTAAGTTGAATGAACTAAATCCCGTTGAAATAGGGCTCTTAGAACCCAAGGAAAGAATGCTCCCCCAAGAGGTGGAAGTTGTCCCCCCCCCCTTTGTAAATTTCATGAATTACTATTAACATAAACACAATATTTAATAAATGGATGGAATCCCTTATCTAAAGTTACCTTTAAAGTAACGCGATTTTTAATTTACGGCTGTAGTGAGTAAACAGGTTGATACTGAAAAAGGAGAATAATGTTCGATAAAAGTGGTAGCTGAGGTACAAAGAAAGACCAAACCCTGGGGGCAAGAGTCTTAACTGGAATGTAGTTGGGTATAAGAAAAAATTTTAGTAGGTTTAAAGTAGCTGAAGGACGCTAAAACTATGTTAAAGAAAATTGTAATAGAATTGGATAGTTTTTAAAGAAGCTGCAACAAAGTCCCCAAGAAGGAGATTAATGTTCAAAATTGGTGGTAGCTGAAGTCTGAGAAATTTTTGTATTGTTCATGTTGTAGCAGGAGGACTTAAGAAGCTGTAAAAAAAAACTGGGATATCGAACCATTTTTAAAAGAGCTATAACAAAGTGCCAAAAAAGGGCCAACTGAAAAACCCTAACATGAAATCTTGTTAAAAGATCTAACTTCTTAGCACTTTAGACCTTCAATTAGTTAAAATTAAGCATAGAATATGAATTAATCATTGGAATAAAATTTTAAAGAAATGCGCAAAAAGTGGGGGGAAATTCTTAAAACTAGGACCTAATGTGACACTAAAAATAACAGGTTGCTGGCCCGGGGAGAGGAGACCAAGACTGAACTTTAAAATTCTGCATTGAGAATGCGAAAAAAATTAGACAGTGAAAATGCATGCCGCACATAAAGTTCAATGGACACCGGATCGGGCCCTGCGGGACCCTAGGGTGCACCAGGATTTTAACTGGAATAGAGATACGGGATAATAACTAAATGGAAAAAAGGGTTCCAAATATGAAGAACGGATTAAGAGGCGGAAATTTATTAACAATTTATGGTAGAAAAACTTCAAGGGGCCTTGTACCGGGCCCCAAGGGGGCAGGGACTTAATTGGCATCTGGTTGGGTATAAATATACTTTTTAGTAGTTTTTAAAGTAATGAGAGGACGCTAGAACTAAATTAAAGAAAACTGCAAGCAATTCAAATCCTTTTCAAAGAAACTGCACCAAGGGCCCCAGGAAGACGATTAATATTCAAAATTTGTGGTAGCTGAAGTCTGTTTTTTTTTTCTTTTTTCCTTCATATCGTAGCTGGAGAATCTAAGAAGTTGTTAGAAAAAAAGCTATTGAATCGGACATTTTTAAAGGGAGCTATAATAGGGTGCCTAAAAGGGGCCAACTGATAGTTGAAGAAAGGACCCTAACATGAAAACACGTTAAAATGTTTCAGTACTTAGAGTTTTATATCTTCAATTAGTTAAAATTAAGCATAGGGTATGAATTATTTATTAGAATAATATTTTAAAGAAATGCGCAAAAAATGGCAAATTCTTAAAAAAGCGCCCTAGGGCACCGATAAAAATATGAAGGTGTTGGTCCGTGGAGAACAGTCCAAGGCTCAAATTTTAAATTATGCACTGAGAAGGTGAGAAAATTACGTGTTGAAAAATGCATGGCACACAAAAATTTCAAGGGGCTCTAGATTGGGCCCTACGGGACCCTAGAAGCACCCAGGGTCTTAACTGGAATGTAGTAACGGGAGAATGACTAAATGGGAAAAGAATCCTAAAAATGAAGATCGAATTAAAAGGAAGCAATTTATTAACAAAAATTTAAAGGGGTCCTGTACCGGGTCCCATGGGTGCCAGGATCTTAACTGAAATGTAGAAATGGGGTAGAATCTGAATGTAGAATTCGCCCCGAAAACGAAGATAATTGGATAGAAAGGAGGCATGTTATTAAGAATTTAGTGCATAAAAACTTAAAGGGGTCACAGGAGTCCCGGCCATTAAAAAATTAAAAATCTGAGCCTCGGGTGCATCAGGACATGTCTTGGACTATTCTCACGTACATTTACAGAATTCTACGTGCAGTAGCTTTCGCTAGACATCGAACACACAGACACACGGATACACAGAGCGATTTGTTCTTTTATTAATATAGATTCTGCGTGCAGTAATTTTAGCTAGATATCGCACACACACATACACAGGGACACACAGAGCGATTTGTCCTTTTATTAGTAGAGATATTGGAAAATTTACCATTGCATGATTGTATAACAATATTAACGAGATAAATAACTTTTCGACGATGTGGGGGCGGAAAATGTACCATGTAATTCTTTAACGTCAAGTTTCTCTTATGCTGACTTTTAAGTTAGGAGCTGCCTGTATAAAATTGCTCCACTAAAAGTAATTCGACGTAAATTTTTTTCCGAAAGCGGGACTATTGTTTTATATAAATATGCAGCAAAAAAATAAACTGCACAAAATTTTACGGTTATTATTATTTAATCTCTGTCCCTTGATTTTAGATTCCTTACCGTCCCTCTTGCTAAAATTATGCAGAAAATCACTCCAGATGCAGCCACAGATTTTTTTTTTTTTTACTTTTTTCTCATGCAGAAGTATGCTTGAGGAAAAAATGGCTGTAATTCTCTGACAGGAAATTTACTGCAAAATCAGCAATATTTAAATCAGCATTTAACCCATAACTGGAGACGGGAGTCTATATGATTCCGCGTTGTTCTTTGGCTCTGGTTATCATGTGTTTTTTTGTCCTTGAATAAAATCATTCCCCAGTACCGACAAGGACAAGTAGTTCTTTTATCATTACATGATTTCCAGAATATATTGCGTTTCTAAAAAAATTCCAACGCTGTTTACAAAAGAGAAAAATGGAAAATAACATTACATCTCTGAACGCGTAAGAAAATTCATGTCTTCAGTTGCGGGTTGAATATCAATTTCAAGCGTTGTGGCTTTATTGGTAGTCTTACCTTCCCCAAGATTTATTCCTGCACTTTTAGAGGGAAATAATATATATATATATTTAGTTGAATGTAAAAAAATTTAGCTAAACGTCAAAGAACAGTGTGGCTATCACTTAGGCTTAACATGACTTTCCTGAAAATAGGTGGTAATTTTCATTACCGTCCCTTCCTTACCATTCCTACTCTATATCACTATTAAATGAATGGTAAGGTTTTCACTGGGATGGTACAGTAATAAACATTAATGCTGAATAAGAACATTTTCTAATTATAGCAACAAGAACATGAAAGTTTAAAATTGGAAGTTTAAAAATGCTATTTTTTTAAGTTCATTTTCACATGTTTCTTATTCATGAAAGTTAAATTTATCGGAGAATGTCTCAGATGTATTTTGTTATAAATCATCGTTTTTAAAACTTTGTATGTATTGATAAGTATTGATACCCTCTAAACCAGAGCGCGAAATTTCCACTCGCCAGCTCGCCAATAGCGAGCAAATATTTAAGGTTGGCGAGTAAGTTTTGTTTTTTAAAATGTTGTGTTTTACATCAAACTATGTACGCTCAGAATATCGAGGCTTAATCCAGCGACATGCGGATCTCGTAGATCTTTTGTGCTTAGCTGAGAAATGCGGATATTTTAACGAATTATGGCAATGAAAAACAATGCAGATATTTTATCCATTTAATTACTAAAACTGTGAAGCTAGATTTAGTGGAAAAATAAAAAAAAATATGTACATATATAAGCATTCTGGTTTATGGTACCACAGATAGATCAGATGTTGAACATGCAAATGTGTATGTTCGATATGTGGAAGCAGAAGATAATCCTATCAAAGAGGACATTTTAAGAGCATTAGAACAAATATTCGTCTAAGCAGAAATTCTACTTTATTCAGTTATTTTCACAGCCATAGCTGATTTTATAGATAAGAATATAGGTCCAAATGAATATAGAAACAGGTGTTATATTGTAGGCTTGGGTACTAATGGTGGTCCAAATATCGTTGGATACAAATCCGGACTGGCTATGATGAGGAAATCTATTTGCGATAAATTTATAAACATTCACTGCTTCGGATATCATTTGCAGTTGGCTGTTTTGGATGCATGTGGTGAAAATGAATATCTGAAAACATTTGATTCAATGGTTAGAAGTATTTTTTTTTAATTTTTCGATGTCTCGGCTAAAAAAACCTCACATGTTAAAAGAAACAGGAGAAATTCAAGGAGAATTTTTTTTTCAACTGAGTGATATTCACACTATTAAAGGATTACCCATCAAAGAAAGTGCTGTGAAAGCTCTTTGTAAGCCATCTTGAACAGGAGACCTACGGAAAATACAATGATAGTGCTAAAGCTAAGGGTTTGCTGAAAAGATTGAAGGATTATAAATTTCTTTAAGATCTGTACTTCCTCTTGGATTTCTACAGGAAATTGAACCCTTTAAGTGTGGCATTAAAAAACAAGGAACTTGTCATTTCATTTGGAAATGAAAATTGAATATTGCATTCAGTTCTGACAGATCTCGAATCTAGTGTTGCACCAAACAAACAGGAGTTTTTGGACCAACTATCCATCTCAGGCATAATCAAGGTTGTACAGCTGGCAAATACTAAAAATGGGGAGAGAAAGTTTCAGAGTTTAAGAGGGAGATTAACTAACCATGAAAGAATACATCACAGAAAGACGGCAATCTATGTCAACATATGCGTTAACATCTCTGCATGTTTTTGACACTTTGGGTCGCCCCCCCCCCCCCCAAAGAAAAAATTCTTCAATTTGTGTTAGATGAAATAAAAAAGCTCTTCATGTATTTGAACAAGCCTCTTTAATGAAAAAGTGGACATTGTATTGGAAGAGGGGGCAGAATTGAAGTTTATGTTCCCTTCACTAACACTGAAAGATATGCTGGAGAATATTAACAGTGAAACGTACTCAGCACAATTCCCCAATACTCTCCAGAATCTAATAATTTGTGCTATTCTACGAGTGAGTATAGCTTCATACGAGAGGCTCCAGCTGTCACAATAGGCTAAAGACTGCATACAGGAGTTCTCTGAAGACTGAGACATTGGATGATTTACACAAAATTCCTATTAATGGATCCACCCTGACTGATTTTGACCCTACAGCTACGATTGACAAGTGGTATTTCAGTGCAGAAAGGCAACGCTACACAAGCATGAAGTTCTAAAAGTACAGGATTTTTTTCTTTTATGACTTTTTAGTCGTATGTGGCAATTAATGAAAACATTGAAACCTTATGGCAGCCTTATTTTGAGTTAGGAGAGAGTGGCTCACTTTGGGGCACAGTAAACCTCGGGACAGCTTTATTTTTTGCCCTAGATTTTAAATTAAATCTTGGCTCTTTCAGATGCAGATAGATATCAGCACAGTCTAATTTTCAGACATGTTTTGATTCCATTGAAAAAGCAAGCAAGAATTTAATAAGATTTTTATTATCCAAACATGTCTAGTAACTTTCATGCAAAAGGTTAATAAGTTGCAAAGTGGAATTTGATTGAAAATATTTTAAAATAACAGATAATATAATGAAATTTAAAGCTTTCTCTATAAAACTGATGTACGATAATAGTGCTAGTGCTAAGCATAACAGCATGACATTTTAAAATTTCATAGCGGGTGTCAGGTGGAGGTGGGGCGCTTTGGGACACGAAATATGCCTAGCTAACTTTTATTCGAAATATTTTTAAAAAACTGTATAGTGTTTCAATTTTTTTTATTTAATCTACGTAACATGTATTTATTAATAGTTATCAGTTCTTCTTTTAGGAAGTCATAAGGCTTAACAATGGCAAGGACTAGAAATTTAGAATATAAAAAAATGGAGCAGTTCGTTCTGACACTATTCAGAAGGTTGCTGCAAAAATTTTATCAGGTGAAAAGTTTTTTAGGAAGTGTCTGCTGCAGTTTACGATGTTAGTAAAACCACTCTGAATCGTCAAGTTAGTACTTTTAAAAAAAGTGAACAGCCCCAGTTTTAACTTCAAGTATATATCAAAGATACCAAGTCGAAAGACATTCCCCGATGATGATGAAGAAAAGTTGATAGAAAACATTTTACAAGCTTCGAAATATCACTATGGACTAATAATTATTAATGCACGTACCTTTGCTTATGAATATGCTTTAGCAAATAAAAGGAAAGTTCCTTCAAATTAGGAGCATGAAAAAAAAAACTGGAAATGAATACCAAGGCCAAATATCGAATATTCGTTGCATACTTAAAATTTAGAAAATTTACAATAGTTACCTTTATTAGTTATATATTTCTTTTCCTGAACAAACAATTCCATGTATATTGTAATTCAATTATTGAACTTGTCACACTTATTTTTAAATGTCTCAAGGTGCTCCACCAGGTGGTACACCTTCAGACAAAGCACAAGCTTAATAGATATTTTTTTTTCTATAATAGATATAAGATCAAAAGCTATTTAATAATGTAGGCAAAGGTTAAAAGAATGAATGCCAGGTAAAATTTTAACAATTGATCAATATAAAAAAATTTAAAAAGAAAGAATAAAAGCGTCCCAAGGTGAGCCACTCTCCCCTAATATTATTATTATTTTCATTTGCAGTAAATATCTTTCGATTTTTCAATTTCTGCATTCTTTTATGATTTCGATCACCAGAAAGTTCTTCATACTACATCTGTTAACACTTTAAAAATTGTTCATATTTCTCATGAATGTGAAATATTCCTAATTCAGTTTGTCATACATAGTTCATATTCTGGGCAATTGTGGTGACTGACGTTGATGTCTGAATGAATGTAAAATAATGGCGGGCAAACGTTTTAGTTTGGCGAGCACCTTTTGAACTGAAATTTCATGCCCTGCTCTAAACATTCATTAAAAAGTAAATAGCCTGTTTTATTGCACTGTTTTAATGAAATCTTGGTAAGGTATTATTTCAAAACAATGATCCTATATATTTTTGCTTTCTTACCTGTGTGAAAGTCATTTTATTCAATAGTAGCATAAAAAACTAAATTAGTTCAAAATAATTTATTTCTGTGTGTTTCAAATGTAAATCCACATGTAGGAAAGCTTTCAAACGATAAACCAATGCAGCCGTTTATTAATACATCTTAAAGTTTACTTATCAGATTACATTGGTATTAATACAAATTATGTAATATTTGGTTATTATTATTTTTTAACAGATATTTCTCGTACATAAACATTTTATTTTTCGGATTCACTGCAGTCTCTTGTTATCTGTTCGCGACCAACAGTTGCGCCCACAACAGTTACCAACAGTTAACACCATGTTATAAATATTTAATTGTAATTACTCGCTACAGTTCTTACCATCCCTACTCTTATATGTCTGTTTGTAACCATGAAACTCTCAGTAAAAGATTTTAAATAACAACATTTTCTTTTTTGGAACCATGGTATAGTTAAATGTTATAAACTGCGTGTCTGGAACATGTATGTTGCAGGTAAATAATAATAAAATAAAATAATTCAGCATAAAATAATATAAACTGCTATATTCGAGCCTTTAAGACAATGTTATACCAAATTCTTTTACTAAAAATACCACATTCTTATTATTTGTTTTTTAAAGGTTCTATGGGTAGTATGCAAATTCATTATAAATAAAAATTAGAAGAAAATAAAAAGAGATAAAATTATAAAATTATAAAAGATATAAAGAGCTAATATGTCAAGGGGACGGCAAGGACAATTAAACACGCAAGATTAACTTTGTTCTTCAGTTAAATAAAACTAGGGGGCCCAGTCCCCTGCTCGCTAACGCTCGCCAACCCCCGTGAATTGCTACGCAATTCACATTGGAATCGCTACGCGATCCCAGCTCACTTGCCCCTATTTGTGTCAACGCTATCCAGAATGAGTGCTATCATAAATCATTATAATGTATTGAATTTACAAATAATTTTAATGTATAAAAAAGTAATGGAAATCTTTTAGATAAGCAGAATTAATAGAAGTTATAATAAACAGGATTAATTTAAAACTTTTGTGAAAGCACAATAAAAATATTTTTAGTTGGGCCGCTGTGCGATTCGAGCAAGCCACATATGAAATTTACAAATATTTTTAATGTATAAAAAGGTCATGCAAAACTTTGTCAAAAATGTTAATAAAAATATATTTAGGTGGTGCAGCCAATGGCTATAAAACATTTTAACATTATGAAATTTACAAATTTTTGAAATGAAAAACAATTCGTAAAAAATAAGGGAAAATTTTGTTGAAAATGTACATAAAAATGCATTTATCGAAAGTTTGGCCCTGTGACTTGTTGATCATCATTGAGAAAGCTAAGCGAACTGGAAATTGACGCCGTTTAAATTTAAACGGCATGTTAGTGTCAGGTGGGGTTCTTCGCCTTTCATTTTGCCAATGGTATTGAAAATCTCGGCTTAAATTCATTTAAAACTGTAATAAGAAGCTATAAAAGATGCTACGTATCATGCTAACGAACTGTAAACAAAACTTTTTCGCCCGTGTCTAAATACAATCTTGTATCAAAAAGCTGATTCGCTGAATTCCTCATGTTTTCGTAAACGGGCCAATAGCAATTGCCATTTATGCCTCGCTCAAACGGTTTGTGTTAAAAGAGAGATTCTGTCTGGATTTTCCTTTGCTGAGTTGGAAGGGACATGTGACCGTAACTTAACTTCTGAGAATCGTCGCGGTGGCTGTTGCCAAATAGCAAGCTACAAATACAGCCTTTTGTCGCGCTATGTAAGAGAAATATACATATATATATATATTATTAAGTATTATCGCTGCTGACTATTTTTTTCTTTATTTTCAATCATTAAGGTTTAAGTTTAAAATGTGATTCTATTAAGTTTAATTTCACCAGATTTTTATTACAGAAAGTTAAAATTATGTGAGAATACCTGACACTGGATTACGCAAAGAACTAGATACATTGCCGTTCACGGCTGGTAATTGCTGGAAATGCGTTTTTAGTTGTGTTATGTACTTTTTACCACACTTAAAATTTTCCTTGATATGTGGTGTGTACAAAAATATGTAAATAATGTATAAGGCTGTACAAAACAATTCGTGTGCATTTCCGTCTATTGGCGAAAATTGCTAAATGTGATTTTCAACTATATTATGCGTATTTTATATGAACTAAAATTTAGTATGCTATATAGTATATATTCAACTAAATAGATCAAATATAAGGCTGCAGAAAATAATTCCACTATATTTCGGAGTCGGTAATGTCTGAAATTTCACTTTTAAATGCGTTATGGGTTTTCTGAACTGTATACTAACATATCTTTTTTCCACCTATTTAACAATAAAGTTTCTTCACATTTTTATTCGTTGGAAGTGTTTCAAAATCTATGTTTGACGTGTGATTTTTTGTTCTTGTTATTATTACAATTGAGCGCGATTCAAAGAAAAAAGGAAATAATCGCATTTATAAATTTAGAAATTGGGTTATATCAAAACAGATAATTTCACCTATTTGGGAGCTTTTGTATATTTCATTAAATAGAAGAGGATTTTTATGTATCTTTTTATTAGAAATGGGTATATAACAAGAATCTCATAAAAAAAACTCAGTGTAAATAGTCTCACCAAGACAGAAAAAGTCAGCCAAAAAAGATGTTTTATATCATGTGAGCGCCATGTCATAATCAATAACTATTCAGAACAGTTCAAAATGCCTCCGAGTGTGGTACAGTACCGTTAACTGGGGTACATTTGGTCCAAATTTCTCTGTTTCATGGCATGTTCAGCATCTCCATTCTCTTATTTTATTTAAAAAATGAATATCCTGTTAAATTTTTATTTGCTAAGAACATATGGAACCACACCATTATCTTAAATTTGTCGACATTGAAATTTTTTTTACCAAAAAGTGTTTTCGAAAATTTGGGCCAATGTTACCTTAAATTGGGGTAGCAATGGTCCATGTGTTAAAACGAAATTTATAGGGCCTACAGCACGATGTGGGCCAATTTTAGGCATTGAAAAAAGCAGGGGACAGAGGGTAAACATGTAAAAAGACAGTAAATTAGCATATATTTTAATAAAATAAATATTACAAGCTCATAAATACTGCTTAAAGTGAATTGTCCAGGTCTGGGACTGAATGTTCGTTTGTCTTAGACAGATGTTTAGGTGGACTAATTTTAACCACAACTTCATTCTATGCATACATCATCGAGAGCAGTCGCCGTGGCCAACGCCAACACTTTAAATTCTTTCCCACGTAATCAACAGCGCAACCCTCCTTTGATTTCAAAGGAATACTTCCGTGACAGAGATTGTCATTAAACAGCACAAGTACAAAATTTTCAACGTTAAAGTCATATTTGTCAATAGCTTTCTTGTTTGGTTCAGTTGAAATCAATACACTGGATGATTGTCCAACAAAATTATTGTTTGTATAAACACAAATACCTATTTTCATAAGTATACCAAAAATAAACAAAAACATTACCTCAAAAACATCAATTTTTAAATTAAAAAAAATAACAAAAAACTCCCCTTCAAATAAAACATTTTTTATGCATTGATAGGAAGTATATACTAAATTTTAAATGATAATTGGTTGGTCCAATGTTATCCCAAATGTTGGGACAAAGATACCGTGGCCAGCTGTGGCACGCCGGATACTACAAACATTTTACAGAAAAAGTCGACTTCTTGAATCGCAGTGATTGGATGATTAGATAAGGTAATGATTTCTATAAAATTTTAGTGGTGTCCAGCGTGCCGCAGTTCGCTACCCCAGATCTACGCTAATGAGATTATAATAACATGTACTTACCAAGTTCCAAATGAATTAACTTTCAGCTTGGCAGAAAAAAAAGTAAGAGCAAACTTCTCACCGTCTTCACACGTTTTTTGTTTGACTGGTGCTGCCATGGTTGAACTTTGGAGAATTACATACATGAGCTGCCAGCCTCAAGCTAGTACCCTCCCTCTATTTAGAGACCAAAATTTTGTCGATAACTCAAGCGAAGTATCAAATATAGCAGATTTAATCTTTTTTTTCTATTTAGCCAAAGTTAACCTTAATGGGCCAGTGTTACGCCAGTTGAAGGTATATGAAAACTGCTTGGCGTAATACAGGCAATTATAGTATATGGGTGTCCATATGGCTGCATGCTTAATCGAATATCCCTTTGTATGCTTGCTCTATTTAACTGCATTTTAAACTTCTCTATGAATATCCCTAAAGTTTACGAATGCGCATTCTTAATTATCTGTTTAAAAAATCGATTGGTTTATTTTATTACTGTCATCACATTAAAGGGAGACATCAATGTGTATGGAAGAATACTTTTGATTATGTGTTTTGTGCTTGTAAAACTGGAAGTAAAATAATTACAAATAACATGCAGATTAATGTCAGTGCACCGAACAATGAATATTAAAGCTGTAACAAATATACTAGGAATGAAGCAGTAAATATAGTATTAACAATTAATTTTATAAATAACTAGAAAAACCCGCGGCTTTGCTCGAGTAATAGTTGAAATATGCCAAGTGAGGTTTGTACAGTCGTGGGGGGAAAAAAGTAAACACCTCCTACTATCTCGTCAACAAATTATCGTTGAAGAAAGTTACTGGTACCGAACAATTGGAAATAAAGTCTATTTTAAACCATGTATATAAAATTTGCTTAGGGGCCATCTACATATTAATACGAACCCAAACTTCATTTTTTTCAATGGCAATACTAAATTTTAACAAGATATTTCAAATCTTAGATTCAAACAATGCCTAGACACAAAATTTTTCATTTGAATAATAAATTTGAATCAAGTCATTTGAATGATAAGTTTTTGAATTATAAACATTCAAAATTTAGTGCTCCTAATGTTAAATTACGTTTTCATAATTTTATTAACATCTCCTGAAATTATACTCCTAATGTGCTAATTTTTTGTATAGCAATAATACTAAAGTACCCAAACATAAATGCGTTGAACTGGCAATTTTTATATTTTTATGATATGAATTTTGAATTATGAAATTAAGATTCGAAAAAATTATAAATTGCAACCTACAATTTTTTTGATGAATTCAGATTTATTAAGTCCTGCTTTATGGAAATCCAAAATTTCACATTTTTCTTCCAAGTAGTTTTCAAATTTTGCTTAAAAAACGGCAAAATGATGATTTAAGGAGCCATCTATGATAGAAGTGACTAGATAGGGTAAACGCACCGGTAGTGGGCCACGTACCTGTAGTGGGCCACTAACTTTCAATTTTTAAAAACAAGCTCACAAACCATTTCAGAAAAACGACTGAAAGAAATCTGATTTGTTAAAGCCCTTAAATGTTAACTTTCCATAAACAGTTTGGAATAATTGTTATTTTCCTGTAGATATATTTGTTTATCTTCTCGAATGTCTTCAAACACAGATTTTTTGGCAAATTCTTAGTGATTTCATTAAGAGATAAGGTTTTATCTAAAGAGTTGTTTCTTTAATATTATGTTTTATTTTGAGTTAAAGTGCCGTTGATATGCTCAATTACATTGTAAATAATTTGTTAGATTAGCTGAAAACTTAAAAATCGAAAATTATATTGATTTTAAGGGGTGTCCCACTTCTGGATCACAATTTCTTAAATTGTACCAATAGTGGGCATAGTGACCCACTACTGGAGCACATGCCAAATTTTTTTTTTATGTTTAAATTATTTTAATTAAGTATTTTTTGAGGTTCTAAGACTTTGTATATAATTTATTTAGTATTTTGTTCATCAGAACGAGTAGTGGGCCACGGGCCCACTACTGGAGCATCGAAAATACAACTTCACTAAGCTATCAGACATATGATTATTAAAAGAAATTAATATCTAAAATAATTTATACTTCAAAGGTTCAATACTAAAAAAAAGGTTGAATTTTTTTAGCCATATTTAAATAAACATTGCATAGAAAACCTGTAGTATTATTTATGGATGGACATAATTCTAACATGTCTTTGAATCTAAGAATCATCTCTTCGGCTGATGGAGTTGAAATGGTAGCTTTGCCCCCAAATTTAACATACCTAATGCAACCAATGAACATATCTGTTTTCCATACTCTTAAAAGCGCTTGGCAACAGGAAGTAGTGCACTTCAGAATAACTTATGAAGGCAAACAGATGCAGAAACATCAGTTTCCACCAGTCCTAAAATCAGCACTAGATCGTTTAACTCCTGCAACCATTGTGAACGGATTCAAAGCAAGTGGACTAGTTCCATGGCATCTAGAGAAAGTAAATGTCGAATCCACACTAACATCAAAGAATGTGATAATATCACCAATAAAGGAGAGAGAAATGGCTTCTTTCTTGGAAGTTCTTGAAGATAAAATTGGAGAAGAAAAATAAAATCTTTCTCAGAAAAGAAAGGCAAATTGAAAGGTTCTGTGGAGCAAACAGATCTTTACTACTTATGGTTGGAGATGAAGGAGACTTGAACATGAAACCAATTTCTTAGGTAATCTATTGCAAAACAGTTTGGGTATATATTTTTTACTATTATTTATTCCATATTTACATTTTACTTGTTATAGGGTACACCAGTCATATCTGTTGAGGCGGCGTACACTGAATAGCCTATTGACACTGTTGATACTGAAACTATTGATCAGGAGCAAAGAGCAATTGTTGAAGATGCTGAGGTGAACTTTTCATTCAAGAAGGATCATCTGAGACTGGGAGCCATTTAGTGCTTTCAAATGGTGGGCCATCTAGAAATGTACCATCTCCCTTCAAAAGAGTTCTATTTTGGCCAGAAGGGGGAGATAACACGAAGAAAAAGAGATAAAATTCCTGCAGTTGGGGCTTCTCCCTAAATGCTTCAATATTATAAGAATAGAGAAGGCCTTAAAAATTCTAAAGATGCGGAAAAATAAAAAATAAAACTGAAAGAGAAAAAAGAACAATTCAAAAGGAAGAGTTAAAAAATATAGCCGATGGGAAAAAAGGAGAGTCAGGAAATTATCGCCCCAGTCTGATGCCTCTCTTTCATTGTAAGTTTCAACCTAAAGTACTCTTTGTAATAAAGTGACTATAATCCCCTCTCACATTTTGAGATCTTTTTCGTTTTTGGATAAATCATTTTGTTTTGCAATCATTTCAGCTTTTAATCATCCTGTTTATTATATTTGTCTTATTATTTATCACCACTGCGAAATAACAAATTGGCCGGATTTTTTTTTTATGTTACAAATTACAACAGACTGTTATTTAGAGAAAACAAAAACTATGCATTTTGATTTTTAAAAAAAGTTGCTAAATTGTCTACTATTATTGTGGATAAAAATTGGTATTTTTTTTTTCTATTATATGTATCATTCTGGTACAAAACACAGAAAATGAATTTTAATGTCAGAAATCGCTGAAAATTCATAAAATTGATTGTAGCACAATTCAGAAAGTCTTGATCACAGAATATGGGAATATTTACTGTTTAACAAGTCAAAGCATATAAGCAGATTTTCTAAATATAACTTATAGATCACAAAAACTGTACATAATTAAATTTCGTAACATTAAGAAAATGCTACTATTTTGATGGAAATGGATTTTCACATGATTAAAAACATGTGAAATAGTTCAGCAATTAAAATTATACCTCTAAAACTAAGCTTCTTGGGAGTTAGCTATATTTAAACGATACTAAAGGGCACCCTGTATATAATCTAAACAAATACTTTGCAGCTTGTAGGATATTAGCTTTCATGTAAAGTGAGATAAAATTAAAATTAATTTACAGAACTGAAGTTGAGGCCCCTGATCTGCAGATTTACTAGTGAGATTATTTTACGTAATCATCTAAACTTCTATGTATGATTTCATTATTGTGAACATCCTATTATAGAACTGTAAAAAAAAAGTATAACTTCAGTATTTTCACACTAAACTCGAAACTGGAGTGGCCCACTTCTGGAGGGCCCACTACTGGTGCATCAAAAATTTACTATGCCCACTACTGGAGCATCGAGGAAGGTAACTTTTTTTATTTTTCATTTTTTCCAAATAATATATTTTGAAACTTTGAATATTTATTCCGATACATGAAGGTTAGGACTACGTTAAAAATATATATATCATTTAGAATTCATAGAATAATAATAAGATTTAGAATAATAATAAGATAAATGTCCTTAAGTGGCCCACTACTGGTGCGTTTACCCTAAAACTAATTCTAAATAAATGATAATTTAGAAAGTATTTTGAAGCTTTTATGCTCATTTAATACGCTCATATCAGTATTCATTTAAAGTTTTGACTTTAAAAAAAAAAACGTTCTTAGTGCTCATTTACATCTTAAAATTAACCATCATGTCAAATTCTAAGTTTCTTATCTGACGGTCTACAACCTCTCTGGTGGTAGTGGCACTAATATAAAATGCCTATGTAGAAACAGGTACTGTCACCATTAATTTGCCAACATTTGTAATCGGTTTGGTATTTCCTAATATTCCATAGAAAACGTAAATTAGAAAGTTTTTAAAGGCTTTTTTGAAATGTTTGTTGTACCTACCAATCCCGGATGGTAGCGGTACCGGCATAAAATATAGCCTGTGTGGGGTCAGAGACTGTCACCATTGATTCGCAACCATTACTTTTGTAATCGTTTTCTTATTTCCTGAGATTGCATAGAAATTGTAATCTATGTCTTTTTTAGACGCTTTTCGTTCCTTCCCTTCGCTTCGCTCCTTTTAAATTTCCAATTTATTTTCTACTGTTGTTAGAGGACATCTATATTTTATAAGAAACTATCATGCCATGCATAAATCGCAATTTAGAAAGTTTTTTGCTCCTGTAGCCCTCTGGTGGTAGTGGCATCGACATAAAATATAGCTTATGTTTGAGCAGGTACTGTCACTACCAACTTGCAGCCATTATTTTCGAAATCGGTTTGGTATTCCATAAGTCTGCATAAAAATCGTAATTTAGAACATTATTAGAACGCTTTTTGCTCACTTCACCCCTTTAAATTTGGAATTTTATTTCGACGGTTCTTAGCAAGAATTTGCATATTTTAAGTAATTACCATGCCAAATTTCAAAATGTTAGTCCCCTCGGTATAAAAAAAAACACAATTTAGAACATTTATATCCTGCAATCCCCATGTGGCAGTGACAACAACATAAAATATAGCCTATGTTGGAGCACGAACTGTCACCATCAATTTGCACCTATTATTTTTCAAATTGGTTTAATATTTCCTGAGATTGCGTAAAAATCTCAATTTAGAACGTTTTTAGAACGCTTTTCGAGCATTTTCATCCCCTTTTGAATTTCAATTTTTTTAGAAACTGTTCTTGGAGAGCATTTGCATCTTGTAAGTAATTACCATGCCAAATTTCAAGTTGCTAACCCCTGCAGTATCACAAAAATTACAATTTAGAACGTTTTTTGCTCTTGCAACCCCCAGGTGGTAGTGACACAGACATGAAATAGAGCCTATGTTGAAGCAAGTGCTGTCACCTTCAATTTCGAACCATTACTTTTGAAATTTGCTTGGTACTTCCTGAGATTGCGTAGTAATCGCAATTTAGAAATATTTTAGATCACTTTTCTCCATTTTCACCCCTTTTAAATTTCAATTTTTTTTAAGAAATGTTCTTAGAGGTAATTTATATCTTATAAGTAACTACCATGCCAAATTTCACGTTACTAGCCCCTGCAGTATCCCAAAAATCGCAATTTAGAACGTTTTTTGCTCCTGCAACCTTCAGGTGGTAGTGACACCGGCATAAAATAGACCCTATGTTAGAGCAAAGGCTGACTATCTGTTTCCAACAATTACTTTTGAAATCGGCTTGATACTTCCCGAGATTGCTTAGAAATCGCCATTTAGAATGTTTTTAGAACGCTTTTCGTGCATTTTTATCCTTTTTAAAATCCTAATTTTATAAGAAATGTTCTTAGATACCATTTATATCTTATAAGTTGCCAAATTTCATGTTAATAGGCCCTTCAGTAACACAAAAATCACATTTTTAGAACTTTTTTTCTCATGCACCCCCTTTGAGTTAGTGGCATAGACATAAGGAACACGTTGGAAGCCTAAGTTTGAACAGGAACTAACACCATTATTTTGATACCATTTCTTTTGAAATTGGTTCGGTATTTCCAGAGATTACCCCTTACAAATAAACACACAAATGCGCAAACTTTACTTCTTTATAATATTAGTATAGGGCTATATCCATGAGTACTTGTAGCGTAAGTCACATGTTACGATTATTGGCTTCCAGTATTTTAGAACGGGAAAATGTGACTTATTTTATCAGAGATATGTCGTTAATTGAATAAGGCAAAGCAAACTCTTCGAAAATAACGGAGGAGAACAAACATAGCAGTTATATCAGCTATGTGACTTACACTACACAAACCCATTGAGCTAGCCATAGATAGATTGTTAATGTTATTTCCAAAATAAGTGCTTACCACAATTACATCTAATTTCCTGGTTTTGTTTCTAATACAAATAGAACCCGCGCCAGTACCACATTTTATTCTGCTCTTAACATATAAACTAGACAGAACACTAATTATCCTCGTACAATAGTTTGGCATCAATTTGCCAAATTTAATTTCGTTATTTCTTTCCATTGCGTTGTTGTTTATTTTGCCTGGAAAGGAATGCGGTCGGTTGATGACTGCGCTTGCCGACTCATTCATATTTATAGATAATTCATTAACTAAAAATCCCTGCCGCCCCGGCCTACAGCAGAGGTAGATTTCGAAGTTAACCCTCTATCTACCAGAAGGGTCCAATGGACCCGACATGTACATTCAAAATATTTATTCAAACCAGAAATTTCTTCAAAACAAACTAAATGTATAAATCAGACAATAATAAGTTAAATAAACAAATTAAATAGTTTTAAGTAAAAATTCTGGTGTAGAATGTTTTTATAAAACTTGAGTAAAATTTCCGGTAGTTCTAGGGTTAAGTATACTAATTTCACCAACAAAAACCAAATCATTATTAGATATAAATCCACTTTAACAGTTTTATCTGTCTGCTTTTGACGAGTTTTTATTTCCTTTTTATAAAATAGCTGGTTTTATCAGAATCATGTTAAGGCGATATTAAAAAAAAATATTTTTCCATACTCAACAACTCGAAATTTTCTGGCACATTTTCAGATTCATTTAAAAAAAAAAAAAAAAAAAAAAAAAAAAAAAAAATATGAAACATGCTGACGTGATTTTTGAAAAGATTTATAAGCAACCTGTGTTTTTATTTTTCTTTCAATTAATTAAAACTTCATTAATAAACAATTATTTTCTCAGTAGGGCAATATTTTTCGTTTCTAACACAATCGCTTCGGAAAATTCTGTTCAAAATGCCCACTTTGACATCATTTTTTGAAATGTATTCTGCCACTATCAAAAAATCGATCATTACTGTACATGATATAGTTTCTGAATACGAGAATCTAGCAATTGGATGCGTTTGACAGCAAAAAGGAATTTAAAAATGAGTAAGAAAATAGACAGTTTGGATTTGAATGCACCCTTAATAAGATGATTTTTTTCTTCAACCGCTATGTATTTTTAATTTGTTTTTGCTGTAAGAATTGGCCCTATCAAAAACTTGTCTATATAAATGTTAAAGAAAATATTATGAAGATATATGATAAATTCATGGAGATTTTATATCTTGTGAATTGACGGAGTTATGAAAATTTTTCTTCTTCAACCCCCCCTTTTTTGTTTTCGTTTTTATTTTTTTTTTGCGGTACGAATTGGTCCTATCAAAAGCTTGTGGATATAAAAGTTGTAGATAATATTAAGGAGATGTATAATAAAATTATTGGATTTGATATCTTGAGAATTGACGAAGTAAGGAATTTGTTTCTCCCAAAAACCCTATTTTTGCGCCCCTTGAGCCTATTTTAAATTTTATCAAAAATCTATGATGCATGAATTTTTGGCGCTATTTTTAGAAGTAATAAAAACTTTAAACTGATTTGATATGTACAAAAATTAAGAAGTTAAGGGTTTTTTTCGGTTTTCACAAACCCCCTCCCTATTTCCATCCCCTTTGTCCGCTTTTGCCCATTAACGAACTTGACCGAGATTTTATATCCCTTGATTTTATGTATCAGTTTGGAAGAGATTTGTGCAGAATTGCGGAAGTTATCGTGTCCAGAAGAAAGTGATACACAATTGCTTCGAGAAATTCCGTTCAAAATGCCCTCTTTGACATCATTTTTTGAAATATATTCTGCCTCTATCAAAAAATCGACCATTACGGTACATTATATAGTTTCTGAGTAGGAAAACGTACCAATTGGAAGACTTTAAGAGCAAAAATGAATTGTAAGATGAGTCAGAAAATACGCAGTTTGGATTTGAATACACCCTTACTTAGATGATTTTTTTCTTCAACCGCTATGCATTTTTATTTTGTTTTTGCTGTAAGAATTGGTCCTATCCAAAACTTGTCTGTATAGATGTTGTAGACAATATTAAGAAGATACATGATAAGTTCATGGTGATTTTATATCTTTTGAATTGACGGAGTTGTGGATTTTTTACTTCTTCAAACCCCCTTTTTGTTTTCGTTTTTAATTTTTTTTGCGGTACGAATTGGTCCTATCAAAACTTGTGGATATAAAAGTTGTAGATAATATTAAGGAGATTTATAATAAAATTAATTGGAATTGATATCTTGAGAATTGACGAAGTTATGAATTTTTTCTCCCAAAAACCCTATTTTTTGCGCCCCTTGAGCCCATTTTTAACTTTATCAAAAATCTGTGATACATAAAATTTGGCCCTATTTTTAGAAGTAATAAAAACTTTAAACTGATTTGATATGTACAAAAATTAAGAAGTTATGGGGGGTTTTCGGTTTTCACAAAACCCCTCCCTATTTCCATCCCCTTGGCCCGATTTTGCCCATTAACGAACTTGACCGAGATTTTATGCCTTTTGATTTTATGTATCAGTTTGGAAGAGATTGGTGCAGAATTACGAAAGTTATCGAGTCCAGAAGAAAGTGATATGTATATATATATATATAGATAGATAGATAGATAGATAGATAGATAGATAGACAGATAAAGTTTTTTACTGAGGGTGGTTTTGGGTTCTAGAGGTCATGATCGGTGTAGATCTGCAAAACATTTTCAGAAATTCCAACATAGGAACGATCCCAATAGGTAGTATTTCATACGAAATCTACCTAATAAGATAAGATGGTCTTATTTTTTAATGCAGAATGTATTTTAAAAGAGTTGCCGTTGAGATTATTTACAACAAAGAAAACGTAAGTTCTTGTAACTCATCTACAATGTGTTAATTTAACACTGATGTTCTCTGGTACATTTTTTGATCCATTCTTTTAGGTAGCTTTCTTTACAAAAAAGCTACCTATTGCAGCCGTTCGGAGGAAAGCGATTTCAAAAAATTTTGGTATATTTTCATCGATCATGACCCCCAGACCCCGAAACCACCCTCCGTTCAAAATTGATATATATATATATATATATATATATATATATCTGACCTATGTCACACTGTAACTACCGTAATTATGAACCGATTTCGATGTAATTCGGTGTGTACATAGTACATACCAATGTCTCGACCGAGTTCGTTGGCCAGCTTCATCCGCCGTTTTGTTTCAAAATGGCGGCCATTTAAAATTTTTAAAAAATTTTAAAACTTGAAATGTGGTACCAAAAAATTAAAAATGGAAAAATATTTTTTCTTATGTATTTGACCTTTATACAAAGATTCCGGAGCAGTTTTTGTTTCGTCTATATCTTAAAAAATGGCTGAGTTATAGCATTTTGAATTTCTAGCGTGGCTGACATTTTGAAACGTCCTGAATTTTGTCACGCGATAAAAGGCGTATTTATGAACCGATTTGGATGTAATTCGGTGTGTACATAGTACATACCAATCTCTCGACCGAGTTCGTTGGCCAGCTTCATCCGCCATTTTGTTTCAAAATGGCGGCCATTTAAATTTTTTTTAAAAATTTAAAATTTGAAATGTGGTACCAAAAAATTGAAAATGGAAAAATATTTTTTTCTTATGTATTTGACCTTTATACAAAGATTTCGGAGCAGTTTTTGTTTCGTCTATATCTTAAAAAATGACTGAGTTATAGCATTTTGAATTTCTAGCGTGGCTGACATTTTGAAACGTCCTGAATTTTGTCACGCAATAAAAGGCGTATTTATGAACCGATTTGGATGTAACTTCGTTTATACATAGTACATATCAATGTCTCGACAAGGTTCGTTGGCCAGCTTCACCCGCCAACTTGTTTAAAAATGGCGGCCATTTAAATTTTTAAGAAAAATTTAAATTTGAAATGTGGTACCAAAAATTGAAAATTGAAAAAATATTTTCTTCTTATGTGTTTGACCTTGATAAAAAGATTCGGGAGCAGTTTTTCTTTCGTCTATATCTTAAGAAATGGCTGAGTTATAGCATTTTGAATTTCTAGCGTGGCTGACATTTTGAAACGTCCTGATTTTTCTCACGTAATAACAGGCGTATTTATGAACCGACTTGGATGTACCTTGGTGTGTACATAGTACATACAAATATCTCGACCGAGTTCGTTGCCCAGCTTCATCCGCCATCTTGTTTCAAAATGGCGGCCATTTAAAAAAATTAAAAAATTAAAAAATTTACATGAGATACCAAAAAATTGGAAAATGAAAAAGATTTTTTCTGTATGTGTTTGACCTTAATACAAAGATTCCGGAACAGTTTTTCTTTCGTCTATATCTAAAAAAAAATGTCTGAGTAATAGCATTTTGAATTTCTCTTGTGGCTGACATTTTAAAACGACCTGATTTTTGTCACGCAATAACAGGCGTATTTATGAACCTATTTGGATGTAACTTGGTCTGTACATAGTACATACCAATGTCTCGACCGATTTCGTTGGCCAGCTTCATTCGCCATCTTGTTTCAAAAGGATTGCCATTTAAAAAAAATTAAATTTAAAATTCAAAATGAGGTATTAAAAAATTGGAAAATGAAAAAGATTTTTTTTATGTGTTTGGCCTTGATACAAAGATTCTGGAGCAGTTTTTGTTTCTGAAAATTTGTTCTTTTGTTGATATCTTAAAAAATGGTTGATTTATAGCACTTTGAATTTCTAGCATGGCTAACATTTTGAAACGATCTTGTATTTGTCGCGCGATAACACACGTATGCGTCTATTTCGATGTAAGAAGGCATGTAGATAATATACATCAACACCTCGACCAAGTTCGCTGGCCAGATTCATCAGCCATCTTGTTTCAAAATGGCGGCCATTAAATTAAAAAATATATATATATTTAAAGTGGGGTGCAAAAAAAATTAGAAATTGAAAAAGGTTTCTTTCTTAAGTATTTGATCTTGATATAAGGATTCAGGAGCATTTTTTGTTTGTCTTTACCTTAAAAAATGGCTCAGATATAGCAGTTTCAATTTCTATTGTGGGTGACATTTTGAAAAATCTGATTTTTTGCATGCGACAGCACTCCTATATATTAACCGATTCCGATGTGAGTGAGCATGTGCACAGCAATTACTAAGGTCTCGACCAAGTTCACTGCATAGCCTCATCCACCATGTTGTCTTAAAATGACAGGCACTTTAAGAAATTGCCGAATTTGGCAGCCAAATATAAGTTACTTTAAAGAAAAGCAGCTTGGATAAAGCTGACTAATTTCGCGAAATTCTTATTCATTATATTGATAAAAATTAGTATTGGATCTCCTATATTCGGTTTCCACTAAATTGAGCTTCGTGTGTTTGCATGATATAAGTTGGCTTTTTTAAAATAAGGATTATGAAAGCTACCTCTTCCTCCCGGCACTGGCCGGAAGGACTTTTTTAATCAAGACGTTTCTGCACCTCCACACCGGTAGAATTTTCATGACTGCCATGTTTCCAGATTTTTTTGGGGATGGGTGTTATGTAGTGATGGGCATAACGAGTTATATCGATATTCGAATGAATTATTCGGGCATGCACAAAAGCATATCTTCCAACATTTGTACTCTTTTTCACCGTCCTCTGAATACCAGTCCTGAATGCTGATTCAAATTTGGATACTGTCTTAGGTGGATTTTTTTCAAAGTTTGTACGGTCCTTTGAATTTGAATACCAATAACTTTTAAAAGTTTTTTCAGCTTTATTTTTCTCGGATGAAGTAACTCAAAGAAAACTTTTGGAAACAACCGATGTGTAAATTCAAGCGACCGTAAAAACGCTTGAAATATCCGCCTACGATCAGCCACCATTTTTGTGACAGCGGTCAGATGCGTATTCAGGGGGCGGTGCTTTTTTTAATCAGTTACAACTAGAAACTTTGTATAGAAAAAAAGTAAGTTATGTGCCGCTTAAAAATAAGCTCTTAATTTATTTCTTTTTTTATATAAAATTTCTGGTATTAATTGACTAAAAATATTCAAAGGTTGACAGTGACTTTTTTTGCGCATTCATAAATTATTTATCCTAATACGAAAATAACTCATTATACCCGTCACTATTGTTTGGGATGACTAAACGACTGATCAGTGAGTCGTTCACATTGAGTTTCATTTTTTATGTATCCTTTAACTAATAATAATGCACGAAGTGAAATGATGCTATGTGGTCTATGTCGTTTCTTCGTATTTATTATGAAATTCATTTTACGTTTTGTCTCATGAGTAGAATAGACCACTACTATATACTTTATATAAAAATTATTTCTTACAAGAAGTATAAGAGATAAGTAATTTGTCTCTAAAAAAGAAATAAACCTCAAGAATTTTATATATAAAGAGTAAAAATCCCATTTTATTATTCACGATAATATTGCATTCTAGTTTATTCTAATTTATGTTTTTAATTCGCAAGATTTCATATTGTAATTGAACATTTTATACTACCTTTATTGTCACTTTAACGATAAGATTAAAAACTAAAAATAATAAATTAGTCAGATTTTAATGCGAAAATACAATAATATTTTTATGTAGATTTAGAAGTATCACAATATCAGGTTTGCCACGCTTCAGGGAGTTTTCCAGGTGAAATATCAGTATTTGTTTATACAAAAATAAATGTAGGATAAATGCACGAAATTTTGCCTTATTTAAGCAGTGATTTTCTATAAGAAAATTGTGGTACCAAAGAATTTCCTGGTCATAAAATTCCCTGAAGCGGGGCAACTCTGAATATGTATTCAAAACGGAAAAGTAAAATCATATATTAAAATACATATTTGCTTAAAACACTTTTCTAAAAACACATTAAAAATAAATTCTAAACCTATATTGACATGTTTCAACTCTTTCATTGAGTCGTCATCAGAATTTATAACAGAAATTAAAAATACAATGCATGTGGAAACCGGAAAAAAAAATATGAAATACAAGTAAACATATAACGCCGCCTACAATTTCGATATCGCGCGTGTTCCTTCTATGTCGCGATTCCGCAAGTTGTCCAACCAATCAATCCATATATTCGGGATGCGAAAAGATGACGTATCGTTACAAACCCCTGAACCTCTTAAATAAATCTCAATGGACTCTCTCATAAGTAATTGTAAATGAAAATTAGACCTGACCCAGTAAAGAGGAAATTGCTGGCCAGCAGCAAGATAGGTGCTGTCAATGATGGAGAAGCGCTGGCTAATGGTCTACCATTGCATGACCACTGCTGGACAGCTTCAGTCAACTTTGCTGTTGGAAATCATCAGATAAAACTCTAGTGAGCTTCCGTTTTATCTCATGCGCTGGCCTACCACGACATGGAAGTGCACGAACTTTTGCAGTATTATTGTTGGGAACCCTTACGCTAGGACGCGTTGCGAATATCGAAATGTTGAGTATTTGAACACAAATCTGAAATGAATATCTTAACACAATTTAAACTGTGAAGCTAATTTTTTTTTTTTTTTTTTTTTTTTTTTGTAAACTGTAAATAATATAGCACCACTACTACCAACAAAATAAATAATTGAATAAACAAATTCTTTATTTCAACGAACTTTTTTTCCTCCTTAAATCAGGTTTTACTAAGTTACAAAGGATTTCGGTTTTCATAATTTATACAGTTGAGAATCAATAATATTAAAAAAAAGCGTAAAAAAGATGCGTATAAAATATATAGGATTTCTATACAATAGAGTAATTTCTATGCCAGTTTAATGATTGGCAGCGTAAATCACAAAAGAAACTAACTTGAAATAGTGAGAGCTTAAAAACTACGAGCGGTCGTAGAATACGCTGAAAGTACTTGTTCATGTCCGATCACGAAAACCAAACAGCATCGAACACGGTTAGTATTTGGGAGGGTGGCCACATGGGAACCGCTGCAAGTTCAAATGTTTCTATAGACATTTCTATCGTAGACATTTCTATAGCTCTTGGTGAAACTAACTTATAGAAAATAGGGCCATAATTCTATAATGCTTTGTTTTTGTACAGAATTCTATAAGAAATCTTTGTAAGGGAAAGTGCTGGGCCAGCAAAGTAATAGCAGTAGGATAGGTGCTAGCACTGCAGGAAAAGTGCCGGATTGAAGTAATGCGAAAGCATACCAATACTGGCCTGCTGTTGGCCATCACTGATGGGCCAGCTGCATTCCGCACGGACACTTTTGTACTGGTTTAAGTAATGGCACCATTGCACTTTATCGCTGATGGCAGTGGTAGCTGCCATCTTTTTTCCAGCTGATGGCCCGCTGTTTCTTTCTTTGCTGGGGTAAATCAATCTACTCTCGTTAAAAAGTATGTTAATAGCCCACAATTATTCATTTTTTTAGTAACAGACATATATTACGTATAAACTTTTTTAAAACATTAAATAAAAAGTTTAAAAGTTTAAAAACCAACAAGTTTCGGCCAGCCTGTGGCTTTCATCACATTCATATTTCAGTATAGGAGAGAAGGAAACTTATAAGTCCGTAAAAGTAAATAAAAAAGAAAAGTGCCCAGCTAAACTGATGGCATTGAGCTCACAGACTATTCACACTAATTGTATATTATACTCTTATTTTAAAGAATAATGCCCCTCAAAAAAATAAGTGAAGGGGAATTAGCCCCCGTTTCCTCCTTTATACTTAACCAGTGAACCTCCAAATCTAATCAGGGAAGCTCCTTATCATAATAAACCGGTATACCAAACTTGGAGCAAATCGAATAACCTTGCAAAAAAAAAACATTTATCTAAATTAAGGGGGTGGACTAACCCCCCTTTATCCTTAACCAATTAATCGCCAAAACGAATCAGGGAAGCTCCTTAACATAATAAACCGGTCTACCAACTTCGGAGCAAATCGAATCATTCTGCATGAAAAACCCATTTATCTAAATTAAGAGGGGCGGGCTAACCTCCCTTTTCCCCCTTTACCCTTAACCAATGAACCCCAAAACTAATCAGGGAAGTTCCTTAACATAATAAACCGGTATACCAAATTCGGAGCAAATCGAATCATTCTGCATGAAAAACACATTTATCTGAATTAAGGGGGGGTGGACTGACCCTGTTTTCCCCCCTTTATCCATAACCAATGAACCCCCAAAACTAATCAGGGAAGTTCCTTAACATAATAAACCGATATACCAAATTCGGAGCAAATCGAATCATTCTGCATGAAAAACACATTTATCTGAATTAAGGGGGGTGGACTAACCCCGTTTTTCCTCCTTTATCCTTAACCAATGAACCCCCAAAACTAATCAGGGAAGTTCCTTAACATAATAAACCGGTATACCAAATTCGGAGCAAATCGAATCATTCTGCATGAAATACACATTTATCTGAATTAAGGGGGGTGGACTAACCCCGTTTTCCCCCTTTATCCTTAACCAATGAACTCCCAAAACTTATCAGGGAAGTTCCTTAACATAATAAACCGGTATACCAAATTCGGAGCAAATCGAATGATTCTGCATGAAAAACCCATTTATCTGAATTAAGTGGGGTGGACTAACCCCCCTTTTCCCCCTATATCCTTAACCAATGAACACCCAAAACTAATCAGTGAAGTTCCTTAACATAATAAACCGGTATACCAAATTCGGAGCAAATTGAATGATTCTGCATGAAAAACACATTTATCTGAATTAAGGGGTGTGGACTAACCCCGTTTTCCCCCCTTTACCCTTAACCAATGAACCCCCAAAACTAATCAGGAAAGTTCCTTAACATAATAAACCGCTATACCAAATTGGGAGCAAATCGAATCAATCTGCATGAAAAACTCATTTATCTGAATTAAGGGGGGTGGACTAACCCCGTTTTCCCCCCTTTATCCTTAACCAATGAACTCCCAAAACTAATCAGGGAAGTTCCTTAACATAATAAACCGGTATACCAAATTCGGAGCAGATCGAATCATTCTGCATGAAAAACCCATTTATCTGAATTAAGGGGGTGGGATGTGGACTAACCCCGTTTTCCCCCTTTATCCTTAACCAATGAACTCCAAAAACTAATCAGGGAAGCGCCTTATCACAGTGAACCTAGGAAAAAATTTTGAAGCAAATCGGATGTTTCTATCAAGAGTTATCGCGTTACGTACATACGTACGTACGTACATACATACATACATACATACAGAACGGGCGGGCACATTAGCTCTCAGGCTTTGATAGCCTGTGAGCTAAAAAATAAACCTACTTTGTTCCGTACGTCTCGAAAGAGCATTACTCCAAAACATCTCATAACTGCACCCAACCATCAAACTCTAAAAGAGAAAAACTTGAAAAAACTATATTATAAATGTCGTTAATGACGTCAAACTTCTTCAACTTTGAGTTACATTCCGCCTCAGATAGTCCAAACACAGCTTATGAATGCCATAAGAAACACCTTCGTTATATACCTCATCATTCCTCAATTCAATTTCCATGGATTCCCTAATTAAACTCTTATGCGGATAGGTGCATGGCCAAATGATCTTTGCGTTGTCATAATCTATATCTTTAATCTGACTTCTAGAACTGAATTTCGCAAGGGCTGTGGCTTGTCTATTATATTTTATGTCAAAGTTATGCTCCTTCAATCTTGTATCAAATATCCTTTTCGTCATGTTTTAAAAGTGTTTATATGTAATATACGTCTTTTAGTAAAAATTTTTAATTAACCCTAGATCTACCGGGAATTTTATTCAAGTTTTAATAAAACGTTCTACACCAGAATTTTTATTTAAAACTATTTAACTTATTTATTTACCTTATTTTTGTCTGGTTTATATACTTAGTTTATTTTAAAGAAATTTCTGGTTTGAATGAATATTTTGTATGTACTTGTCGGGTCCAATGGACCCGTCTGGTAGACGGAGGGTTAATTGGGTGCTTTTAGTTTCAAGATGTAATAGTCCTTCAATATAAGTACCGTAATTTCCCACGTATACGCCGCGACTTAGTTAAGTCTTTTTCATACCGGAAATTCTATTTAAAAAATGAAGTCAAATAAATGCTAAGCAAAAGCAAGTCACATTTTATTTAAAACGAAGTCCGGTAGGAAATCGAATTATCTGAGCTGCGGCGTATACGCGGGAAATTACGGTATGTTAATGCTTTCTATTTGCTTCAGCGAGGATAAAGCAGTATTACCCCTGTTATATTTTATTTCCGTCATATGTTCTTTATATCTGATATTGAATTTTCGTTGGGTCATACCTATATAATGATTTCTGATTACCCCCTCCCTAATAAATGGAATCATATAAATTCTGGAGAGTTCATCCCTATTAATAGGATCAATTTTGGTGCTTAAAAGCATCTTTAACTTCGGGGAGTCTTCGCGATCAAACATAAACCAAAATCTCTTAAATGATTTTTTATATACTCAAAGAAACCCTCGAAATAATTTGCCACCACCCTTTTCGTATTAACGTTATTATCAGTTTTATTTTTAGAAGTATCCGTGTTCATTTTATCAAAGTAGCTCAGAATTAATTTGTTAATTAATTTTACCTGATACCCATTATCAATAGCAATACGTTTATTTTTTTCTAATTCACCCCCCCCCCCAGATTTCTATCGGAAAGCACGATTATTTAGTAACCTGAAGGTGGATAATTTATAAGATATTGGAGTAACTGCATCGAAATGTACAATGTTTAAATCCGCGATAGTTTTTTGGTAAACTGAACGAATTACCTCGCTCCCCTTTCTCTTTAACTCAGCATCTGAAAAAGGTAATCTCCCCCCCTGTTTCTAGTTCAAAAGTAAATTTAATATTATTGTCAAGTTCATTTAACTGCTGTATGAAAACCATTAAATACTCTATATTCCTTCGCCAAACAATAAAAATATTGTCTTCATAACGTAACCATACTAAAGTAACTACCTCAAAAGTGTTGAAAATTTTAGATTCGAGGGGGCGTCGTTTAAATTCCGCCAGAAGGCGGGAAATAATAATAAAATAAATTTAGACGTTTCGAAAAACTTGCCTACAACAAGTAATTTTGAGCAAAAAAATCAAAGGCACTCCAAGAAACTATTTTTTAATAAACGATTTCCTTACAATATTACAAAAAAAACTCATGTTATTCACGTTGCCTATATTTTTATTTAGTTGTTGAGGGCCTTTACTAATTTGGCATTCATTTTAAACACATTCCATTGAATCTCTGTATTTGGCATTCGAGTGTCTTTATAAATAAGAGTTTTGGCATACGCACATAGCGCAAGCTCAGATGAAAAGTCTTTGTCCAACCTGTTGTACCAATATTCCAGATCTTGGCTATACGTACATGGACAATTCCTCATTAAACGAGTTAGACAAGTCAATAAACATTAGCTTGACTAAAATGTCAAGCTTGACAAGTATTTGCCAAAAATCCTTTCAACCCATGAAATTCAATTGTTTGTATGTCACCACTATATTATATAGATAGGCCCTTTACGCCTTTACGTGCTCATTGTCAAGAATTTATCCAAAATCCTCCTGGCGCGACGGATATAATTTCCTAGCTGCCATGTCATGATTTTCTTATTTAGAAATGCACTGCCGTTTCTCATTCATCAATATTTTATCCTTAATACTTTCTACAAATTTTGTTTTTTGCATGCCACGCCTCACATTTATAAAGGCATAGCTCCCAACTCTGCACCACAAAAATGTAATAGAATGATTTCGTTATTTAATCGACCGATAACAACTTTTTTAAAAAAGGTGAAACTTGCTATTAAATTTTTGTGGTACAAAAAAGCGTAAGAATTGGCAGCTATGTTAAAGGCTTGGAAACTCCATAGGCAATCCGATATTAAAATATTTGAGGCGTCCTTTCATATTGAAACCTTTCAGCGTAACCCTTTGTGACTCAACGACTCCGATTTGAATAATATTTGCTTACACGTTACAATACATCATTTTAAGAGGCCACACTAGTCACGGCTTGAAGTTCGAACGCTAATGATAAGTCTATGGGAACAATATTTTCAAATATCTTGCTTGATTTTTAATATTTTTAAATGATTTTTTTTGCACAGGATAGCTGAGGACTATCTGTTTACGGGCTATTTTTTACTTTTCCGATTTTCGTTGTAGTTTAATTCTCAGGATCCTGTCAATTTAGGATCCAGTGAAATTCGAGGTATTGTGTCCTTTTTAGTCTTATAACATTCATATCAGCAAAATTCAGGAAAATTTTTTTAATAACAACGAAAATATAGAGTTTAAGCTTTCCAATAACATGCTTTCAATAGTTCTACTACAATTAGGCTGAGCAAAATATGCAAAGATTTTGATGAAAAATGTGTCAAAAATGGCCTCGTAATGTTATGCTCTCCGCCTCCACCAAGACGATGAAAAGACCGCCTATTAAAAATCTGATTGGCTAATATCCAAACATTTTAGCAAATGGAAACGATTTAATTGTGATTGGATTGTTGTAACGTGTTAAAATAGATCACTCCTATTTCAAACCTTGGATTTATTTTTTTCTAAGACTATTGTTTATTTTCAACAAAATACTCTTGAAAGAATGAAATATTTCAAATTTTATATTTCTATGAATAACGAAGGAAATTAAGCATTAAGTTTGCATATATAAAATTTCAGAACCATACACAGGAAGGTAAAAATTGTACAAATTACTAGGGGACCAAATTTCAGGCCGAGTTTATTACAGTGTTGAATTCAGACACTTTTCTCTGGGAAGGTTTTCTGAGGCTCCGGTGGGAGACATAATACAGTTCTGGGGGGAGGGGTATTGCATTTTTTGACGATTGAAAACACAAAATATCAAATCTTCTGGGGGGACAACTTACTGCTCCGGGGGGGGCGATGTCCCCCCCCCGGGCCACCCCCTGAATTGAACATTGGTTTATTAAGTAAAACGGTAAAAAAATAGACGCGTTCTTTTTAAAGTATTATTTAAGTTAAAATAGTTGACAAATAATAAAATTACGAAGTTAGAATTTGCTAGAACATGTTTGTGGCCCAGGCCAGAAGACTGTGTTTCAAGTTTTCTATTCTCGTATATGTATAAAAGATTCGACAATTTAACATTTTAAGTTCGAAAAACCGTTTTTCTTAATTAAAAATCAGCAGAACTTAAAGGTAGTAAGTGTTAAAGATTGTTAACTTTAAAATTGTAGATCAACTTGTTCAAATTTTTAAAGAAATATTTTTAATATACATTACTTTAATATTTATTATTTTTAAGGAGACAGTACACCTTTAACAGTCGCAGAACGAAATTTGTCCTGTGTAAAGCATCTTTTTTTAAGAGCTTACTTCAGACACGGGAAGAAAGGAAAACGTTAATGTTAAGTCTATGGTAGAGGTCTGCACGGGCCGGAATTTCCAGGCCCGGCCCGTACGAAAGCTATCTTGGCCCGGTGTAAAAATTGGAAGTTCGGCCCGAGCCCGGCCCGGCCCGTTGTAAAAATTGGAAGTTCGGCCCGAGCCCGGCCCGGCCCGGCCCGTTTGCATTATTACAGTTCTCGGCCCGGCCCGACCCGTACAAAAATCAATGAAAACGGGCCCAATCAGATACAATTTCTACAAAAAAAAAAAAAAAAAAAAAAAAAAAAAATTCATTTTTCCTCAACATACAATTAAGATTCTTTTAATGAATACTACATACATATTTATGGGAACATTTTACAGTATATTTTACATTACTATGATGTTCGCAAAACAGAAAACGCACAATAATAAACATTAACGATTACTTACAGTCATCGTGTCTACAGACATTTCAAAATGGAAATAAGGATTCATTAAAAGATTAATGTATAGTTCAGAATAAAGGATTAAAAACAAGATAACATTTGAAGCTGTATAATAAAAAGTAGATTTGTGAAAATATTTCTCTCATTTTTAAGACTTTTCTCAAATCCAAAGGAGCTACATTTCGACACATTTATGAAGTCTTTTCTTTTTGGAAACGCGTAAGATTGGCAGGTATTCTTATTCAAAAGCTATGTAAATGTCGTTTTTTTCATAGATAAAAACAATATATCTTTCTGAAAATACTGTCAAAGTTAGCGTTTTGAATCGAATTTCCGGAAGCGATAGCACAGTAAAGGAGAAAAACGTACAGTCACGTGACAGGAATCGCTGTTATCTCTGTAAGTAATTTATTAAATATGGAAAAAGCTATTAGTTTCCAAATGCCTTCAATAGGCAGGCCTGTCAATTTTATGCCTTTATAGTTAAAGTTTTTGTCAGAAACATGTGTCTGAAAGCTTTGCATTGTTGAGCAGATTTATACTTCTCGAGAAAATCATATTCATTGAAAATGGCTCGTATTTAATCTGCTTCGCTTAAATTCTTATAGCGGGCCGATAGGCCCGATTAATTTTTTTGCCGGCCCGGCCCGTTTGAAAATTCTCCTTCATTCCGCCGGCCCGCGGGCCGGGCCGGGTACGGGCCTCGGGCCCGTGCAGACCTCTAGTCTATGGGGGCGTTATTTTAAAATTTCTCGCTTTGATTTTAGTATTATTGAATGATGTTTTTTGCACAGGATAGCTGAGTACGATCTACAACCAGCCTAGTTTTTACTTTTTTAGATTTTGGTTATAGTTTATATATATATATGTGTATATATATATATATATATATATATATATATATATATATATATATATATATATTAGTATAGTTTCAATTTCAGATCCGATTCACTCCGGTTCCGAAAGTATATGAGTACTACAAGATGCTTACATTAGAATATGATGTGCATCATATTTTATTTCATTTACAGGGGCACATAAAAGATGTTGGATACAATACTGTATATGAAGTAGTGTCTATTAGGGATGATTGCTGAAAGTGAGTTTTCAGCTATGATTACGTTTTAAGATAAATTTCTGTATACTAGATTATATATATAAATTCTATAGACTATGTATGGGGGCTACGCAAAAGAACTAGGAAGAATTGTTGAAAATGAGAGTGAATTGATTAATTTTATTTTCAAGTTCAACTATATTTAGAAAGATATGTTTGGAAAATACAAATATAATAATATACAAGACTACTCAAAGAATTGGACGCATGCACGCCTATTTCAGACACGGGAAGAAATGAAAACGCTAATTTTAAGTCTATGGGGGCGACATTTTCAAATTTCTCGCTTTGATTTTAATATCTTTGAATGTTTTTTTCGTATAGGATAGCTGAGGACGATCGAAAGCCAGGATAGTTTTTACTTTTTCCATTTTAGCTATCGTTTTTTTTTTAAATATTAGGATAGTTTCAATTTCAGAACCGATTCCACCGGTTCTGAAAGTAAAAGTTTTTTTTTTTTTTTTAATATCTGAAAACAAAATCGAAAAAGTAAAAAACAGCCTGGTTGTAGATCATCTTCAGCTATCCTATGCAAAAAAATTCATTTTAAAATATTAAATAGGAAGCGAGATATTTCAAAATAACTCTCCCATAGACTTAACGTTAGCGCTTACATTTTTTCCCCCCGTAACTAGTGTGTGCTCTCAAAGGTAACATAAAGGTATTTTTTTAACAGTAAGGAAGCGCTAAAATTATCATTAACTTTAATAATGTAAACCTAAAAATAATGAGACTGTAAGGTAAAATATAGCATTTTATAAAAATCTGCTAGCTAGCAATTTATTTTCTAATACATGCTATTTTCTTATAATTTATACTTCACTTACATGGACATTCAAAAGTATTCTTTTATAGTATGGCTTATGCGATAAAAATCATTTGCGGTGTATTTTAATGATGTAAAACAATTTTAAACATAAAATTTATGCAACTTATTGAAGTGCATAGGTACGTGTACAAGGGAATTCAAAAGTACATTTCGTTATATTATGGGCTATGAAGAAAAAAAGTTTGTGGCGTATTTTAATAACGTTTCTCTGTTACAACATAATGAAATTGATATGAATTTATGAGGCGTGGTAAAACATGCTTTCTGAGGGGGTTGCACAGCATTTATCATTCATTTACAGGGTCACAGAAAAGAGTTCAGTTTTATTACAGAAATAATTGCTTGCAGCATGTGTTTTAGTTATGTTTCACGATTTTAAACAAAATGGAATTCATATACGTTACTGAGGTTTACTACAAGATGCTAACATTATAATATGATGTGCATCATATTTTATTTCATTTACAGGGGCACATAAAAGATGTTTCATACAATACTGTATATGAAGTAGTGTCTATTAGGGATGATTGCTGAAAGTGACTTTTCAGCTATGATATACGTTTTAAGCTAAATTTCTGTATACAAGATTATATATATAAATTCTATAGACTATGTATGGGGCTACGCAAAAGAACTAGGAAGAATTGTTGAAAATTAGAGTGAATTGATTAATTTTATTTTCAAGTTCAACTATATTTAGAAAGATATGTTTGGAAAATACAAATATAATAATATACAAGGCTACTCAAATAATTTGACGCATGCACGCCTATTTCAGACACGGGAAGAAATGAAAACGCTAATTTTAAGTCTATGGGGGCGACATTTTCAAATTTCTCGCTTTGATTTTAATATTTTTGAATGTTTTTTTTTTTTTCACAGGATAGCTGAGGACGATCGAAAACCAGGATAGTTTTTACTTTTTCCCTTTTAGCTATAGTTTTTTTTTTTTTTTTTTTTTTTAATAATAGGATAGTTTCAATTTCAGAACCGATTCCACCGGTCACGAATGTAAAAGTAATTTTTTTTTAATATCTGAAACCAAAATCGAAAAAGTAAAAAACAACCCGGTTGTAGATCATCCTCAGCTATCCTATGCAAAAAAATTCATTTTAAAATATTAAAAAAGGAAGCGAGATATTTGAAAATAACGCTCCCATAGACTTAACGTTAGCGCTTACTTTTTTTCCCCGTAAGTAGTGTGTGTTCTGAAAGGTAACATAAAGGTATTTTTTAACGGTAAGGAAACGCTAAAATTATCATTAACTTTAATAATGTAAACCTAAAAATAATGAGACTGTAAGGTAAAATATAGCCTTTTATAAAAATCTGCTAGCTAGCAATTTATTTTCTAATACATGCTATTTTCTAATAATTTATACTTCACTTACATGGACATTCAAAAGTATTCTTTTATATTATGGCTTATGTGATAAAAATCATTTGCGGTGTATTTTAATGATGTAAAACAATTTTAAACATAAAATTTATGCAACTTATTGAAGTGCATAGGTACGTGTACAAGGGAATTTAAAAGTACATTTCGTTATATTATGGGATATGAAGAAAAAACGTTTGTGGCGTATTTTAATAACGTTTCTCTGTTACAACATAATGAAATTGATATGAATTTATGAGGCGTAGTAAAACATGCTTTCTGAAGGGGTTGCACAGCATTTATCATTCGTTTACAGGGTCACAGAAAAGAGTTCAGTTTTATTACAGAAATAATTGCTTGCAGCATGTGTTTTAGTTATGTTTAAAGATTTTAAACAAGATGGAATTCATATACGTTACTGAGGTTTACTACAAGATGCTTACATTAGAATATAATGTGCATCACATTTTATTTCATTTAGAGAGGCACATAAAAGATGTTGGATACAATACTGTATATCAAGTATTGTCTATTAGGGATGATTGCTGAAAGCGAGTTTTCAGCTATGATATACGTTTTAAACTAAATTTCTGTATACTAGATTATATATATATAAATTCTATAGACTATGTATGGGGTTACGCAAAAGAACTAGGAAGAATTGTTGAGAATGAGAGTGAATTGATTAATTTTATTTTCAAGTTCAACTATATTTAGAAAGATATGTTTGGAAAACAAATATAATAATATACAAGGCTACTCAAAGAATTGGACGCATGCACGCCTATTTCAGACACGGGAAGAAATGAAAACGTTAATTTTAAATCTATGGGGGCATCATTTTCAAATTTCTTACTTTAGTTTAATTCTTTTTGATAGGATAGCTGAGGACGATCGACAACCAGGCTAGTTTTTACTTTCTCGATTTTGGTTATAGTTTTTTTTATATTAGGATTGTTTAAGTTTCAGAACGGATTCCAACCAATTATGAACGTAAAAGTATTTTTTTTAAATATCTGAAACCAAAATCGAAAAAGTAAAACTAGCCCGGTTATAGAGTATCCTCGGCTATCCTATGCAAAAAAATTCATTTTAAAATATTAAAAAGGAAGCAAGATACTTGAATATAACACTCCCAGAGACTCCCATTAGCGCTCTCATTTTTTCCCGTTACTAGTGTGGGTTCTCAAATGTAACGTAAAGGTATTATTTGTAACGGTTAGAAAACAAGAAAATTTATCATTAACTATAATGATGTAAAACTAAAAGTAATGAGACTGTAAGGTAAAATATAGCATTTTATAAAAGTCTGTCAGCTAGCAAATTTATTTTTCAATACGTAATTGTAACGGAATCCTGGTTTAAACGGAATATTTTCATGATTCCCCTAAAAATACCTTACAATTGTATCTGCAAAGACGGAAACAACCCACCTAAAACGGTATCTCGGACTTATTGTTTATGTTTCCATCTTAACAGGTTTTATAGTGTCATGTTTTTAGCATGAGGTGGTTGAATTTTAATTACTACCAAGTACCGCGTTTTCCTCTACGCCCTCTATATTTTCTATATGTATATCCAACACAAAACTTTTGGACGGGTACTCAGATGTTTAGCACTCTCCAACATAGTTGAAAAATGTTTATGAGTGGGGCTTGACTGCTCGTCTGTCAGTACTCTAACTAGCGTACATATACTCGGATTGTGATGTAATAGAAATACGTTGTTGATGTTTATCATGGCATAAATGACATTGATAATGAAGCGTGTAATAATTTATACTTCACTTACATGGACATTGAAAAGCATTCTTTTATATTATGGCCTATGTGGGAAAAATCATTTGCGGTGTATTTTAATGATGTAAAACAATTTAAACATAAAATTTATGCACATTGTTGAAGTGCACAGATACGTGTACAGGGGAATTCAAAAGTACATTTCATTATATTATGGACTATAAAGAAAAAACGTTTGCGGCGTATTTTAATAATGTTTCTCTGTTGCAAACATAACGAAATGGATATGAATTTATGAGGTGCACTGAAACATGCTTTTTAAGGGTGTTACAAAGCATTTATCATTCATTTACAGGATCACAGAAAAGAATTCAGTTTTATTACAGAAAAAACTGCTCGCAGCGTGTTTTAATTCTGTTTCAATATTTTAAACAAGATGAAATTCGTATACGTTACTGAGGTTTACTACAAGATGCTTACATTAGAATATGATGTGAATCACATTTTATTTCATTTACAGGGGCACATAAAAGTTGCTGGATACAATACTGTATACGAAGTATTGTCTATTAGGGACGATTGCTAAAAGTGAGTTTTCAGCTATGATATCCTTTTTTAACTAAATTTCTGCATCCTAGATTATATATATGATTTCTATAGAGCATGTATAGGGCTACGCAAAAGAGCTAGGAAGAATTGCTGATAATGATAGTGAATTGCTTTTCTTTTAAATTAAATTCTACATTTTCACGTTCAACTATATTTAGAAAGATGTGTTTGTAAAATATAAATATAATAATATACAAGACTATTCAAGGAATTGGATGCATGCGCACGCCTATGAATAATAATTTCTGGAAGTACGATTTCAGTTGTTTACAGCATGTTTAAACTGCAATAATTTTGATCTTACCATGTGGCGTGTATATAAACTTGTTCTAATGCAAGGGCTGTACAAAATAATGCAAATATACTGCCGTTAATTGGTAGAAATTGCTGAAAGTTTACTTTCATCTGCATTATTCGTTTTCTTATTATATTAAATTTTATGATATTTTTCATGCCGTTAAAGCAAGCCTAAGAACATCCATTGATAACTTTATCATTTTAATTTTTCAGTAATTTGAACAATTTAAATTTACTAAGATTTAACAAAAACTTAAAGTTAGTAAGTATTAAAGAATGTTTACTTTGAAAGTTTTGATCAACTTGTTTGAAACTTTAAAGCAATATTGTTAATATTTATTACTTTTAATGTTTGTTATTTTTAACGAAAAAATATACCTTTAACAGCCGCAGAAAATGCGAAATTTGTCCTGTATTACACATCTTTCTTTAAGAGCCCACTTCAGACACGGGAAGAAATAAAAACGCTAATTTTAAGTCTATGGGGGCGTTAATTTCAAATTTCTCGCTTTCTTTTAATAGATTTTTTTTTGTTTTTTCGACATGGGATAGCTGAGGACGATCGAAAACCAGAATAGTTTTTACTTTTTCGATTTTGTTTTTAATTTTTTTAAATATTAGGATAGTATCAATTTCAGAACGGATTCCAACCGGATTTTGAAATATTAATGAGGAAGCGAGATGTTTGAAAATAACGCTCCGGTAGACTTAACATTAGCGCTTACATTTTTTTGCCGTTTCTAATGTGGGTCCTCAAATGTAACGTAAAGGTATTTTTTGTAACGGTAAGAAAACGCGAAAATTTATCATTAACTATAATAATGTAAAACTAAAAAAAGACTGTAGGGTAAAATATAACATTTTATAAAATCTGCTAGCTAGCAAATTTATTTTCTAATACGCAGCTGTAACGGAATCCTGGTTTAAACGGAATATTTCCCTGATTCCCCTTAATATATCTTATACAGTAGAGCGACGATTATCCGAACAAGTCGGGACCGAACCTAGTTCGGATAAGCAAAAGTTCGGATAAATGGACAGACAATTTAAGGGGTGTTTCTCACTATACTAAAACCGTCACACTTTATCCAGGCTTAGGACTGGTAGCGCCAGTTATTGCTAGCATGTTTAAAAACTGTCTTTTTATTTACTTTTTTATCATTTAAAATTTTCTTTTTCTCTTTTTATCATTTTCTGAACTCCAGAGATTATAATTTAAACAAAAAAGCTTTCGATTGTTGCTTGCTTCAAATAAGACGTTCTTTCCAATGTTGCCATATCTCGAATTCTTCTTAAATACGTTATTTGAATAGGATAAGAGTTCTTCTGCCGTTCAAGCCATTTCATAGCTGTTTCCAAACACTCAAAGGCTTCGTTATGGGATGGACCTGGGTCATTTTCAGGGCATTCGTTTTCATTTCTTCAATTTCTTTTGCATCTTAAATCTCATCCACAATCTCATCATCATTAAAAAAATTTTTTTTGATAGAAATAGGTTGTTCGGATAAAAATTTTTTTTGAAAGAAATAGGTTGTTCGTATAATTGGAAGTTCAGTTAATTGGAGTTCGGATAATCGGCGCTCTACTGTAATTGTATCTGCAAAGACGAAAACTGCCCATCTGAAACGATATTTCGCACCTATTGTTTGTGTTTCCGTCTTACCAGGTTATATAGTGTCAATTACTACCAGGTCCCGCGTTTTTCTCTACAACCTCTATATTTTCTATATGTATATCCAACACAAAACGTTTGGACGTGTACTCAGATTTTTAACACATTACAACATAGTTGGAAAATGTTTATGAATTGGCTTCACTGCCCGTCTGTCCGTGGTCTAACTAGCGTACATATACTTGAATTGTGATGTAATTGAATTGTGATGTAATTGTTGAAGTTTATCATGGAATACATGGCACTGATAATAAAGCGTGTAATCATTTATACTTCACTTACATGGACTTTCAAAAGTATTCTTTTATATTATGGCCTATGTGAGAAAAATCATTTGCGGTGTATTTTAATGATGTAAAACAGTTTAAACATAAAATTTATGCACCTTATTGAAGTGCACAGGTACGTGTACAGGGGAATTCAAACGTACATTTCGTTATATTAAGGACTATGAAGAAAAAACGTTTGCGGCGTATTTTAATGTTTCTCTGTTACGAACATAATGCAATTGATATGAATTTATGAGGTGCAATAAAACATACTCTCTGAAGGGGTTGCAAAGCATTTTTCATTCATTTACAGGGTCACAGAAAAGAGTTCAGTTTAATTACAGAAAAAACTGCTTGTAGCGTGTTTTAGTTATGTTTTACTACTTTAAACAGGATGGAATTCATATATGTTACTGAGGTTTATTGCAAGATGCTTACATTAGAATATGATTTTGATCAGATTTTATTTCATTTACAGGGCACATAAAATATATTGGATAAAATACTGTACATGAATTATTGTCTATTATGGATGATTGTTGAAATTGAGTTTTCAGCTATGATTTACGTTTTTAACTAAATTTCTGCATACAAGGTTATATATATAAATTCTATACATCATGTATAGGGCTACGCAAAAGAACTAGGAAGAATTGCTGAGAATGAGAGTGAATTGCTTAATTTTTTTTAAAAATTAAATCCTACATTTTCAAGTTCAACTATATTTAGAATGATATGTTTGGAAAATATAAATATAATAATATACAAGGCTATCCAGAGAACTGTATGCATGCACGCCATGGATGATAATTTCTGGAAGTGCGATTTAAGTAGTTTTAAGCAAGTTTATAATGGAATAAATTTTATCTTAACATGTGGCGTGTATAAAAACTTGTTGCTAATGTAAGGGCTGTACAAAAGAATGCAAATATATTTCCGTTAATTTGTAGAAATTCCTGAAAGTTGATTTTCATCTGCATTATTTGTTTCCTTATTATATTAATTTTTAGCATATTTTCCATGCCGTTAAAACATGCCTAAGAACTTTCATTGATGACTTTATCATTTTAATTTATCATAATTTGAACAATTTAAATTTACTAAGATTTAACAAGAACTTAAAATTCGTAAGTTTTAAAGATTGTTAACTTTAAAAGGGTTAATGAATTTGTTCGAAACTTTAAAAAAATAATTTAATATTTATTATTTTTAATATTTGTCCTTTTTAAGGGGGCACACTTTTAAAAGTCGCAGAAAATGCGAAATTTGTCCTGTGTAACACATCTTAATTTAAGAGCCCACTTCAGACACGGGAAGAAATGAAAATGCTAATTTTTAGTCTATGGGGCGTTATTTTCAAATTTCTCGCTTTGATTTTAATATTTTTGAATGATCTTTTTTTTGCATAGGATAGCTGAGGGCGATCGACAACCAAGCTAGGTTTTACTTTTTCGATTTTAGTTATAGTTTTTCTTTTTATTAGGATAGTTTAAAATTCAGAAACGATTCCACCGGTTCCGAAAATAAAAGTATGTTTTTTAAATAAAAACCAAAAATTTTACCAAAAATCGAAAAATAAAAAACAGCCCGGTTGTAGATCGTCCTCAGCAATCCTATGCAAAAAAATTCATTTTAAAATATTATAAAGAAAGCGAGATATTTGAAAATAACGCTCCCATAGACTTAACATTAGCGCTTACATTTCCCTCCCGTTACTAGTGTATATTCTCAAAGGTAACGGAAAGACATTTTTTGTAACGGTAAGGAAACGCGAAAATTTATCGTTAACTATAATAATGTAAATCTGAAAATATTGAGACTGTAAGGTAAAATATTACATTTTATAAATGTCTGAACAGTAAACAGCAGCGTAGTTCCAGGGGCTACCTATTTGAAGATCAAATCCACGCCCTGTCGATGAGTTGGTACATAGCACATCATAGAAAAAACAGGAAATGTTAGTCTAAGTGTAGTGAAACACTACTGTGATAGAGAGTGTCGATAACTCCCATCAATACTGCCGAGAATCAAGGACAGAATGAGAGACAAAGAGAGAGGAAAGTCTACTAGCTAACAAATTTATTTTCTGATATGCAGCTGTAACGGAATTCTCATTTAAACGGAATTTTTTCATTATTTCCCTAAAAATACCTGGCAAGTGTATCTGCAAAGACGCAAATAACCCATCTAAAACGGTATTTCGTATATACTGTTTATGTTTCAGTCTTACCAGGTTTTATAGTGTCATGTTTTTAGCATGAGGGGGTCGAATTTTAATTACAACTAGGACCCGCATTTTTCATGAACACCGCCTTTTTTTTGGAGGGAAAATAAAATTTGATGTCGATACGAGTGTGTTTCGAAAGGTTATCAGCCCGACAAGAAAATAGAAATGTTTTGACAATATTTCATTTTTTTAACGTAGTTCCTTACAACTTATAAAATTTAAACCAACGAGTTTCCGAATTTTATTATCTTTAGTATAATAAGCCTTATCTATCTTTGGAAATGAAGTGGTGGTGTCTGTTTAACCCCATATTTTGAAGTGAATTTCCGACTACAGAGCCATTTCTTCAGGCTTGGGAAGAGGAAATAATCGCTGGGAGCAAAATCCGGTGCATGTGGAAGTACTACAGAGCGTAGGTGACTGACTTTCGTAGCGAAAACTACATGTTGAACGTAGCGTTGTTACGTAGCGAAAACAATGCTGTGGTGAACAAACACCTTCTTTTTGCTCAGGTATGGACATTTTGTCGGATAAGCACTCTTCAATTGGTCCTGTAGAGAAGAATAACACTGTCCGGTGACGATTCTGCCTTTTTGCCGGTGGTCTATGATCACCACATCTTGTGAATTCCTGAAAACCGTATCCATGGCTTTTCCAGCAGGTGGAACCGTTTTCACTTCCTTTGGTGCAATTTCAGCAGCTCTTTCACATTGTTTAGATTGCTGTTTAATCTCTGGGGAATAATGGCGAATTCATGTTTCATCCACCGTTATAAAACATTGACGAAAATCAGCCGATTGTTTAAGTTTTCTAACTTAACTCGAGATCACCATAGTCCACATTACTAAAGGCACTGGGCCATCTGCACTACCTTCATACAAAAAAAAAACACACTGAAGATGGAGAAACTCATAAAATGCTAAAGAAAGGAGGGTTGGTGAATAAGGAGACCAAATTCACGAGGTTTAATTTGATTATGTTAATAAATGAAATATTTTCAGGAAGGAATTTTCTGCAGAAAGTCCACCCAAATCAGCATTTCATTGCAAAGTATATGTCTCATAAAATCATAATAGAACCTCCACTTTTGAGCTTGCCAAATTCGATCTATAAGCAATATTCTAACGGAGGCAAATCAAGCAAATTTCTACCACTTATTTTAAAATGTTATTATTGTCTTAATTAACTGAAGTTATTAAATAGGATAAAAAAAGTAACAATTTTTAATAGAAGTCTGCCTACTTCATCCTCGTGAAGTCGGAACCTACGGTTCGATCCAGCACGTTTCGGCCTGAAATTTTTTCTATAAGCGAGGCTCTATGATTGAATACGAGTCATAATTGATTGTATCAGTTTCTAAGTCTTTGTTGTCTAAAAATTTGAATTTACAGGTCTCCTCGGACGGAAATTTCTTGTTCCCGGAACCGGACAGTACAATTAGCAGTACAAAAAAATTACGTATTATGAAGCTAAAACTTTGGCCCAACCCAATTTCTACAGAATATGTCGATATTTTTAAAACAACGTTATTCTACATTGTTCAAAAACCAGATTTACGCATAGTTTTTATTTTCAGATTATATTCGTAATTCATGGAATATAAGGAATAATAACAATATTAGTATTTATTTAGACTACATTGATGACTACTTCGAAGAGGCCTTTTAATCAAAGCAAAAGTGAGTTTCTTACCCACAGAAGATTTTTCTTCGCATTCAGTGAGACAAGAAAATTGTATATTAATAGATGTTACTTAGAAACTATAGCATTAGTTTGCAGAAATACTGTTTATAATTAAGTGAATTAAATCAAGCAATAGAAGCAGCTTCAAATAATCAACAATTAGGCATTGTTTTCCAACAAGACCACACGTATCTTTGCCCACTGTAGACACAAAATATTATAATTGAGATCAAATGTTTCAATCCAAGTACCAATCTCCAAAACTTACTTCGTCGAATGACCGTTTATTTAAATCACTTCAAAACATTTTGAGGATAAGGTATTTTATATTTTGGAAGATTTGAGAAAATACATCGATTCTTTAGCCAGATGAGCTCTAATTATGTAACTGCTAGGAATTGAAATTTTCATGAAATACATTTTCTTTAATTTCCATCAACAATATGCGACAAACTTTTACATCAGTCCCAAAAATCTGAATTTGGTTACGGATTCTTCTCTGGTCTTTATCTATGAATTTTAATAACACTCCATCTTTACTTTCAATTTACATTGGTATCCTGGTTAAAGATTGCCTTAGTTAACATTTTTATTTCATGTTGTATTTGTAATGGCACATACTTTCGTTTACTAAAATTCATTATTCAATGACAGAGTTTTATAAAATGAGTAGAGAGAAAATTAAGGCTCACAAAGCAACAGTTAGTAAATTTGTCATTAGCTTTTCAAGAATTATACGAGAAGGATAATACCGTCATCAACCAGTCTGTCACTTTGAAAGACTGCGTTATTTACATAGAAAATGTCAGTAGGACATTTTTAAAAAACTGATAAAAACATTTTATGGGAATGAATGGATGATAGCTTAACATTGTCTTGATCGGCAAGTTCAAGTAGAGGCTGCAAATTAAAACCACTGCTAATTTACCAAATTAATTTATAAACTAATAAAAACAGTTTCTGAGCGACAACGAATGATAGCTTAACACTATCTTGATCGGTAAGTCCAAGTAGAGACTATAAACTAAAAGCACTGCTAATTTACCAAATTCCGATATAGGATTGGTAAATTAGTGGTAATATAAATACATAATAAGTAATAATATAATAATACATCCTTTAAAATATAAATAAAAAATAGATTGGTAAAGGATATTACGGCAACTCTTCCTGATTATTAACTTGGAAATAGAGGAAGAAGATTGAGAATTTCTGGAGACATGTGACAGTGAGCTTCCAACTGACAAAGTAAAAAAAAAAAATCTATCAGCAATGTGGGGAAAATAAAATTATAACTTAATCTAAAGGTAAAGATGGAGAGAAAAATAAATTTATTTCCTCTGACTTCTGATAAAGAAAAAGAATGCTGTGGTAAAATTGGAAGAAATTCGAAATTTTGCTTTGAAATGGAATTCTAAGAAATTCATTATCAGAATTACATATCAATGTAATGAAAAATCCATGCAGTTTTCAGAGAAAATAAAAACAAAGTCTTTCTCAAACAATTATAAAAAAAAAAATTACAGCTGTACTTGTTACAAAAAACTCCAAATTGATACTAATGAATTAAAAAATGTTTTTATACACTATCTAGGTATAAAAACACAGAATGTTTTTGTGCCTGTCCACAGATTCCTAAAAAATGATACAAGATTTCATAGGAAGGGATTTGTTCGACGGGTGGCAATTGCACAGACTATCAGCTCATCCAGTTCAAGGCTGAAATTTTAGGATTATATAGACCTTAACAAGCATATTAAAATGCAAATGGTCTGCCAAGTCATATCTTGATAGAAAACACCTGAAGGCCGGAGTTTAGTATTTGATCGATTGGTTTACCATTGTATTTTCCTGCACCCAAATGTAAGAAAACATTGAAGTTTGTGTGGATGAAAACACAATGATAAACCAGCAGATCAACCACTAAATTGAGGTTCTGCAGATGGTTTCCACCAAGATACGACTTAGCAGACCAAAGCATATAAGTTTTATATAAAATAAACAGTCAAGTATGAGTATTACTCGCACTAAAATTTTGTTCTGATTGGCATAACCCATCAATGTGGAGGTAGCTGATTTGGATCCCTGAAGATTTATTTGTATAAATGTTAGTTCTATAGGTAGATATTGTTTATTCTGTTGGTCTGGGTTGTTAAGAATTATGTTTATTGGTTGTAGTGTAGCTGAAACAAAATCCTTGTTCAAAGTTTTAACTTGGCGTTGTACTAAGCGCGCTTCTAAAGGAGGTCGCAAAGATGAAACTCGTCTTTGTCCGTGCCGCGTTTTTCCAGATAGGTTTTTAATTAACTTTTAAAGACACGGGAGGTATATTAAGAGATCCACTCAACGCAAACTAGTTGCGAATCAAATAATATTTATGTGATTAATTCTAATTAAATTGGTCTGTTTTTAATAATTTGACGTTTATTGCTTTTATGCTGCTACTGGGTATTGCATTACACAAATATATCATTAAAAGTCGTTATCTAGTATTTAAAAATCGATGGTATATAGAGTACGCCGTCTCTGCCATTATGTATGGCCAAACCACCCGTATCTTTAAGGGTTAAGGCTCCCGTCCCTGCCGGCAAAGGCACTCACGAGCTAATGCCAATCGTATGGGAACGGATTTTTCTAATATCTCGTTTGCATTTCGACATTTTTAAATATTTTTCTTGCATTTGATAGCCGAGATCCGTCTCTACATCGCACCTTTCTTTACTTTTTCGATTTTGGTTGTAGATATTTTTTGTAAATGACACTTTCATTTTCAGAACCAGTTTTGAAAGTGAAAGTAACTTTATAAAAAATATCATCATCATCATCATCTTCATCATGGGTTATGCTAAATCAGCCTGTTCCGGCTCCATTGATCAATCCATCGGAGCGTAGGTCTAATCTGGAACCAAAATCGAAAAAGTAAAAAAGGTGCGATGTAGAGACGAACCTCGGCTATCCAATGCAAAAAATATATATATATTTAAAAATGCCGAAATGCAAACGAGATATTAGAAAAATCCCTCCCCATACGATTAACATTAGCTCGTGAGTGTCTTCGCCGGCAGGGACAGGAGCATTAACATCTAGGCTAATTACCGACGATTTTTTTGAAAATCATTATAAACAATGCTTTTATAATTTTGATACGATAGGTACCTTTAGCGTTCCTCGATACCTTTGCTGAATGCTCGCAAATCGGAATCTATGTGTAACAGAAAAATACGTTTTTATGAAAAACTATGCGACATAGGGTATAATCACTATAATTTTCCTGCAAGGCTTAAATTAACCTCTACTACCTCTAATTTTTTTCATAATTTTAGTTTCAGTAGATTCGGAAACAGATGGGAGGGGGGGGACATATTTTTGCACTACATTTTCGACGATATCTCTGAAAATATAATACCTAAAATTAAACGAAATGTATTTTAGATTACGGCGTTACGAAATCTTTTAACCGATACCACAGATGATATACAAAAAAAAAATATTTTCTTTCAAATAACGTAATTAGCCCCTCTACGTTTTTTCCCAAATTTATTTGTGAATGTTTAAAAATCTGTAAATATGTCAGTCAATAGTCTTTATTACATCCCCCAATTTGAACTTTCAACGTTCCATAGTTTGCGAGTAAAATGGCTGTGACAGACAGACAGACACGGGAGTGATCTTATAATGGTTCCGTTTTTATTTTTTAAGTACGAAACCGTAAAATCATGATTATTGCAACTGAGAAATACAAAAACATAAGAAGATGAATTATTGACAATAAATAAAACAAGAAAGGAAAACCATGTGCCAAGTATGGATTATGAACCCTTTCCTACATTTTTAGTTTAGTTAGAAAAGCATAACACATTTGAAACTACACATTTATTAATTTCTAACAATAGAAGGAAACGTAATTCAATTGTTTTGTGAAGCCCTGTGTGTTCCTTATAAATTTTTATACACGCCACATACTGAGCTGAAATTTAATTCAATAATAAATACGCTGAAAATTACTGAAATCACACTTCTAAGGCTAATGTAAGACGGACGTCTTTTTGCACGCTTTTTTCCTTACGTTTTATCCCTACATAATGCCGCTAGCATTGTGTAGGAATAATACATAAGGAAAAAAGCGTGCAAAAAGACGTCCGTCCGACATTAGCCTAAGAATTGCTATCCATGGACGGCCATGTACCCAGTTTTTTACCATAGCCCTATATATTTATATTCTACAATGTCATTTAGCCGACAAGACATTTAGCAGACAGCAATTAGGCGACAGGATGTTTAGCCAACATGGCAATTAGGGGACAGCGACAGTTAGCCGACAAGACAGTTAGCCAACAGGGGACAATTATTCGACATGGACTTTCATCCGAAAGGACATTTAGCCAACAGAGCAAATAGCCGATATGTGAATTATCTGACACGAAATTTAGCTGACACATACATTTCTCCGAAAGAATTTAGAAGACTCGGTTTTACATCAACAATGTACACCTCAGTAGCTCGTCACCATCATAAATCAGCTTTTTTATTGTTTCAGCGTTTTTGTTTATGATATACAATTAAACATCGAAATTTCGTCACTCTCATAAAGTAATTTTTTTCTTCAATCACTGTTATTCTGTAAAGCTTTTCAATAAAACATCATTAACTAACCTTCGTAATATTCTTTTGTTCATTTGAACAAAATTATATAGAAAAGTAACATTTCTACAAAAATTATTGTTTGAAATGCGGATTTTAGACGGATCCCTCCCATAAATATTAACTTATGTTTAAGCCTTCGACTCTCGATCGCTCATTATACTCATTAAGTAAGAAATTTATGAAATAAAATGGAAATAATTCATTTTAATTATTCATTATACCTTAATAACTCTTCATTTTCTTAAACTGCCATTATATTTTACAAATATAGTTATATTTATAACACACTAAAAATTCGATAACTCGGAGAGGAGCCAATAATTTTTTTTAAAAATAACGTTTTCTACTATAAATATGGTTTAAAATGCTGTTTTTGATGGATCCCTTCGATAAATATTATTTAATAAATATAAGAATTTAAAATAAAGGAGTGCGTGAATTCCGGGAACAAAAGACAGGACCCACGGTGTGGCAATTTTTAAACTTTTTTCGTATCTGTCAAGTGATATATCATCGGAAAGTCCTCGGACCACTCTTTCATATTGTGACCCTTTCTTCTCATCTCCCCCTATTCGCCACCCCTCCAAGAGGGCATTTTTCGATTTTTTCGAAATCGTAGAGTTTTCATCATTTTAGATCCGATTTTTTGTACGAAGCCCTTTAAGAAATATTTTTTATAATACTATATACAAATTTCAAAGAGGTGGGGGTACTTTTATATCTTTTGCCGCCACGCTTCATGTGATGTATAGTTGGAAAGGCAGTGTGACACCAAATTTCATAACATATTCAAATATATACCTTCCACGCCGCTCCCCCCCCCCCCCCAGTTTGCTCCCCGCAGGCACTTTTCTAACTTTTGCCGACACCTCTTACGTTATATATCCTTGGAAAGCCCTATGACCTCTTATACATACTATGCATCTTCCGTGCGTCTTTTGCACTTTTCCCCCGGGCGGCACTTTTTAAAATTTTGTTGACATCCCTCATATGATATATTGTTTGTGTAGTACACGTTCCCCCTTTGATGTCAGATGTATACTCCTAGATCGTAGATCACTAGTTTTTTTTTAAGACAAAACTAAGTTTATTTATAAAAATGCAGAAAGACAGTAAAGATATTCGACGAGGACAAGACGATAATACGCATACAAAGTATATATGAATTATATCCAGTGGAACACACTATAATATTCCATAATTACACACGTTATAATACTACACAATTTCGCTTCACCTACAATACAAACTTTTTACATACCATTGCCCGTAGCACCTGTGTAATTTTATATCTAACTTTCGGTTTTTCAAAAACCCCCCCGGCACACATGCACGGCATAAAAACCTCCAATCTTCACTCTCTAAAAAGGAAATCTCCTTCCCTTCTCTCCTTTGCTCGCACGTCACGTGTGTCACATGACCAAAATGCTATGCAGATATCATAGTTTGGAAAACCTGTGATCAGTTATTCATGTTATGCGCCTCCCGCACCCCAGCCACAATTGCCCATCCAATGGGAGGGACTTTTCTAAATTTAGCCAACACGCCTCATGAGACTTATCGGTGCAAAGCCCCGTGACCATTTATATTATGCATATCCGGTACCCCCTCCCCTCACTTTGTCTCCGGGGGGTACTTTTCTAAATTTTTTCGACAGCCCTCATACAACATATCATTAGAAAGGCCTGTGATCACTTGTTCATGTTATGCACCTCCCGCGGCCCTCCCCCACTTTGCCCTCACGGTGGGAGGCACTTTTCTAGATTTTGCCGACACCCCTCATGGGCCATATCGTTTATAAAGCACTGTGACCACTATTTCATATTATGCAGCTTCCGCGTCTCTCCTGCCCCTTTGGTTCTCGCGAGGGACAATTTTTAAAATTTTGCCGTTACCCCTCATGTGTATAGTGGGCGTGCACGCGCTGCAAAATAAGTAACCGTGATAATAATTATAATGTAACTGTAACCTAACTGTTCCATAAACGTAACCTAACCGTATCCAAGCCGTAACCTAACTGTTACCTAATTATAACCTAACGGTAACCTAACCGTAACATAAGTGTAACCAAATTATCACCTAACTGTAACCTACTGTAACGTAACTGTAACCTATTTGTAGCCTAATTGTAACGTAACCTTAACCTAACTGCAACCTAACCGTAACCTTAGGTAGGCCGCACACTGACCCAACACGAGCAACATGAAGTACGATTTAAGTTGGTTGGTTGGTTGGTTGATTTTTGACGGCCGATTATCTACACTAGAGATATAGGCCCGAGGGGGGAGTGCCCTTCGTGGGGGTCTTTCTAAGGGATCCTAACCCGTACTTACGCATGGAAATCCATGGCTCGAAGAAAACCACGAAAACTCCGAAAGATTAGGCCGACGGGTGCGATTGGGATCAAACACAGCACCTCCCGTCTACCAGCTTCGAGAGCAGAACCTCTCAGTCACTGGTGGGGCAAAGTACGATTTATGAGAAATAAAATATCGAAACATAGAAGAAAGCTGTTTCAAACATGTTTTAAAGCGGTTTTTTCTCCGAAATCAAGCAACATGTTCCATGAGTCGCCTCAATGTGCTACCGGCCTAATTGTAACCTAAACATTTCCTAATTGTGACGTAACCGTAATCTAAATGCCACCTAACCGTGACCTAACTCTAACCTTACTGTAAACTAACGTTAACCAAATTATAACCTAACCTAACTGTAGCATAACCGTAAAGTTACCATGACCTAACTGTAACCTATCTAAATATCACCTAACCGTAACCTAACTGTAACATAATCATAACGTAGCTGTAGCCTATCCTTAACTGTAACTTAACTCTAACCTAACCTTAACCTAATTATAACCTAAGCGTATCCTAACTTTAGCGTAACTTTAACCTATCCGGAACATAATCGTAACCCAACCATACCTAACTGTAACGTAACTGTAACATAAACGTAACCTAAGTATAAAGTAACCGTAACCGAAGTGTAACCTAATTATAAAGTAACCGTAACCTAACTGCAACCTAACAGTAACCTAATTGTAGCCTAAATGTAACCTAACTAGGACGTAACCGTAATCTATCTGTAACTAACGTTTACCTAATTATAACCTAATCGTATGCTAACTGTAATGTAACTGTAACATAACTTTACCATGACCAAGCTGTATCCTAAGCGTAATCTAATTATCACCTAAACGTAACCTAATTATAACCTAACAGTTACCTAACCGTAATCTAAATGTAATTTAAGTGTAACGTAACCGTAACCTAAGTGTAACCTAATTATAAAGTAACCGTAACCTAACTGCAACCTAACAGTAACCTAATTGTAGCCTAAATGTAACCTACTGGGACGTAACCGTAATCTCACACTGTAACTAACGTTTGCCTAATTATAACATAATCGTATGCTAACTGTAATGTAACTGTAACATAACTTTACCACGACGTAGCTGTAACCTAAGCAAATCTAATTATCACCTAAACGTAACCTAATTATAACCTAACCGTAATCCAAGAGTAACTAATCGCAACTGTATCCTAACTGTAACCAAACTGCGAATTAACTGTAACCTAACGAGAGGTGCATGATATGAAAGAGTGATCAAAGGGCTGCCCATTCCAATGATATGTCACTTGAGGGATGTCGGAAAAGTCAGAAAAATGCTTCCGGTGATACAAATTGGGGGAGAGGGAACGGGAGGTACATAAAATGAAAGAGTGATCAAAGGGCTCCAATGCTATATATCTCATGAGGGGTGTCGAAAAAAGTTAGAAAAGTGCCGGCCAATTATCCTATCGGCTAAATGTCCTGTCGGCTAATCGTCTTGTCGGTTAAATGTCCTGTCGGCTAATCGTCTTTTCGGCTAAATGTCCTCCCGTCTAATTGCCACGTTCGGCCAGTTGCCTGTCGGCCAATTGTCTATGTTGCTAAAATTATTGCTATATGTCCGTATGCTGTATGTAAATTTCAGCTAATTGTGTTGTTGACTATATGTACGTATCGGCTTAATGCACGTGTCAGCTAACTGCTATCTGCTAAATGTCTTGACGGCTATTTGGTTGTCGGCTAGATGTCTGCGACCAGCTACGGGTCAAACATCTCTTAGTAAACTAAATGTAGTTGAGCTTGAAAATGAATAACTCAAATTATAAAACACTTTTAAGTAATTCATGTCATTCTCGGTAATACTCATGAAATCTTTTATGTAGCGTCTATGCAATTCATATACACCACCTATGTGCCAGTGCAAAAAAATTAGTTTAACTTAATTTATACCATAACTTATCATAAATAAAACATATCATAATTTAAAACTCACTTTCACTAATCATCCCTAATCTTTCCCTGTAAATGAACGATAAATGCGATGCACACCATACTCTTATCCAAACATCTTGCAGTAAAACCATCAGAAATTTCATTATGTTTGAAGTAGTGCAACATAATTAAAATACGCTGCGAACAGCTTTTCTACGAAGAACTTTATAAAACCGAACTCTGTTCTATGACTCTTTTGTGTAATAACAATTTTCCAGTGCACCTTAATAATGTAAATGAATTTCATTATGTATAAATTTGCATAACGCTATTAAAACACACCACCAAATGATTTTTCCACATAGACCATAATATAACAAAATGCTTTTGAGTGACCCTGCAATGGGTCCTTGTTAGTCGTTAAAGATGTTTAAATTTTTCAAAAGTAATTTTTGGTTCATAAAAGTATATATTTTTAGGCAAAATCTGCAAAAAGTGCCTTAAAAGTTCTTAATTTTGCTCTTGTACTGTTTCGTAATCAAAGGTGAAACTCTTCCCAATTTCTTTGAAATTCTGATTTTAAAAAATAATAATGTAAATTACCTTTTGCCCCCCCCCCTCTTCTTCCGAAATTTCGCTTCCCCTTTTGCTCGCCTTAAATTATCAAGGTTTAAAACTCCTTAATTTTTTCTTTAATTTTCTGTTTTATTTGTTACTTCAAAGTAACAATAAATGATCAGTCATAAATTTTATTATCGATTTATTTCACCGTATTCATTTCATTAAAAGTTCTTGTAAATTGCCCCTTCCGAAAATGTAATTTCTCCCTTTTGCTCCCTCCCCCACAGTACCCATATTTTAAAATAAAAACCCTTTAAAACTCTTTAAAATTTAAAAAATATTTCTGCTCAATTTGCCAGTTTATTTTAACAATAACGAAACGATCATAAAAATTTCTCTCCGGCCCCCAACTAAAATTGGTATTCCCCCCTCGCCTCTCCCTCTTACCAAGTATCAGAAATTTAAAATCCTTAAAACTTTTTCGTTTATTATTTTTGTAACCTATTTGTAAATATTTTCTACGGTAAATTAATAATAAGACATCCAATAAACTTTCGCCCCCCCCCCCAAAAAAAAGGAATAATTATGCTTATTCCTCTTTTTTCCTTCAGGTCACAAAATTTAAACCTTAAAAGTCAATGCTTTTTCTAAAACATTTTGTACTCTATCTCTTAATTTATTGATATCATAAATAATCAATCATATAACTATACTCCTCCCCCACCAAAATTGACGTTTGCTCTGTCTCTCTCCTTACCACGCACACAAAATTTAGTCTGTTTTTGTCCAATTTGATAGTCCTTAGTAAGGTAAATAAATAAGTCATCTAATAAAATCCCCCCCCCCTCCCCTTTTTCCTTCTTTCGCTTAACTAAGTTTAAAATCTTTGAAAATCTTTTTTAACACATTTTCAGCTTTATCTGTTTCTTATTCAACAATAAATAATCGATTATATAATTTCTTCCACCCCCATATAAATTTGACGTTTTCTTTCTTCCCCCCATTATTTCCATGTACACAAAATTTAATGTCTCTAAAACTCTTAATTTCAATGTTTTTGTCCTATTTGTAAACCTTTTACAAGTTACATAATCAGTCATCTATTAACCCCCCCCCCCCCCAACAAAAAATAAGAAAAAATCTGTTTCTTCCCTTGTCTTACCCTCAACCCATGAAGTTAAAAAATCTAATTTAAAGATTTTAAAACTTTTTAATTTACACTTTTTTTGGTCCTAATTATAAATCCTTACTATCTATAAAATTAACTAAATCTTTTCAACTATGTACGAAAGTGTTAACAATAAAGCGATAGGTATACATTTAATTGTGCATAAAAAACATTTTACTGTATTTTTCAAAGCAAAATGCCTTTAGAGAGATATTTCTAAGGAAAATATTGTGGTTTCTCGTCAACGTGCAAGTAAATTGTCAGAACCTTCCGAAATCATTTCATTCCGACTAGCTCAGAAAGAACCACCAAACATAGATGCCAAATGTGCCTGAGTTATCGACTGATCCATAAACAAAAAAGAAAAATCATGCATCAACATCGACACTTTCCAAACTTCCAGAATACTGTAAAAAAACTTCGCCGTTTAATAAAGTAAAGAAGATATCTAACTAAGCATTTATAAAACGTATCACACATTTGAAAAGCAGGTTTCAACAATTGCGTCCATAACCCGGAAGGTACTCCACTTGTTTTGTGCAGATCTATATATGATTTTTTTGTACTGCATATATTTGTACAGATTCTACATACTGTGTTAAAATTTAGTTTTGTAAGAAAATACATAAAACAGTTGAAAATTCACCGTCGGCAATTTCTACCAATAGACGGAAACATACTTGATTTCTTTTATGCAGCCCTATATATCTGTATGCTATATAAGCATACAGATTTTTATACACGTCAAATATTAAGCTGAAATCTAATTCAAGCAAAAACATGCTTAAAATTACTGAAATCACACTTCCAGGAATTATTTTCCATAGCGGCCATGTATCCAGTTTTTTTAATATCCCTGTATAGGATTTTATTTGTATGATACAAACATCTCTTAGCATACTAAATGTAGTTGAGCTTGTACATTTATAACTAAAAAAACCAAACATCTTTAAGCAATTCATACTCATTCTCAGTAATGGTTATGAATTCTTTTGTGTAGTCCTGTATAGGGTCTGTAAAATTTATGCACACCATGTAGTACGCAAAAATTTACTTAAACTTAAAAACGCATTCTATAACTGAAAATGCACTTTCAGCATTAATTTTTAATAGCTAACACGTCGGATACAGTATTGTATCAAAATATTTTATGTGTCCCTGTAAATGAGCGCTAAATGAAATGAAAACCATATTCGAATGCAAGCATCTTGCAGTAAATCGAATTAATCTGTATCTATTTCGTCATCTTTGAAATAATATAATTTAATCGAAATACGCTACAAACAGTTTTTCCTCGTAGACCATATATAACCAAGCTCTGTTGTCTGACTCCGTAAATAATTGTTAAATGCTCATGTTGTACAGAAAGTAGGCTTAGGACACCTCAGAATTCATATCGATTTCATTATATTTGTGACAGAGTAATATCAATCAAATACGCCGCAAACGATATTTCTTCATGGGCTATAACATAACGGAATACTTTTGAGTCCCCTATACTTGTACTTTAAGCGTTACACATAACATAGTCTATAGTAACCATTTTAAAGTGTATCTCAATGTACATAAATTTAATTATGTTTAAGATTGTGTAACATTATTAAAATACACCCTAAATGATCCCCCCCCCCCCATAGACCATAATGTAACGGAATACTTTTGAGTGCATCCGTAAATGAACCCTGAATGATACATACTTCATTTTAAATACCGAACATACCATGATGATTTTGAATATCGTATATAAATTACATGGCAATCCGACTACATTTACGCTAGTTAGAACACGGACAGACAGACGGAAGCACAAACCCAACTCATAAACACTTTACAACTTTCTTGGAAAGTGTTAAAATTGAAAAAATGCAATGAAAATAAAAGTATTTTAGTGTTATTTAGATTACGAACAGCTACAAAAAAATTGTTATCTGACTGTATCATTTAAAAAATATTTAGTGTGCAGAAATCCCCCCCCCCCCTACACACACACATGAATTTACTCCTATGCACTTAAAACTTCAAATTGTTAAAACTCCTTTATGTTTTATAACATGCTTGTAAAAATAATCCATAATATAAATTTTCTTCCGCCTGAAAATTTCACCAAACTTTTTTCCCTCCTCCTTACTACTAACATCTCACAAAGTTTTGAATATTTGGAAAACTTTATTTTTTCTGTCTCATTTTTTAGTGCTAACAACAATAAATTGTGTACTATATCTATAAATGATTACGCTGGGATTTAGATGTGTACCCCCTCTCCTCAAAATTTGTATTTCCCGTTCTCCCCCCCCCCCCCACCCCTCTACAGTACAAAATATACAGTTTATTTGTTTAACTTTTTCTCTCCTAATTTTATGAACATCTTATTTTTAACATTCAATATTATTTAGCTTTTATAAATCTCTTGAAAAATTCATGTTCTAAAAAGAATTCCCACAAAAGATAGTTATTTTAGAATATTTGTTCCTGATATATTTTCCCCCTTATTCAGTATCTCCCCCTTGATTTTAAATGAAATTGCATTATGTGAAATAAAATAGTTTTTATACTGCACTAATTTCAATTTTATGTTTGTAAAAGCTGTAAAATGAACCTAAAAATGAATAAAAAGAAACATATCTAAATAAAATATTCATTTATTTTCTGAAAGTCAAATGTTTTAATTTTTGCACTCTTGTCATAAACAGATTAAAATTCTTTTTACCGCTTTTAACGTTATCGAGTACGACTTTGATCTACACTAGTAAAGCGAAGACAATTGCAAAAAAAATCCCTTAGACCTGAAACCTACTGGAAATTATCACATGTAGCGCTCAGCCGAGGGGGGTGGGGGGTTGGAATCGTGCCAGATAATTGGCCATTTGCTGATTGGAAGAGTTAGCTTGTCAATCATTTGAATTTAGACCATCCTTTCAATTCAGTTAAAATGCCAGCAGCCATCTTGAATTCTTTTTGTCCGTGACTGCAGTGAGCTCTTAAGCATGTAAAAACCAATTTAAAAAATAGATAAAAATAAAAAAATATTGACATAAAGGCACTTTTTCAAATATGCAATAAACAGAAAATTACATACTTCTAATAAATATTTTCAATTTCCTAACACAAAATTGTAAAATATACAAACGTTCTTTTGTAAAAAAATTATTTTTGAACGTCTCCAGCATTTTTAATTTTAAAAAATTTACGAGTTTTATTTAGCAATAACGGTGCAAAACTGCTCAAATGATAAATAAAACTTAGGCATGAAAAATGATCTCAGTTTCTCAGTCTTTTGAGAATTCTTTGATCAATATATAATAACTGTTGTGCTGGGAGAAGCAGAAATAAATATGATCGCTATTTAAAGCGCACTCGGGAGTCGCATTCTATAGGGAAAATTTTATTGTTACTACCACTATTTTGAAAATAATATCTTCATCGCACCTTTCTATAGCATTTATTAAATAAAATGATCATGAAGATTATTGATTAAGGGTTCTGGTAGGAACAATAAAACTTTCCCTATATAATGCGACCCCTGCGCACTGTATAAGTAACATTGACTTTTGGGTATGTTGCATATATGCAACGCGCTGATACAAAGAATTAAAACCTTCCATGATGAACTAGAATTTTAGTGTAAAAGTTGCATTGAAATATAATCAGTGGTTGTTGAGATAATTGGTGGTACACATACATGCAAATACACACATATATAACGACCAAACACAGCAGCTACATTTTTTAAATCTCTTAGAAATTGATAAATGTTACACTGGAAAACAAAAAATCTCAATTTCTATTTAAATATTTAAAATTTTACGAAATGGAGAAAATCTCTTAACACCAAATTTCGAGTAAGTTTTTATTTAATGTAAATTTATTGTATTAAAATAATCACTTAATATCGAATAAACGTTATATAGGATTATTAGAGACTAATTAAACTAATAATTGCATTATTAAAAATATATTAATATGTAAATTGTATTAACAATTATATTCATTAGCTCGAATTTTGTAAGAATATAATTTAATTTTCAATTTAAAATAAATCTATAAATTATTTTGAATTATAGTTTGCCATTATACTTTTCAAATAAAATTTCCGTAAGTCATAAATTTAACCGAAAGGTTTTTAACTTCTATTATTATTGATTGGTAAATTAAAGTTTCTTGTATACTTAAGCTGGTATTGCAAATAAAAATTTCTACATGTTTAAATAATTACTTTTCATCATGGACCTATTTATTAAAAATCTTAAGTATTACACAATCAAAGAAAAATATATACGTTTGCAAAATTTTATTTCATATTAAATTGAATTTTGTATAGTTTATGTAATAGTGAAGATTTAAAGATATAATTTTTGAAGTTTAAATGAAAAACTAGTAATTAATTAGTAATAATTTGAAAATTAGCTTTTAGCCTTTCTAAAAGTATATAAATTAAATTAATATTAAAAAAATGAAATAATAGTAGTTTTTTAGGTAATAATAAATTTTGTGAGCTCGTTAAAAAAATTTTGAAATATATGACATCCAAATCGAAGTACAAATATTAGAATAATCTAAGGAAGCAACTTTGAATAAAATTACATTTTCTCTCGACTCCTGGTATCTTTCCTACATTTTTAAAATTCTTTTAAATTTTGGATTTTTTTTTTCAGTTTTGTGTTAAAGTATTATTCATAAGCCTTCATTTTAGATAATTTTTAAAACGGAATACTTCAAAAAGTATGTTTGCATAGAGCCAATTTAAGTTGTTTTCTGGAAAAGAAGCATTTTTGCACCAGCGTTTAAAGCATAAGTGCAAAGCTCCTATTAATCCTCCGTAATATAGGGATTAATTTAGCCAGGTTAACCACGTTTCGAACCAGAAAATTTATTAGATGAATCTTTGGTTATTTAATTTCAGGTTTTACGTGAAATTTATTTTATTTCATTTCTGAAAATTTTCTGCTTCGAAACGTGTTAAACCCGGATCAAATTAACTCACATATCACAGAAGATTAGTGGGAGATTGGTAAAAAATACAAAATCCTAACACAACACAACACAGAATATAGTTGGCTGTATATTTTAAAGACAGTTTCATGCAACTAAGTATTAAATTAAAATAATAATTAATATTTGAAAAAAAAAATTAAACTGAATAATATTTTATATGACTTCTTTCTTTTAGATGATGTTACATAGCTGCCAACAATTACATTGTACAACACAAATTAGACAGTAGAAGTGTATTTACATTAATCTAAAAAGTCCTTCCGGCCAGTGCCGGGAGAAAGAGGTAGCTTTCATATTCCTTATTTTTTAAAAGCTAGCTTATATTAGTCAAACACACGAAGTTCAATTTAGTGGAAACCGATTATAGAAGGTTCGATACTAATTTTTATCAATACTAAATCATTATGAATGAAATTATTCAGCTTTATCTAAACTAAATTTTTTACAGTAACTTATATTTGGTTTCCAAATTCGGCGATATCTTGAAGTGCCTGTCCTTTTAAGACAACATGGTGGATGAAGCTAACCAGTGAACTTGGTCGAGACCTTAGTAATTCCTGTGCACATGCTCACTCACATCGGAATCGGTGGATATATACGAGTTTACGAGTGCTGTCACAGGCAAAAAATCAGATTTTTCAAAATGTCATCCACATAAAGAAATTCAAACTGCTATATCTGAGCCATTTTTTAAGATAAAGACAAAACAAAAAATACTCCGGAATCCTTATATCAAAGTCAAATACTCAAGAAAGAAACCTTTTTCAATTTCTAATTTTTTTTTCACCTCACTTTAAATATAATTTTTTTTAATTTAATGGCCGCCATTTTGAAACAAAATGGCGGATAAAGCAGGCCAGTGAACTTGGTCGAGACATTGCTATATACTATCCACATGCCTTCTTCCAACCAAATAGGTTATAAATACATGTGTTATCGCGTGACAAATATCAGATCTTTTCAAAATGTCAGCCATGCTAGAAATTCAAAGTGCTATAACTCAACAACCATTTTTTAAGATATAGACGAAACAAAAACTGCCCCGGAATCTTTGTATCAATGTGAAACACGTAAAAAAAAAAAAAAATTCATTTTCCAATTTTTTGATACCTCATTTTAAATTTTAAATTTAAATTTTTTTTAAATGTTCCCTTTTGAAACCAGATAGCGAATGAAGCTTGCCTACAAACTCGGTCGAGACATTTGTATGTCACCAAGTTACATCCAAATCGGTTTATAAATACGTCTGTTATCGCGTGACAAAAATCAGGTCGTTTCAAAATGTCAGCCACAATACAAATTCAAAATTCTATAACTCAGCCATTTTTTTTTAGATGTAGACGAAACAAAAACTGTTCCGGAATCTTTGTATTAAGGTCAAACACATAAGAAAAAATCTTTTTCATTTTCCAATTTTTTGATACCTCATTTTAAATTTTAAAGTTTTAAAATTTATTTAAATGGCCGCCATTTGGAAACAAGATGGCGGATGAAGCTGGCCAACGAACTCGGTCAAGACATTGGTATGTACTTTGTACACACTAAGGTACATCCATATCGGTTCATGGATACGCCTGTTATCGCGCGACAAAAATCAGGACGTTTCAAAATGTCAGCCGAAAGAGAAATTCAAAATGCTATAACTCACCCATTTTTTTAGATATAGACGAAACAAAAACTGTTCCGGAATCTTTGTATTAAGGTCAAACACATAAGAAAATAATCTTTTTCATTTTCCAATTTTTTGATACCTCATTTTAAATTTTAAATTTTAATAATTTTTATAAATGGCCGCCATTTTGAAACAAGATGGCGGATGAAGCTGGCCAACGAACTCGGTCGAGACATTGGTATGTACTTTGTACACACCAAGGTATATCCATATCGGTTCATGTATACGCCTGTTATCGCGCGACACATATCAGGACGTTTCAAAATGTCAGCCACAATAGAAATTTAAAATGCTATTACTCAGCCATTTTTTTTAGATATAGACGAAACAAAAACTGTTCCTGAATCTTTGTATTAAGGTCAAATGCATAAGAAAAAAATCTTTTTCATTTTCCAATTTTTTTATACCTCATTTCAAATTTTAAATTAATTTTTTTTTAAATGGCAGCCATTTTAAAACAAGATGGCGGATGAAGCTGGCCAACGAACTCGGTCAAGACATTGGTATGTACTTTGTACACACCAAGGTACATCCATATCGGTTCATGAATACGCCTGTTATGGTGCGACAAATATCAGGACGTTTCAAAATATCAGCCGAAATAGAAATTCAAAATGCTATAACTCAGCCATTTTTTTAGATATAGACGAAACAAAAACTGTTCCGGAATCTTTGTATTAAGTTCAAACACATAAGAAAATAATCTTTTTCATTTTCCAATTTTTTGATACCTCATTTTAAATTTTAAATTTTTATAATTTTTATAAATGGCCGCCATTTTGAAACAAGATGGCGGATGCAGCTGACCAACGAACTTGGTCGAGACATTGGTCTGTATTATGTACAAACCGAGTTTCATCCAAATCGGTTCATAAATACGAGAGTTGCAGTGTGACAATTACCAGATATATATATATATATATATAGATAGATAGATAGATAGATAGATAGATAGATAGATAGATAGATATCAACATTTGAACGGAGGGTGGTTTAGGGGTCATGATCGATGAAAATATAGCAAAATTTTTTGAAATCGCTTTCCTCCGAACGGCTGCAATAGGTAGCTTTTTGTAATGAAAGCTACCTAAAACAATGACACCACTGAAGCACTTTGATGGATTTTTATTATGCATATGAATTTTAAACTAGATTTTTTTATAATTTATCTACATCTGTTACAAATATGTAGTAACAGAAGTTACATGTAACAGATATTACATTTAACAAAGAAAAAAATTGCATTTTCTATAGTTTTATCACGTAAATATCGCATTTATTTAAATTAAATTAATTTTATATGATAAAAATAAAACCTGAATTAAATTGACAATATTTAAATTTAAAATTTATGTAACAGAAGTTACAAACATTAAAGAGACTAACCTGGAATTCAGTTGTTTCAGCTTACTGACCACATGTGTGTAGAGCTAATTCAAAATGACTGCAGTATATATTTTCTAATATTTTTATCTACAAGTAAGCTCAGTAGTACCCTCTGTTTGGGACAATGGGAGTCATTTTTTTGGTAAGAAAAGTTACAGTAACAGAGGTTATAATTTCAGTGTACAAAATTTAATCTTAAAATATAATAATAAAAAATAAATACTTTAGTGTTTAGGGGGCCTAACTAGTTAAAATACTAGATTTTATGATTGCATTAAACAAGGTAAAAATGTGATTTTAAATATTATTAGTTAAAACCTTAAATCGAAAACTATGATTAGAGTTATCTGAGCAGACTGTTTTGTTAGTCAAGATGGAAAAATAATGGATAATTTAAATTTTAAAAAAATATCTTTTTAAGCATTTTTTTCTAATGAAGTCCTTTCTGGTTATTTTAATGGGAAAAACAAAACAAAAAGAGTTCTTTCCAATTTTAGCCAGCAAAAAACTAAAAAAATTCTAATTGTGGACATGAAAAGGATATAATTTTTTCTTCACCAGCATTCAATTTATATATATATATTTTTTATTTACTGTCACAATAGCACAAGTAAGCAAGAATCATTACAAACATGTCAGGGTTGGTCGTTATGTTTAATTTGCGGCTGCTTAATTAGACGGATTAGAAATTTTTATCCCTTCCTTTTTACTTCACTGGGAGAGTCTTTTCTTTGCTCACCTTCCCGGCTGCCTGTTTTCTTAGTTGTTGGCAAGCTCTTGTTTTGCCGTGCCGCATGCACATGGAAGCTGTTATTATAGAGCGCTTCCACGTGGTTGTGTACATTTTACAAATTTATTCATAAGTATTTAATTAGTGGGCGTAAAATTACCTTACTCATATCTGCACATTGGTCCTGGGTAACTCTTTCCGTTGACATCACTTACACAATTATAGGTAGAAAATTTTCATTGAGTTAATAGTCTAAAGCGGAGCAACAAACATAATAACTAATATGGATGCGATTGGGCTATCTCTGATCAAGAATAGGAATTTCATACAGGGAACAAGATACTTTTTTCTTTCTAACCGATGACCAGGCCTCTACCTGCCGGGAAGCCCCAGCTGGACGGGTTGGATTCCTGGTATGGGGGCGGGTGACCGCCTAATCGCCGCGTAGCGGCAATAAACCTAACGAGCGCCTAGAACGTATCGGCAGTGCCTTTTGCTTAGTTGTGAACGGTGTTATGTCGGTTGCTTAACATTTATATTTTGTTGTTTGGAATCTGCACATTGCTACTCATGTTGATCTCGTAATTTAGAACCTTGGTCAGGTAACGGGACCTTCACCTGACAAGGCACCTCCAGAGGTATAATTCACAGGTAACTTGGAGGACTTTGCACCCATGACGGATTTTACATGCACCAGGCGCCATTAGCGTACATGACAGATTATAGCCAGCACTAGGCCTCGATCCCGCGGCCTTAGCTGCGGATTCGATGCTCTGCCAACTGGGCCACCGCTGCTCGAACTACTTCTGATTGACCTGGAGTTTTGAGACCGAATTGTTGATGCAGATTTTTCGTAAGAAAATAGATTTTGGAGGGGGGGGGGGGAAGCAAAAATGAAAAAAAAAATGGTACGTCGCAGATAGACATGTTGCACCGAAAGTAAATTTTGGGCCGAAATGCTAGGCAAACATAACGATGCAGGGAATGACACTCCGCCTATCTACCGTACCCCACCGCGTAGAAACTGGCTCCCACTGGAGAGGGTCGGGTAGCTTGCGCAGGCTATAGCCTATGGTCATATTTTAAAGTGCTTTTATAGCCGATTCATAGTTTACTTCGAAGTTTTAATGGAAGTAAAGCTCTTATCAAAGATACAATCTTCCCCAAAAAAACTTCCGACACTGGTACGAATAGAATACAAAAAAAAAAAAAAAAAAGAAAAGTGCCCAGTTAAACTGATGGCATTGAGCTCACAGGCTATTCACACTAGTTGTACAGGGTGTCCAGCGAATAAGACCCTGATTTTAAAATTAAATATCTCAAAAACAAAGATCAATAGAATTATGCGGTAAACGGTTTGTTTATTAGCAAAGCTGTAAAAATGTTATACCGAAGTTTTAAAAATTAGTTGCGAAAACCGTTAACAGATAGCGCTGTAATCGCAATGCCTATAAATTGCGTTTTGAAGTCCAGAGCACTAGCGTTTCATTCCTAGATGGCTTCCTATGGAAGAACAAAGATTGGGAAAGACCACTTCTTCGTTTGGGAGAAGTGGAGAAGTAGAGACATCTGGTCACAGAATTATTGCATCAGCTTCAATTTTAGAGAATTTCAATTGATAGAATTTTCAATAAAAAGATTAGCAATCATTATATAAGAACTTATTAAAATATTTTATTTGGGTAATGTGCAGAAGCGGAGCCATGTGTTGACAGAATTGAGATTTGTTTCAAATTTTGTTTTGTTATAAGCTACTTCGGTCCGGATACCACTATCTCTATGGTATGTATTTTCTCTCCTAATTGGTAGATTGTGAAATCGAATCCAAGTAGAGGAAGATTTGAAAAAAATTGAAATCTTTACTTTTTAATAGTTATTTAAACTGTAAAAAAAGATTGAATAAAAAAATCCAAAGTTTCTGATTTTAAAATTTAATTAAGCTAAAAGAAACCCCTCTTTTAAAAATCATTGAGCATTTATAGTAATGATTCATAAATCATTTTTTTAAATCATTAAAAATTGAATTTAATAAAATATTTTATTAAGTTCTTATATAATGATTTCTAAATTTTTTTTGAAAATTCTATTAATTGAAATTCTCTAAAATTGAAGCTGATGCAATAATTCTGCGACCAGATGTCTCCACTTCTGCCCATCACCCCAACGAAAAAGTGCTCTTTCCCAATTCTCCATAGGAAGCCGTCTAGGAATGAGACGCTAGTGTTCTGGACTTCGAAGCTCAATTTACAAGTATTGCGATAATAGCGCCATCTGTTAACGATATTTGCAACTAAATTTTGAAACTTCTGTATAACATTTTTACAGCTTAGCTAATAAACAAACCGTTTACCGCATAATTCTATTGATCTTTGTTTTTGAGATATTTAATTTTGAAATCAGGGTCTTATTCGCTGGACACCCTGTATATTATACTCTTATTTCAAAGAATAATGCCCATAAAAACAAGTCGTTAGGAGCCACCGTAATACTTACCCATCATGGAAATGAATAGTATAAAATATGAAAATAAAACATGTGTAAACTATTTATAAAATACATTATAATTCAAAAATAAAATTTAAATATATAGTTAACCCCTTTTACAGAATTTTTAATCTTTTATCACCAGTTTTTCAAAACAGAAATATTTGCCTAATTGAATCGGGAAAATGTTGGGATTAAATTAGGCAAAATTTACAACAAAAATTTACTGGTGAGAATAATCACTGATTCTGAGCACTTTACGCGGCACAAATACCGGTCGCTCGTCCCCAAGGGGTTAAATATTTTTAATACACAGTAATAATCTATTACTGAACTGCGGATACTATTTGATTATCCCGTCGACCAATTTCGACAAATTATCTAAATCGCCAAACTACTCGCAAAATTACACAAGTTGGCACAATTCTTATTTTAAATGATGAAAAAAACAAATAAATTAGTAAAAGATTAATAAAAATATAAATAAAACATTGAATTAAAAATCCCTTGACGACGTAACAAACACGTGTAACGTGTTTAATAACAAGTAAATGTGACATTTAAGATAAACCATTATTAGCATTTACTCTTACAGTTTGTGATAGTTTTTTGGTAGACGGGATAATCAAGTAGTACCGAACTGCGTAAAGGAACATCCCTATAACTTCGAAAATGATAATAATATTAACTAATAGTTTACTGCGTCGCATTAAGCGTTTCATTTCCAATTAAAATGTATCTTTCATTTGAAATTTGAAGGAAATACAGGGTCATGAAAAATCGAAGAGTGTAAAAAATATGATTAGAAATATCTCGGCAACTAATTATGCGATAGACTTCATTCTTCATGCAAAACTTGTGTTTTTTTATTGTCTTTTATATCCACTCGTTAAAATAAACAATTTCGAAAATTTTATATACCTTTTATCAGAAAGAAAATTTCGAGAGTCCGAAAAAAATAGTTACGGGTAATCGAGATTACTGATATTCAATAGGCTTCTTCCCATTGTTACATACTAAACACACACCAAATTTCAAGTCTCTATCTCAATTTGTTTGGGAGAGAGAGTGTTTACAGACACACACAAACACACAGACACACACACAGACGGACGGCAAATTTTTTTTTTTAAATATATTTTTCGGAATCTCCAGTGTTTGAAACGTGTAAATCCGTCAAATTTTTTTTTCGATTTTCAAAACCATTACAAGACTTACCCTATACTACGTATGATGGGTAAGTAAATAAATGAAGGGGGATTAGCCCCCGTCCCCCCCCCCTCTTTATACTTAACCAATGAACCTCCAAATCTAATCAGGGAAGCTCCTTAACATGCTAAACCGGTATACCAAATTTGAAGCAAATCAGATAATTCTGTATGAAAAAAACCATTTCGCTAAATAAGGGGGGGGGGGGATTAGCTTCCCCATTTTCTCATTTCTGCTTGACCATGAACCTTCAAATCTAATCAGGAAAGCTTCTGATCAGAATGAACCTACACCAAAAATAAAGTAAATTGGATAATTCTGCATGAAAACCCATTTATCTAAATTAAGGAGAGGGGACTTTCCCCCTTTACCCCTTTTATACTTAACCAATGAACCTCCAAATTTAATGAAGGAAGCGCCATATCGGAATAAACCGGTATATCATATTTGAAGCAAATCGAATAATTCAGCATGAAAAACACATTTATCTAAATTAAGAGGGGAGACTAGCCCCCGCCTCTCTTTTATATTTAACCAATAAACCTCCAAATTTAATCAAGACAGCTCCTTAACATAATAAACCGGTATACCAAATTTGGAGCAAATGGAATAACTCTGCATGAAAAACCCATTTATCTAAATTAAGGGGGATCTATCGCCCTCTTTCCCCCCTTTATACTTAACTAATGAGCCTCCAAATCTAATCAAGGCAAGTCCTTAACATAATAAACCGGTATACCAAATTTGGAGCAAAACGAATATTTCTGCATGAAAACCCCATTTATCTAAATTAGGGGGTGGGGGTGGATACCCCCCTTTCTCCCTTTTATATTTAACTAATGAACCTTCAAATCTAATCATGGAAGATCCTTAACATAATAAACATGTATACAAAATTTGGAGCAAATCGAATAATTCTGCATGAGAAACGCATTTCTCTTAATTAAGGGGGGCAGCCCCCATTCCCCCTTATATACTTAACCAATGAACCCGAAAAACTAATCAGGGAAGTACCTTATCAGAATGAACCTAGAAATTTGTTGAAGCAAATCGGATGTTTCTATCTAGAGTTATCGCGTTACGTACATACATACATACGTACGTACATACATACAGAACCGGCGGGGCCATTAGCTCTCAGGCTTTGATAGCATGAGAGCTAAAAAAGTGACCAGTGGCTGTCCTCCGCATAACCTAACGGAGCGCAATATTCTAGAACGCATTTCCATCTGTTAAAAATATCTTTTTTTTTTTTAAGATTGGTTACCGGAGACGAAATTTGTATAATTTATGGCTACGTGGAACGCAGACACCCCTAACCCCTTCAAGGATGGTGGTTCAGTTTCGGACCAAGCAATTTTTATTCCTAAATGCTACATTGGTACCAGATTATTGGAATGAAAATTTGCCTTTTATTAAGTACATGAACAAAAACGTTTGCTTACTTTGGAATAAGTTTGTTTTTTAATTCTGGTGTCGTTCGCTAATTTCAGCCTTTTACGAATTGAAGTACCTTGCCCCTGAAAGGGTTAATACAGTCGAGACAAAGGTCCTATTCCTGTCGCTAAAGCTGATCTCAACCCAAAGAAAGGTTTGCACTCCATTATGTAGGAATTAAAGGGTGTTATCTACTATGAGCTACTTCCATTAAATCAGGCCATTAACTCTGAAAAATACTGCTCACAAATTGACGAAGCATTAATAGCCAGGAAACGCCCCGAATTAGTAAAAAAACGAGGTGTTGTCTTCTACCAAGATAACGCCAGGCCACGCGTATTTTAGCTGTCAGAAACAAACTTTTTGCATTCGATTGAGACGTTATGCCACACCCTCCCTACACTCAAGACATTAGTTTGTCCGACTATTATTCCTTTCTTTCTCTCAAAAATTCCCTTTGCCAAAAGAAAAAAATAATTGAACGACATAAAATCCTCGGTAAGTATTTTGCCCGCAAATCACAAATGTTTTGGAAACAAGGCATTATGAGACTACCAGAGCGATGGAAGAAGGTTGTAGAACAGAATCGCACTAATAAACCGAGGAGCCAAAATTTATGACCTTCCCCTCATTTTACAATGAACTTGCCTGGATGACGTGGATGGCATGTGATCCGGTGTAAATGGTATTCAACTGCTGCTAGTGAGTCCAAGGAATCATTCTTGCGCTTACTTCTGGTTGTGTTGGGAAAGGCTGCTGATCTAACAAGGACAGGGTCCGAGGTTGGTCTCACGGAATCCAGCGATCCTTTGTACATTGATAGAGTATTGTCAATAGATAAACATATCAATAGGATAAAGTGCAATATTCAGGGGGGCCGTTAAAAACGAGCCCCAAAGTTCACCCAATTGACTCTTTAGTATATAATCGGATAAATTAAGCTCCTTTGCGACAGGCTCGATAGCACAGTTGGCAGCGCGCCAGACTTCTAATTTTCCTTTTTACGGATATCTGCAGGTTCGATCCTCCAACGAGAATTTTTTCCCCCCGACAAAATAATGATAAATTATTTTTGAACCGCAATTAAAAAATATATATATAATTATTTAAATGTAAGACAAATATAAATATTGGCGCATTCACACATATTTATTTATTTACAGGGAGAGACAGTTTTATTGCATCCTTATGGATATAATGAAAAAAAAGCAAGAATCTTATGCAGTATATACGTATTTTTTTTGCATTCAACATTTTTGTAAATTTTATATTTAGTTTTATTTACAATCATTTATATTTATTTTACAATTACTTACATATATTTCACAATGACGTACACTTATTTTACACTTATTTAAATTTATTTTACATTTCTGTCTATACTATGTACTTAAAAAATAAATTTATTCTGTTAAAATTAAGGTTCTGATTACGGGCAGGAACCGGGATGATAATTATCATAAAAACATATGAAACAGAAACTTTTGCGACAGCGTGCACGAATAATAAAAGAAGTGTTTTTACAGGAACAAGGCGTTTTAAAAAGATCATTTGGAAAACACACTTCATTGACATTCATAAATATTATTCTTTTATGTGAAAGTTTCGATGCATGCCAGTCGTATTTTATCATGTTACAAAATATAGGTGAAGACAGTTGATAATGCACAATTGAATGAATTTTTATACAATCCTAGCGAGAATTAATTTCTCTTTTCTGTTCAATTAAACAATTACAATTTTGTAAGCGCTTAATCATATTTTTCACCTGCCTATAAAAATAAACGTCGCCTGGTTTTACCAAAGCTGTGCTTCAACTATAAGTTTTTCTATCACAAAGTAGTTCTAGATTATTGTGAAAAAGTTCATTCCCGATAAGCTTGGCTTCACAAGAAATAGCGTCTGAAGACTCCGATGAAATTAAATTATTATCAGAGAGTAACTTTGCGTAATACACGAGTACATCTTTCAATATCAATTTTGATGATTCGCTATGAATTGTGTATTATGAAATTCGCTTTTCAATATTTGTAAATTTAGAAGCTTCTTCACTTGACATTTTTTACAAAATAACTTTTTTCATTTTAATTATGACACTATAATAAAGAACAACGTCTAATCACTTCAAAACTTTAAAAACAAAATGCCGTACTCATTCGCTCTGCGGCAGATGGGTGCTTAAATTTCAACAAAAGAAAGGTAAACATTTTAAACCCACCCTTTTCATTTTCTATAGCGTACTTGTTTTGCTTAAAAACCACCTGCAAATCTACGTACAAGGTTTTTAACTGAAAACAGTTATTCTAATTCCAAACATGAGATCCCATGATAAAAAATAATTATGTTTTAAAAATTAAAAAAAGAAAAAAAATTAAAAATTATAACATTTTAAATTGACAAGATAAAAGTAAAATAGCATATTTTAATTTTATGTAGCGTATTTTAATTTACTTTGCTGAAAACAACAGGTCATAGAAAAGTCTATAAATAAATGTGAATAAAATTAAATTTTGTCGACTGAATAATTCAGTTATTTTCCTTTTTTCCCCCCATTAGATCCATAAAGCGGCAATATCTCTGTAAATTAATAAGCACATAATATATATAAGTGTGTGTGTGCGTGCAGAAGCATATTTTTATGAATATTTGTCTAACTTTAAATAATTAGATATATATTTTTTAATTATGGTTTGAAAATAACTGATCATTATTTTGTCTGAAAAAAAAAAAAAAAAAAAAAAAAAGCTTGTTGTAGTACAGAACCCGCAGACGTCCCAGAAGAAGAAAATTAAAAGTCTGGCGCGCTGCCAACTGTACTACCGAGACTCTTGCGAGCAAGAGTAATTTATCCGGTTATATACTAAAGAGTCAATAATGGGTGAACTTTGGGGCTCGTTTTTTACGACCCTCCTGAATATTGCACTTTATCCTGTTGATATGTTTATCTATTAACTATACTCTATCAATGTACAAAGGATCGCTGGATTCCGTGAGACCAACCTCGGACCCTCTCCTTGTAAGCGTCTTTGAAAAAAGGCAGATGATAGATGTTAATGGCCAGACGACTCAAAACAAGTACCTCTGAAGCTGCAAGACTCGCGAGTTGTTCGTGACATGTGACATGCCGTTGTTAGTAGTTATACAAAGTGGATAAATGTCGGTGAAACCACTAGCAGGAGGCATGGCGTTGGAAACCCATACGTTTTCCAGGAAAAGGGACATCAGAGACTTTCCCTTTTGTGAAGCAATATCGACACCAGACAGTGGCTCAGCTGACAGCCCAATACAATGAAGGTCCAAGTAGTATTGTTTCGGAGCACAAAGTTCAGCTGGCACTATTGGATATAGGACTACGCAACAGACGTCCTTCTCAGGCAGTGTTGCCAGTGGGCTACTTCTTTCAATTCAGATTTCTGGATTGGCATCACTTTTTTTAAACAGTAAAATTCGCCTTACTTAATGACGTATTAATTAAAGCGAAAACAATTGGAATTTCACCATTTCAGAAAAGTGGTGCCGATCAAGAAATCTGAATTTAAAAGAAGTAGCCCACTGGCAACGCTGTTCTCAGATGCCTCTGTTGATCAAGCGTCATCGCCAACTACTCCTACACTGTTCCCGGGAACATCGTGACTGGATCAGGGATCAGTAGGAGAGAAGTACCTGATCGGATGAATCACGATTCTTCATTTAGCACATCGATGGCTTTGCTAGGGTACGCTGCCTTCCAGGAGAACAGTTCCTCCCTCAATGTACAGCAGGTCATATAAAGGCCAATGGTGGCTGCAGTGTTGCCAGATGGGCTACTTTTTTTTAAATCAGATTCTTGATTAGCACCACTTTTTTGAAATGGTAAAATGTGCCTTATTTAATTACTTATTAATTAAGGAGAAAACAAAGTGAATTTTACCGTTTCAAAAAAGTGGTGCCAATCAAGAAATCTGAATTTAAAAAAAGTAGCCCACTGGCAACACTGGGTGGATGTATTCTACATTGGTGGACGTTCTCATCGGATTTTCTGGGACCCGTGTTTATGATAGTACGGACCGTAAAAACTGCGGACTATCTGACCATCATTTCAGACCAGTTGCACCCGTACATGGCGTCTGTATTACCAACTGGAAAATAAGTCTTCCAGCAGGACAACGCTCCATATCACAAACTTCGAATTCTGCTGTAGTTGTCCCAAGAACACGACGCTGAATTCCAGTTAATGTAATCCAACTCATATATTTTAATCCAATAGATCCATTTGCGGTGTTATGGAACGGCAGCGCAGAGCTTAAAAAGTACCAAATCGGAATATCCCGGATTTGCGTGACTGCTGGTACAATCTGTCTCCGGTCATCTACCAAAGACTTGTGGGAGCCATGCCAAGACGGATAGTAACTGTTTTGCGGGCCAAAGATAGGCAAACGCGTTATTAGGTAGATAGTCATAATATTTTGACTCGTGAGAGTAAACTTCAATAAAATATCGCCGTTTTCAAATTTCCGCATAGTTCATTTTTTGTAAGAAAATGAAAGAAAGTTTTGTAACAACCTAATACTAAAAAAAAAAAAAAAAAAAATCTACGCTTGTTGCATGAGTCAACGAAAGTATACCAAAACTGTGGAGTTAATTTTATATACCTGATTAATGTACCTACCGCATTTGAAAGTACTTGGATGGTAAAGGCACGAGAGAGATGCAGACAGACATGAAAATCCGTTTCTTTCTGTGCAGTAGGCCTCAATTATCAATTTATTTTTGTTTAAGAAATGAATTAAGTATTACCAATGACGGTTTATAATAAATACATTTCTTAAATGATTGTTTCTGAGATTATTATAATGAACATTCCAAATTAAATAACTTGCAGTCTTAAAAAAAGGATTTCATATATAATATACAATACATTATGTAAAAATTTCTATATTAATTTTTATGTTTGTATTTCATACATTTTAAATTAGTAATCCGTAAAATATCATGTGTTTAATAGTTTCCGTTTTAATAAATAAATTTTAGTAAAGAATATTTTTATGCAGTATAACAAAAACTACAAAAGTAAACAAATCTTTTCCAGAGTTACTATTTTTTTTTCTTTTTTTAAGTTTCGTGAATTTATGAATGATTGTTTTAATCATTAAATTTGAAAATATTGATTTGTATTTAAAACGATCAATTTATTGACGTATCTGAATAAATAAAAGGATTTCATCTTATTGAAAAAATAAACTCTTCCAGCTGCTTATTACTCACTTTAAATTCAATTGTTTTTTCTATTTGAAAAATTTATCATCACTGCAGATAAAGAAAATTAATTTCAACAATCCTACATTGTTTACTTTTACGATAATCGAAATATTTTCTTTTGATATTAAAAATATTAAAAAGCATTGTTTAAAGTAAATTGAGAATGCATAGCTTCCCAGTTTCAGGCGTTTCTATTGCGACAATTTTTTAATGTAATTTTTGAGTTATTTATTCGAAGAATTTTGATAATTAAATAAGACAAAGATGACTATTAAATTTCAGTGTTAAAAAAAATATATGTAAAGTAAACTGCTCGGTATATGGGCTATATAAAAGTATATTCCTCATAAATAGTGGAGTGCAAGATTTAGAAGGCATATTTTCTTTCTATAGATAATTGATCCGTTAATACAACAAAAATATTAAATTTTAACAAATATGCATATTTTTAAGTATAAATTACCATTTATACTTATATTCTGCATGCATTTCAGTTTTATTCTTCTTAATCTAATGACATATTATATTACTTTTCTAAATAAAAGAAATTATATATTTTTTAAATAATTCTCTTCACCAAGGTAAATTCTCAATAAAAATTTCAGCATTTATTTCTTATGAATATTTGATACAAAAAAAGATAGCGGAATTAAGAACATCCGAAGAATACAGAATATTTTTCACATTTGAATATTTTAATATATTTTACTTAAAATATCCAGGGAAATTTAATGATGTTCGCTGACTTTTTTTTTTTCATTAAGAAAAGATTTAGCTACAAAATGTTAAATCATGAACTTTTTAAGCTTTTGTAAAATAAAATACGAAGTAAATTTTTTATTATATTTTTGAGCGGAAAATAAAAACATTAAATATTCAAGCTTTCTAAAATACATATTAAAGAATGTAGAAAATATTAAAACAAAATATACTTTGTGAAAAAACCCTAACGATTTCAATATTTTTATGGCGGATAAAAAAATTATGTGTGTGCTTAAAAATGCGTGGCCAAAGTAAAAACGTGTATGTAGATCGTAATCGATTCGACGTACCGTAATTTCTGGCGTATAATACGTAGATCAAACAATCATGCTTGGGCTCAAAATTTTTATTTAATAATTGAGGTCAAATATTTACCGCGATTTAATAAGTTACATTTAATTAAATAAAATATCTGGGTCCAAACATGGTTTTTTGATCTGCGAATTATACGCCAGAAATTACGGTAATATATACATTATTTTGAAGCGCTGATTCCCTTTATCGTTTCAATTCATTGTAAAGCTGGCTATTTTAATCCATCTTCAATTTAGAAATCTATAAAAATCAATATTCAAATATTTACACACACATATGCATGTATCTATTATGTAAGGCAGTGCACACACTCATATTTTCGTCAAAACACCTCATCCAAAATGCGTCAATTTCACATGGACTGGGATTATGAAAAATTCTTAGTTATGGAAAAAATCGGAATTGAAAGGGAATTTTGCTGCATTAGCCAGTAATCACTAATTTGGACAACGCAGTTTAATTCTGTCGCCAAATTTGGTGTAATTTCGCTAAGTATGCCAAGCTTTGCGACAGTTTACAGCTGTTTTCCACCCGTGCGTGTGTGTATGTGAGCATATGTCAGTACATAAGTATCACTGTACATACAGTGGGTGGCCAAGTTATTAGACACACATCTAACATTATGAACTGAAAGCTATATATATTTGTTTACTGGTGGATTGTTAAGCTATTTTAGGAATATTTGGATAGAATGCATATGGTTTAAAAATAAAAGCGAACTTTCGTTCATAAAATAGAAATTTATTATGAAAAAGCTTAGCGCAAGTGTTTCAAGACAATATCCTCAATATTTCGTCGGAACATGCCCAAATGTCGATAACGGCTTGTACTCTTTTGGGCATGCTCTGTATACATATTTTCAGATTTTCTGTCGTTCCTTATGATGGTGCCAGACCTTAAACAAGACTTATGTCAAATTTCTTCTGCATGTCGTGTTTTCTGTCGATACTTTTTGCTTTAGAAGCTCCCAGGCTTTCTCGATCGTGTTTAAATCCGGAGAATTGTCCTGCCATGACAAAATATTTACTTTCTCCATAGTTAAGAATTCCGTTATTCTCTCCGCTGTATGAAATGGGGCCGAGTCATGCATGAATATTAGGGTGGAGCGTAGAATAAAAATTTTTGAATTCAAAATCGGCCTTGTGTGCGAAAGTTGCGTATTGTATTGCTTATTATGTAAAAAAAATTCCGCCCCCTGAATTGATATCTTCATGCGCCCCAAGGGGCGCGAAATCCTCAAATTTTAGATAAATTATGCTAATTTTCCTGAATTTTAATAGCTATTAAAAAAATTATTTTGTTATTGGCCCATTGTGGATACAATGCTATTATGTTTCCTTACCATATGTAAAAGTTTCAAATCCCTTGAACATCATCTTCATGCGTCCCAAGGGGCGCGAAATCTCCCAATTTTAGCTAAATTATGCTAAATTTCCTGAATTTTAATAGATATTAAAAAAATTATTTTGTTATTGGCCCATTGTGGATACAATGCTATTATGTCCCCTTACCATATGTAAAAAGTTTCCAATCCCTACATCATCATATTCCTGCGCCCCAACAGGGTTAAAACATTATGTAATTTGACAAAATTGGATTTATTTTATGTTTGCTTGAAGATACTGTTACATAATGAAAATCAAGATTTACACAAATTTTTATTAATTTCGGCTATATATGTTTCTTTTCCATATTTCCATTTAACTCCTCAGTTTTAATAAACATCAAATAATTATAATAGGTAGGAGTAATATGAGTTTTGGAACACTTTGAGTTTTTACATTGTAATCGCGTTTCTTGTATGAAAATTTTCTCTCCTGGAACGTAACTCAATTTGAGTTCGAATGTATCCATCACTTCTTTCATATCCACATACTGCTTCGGAGGCCTCTATTACAAATTTAACAGTTCTCTCAGTTGCTTGTGTGTGACTTGGCAATTTCAACAGGCTTGAAAAGGGTTTAATCTCTGCACCTAGTGCACCATACTTGAACCTTTCAATTTCTTCTGTCCCCAATCTGCGGGTAATTGCAGTCTCCATTCCTCCTTTCACATTCCTTTCTAATTTTTGATTCTCATCAATTGACACAGTCTTTTGCTTCAGAATTTATTTTTGGAACCGCAATCTTCCTGAAATTCCTATTTTGTAGATGACTTTGCAGCTGGCATTGACATCATCCACGATGCTGATGCTGATACTTCTGAAATAAAGTAAGACGGGAACGTGAGTCGTTAAGGCAGGATATGTCATCATCACAGTGGATTTTTTTATTAACTGCAATGTTTTTTTTATGACCGTAAGGACAATACGTTTTTTCAAGAAAAAATAGGAAATTATTTCGAATCATCCTAAGAAAAGAAGAACACATATCACTGTTACAAGCGCCCGTTTCTGTTTATATTGAAGTTCTGTTTATATTAATTACATGTATCTGGAGTCGGATTTGGGGGATATTATTGGCGTTCTGATCCAGAGAAACAACTATTCCGCTCATGAGAAAAACTCCTTGCTATGTTAGCAGATGATAGGAAGCACAGTAGGGAACTCGTATTTAGACGAATAAAAGTAGAAAACAATGAGAGCTAGCAGAGAAGACCGCTATAAAACTGGAATAAAAGGAAGTTTAGGGTTCCAATAAGAGATTTTGCAGCAGCAGACTATGTCAATTTAATTGATGGAAATCAATTATTAGTGAGAGATGTGAAAAGCGAATGGAGACTCCAATTACCAGGAGATTGGGGTCAGAAGAAATTTAAAGATTCAAGAATGGTGCACTAGGTGCGGGCACTGAAATTCTTTTAAACCTGTTAAAATTGCCCTGTCACACACAAGTAATTTAGAAAACTATTAAATTAGTAATATAGCCTTTGAATCTGTATCTAGATATGAAAGAAGGGAAGGATAAATTGGGACTCAAATTCAGTCATGTTCTAGAATAAAGACTTTTGATACAAAATGCGATTACAAAGTACAAACTCAAAGTATTTAAAAACTCGTATTACTCTTACCTATTATAATTATCATTTCCTTATTAAAACTGAGGAGTTAAATGTAAACATGGAAAAGGAACATATATTATATCATATTGTGGTTGAAATTAATAAAAATGTCAAACATTTATGTATATATTGATTTTTATTATTTAATAATAGCTTCAAGTAAACCTGTAATAAGTCAAATTTTGTCAGATTTCATAATGTTTTAACCCTGCTAGGGCGCATGAAGATGATGTTCAAGGGATTTGAAACATTTACATATGGTAAGGGGACATAATAGCATTGTATCCACAATGGGCCAATAACAAATTATTTTTTTTTAAATAGCTATTAAAATTCAGGAAAATTAGCGTAATTTAGCTAGAATTCGGGGATTTTGCGCTCCTTGGGACGCATGAAGATGATGTTCAAGGGATTTGAAACTTTTACATATGGTAAGGAAACATAATAGCATTGTATCCACAATGGGTCAATAGCAAATTAATTGTTTTTAATAGCTATTAAAATTCAAGAAAATTAGCGTAATTTAGCTAAAATTCGGGAATTTCGCGCCCCTTGGGGCGCGTGAAGATATCAATTCCGAAGGCAGATTTTTTTAACATAATACGCAATACAATACGCAACTTTCGCACACCGGGCCGATTTTGAATTAAAAAATTTTTATTCTACGCTCCACCCTTGAATATATATTTGAAGGTATCAGGAAACCATCCCTTTAGTTGAGGGATCAACCTTCCTTCAAATACTAATTTACACTGCACCTGATTCATCATGCCATCCACGTTGTAAAGACGGCCTGTACCACTTACACTGAGTGCTTGAGTGCCTTAAGTGAGTGCTTGACTGTTTCTGTAATACAGTCCGGTTGACATTTTACGAATTTTCTGCGTCGAAAAAATGCAGACTTGTCCATATCTATTTTAATGAGAGACTCGTAGGAGAAACAAACTTGAAAAATTTTACAATTAGTTCAGAGGTTCATTGTGAAGAATTGAAATATGTATAGTACGCAGAACATAAAAATGAAAAACTGCTCTATTCACATTTCCCTGTCTTCGGAGATCATGTGTCGATGCTGTTTGGTCGAAGGCGAACGCTTAAATTTCATAGCTGAAGTCAGTTTTAGTTTCTTGGCTGGTCTGCGGCATTCAAACCCCAATTCTGCAACACGGCTCCTTGTTATTCTGTTAGAAATATCTATACTAGCTTAATTTATGATTCTTTTCATTTCTCTTGTGCACTTTCGTCTGTTTTCAAGACAAATAAAACAAATTTTTCCTTTATCTAGAGGCATGGTGAAGCGTCGGCAACCACAATTTCCATTCATCTGGCTCCCTATGATAGCGATTTTATCAAGTTTACATTTTGTTCTGCTTACAGTCACAGTGGATGTATGTATAAGAATAGCAACTTATCTTTGTACATGATGGGAAAGCTCCAACAATGCAGTGATCACAGAAATTATCACCAAAGACAAATGTTTAGTTTTTCCCATTTCTAACAACTGTTGTTAATGTCTGACACTGCAAAAAATAGAGAATTTCAATAATTAGAATCCACAATGCAATAATTAGCACATATTTGAACAGAATTCACCATAAAAAATCGAAAACCCTGTCTTTCCATAACATCCCTAATGCACGTTTTACACTGTAAGCGACACATACCCAGTTAATGACACCTGTTAAATGTCAGCTGTCAGTTACGTCAGTTCTAAAACATGAAGCCAAGATTAACAGCAATTAAATCCGAAGACATGTGGAGAAAACATTTTTAAATTTAAGCCAATTTTTAAGTGCAGAATGTGGAGAAAACATTTTTAAATTTAAGCCAATTTTTAAGAGCAGAATTTAAAAAAGTATGAAAACTTGCAGTGTAACTAATAATTTGGACACCCCGTGTAAATAAAAATTATGTTACTTTGACGTGGACGTGGGACAAGAAAGATATTTAGTTCTGTTCAAAGTCGGATTCAGACGAGAATTTCGCGACATTAGCCAGTTATCGGTAATTTGGACATGTTTATTGCAACTTAATTTTCAACCAAATTTGGAGATATTTTGCCAAATATAGCAAACCTAGGGACAATTTGCTACATCAGTAGATTCATAAAGTGTGTTCGAGCGTATACGAATATATGTCAATACTTCAAGAATTTCTGTATATACATAAACTCTGTGAAAAAAGACCAGTTTTAATTGACGTTACGGGTTTTGATGCATAAATAAAACCAGCTTGTTGCCGCAATTATATTTTCATTAAAATGAGTTACTATAAAAGGGCAATAATTAAGTGATAACTTAAGATTATTCTTAACCCAGGAGGACGTGCGCCGAGTCTGAGAGACCCGGAGTGCGTACGGTTTTTACAATTGTCACCACTATACTTCTAAAAGTAATTTTTAACTTCTTTTATCGCAAAATTGTCTGCGATGAAATAGTGTGACGATTATTCTTTGTACTTATTGGTGACAAAGTAAAAACCATTCATACCCTGGGAATACGCGTGTTCTCCCCGGTTAAATGCTGCAAATCATTTTCTGACACGTTCGTGGTGGTCATCAGCACAACAGTTTTTTACTAAAAGTGTGCAATTTTCGGAGATGGATTACTGCATTTTCGCAATTACTTGTGTACAGAATGTGTTCATTAATCTTCCACAAATCACTGTGTAGTCCCTTCTTTTTTTCATTACATGCTCACGCATGGCAGTCATCTTGTCCTACAAATCAATAAATAATTGAAGCGTGTTACTTTTTGGCGTCATCGTCTCTGTTGTTACGTCATTATAGTATAGTTGATATTACTGTTGCACAATCGTATACGTTACGATTTCATTAGCATATTTTATTAGAATGTAATAAACTTTTTAAATGACAGAACTGACAAAAATTCTTTTATTTAAAAAGTATTGGAGTATTTATCAAAAGTTACATATTATAAATTTAATTATTTTCAGAGTTGACGAATCGGCATGTCAGGAATAGCAATCTCTACCTTATTTTATCGCAAAACGTCTGGCATTAAATAAATCTAAAATTACTATTTGAAAACTGTTGTATGCGTTACGATTTTATTAGAATATTTTATTAAAATGTTGCAAAGTTACTAATGGCAAAAATGACAAACATTCTTTTATCTAAAAAGTACTGGAGTGTTTATTAAAAGTTACATAGTATAACTTCAATTATTTTAATGTGAAAATAATCTTATAATATTTGAAAGAAATCACTAAGTAGTATTAACAGGTTGTTTTTGTAAGATAACTCTCTTAAGTATTTAAAATGTGGGACACAATAAAAAATATAGCATTTCCTTAAAAATGAAAATGTCAAAATATTTGATAAATAAGATGTAATTTCAAGAACTAATTGAAAATTTAAAAGCTATGGACCGGGTGAGGCAAAAGTTCGTTACAACTTTAAAAACTCATACATAAGGAAGAAATGGGAAGAGTGCGGTTTGCAAGAAAGGGCTCATAAAGTAGTCAAAATACTTTTAGCAGAAAAAAAAGTAAAAATAATCACATGTAGAGGGCGCTGACGACCCGAAGCACAATGAACAGGATAACAATACGCTCCATTCATTTGTTCTTCCAATAACAAATATTCAACATGGTTTCCAGAACATTTTACGGCACAACTGTTGTCGTGTTCATTGTTTTTCCGGTCGTCAGTGCCCCCTACATGCGAATTTTTAACTACTTTTGTTTGCAGCTAAATTAAAATCCGACTACCTTGTTAGCCCTTTCTTGCAAACCACACACCTTTATCACAATTGCTTCCTTTTTTATGAGTTTTTAAAGTTGTAACGAACTTTTGGCTCACCCGGGAATTTTATAATTATTTCTCGTTTGAATTTATATAATGAATGTAATATTTCTCGTTTAATTGAATCTTGTCGTGCAACGTATTATTTTAACCTCTTTCCCCCTATGAGAGTTCTTTCAAAATAGTGGTGCCAATGAAGAAATCAACATTTAAAATAAACAATTCAATTTAAAAAATCAAAAAACCCGACTGCGTAAAAAGCGAACTAATTAATTATTTCTCATCAATGTGAAACTATTTTTTTTTTCAATTCCTACTATTAGCTCACACTCTCGCTATATATATATTGTTCAAATTTTCAATCGTTAATAAAATACTTATTATTCATCCAATCAAGCTCAAATAAACTTTTTAAAACTTGTAGTGGACGACACATGATGTTAATCCAGGTTTTTTCAAATATTATTTCATTAATTAAATTAAATTAATTAATTTTCAATAATTTTCAATAATTTTCAAGGTATTTTAAGACCGAGAGAGCCCTCTTTTTGATAAAGGCATTATAAGCGCCACTGAAAGGGAAAGAAGAATGGGAGAAAATAAAAATTCTCTTATTGACCTAAGTAGGAACTCACTTAAAATATTTTTTTTTACATTACTTGTTTACTAGCAGGAATGACCTAGCTAAGCTCGGTCAAAATGAGCTTTGTGTTTATCTCGATATATTATTCCCACTAAATTATTCTTGCTGTTTTAGATACAATTAGCTTGACCCTGAGACATATGACCCAAAATGACGCACTAATCGATTTTTTTCGAACATGCCACCTAATACAATGCTCTTCTCGAGCCTGAAAACGATGGAATACAAAATTTAGTGAAAATCGTTAGTCATATTCTAGATTAAAAAAAGCTTGACCCACGTTGATTCAAAAAAACTCTAACCGAAATTTATCGAAAGTGTGAGCTATTTCAATGGTATTTTTGTTCTGTGAAACGGTATAACAAAAAAAATTGTCAAAATTGTTTGAACGTTTTTGAGATGGATGCCATTAGCTTGACCCCGACCCATTATCACCAAAATGACCCACTAATATAATTTTCTTGAGCATGCGACCCAGCCCACTGGTTTTATATTGCCCAGAAACGGTGTAGTACACAGTTTTGTCAAAATCTTTTGAGCCGTTTCTTAGATAAAGTAGGCTTGATCCTGATTCATTAGGAACCCAAAAGGACCCATTCATTGAATTTTCTCGTACATGCGACCCTGCCCAATGGTCTTATCATGCTCGGAAACGGTATTATACAAAATGTTTTCAAAATAATTTTGAAGCGCTTTTTAAATACAATTAGCTTGACCCTGACCAATTGTGGGCCAAAATGACCCACTAATCGAATTTCCTTGAACATGCGACCTAGCCCAATGGTCTTCTCGAGCCCGAAAATGATTGAATACAAAATTTAGTCAAAATCGTTCAGCCGTTTTTAGATAAAGTTAGCTGGATCCTGACCCATTGTGACCCAAAATGACCCACTAATCGAATTTTCTCGAACATGTGACTTACCCCAATTCTCTTCTCATGCCCAGAAATGGTATAGTATAAAATTTGGTCAAAATGTTTTGAGCATGTTTTTAGATTCAATTAGTTTGACTCTGGCCCATTGTGACCCAAAATGACCCACTAATTGAATTTTCTCCAACATGTAACATAGCCCAAACGTCATCTCATGACCAGAAAGTGCCGTATATTAAAAAAAAAATTTGAAAATATCTTGAGCCGTTTTTAGGTGTAATTAGCTTGACCTGACTCATAATGACCCACTAATCGAATTTTCTCAAACACGTGACCCATCCCAATGGTCTTTTTGTGCCTGAAAACAATAGCTTACAGAATTTCGTCAAAATAGTAGAGCAGTTATCCAGATAAACTTAGCTGGACCCACGGTGACCCAAAAATGACCCACTAATCGAATTTTCTTGAACACGTTATCATACCAATGATCTTTTCGTGCCCGAAAATTGTTAGATACAAAATTTAGTCAAAATCGATGGAGCCGCTCTCTAGATATAATTAGCTTGACCCTGACCCATTATGACCCAAAATGACCCACTAACCTAATTTTCTCGAACACGAGACCTATCCCAATGGTCTTTTCGTGCCCGAAAACAGTAGGTTGCAAAATTTCGTGAAAATCGTTAGAGCCGTTATCTAGATAACTTAGATTGACCCACGGTGACCCAAAAATCAGCCACTAATCGAATTTTCTCGAACATGTGATTTAGCCCAATGGTCTTCTCGTAATCCAAAAGTGTAGAATATAGAGTTTAGTGAAAATCGTTAGAGCCGTTTTTTAGATAAAAATAATTGACACACGGTGACCCAAAAATGACCCACTAATCGAATTTTCTCGAACATGTGACCCATCCCAATGGTCTTTGCGCGCCCGAAAATGGTTAGATACAAAATTTAGTCAAAATCGATTGAGCCGTTCTTTCGATATAATTAGCTTGACCCTGACTCATTATGACCCAAAATGACCCACTAATCGAATTTTCTTGAACACGAGACCCATCCCAATGGTCTTTTCGTGCCCGAAAACAGTAGGGTGCAAAATTTCGTCAAAATCGTTTGAGCCGTTATCTAGATAGATTGACCCACGGTGACCCAAAAATGACCCACTAATTGAATTTTCTTGAACATGTGACTGAGCCTAATGGTCTTCTCGTAATCCAAAACTGTAGAATATAGAGTTGAGTAAAAATCGTTAGGGCAGTTTTTTAGATAAAAATAGCTAGACCAGCAGTGACCCGAAAATGACCCACTAATCGAATTTTATCGAACACGTACCCATCCCAATGGTCCTTTCGTGCCCGAAAATGGTTAGATACAAAATTTAGTCAATATCGATTGAGCCGTTCTTTAGATATAATTAGCTTGACCCTGACCGATTATGACCCAAAATGACCCACTAATCGAATTTTCTCGAACATGAGACCCATCCTAATGGTCTTTTCGTGCCCGAAAATGGTTAGATACAAAATTCAGTCAAAATCGATTGAGCCGTTCTCTAGATATAATTAGCTTGACCCTGACACATTATGACCCAAAATGACCCACTAATCGAATTTTCTCGAACACATGACCCATGCCAATCGTCTTTTCGTGCCCGAAAACTGTAGGGTGCGAAATTTCGTCAAAATCGTTAGAGCCGTTATCTAGATAAACTTAGCTTGACCCACGGTGACCCAAAAATGACCCCCTAATCGAATTTTTTCGAACATGTGACTTAGCCCAATGGTCTTCTCGTAATCCAAAACTGTAGAATATAGAGTTTAGTGAAAATCGTTAGGGCCGTTTTTTAGATAAAAATAGCTAGACCCACATGACTTTAAAATGACCCACAAATCGAAATTTCTCGAACACGTGACCTAGCCCAATAGTTTTCTCGTGCCCGAAAATGGTTGGATACAAAATTTGGTCAAAATCGATTGAGCCGTTCTTTAGATATAATTAGCTAGACCCTGACCCTTTATGACCCAAAATCACCTACTAATCGAATTTTCTCGAACACGAGACCCATCCCAATGTTCTTTACGTGCCCGAGAACGGTAGGGTGCAAAATTTAATTAAAATCGTTAGAGCCGTTCTCAAGATAAAATTTGCATACACACACACACACACACACAATTTTTGCTCGCATTATAGTATAAGATATTACTTACCTATTTTTTTATTTACTTGTATTGATGACTTTTAAGTTGTGTTTAATTGTTAGTTCCTATCTATAAACACTGTTTTAATGAGGTCTATAGATGTCTATGATGGTTAGAGGTGCAGTAAAGCTAGAGATCCTACACACACAACTTCCAGGTTGTATAATATTTTAACGGAGCTTCTGACTGTAAAACAGTCAATGAAACATCGTCTTCATTTTGAAAGACCTATCCAATGATATGCCACTCAATCGGGTGCGTATTTTTTTTTCATCTCTACCGCCTTCTTGTATTTTATGGCCGCCATTTTGAATTTATAAAAACAAAACCTAGCCTATAACTATCGGGCCGTTAAGATCCCAATTCATTAAAATCCACCCAGCCGTTGGGATGTTTCGAGAGTATAAAGAAATCCACATACACAGATACGCGTGAAACACATAGCCCTTCTTTTCAGTCGGGTAAAAAGTAGGCGTGAAAGAACATAAAAACGGCAGAATTTTCTTGGAGACCTAATGAATATAAATTCTATTGAACTCTCTTATCTCTGTGATTTGAGATAAAATAAACTTATAAAATTTAATACAGGGGAATGAAGCTGAAATGAAAGTAAATTATGCTCATTTGACGTGAGCTTCGCTTCCTTAGAAGAGGCTAGGTTGTGATTTTCAGGGAATTTAAAAAGTTTCATTTATGCGGTAATTTTTTTAAAACAGACTCTTATCATTCAGATTATACCGTAATTATAGGTATTAAACATATTACACATGTTGTCTCAGTTTCCGAAATTTATAAAAAACGATATGAATAGTTGTTTACTGTCTTTACTTTTGGACACTTTTTATTCCGAACAGAAACTTACTTCTTATTCAATAGCAGAAATTACGCCGAAATCGTACATCATCTGCGATTCAATAAGTAAAGGTTACTATATGGAAATATTGTTTCTCAAAGGTAAGGACAGTACGCAGCCTAAAATAAATATTTCCCCATCTTTAATGAATGAATATATATTTCAAAAACCTTAAATTGTTATACAAACATTAATTATTATTTAATATGCTTATTATTATACATATTGAATGATCCACATAATACCGAAATCGTACAACATCTGCGATTCAATAAGTAAAGGTTACTATATGGAAATATTGTTTCTCAAATGTAAGGACGGTGCCGCAGCCTAAAACAAATATTTCCCCATCTTTAATGAATGAATATATATTTCAAAAACCTTAAATTGTTATACAAACATTAATTATTATTTAATATGCTTATTATTATACATATTGAATGATCCACATAATACTGAAACTGTAAATACAATTTCAAAATTATTACGATAATTTAACACATTGCCGATGGTCATTTTTTTATCAAATCTGAATTCTAAAACAATAGAAGCTGAACCCTGTTCACAAAGTCTTTTGTAAACTAATGTTCTAGATAGGTTTCTCAAGTTTATGCATCGGTAAATATCTTTCAATGTACGAATTTAATATAAAATGTCTTACAATCTAAAAAATATGGACAACATGATGTAAATGTATTTTCTGTAAGATAGAAGCCACGCCCTCAGTCAATGATGTGTTTTGAATGGAAACGAGAATTATGGATATGTTAAGATACAGCCAGAAGCGCACATTTTTTAGAAAAAAAATATTATGTTCGAAATATTGCTTAGAGTTGTGGTACCCACTGTTACTTTAGAAAATACTTCTCAATATTTGCGAAAAGTAACACTTCCCTTCCTTACCTAAAAACAACGTTTAAACACACAATAAATTGCTTAAGGTATGAACAGACGTATACGTTTCGTGAGTTCCAGGACTCACATCATCAGTGTATAAGATCTATAAAAACAATACCCCCCCCCCCCTCCAACTACATGTACGGTGAAAACCCAAATGTCAAAACACAATACCAAAAGACCATCAAGTTCCAACAGCCAATGAAATTAAAACGGAAGTGAAGCGCCGTGACACAACAAATCCACCCAGAAAATTGATATGTATGGTATACTATACAAATCATTAACCAAGGAGATTTTAAATCTATGGATATGAATAGCTTCAAAAAAGTCTAAATCTAGAGGAGTAATGCATTTCTTGATAATGGTAGCTGAGTCAAAATTGAAATTATGTCCCTTCCCCCAGCAATGAGAGACGATAGAGGATTTTTGCAATTCTTTTTTCTTTAAATAGTTTATGTATTCTTTGACTCTGTAACGGATTTTTCGTTTAGTTTGTCCAATACAGGACAAACCACATTGGCACTAACTGTTGTAAACACCCCAATAATTTTGAGGAGGAATTTGATCCTTAACCCCTTGAAGGGCGCCGTTTGCAGTCTGCAAACGGTTAATTTTAATTCCCAAAATTTCATATGGCACCAGTAATTTGTTAGTACAAGTTCGATCTCTTAATAGGCGTGAAAAAAAAGCTTTTGATTATTTGCAAATAAATTTGTTCGTATATTGCGGTGTGAATTAATTGTTTGAACATAATCGGAGCAGAAAAGTCTTGCCCCTGAAAGGGTTAAGCTGTGATTAGTGTGATTAAGCTGTTAAAGTTCATTTATTAACTGGTTTAAAAACCAAGTTAAAATCATAATATCTTAAGATATTAGCTATTTTAAAGCTAATACTATTATAAAATGGTAAAATGATAAGGTTAGAAAAAGAAACAGCAGTAACAGAAGAATCAAGATTATTAACACATTTATTAAGACTATCAAAAATTATATTATTGATGTAAGATAAACTAAAACCACGATCGATAGCAACAGATCTAATGTAATTTAATTCTGTAACAAGTAAATTGTTATCTGAACGAATTAAGCGAGCTCTATTAATCAAATAAAGAAAAGTCGAAGCTTTTTCGTAAGGGGGGTGACATGAATTGAAATGGGAGGGGGAGTCTGACAGCAAAGGGTTTACGGTAAACGCAAGTGTCAAAGGTGTTAAGCTGACGAGTAACCAACACATCAAGAAATAACAATTTATTATCTATTTCAACTTCATAAGTAAATTGAATAACTGAATCTATTGAGTTCACAATAGTTAATATATTTTCAACAGAGAAAAGAGAAAGGTCCAAGAGCGCAAAAGAATCTACAATAAAATGGAAAATTGATAAGGTTAAACATTATAACCTCAAAGTAATGCATATATAAATCTGCTAGGATAGGACTAAGGGGATTACCCATTGCTAAACTATCTGTCATAGAATAATATTGATTTGAAATTTGAAATTAATTTTGTTTTAAACAAGTTCTGAATAACTCAATAATGTGATTGATTTCATAATCTGTGTAAGGAAACTCTTTTAATCTAACAGTGAGACTTTGTAGTGCACCTTGAACTGGAACATGGGCGAACAGAGAAGTAACATCAAACGAAACCATGCGTAAACAGGTGGAGGGGTGAAGTTTTTAAAACGATTTACAAAAGAACTTGAATTCTTAATAGTGTAAATATTGGAACTTGAAAGAAATGAAAAGCGTTTAACTAAATATTTAGCAAGAGGGTATACCAGAACCGATATTGGATACGATAGGACAGAGGGGAACACCAATTTTATGAACCTTAGGCAGAGCGTAAAAGCGACTACAGTTAGCAATAGAAAGAATTAATGACATTTTAATATTGTCTTCAATACAAGGAGAGGTTTTTATAAGTTTTATAGTACTTATTAGGTTACTGTCGAAAGGATCGCGATTTAATATATGGGCCAGATTGTAAAAGATTCTGTACTTTATCCCCGGCATTTATTTCGTTTTCTAACTTTATCATTTTACCATTTTATAATAGCATTAGCTTTAAAATAGCTAATATCTTAAGACATTATGATTTTAACGAGGTTTTTAAACCAGTTAATAAATTAACTTTTTCAGAGCTTAAGGATCAAATTCCTCCTCAAAATTAGTGGGGTGTTTGCAACATTCAATGCCAATGTGGTTTGTCCTATATTGGAAAAACTAAACGAAAACTCCGTTACAGAGTCAAAGAACACATAAACTATGTAAAGAAAAAAGAATTGCAAAAATCCTCTATCGTCTCTCATTGATGGGGGAAGGGACATAATTTCAATTTTGACTCAGCTACCATTATCAAGAAATGCATTACTCCTCTAGATTTAGACATTTTTGAAGCTGTTCATATCCATAGATTAAAAAACTCCTTGATTAATGATTTGTCTAGTATACCATATATATCAACTTTCTGGGTGGATTTGTTGTGTCACGACACTTCACTTCCGCTTTAATTTCATTGGCTGTTGGAAATTGAAGATCTTTTGGTATTGTGTTTTGACATTTGGGTTTTCACCGTACATGTAGTTGGGGGGATATTGTTTTTATAGATCTTATACACTGCTGATGTGAGTCCTGGAACTCACGAAACGTATACGTCTGTTCAAACCTTATGTATTTTATTGTGTGTTTAAATGTTGTTTTTAGGTATTTTATATTTCCACACAAGTTTTGTATTTACTATTTCCCTTCCTTATCCAATGATATAAATTTTATGATTATATAAGATAAAGATTTCTATGAAAAATGTGGTAATCTGCAAACCGCGAGCAACTGAATTTTAATCTGGGGAAACAGTGGCGTAGCCAGGGAGAGGGTCCAAATTCCCTGCATACCACTAAAATTGTAAAGTTTTCTTCGACTTTATTAATAGCTAAAAAATCTCCGATTAGATTAGGCGAAGAGGAGTTTACAAAAGTAGTGGAATCCACAGCATCGGGACTCCCACCCTGGCTACGCCACTGGAGGTCAATTTGAAGAATAATCATTATGTTTAGTTTTATAAATTTTGTCGTCTGTTGTTTCATCTGTTCTGAAAGTCAAAGCTCGAATATTTGCATTGACAGTGTCAAAATAGCTGTAAAAAATTCCAAATTAAAAAAAAAAGCTTTGTTAACACTAGAACGGCTGGAAATTTTACTTAAGTGCTGTAAAAATATTTTACACGAGAATTTTTATTTAAAAGTATTTAACTTATTTATTTAACTTATTTTTCCAAGGTACATATTTCACTTATTTCAAAAGACCAATATATCGTTCAAATCGGAATATTTTTATTTGGTAGCGGTCATTTTGACCACTATGGTCGTTCTAGTGTTAATTCGATTTTCAAAAATTCCTCATTCAAAATTCAAAAATGTAATTACACTGGTAAAAACAATTAAAGGGACAAACGGTTTTTTTGCAATTAAAAAAGGACTAACAAAGCAAATAAAACCAAACTTGTCCAAAATATCATTCGATATAAAACCAATGTATGGGAAAACAGAAATGGGCACAACCTGCACCCTAAATAAGGTAACTAGTCACGTGTCCAGCGCAGCAGCTGGCCGACACCCTGTCAGTCAGAGAAAAATATGTCTAATAGAGTGTATAATCGTCTGTAACAAATACACAACTCTCACATCGGCGTTTCATACTGCTTACCACCTACATAGCATTTTTAGTTTGCAGAAAATTGCTTTGAAAACCTGCAATGTTGCAGCAAGCTCAGCATGACAAGACTGAAAGTTCATAACAAGATGGCAGCAAGATAACGTAAACGCCGAAGTCACCACACTTTGAACTTGCAGCTAACTTGTCGTGCAAGTTAAATTCATGCTGTATCAAATTTATTGCAAATTTACGGCAAACACGTAATCAAAAATACTCCAAACTTATTGAAATGTTACTAATATTTCCATGCCACATTATCTGTTTACAACTGGTACACTATAAGTTTAACCCCTTCGAAGGGATCCATAGACCTGATCAGGTCTATCGACGCACACGCGCGTTTAAGGTGCATGCATCGGTTTACCACCACAAACAAGATAGGGTAATTTTTGTACTTCTCAATTCGACCTTCTTTGGTGTTTGTAAAGTATAGCGTTTAAAAAAAGCCGTGCCAGCCGAATAAAATTTCTGCAATTCCTGCGTATCTACAGATTGCAATATCTCTCAACAGAGGGATTTTTTGCTTTCATCACTTTCGTGAATTAAAGACAGTCTTGCCATCATTTTCACAACAAACTATTCCTGCAAGTGGGTAATAGCGCACCTTGCAGGAGATTTGCTGCAAATTCCTCAATTCAAATTTGTCACGGCAAGATAATATCAGAAAACATCAAATTTTCTGCAAATGTTCAAGCTATCTGGGCAGGGTCTTTATCAATCTCTGTGGCAACTGCACCTACTCTTGCACCAACGCACCCTTGAGCTCATCGGTGGTCGTTGGAGCTGTAATTGAACGTCCAAGGGCTTCCCATATGTGTTCGATGGGATTAAGGCCAGGGGACATCGCAGGTCACCCAATTCGTTGAACATCCTACGATTCGAGGTATTCTACCACCAACTGATCCCTATGTGGACGGGCGTTATCGTCCATAAAGACGAAATTTGGTCTATATGCTCCGCGGAAAAGTCTCAAAGAGGGTACAAGGATCTCCTCTTTGTACCGTTGACCTGTCAGAGTACCTCTATTAAACGCATTATGCTCGGTACGCACGTCTGCCTTGATGCCTGCCACACCATCACACCACCTCCAGCATAGTGATAATTTTCGACAATGTTAGAGGGCCGATATTGACTCTCGGGTTCTCTCCAGATGAGAACACGTCTCGAGTCGCTGTCCAGACTGAATCGCGACTCATCACTGTACAGAACCCAACCCAAACTATCCTCTGTCCAAGAGAGGTGTTATCGGCACCATGCTAGACGGAACTTTTAGTGGTTCACAGTCAAAGGGATGAGACTACAAAGCACCTCGCATACAAGCCACCAGCATTAAGTCTCTGGGTGACTGTTTTCTGTGAAATGGATGTTCCTGTAGCATTATACAGGCGACGAGACAGTTGTGTCGCTGCCGTGGACCTATCCCTTTTGGTTAAAAGTCTGAAATAATGGTCTTCAGCCGGCGTTGTTGCCTTTTTTAGGCCTTGACCAGGTAGGGGGATCACTGTTTAGGTCTCTGTGAACTGTTTCCACAGATTAGACACCACATTTCACGGAACACCGAGGTCCTTACAACAGGTAGCCTGTGATTGGCCGGCATCGAGTCTTCCAACAATCTGCCATTTTGTGGCATCATCTAGACGATGTCGACTAGCCGTACTAACGAAGGGTAAACAAAGAAATTCAAAAAACAAGGATTGGGTTATGCTACGATGCTTCAAAACGTCTTTCCGCTACAAGCTTTGGCGGCCAAATGAGGCACCTCTACACAAACGCGATCACAGCGTCACTGCCTTATGACCACATATACCACTGCGTAGCAGGTGTGTCCGCGACGAGCTTAACTATCATCTGATACCTTATTTGCGTATAGAGATAACTTATTTATTTATTTTTTTAAACAGTTTGTAGCTTTAATTGTTTTCACCAGTGTATAATCAGAATAGTCATATAAAGAAATTTAAAAATTCAAACCGCTTTCAGCTATTTAAAGATTGTACTTAATTTTTCTGGTTGTACAATTACGGTATGTTATAATAATGCATAACTTTTTCGGTTGTTTCTGAATAAAAAGTGTTTGAAATTTCTAAAATATATACTATCATCCTTATAATATCAATAAATTCTAAAATAGGAATCACAGAAAGATATTAGTTAACAGTAAATTTCTTATGATTCTCTTGCGAGCATCAGACAATGTACATAAATATATCCATTTTAAAATGAAAAATAGAAATAAACTTGGGGATTACCCACCGATAATTAGGGTGAGAAAAAAATATAATCAAAAAATGGCTAATTTAACCTTTTCGTGCCCAGTGATGCCAAATGGCATCATGACTTTCACGAATTTTTTTTATATTTAAAAACTGAATGTCGGAGACACTTTTTCTGTCTTTTAAGAAGTATTTTTTTTTATTTCCTCAAGCGATGGTAGCAGAGGTTCCAGAAACTGAGAAGTATTGCTTGATTTCCTTTTAAAACTTGAAGTAAAAACATGACTGTGAAAAAAAAATATTATTCACACTTTTCCTTTCTTTAAAAATTACATTTTTTTTAAATATAAGTTGTAATATGTATGAAGTACATATTTATGTACACTGGCCTCCAAAAGTTAAGGTACAGAGACTAGATGCTTCCAATTGCACACGTTTTGCTGAATATCTAGAAAAATTACTGGCGAATTGTTCTTGAACTTCTAGGATGAAAATAACATGTTATATTTCATATTTCTAGGTGAAGATTTAGTCGGGGATACAATTAGAAGGCTAATAATAAATTTAATAATAAAATAATATTTGAGATCACCTGTGTAACAGGAAAGGCTGGAAATGGTTTGTCACTGTGGTAAATGACTATTTGGGTCCTGTTCCACGTTTGTATGCATTTGTGTAAGCATAGCACTCATATTCGTGAAGATGTTAACGTTTTTGTGAAAAATCAAAAGTTTTTTGTTTATAGCATACAGAGTTTTCAACCAAATTTAACACAACTTTCCAAAATCCTGACAAAATACAGTAGAAATAGTATACTGCAATTAAAATGTGAAAATATTGCATATTTGATGAGATATGGGCATTTTTATGTGATACTTTTTAACTGCGCATGCGCGGAAGATTTAAAAATATTTATTTCATAATTTGGTAGCCAGTATTTTGGGGCAACTCCTATAAATAGTCCAGTCAAATGTTGTGAAAACTTAGAAAGATATAGAGAGCTGATTGAAAAGTTGTGGAAAATCCCTTATTATAAAGCTATTTTTAGGAAGCAACTCACTATATCGACCCATCTTTGTGAATTTTCGCGATATTTGACTGGAGTTTTTATGTAAGTTGCCCTAAATTGCTGACTACCAAATTATGAAATAAAAATTTTAAGCGCAGTTAAAAATTATATCGTAAAAATGTCCATATCTCATCAAATATTCAATATACTCATGTTTTATTGCAGTATACTGTTTCTACTGTTCTTTGTCAGGTTTTTGGAAAGTTGTGTTAAATTTGATTGAAAACTCTGTATGCTATAAATAAAAAACTTTTGAATTTTTCACAAAAACGTTAACATCTTGACGAATATGAGTGCTGTGCTTACATAAATGCATACAAACGTTGAACAGGACCCAAATAGTCATTTACCCAGGGCTCGCACCGTTCCTAAAATTTTCACACTTTGCTACCAGCATTTTAAATAAGAATTCTTCATATTGGATTCCTTTAACATCTATAATATATTTTATATAACAAAGATTATCGTTTTAATTTAGTGGTAGCAAAGTGCGAAAATTTTAGGAACGCTGCGAACCCTGTTTACCACAGTGACAAACCATTTCCAGCCTTTCCTGCTACATAGGTGAATGCAAATATTATTTTATTATTAAATTTATTATTAGCCCCCCAATTTCACCCACGACTAAATCTTCACCGATAAATATGAAATCAAACATGTTCTTTTCATCCCAGAAGTTCGAGAACAATTCGCCAATAAATTTGTAGATATTCGACAAAACGTGTGAAATCGAAAGCACCCAGTCCCTGCACCTTAATTTTTGGAGGCCAGTGTATTTATAATTCAACAGATGTACTTTTTTTTCAGTAACAATACATAGTAAATATACATGATTCCAAATGGCATCACTGGGAATTGATAGATATTTTCAACTTAACTCTCTATTTTAATTTCTTATCTGATTTGGTAGTTTTTTGAATAAAAAATTCCTTTACTATTTATCATGCCAAAACGAAAAAAAGAGTTTGTATAAATAGAAAGAGCCATTTATTTACTAAGGATGATGATCTTTCTGATTCATAAATTGAAAAATCTGACGAAGAGGATAGTGAAAGTGCACGCAATCTATTAAACGCAGATGATTTGTTGCACTATTGCGACAATTGATTGCGTGGTTGCCCGATTCAGTTGTCGCGCTCGTCGGCCTAACTGTTCGGAGTTTCCCTGTATGCCCAATTTTTAATATTCTTGATCTGGATGCAAATGATTCAGTCGGTCCAGTTACTATTTCTGTAGGTAATAAGTATTAGGTGTTGAAGTTCAAAATGTAGATCAATTAGAAGATAAGAATATTGAACCATTTGAAACGACATTTAGAGAAACTTCTTCATTGCCTCCTGTTGAAATTTTAGTCCTTATGTGTACTTTAAATTATTTTGTGATGAATAAATTACAGATAACTTAGTGCATCAAGTGGCTGAGAGGTTCCGCTGGCAAAGCTCATAGACGGGGAGTGCTGGTTCGGAACCAATCGCGCTCGTTGGTCTAACTGTCCGGAGTTTTCCGTGGCTTTCATCTAATCATGGCTATCCTTGCGTAAATACAGGTTAGGTTCCCTTAAAAAGACCGCCACTGAGGGCATCCCTCCCTTGGGCATATATCTCTCGTGTAAATAATCGGTCTTTATGAACAACACCAACACCACCTTAGTACACCAAACAAATCTCTATTCTTGCCAAAAGCCTGGAACTTCAGTAAATACTCTTATACATGAAATGGACATTAACCCCTTGAGGGGTAAGCGTTTGTGTAATGCTGAATTCCCACCGCAAAATTAGAAAACATTTATTTCAAAATAAGGGAAAACAATTTTACGACTTTTTCCCACCAAAGTTAGAAAAGTAAAATTTCGTCAATTTTTTCTGGTGTAAATCTTCATTAATCGTAGGTGGGATAAAATATATCCCACCGCCCCTCAAGGTGTTAAAAATGAATACACATTAAAAATTAAATGTATATTTTCTTTTCATTTGATTCCAATGATGCCAAATGGCATCATGAGCATTTCAGGTACAATTCCCATTTGGTCCCAATGATGCAAAATGGCTTCATTTAAAAAAACTATTAAAAATTTTAAAAAATATATATTATATTTTTGTTTATATTAGCTAAAAATAACCTTAATTCCAGAAATTCAGATTTTTCCTATTGTAAATAAAAATGCGGTCCTGAAAGGGTTAAATTTGATGCAGACGAGATTTTAGAAAAAACCCTATTGCGTTGTGTTATTCAAAGAGAATTCTTTTTGGAAAAACAAATATTCCACCTGTTCATAATAAGGTTATAAAATCAATTAGAGAATGTGTCAATGGTTTCAGAAGTAATGTCCTATTTGAATGGTATTTCAAGAAATTTTGCGGAGATACATGTTTTCATTATTATATGGAAATAGAAGTTCTGTTTCCCATTCCAGTAAAGTGCACAAGGAGCAACAAAACTCTCCGTGCAGTAAATATATCGTTTCTTTTGTGTCAAATCTATGTTTCCGACAAATATTTTACTTGTTTCATAGATTAAAAAAGTCAGAAGATAGTCCATTTTATTTCCGAACATTTTATAAAATATCGTGGATTCCGACAAATCTCTGGCACTATAGAACCAGATTGATTCAAATACTGAACGTTCCGTTTTGAAAAAAACAGACGTTACCATTGAGTATATGCTAGATTAGAACTTCGCGATATTTATCACTTATACTCTGCAACTCTTTCTTGGTGATTTTGTCCATAGAATCGGTAGCAATATGGTTTAAATACCTAATCCGTCGGCCCATTCGTACGAAAAGCTTGCGACAATTCTTGCGACAGTTGTCTATAGTATAGTCTCCAAACAGAAGTTCAATCGGAATTATTGCCTGGAAGCTATTGTGTTCACTGACACACATGGGTCATTCTACGGAAAATGTTACTTTTTGAGCATACGATTTTTAACTCTTTCTTGACCGGTCACGAGTATTCTCCTGTCTCTAAAACCGAACCTTTTTGACTAAAGACGTGCACTGTATCCTTAGTTTCGCCTACTCAATTTCCCATGAATAAAATATCAGCAAGCTTTTATCGTAGAGATTGCAACCTTTATATGAAATAATTGGAAATTTTTGTTAGACTTTACCAAACTTCCTATAAAATCCAAAAATTTTCAAAATATTTATTGATAGATAAACTCGAACACCTATATTGGCAACCAACTTTGCAAATTGGCGGGGCTTCCATTGTCTCGAGCCATTGTCTCGAACCTCAAGTTTTATTCAGAAATTTGTCTTCATACCAGAAATAAAGAATGGTATTTTATACTTTATTTAATAAGAGACATTTAGCGATCATGCAAAGTATAAATTCTTGTTTCGAAATTTCCAGTATGGATTTGAAATTTTGGATTAAAATTGGAGGCCAAACTGGTAACCCTGGTCTCGAAACACAGATTTCATAGGAAATTGCCGCCCAACGATGAGTTAATAAGAAAGTTTAAATTTAAACTTTTATACCAATATCCATAGTCAAGGCTCCCACTCGCTTTGTTTTTTGAACACCATTTTTTTCAAAGAAAAAATTATCTTTATAAATTTCGTAGAAATTTGCCTGGATGGTCGCTTTGCTTGAAATTGTAGCAAAACTTGCCGCGAATTTCTTTCTTTAAAATAACTGGTTTTCAAAAAACAGACCACTGAGAGCCCTGCATTGCTTAGTTTATCTTTCACCTCTTTTAAGATTTTTGTAGGGATGGTATAGGCTTTTCATTATTTTAGCAATTAATTTATTCATAAGGATTTTGAGGTTAATTTCCATAATAATATTATAACGGAGGATACAAATACACGATGTTCTGCTTCAGAATGATAGGATTATTTGGTGTAAGATATGAAACACGAGGTAAATATCTCCAAAAATATTTATACATGGCCCGATCAAAATTTAAAGCTATGCTAAATGATTTTATGTATTTTAACGAAAATCTTTCCAAACGATCCTAATGTTGGTGAATCACTGCCTTCGATACGCCCTGGATTTTGTATGATTACTCTGTTCTATCTGTAATAGAAGAAAGTATCTTAGTCGCGAATTTTTTCCACTTCCGGTTTTCAAGAGATTTGCACGTTTTAAGGATCAGAGATTCCCCAAAACAAGTTTTCACAAAATATCTGTTTGTCCGTGTGTCCGTGTGTCCACTATGTATCATCAAAAAGTACATGAAAAGATGCTAAGAATTGAATAAAACTTCATATATATTAGGGTGGGTCGAAAAAAAGAAATTTTTGATTTTCGTGACGCTATAGTGCAGAAAAGTTGCCTATTGCTATAAGAAGAAAAACGGCATAAAAATTTTTATAATTGGTTAACATCTTCCATTCGCGCATCGTACTTAAAGTTGATGAAAAATTGTAAAAATCGCGACTTTTGTCTAATTTTTTTAAGTTAATTAAAACTTTAAAAATAAACACGCTTTAGCTTTTTATGCTTGTTTCATGGTTTACATAACCTAAATAAATTAAATTCCGATCAATAATCCAATTTGTTTTGTTCGCGCAAGAACATAGAAGAAACATAAAGTTACCAATTTTTCGCAATTTTCACCGTGCAACCCTTAGTTCGTTTTGCTAAAACAAAACTACACAGAACTCTCCACGTGGTTGTGGTTGCACGTTGAATTCCACCCACATCCTACCCAACCAACCGTCCAATTGTTGGGTGTAGTATTTATATTATATTAACAAGATTACATGCATGCCAATGTGTAATACTAATTAAATGGTTATGTAAAAAAAACAAAGAAAATTCGTGCCTTTGAGTTGAGGTTCATGATTCTTCAAAGGAATTATAATTTGGAGGAAAATCGGATGTATTTACAAAACAATTACAAAAAAGTTAAATGTGAAGGCCGAGCGGAAAGCTCGTGATCTTCAGCAAGCACTGAGTGGTTCCTCAAATAGTTATAAAGTTCCTAAAGTGGCAGTGTACTATAAAATTGATGAACTCAAACACACTTCTTTTGAAAACTCGGAGTATGAGGAAGATAAATACAAACCGAGTACATCGACTAAAAGCCCAAATGACAGATGAGAATTAAAATTAACGTAACAGCGCTAAACAGTGATCGTTTCGGAGTTTCTGATCGCTCAAAAGCTGTCAATGCGTCAAGTGTTCTAGATAACCCTCACAGATTCTTCTGATGTGGTTGAGAAGTGTAAAATAAAAAGAGACAAGAGTCATTTAAGGACGGATTTGAAAAGCTAATTCACACCCCCTGAGGAAAGTTCGGGTCTTCTTTTGACGGAGAAAAAAGAGATACTTTGTTCGGCGAAAAATTCAATGCCAGGCTATTTCACGAGAATATGAAATAAGAACACTATTCTCTTATCCAGGAATATGGATCAACTTATATTGGACATGTATCTCCTTCCTCGAGTTCATCAAATGATATAAGTCAAAGCATTATTTCTTGTTTGTCTGAACTATCAATATCACTAGAAAAACTAGAAGTAGTATGGTTTGATGGTACTGTAACAAACACTGGATGGAATAACGGTGCTTTCCACCGAATAGAAAATAATAAAATGTGGAGCATATGCATCCGGCATTTTAATGAGCTTTCTTATCGCCAAATTTTCCAACATATTCACGTTCAACTGAAGGGCCCAGATCTTTCGGTGCGTCAATCGGGTAGAAGCTCACTTGCTCCGAAAAAGCCCCTGTGGTCGTTTATGAACCCAGAGATTGTTCGATTCCTGATATAGACAGGAAATTTTTGAGCGAATAACGACAGTATTTTGGGGGCATTATGAATGCAATCACCTTGGGACATTGTCCAGAAGACTTGGTGAACTGGGACCCTGGTACTTTGTCCGATTCCACAGGACTAACTGCGGCCAACCGAGTCCTTAGATTGTATCAGATTCATACGAAAACTTATAAGAAATAGTTGGCTTCATCATAAAATCACACATTACGGTCTGTGCAATTTGTCATAAAATAAGCAAATATTTTACTGACGGACCAAAATATGTATTGCAAGCATTCCAAACATCACGCTATTTATCCGCCGAATTACTACAAGTTGTCGATCCAGTAATAGAACGAAATGCGTTTTTTGCGCACCCATATGTTCTGTTGGCAATGATTGTCGATTAAAGAAAACGTATTCGGGATATTGGTTACATAAGGATCGTAAAAACAAGACAAACCGTCCCAAAGAATAAGACTGTTAGAAATATAATGCCAACCAATGGAAACTTTGAAGCTTCCGATTAAATAGAAATTATTAATTGGAATTCTTGTGCAGTGTATCCTTCCCCAATGCCGCGGGACCTGAGTGAAGATGATGTTAAATCGTTCACCACTTCTGACAGTACTCTCATCAGAGAAATACAAATGTTTCCCTGTCAGACCGACACTGTTAAGATGTGTGTCAATCTTATGACAGAGATCTCGAATAAAGTATATGGACATGAAGCTAGAGGTGGCTATATCCGAACAACTCTGAAGTCTAAATCAGTTATGCCTCATTTCTCCAAAAAATCAGACTTTAAATGTGTAGTAGATATAAAAAAGAAAACGTAAAAAACACAGTAAGCCAAAGAATGCTAATCTATAGAAAACGTTTGTAAATAGTTGCAAATATAATGTAAATGCCACACCCAATAATTGAATGGTTGGTTGGGTAGGGTGGAGGTGGAACTCTACGTGCAACCACCTCCACGTGGTGAGTTTTGAGCCGTTTTGTTTTAGCAAAACAAGCGAAGAGTTGCACGGGGAAAATTGCGAAAAATTGCTAAATTCATGTTTTTTTCTAAGATGTTGCGCGAACGGAAAAAATAGACTATTGATTAGTATTTAATTTATTTAAGTTATGTAGGCTATGAAACAAGCATCAAAAGCTAAAGCGTGTTTATTTTTAAAGTTTTAATTAACTTAAAAAAATTAGAGAATAGGCGCGATTTTTGCAATTTTTCATCAAATTTAAGTACGATGCGCGAATGGAAGATACCCAGCTAAAAATGAACTGCAGTGAAACTTTAAAAAAAATGTAGTTGGAAGACTGCGGTGATTTGGCACAAATCCCTGCAGTGTTTTTGAAGTCGACATAACTATAAATTAACCGCAGTAAATGTGTAGTTGATAACTACACACTCACCGCAGTAAATTTATAGTTATGTTGACTTCAAAAGAACTGCAGGGATTTGTGCCAAATCACCGCAGTCTCCCAACTACATTTTTTTTGCAGTTTGACTGTAGTCTTTTAAAAATTTATCAGAAAATATGGGGAGAAATGCCGGATGTGCATAACATAAATAAATCGTATTAGGCCTTTCCAACAAAATGCCACATGATGGGTGACTCAAAAATTTAGAAAAGGTGCCCCGTTGGGGGAGGGGGGGGCAAAGTGGGGGGAGGGAAACCGGATGTGCATAACATGAATAAGTGGTATTAGGCCTTTCCAACAATATGTTACATGATGGGTGACTGCAAAATTTAGAAAGTGCCCCCCTTAGGGGGGGGCAAAGTGGGGTGAGGGAAGTTGGATGTGCATAACATGAATAAGTGGTATTAGGCCTTTCCAACAATATGTCACATGATGGGTGACTGCAAAATTTAGAAAAGTGCCCCCCTTGTGGGGGGTGAAGTGTGGGGAGGAAAGCCAAATGTGCATAACTTGAATAAGTAGCCATTGGCCTTTCCAGGAATGGGTCACACGAGGGGTGTCGGCAAAATTTAGAAAAGTGCCCCCTCAGGGGGGAGCAAAGTGTGGGGGGGGAGAACCGGATGTGCATAACATGAATAAGTGGTATTAGGCCTTTCCAACAATATGTCACATGATGGGTGACTGCAAACTTTAGAAAAGTGCCCCCCTTGGGGGGGGGCAAAGTGGGGTGAGGGAAGCCGGATGTGCATAATATGAATAAGTGGTATTAGACCTTTTCAACAATATGTCACATAATGGGTGACTGCAAAATTTAGAAAAGTGCCCCCCTTGAGGGGGGCAAAGTGGGGTGAGGGAAGCCGGATGTGCATAACATGAATAAGTCGTATTAGACCTTTCCAACAATATGTCACATGATGGGTAACTGCAAAATTTAGAAAAGTGCCCCCTAGGGAGGGGGGGGGGGACCGGATGTGCACAACATGAATAAGTGCTCACAGGGCTTTCCAACAATATGTCACAAGGCATGATGGCAAAATTTAGAAAAGTTCCCCCTTGGAGGGGGGGGGGCAAAGCGGGTGAGGAAAGCCGGATGTGCATAACATAAATAAGTGGTGATGGGGCCTTTCTAACAAGTTACATGAGGGATGTCGGCAAAATTTTGAAAAGTGGGGGTTGCACCACCTGGAATACATCCTCACTCCTCTATGAAATTTTTATGTATTATAAATGACATTTATCGGAGGGCTCTGTAAAAAAATCCAACCTAAAAGGATGAAAATATTAAAAAAGTTCAAAAAGTAAGAGAAATAATGAAATTCTTCGATCGGCCGTGGTGAAAATCTGTGAAATTCATCCATCGACAATATGAAAAACATCGCACGAGTTTTGCAAATCAATCGCAAGGAAGCTCCCGCACATTTCCCCGATCAGTAGAATTAAATATTGCAAAACTCGAGAATTGGTACCGTGAAAAAAATTGCAAAAATCATTACTCACTCAATGAAAATATTTATGAAATTCCCCAGTCCATTATTGAAAAGCCCCACCAGTGGCCGAGAGGTTCTGCTCTCGAAGCTGGTAGACGGGAGGTGCTGTGTTCGATCCCAATAGCGCCCGTCGGCCTAATCTTTCAGAGTTTTCTTCGGACCTTGGTTTTCCAAGCATAAATACGGGTTAGGTTCCCTTAGAAAGACCACCCACCGAGGGCACTCCCCCCCGTTAGGGCCTATATCCCTCGTGCTGATAACTGGCCATCATAAACGCAACCAACAACCATTATTGAAAAAAAAAAAACAGAACAATTCTTCAGTCGGCTGCTTTAAAATATTGTGAAACTTGTCAACCTGTTGCAGAAATCAATCGTGAAATTCATCAATCGAGACAAAACTCACAAGATTCTTCAGTTGGTGGCAGGAAAAAATGTGAAATTTGTCGACCGATTGCAGCTGAAAAACTGCTAAATAAGTCACATTAACTGATAATTGAAAAATAGTTATTGAATATTAATATTTAAAAAAAGGAATGCATAATAACATTAAATGGGAGAAAAATCGCAAAATTCAATCTGTCACAGGAAAACATTGCAAAATTTTATTGATAAAAAATAGAGCTGTACTGAGTACTCGGTAAATACTGAGTATTCGGCATACTCGGCGAAATTTTGGCCGAGTACTCGGCCAATACCGAGTAGTTGTAAGAATTTCAAACTGATCAGTAAAAAGTTATTCGAATATCAATGTATAATATATGTAATAATTCATAAAACTATTTACTCAGTATTTAACAATATGTGTACAAAATATAGAAAAAGTTAAGCAAAAACCCCTCATAAAATAATTCAAGATTAAAATTTAGTTTCACACATACAAATAAAAGTAAGTTTTTCTTATTACACAACTACTCGGTATTCGGTACTCGGCCAAAGTACTACTCGGCACACCAATAATAAAAAAGGAGTCTAAGAAAACCAATTCAAATTATTTTTTGCGAACAAGGTACACGAATGCAAGAAAAAAATTTAGGTGCCAATGGGCAGTCTCTCACCACTAAATTTTATTTGTTATTTTTTGTCTAATATTTCACCTAAATTTTTTGTAAGAATTTAAGTAAAGAGAACTAATAAAATTTAGTGGTGAGAAACTGCCTGCTGGCGCCTAGATTTTTACACTTCTGTTCTGCGAGTGCCCTTTTTTAAAAATTCGCACACAGCAGTCCTTTTTTCTAGAATCATCACTATCCTAGTGTTGATTCTAGATAAAAAGCGCCACTGGGCGGAAATGTTTAAAAAACAGCACACTTGTACCTTGTCGCTTGCAGGGAAAATCTGAAAAAGTGGTCTGAAAGTCTAAATTCATTCATCGACCATATGATAAAAATCCCACGAGTTTCACAAATCAGTATCAAGAAAAAACTAAATTTTACCAGTGGGTAGAAATATAATACTGCAAAATTTGTCAATCAGTTGCATGAAAAAAAAACTGAAAATAGTCATTAAGTCGTCAGAAAATTTGGTGAAATTTGCCAGTTGATTGTTGGACAAAAAAGAGAAATCCTTTAGTTGGGGATTTTGATTAAAAATTTACCTTAACACTTTGGCTGCACCCATTTTTCAAAATCTGTTCCCAGGCACCGAATGCGTGACTTAGAGATCTGCATGGGCAGTCCCGTGGCCCCAGAGTTGATTTCAGGGGGTGGACGGGGGGGGGGGGCTCTCATTGCTTTGGAAGGAATGTGTGTGTCCCCTCCCCGGACCACCCCTTGAAATCAACTCTGGGGCCACGGGTCTGCCCATACAGATCTCTTAAGCCACGCATTCGGTGCCTGGGAACAGATTTTGAAAAATGGGCGGCAGCCAAAGTGTTAACGTAAATTTAAGGATATTGTCATTGGTTTAACATTAGCTTGTGAGTATTGTAACATGACAGTGTACTAAGCTCATTCAATATCCTCCTATGCAAAAAAAAAAAAAAAAAAAAAACATTTAAAAGAAAAATTAAGGATATTGTCATTGGTTTAAAATTAGCTTGTGAGTATTATAACATGACAGTGTACTAAGGACATTCAATATCCTCCTATGCACAAAAAACATTTAAAATAATTAAGGATATTTTCAGTGGTTTAACATTAGCTTGTGTGTATTGTAACATGACGGTGTACTAAGCTCACACAAATCAGTATCAAGAAAAAACTAAATTTTACCAGTGGGTAGAAATATAATATTGCAAAAATTGTCAATCAGTTGCATGAAAAAAAACTGAAAATAGTCATTAAGTAATCAGAAAAATTTGTGAAATTTCCCAGTTGATTGTTGGACAAAAAAGAGAAATCCTTTAGTTGGGGATTTTGATCAAAAATTTACCTTAATACTTTGGCTGCCGCCTATTTTTCAAAATCTGTTCCCTGGCACCGAATGCGTGACTTAGAGATCTGCACGGGCAGACCCGTGGCCCCAGAGTTGATTTCAGGGGATGGGCGGGGGGGGGGGGGGCTCTCATTGCTCTGGAAGGAATGTCCCCCCCCCCCGGACCACCCCCTGAAATCAACTCTGGGGCCACGGGTCTGCCCGTGCAGATCTCTTAGTCACGCATTCGGTGCCTGGGAACAGATTTTGAAAAATGGGCGGCAGCCAAAGTGTTAACGTAAATTTAAGGATATTGTCATTTGTTTAACATTAGCTTGTGAGTATTGTAACATGACAGTGTACTAAGCTCATTCAATGTCCTCCTATGCACAAAAAAAACATTTAAAATAATTAAGGATATTTTCAGTGGTTTAACATTAGCTTGTGTGTATTGTAACATGACGGTGTACCAAGCTCATTCAATATCCTTCTTAATAAATGAAAAAATCATTTAAAAAATTTAAACGCATATGAAAACTCTGTCATGTGGAAAAAAAAATAATTCTTCGATCGCTTGCAGGGAAAATCTGAAAAAGTGCTCTGAAAGTCTAAATTCATTCATCGACCATATGATAAAAATCCCACGAGTTTCACAAATCAGTATCAAGAAAAAACTAAATTTTACCAGTGGGTAGAAATATAATATTGCAAAAATTGTCAATCAGTTGCATGAAAAAAAACTGAAAATAGTCATTAAGTAATCAGAAAAATTTGTGAAATTTCCCAGTTGATTGTTGGACAAAAAAGAGAAATCCTTTAGTTGGGGATTTTGATCAAAAATTTACCTTAACACTTTGGCTGCCGCCTATTTTTCAAAATCTGTTCCCTGGCACCGAATGCGTGACTTAGAGATCTGCACGGGCAGACCCGTGGCCCCAGAGTTGATTTCAGGGGATGGGCGGGGGGGGGGGGCTCTCATTGCTCTGGAAGGAATGTCCCCCCCCCGGACCACCCCCTGAAATCAACTCTGGGGCCACGGGTCTGCCCGTGCAGATCTCTAAGTCACGGATTCGGTGCCTGGGAACAGATTTTGAAAAATGGGCGGCAGCCAAAGTGTTAACGTAAATTTAAGGATATTGTCATTTGTTTAACATTAGCTTGTGAGTATTGTAACATGACAGTGTACTAAGCTCATTCAATGTCCTCCTATGCACAAAAAAAACATTTAAAATAATTAAGGATATTTTCAGTGGTTTAACATTAGCTTGTGTGTATTGTAACATGACGGTGTACCAAGCTCATTCAATATCCTTCTTAATAAATGAAAAAATCATTTAAAAAATTTAAACGCATATGAAAACTCTGTCATGTGGAAAAAAAAATAATTCTTCGATCGCTTGCAGGGAAAATCTGAAAAAGTGCTCTGAAAGTCTAAATTCATTCATCGACCATATGATAAAAATCCCACGAGTTTCACAAATCAGTATCAAGAAAAAACTAAATTTTAACAGTGGGTAGAAATATAATATTGCAAAATATTGCCTTTATTATTTGATTCTGAGAAGTGTCATAATTGACGAAAAAAACTAATTTGGCCCTATTACCATTCAGAAGTGTAAATTTTCTTAAAATAACACAATTCATAGGACAGTAAAAAAAGATTGCTTCATTAAAAAAATTTAATATTTTACATAATTAGTGAGTATGTACTCATTAAATAAAAATTATTATTAACACTATGTTATTAACACAATGTGTCAAACCGCTTTGTATTACATAAAACTGCTTCATTCCTAAAAAGAAAATAAGTTACTTACCTGTGAAATGTTATGTACTTATTGTAGGTATCCTAGGCAGGCATCAATTTATAATTTGAAGTTCAGTATTGATATTTTGTGTAACTGAACATCAAAACATACTTTAATACAAAGCACAGATAAGTATCTGTGTAAGATATTTAAAAATTCTGAAACTTTTAATCTAAAAGAACATACTGATTGAAGCAAGTGTAAATCTGAAATAAAACATTGTTAATTACTATAAATAGATAAGTGCACTAAATCAAGTAAAATCGAACTATCTGGATTGTCAGAAACAAAATTTTATCAAATGTTTTGGATGACATTTGAATTTAATTAATCCTGTTAATATGAAATGGACCTAATTTTTTTTTCGCATGCATTAACCGTTAATAGTACAATCTCATCTAGATTTGAAATACTAACGATGATTGTACAAAAATTGCGACGGTTTATAAATCGTTATCACTTTATTCAAATTAACTCAATCGTGTGGATCTGAAATTAATTTCTTTCGATTGAGAATGTAAAAATACCCATACACCCACTTTATTTCAATAAACAGTGGTGATATTTTTCGCCAAACTGCAAAATAAATGAACTTCTTTTAGCAAATCAACGTGGTACTCCGCGCCGATTTTCATAAACAAGCCGGCGTTTCCGTGAGTTGAGGTGTTTCTTTAATGCTTCTCCTGCAGTTGCAACGAAACCCTGGGGTTAGACATTCAGCTGTAAGGGGTTGAAAAATAAATCATATGTCCAAATGAGAAATTTAAATAAAATAAAGGAAGAAAATTATACTATTCTTTTGTTGTTCTTCTTTGTTTTTATGAGGTAAAAGTGGAAAACTGGAAGTTATATGTATGTCCGATATGGAAGAAAGACAATTTATGCAATATGCAATGAGTAAACCCACCTGTGTTTCTAATTTCTAATCATGGGCGACATATAAAAGAATGGTTGGGCCACTGTCCCTCTCGATTTTGAAATTTATCTAATTAAATTTCCTTTTTCTTCGATTTTGAAAAACATAGTAAATTTTTTTCGAGTAATTTAAAATAAAAGAGGAGCTAAAAACTAGTTATGAAGATAGTGGGGCAGTGAGCAAGGGAGACCTATTGCCCCTCCCTTGATTTTAAAATTTAATTAATAAGAATTTCTTTTCTTCTATTTTCAAAAACATTATGTAAATATTTTGAGTAACTTAAAATGAAAATAAATAAGAAATTTTCAGTTAAGGGGTGTTGGTGTTGGTGGTGGTGGTGGTGTGAGTGTGTGTGTGTGGGGGGGGGAGACTCATTGCCCCTTCCTGGATTTTGAAATTTAATTAGCAATTTTTTTCTCCAATTTACAAAAACATAGTAAAATTTATTCTTTTCGAATAACTTAAAATAAAGGAACTAAGAACTTTCTGTTAGGGGAAGGGGGCATATGTGAGTCATTGCCCCTCCCTCGATTTTAAATTGTAACTATTTTTTTTCTCTGATTTTTGAAAAACATAGTGAAATTTGATCTTTTCTCTTATCTTAAAATAAAAGAATAACTAAGAATTTTCTCTTATGGGAACGAAGTTAGAAGAGAGCTATTGCCCCTCCCTAAATTTAAAATTTTAATTAATTAAATATTCTTTTTCTTTTGTTTTCAAAAACATAGTAAAGTTTATACTTTTCGAGAAACTCTGAATAGAAAAATGAGAAATTTTACATTAAGAGGGAGGGAGGGGGGGGGGGGGGTTGAGAGATTCATTGCCCTCCCCTCCCTGGATTTTAAAATGTAACTAATAAAAAAATTTTTCCACTTTTGAAAAGTAGTAAAATTTATTCTTTTCGACTAACTAAAAATAAAGAAACTAAGAATTTCCTGTTAGGGGAAGGGGCATAGCTGAGCGATTGCCCCTCCCTTGAATTTAAATGTTAACTATTTTCTTCGCTTTTGAAAAACATACTGAATTTTTTTTTTAATTATCTTAGAATAAAAGAGGAATTAAGAATTTTCAGTTAGGGATAGGGTAGGGGGTAGGAGAAACCTATTGCCCCTCCCTGGATTTCAAAAGTTAATTAATTCAAATTTCCTTTTCTTCTATTTCAAAAACATAGTAAAATGTATACTTTTCGAGTAATTTACAATAAAAGAAATGAAGAAATTTCTCATTTCCCGCCCCCCCCTCCCCCTTGGCTTTTGAAATTTAATTAATATTTTTTTTCTCCGATTTTGAAAAAAAAAAATAGCAAAATTTATTCGTTTAGAGTAAGTTAAAAAAAAAACCTAAGAATTTTCCGTTGTGGGCAGGGGCACAGGTGGGTTGATGCCACTGCCCCTCCCTCGATTTTGAAATTTAACTAATTTTTTTTCTCTGATTTTGAAAATCATAGTGAAATTTAATTTTTTTTTATCTTAGCTTAAAATGAAAGAGGAACTAAAAATTTTGCGTTAGGTAGGAATGTGACTTTCAATTAAGTCCTTAAAAGCCTTGGAAAGAGTATTAATTATCATTAGTATTTAAAAAGTGTGTTTCATAACATGCAACTCTCACAAAATCAAAATAATTTTAAACACTTTAGAAAATTCGGGAAATATCACACAATCATACAGCATTGTGTATTGCAAAAGTATCTTACAGTAACTGCTGTTATACTGTAGTTACTATTATAATAATCATACTTACAAAATTAAGACCTGTAAAGTTCTTCAGAAACTGCAGTCAGACTGCAGATACATCACCGAAAATTTTTGTGAATTAATTGCTATAAAATCACTTGAAATTCACTGCCGTTTTACTGTAGACATAAAGTCTTACTATTTTTTAAATTTTGGGTTGAAAAAATACTTGTCAATAACTGGAAAATAACTGAAGTGTTTTTACTGTTGATATTGCACTACAAAAAAAACTACAGTTGACCGTAGAAAAACTTGAAAAATACATCATTTCTGTAAAAAAACTACAGTTCATTTTTAGCTGGGTATTAACTGATTCTAAAAGATTTTATGCCGTTTTTCTTCTTATTACAATAGGCAACTTTTCTGCACTAAAGAGTCACAGTATTCAAAAATTTCTTTTTTTCGACCCACCCTAATATATATGTTTTGGGCTGTGGCCAGGCGGTCGCAGTTGAAATTGGGGATATTCCATGGACAGGGGGCGCTGTGATAACGAGTTTTTTTTGTATCATCGAAAAGTATATAAAGTTAAGGATAGAACTGAACCAAACTTTATATGTACATTTTTAACTATGGACCTCAGATCCCAGTTGAAAACTGTCATATCCCATATGATTGCAATTTTGGCGCAAATTTTCCGAATAAGTGAAGAATTTATGGATATTTTTGATGAAATTTCATATTTAGATGTTTTATGAGCGGCCGAGGTATGTATAAAATTTTTGATAAAATCGGCCAGAAGGTGGCGCTGTTATAGAACATTTAGGCGAAATTTTTCTTTTGCATCATCGGAATGTGTATTAAGTTATGGATAGAATTGAACCATACTGTAGGCTATATGTTTTCGACTATGGAGACCTGTTTTCACTCAAAAATGGGGATTTTTCCCCGGAAGGGGAACAATAGTAGCCATAGCGATTTTTGCGCAATTGTCTCGAATTTTGGAAGTTTAAGTGCAAAATTTAGGAATCTTTTTCGACGAAATTTTATAGTTAGATGTAACGTAATAGGTCGAGGATCGTAATAAATTTTGGAGAAAATCACCCTGATTGTGACTCTGTGATAGCGAATTTCCTTTGATTTTGGGAATGTCTTTTGGGAATACTGAATCACAAAATTGTCCAATGTAGATTTAATTCGCATATTTCTGATAAGCAAAAATTTTCAAGTATTTTGTTATATTAACTGTTGATTAGACCTCATTACAAAACCCCACCCTCATGGTTTTGAAATATTTTTTGGTTCAAAAATTGAAGTGCAATAAAAAAAATTAAGCCTTTTGAATTATTAACATATATGAGATAGAATAAAATCTTAGAACTGACACTTACAACAAGTTTTTTTTTACTTTTTCAAATGAAATTCTATCCAACAAAATAAGAGTTGGTGGCCACGTTCGAGACCCATCGGCGTAGTTCGAGTCCGAGATAATAACGCTAAATACACCCAAAATCAGGGTTGAATGAATTTATATATCTAAACGAAAACCTTTTCAAAAAGCAGTGTTTTTCTTCTCACTTTTTTTTTATTCATATAGAAACCCTACGGGAAATATTTTTTATTTTCAAGCTTTTTATTTTTCCCCTAAACCTGATTATTTCTAAGCTAAAATTTTATTAAAACAACAGCGAAAAAGATAGTTTAAGTTATTAACATTTTACACCAATAACGCGAAAAACGTATTAAATAGTGTGCGCAATGTTAACCGTATGGGAGTTTATTTTATTTTCAAACTTCTTATTTTCCTCTTAAATCTCATAACGTTTAAACTAAGTTTACACCCGATCATTAGCTAAACGGTTAGTATATTGTATTAAAATTTCAGCGCCATTGTATAAAACTGAGTGTATATTTTTAATATTTTTAATGTATTTTTAATATTAATCCGGTACTTACGTATTAACGCCACCGCAGCTTATATATATATATACTTATATATAAATATATAAATATATATATATATATATATATATATTTACTGCTGTTATATTTTCAAGAAGCTGGATTGGGAAAACAAAGGGATTAGAATAAATGGGGAATATTTAAGTCATCTCCGATTCGCTGACGACATTTTAATTTTCAGTAACAGTCCTGAAGAATTAGAAAATATGCTAAAAGATTTTGCAGAAGCTAGCATTAATGTGGGATTAAAAATAAACTTGAAAAAGACTAAGGTGATGTTCAATTCATTTGCATCAAAAAAGAAAATCGTCTACAACAACACTGAAATTACTGAAGTGCAAAGTTATGTGTACCTTAGGAAGGAAATATCGTTAGATAATAGTATCATGAATGGAATCAATAGAAGAATAAGAAATGGATAGAGTGCTTTTGGGTAGAACAATATTATTCTGAAGAGTAACATGCCTCTTTGTCTGAAAAGAAGGGTGTTTAACCAATGTGTTTTGCTTGTGCTAACTTATGGAGCAGAAACATGGACGCTAACAAAACGAATGGTACAAAGATTACAAACAACGCAGAGAAGTATGGAAAGATGTATGCTAGGTATAACTAGAAGAGACAGAAAAAGAATAACCTGGATAAGAAGTCAGACGAAAGTTTTTGACATCATTGAAAGAATTAAACGGCTAAAATAGAAATGGGCTGGGCATATTGCAAGAAGACAAGACAATAGATGGATAAACATAGATGGATAGGCAATACAACATAAACACCCTACAGTGGTATCCCAGAGATGTAAAACGGCCAAGAAGACTACCTCAAGTAAGATGGAGTGATAAAATCAGAAAAGTAGTCGGTGTTAATGGGATGACTAAAGCACTAGACAGGAAACATTGGAAAAATCTGGGGGAGACCTACATCCAGCAGTGGATTGACAACGGTTGATAATGATCATGATGATATATATATATATATATATATATTATATATACTTATTATTATTATTGCTAAAACGAAATTTGCCAAAAGTGACCTCCGGAAATGAATTCTTCTAAAAAGGTTATTATTTCTATTTTTTAAACAGAATGCTACTTTGAAAGAGAAATGAACATTTTGAAGTATGACAAAAATGGATGGAAAAAGGTTGTCATGTACACGAATGAGAAAATTATGTAACATGTAACGGATGATGCGCAGCGCACGTACTTTCGTTCATCAAAAAAAAAAAAAAAAAAAAAAAAAAAAAAAAAATTAAACAAATCACAAATAATCAGTTTTCCTCAAATATATATGTTATATTATGTTAAAGCCCTAAAATTTTTAAAAACAAATCTGTGAAAAATTAGGTACCATGGATTGGAACAGCACCGATATTTATAGAATGACCCATGTAAATGAATTATGCAATTATAATACTTTCCATATACTATGTATTTGGAAAGCAAAAAATATGAAGCTACTGTTATTGTTGCCATAGCTGCCAATTTTTATGTGTTTGTTATTACTAAAATTTTAAAGAAATATTTGCATTATTTAATCACCGCAATCTGCTGTTAAATAAGGTTTATAACATACATATTACTCATAATTTTAGTGGTAACAAAAATTCGTAAATGTTGGTAGCTATAAATATGCATTGCACTTGTCCTTACTGTTAATGCTCTTTTACGGATCTTCTCTCCAAACGAATACAAATTTGTTATTTAAGGTTACGAAGGGGGTGGTGGGAGGGATCATGAATTCAGAGGTACTTAAGTGGGACATAGTAAAAAAGATATGTTGGGAACAGCATTTAAAGCAATACATGAATGCAATGAAATACAATTTTTTCTGTGTGTTTAATTTAAATTATTTAAAAAATTCTTTATTTAAAAATTCTTTTTGCCCGAGCGGCATTTGGACAAAACGATTAAGAGGTTAAATCATTCACCGATATATATATATGTGTGTGTAATATAAAGCGGGGACCCGTCATCGGGGGATGCTCTGACTCTGAGGTGACTACGGGCACTTTCGAGCATCGCGGCCCGCTCCGGACGGCCGGTACTGTGCAGGGGCGAACCATGGCTGGTCCGTCGAACGGCATGGTTTTCTGGTAGTCGTGGCCATTTCATGGTAAGTGAATATAAGTCCAAGCAGAGAAGATAGAATTCGTTGGGACCTGGTTTTTATTGTGTCTTCTAATTACATGTGATCCTTCAAAACCCAGGTCCAGATGACTTGAGAGTTGTCGCGGGACGATTTCCCCAAATGCGCTGCCGAGGGGCGGCAGTTACTTTAGCACTTCATTTTTGTAAAAAGCCACGGGTTTTTTCGTTGTCCCGTCTTAAATATGGAATTTTTCCGCTAGAGTGCGGCACTACAGAAATAGGAGGTGATCTAATTTCATAGGCTAACAATTATCCAGGCATTATGACGTTTTATGGGTTCGGCATCTGGGATCTTTAGCCTCACCACAAAAACGGAGAATTGCGTTTACCTCAGCATTTTTATTCTTAAAGATAGATCAATTTTGAATCCTGAAAGTAATAATTGTTGGGTAGGAAAACCAAGTTAACAGGGGAAATCAGACTTAGACTACGGCATTTCAAAAGTTAAATAAAATTTGGGAGTTTTAAATTTAGTACTTTTACTTTTAAACTTTAAATTTTAAAAAGGTTTAAGTTTTAAAAAAGGTTTAATCTTTATCATTTCATATATATATATATATGTTAAAGAGCCAGACTCGTATTTTTGTACTTACTTAATGTAACGTATTACATATTTACACTATGTACAAACAAGGCTGGTCGAGAAGTTACAATCTCAGTCGGTCAAGCGACCGTAAGTTAAAGTCGTCTGTCTGCACAAAGATTTGGGACAGTATTTAAGTTGAAATACTTGCTGAGCAAGCTACATTCTCTCAAGGGAGTCGTGCAACGTTGCAAATTATGTGGCATCCCGAAAAGTGCTGACATAATGCTTTTCCTTGTGATACAACTTCTACTGTCTCAAAGTCATTAACTGATGTGCTTGCTTGTTGCTAGGCGCCGATATAAAGCACAGTAAATACTAATAGGGAATTCAAACTATACTACATAAATAAAACTAAAATGTTAGTCATATTTTTGAGTTGTCTAACTTTAACAAAAAATATTCTCATCAAAACTTTAAGTAAAATAAATTAAATGTATTAAAACATCATTAAGCTTTACTATAGTCCAGGGATGAGAGCGCTCCGACCCAAATGACCGATTGCTACCACTAAATTTTAATAGTATTTCTGGCCTTATTTAATTACAGAAATTTTGAGATTTAACAAAGCAAAGAATGCTATTCAAATTAAGTGGTAGCATTCGGCCATTTGGTTCGGAGCGCTCTCATCCCTGATAGTCACATGTATTAATATAAAAAATATTTAAAATTTCAAAGGAAATTTTCCAAAAGAAACAAAAATTATGTCTTTATGTTGTGCTATTTACATCTTTGAAGACTTTCAGTCTCCTGCATCGTCTTAAAAAATTTTTGTCTTTCTTAAATTTAAGTGAACTCAAATTTCTGCTTTCCGTCTTTAAAAATATACTTCTTAAAATATTCATCTAACGTCATTAATACATCTTTCTCCATCATCTTAAAAACACAATAAAAGAATCTATATCTTCGCTTAACTATCTTAAAAAACAATAACAAAAAACAAGTTACGTCATAATAGGGAAAAAAACTAATTTTGTCTATCTGTCTTCAAAAAAGAATGATTTTTCTTTTTTTTTTTTTCTTTCTTCTTTAAATATGCAGAGTTGCCAAGTCTCCGGCTTTTTGCGCACCACTATTATCTTAGAAAAATGTGGTTCTTTTAAATCGCCCAAATGTTTCAATTAAATAAAAGAACATTTTCTCTATTAAAATACTGGTATCCAAAAATCCGGAGACTTGGCAACTCTGAATATGTCTTCGCGAACGTTAAATTTCTTTACGCTAACAAATAAATTCTATTAGTCTTTTCTTTTAAATAGAAACTTATGTCATTACCGCATAAAAGAAAGGTTAATTACCTGAAAAAACTATGACTTTCATCCAGGTCTTCTATCGTGAACATCTTCTATCAGAAAACACTTACCCCTTATCTGAAAAATATTTATATAACAACGTGAATACTAGTAACATACAATCTGGAACCTGACATCTTGCAATATCTTCAAAAAATGTGTAAAACCTGGAACTAATATTCTGAAAAAATAATCTTTTTTCTTTCATTTTTCCATGTCGTTCTCGAAATTGAAGGGTAATAAAATGTCTGTTTTTTATAGTTTTTGTAAAGAGAAAGAAGTCTCTTCTTAACCTTTTACCCACCAGCGTTCCACAAGTGGAACATACACTATATAAAGCTGTATCTTTTTAAGATGTAGTTTAATCTGTTTCATAGTTTGAATATACCTTTTAGGTAGCTTTCTTTACAAAAAGCTACCTATTGCAGCCGTTCGGAGGAAAGCGATTTCAAAAAATTTTGGTATATTTTCGTCGATCATGACCCCCAGACCCCAAAACCACCCTCCGTTCAAAATTGATATATATATATATATATATATATATATATATATATAACCATTAATTAAACATAACCATCCACCGTCAATTATTATGAATTAAAGCTGTAAGTATTAAAAAAAAAAATAATAATATAAGAATTATTATGGAAGAAAAAGAAAAAAGTGGAAACCGACAAAAATTGAAAAGCTTATACATTGAATTACGTTATCAAGGGCACAGAATTCAATGATATAAGCAAAATGGTTGTTTTCTGTGGGAAAAATAAGCTAAAGCTAAAAGTTATTTTCCCCTGTGCCCAAACAACCATAAAATCAAGTGAATTGATTAAAAATGAAAGCAGAATAGAAACAAATAATATGAAATGGAAGAATCAATAAAACGTATTTAAATATTTATAGGATATAAAATATAAATAATAAACACCATACCGATTAATATTTCAGTATTTTACAAAAATCCACGCGCACATGGCTGCCAGTATATCAAAAAGATTAAGGTGAATAAAACAGTTAAGAAATCACAGTAAATGATACCAAAGGATGCAGTTAATACAATTTGAAATAAAATTTGAAATACCTTGTTAAACACATTTAATCTAATATAAAATAAATAGATATTAATTACATTATTTAAAATGCACTATTAAATTAATTAATAACAGTTTAACAATATCGTCAAAATTTAGCTAAAAATACCCCCTGGTGTATTAAATTATAACTGAAATGGAGCTAGAAAAATTAAAAATAGGAGCTATCTTAAAGAGACAAATTTAGTGCTGCCATCTAGTATTACTTCTATTAAACAACTAACGCAAGATAAATATTTGTAAGCATTTGAATGTAAATAACTGTATAAACAGCAAAACCAAACATATCCTTATATATAGAGAATTATAAACCGAATATAAACCACACAATGCATTTAAAAACTATTGTAAATAAAATTTAAAAGCATGCAATATATTCTATTAGCTAACTTATTTAAACTAAACTAAGAATTTAAATAATTCTAGAACATTGATAATATATAGCATATAGCTATATGCTATAAAACAAAATAAATTCAGTAATAATTAATATAAATAATTATTAAATATAAAAATTATTTTTTAATGAATTATATATCAGATATTTATAAAATGAACAGGAAATAAAAAACATGTGGAAGTAAATAGAAGGTTAAATGATACTTAAATACCCATTACTTAAAAAGCACAAATATAGAGTGTGGATTATTTTCAGACATCCATAAAAAACCATAAAGTATGAATGTGGGACATTCAAAAACATTAAACCGATTATAAATATTAAAAAGAATAGAGTAATAATAATAAAAATAATTACATAATTTTAATGCATACAGTATAACTATATTTATATTAAACATACTTATATGTATATTATTCACTATAAGAATGGCATACTATTAGTAATTAATATGATATTGTCCTTAGTAAATTTAAAATTTAATAACAAATAATTGTAAATTAGATTAATCAATAATTAGGCTAATTATAATATTAATGAAATTCTCCAATTACATATAAAATATCAAATCAACATCCATATAAAATACGTAACAAAAATATAGTAATAATACAAAAGCCCCCATTTTTTTTTAATATAATTAACCATTGCGTATTATCCAGACAACACCACCCTCCTCCGTACTCTAACATCTACCCACCCAACCAACCTATAATATTTTTTTATATTATTTCACAATTTTCAATTTTTTATAGATATTTTTTATAGATATTTTTTTTTATAATTTTTTTGTAATTTTGTTTACGCATGTGTTAATTTGTTTTAATAGATCATCTAAGAAAAGTACTAATTGTATATTAATGAATATATGAATTTTTTTGTAAAACCATCATATAATGCATCATAAATTAGTTTATTAATATTATTGTTAATTAGAGGAGAAGAACATAAACATTTTATTCTATAAAAATGATTAAGTATTATATTCCGAAATACAGAATGATGTACACAAGATTTAAAATTTGTAAATGTATTAACTTTGAATTTAAATTCTTTACGTTTGTCATATAAATCTGTGATTGTTTTATTGTCTTTTATTGTAATTTTAAGATCTAAGAAGTTAATTGTATTGTTAGATAAAAGGTTTTCCGTTAATTCCAAATTAGTGGGATAATCAACTGGAAATCGAGTAATTGCAGATTGATCAGTATCAATTAAAATGATGTCATCAATATAACGATATAAATGTAGATTATTATTAGTAAAATTACGTTCATAATGATATAAGTATAAGTCTGAGAGTAAACTGGAAGTACAACCGCCTTGTGGTATACCGACATATATATATATATATATATATATATATATATATATATATATATATATATATATCTGATCTATGTCACACTGTAAGTCTCGTATTTATGAACCGATTTCGATGTAATTCGGTGTGTACATAGTACATACCAATGTCTCGACCGAGTTCGTTGGCCAACTTCATCCGCCATTTTGTTTCAAAATGGCGGCCATTTAAAATTTTTTAAAAAACTTTAAATTTGAAATGTGGTACCAAAAAATTGAAAATGGAAAAATATTTTTTTCTTATGTATTTGACCTTTATACAAAGACTCCGTAGCAGTTTTTCTTTCGTCTATATCTTAAAAAATGGCTGAGTTATAGTATTTTGAATTTCTAGCGAAGCTGACATTTTGAAACGTGCTGAATTTTGTCACGCGATAAAAGGCGTATTTATGAACCGATTTGGATGTAACTTCGCTTATACATAGTACAGACCAATGTCTCGACCTAGTTCGTTGGCCAGCTTCATCCGCCATTTTGTTTAAAAATGGTGGCCATTTAAAATTTTAAGAACAATTTAAATTTGAAATGTGGTACCAAAAAATTGAACATTGAAAAAATATTTTTTTCTTATGTGTTTGACCTTGATAAAAAGATTCGGGAGCAGTTTTTGTTTCGTCTATATCTTAAAAAATGGCTGAGTTATAGCATTTTGAATTTCTAGCGTGGCTAACATTTTGAAACGCCCTAATTTTTGCCACGTGAACTTATCAGGCGTATTTATGAACCGATTTGGATGTACCTTGGTGTGTACATAGTACATACAAATAACTCAACCGAGTTCGTTGGCCAGCTTCATCCGCCATCTTGTTTCAAAATGGCGGCCATTTAAAAAATTTAAATTTAAAATGAGATACCAAAAAATGGGAAAATGAAAAGATTTTTTTCGTATGTGTTTCATCTTAATACAAAGATTCCGGAACAGGTCTTGTTTCGTCTATATCTAAAAAAATGGCTGAGTTATAACATTTTGAATTTCTATTGTGGCTGACATTTTAAAACGACCTGATTTTTGTCACGCGATAACAGGCGTATTTATGAACCGATTTGAATGTAACTTGGTCTGTACATAGTACATACCAATGTCTCGACCGAGTTCGTTGGCCAGCTTCATTCGCCATCTTGTTTCAAAAGGGTTGCCATTTTTTTAAAAAAATGTAATTTAAAATTTAAAATGAGGTATTAAAAATTGGAAAATTAAAAAGATTTTTTTTATGTGTTTGGCCTTGATACAAAGATTCTGGAGCAGTTTTTGTTTCTGAAAATTTGTTCTTTTGTTTATATCTTAAAAAGTGGTTGAATTATAGCACTTTGAATTTCTATCATGGCTAACACTTTGAAACGATCTTGTACTTGTCACGCGATACCACACGTATTCGCCTATTTCGATGGAAGAAGGCATGTGGATAGTATACATCAATATCTCGACCAAGTTCGCTGGCCAGCTTCATCAGCCATCTTGTTTCAAAATGGCGGCCATTAAATTAAAAAAAAATTGTATTTAAAGTGAGGTGCAAAAAATTAGAAATTGAAAAAGGTTTCTTTCTTAAGTATTTGACCTTGATATAAGGATTCAGGAGCATTTTTTGTTTGTCTTTATCTTAAAAAATTGCTCAGATATAGCAGTTTCAATTTCTAACGTGGGTGACATTTTGAAAAATCTGATTTTTTGCCTGCGACAGCACTCGTATATATCAACCTATTCCGATGTGAGTGAGCATGTGCACAGCAGTTACTAAGGTCTCGACCAAGTTCACTGGTTAGCCTCATCCACCATGTTGTCTTAAAATGGCAGGCACTTTAAGAAATCGCCGAATTTGGCAGCCAAATATAAGTTACTTTAAATAAAAGCAGCTTGGATAAAGCTGACTAATTTCGCGAAATTTTCATTCATAATGATTTAGTATTTATAAAAATTAGTATTGAATCTCCTACATTCGGTTTCCACTTAATTGAGCTTCGTGTGTTTGAATAATATAAGTTGGCTTTTTTAAAATAACGAATATGAATGCTACCTCTTCCTCTCGGCACTGGCCGGAAGGACTTTTTAAAGATATGTTTTAACGGATTATAAAGTATTGTTTAATAATTTTTTGTGCTTGCCAACTCAGGGCTTCTTGAAATGTAACAAAAAACGTAAATGTAGTAGGCTGTGCTTTTTACTATTTCTATAACCTTAGAATTCTAATGTGAGTTCCGTGATGATAGTTATAGTATCGCTTTCTGTTCTTTATGAAGATTTATGCATAAATGAATGGTTTATCACATTTGTTTTTGTTTTATGCGCATTTGAATGCAGATGTTCCACATGTGGAACGTTGGCAGTTCAGAGTACAAAGTGAACTTATCATTACTTATTTTAGGATTTTGATAAAATTTACTGGGCCCCCGCAGGCGAATATTTTTTTATTATTTTCGTACAAATAATATCAAAGAATGAATTTTGTGATATAATGTCTCTTGTACCTGTTGTCAGCTTACCTGTTAAATATTTTTGAACGAATAAATGCCTAATAAATGTACAAAATAATTGTGCTAACAAGAATGAGGATATTTTGATTATTATAGTAATGGCAAAGTTGTTTATGTACGATAGAATTAGAACAGTGTTGTTATTATTATATCAAATTGGGAAAGAACATTGCCAACTCAAAGTGCAACACGATATTCTCGAAATTTGAAGCCAGAAGTTTCAATCAAACAACCTCAAACTAGATTGTATAATCAGAATATGGGTTGTGCCGATGTTTTAGGTAGCTTTCTTTACAAAAAAGCTACCTATTGCAGCCGTTCGGAGGAAAGCGATTTCAAAAAATTTTGGTATATTTTCATCGATCATGACCCCCAGACCCCGAAAACACCCTCCGTTCAAAATTGATATATATATATATATATATATATATATCTGACCTATGTCACACTGTAACTCCCGTAATTATGAACCGATTTCGATGTAATTCGGTGTGTACATAGTACATACCAATGTCTCGACCGAGTTCGTTGGCCAGCTTCATCCGCCGTTTTGTTTCAAAATGGCGGCCATTTAAAATTTTTAAAAATTTTTAAAACTTGAAATGTGGTACCAAAAAATTAAAAATGGAAAAATATTTTTTTCTTACGTATTTGACCTTTATACAAAGATTCCGGAGCAGTTTTTGTTTCGTCTATATCTTAAAAAATGGTTGAGTTATAGCATTTTGAATTTCTAGCGTGGCTGACATTTTGAAACGTCCTGAATTTTGTCACGCGATAAAAGGCGTATTTATGAACCGATTTGGATGTAATTCAGTGTGTACATAGTACATACCAATCTCTTGACCGAGTTCGTTGGCCAGCGTCATCCGCCATTTTGTTTCAAAATGGCGGCCATTTAAAATTTTTTTAAAAATTTAAAATTTGAAATGTGGTACTAAAAAATTGAAAATGGAAAAATATTTTTTCTTATGTATCTGACCTTTATACAAAGATTTCGGAGCAGTTTTTGTTTCGTCTATATCTTAAAAAATGGCTGAGTTATAGCATTTTGAATTTCTAGCGTGGCTGACATTTTGAAACGTCCTGAATTTTGTCACGCGATAAAAGGCGTATTTATGAACCGATTTGGATGTAACTTCGTTTATACATAGTACATACCAATGTCTCGACCGGGTTCGTTGGTCAGCTTCATCCACCATCTTGTTTAAAAATGGTGGCCATTTAAATTTTTAAGAAAAATTTAAATTTGAAATGTGGTACCAAAAAATTAAAAATTGAAAAAATAATTTCTTCTTATGTATTTGACCTTGATAAAAAGATTCGGGAGCAGTTTTTGTTTCGTCTATATCTTAAGAAATGGCTGAGTTATAGCATTTTCAATTTCTAGCGTGGCTGACATTTTGAAACGTCCTGATTTTTCTCACGTAATAATAGGCGTATTTAAGAACCGACTTGGATGTACCTTGGTGTGTACATAGTACATACAAATATCTCGACCGATTTCGTTGGCCGGCTTCATCCGCCATTTTGTTTCAAAATGGCGGCCATTTAAAAAAATAAAAAAATAAAAAAATTTAAATGAGATACCAAAAAATTGGAAAGTGAAAAAGATTTTTTTTGTATGTGTTTGACCTTAATACAAAGATTCCGGAACAGTTTTTCTTTCGTCTATATCTAAAAAAAATGGCTGAGTAATAGCATTTTGAATTTCTCTTGTGGCTGACATTTTAAAACGACCTGATTTTTGTCACGCGATAACAGGCGTAATTATGAACCTATTTGGATGTAACTTGGTCTGTACATAGTACATACCAATGTCTCGACCGAGTTCGTTGGCCAGCTTCATTCGCCATCTTGTTTCAAAAGGGTTGCTATTAAAAAAAATTTAAATTTAAAATTCAAAATGAGGTATTAAACAATTGGAAAATGAAAAAGATTTTTTTATGTGTTTGGCCTTGATACAAAGATTCCGGAGCAGTTTTTGTTTCTGAAAATTTGTTCTTTTGTTTATATCTTAAAAAATGGTTGATTTATAGCACTTTGAATTTCTAGCATTGCTAACATTTTGAAACGATCTTGTATTTGTCACGCGATAACACACGTATTCGCCTATTTCGATGTAAGAAGGCATGTGGATAGTATACATCAACACCTCGACCAAGTTCGCTGGCCAGATTCATCAGCCATCTTGTTTTAAAATGGCGACCATTAAATTAAAAAAAAATATATATATTTAAAGTGAGGTGCAAAAAATTAGAAATTGAAAAATGTTTCTTTCTTAAGTATTTGACCTTGATATAAGGATTCAGGAGCACTTTTTTGTTTGTCTTTACCTTAAAAAATGGCTCAGATATAGCAGTTTCAATTTCTATTGTGGGTGACATTTTGAAAAATCTGATTTTTTGCATGCGACAGCACTCCTATATATTAACCGATTCCGATGTGAGTGAGCATGTGTACAGCAATTACTATGGTCTCGACCAAGTTCACTGCTTAGCCTCATCCACCATGTTGTCTTAAAATGACAGGCACTTTAAGAAATTGCCGAATTTGGCAGCCAAATATATGTTACTTTAAAGAAAAGCAGCTTGGATAAAGCTGACTAATTTCGCGAAATTCTCATTCATTATATTGATAAAAATTAGTATTGAATCTCCTATATTCGGTTTCCACTAAATTGAGCTTCGTGTGTTTTTATGATATAATTTGGCTTTTTTTAAATAAGGATTATGAAAGCTACCTCTTCCTCCCGGCACTGGCCGGAAGGACTTTTGAATTGTTTACTTGGAACATATCATTTAGTATTTCGATCAAAAAATAATAGTGGAATATGTTTGAAAAAGAACTAAATATGGCTATTGTTGCTGCTTGGAGATTGCATTGTCATAAAGTAGATTCAATTGAAGCACTAAGCCATTTGAGGTTTCGTCGTGAAATTACAACTGTTGCCACTAAAGTTGGATTTGATGTTTTGAAAAAGAGAAAAAGACGTACTACTGGTCCAGTAAATAGGTACATTATCTCCGCATCCAGTAGCTATTGCTTGTTTTCTACTACTCAAGGAAGATGCTCAATTTGTCAGAAAAAACATAAAGAAATGATGTGAATACTGTGGAAAATGTACGCATAAAAAATGTTTTGAGGTCTTTCAGAAACATTTTGCTGTTAGTGATTAGTTATCATGATCCTAAAATATAAAAAATTTCTTGCATTATCTTATTTTCTTTCTTTTCATATGTGTGTAGTGTTGCTATGATTTGGAAAGAAAAATTAGCCAAAATTCACACATGTTATTCGTACCGCGTGGAACATATCTGTAACTCCACTTCTATTTTACATAACATCCCAAAATTTGGCACACAATCTTAGAATTAATCTATATCGTCTCAAATATTTTTTCAAATTAATTTGAGAAGTAGTTCATGGTGCGGCGGGTAAAAGTTTAACATTTGAGGTAAACAAAAAAGGAAAGTCACCGACCCTAGCAACGTTGTAGTTGAATATTAACAAAAAAGTTTTTGTAAATATGTGCAAAGTCCTGATAAATGGTAGTAACTAAATATCAGTGGAACGAAAACAAAAAAATCACTCGTTCCACTTTCCATAAGGATGTTATTACTCGTGATCCGCTATGCTTTAAAAAATCACTGCATAGCAGGTATTTGGCACCTTCCTTCAAAAATCACTGTTAATTATAAAACACAATATTCTTGATGAAATGAAAAAAAATATAAACACACTAATATTTACAACTGTTGCAATATTTTTGATGGAAAAAATGTAGTGACACGGTAAACATCTTGCAGTTCTTGAAAAAAAAGAGGTGAAAAAATTTGTCCAATTAGGCTATATAAGACTGCTTAGCACTTAGCACTTTTTGACAGCTACAAATTCGCTGTCTGCTTTTTTTCTTCTCTTTCGCCTTTTATCGGTACTGGAACAATCTCAGGTTGAGAGGGGGTTACCATACCGATCGTCAAAGTTATAGCACACATCACGAAATCGGAAAGTAGGTCACTCTGTCGAGGGTTTGCATCTTGTGTTCTTGACTTGAGGAGCAGCTGGTGAGTCAAAGCGTATAGGTCGATTATTACGAGTACACCTATAAATCTTGCAAATTCAAAAAGATATGTGCCATCATTGGGGATATTTCTTTTCACTCCTGCAGGAAAGGTTTCATTTAAGGGGGGGGGGGGGAGATTTTAATTCAGGCGTTTCAGTACATTTAGGAACATTTATACTATTTTTAGTTAACATAAAATTAACGACTTTGGTGTCCGTATTAAGGAAATTTTGTTTTTGACTCACGATAATAAAATTTATAACTAAGTTCGGAGTTTTTTCAAGGGAAATTCCATGTTCGTTACAGATTAAGGTACCTTGTGCCAGGATATCTCTACCAATAATGATGGGGGTGGACATATGTGACGAATCCATGACATAGATTTTGGTCGAAAATGGGGTTTTGTCTATCTGGATATTCGTTTTATAAGATCCTCGTGGTGTTAGACTGGATTTTCCGAAGCCTTCTAAGTGTACATAGTCTTCTGTTAGGAGGGGAGCCAATTAGTTGGTAAAAATCATGTCTCATAGCTGAAATCTCGCTGCCAGTGTCGAAGAGGGCCTCTACTGCTATGTCTGCAACTTTTACGAATTTTGTCATATACTTGTGTGGTTGACCGCGCTCGACTGTTTGAATTTTTGGAGGATGGGTGCCTTGAGTGGACGTCTTGCGTTCCGTGGTTTGCTTTCCGCAATTAAATGATTTATGACCAAAAGGCGAATATCTAAAACAATAAGGGCCTCTAATTTTATTGCTACAATTAACAGCTAAGTGGTCGGATCAACAGTTATAACAATTAATTTCGTTTTGAGTTCTAGGTGGCGGTGCTCGTGCTGAACTGGCGTAAAATTCTGTCGTCAATATTGCCATTATTCGCAATTTCTCGCATGCCAAAAATATTGTATTAAATTTTGTCTGTGATTACGCGTGCGGGAAGATAATAATTTATGGATGTGCGCGGGAGACGAGTAAAAGGAAAATTTCGAAAGCAATGTTTTTTAGCTTATCGTACGAGGTGATGTGGGGTTCACTTTGCACAAATAATAGTGCTAAATCTTTTAAAGCACGTTCAACAAAGATAAATTTATGTGTTTCTTTAAGTGTGAATGATTGCTCTAAATTTTTGAAACGTGTGAACCAATTAATTATATTTTCTGTGTTTGAACCGCGAAAGGGTGGAACTAAATTATCAAAGTTCGTAAAAGAAATTATTGGCTTTGAGGAAATCGGGTGAGTAGTTCTTGCAGCTACTGAGTTTATATTTGTACCGGGAATGGTTTCGGTGGGGGGGGGGGGGGATCGTGAGTAAGATTTTCTAATTCCGAATCCGTCGCTATCTTAATAGAATTCGCGAACGTTTCTAAATCCATTAATGAATTTAAAATGGCATTAGCTAAACCTTCGTCCGTGCCGTCAATTTAAATTGCCATTAATTTGCTATAGCAATTAACTCTAACTTTGAAAATTTACTAGTTACGTCCTGTAATTTAGTTGTGAACTCATCACTGCTGACGTCGAAGATAAAACCTTTAAATTTACGCAATTTTTTTCGGTTCGACCTCGCTTCGTCAGTGTCAAACATTCATTGGTGTAACAATTTAATTTTCTCAGCCTTTACTAACTTCAAAGCAGATTTTAACTAGGGAATGTCCTCTAAATACATAATTACTCAAAAAGTACTACTGGGAAAAGAAAAGGTTTTTTGTTTGTACTCACTCGGTTTCAATCTGTGTTTTATCAAGGCAGGAAGAAAAAATAATCGATTGCTTTTCCGCTGTACAACGGACCACTCATTCAACTCTCTCAGATAAGTAGGTCAAACTTTGCATCTTCTTTTCACCGTATTTCGACTTCGGTTCTTCTGAGAAAAGATAAAACTTTTATCGTGGAGAAAATTAATCTGTCGTGTTTCTTCTTAGTGGAGAAAAAAGAGATTGTCCATGTGAGCTGTGATCCGCAGTTTTTCTACTTGCATCTTAGGGTCTGGCGGGTTGAGCATGAATTTAAGGCAGTCCGGGATGGGTTGAACTTGCTTTTGGTTCAGGCCGGAGATATCGGCGGGGCTTGCATTTTAGGATCTTGCCGAAGCTGGGGCGGTGTACCGGCGCTTGTGGCAGGGGTGCGAGGGCTGGTCATCGGGTGCTGTCGATGGATTTCTGACATCGAACACTCGGGGCTGGCTAGGCTAGAACCGGGAATTCAGTATCGGGAACCGGAGATGTTAGGCATCTGGACCCGGTGAGGGTACGTCGTCGGTGCAGTTCGGTCGGAGTCAATCTTCACGTAGGCTGCTAATTCAGGAAATCATCTTCTACGCTGGATAACCGTAAGAAATCAGGCATCGCTGGTTGGAGCTGGAATTGTAACCGGACGTGTTAGGCATCGGCTGGGCCGGTTAGGCATCATCTAGGGGCTTTTCATGGAATTCAATCGGCCGGGGCTTACATGTTAAGGAGCCAGACTCGTATTCTTGGTACTTATTTAATCTAACGTATTAAATATTTGCACTATGCACAAACAACGCTGGACGAGAAGTTACAGACTCAGCCGGCCAATCGACCGTAACCATGGTTAAGTTAAAGTCGTCTGTCTTCACAAAGGATTTGGGACAGAATTTAAGCTGAAATACTTGCTGAGCAAGAGAACTGTGCAACGTGGCGAATTATGTGACATTCCAAAAAGTGCTGCCATAATGCTTTCCCTTGTGAGACAACTTCTGCTGTCTCAGCACCAATAACTGATGAGCTTGCTTGTTGCAAGGCGTGTGCTGTTTCTGGATGGCTCTCGATGCATCACCACTCTGGGTCAGCGGGCTAACCCGTCTCTTACTCGACGTAGATATATATATATATGTATATGTATATATATATATATATATATATATATCCATTAAATAAACATTACCGACCATCAACAAAAACAGAAATTATGAATGAAATGAGATTAACAAATTGACAAAAATACAGTTCCCCCCAACACACTTAACATAGATTTCTAAAACATAGTAAAACACAGCAGAAATTTAATAACAGAAATAGAATAATGGAAATTTGTAGAACTTAGACAGAATCGTCAGGTCCCAAATGCCTAAATTCCACAAATAAAATGTGTGGTTTCATCTCCATATTAGCCATAAATTAGCTAAAGAACAGGACTTTGGGACAACCACACACAAAAAACAGAGAAGTAAACCATTGAACACCAATTAAGTTCAAAATAAAACAAGATTAAAAAGGATAGACGGATAATAAAAAACAAATTACCAAATTGAAATCCATACCGTCTTAGCATTAGGCATAACAAAATACAATCATTGGAGATCAGCAGCACATGTTGCCAAAAAGTTTTTTATATGTTGGTGGTCAGAGGATCAACAATTTACAGCATAGCCAAGCACACTCCCGTTATATAACCAAATCCCTCTAACGATAATTTAGAATTGAGAATGAACTGCGGCATGTATTCAAATATTTCAGTGTGGTGCTACCATCTATTGACTTATTAGTAATATAAAAACTATTATATAAGAAAAACTATTAATAACTATTAATGGATTAAGTTTTAAAGCAAATGCTGTTTAGAGATAGATGTATGATAAATAATAATTAAAACTTTATTAATAAATATATACAAATGTATTAGGAAAAATTAGTAATCGATATATTAAATCAAAATGACATGTAAAATGGTGAAAATGATGATTGATTATTAATGTTTCACATAAATATTTGTACCTTACTGTAACATACCGCAATTTAAATTCTTTTGACAACATTGCATAATCACTTAAATTAATTTATAATTAAATATATATATATATATATATATATTAAAATTACACAATTAAGATGCTAAGGAATTAATATTAATAATAATTAAATTATGAATTTAATAAGTTACATTTAATGTGTCTACAAACTTTCTTAAAAATTAAATCACATAATACAAGGGGAGAGGGAAGAACAAATAATAAATTTATTAAAACATGCATTTTATTCTCATTTAAGATAGTATACTTTGTATTATAAATTAATATAATATGGTCCTGAGTACGCTAAAATTTAAATACAAGTTTATCATTAATATTATTAAATATTAATGAGTATGAATAAATTTAACATGAATTGATAAATATATAAATATAACTACACCATTATAGGGGAAGGTGTTTTACCTCTGACCGTATTGTTCCTTTGACCACCTAGGCTGTAGTGCCATCTAGCAGCATTTTATGAATGTTGGTGTAATTAGTGCATAGTTCCTTCACTAGAGGGCTTCTGTAACCTACTGTGGATTATTCAAGTCAAAGAGGATTCCTGTGAATAATATTATTCCCTTTCCATCATAAAAATGTAACTATTTATTTGTTAATGTTTTGCCTAAAAATATTTTTTGTGCTATGTCTTTGTTGATAGAAATAATTTGACATGGTAGTTATAGACTTTTATAAATATGGTGTGGCTTGTGAAACTGATTATACTAACCTTAACGTTGTAGCATGCTTTGTAATTTCCTTTAGCATGGTGTTGTACCTCTGACCATTATCATTTGTTGTTCCTTTGACCAGGTCAAAGGTACAACATTCTTAAAACATTTTCTAAGCATTTCAACTTTTATGATTTACTTACTACAACGCTCTTGAAATTAGTTAACGATATATTTTTACTTCAGTTGTTCATAAATAATAAAAAAATATGTAGACAGAGATGAGCACAGTTCATGTACATCCTGAACTCATAGCCCTCAAAGGAAAAAAAACAAGTTGGAGATGATAACGTCTGCCGTAAGGGAAACAACTATCATTATGATTACTGCTGTTAGTGCCTCCGGGAACATCATTCCTCATTTGTTTGTTTTCCCCGCGTCAACTTTAAACCATTTATGCTTTACAGAACGCCTCTTGGATCAATCGGGGCTGCAAACCCATCAGGCTTGTAAAATGAGATCATATTCCAACGGTTATTTCAACATTTTCTGAAAAATGTTAGACCTAGTACTGAAAGACCAGTATTGTTATTATTTGATAACCATGAATCTCATATTACCATACCAATAATTGATTTAGCCAAGTAGGGTTCGTTGATATATATCAATGGATATATATCTTGATCATGATATATATCCATGATATGAATGTTCATGATATATATCCGATATTTATTTTCAAAATATGAATGTTTTTGATATTTTCGATATTTTCATTTTCATGCATTTGATATTTATTTTTTAAATGTCGTATTTCTTGATATTTTCATATATCTGATCTTTATTTTCAAAATATTTTCAGTCAAAAGAAGTGTAAAGGAATTCTTCAACTGTTATTAAAAATTAGCCCATCTGTAAATAAATAATAAAAAGAATATCTCACAAAATATTCCCTACACTCCAAAAACTAGTTTTGGATTGTACCTGCAGCTTTCTCATTACCACCATAAGGCCCCACCATCGGCTGAGAGGTTCTGCTCTCGAAACTGGTAGACGGGAAGTGCTGGGTTCGAACCCAATCGCGCCCGTCGGCCTAATCGTTCGGAGTTTTCGTGGTTTTCTTCGAGCCATGGATTTCTATGCGTAAATACGGGTTAGGTTCCCTTAGAAAGACCCCACGAAGGGCACTCCCTCCTCGGGCCTATATCCCTAGTGTAGATAATCGGCCGTCAAAAATCAACCAACCAACCAACCATTACCACCATAAGAAATCTATCTGTCTTTGAACAATATCTTCTTAGCCTGTCTCAATTCTTTTTCTAGACTGCACCTTCTAGAGTGGGATAAAGGGGTTAATTGGTGATTGGAAATTAGTAAAAAAATCTCAATTTTATAAGCTTTATATTTGAAACTGAATATTTAACTGTTGAATCAAAAATTTGGTGGGATAATATTAAATTAGAACAGCCCATAAAAGATAATTTAACTTGTCAGTTGTTTACAGCTTCGCTTTCAATAGATGCATTAGAATATTTTCTAGTTTTGGTTTATTTCAGTCTAAATATCACAGTACGTTAGGGAATGAAAAAGCAGAAAAACTTACATTCATGTTCAAATTCTTCAATAGAAAAAATAAACTTTATTTTGTATTTCAGAATTTGTTGTTTATTTTTATTTATTTTTTTATTTATTTTTTAAACTGAATCCTGAATTCTGTGTTTTGATGAGTGAAAAAACAACTTTTACAGAAAATTGTTTGTGTTTTCAATTATTTGATCATAAATTGTAAGGGGAAAAAAAGACATTTATTGCTTTATTATGTTTTCATGTTCCATGTAATATGTTTTAGATTGTAATTTATATTAAGTCTAAAAATATTTATAATCAGCAGTAACCTGACAATTTTGAAAATATCGGATATATATCGAAAATGTCGGATGTATATCAAAATATCGGATATTTTTTATATTTTCGAAAATATCACGATATTTACGAACCCTGGCCATGGCTAGTGGTGAGATACTAATGACGTTTCATCCACACTCTAGCAATGGAATGCATCCCCTTGATAAGGGTATTTATGGTTCTTTTAAAGCCTTTTATAATTAAGCTGTAAATAATTGGATGGTTGCTCCAGGAAATGTTAGAAAGCCTAAACTTAAACTATGTGCAAAATTACTTAAAAGATGAGAAAATATTAAAAAGATGTTAAATTATTTTAACACCTTAGTACTTTCAACTATAAAAAACATAGTCTTCGTCAGAGAAATATAAGAAATACAATTGTTATTGACGTCTAATTTTCAAAATCCACGTAGATAGTGACGAAATGTGTGACCATCTACGTGGATTTTGAAAATTAGACGTCAATAACATTTGTATTTCTTATATTTCTCTGACGAATACTACGTTTTTTATAGTTGAAAGTACTAAGGTATTAAAATAATTTAACATCTTTATAATATTTTCTCATCTTTGAAGTAATTTTGCACATAGTGTAAGTTTAAGTTTAAGTTTTTAAAGATGAATTAAGCATTTCTATCTATTTATTTACTGATGTTAGAAAGCCTCTTATAATCTACAACATTGCTGAACTTGCGGGCATAGCTGATTCTAAAGCCGTAGTTCCAAACAATATTATGAAAGGTTTTAAGGTCACAGGGTTTGTGTTTTTCAATGAGAACATTCCTCTGATGACGAATTTCTTGCAGCTACTGTAATACGCAGAGCGATGCTGCATGAAACTGATCTTGATGAACCATCAGCGGGTGTCGCATCTAAAACTGACAGTATCATTCCTCAATGTAGCACTTCAAATTTATCGCCACTTATTATAACACCTGAAATTGTGAGGCCTCATCTAAAAGTGCAAGCAAGAAAAATGTCAAATAGGGGTCTGCATAAAGGGAAATCTCGTATCCTGACTGATACTCCTGAAAAGCTAATTATTGAAGCTCAAGAAAAAGCAACAGCCTAAACTCAAGAAACAATGATATTGAATAAAATGATTTTCTTTCTTCATTGATGTGTTATCTAATTGGCTGGTCAGAGGTACAACAACCCATGGTCAAAGGTACAACTATGCGTTGTACCTTTGACCATAATGTTATTATTTTTTAAAAATGAAATTAAACATAATAAAAGTAAAGCTAGAACCTTGAACAAATTACGTATGATAAAGCAGATGATACTGATTATAATAAAACAAAGAAATTGAATTTAGCTTTAATAGTTAAGCTACGAAAATTAAAATTTTGCAAAGTGGTCGAAGGAACAACACCTTCCCCTACATATAAAAGTATCGAATCAACATCCATTATAAAATGTGTATTAGCAACGTAGTTACAAATCAAATTCCCCATTTTTTAAAATAAATTAACCATTGTGTATTATCCAGACAACGCCATCCTAAACCGTACTCTAACATCTACCTACCCACCCGTCCTATAATAATGTTTTATTATTATTTTACATTTTTAATTTTGTATAATTATTTTCTTCTTTTATATATTTTTTTGTCATTTTTTAAGCATGTGTTAATTTAGTTTTTAAGATCATTTAAGTACTAATTATATATTAAAGAATATACGAATTTTTTTGAAAACCATGATTTAATGCATCATAAATTAGTTTTTTTAATATTGTTGTTAATAAGATGACATATACATATATATATGTTACCGTTAAAGTGTATAATTCAGTTATTTCATAGAATACCTAGTTATTTTATGAAATAACTAACCAAGTCCGTTAAAGTGTATAATACTATTGGATTCTACACTTTAACTAGTTATTTTATAGTATAACAATTGCTTAACCGTTAAATTTTAAAATAAACAAATTGACAATAAAACAAATCCGTTGTTTTATAAATTAACTGATAATAAATAGTTAAAGTCACTTGAAAAATACATTTCATATTACTGATAGATTAATTGGTAAATAATAAATAGAAACAGAATATATTATATAACTTTATTTTTTATGTTTTTTAAATACTAATAAAAAATAAAAGAATGTAGTGAGGAAATAGCTATATTTAAATGTTTACAACTTATAATTACATAAATTATTAGGCTGCTTAGTCCTATTGGCAAAAAATGTTAAGCTGTTTAAAAAATATTACAAAATTTGTTTATCCAAAACTCAAAATGCAAATAATACTTACAAAAGAAATAATAATAATAATGTTGAATATTTTTAAAAATGACATGCTCGAGGGAACAATTATGTCATTTAATAAAAACATAAATATTTAATAACTCATCATTTTTCACAGAAGGGGGCAAGTGTGTGTAAATACTATAATGTGTTAATACTATTAACAATCAGACAAGTATTAACAATCACATTAGGACTTTGTGATTGGTATTCCAGCAAGTCCATGGAGAAGTCCCTGGTGCTAGCTTTCAACAGAACTGACCACAGAAAAAGGAGAGTTCAGTTTACCTCAGCAGTATTTGTCTTTAAGTTAGTTAAAATTTTTAGCCTGGAAGTAATAAATTGTGTGCTGAGAAACAAAATTAACAATATATAATAAATTATAATTTATAATAACAATATATAACTCTAATAATTAATGGAATATAAAATGAAGGTATTTCATAAATTTTTAAATTAATATGTTGTTACATTATTGTTTTGAAAAAAAAAATGATGAATTATTAAATATTTATGTTTTTAATAAATAGCATAATTGTTCCCTCGAGCATGTCATTTTTTAACAATATTCAACATTATTATTATTATTTCTTTTGTAAGTATTATTTGCATTTTGAGTTTTGGATAAACATTTTTTTTTAATATTTTTTAAACAGCTTATAAACTGCTTAGTCCTATATAAAAATGTTAGCTGTTTAAAAAATATTAAAAAAATTGTTTATCCAAAACTCAAAATGCAAATAATACTTGCAAAAGAAATAGTAATAATAATGCTGAATATTGTTAAAAATGACATGCTCGAGGGAAAAATTATGTTATTTAATAAAAATATAAATATTTAATAATTCATCTTTTTTTTTCAAAACAATGTAACATCATATTAATTTAAAAATTTATGAAATACCTTCATTTTATTTTCCATTATTTATTAGAACAAGGATTGTTGGATGACATTTAGAATTACATTGCATATTATTTTTAAAACAAACACACTTTTTACTATCACACGGTGTTTTACACGAACACTTTTTAAATCCTTGCCCAGTGCCGCAACTTTGAGCTGTTGCAATAGATCGCAGAGTTGTCTCAACATTTGGAACTTCTTCAATGGAAATTAATTCATGATCTACTGAACTGAGACCTAGAGTACAGCTGCTTTATTTTATCATTCCGTGATCCTAATCGAAAAAATCCATAGCTAGTTTTTTCCATGATGACACCTAAAACCGACCTAGCATCTCCTCTTCCTCTGTGCACTTCAGGAACTGGAATACGGACTGTAATGCCTATAGATGCCTCAGAATAAGATTTGTCAGACATTAATTTCATTTTCGTAGCTTGAATTTCTAAACACTCTTTAGCTCCTTGTCTTTCTTTCTCGATATTTATTTTATTTAGACACAACCTGCAGACTTTCTGTACCATTTTGTCTTCTGTGTAACAGACATCTAGGCATAAAGCATGGATAGGTTGCTCACATTTACAGCAAAATAGGCCGTCTTCGCAATTTTCGCAACACACAATTTTACAGTTTCATTCGAAGGTGTATCTTCAATGGAAACAACATTATCATAATGCTCGAAGGACACTTTCTCAGTTTGATTCAAAGGTGTTTCCTTGAAGGTGCCATGACCACGTTCAAAAGATTCACTTAGATCATTTAATGCATTTTCAAATTGTTGTTCATCCTCTATTGAATCAAACACTTCTTTTGGAATAGGAGTTGTTAACAGTCCAACTCTAGGAGCACAGCCAAACATAGCCTCGTAAGGTGTTCTCTTTATACCAGAATGAAGTGCTCTGTTTTTCATGAATTGGATAAATTTAAGCCCGTGACTCCATGAGGTAGATTGGTTGTCTTGCATCCAAGTTGTCAATATATTTTCGATGTCTTGGTTGGCCCTCTCAACGCTACCTGGACTCTGACTATGTCTGGGTTTACCATGTACGATCTTAAATTCTGGCCTAGTTATTTTCCAGTCTTCAATTACTTTGTTGCAGAATTCTTTGCCGTTTTCGGATTGCAGAATACATGGAGCACCAAATAATACAAATATACCTAGCAACTGCGTGGCGACTTCTTCTGCTCTCTTTGTTTGAAGAGGTCTTAAAATCACAAACTTCGTCAAATGATCTTGGTAAACTAAAATAAATTTATAGCTTCCATCAGGCTGAGACTGGAAATCTATAAGATCTACTTGACATTTTGAATTGAGATGAGAAAACACCATGGGTTTCACCACAATTCCTTTCTTTCCCGTATTCCTTTTTTGTTGACAGGGTTCACAAACACTCAAAAAAATCTTTGTCATTCTGTGTGATGTTTTTATATCGCCGATTCAGTTCTTTTATCATACGGTCTCTACCACCATGTCCAATAGATATATGAGTTTCATATAAAATATCGAAAAGCATATCACTTGAGCAATAAAATATGACGTCTGGTTTCACATCTGTTACTACCACAATTAACTTTTCTACGTCCTGAACTTCAAGGACATCATAATGCTGGATTAACCAATAGTCACGTGGTATTTTTTTATGTGCTGTTTTAGCCTTTTTTACTTCCGCTAACAAATTTAATAATTTTCCTTGAGTAAGTATAACACTGTTTTCCTTTGTATCACGCTTATTTAACAAAGATTCAAACCGCTCTCGCATTAAGTCTTTCTTATTAACCATTTAATCTCTCATTTCTGTAGAACTCATCGTTAAAAAAAAGATTGGAAAAATATTCGTTAATAATCCGAAATGAAAAACACCACTTACAAATTTATGCAAGTTCAATACACATTCGACAAAACATGAACTGTGAATGACAAATGAAGATATGTAGAATGCACACTGATTGCAAACCAGATATAACCGATTCAAAACTGACTAAAACCAACTATAACCGATTCAAAACTGACTAAAACCAGCTATAACCGGTTCAAACAGCTTTCGTCTGCCGTCTTTAATACTTTAACGGTTAGGCAATTGTTATTCTATAAAATAACTAGTTAAAGTGTAGAATCCAATAATATTATACATTTTAACGGACTTGGTTAGTTATTTCATAAAATAACGAGGTATTCTATGAAATAACGGATTATACACTTTAACGGTAACATATACATATATATCACAGAATTTTTGTTTTCACAAATAAATAGAAATATACAGATAATTAAACAAATGTTATAATTTGCACATATTTCGATTACTTCGATGTTTAGCATCATTTTTATCTAATTATTTCACAAAATTCAAACGGAATTTATTTCGTTAAAATATAATAATCATGAAAACTTATATTACTAAAAAAATTTTGAAATACTTTAAAAATGGTATTGATAATTCGATTCAATACTTGGTAGTTTGAAAATATCAATTTTCATTTTAAAAACCGATAGAAATTATTTCCAGTCACAGCGTACCGTTAAATGTTTAAAATAAAATTATCTTCAGTGATATATTTAACCACAAAATTTGAAACTTCCATTATTATTGATTATCAAATTATAATTTCCTTTAAACTTTTGCTTAAACTGTCAATAAAAATTTTTGAAGTATCAGATGATTGCTCTTTATCATAGATGTATTTAATTAGTGGCTAAAGTATTGCTCAATTTAACCAAAATATGCGCTTCCAATTTTTAATCCATAACAGATAAAGATTTTATTCAGTCATTTGAACAAAGAAAACGTCTAACAAATAATTAATCTTTGAAATTTTAAACCACAATTCCGTCATTAACATTACAAGAGGCATATAAACTGCACTAATCTTTTTAATTTCCAAACACCGTTAAATGTTTGTGCCATTATTTATAACTTTTCTGTCACATTTCAGAAATATATGACATTTATTAAAATCGTGCAATATCCATTCTTTCGTTTTCGAACATGTACATTAGTTTATTTCATCAAAATTCGGACGTACAGATTAGATTAATATAACACTGTAGTGTTAAAAATACGTGAGTCCAAAACCAGGGGTAAAAATAAAATTTTTAAGCAGTGTCGTGCAATTTTAAAAGGTAAAAAAATCGCGAGAAGTAATTTATACTCCATTGACATATGTAGGACAATTTCACCAAAAAAATATAATAAATAAGATTTATACGTTAAAATGCATGAATTCGCAAAATGTTTCACATAAACAAGAACTTTTATATAAACTTGTACAAATAAAATTAACGATAAAGCATAATATTGACGTTCCGGACTGCTTCTGTAGTCGTCTTCAGGATAAATATGATGTTTGAAATGTTTAAAAGTCTAGAGACGAAAGTTTCCTGTCGAGACTTCATCAAATTTATGAATGGAAAACTGCAGTGAGTAGATCAGAAAATTTTTTTAATGAAGTAAGTTGAGATGAATCGAAAGTTCACTTGAAGACCATTTTGTATTGTATTTTTTTTTATTTGTACAAGTTCATATAAAAGTTCTTGTTTATGTATACCATTGAGCAAGTTTATCTGTTTAACGTACAAATCTTATTTATTATAATGTATACTCTTTAACCCTTTCAGGGACAAAGTGCTTCTGTTGGTAATATGTTGAAATGACTGATTCACACCAGGATTTAGAAACAGATTTATTTGAAAATAAGTAAAAGCTTTTCCTTGTGTACAATATAAATGCAAAATTTTATTTTAAAATTCTGTTGTCAAGGTGGCAGTTGGAAATTAAAATTTGGTGTGATATATTATATCCCACCTCCCTTCAAGGCAGTGGCGTAGCCAGTATGGGGTTTCCAAATACCACTAAATTTGTATAGTTCAGTTCGCCTTATATAATCACAGAATTTTCTGCTATTAATCAAGACGAAGAGATCTTTACAATAATAATGGTATCCAGGGCATTTGGACCCCCCCCCCTTCCCTGGATGCGCCACTCCTTCAAGGGGTTAACTGAAGACGCATATGCATAAACATACTTTGTTTTTAAAAACTAAATAACGGCAAAGAAATCTTTCAGAAAATACCGGTTTCCAAATTATAGGGACCATACAAACGCTGAAAAAACCGGACTATGACAGCCACAATTTTTGTGTCAGCGCGTAGGCCTTGTTTTCGGTGGGAGGTAACTGAATCCCAAATTTCTATTTGAAGTCAATACAACACGAAACCCAAACCAAACAGACTAAAAAAAATGTCACACGGAAATCAGGTACAAAATGAACGAAAATAAATCCATACTTTATTACAATTATTGAAAAAAGTGTACAATTATAGATCTCTAACATTAATTTTATCTTTTATGCCGAAAAATTAAAATATATACAGGGTGTCCATAAATTATTGTCGGACATCCCTTACCTCATGACGTATGTTTTATGACGATGACGAAACATATTAATACATTTTCGTAAAGTACAAGTCAAAAAGATTTTTGATAACACAAACAAAGTTACATAAGCGTAAACTTCCAGCTCAAAACGTTATTAATCAAATAACGATTATAATCGAATTATAATTGATAATAAAATTTTACCATACTTATCAAAATGTTATTTATGAATTATGTAATATCTATGAATCTACTTTTGCGCTTATAATTCACCAATAAAGTTTTGATAAATTTGATAAAAATTAACATTAATTTTTTTTATTATAATCGTTATTTGATTAATAACGTTTTGAGCTTAACTTTAAGCATGTGTAATTTTGTTTGTGTAACATTGTTTTTGTTATTAAAAGAAAACTTTTTTTGAGTTGCACTTTACGAATGTGTATTTCATCACCTTCTCAAAAATACTTAAAATTTACGGAGAAAATTATTAAAATCGCCAGTCTTCGGCATATCTGACGTCTTTTTTTTTATTGTGAAAACCGTATTTTTAAAAAATTATATCAGGTAATGAGTAATCGCGCTTTTAATTTTTCTCATCGGTTAAGATGGAATTTCGCGATCGGGCTGTTTTAATGAAGCGCCTCCATGCGAAATACGGCAAACAAAAAACAGCCGTTGTTTCTTCTTTGTTACGGCGTGGCGCTCCGGAAAGGTGATCGACTGGATCCTGCTACGGTGGTGCCTGCGATGCGTTTCTTTAATTTTCGATTTTTAATTAATATCACGGCCAATTATCAAAAAAGGATAAATCTTGGCATCAGGTGCATCAGGACCTGCATTTGACTATTGTCATCCGAATTGTCAGACTTCTACTCGTACGCTCGGTAGGTTTTCTGAGCTATCGCACACAGACAAACAACTTCCTTTTATTAGTATTGATTTATTTACGAGGGTTGTTCAATGCGTTTTGCATCCACGTCTGTAACTACTTTATTAACAGAATAAAATGAAATATTTCACATGATGTTTTTACTTTGCAGGTGGGACCACTGACGTGTAGGCAGTGAAACGGAGAAAGTCGGGTAAATTCCGTTTACCCCCTTCTATGTTTAACATAGTCTCTTAAAATTATTTACTACAGAACTCTCCAAAATAATAAGTATACAAATACGGTACTAAGACCAGTCCAAGTAGAGATGACGAGGTCCCGATTCAAGAATGCTATATCTAGCAGCGACCCTGGTCGCCTCCAACGAACCAACGCCTGCAACCAGCTTCAAAGATAATCTGGATCTCGACTAACGGCAGTGTGTCAGCCAACTTCCTCTGACATACTCGTGTGTTATATTACCCTAACCATTTCAAGCTGTTTTCGCCAAATTTCGACATTTTACTACTGAAAATCTATGTGACTTACGCACTTGTTATACGAAATACGTAATAAGACCACACTAAATATCTAGAATCCAAAATTTTATAAATAACGCATAATTACTTTCCGAGATAATGACATTTGAAAATGTCTGATAATCGATAATTTTAACACTAACTGACTCACTCACTCATCAAAAAGATCCCATATATCTACTGCAGCTACAGACTTCAAATTTGGTGCGAAGCTCGTTTACACTATAAAACTAAGGAATAAAAAAAGTTGTGAAAATCAATTAATTACCCGCTTGAGGGTGTCCATTTTTATTTTAACATTACGTCTATTCGGCGAAATTTTAATTTGTCATAGAAGGGAACGCTATTCTGTCGCCAAATACAGCCAAGTTTGTCCCAACTTGGCGATATATAGCTAAATTTGGCGACCAAAATTAGTCGCCAAAAGTGACGCCACCTTGGCGATATCTCTATTATTTCGTGAAATTCCAATAGACTCATAGAAATTCCCATAGAAATTCCCATTGTAAACCAATAGGGTTTGCAATCAACAAATTGAGATATTTTAATAATCTAATATATAAAAATGAAAATTTGTCTATCTGTCTGTAATGCCATACAAATTCACAATTTGGAAGCCAGAATGGTTAAATGTTACGTACATGTGTATTAAAACACGGCCGAGGCAACTAAAGCAATCCGGAATCGAAATAACTTATAGTTAATCTTATACTATAATGCGAGCAAAAATTGTGCGTGTGTGTGTGTAAATTTTATCTTACAAACGATTTTGACGAAATTTTGTATTTTACCGTTTTCGGGCATGATAAGACCATTGGGCTAGGTCAAGTGTTCGAGAAAATTCGATTAGTGGGTCATTTTGGGTCGTAATGGGTTAAGGTCAAGCTAATTATATCTAAAAAACGGCTCAATCGATTTTCACCAAATTTCACATCCAACCGTTTTTCGACACGAGGAAACTTTTGAGCTGGGTCACATGTTCGAGAAACTTCGATTAGTGGCTCATTTTTGGGTCAAACCTATTATATCTAAAGAACGGCTCAATCGATTTTGACGAAATTTTGTATTTTACCATTTTCTGGCATTATAAGACCATTGGTCTAGGTCACGTGTTCGAGAAAATTCGATTAGTGGGTCATTTTGGGTCGTAATGGGTCAAGGTCAAGCTAATTATATCTAAAAAACGGCTCAATCTGTTTTGACCAAATTTCACATCCAACCGTTTTTCGACACGAGGGAACTTTAGGGCTAGGTCACATGTTGATTAAGTCAAGTTAGTTATATCTAGGTCAAGTTAATTATATCTAGAGAACGGCTCAGTCGATTTTGATTAAATTTTGTATCTAACCATTTTCGGGCACGAAAAGATCATTGGGGTGGGTCTGGTCTTCGAGAAAATTCAATTAGTGGGTCATTTTGGATCATAATGGGTCAGAGTCAAACCTATTATATCTAAAAAACGGCTCAATCGATTTTGACCAAATTTCACATCTAACCGTTTTTTGACACAAAGAAACTATTGGGCTAGGTCACATGTTCGAGAAACTTCGATTTGTGGCTCATTTTTGGGTCACTATGGGTCACGCCAATTTTATCTAAAAAACGGCTCTAACGATTTTCACTAAACTCTATATTCTACAGTTTTGGATTACGAGAGAACTATTGGGCTAAGTCACATGCTCAAGAAAATTCGATTAGTGGGTCATTTTTGGATCAACGTAGGTCAAGCTAAGTTTATCGAGATAACTTCTTTAACTATTTTGACGAAATTTTGCACTCTACTGTTTTCGGGCACGAAAAGACCATTGGGATGTGTCTCGTGTTCGAGAAAATTCTATTAGTGAGTCATTTTGGGTCATAATTGGTCTGGGTCAAACTAATTATACCTAGAGAACGGCTCAATCGATTTGGACTAAATTTTGCATCTAACCATTTTCGGGCACGAAAAGATCATTGGGATGGGTCTCATGTTCGAGAAAATTCCATTAGTGGGTCATTTTGGGTCATAATGGGTCAGGGTCAAACTACCCAAACAGCAAATAATCCTTGGCCGAACTTCCGCCGAAAGTCCTAACTCGACTATATTTCGTCCTGGCGATCTCATTTTCTGTAGTCGGCAGATATGACTTCTTGTCCGCAAGGCAAATCACCCTTCGAGCATCGCCTCCCGACTACAATTGTGTCGGTTTTGAAGCCTTTGTGTATTAGTTTTCGATAATTTGGTCACTTGGTAATCTTTTACCGAGTATATTTCAATATCATATGATATTTTGCCGATTAGCTAATCATATCGAATAGAAGAATTTGTACGATGCAAAAATAGTATTTATAACATAAAACAATTCGTTTTAATTCAAAAAATAAATATTGTTAATTGGGAACATTTTCCCCTATAAGATGCAAAAATATTTCCATATCGTGGATGTAACTAATTGAAATGTAATAAATCTTGTTTTGTTTAAAGTCAAAATATTGCTGTTAAATAATTTTACAATTAAAATTACAATTAATTTTCTATTGTAAGATACAAATAAAATGACATTTAATTTTAAAATTATGTTCTTGTTTATAAGTGACTCACACTGTTGATATACAAATATTATTGTATCTTACAAAGAATAATTAACTGTAATATTCATCCCAAGATCAGCAATATTTAGAATTTAAATTAAACAAAATGTCTTACCTTTTAATTAATTACGTCCTCGACCTGAAAACATTTTTTGTATTTTATAGCGGAAAATATTTCCGTCTAACAATATTTATTGTTTGAATTAAAACGAACTTTGAAACATTTTAATATGATAATTTTTGCATCATACAATGTAAAATATTCTCATTTAACATTGCGTCCTAGCTGTGAAAATTCCATCATTTAAAGCATCTCATTAAATTTTGGTTGTGTATGGAAAAAAATTCTATTTTTCTTTTTTTTCAATATCTAAATAATTATTTTAATTGAAAGAAAATTTCAGCCTTTTTTTTTTTTTTTTTTTTACTTTTAAAAGCTATAAAATGAAATTTATCACTATCTCGAGAAAAAAAAAAAGAAGATCAACTTCTTTATAATTTATACAATAACATTATCTGATTTTTTTCCCCCAAATAAATTAAATTTTTAAACAGAAATTTCTAATTCGTAACTAAGAAAATACATTTAGAGCAAATATTTTGTAATTGTAATAGTCTAAATTTCAGATATTATAATTTTCAATTTATTTATCCAATAGTTATTTTAATTAAAAAATTGTTCAATCATTTTTTTAACTTTTAAAAAGGTATAAAATTAAATTTATCACTCTTTGGGAAAAAAAGATAATAAACTTATTTATAATTTATACAATACATTATCTGAATTATTTTTAAATAAATTAATTTTTAAATCAGAAATTTCTAATTCACAACTAAGAAACAATTATTTAGAGCAAATAGTTTGTTGTTGTAATAGTTTAAATTTCAGATATTATCCTGATATAGTCTAAATTTCAGATCTTATAATTTTCAATTTATTCATCTAATAATTATTTTAATTTAAAAAAAATGTTCAGTCATCTTTTTTTAACTTTTTAACTGTATAAAAATAAATTTCTCACTATCTAGGGGGAAAAAGGATGATCAATTTCTTTATAATTTATACAATAACATTATCTGAACTATTTCTAAATAAATTAATTTTTAAATCAGAAATTTCTAATTCATAATTAAGAAAATACATTCAGAAGAAAGAGTTTGTTGTTGTAATAGTCTAAATTTCTGATATAATCTAAATTTTAGATCTTATAATTTTCAATTTATTTATCTAATAATAATTTTAATTAAAAAAGATGTTCAGACATTTTTAAAAACATTTAAAGGGTATAAAATTAATTTTTTTTAATTTTGGGGGGAAAAAATGATCAACTTTATTATAATTTATACAATAACTTTACCTGAAGTATTTCTAAATAAATTAATTTTTAAATCAAAAATTTCTAATTCATAACTAAGAAAATACATTTAGTGCAAATAGTTTGTTGTTGTAATAGTCTAAATTTCAGATATTATCTGATATAATCTAAATTTCAGATCTTATAATTTTTAATTTAGTTATTTAAATCAACAAAACAGCAAATATCTCTAATCATTTTATAAAGTATAATTTTAAATATGAATGTCTATGCGTTATTATTGATAAAAAGAAATAAAGAACTGACACACGCTTTTAAATTGTTAGTTTACTCTTACCCTAATTGCCCTGCTATCTGTAAGTTTTAAGGAGATTTAAGTTTACTGATTTGTAAATAATAATGTATTCTCACCAAAGAACATTTCTTGGAAAGTATTTTTTTCTCTTATATTCCTTCGATTGTCCATTTAGAAATGATGTCCTTGAAACGTGAAAACGTATTTTGAGCGGGAGGGAGATAAGAAATTGTAGGGCATTGGATAGTTTATTCACGTGACACACATCCCCTATCATCACTGCAGGGGGTATCTATACAGCGGAAAAAAACAACCTCAGTAAAAAGATTCATTTTTCATTACTTTCCGATTGCCGGCCGATTACATGCATAAGAATAAAGCCCGATTAATTGACTTGTAGTAATAATACAATTTCCTGCCGACGTTTTCCCACGACATTGTCTAGATAAATCGCTAGATTTTGTTCAGACGATATTATGTGAAGCTCTCCATTCGACTACTCATCATTTGCCGACAATTCTTGTATTAGGCCGAAATTTAGCCGATATCTCTTGCTACTGGGGTAATTATATCTAGAGAACGGCTCAATTGATTTTGATTAAATTTTGCATCTAACCATTTTCGGGCACTAAAAGACCATTGGGATGGGTCTCGTGTTCGAGTAAATTCGATTAGTGGATCATTTTGGGTCATAATGGGCCAGGGTCAAGCTAATTATATCTAAAGAACGGCTCAATCGATTTAAACTAAATTTTGTATCTAACCATTTTCGGGCACGAAAAGACCATTGGGATGGGTCACGTGTTCGAGAAAATTCGATTAGTGGGTCATTTTTGGGTCACTGTGGGTCAAGCTATTATCTAAAAAACGGCTCTAACGATTTTCACTAAACACTATATTCTACAGTTTTGGATTACGAGAAGACCATTGAGCTAAGCCACATGTTCGAGGAAATGCGATTAGTGGGTCATTTTTCGATCACCGTGGGTCAAGCTAACTTTATCTAGATAACGGCTCTAACGATTTTGACGAAATTTTGCACCCTACTGTTTTCGAGCACGAAACGACCATTGGTATGGGACTCGTGTTCGAGAAAATTCGATTAGTGGGTCATTTTGGGTCATAATGGGTGAGGGTCAAGCTAATTATATCTAGAGAACGGCTAAATCGATTTTGACTAAATTTTGTATCTAACCATTTTCAGGCACGAAAAAACCATTGGGATGGGTAACGTGTTCAAGAAAATTCGATTAGTGGGTCATTTTGGGTCGTAATGGGTCAGAGTCAAACCTATTATATCTAAAGAATGGCTTAATCGATTTTGACGAAATTTTGTATTTTACCATTTTCGGGCATTATAAGACCATTGGGTTAGATCACGTGTTCGAGAAAATTCGATTAGTGGGTCATTATGGGTCAGGGTCAAGCTAATTATATCTAAAAGAAGGCTCAAGACGTTTTCGCGAAATTTTTTAATATACGGCCGTTTCTGGTCATGAGAGGACCATTGGGCTAAGTCGCATGTTCGAGAAAATTCAATTAGTGTGTCATTTTGGGTCACAATGGGCCAGGGTCAAGCTAATTGAATCTAAAAACATGCTCAAAACATTTTGACCAAATTTTATATTACGTATACAATTTCTAGGCATGAGAAGAGAATTGGGCTAAGTCACATGTTCGAGAAAATTCGATTAGTGGGTCATTTTGGCTCACAATGGGTCAGGGTCCAGCTAATTGTATCTAAAAAACGGCTTAAACGATTTCGACTCAATTTTGTATTCTATCGTTTTCGGGCTCGAGAAGACCATTAGGCTATGTCGCATGTTCAAGAAAATTCGATTAGTGGGTCAATTTGGATCACAATGGATCAGGGTCAAGCTAATTGTATTTAAAAAGCGCTTCAAAACATTTTGACATAATTTTGTATAATACCGTCTCCGGGCATGATAAGAGCATTGTGCAGGGTCGCATGTTCAAGAAAATTCAATCAATGGGTCATTTTGGGTCCTTATGGATCAGGATCAAGCTAACTGTATCTAAAAAACCGCTCAAAAGATTTTGACAAAACTTTGTACTAACTCGTTTCTGGACAAGATAAAAACATTGGGCTGCGTCGCATGCTCAAGAAAATTCTATTAGTGGGTCATTTTGGTGATAATGGGTCGGGGTCAAGCTAATGGCATCTCAAAAAAGTTCAAACAATTTGGCATTTTTTTTTGTTGTTGTTATACCGTTTCACAGGACAAAAAGACCATTGAAATAGCTCACATCTGTCGATGAATTTCGATTAGTGGTTTTGTGAATCAACGTGGATCAAGCTTATTTTACCTAGAAAACGACTAACGATTTTCACTACATTTTGTATTCCATCGTTTTCAGGCTCGAGAAGAGCATTGTGATAGGTCGGATGTTCGAAAAAAGTCGATAAGTGGGTCATTTTGGGTCACTATGTTTCATGGTCAAGCTAACTGCATCTAAAACAGCAAGAATGATTCAGTGGGGAAAATATATGGAGATAAACAGAAAGCTATTTTTGACCGAGCTTAGCTCGGTCATTCCTGCTAGTTTTTAATTAATAAAAAACCACAAATTTAACAGCTATTTCCACATGGAAAAATGAAATAAATGGTTTGACGAATTTACACAAGTTGGAAATTGCACCTCAAACGTGGAAAACGAGGTGCGTTCGAACTATAGCTAGTTTTATAAATATTTTTTGCACTGCATATTGTACTGAATGTATATTTTAGTGCATTTCAATAAATGCATATCAATTGCATTCTGTTCGAAAGGCTGTAACATCATTAAAATGCAATTGAAATAATTTTTTCCCACTGGCCGTAATGTAACTAAAACTTTTGACTGTCCCTGTAATTAAACTATACATCCGATTTTCATAAAATTTGAAATGACTCGCCAAAATTATGCAACAATTATATATTTAAAATTTCAGACCATTCAGTTGGGTAGTTTTTGCTCTGTTATATGCGGGCGGACGGACAGACAGACGGACTGGCTGAACGGCGACTATAGGTGCTACGTATTTATATAATTACGAACGCACCTAAAAAAGGGAAAATTACATGATAGCTTTTCTACTGCAATATTTCCACGTGCAAAATGAAAATAAAAAGTTTGACGAATTAAAAACAAAAGTGAATGTTACGTCATAATTTTTCTATTTTATGATTTCCATGTATAAAATTATAATTATTTAATTAATTTGATGACTAAAAAAAGGAATATTACGTCATACTGGAAATATAAAGGACGTGGCGATTATATAACATCATATAAGTGTGAAAAAATGCATTGAAGCATGACAAAACTCAATTATGGAAATATTGGCGTATTTTAACATTATTGGTCCAATGATGAATGGAAATTAGTTCATTTATAGCTGTATTATTTGGCGTCTGTTATATAAATTTATACATTTTTATACTTCATTTTCATTTGATTCATGTGTACAACACTTCGGCTGTTTATTTTTTATGTCGTATGTTAAATTTTGAAATTGGTTTTTCAAAACATTCTTAAAATTCCGCGCAACGCCGGGTACTTTAACTAGTTTTCTAATATTAGCTTAAGGGATTATATTTTTGTTTCAGAAAAATTAAAAATATCGAATCAATACATTTCGTTTCAAAACATGCATTCAATATAGCAGTATTAAAATATAGATTTCTGCCGCAAATTGACAGCCAAATACTTATCTACAGCACCTACAAACTTCAAATTTGGTGCGAAGTTGGTTTACACTATAAATCTAAGGAATTAAAAAAATGTGAAAATCGATTAATTACCCACCTGGTGGTGTCAGTTTTTAATTTAACATTACGTCTATTAGGCGGAATTTTAATTTGCCAAAAAAGGCACCAAATGTTGAATCCGAGCTAAAAATGCAGCAACTGATTGTTCGCAAAAATCATGTTTTCAGAAAGCGCATTTAGGTTTTTATTTCGTAAATTTTATTAGAAATATTCAACCTCCTCAAAAATATCTCGATTTATACGTTGTACCTTCCTTAATTTCAATATTGAAAGACGTTATCTTTCTTTAGGTTACCTAAACTTACATTTCCTTTTTTTAAAATAAAAACTTCTTGTTTTAGAACTGAAATAAAAAAACAGTCAAAACTGCACTTCCAATGATCGTAGAAAGAAAACAAAAACAGTTTTGGATAGCTAAATGCACAGTCTTTCATACGAAACAATAAAAATAATATGTTACATCTGCCGAGAATTGGTTATTTAAACGTACTGGAATACTTTAAGCGGTCAGGGAACGTTGAAAATAAGCAAATTTGCTGGAATTAATGAAAAATAACTCTAAAAATCATTTTATCCTGAATATTCCTTTAAAGCTGGTTTCAACTGCTCTGCTCAACAAGCGCAAAACATTTTGACACATTTACAAATTCACTTTTTTTTACACATTTACAAATTCTTTTTTTAACGGAAAGATATAAAATTGAAAAGCCTGACCATGGAAGCAAGTTGGAATCGAACTGTGTTTTCACTTTTTTGATCAATCAATTACTTATTGAGTTACAAGCGATTTTGATCACGTGAAACGGCATCCCCCCCCCCCCTCACTGACTGGATTTTCTTCTTTCGTTCGGAAGTTCCGTTCAAAATGCCAACTTTGACGGTATTTTCTAAAAGATCTATTGCGTTTACAAGAAAACGGAAAAAAACAGTTCGATGGCATAGATTCTAATTAACAACACCTTCTAGTTTCATGTGTTTCCGAACAAAAATTAATTAAAACTTATGTCATAAAGTTGACCCTTTGGATTTGAGAACAGCCTTAACCCCTTCAGAAGCAAAGTACTTCTGCTGCTAAAATGTTAAAATAATTGAATGACACCGGTATTTATGAACAAATTTATATGAAAGTAAGTAAAAGCTTTTCTTCGCTGACATTATACAAAGAAAAATTTAATTCCTAAAATCTGGTGCCAATGGAGCATTTGGAAATTAAATTTAAGTGGTATATATAATATACCGGTGCCCTTCAAGGGGTTTTAATGAATAAGACATGACTCATTTGAAACTAGTCTGATCTGAAGCCGATTAAGATTGAGTAACTATTTTCTTCCTTTAATATTCACCTATTATGAAATACCCAAAGCACTTAATGTCAAGTTTATTTTTCTCCGAACCTTATCAAATTTTCAATGAACAGTTGCGATCTTATTTTTCAAAAACCCGTGTGTTCATTTCGAAAACAGGAAATTTTATAAAAATCAGAACACTCAAATGCGGTAGTGCAATAGAAACTTGAGAAAAACCCTGTTTGCAAACGAAATATGGAGTTAATTCTAGTAAAAAATTTCGGCTATAAGAAAATTTTTTAGTTCCTTTTTTCCTCAGTGTTTCAATTATTTTAAATCACTTGAGAAGAATAAAATTTATTTTTACTTTCAAAATCATCAGAGAAAAAGAATATTTAGTTAATTAAATTTGAAAATCCAGGTGGGGCAATGTCCTTCCTCTGCACTCCCTCCTTGCCAGCGCCCATGCATGAATGATACATAGTGTGGTATAAGCACATAACTTTATTTTTCACTTTCAGTTTAAAAACTCAGGCCCAGCTATAGTAAATTTAATTGGAATATTTAATAGGAAAATTTAATATGGGAATTTAATAGGAATTGTTGTTTCAGAAACAATAAAAATTTCGAATCAATACATTTCGTTTCACAACATGCATTCAGTACAGCAGTATTAAAATATAGATTTCTGCCACAAATTGACACACAAATACTTTGTTGTAGGAAATTAAAATTAAAATTGAATGTGGCTTGATGAATAAAATAGTCACATGTAAACACATTAAAAAGCATTAAGTAAAGCTTATAAATATATTGTAACTTTACAAAAAGTAATGATATCTAACAAAAACATAACTGTGAAAAAAGGGAGCCAAGTTCTGTAAAGACAATGGCAAGAAAAGAAATGATATCTAGGTGGGTGCCAAGTTCAAATAAAATTCAATCAAACTGACCTTCTGAAGTATTATAGCATTTTTTAAATTGTTTAAAAATAAAAATTATTGACAGCATATTAATAATAAATCTAGAACTTGGCTAGTTTCTGATAAATGTTATGCCTATCAATTTCATGTCTTAATAAAATGATGATGTTAATATTAATAACAATGCCATTATTAAAAATAATATAGTTATTATTATAAACAAAAGACTCATGTTAAAGATTTTATAAATCAATAAACACACAGATACATTCCCGCTCGTCTTTGGTTATCACTGTAGCGCCCACCCTTCGTAAACCTCAATGCAAGCATACTAAAAGGCCTGACAAAAAGACAGATACACTTACAATTGTTCTTGGTCATCACTCTAGGGACCCTCTTTAACCCTTTCCGGGTCAAAGAACTTTTATTCGTAAAATGCTGAAATGATTGATTCACACCAGAATTTAAATACAAATTTATTTCAAAATGGGTAAAAGCTTCTTATGTATTTAATAAAATTAAACTTTTTAGTCCTGAATTCTGGTGTCAATGTGGAATTTTGCAGTTAAAATTAGGTGGGATATATTTTATCCCGCCGCCCTTCAAGGGGAAGGAGCTCACTCAAATTAAGGCTTCCAAACATGAAATAACAAGTTTGATATAATAATGTCATTAATAAAAATAAATGACTCGTAGGTAAAAACTTGCCAAGTTCTAGGTTTATTATTAATATGCTATCAATATTTTTTTTTTAAACAATTTTAAAAATGCTATAATACTTCAGTAGGTAAGGTTGAGTGAATTTTATTTGAACTTGGCACCCACTTAGATGTCACTTCTTTTCTTGTCATTGTCTTTACAGAAATTGGCTCCCTTTTTTCGCAGTTATGTTTTCGTTACACATTTTGTTTCTCAAAACACAGAAGGATGCACCGGTCCGCGCCTCACATATAGAAGGACTCCGTCATCTGTCCCGATGACGAAATGCTCTCGGATATGTTCCGGCTGTCTGATTCAAGCACCGCACGATGTCCCACTCCGCGAATTATATCGATGAAGTCCATGACCTACATCCGACAATCACTCAGTTTCGATTTCCCTTCTGCAAACGCTTCATATGAGAAACCCATTTACCTGTTTCGTGTCATTTCACACCCCATCATATCTCCAAGATTTTTCTTCGAATTTTGTTTTGTTGAAAAGGAGAAACTTTTGCCAGATAATGTGTGCATCATTGCTTTTTGTGTTATGTGACACAACAGTATTTGTGACCAAGTATAAAAAAGAAGTGTTATTAGTAAAAAAATTCTCAGCGGTTTCCTACCACGCTAACGTCAAAGAGAAAACAACATGTTGTGATAGTGAATAACGCGTGTGTCAATGTGGCATTGCACCCAACGCAAAGAAAAATGATAATATATAAAACATTGGTTTTTAGCAAAAGTTTTAGTTCTTTCAAAAGTGAAAACAAAATCACCATCTAATCTGCACTTGTTGTAAGTGCACCTGTAAAAATATTGTTTACAAAGCGTACAAAGCAATTAAAAACATACCTAAATATGGGTAAAATAAAAATGCCCTATATTCAGTTTTCTTAAGTGGTGCAAGGAAAAAACAATTCGATAAAGAAGAGGATATGACAGTGTCCCCTCCCCTTTTTCTCCCTGTTACAAGTTGTGATACATCAATTATAAAAATTAATGAAATATTTAATGAAAAGCATTTTTCCAAAAATAAATTTAAATTATTAATTATTTGAATCAACAACTATGAAATAAGTTAGTTTCTTTTAATCTTTATAACTTAAATACTTTATTTAACATATGATGCGAAATTATTCTAGCATTGAATAGGGGAGACCGGGGCTAGTTGGCTACAGGGGTAAGTAAGCGCAGTCCTCATAAATCGTCTGTTTGTGGAATTTATTACGATTTTTCTGTTTTTTGCACTCATAAGTAATTGTTTGTTGCTTCATTCTTTTTCTAATTTCTAACACTTATCTTAATAATTGCGATTTAACTTGTGCAGTTTTTCTTAGTGTATGATTCACTGTACCTACCCCATATGTGATTTACTTGGATTATTTATGTTTAGAGGGTTACGTCTCCCTTTTGTGAAGAAATGTATCATGGAGCTAGTAGGCTCATTGATCACGGGGTAAGTTGGCTCGGCGTCTGGTGTGTGCTGGTAGGTTGAAAGACAACCAACACAGTGAAAAGTGGTTGTAATGCAAGATTTTGGGCACAGGGAGCTTACCCAAACGGAGACACTCGATTTTTTGTTTGTGACAACTGTATCTCTGATGATGATATCGAGTAAGATAGAAGTTACTCAGTGTTAATGTTTTATTCATTATTTTTATGTCTGTATAATTTAGAATTTACAATATATGGCAATAACGCATTTGTTTAAACTTACTTGTAATAATGAAATTCATTTCTCTTAACTGCGTGCCTTATTTGAGTTTCATTTAAATTTTTATAAAGCGTGTGCCAACTTTCCCCATAGGTATAAGCAACTTGGCTTCCGCTAAACATAAACTCCAAGAGCTTCAAACTCAAAACTCCGGGTATTTATAGACAAATGTCTGTTCTTTAACAATGCAGTTAAAGTTTGTTAAAAAACTTAAACAAAAAGTTTATAAAAATCAATAACTAAAAACTGCGCCTACTGGCCCCGGTTTCCCCTACACTATAAACATAGCTGTGAATAAAAAAAAAACAACGAAAAAGGAAGAAAAGTTTGCCTTTTTGTTCATTGAGTGTTTTTGTTGGATCCATGCCATAATATAGCAATTGTCTGTAATCTGACCTTTTTTAAGTTTCATCGAAATTCACAAAAGTAATTATTAGATGCATTACATGTGTTGATATATAGCTATGAATCCAATGCAAAGTAAGTTTTTTTTAACAAAATAAATGAGAGTCTAATAAATTTAATAAAGATTTCAGCTTATTTTAGATTTTTGTATGATTAAGAGGTGCATAGCGTACTTGTTTTAATGAAACTTTTTTCATGATCTTTTATAGACTGTAATAGTATGGTAAATTTAAAATTGATTCAATAGTTATCCTTTTTGGTCTTTAAAATTTTAAGGGTATAGTGTCAAGCTATTTAACCACCCCTCTCATTTATATAGATTTTCAATACCGTTTTATTATTTTCTGATATGTTGCATGCTGTTATGTATTTTCGCAGTATACATTTATTTAGTGCATATCTTTAGTAGCTTAAGAATGATTGCATTTCGTATGATTTAGGAAAACAAAACACACACAAACAAAGATTTTCATTTTCCAGGAAAGCTAATAGTCAAAACTATGAATAGACAATGTAAACATGACCAAATCTTCTAAAGGAAATGTTCAAAAAAGTTCATCTGAACATACTCATTCGGTTGAAAGCAACATACTTGATTCTGAACCAAAATAATACATTTGCCGAATTTCCGGGCCAGAAATGTTTGAGGATACTCTAAAACGGTATTCATATTCTATACCTATGGGTATCAAATCTATATATAATCCAAATACGCCAGTTGACCATCCAAGAATGTGCGAAAAACTAGTTGCGATACACAAACAAATTCAATTTCAGTTCCAAATACTAATTGACAAATATAAATTAGTACATGCTGAACACACTAAAACTTTAGAAACAAAAGAAAATTTACTTATTGTAAACAGAAAAATATTACAATGGATTAATCTTATAACATCAAAAAATAAGCGCACAGGCGTAGATGAAGAAATACAGGTTAAAGACGCAGGTTATAACAACAGAAAATAAAGTCCAATTATGCACCATAAGTGTACACAAAAAAATGTCGAACGGATCTTGATACATGAGATTACAGATTAAAGTAACTATCCAGAAACACAACATACTTCTAAATCATCTCTGGACTATTGTATTCATGATAATAATAAGTCTAATTATTCCGATGATTCAAAAGTGAAAAAAACATATGATTTACCTGGTGCGTGAAGAAATTGGAATTCCAAACATCATAAAAGCCATTAATGACACCTTTAAATGTCCTATTAATTCCATCACCTTTGAAAAAGAATACAGATTAAGGAAGTCAGTCATACATAACGATGTGTTTGAAATCCCTCATAATATAGCATGTTATTTAATTAAAAGCAAATACATAAACATGAGAACTCAGTCTTTTCCAGTTAGACAATTTATTCATGTAATTGGTTGTTTTCGCTGCCAGACCCATAATAATTTTGCTGACTCATGCAGAAATACAAGAATTTGTGCTCGATGTGGAGACTCTCGCGATTCGTTTAACAGTTATAAGACTCCGAGGTGCTTAAACTGTGTAATCAACAACAGAGCAAACATGAATTTTAGTATAGTTCACCACGCAATTTTGAATGGAATGTGGGTCATTGAAATATTATATTAAACATGAACGTAGTATTCTAGATACATTAAATTAAATTGATAGTGAATTTTTTATTTATGCAGATGTATTTGGTTAAGAAATTGTAATGCAGGACCAGTTGACGCAACACTCATTTCATAACCATTAATTTCACATTTTATTTTATACCCATTTTACAATACACTTTCTTGTGTTCATTTCATGTATGCCATCAATTTTTGTAGTCTTACAAAGTACACACTCACGCCAAATATTTTCTTTAAAAAAAATATGATAATTTAAATTTTAAGTTATAATTCTGTCATAGATACCTAGAGATTTATGAACCCCTATTGTTTGGCTACTTCAAAAGCGCCTGGAATGGTCTTGCGATGGTATACATCATTTCAACAGGTACGTTTAGGTACGGGCCGCCAAATATTGTGTCTTGTTCAAGTGATATTTATTTATCTCACTGTATTAACTAACGGTTTCTTAATGCCCGTAGCATACATAGTACACATACACATTTTACATGACTTATTTTAATTTAAGTGACATTATCATTTCTTTCAACATATTACATCAAAATTACACTCTCACAAGTCTCACAAGTTTGGTAAAGTATTTTTACAGTTTTTAATCTTAAGGAAAATGTAAAACAATCGTTGTGATTTTTACTGCTTTATCATAGCCTATAGCCATATTTGTACTATACTATATGGCCAAAGGTGACCGGCCACTTCCAATTTTAGACGTTTTATTAAATATCTAGAAAAATACATGAGGAATTAACCTGAAACTGCAGGTGTTTAAATAGTATAGTAAAAATAATATATTTCCTCGAAGATTTTTTCCCGAAACACCATAGGAGACCGTCAACAAATTGAAAAATAACGAATATCTTTTGGATAACCCTGTAAAAACTAATGTAGCAAAAGCGTTCAAACTCGAGATTATTAATAAATGGCTTATTGTAATATACTGTGTTCATTTTTATGAGGATGGCATGTATACTCGTAGAGAAATTAAGGTTTTTATAAAAACAGTCCCAGATTTCGCTAAGTTTTTTGCTTATAATTTTCAGAGTTCTTAATATAAAAAGAAGTTCTTTTCAGAAAGCATGACAAACAACATTGTACACAATATCCTGCAATTAGAATGAAAAAATAATAAAAATTGGATGCAAAATGAGTAGGTTTACTAAACAATGTTTCACTGCGCATGCGCAAATGCAATCAAAATATAATATACATAATGAATTAGCTAATTATGTAGAGCAACATTTTTGAAAGTCTCAAAATCATAGCTTGAAAATTCTGAAACTTTTCGTGGATATAATAAGCTCGAAATCCGTTGTTTTCAAAAAGAAGCAAAAAGATGAGGGGTTGTATCAAATATCTGTTGATTAGTGCCAAGATAGCGTACACAATATTTCAGGTATTACTACATTTGGATACAACCCCTAATCATTTTGCTTTGTTCTGGGAACAACGGATTTCGAGCTTATTCTATCGACGATAATTTTCAGAATTTTCAAGCTATGATTTTGATACTTTCACAAAAGTTGCTCTATATACTTGGCTAATACATCAGCACATTATATTTTGATTGCATTCGCGTATGCGCAGTGAATCATTTTTTAGTAAACCTGCTCATTTTTTATCCAATTTTTATTATTTTTTAATTCTGATTGCAGAGTATTTTGTACAATGTTGTTTGTCATATTTTCTGAAAAGAACTTTCTTTTATATTAAGAACTCTAAATTATAAGCAAAAAACATGGCGAAATTTTGGACTGTTTTTATAAAATCCTTAATTTCTCTACGAGTATACATGCTATCCTCATAAATGAACACAGTTTATTAAAATAAGCCACTTAATCATAATCTCCAGTTTGAACGTTTTTGCTACTTCAGTTTTTACAAGGTTGTCCAAAATATATTCGTTCTTTTTCAATTTGTTGAAGGTCCCCTATGGGGTTTCGGGAAAAAATCGTCGTGGAAATATATGACCTATACTATACTGTTTACATACCTGGAATTTCAGGTTAATTTCTCATTTTTTTTCTAGATATTTAACAAAACGTCTATAATCGCAAATGGCCGGTCACCTTTGACCGTATAGTGTATGTAACGGTGTCCTCGTTTTTCTTTTCATGTTACAGATTTTCATGTAATGTTTTCCATTTTTTTTACATGTGCGCCGTTGCAGAGCCTATAGGAGATATAGCATTGTCACATCATTATTTTCAGTTTTTATATGTGTCAATAAAGTTTTACAATTCTTTTTTTACTTCTCAATATTGGCATAGTGTTTGTGTGTTCTTATCTGGTGTAGACCATAGGAGTTAACATTAGAAAGACCGAGAATTTTACTCAAATTTTAGAAAAATATTTCACACCAGAATTTTTTATTTTAAATCATTTTCTGATCCATTTAACTAGTTTTTTTTTTATTTGTATCTTTTAATCCAGTTTTATAAAAAAAAATTCTGGTTTGAACCGAGATATATTCATTTGGTAGCAGTCAAATTGACTGCTCGCGGGCTTTCTACTACTAATTTCTGTCGAAATTATATTTGAGTTTTCATCAAACACTATGTACACTACAGGTCAGTGTTACATACATTACAATTCAATCAATGTTGCGAATCAATGTCATCATTTAAGGCTACGAATTAATGCTATTAATCAATGTTACGAATCAATGCTGTCAATAAATGTTACCATTTGAGTTTATAAATCAGTGTTACTATTCAATGATATTAGTCAATGCTGCTAATCAAGGTTACCATATGACCAGTTCGTTTCATTTTTCATTACACATAATGTTTAACATTGACACACCACTCTTACATTACCACCATTTAATAATCTAACAAACTCTTGTATGTACTTGTTGAACCATATTTAATGGATTCATAACATTAGTTATTCACACCGTTATTGGTAAACAGTGGTATTTACTGTTCTATTGCATCGCAATAGGTTGGATATTATTATAATTGTTGGCTAATGATAATAGTTTTTTTGGCATAGACCCTGAAACAATCTTGTGCCTTTTCATTTTTTTATCCTTATTACACACATATATCTCGTTACCTGTAATTTGATTAAAAAATATATAGTAATTGATACATTACACAATTATTTTTCTTCACATTTACCTTTTTGTATACACTTGAAATATAAATTTGTGTGTTGCTGAAACCATCGTAAGGATCAATAAAAATCTTTATAATTACTGATTTAGATTTCGTATGAAATTCTACGTATTACAATCTCTCCTATGTTGGAATTTCAGAAAAATTTTTGCAGCTCTACACCGATCATGGCCCCTAGAACACAAAAACATCCCCAGTAAAAAAAAAATTATCTATCTATCTATCTATGTATCTATCTATGTATCTATCTATCTATATATCTATATATATTGAAAAATCCAAATTCATATAATTTAGTACACGAAAAAACATCTAACAAACTGTAACTAAAACAATAATTAACAAAACCAAGAGTAACTAAGAAAAAACAAAATATGGAGACAAGTGGCCAAGGCTTATGACTTGTACTGCGGGGTTAAACATGTTTTAAGTGCACAACATTCCCCCTCACTTGCCAAGACCAAACAAATAGAAATTGAGAAAATGAAAATCACAAACTAACCCAAAAGCCGTCAAATGAAGTCCGTGAATATCGTCACCGCTAAGCTATTTTCGATAGGAATCACATATCGATAAATCACCCTCATCGAACAATTCCAATGCCTTATTTCGATAGCACTTTTTCTTGATAAAATTGAAAGTTAAATCATTCAGAAAATGTATTGGGTAATTTTGTTTACTGGCGTTTATGTAAAGGTTAAAAATTTCACCAAACAATTTATCAACATTTGAACACAAATTTGCAATACGATTTAATCCATTTAAATATATATTTCTAAAAATTGAAACATGCACGTTGCTATTAAAGTTTAAAATTTTTATTGTGTCAAAATCAAAATAATTTCTTTTATCATAAATACTGTATACTAAAATTCCGTTTTTAATCTCCAAATTAACATCCAAGTAGTTGACACTTCCTTGATCCTCCGAAGCACTCTTCAAATTCAAAGTGTCTGGATAACATTTGAATTGATAAATTTCTTTATTGTTATTCAGCTCACACTCTAAACAGAAATGTCTGAAATTCAGACACTTAAGTGTCTGAAACGCAGTGTTCAATTTTCAGACGTTTTAAAATGTCTGAAAATTTTCAGACACTTCTTGCGTCTGAATTTCAGACACTTAAGTGTCTGAAATGAGAGTGCTCGATTTTCAGACGTTTTGAAATGTCTTAATTTTTTGAGACACTTCTTGCGCCTGAATTTCAGACATTTCAAATGTCTTAATTGCGGCCATCTTTGAACCCTTTTTTTTCACCAACATGAAGCCATCTTTGACCACTTTTCTATCTAAGCCATATATGCAGCCATATTTGACCACATTGAATCATTTTTATAAATGGGAATAATTTGTTATTATAAATCAGAGCTGTTGCAGCGTGGAAAACTGGGATATTTCTCTGCCCCTTGATTCCAGCGTCCCCCAAGTTGGGTATGAAATTTTCATAAAGCTGATATTTTAAATTTGTTTTAACCTTGTGATGATCATAATCAGTATTTTGTAGGTTTAGAATAGGATAATATATATATACACATATATATAGAGATATGTTCACTTAAATATGTATTGATATGATATCATATTTTGTCCTACGGCATCAAAAATGTTATTACTTTTAATGACAACTTCAAATTAATGCTAGGCCAGAGACTTGGTATTAATTCCCCCCCCCCCCACCGCCTTCATATACTGTTACAAAAGAAAAATTAATAAATAAATAAATAAAATGAAAAAATTAACCCTATTCGATGTTGTCAAATACAAATTTGGATAAATATATCCTTTTCTTTAACCATATCATGTTCTAAAAGCACACAATATTTATTAAAATAAATATAAGATCAAAACGAATTTAAAATATCAGCTTTATTGAAATTTCATACCAAATTTGGGGCCCCGTAAACCAAAAGGCTCATAGAAAGAGCCCAGTTGTCCATGCTGCAATCATCTTTGCATGATAACAAATTATTCCCATTTATATAAAATGATTCACTCTTTTTTTCCCAATGGCAACACCGAATTTTGACACCATATTTTAAATCTTCGGCTCAAACTATGCCTAAAAATGAAATTTCTAGTCATTTGAATGGTAAGTTTTTGAATCATAAGCATTCAAAATTTAGAGCTTCTAATGTTAAATTACATTTTCATATTCTTATTAATATCTCCTGAAATTATAATCCTAATGTGATAATTTTGTATGTGGATACAATACTGAAAATCCCAAACATAAAGACATTGAATTTGTAAAATTGCATACCAAATTTGAGGGCCCAAAAATCAATGGGAAGGGGAGGGGGCGGGACCGCGGATCAGTTTCCATGCTCTAATCAGGTCTTGCTTTGAGAAGAAACACTACCCCTCTTTTTATTTTTCTAAATAGAGCTGTCCGCTATTCGGGAGTGACCGGTTATGGGAGTTTTACTGTAATAACGGACATTCTCGAATAGCAGAGACCTATTTAGCGATCACTTTTTTCAATCCACACTTGTAGATTGAAGCAGATTTTGTGTACTTTTTACTATGTATACTGTGTATTTGTATACTCTGGACTGTTTATTTCTACATATGAAAATAAAATCTCTAAATAGCGGGAAAATTCTGCGGTCCTAGGGTGTCTTCTATTGAGAGTTTTTATTAAATATATCTAGTTATAAATATATTTAAAAAAAAGTCAGAAAATGTTTCTTTTCTATCTTTCTTTTTTTTTCTTTTTTTTTTGACAGTATAGGAAATGTGATTCTAATACGTTCCAGTACCAGCGGCTTACATTCATTAGCCCCCCCCCCCCCCCCTTCATACTACTACATATACAGTCACAAAAAATTAAACACATTGACGACTTAATATATATATATATGTGTGTGTGTGTGAACATGTAAATATATGTTTGGATAAATATATCCTTTTCCTTTTACTTCATTCTACTATACAAGTATATGCAATATGATATATAATCAGTACAATAAATTGCTTTGCGAAAATGGATGCATTCTCCGATGATAATAAAAAATAATCCTGTAAAAAATCAGAAAAATTTTGGCAATAAAAGTTGTCAGAAATTTTCTGTGTCTTAAAATTTAAATATGTAATACAGATGAAACACAGGAAATACATATGAATGTAGTTCTTTATATTTTGAAAAAGTTTTCATAGTCTAAAAAAATTCTTTCATCGTGCAAATAAATACTGTAGAAATTTCGAACTTTTTAACAAAGCGTTACTTTACATAGGAACAATTTAAAATATATTTATAAACAGGGATGTAGTGGAGGGTATGCGGCGGTATAAGCCGTATACCTTCTGGATTTTTTTAAGGAACACCGTATACCCTCTGTTTCTCAAAAAAGCTATAGTGTATACACTGTAGGGTATACCATCTTCTTAGAGCGTAGACCCTCTGCATTTTTTACGACTACACCACTGTTTATAAAATATTAAAAATTTCCCGATAACTTCAATTCTGATGCTCTTATAATTATTTTTCAAGTTTTAAGTCCACCATCTGAAACAAAAACGTTCATAGCATTTCCTATACATAAATTTAATTTTGTTACATGAAAACACTAACTTCGAAAATGTAATGTGTAAAAGAATTAAATGATCTGTCATTAAAAATAAAAATTCATATGCGAAACCATGCCAATAATATCTGTAATACAATGGAAGTATTTATTAATATCATTTAATAACTTGATCTTTTTAATTACATTTTGCCATGTGAGCAATTTCTTTTATAATAACTTTTAATTTCAAAACTTATTTTGCCTTAAAAATACATATCTAATTTTTATTTCTGTATTTTTTATAAAAATGCACAAACTTTTGAAAAAAATCCCCAGCAATTTTATGTGAAAAATGCAGTTATACATAGTACATATGAAAGGACTATCTTTTCTAATTTCTGTTCTAAATCTGTAATCACTTTTTAACAATCAATAAATTGATATTAATAAATTTTTCGATTTTCAAATTTTTGTACAAAACTTAAATACAATTTTAAGCAATTAAACAAAGTAAATCATGATTTATTTTTTTTACTTATTTTATAGTAAATCCTTATCTATCTAGAATTTTTTTTAAATAAAATTATCTATTAAAAAGTGGAACATTTTAATTTTATTAGTAATAATCATAAGTTACAATAATTTGTTTGATTTAACTAACATGTATATTTTTTAGAATACATAAATAGGAAAACGCAAAATAATTAAAATTTGCTTTCAATACAAATAATATTATAAAGATTTTTTTAAGTTGGCATTTCCGAATTAAGGGAAAAAAATGTTTTACTAAATAAGCTATTTCAGTTTGAAAATTTGTTTCGCATAAATCCATTTTTACAAACTTTTAATTTAATAACCCCCTCCCCGCCTAAAATGTACATATCTTATTATATAATACAAAAAATTAATCAAAATAAGTGTTTGATTATTTTACAATTTTCATCTAATATTAACCCCTTGAGGGGCGGTGGGATATATTTTATCCCACCTAAGTTTAATCAAGATTCGCACCGGAAACTTTTAAATAAATTTTATTTTTGTAACTTTGATGGAAAAAAGTTGTAAAATTGCTTTTCCATATTTTGAAACTAATTTTTTCAAAGATTCCGGTTTGAATTCAACATTACAGGAATACAGTGGATTGTCCCTCAAGGGGTTAAATATTGAGTTATTATATGTTCTACACAGCAAAAAGACAATTTAATTAAAATTCAGATAAATAAAATGTTGTTTTAACCGTGAAAGAAAGTATTATAAGGAATTAAACATATTGATAAAACCCATTGATTAAATTGATTGAATTATTTTATATATTAATTAAATTTAGTAACAGACCAAAGGAAAAAAAAAAAAGCTTCTCAACCAAAACTGAGTATTTCTTTTTCAGGAAAAGATTCGAGAATTTTGCGATTTTGCTTTATTTTCTATAGAGAAATTATACTAAGCGATTTTTTATGTAATATTTACTGACATTTTTACAGTCTGATTAATAAGTTGTATTCACAAGAAAAATATATAGTGCAGCAACTGCTTTTTTGGACAAAAAATATAACACGAAAAAGGTTGAAAAAGTTGGGTGTCAATGTACACAAGCAATAACTTTTAATGCTTATTTAAACAAATGATGGGATTATTTGATATAAAAAAACAATTTTTTATAAAGCGGAAGCTTTAAGAATTATTAAGCAAGTTAGTTAATTAATCCTGAAAATGATATAAATTTGTTAAAAATCATAAAAACCACTGTAACACTGAAAAATATTTATTGTATATAAAAAGATACAAATATGATAAATACATATATTCTTAAAAAAGTAAATTAAATAATTAATATTACGTAAGTAATATTGCTCAAGAAAAAGTTCTATTTCGAAATAAAAATATATTGTTGTAAATAATAGCATCCTTACCTTTTTAGTTTCCTTAAATCTAATAAAGTAAATCCATTTAATACAAACAGGTAACACAAAAACAAACACACTTTCTTATGTATTTTACTAAATATTCAGAATGATGTTGAAAATTGAAAAACATATAGAAGAAATTTTTTTGTCATTATTCCCACATATTTTTTATAAGAATATAATTTAAATTTACTGCACAGATTAATTCTACTCAACATCTGTTTGCTGATATTTCACAATTATTCTTCAGTCTCTGAAGAACAAATATTAAAATGCCAAAAAATGGCACTTTATAGCTGCGTATAGATCTATGTAGATGATAGAATCACACTATTAAAAAATATATTATTTTTATAACAACATAAAACGCATATTCCACAACTTGAATTCAATCCACTTTGTTATTTCACACGTACTTTCTTATACTACAACCTCTGAAGAACAAATATCGAAATTCTAAAAAATGCATTTTACAGCTGCGTAGGCATATATACCTACTACTCCACAAGTTAAATTCAATCCATTTTGTATCAGCTTATTTTTCATACGTACTTTCTTATACTAGAATCTCTGAGGAACAAATATCGAAATTCCAAAAATTTACTTAATAGCTACGTAGCTGTATATAGATCTATGTAGAATACACAGTCACAATATGCATTTACGGAATTTTACACATAAAAAATCTCGGAAGCCTTTGTTAAACAAGAAAATAACTCACTGAAAGAATATTCCGTTTTAACGCGCCGATCGCCAATGGGCTTCTAACAAACCGAAATACGCGAAGTCATCATTTTAATTTTCTGTGCTGTGGCTTATCCAGCCTGCGGTTTACAAACCGTTATAATGGGCTTGATGAGTAATAAAATTTTTTATCAGCGAGAAGTAGATCATTGAATTAGAAGAAATCAGAAACGTTTTATTTTATCTATTTAGTTATTTTTCTTAACATGCTACATTTATTTGAGTGCAATTTTTGCAGTTTTTCTATTTTCAGACATATAGAAAACATACTTTAAATAAAGATTTTGTAGTAAAACTAGCAAATAACATATTGAATTTTGATGAGGAGGGCGGTGGAGGTACATTGTCCCTCCCTGAAATTTAATTAATTAAATTTTCTTTATGTCTAATCATTTAAAAAATATACTTTTTTGTCTTCCAAATAGCAATATATTAATTAAACGCTAAGAGAAAATGTTGCTAAGAATTTTTCTTCAGAGGAGCCCCCCCTCCCCCCCCCCCCACACACACACACCACCATAAACTTCTTTGTAGAAGACAGTTTTAATTCTGTTCTCCTTTTGGTGTTCATATATTTCAAATGTATCTTAGATGGGGAAGGGAAATTCAGAAAAAAAAATCCCTTTTGAAGAAAAAAAAAAGAAACAGGAGAGAAAAAATCCAGTTTTCCATTGAACGATTAATATTTCTTAATTTTTGAATTTCTTATTATGTTGATATCTTTAAGGCTGTTCTTAACTGCTCTGCTCAACAAGTACAAAACGTTTTTACACATTCACAAATTCATCTTTAACGGAAAGGTATAAAATTGTAAAGACTAGTCATGGAAGCGATTTCGAATTGAACTGTGTTTTCCATTTTTTAATCAATCAATTACCTACTGAGTTATAAGAGATTTTGATCGCGTGACAAACACGTTTTTCGCCCGCTCTTGAGTGCTCTTTCTTCCTTCGCGCGGAAATTTGGCTCAAAACGCCCACTTTGACACTATTTTCTGAAAGATCTAATGCGTTTGCAAAAAAATGAAAAAAACAGCTCAATTACATAGTTTCTGAACAACACCACCAGCTAATGCATTTTCGAACAACAATAAATTAAAACTTGTGTCAGAAAGTTGCCCTTTTGGATTTGAGAACACCCTTAAACATTTTTCACACGAGGAGGAGTTATGACAAAACTTCTTAGTTTAGCTTCGTGTTTACATTCTGCATTTTAGAAAAGCGGATTAGGCAGTGGGATCCAGGCATATCTATCCTAAATTCTTGCTCCTTAATACGTTTCTTTCTGTCCAAACTCATAACTCTTCGCATTTAGGGGAGAGGGCCTTCCTGTGTACGCCTATGATAACAAGTAATTTTTGAAACACTTTATATTATGAAAAGCAAATATTTAATTATTTATTGCGCCAAAAACAACTTAGCCGCAAACCTTACGCGAACTTTTACAATTGTCTCACGATTACTTCTTTTATAAAGTAATACTAAATTAAGTGGATGAAAGAGTATTTTAAACAGCTTTCATCCATTCGGAAATATTTTCTGGTGGTATTGGTATACATATTGCAATACAATAGTACGTACAGTCATCACATATATGATACAATTGTATCGCATTCAGACGCTTAAGTGTCTGAATTTCTAAATGTCTTAATTTCAGACATGTCACTATTATTCAGACATTTTTCTGAGTTCATTTATACCATGATCATAGTAAGACACTTATGTGTCTTAAAATCTATGATGTCTGAAATTTCTCATTCAGACACTTAAGTGTTTGAATTACGTTTTCAGTCACATATGTGTTTGAATTTAAGACGCCTCTATTTGCAGTGCAACCACCAAAACATCATCTATATATCTGTATATCTTTAAGTCTTTTTCCAACAATAAACCGGCTTCATGTGTAAACAGATAAATATCTGCAAGGATGGAGCTACAACTGCTCCCCATTGGAATACCTCTCACTTGTTTGTATATTTGTTTCCCTTCAAACAGATAATTTTCGTAAACAACAAATTGAAATAAATTGGTGAATATTTCAATACTGATATCCTTCTCTTTAGATTTCTTGAAAAAATCCATAACTCTGTACTTCAAATCATCTAAATTTATGTTATTATACAAATCCTCGAAATCATATGTATACAATCCTGTAATGTTTTTCAGCTTTTTAAAACTTTTTATAAGTTCATAGCTATTTTTTATTACTATCGAAGAATATTCATTTATAAACTGATCAAAAATCTTTTGTAATATATTCAACAATTTTTTATTTACACATTCTAGGTAAGAACCAAACCCACAAGTTACAGTTCTAAAAGTAATTGGGTTTTTATGGAATTTTGGAATCATTACAAGATAAGGAAATTCCGCACTATTTTGCTTTGATTCTATTTTTTTATAAAACGCCTTCAGTCTGTTTACAATAACTGTATGTATATATATATATATATATATATATATACAGTCGAACCCGTTAAAGACGCTCACGGTTAATACGCGATCCCGTTTAATACGTGGATTTTTTCCGATCCCTTGAATATCGCGCATAAGGCTAATGCAAAAATATCACGCTTAATACGCGGCACGGTTATTATGAGTGCATGAAGGTTGTGTTTTTGTGAGCTCCAACATGAAGTTATTTTTAAAGGTATTTATTCATTAAGAGTCTCTTATTTCTTAACTAACAACATTCCTGACTGTTATCTCTACATTACATGTTGCTTTTGTTTGAATATTTAATGAATTTTCCTATTAAGAGGACTTTAAAAAAATTTTGCTCAGTAAATGGCGTTACGCCGCTAAATTTTTATCTTTCAGTTATTAATTTCTCTTATGATTAACTATATGGTTATTTTTATTAATTATTCTTAATAAATGTTATAGATACTAACTTCCAGTTCTGTAATAATTTTTCATTTTAGATGCTTAGTTATTAAGTAATTGAAGTTTACATTTTTCCATTTTGAATTTGCTGTGCGTAGCTCATATTTGCATTGCCATCTTGTCCTCATGTATTTGTGTTGTGGTGTTGAGTAGTTCTCTTGCTTCTGAGCTGCTGATAATTTTTATTATTTGTGACTTGATTTGCATTGTGCATTTTAGTATTGTGTTCAGCCATTTTGAGTTGCTTTTGTGTTTTGGGTTGCTGCTTGTTTGAAGTCATTAATTGTTACTTGTCATTTTTCTAGAGTACCCTGCCTTAGTTGAGTTCATTAACTGTTTATAATAGCTGTCATAGTTACTTTATTGCCCTATTTTAGAGTACTCTGTCTTAGATGAGTTATTAGCTTTGTTTATGTGGGTTGTCATATTAATTCTTATCGTTTAGTTAATGGAATAGTTGCTCTTTCAGTGTTTTAGTTAGGACCTGGTTGCTATGGTTACTTGTTGAGTTCAATTGCTTACTTTGGGAGGTGCTTTTATGCAATTGTGCTGGTCAGGTGTGATTGGTGTTTTCTGTGGGTGCTAGGCGAGAATCTAACGTTTAGATTGGTTGACTTGGTAGCCGGTGTGTTGTGAAGTGTTGTGGTGGTTGACATCATTATCCGGCGGATGGTCATCCATTTATCCGGCGTGTGTGTAGACTAGTTTTTGTTTGGTATTTGGGTCGAGCTGTCGTGCTGTTCAGTGTGTTCATTGTCTTTTCTTTTTCCACCTCGGTTGAGGCTCTTATATATGTTGAAAGCATATTCTGACGGTAATCAGCTACTTTAGCACTGACGGTGATTTTGTTGGTTTTGCTGGTAGAGGGTCTTTGGTTAGATTATTTTGACTTTTTGATTATTTTATTGATTGGTTTTGTCATAGTCGGCTCGGGTGTATGATTTCGGTTATTTGGGTCATTTCTATCGCTTATTGGATTCATGTCGAAGAGTGAGTTGGAGGCGATGAAAGAGGTGGACGAATGGCTAAAGGAAGTCAAGGAAGAGAGTTATCAGGAAACGGTGGTTAAATTGAACGCTAAGTTGTATGAATGGATTGATAGTAAAAGAGTGAAGGGAGATAAGATCTCGAATGTAGTTACTATTGTAATAAAGAAAATCCAGGACTATATTTTGCTGAAATCAATTTTTGTTGTAAAGGAAGTTGTTGAATTAAGCACTAAAGTTACTGAAATACAGAATTATACGAAAGCTCTGGATGACATTGCAGGCAAGATTTCCCACACCTCGGTGAGCTCGGCGGTGGTGGTAGGGACAGTGGAGGGAGCCAAGACGCGTCAGCGCAGGGAAGAACACGCTGTCTTGATATCCTCGGTCGAGCCATCGATGGATGAGGAGGAAATTAAGAGGGTTATTAAAAGTAGTTGTAAATCTAACAAGGATCTTCCGTTGCCAGGAGATGTAGTGATGACTAAGAATAGACAGGTGTTTCTAAAGATGAATTCAAGGGGCGTTTCCGAACTGATCTCTTCGGCTTTGAAGGAGGTTGATGAACTGAGGGGCAAGATTAAAATAAATGTTCCAAAGAGGAGGAGAGAGCGTATGCTGGTCTTAATTCTTGACTCGGACATATCAGAGGACACCGTTAGAGATTCCTTGGAATCTACTGTTTCGGATATTCTGTGTAACGATGGTTTATACAAAGGATTGGCAAAAGAGTTGAGTAGTCATAAATTTGATGCCCAGGCTAAAGACATTTTACAGGAACTATATAGAGACACCAAACTGGAAGTCCACATGATAAAATGTATTAAAACAAGAAAAGGAAAGATAAACTGGTTGATTGATGTCTATAAGGGCTGCCGGGATTATCTGATCCAGTGAAAAAGAATATGCGTGGATTTCGAGAGGTACCGGGTGGTGGACTTTGTTGCCATCACACGGTGCTTCAACTGTCAGGCTTTCGGCCATTATGCGAGCTCATGCAAGGGTGAAAAACATTGTTCTAAATGTTCCGGGCGTTCATGCACTCAAGGACTGCAGAAAATCGGAGGTGATCTGCAGTAATTGCTATTTTATAGATGCTACTGGGGATTGTTCGCATGGGGCGGACAGTCCGGACTGTCCAGTCTACAAGGCATATCGCCTCTCTCTGCCTCCTGATCGTAGGAGGCAAGAGGGAATTCCTTTCATTTGGAGGAAAGCGATTTCAAAAAATTTTGGTATAATTTTATCAAGCATGACCCCCAGACCCCAAAACCACCCTCCGTTCCAATGTTGATATATATATATATGTATATATATATATATATATATATATATATATATATATTTGTATATATATTTATATTTTATTTTATTTTCTGTTGATGATTACTATACTTTATGTTTATATATATATATATATATATATATATATATATATATATATATATATCCATACATATATATACATATATATATATATATATCTGATCTTTGTCACACTGCAACTCTCGTATTTATGAACCGATTTGGATGAAACTCGGTGTGTGTACATAGTACATACCAATGTCTTGACCGAGTTCGTTGGCCAACTTCATCCGCCATCTTGTTTCAAAATGGCGGCCATTTAAAAATTTTTAAAAAATTTTAAATTTAAAATGTGGTACCAAAAAATTTAAAATTGAAAAATAACTTTTTCTTATGTGTTTGACCTTGATACAAAGATTCCGGAGCAGTTTTTGTTTCGTTTATATCTTACAAAATGGCTGAGTTATAGCACTTTGAATTACTACCGTGGCTGACATTTTGAAACTTCCTGATTTTTATCACGCGAAAACAGGCGTATTCATGAACCGATATGGATGTTCCTTTGTGTGTACAAAGTACATACCAATGTCTTGACCGAGTTCGTTGGCCAGCTTTATCCGTCATCTTGTTTCAAAATGGCGGCCATTAAAAAAATTTAATTTAAAATTTAACCGCTTAATTCCGGCTCCCGTCATATTCTCGAGCTGTGTCTTTTACTCAGATTGTTTGATTCCTACCAGTTTTATAAAATAGTGTAATTGTCTTTATTTTAGTATCGCTTTACCTGCCATTAAATAAGTTGAATATTTCTATTTCAAAAAAGTGGTGCGAATAAGCAATTTGAATGTTTTTAACCGTAATTTAATTCGAGCGTTCGGGGTTAAAATGAGGTATCAAAAAATTGGAAAATATAAAAGATTTATTTCTTATGTGTTTGACCTTAATACAAAGATTCCGGAACAGTTTTTGTTTCGTCTATATCTAAAACAAGTTGGAAATTGCACGTCAAACGTGGCAAATGAGGTACGTTCGTACTGTAACTAGTTTTATAATTATTTTTTGCACCCCATATTGTACTGAATGTATAATTTTTTGCACTTCATAAAGTGCATAGTCTAATACATCATTAAAATGCACTTCCAATAATTTTTTCCCATTCCCGTAATGTAACGGAACACTTTTGACTGTCCCTGTAATTAAACTATACATCCGATTTTCCTAAAATTTGAAATAGCTCAACAAAATTTTGCAACAACTATATCTTTAAAATTTCAGACTATTCGGAAGGCTATAATATCATTAAAATGCACTTGCAATAATTTTTCCCATTGGCCGTAATGTAAAAAAAACTTTTGACTGTCCCTGTAATTAAACTATACATCCGATTTTCCTAAAATTTGAAATGGCTCGACAAAATTTTGCAACTATTATATCTTTAAAATTTCAGATCATTCGGAAGGCTCTAATATCATTAAAATGCACTTGCAATAATTTTTCCCATTGGCCGTAATGTAAAGAAAAATTTTGACTGTCCCTGTAATTAAACTATACATCCGATTTTCATAAAATTTGAAATGGCTCGACAAAATTTTGCAACAATCATATATTTGAAATTTCAGACCATTCGGTTGGGTAGTTTTTGCTCTGTTAAATGCGGACAGACGGACGGACAGACGGACGGACAGACGGACAGACAGGCGGACAGACGGACGGACAGGCGGACGGACTGAACGACGACTATAGGTGCTACGTATTTATATAATTAAGAACGCACCTAAAAATGGCTGAGTTATAGCATTTTGAATTTCTATTGTGGCTGACATTTTGAAACGGCCTGATTTTGTCACGCGATAACAGGCGTATTTATGAACCGATTTGGATGTAACTCGGTGTGTACATAGTACATACCAATGTCTCGACTGAGTTCGTAGGCAAGCTTCATTCGCCATCTTGTTTCAAAATGGAACCTTAAAAAATTTTAATTTAAAATTTAAAATGAGGTATAAAAAAATTTGAAAATTAAAAAAGGTTTTTTTATGTGATTGACCTTCATACAAAGATTCAGGGGCAGTTTTTGTTTCGTCTATATCTTAAAAAATGATTGAGTTATAGCACTTTGAATTTCTAGCATGGCTGACATTTTGAAACGATCTGATATTTGTCACGCGATAACACACGTATTTATTAACCTATTTGGATGTAAGAAGGCATGTGGATAGCATATAGCAATGTCTTGACCGAGTTCACTTGCTAGCTCCATACGCCATCTTGTTTCAAAATGGCGCCATTAAATTAAAAAAACTATTTATTTAAAGTGAGGTGCAAAAAAATTAGAAATTGAAAAAGTTTTCTTTCTTAAGTATTTGACTTTGATATAAGGATTCCGGGGCATTTTTTGTTTTGTCTTTATCTTAAAAAATGGCTCAGATATAGCAGTTTGAATTTCTTTATGTGGGTGACATTTTGAAAAATCTGATTTTTTGCCTGCGACAGCTCTCGTATATATCAACCGATTCCGATGTGGGTGAGCATGTGCACAGGAATTACTAAGGTCTTGACCAAGTTCACTGATTAGCCTCATCCACCATGTTGTCTTAAAAGGGCAGGCACTTCAAGATATCGCCGAATTTGGAAACCAAATATAAGTTACTTTAAATAAAATCAGCTTGGATAAAGCTGACTAATTTCACGAAATTCTCATTCATAATGATTTAGTATTGATAAAAATTAATATTGAATCTTCTATAAGCGGTTTCCACTCTATTGAGCTTCGTATGTTTGAATAATATAAGCTAGCATTTTAAAAATATGGAATATGAAAACTACCTCTTCCTCCCGGCACTGGCCGGAAGACTTTTGGATGTTGCAAAACATCCAAAAATTAAGTATGGGTCTTTGAATGTGATCCGAAACCAAAAATGGTAAAAAGACAACAAGTAATGAAAAAAATAATGTACTCTAAAAATGACGTTTTCAAAACTGAGCAAAAAATACTTGCTCAGTTCTATTTTTTGCTCAGTTTTGAAAATGTGGTTTTTAGAGTGTACGCAACATGGTACATAGCTAACCCCAATTTTAGGATAACGTATTGAAATTAAGTATGTGCATACAGTAAAAATAGGGATAAATATTTCGAAACAACAAAATTAATGAAATTACCTCCAAAATTTCAATGAAATCTTGCAAATTCCACCTGTGAAGTCTTTCTTTTACCAAGTCATGCATTCTTCGGTTTCGAAGGCTAAAAAGAAAACTTTACGCTTCTGCGATTACATTAGGAAGGCTTTTGAGCGTTCTCCCGCGATTACGATAAAAATGTAGTTCGCCACATTTCATTAAATAAAATATTATTGAAAAGAGTGTTTCGTTCCAAATCATAACATATGAAATAATATGAATAAATGCAACTACACTGGTGAAATTTACTATATTTAACGAATATAATGTAATTTGTTTGAAACTGAGTATTTCCCGTATTTCACAATTGAAAGCATTGGGTCGTCATATTTGAAACGAAACGTTTCATAACAAAATGAAAACGTCGATTTGCTCAGATTTGAAAGCGTCATTTTTCTTAGAGTATGCCGTGAAGAGCAAGTCTTCTTCAGATCGTCACAAGTACAGGTCTGGTAAAAGTCATTAAGCTAGAGGGAGAGAAGACAGTTACATCTAACTGGTACATCACTAAGTGTCTGCCAGAAATTCTTCAAGGGGGAATGTTAGGGGACTCATGCTTCATGACACATGATGTTTTATTCTTGAGTGCGTGCATGCTCATATTTGAGTATGCCCGTGTTTTCAGAAATGAGTATATACGATTTTCAAACTTGAGTAATTTTGATTCGGAGCCATTTTGACTTGGCGACATACTCAGATTTGAGTATATTTTGTTCCGTTTTGAAAATGTCGTTTTTAGAGTGTACGCAACATGGTACATAGTGTGGTATAGAAATCTATACACACAGCTTGTTATACAATTAAAATATTTATACAAAACAGAACAATCTATTATTATTCAAGAGCAAATAATAAATGGTATTTTGACAAATATTTCTTTATAAAATAAATAAAGTAAATTAATTTCAAAAAAATTTAATGGTGCAAATACCAGGTGTTATAAATTTGTATTTAGGATTTAAATTTAACATTTATAGTAATTGATTAGAAAATATTGAATATTATATTAAAAAATAAAATAAATATAAATAAATAATTAAATAAATAAAAAAACTTATCTTGCATCTTTTTTCCTTTCTTACTAACAAGAATTATTTTTCACATATTGGGTATAAAAACATGAAATCAAATAATTTGAATTATTCCTACAGAAATAAAAATAAATATATATATGAAAGACAAGTAGGATGATAATATATATATGTAAAAAAAGACTAGTTTAGCTCACAGCACATAATGTAGTAAGAGCATTTACTACAGTGTTTATTATAATGAATATTTATGGAAAAGAAAAATATTGGTAAAAAAATTTATATTGTGATTTATTTATGTGTATACATGCAGAATATTCAGTGATTATTTCAAAAAAGTTGTATGCGAGAATATTTTACAAATTAGTATGATTTTTGAAAATAGAGATAGAAAATTTATATATTTAAAAATTGAAAAAATAATAATTTGCAGTGTAGGAAATTTCTGAGAAACTAGAATTGAAGCAAAACAAATTATTCTATTATATATTTTGGGAATTGCAGTCGCTAGAAATTTAAAGCATAAACTTTAAATCATGACAGGCGGCAAGAGGAGGCAAACTTCTCCCGAAAGGGAAACATTTACAATAGGAGTAGATACTTTAATAAATTCTCTACAAAATTTTGAAGATAAACCGGATCAAGAAGTGACACAATTTTTTGACGAATTTGAAGAATTAGCCGCTGCTGCACAATTTCCCGATGATATAATATTAGTACTTGCAAAATCAAAATTTAAAGGGCAAGCAAGGGAAATTATGAAAAATACAACAGAACTTCATAAGGCAAACGACTACAAAACATTCAAAGAAAATTCAATAAAACAGTTTCAAAATGAAAAATCTTTCGCAAAAGCGCAATTACAGTTCATTAACGCGAAACAAACAGCCAATCAAACGATTGAGGAATTTACAAAAAAATTCAATATTGAGGCACAAAAATATCTAGCTTTATCGGGTCACGAAAAAAAATGGAGCTAAAAAACTGCTTGAAACGATGAAATTAACAAAATACCTTGAGGCGTTAAGACCAGATATTTCTTTTGAATTAAAAAAAGATCCTCCAACAAAATTCGAAGATGCAGTCAAAAGGGCAAAAAACATTGATATAGCAATAAATAGTAAATGTGCAGGGGAAGTGAATAATTTAACGCAAACGAGCGAAAACAAATTATATGCAGCATTAATAAACATGTCACAAGATCAGAAGGCAGAAATTAAAGAATTGAAAGAAAAGATAAATAATTTAAAACTTGACACACAAGAAACAGAACAAAATAAGGTTGAAATAAATCACATTACGCAACAATTTTGTCACATATGTAACAAACCAAACCACTTAACGCAAAATTGTTACTTTAACAAAAAAAGTGCACATTTTATTAAACCTAGAGGAGCGCAACAGAACAGAGTTAGGCCAAGATTTCAGAGAAATTATTATCAAAATTACAATTATGGGAATTTTCAATGACTCCCACAGAACTACACGCCTAATTTCCAAACACCACAAACATTCAATTCTTTCAGACCACAGTACAACCAATATAGACCTAATTATAATTATAATGAGATGCCCAATTATCCAACTGGATATCAACAACAAATAGGAACTAATGGAATGTATCAGGGAAATTATAATATGCAAAACACTGTCCCGATACAAAATACTGATTTTGCACAAGGGCAAAATCCACAAATAGAATATACAGGGCAACATCAAGTTGGCACAAATATGCAAAATAGTCAAAGTAATGGTTATCAAAATAATAATAAAAATATTGAAACACATCCCACAGTAACTTTCCAAAGAGAAATCAATAACAGAAGGGGAAGACAGAATAACGGAGGTAGAAGAGGACACAATCATTTAAACCGGTAAAGGGATCTGAAAATCTAGCAAAAAGGCGGACCCACATATCCCATGTTTTAGAGAAAAAACAGGGTTATAATATAAAAACAAAATTTAACAAAAAATTGAAAAAAAAGAAACATGAACATGAGAAAAAAAGTGATTGAGGCTAAGGAAAATCAAAATTCAAAGGTTAAAGAAAAATTGATAGCAAGTTGCAACTCAGGAAGGAACAATGAATTACCAATATGGAATTTAAAGGAACTAATTATACCCAGTTTAGTGGATAGCGGAGCAAGTATTAGCTTATTGTCACCAGGAATTTTTGAAAAAATAAAACAGACAGATATAAAAATTAAATATTTAGCCAGTTCAGTTAAAATTACAACTTTGTCAAACAGAACGATTCCGTTCAAAAACTGCGTAAAATTTAAATTTAGAAATGAGAATAATTTCCTAAACGGGACATTTTATGTCACAAAAGAAGAATTTGACCGCGATTACAAGATTATTTTAGGATATGATTTTTTAAAATGTAACAAAATAATTGTGGACTTGGAAAACAACATTTTAAAATTTAACAGCACTATTATAAAATTAAATTCCAATGAAAATCAATTTACAGAAGCTAACAGGATTAAAGAAACACAACAAAACGACAATTTTCAAACTGTACCTAAGCAAATTAATTCTAATGATAATTATAATTCAAAAAATAACATAAGAGCATTCGTAGAAAACAAAATTACTCCAAGACCTAAAGAATCGAAATTAGTAAATTTAATTTTCGACGGAGTTTTAGAAAAAGACCAACAATTCCTTTTTCAACCCAAATACAATAATAAAAAATTAGCAATTCAGAATACTGTTCATAAAAATAAAGAATCTGATAATAATTCATTTCAAATTATAGCACAGAATCTCTCCAAGAAGTAATTAAAATTATGTAAGGATCAAGAAATGGGGAAGATTACAACTGATTTTTCTATTAAAGAACAAAATGAAACAAATACTGACAGTATTTATGAAGTTAACAATTTAAATATAACACAAATTAGAGAATTGCGAAGAAAGGAACTGTCAAAAGAAGATTTCAAAGTAGATCATTTACCACCGAAGGTGCAAAAGGAAGTTTTGGATATTGTAATGAGACATGCGACAGCGTTCAGTAAATCTTATAAAACGTTAGGAGCGACGGATGTAATTAAACCTAATTTTAAATTACAACATAGTTTTCCAATTCAAACCAAACCTTTTAAATTATCACATGAAATAAAGGAAAGTGTGGAGAAAGAAATTAAGGACCTATTAGAGGCCGGTATTATAGAACCTACGAATTCTAGCTACGCATTTCCAGTAATTTTTGTAAAAAAAGAACTCAACGTTAAAAACTAAAGATTCCAAATTAATTAAGGTAAGGCTAGCTTTGGATTTTAGATCTCTTAATGATATATTAGAAAGCGATCCATATCCTGTGCCAAATACAAAAAAATTTTACAAGGCATGGCAGGAAAGAAAATATACACGGTGTTAGATCTACACTCAGCGTTTTTCCAAATCAAGCTAAGATAGAAAGACAAGCATAAACTAGCATTTATAACGGAGAATAATCATTATCAAATAACGAGGCTAGCTTTCGGATTAAAGGTATCGACTAATTTGTTCCCTCGTTTAATGTACATACTCCTAAGTGACTTAAAAGAAAAATATAACATCGAATATTTCATCGATGATATTTTACTCGGTGCACAAAATATTCAACAAATGTATGAAATACTTGAAGAAGTACTAACAAGATTGGATAAATTCAATTTCACTATTGAACCTACAAAATTAAAACTGTACATGCCGGAAATTGAATTTTTGGGGTACAAAATTAGCGAAAAGGGACATGCACCCTCAGAAAAAAATATAAAGAAAATTACTAATTTTGTAAGACCCACATCTCAAAAAATGGTGAGAGCATTCATAGGTCTATGCACATATTTTAAATCAACCATACAAAATTATGCCGAAATTATTGCACCACTGACAGATCTTACGAGAAGTAACAAGAAATTCAGGTGGAATGAAAGCTCATAACAGTCATTTGAAAAATACAACAAATAATAATGACACAACCTACAATTCACCCACCAGATTACACAAAAACATTCTATGTAATCACAGATGGATACAAAATCGCAACATCACGTACATTGGCACAAAAGCAAGGCGTTAAAATGATACCAATTGAATTTACAGGAAGAAAGTTAAGCGATTCAGAAAAAAAATATCCAAGTTTGCAAATTGAGCTATTAGCTATCTATGAAACCATTATGTACTTTAAAAATATTTTAATAGGAAAAAAAATTATTTTGCTGACAGATTCAAAAGCCCTAACATATCATTTACAACTAGAAAAACAGCCTAAGATTGTCGCAAGATGGTTACTTAAACTCCAAGACTACGACTATGAGATATCTCACATTTCTGGAAATAACAATCCAGCTGATTTTAATTCTTGTTTTATAAACACCTTAACAATTGCAGATAATTTATATAAACACCTTTTCACGGTGAAAAAAATTTAACCGAGGATAATATAAAAAAAGAACAGATGAAAGACCCTAAACTAAAAGAAATTGTAGAAGCTTTACAGCAACAAAAAAGCAAAAAATTACGACAAGTACAATTTAAATAAAAATGGAATTCTAATTTTAAAAAACGCACAAAATTCCAGTAATGATGACTTATACATTGCACCACAAAGTTTGAAAGAAGACATTTTAAACAGCGCACATGTACCACATTTTGCTTTTCTAAAAACTTATGGAATAATAAAAGAAAGATTTTTCTGGTATAGAATGTATCAGGAGATAAAAACATTCTGCATGAAATGTATAACATGCAATACTTTTAAACAACATAAGACGATGAAAGTACCATTGAAAAAAATGGATAAAAATTATTCAGCAAGTGAGAAATTAACAATCGATATCATCGGACCTTTGGTTGTATCATTAAATAGAAACAAATATATACTAACGGTGATAGATACAGCTACACGTTTCCTACAGGCATTCCCACTGAGATCGACAGACACTAAGGTCATAATTAACGCTTTGAATCAATATTTTAGTGCTTACGGATTAGCACGATATATTGCAAGCGATAATGGACCGTATTTTAGGTCAAAAGATTTCAGATTACATGCAGAATCTAAATATCGAGCTAATAAGGTCAAGTGTCTATAATCCACAGACGCAAGGAATTGTTGAACGGGCCCATAAGGATTTAAAAAATTCTATAGCATCTATGTGTGCGAAAACATACAAATGGGATGTAAAACTTCCATATTCCGTGCTTATGCATAATTCAACTAAACACAGAATCACTAATTTCACACCAAGCATGTTATTTTTTGCGAGGGAAATAAAAACACCTTTTATGAATTTTACAGAGCATAAAATGGATTCTTACAGCACCTATGTGCAAAGTAAGTTATCGCACATGCATGAAATCAGGAGACAAGTTCTCATAAATCAACAAAAGGCGGATGAGGACGTGAACAAAAATTCAAAAGTTAAACACAAACAATTAAACGTAGGAGACGAAGTATACTTAAAATTGCTAATTAAACCCAAAGCTTTAAACCAAAAATTCTCAGGACCATATTATGTTGAAAGAATTTTCCGCAACGACAATTACTTAATTAAAAATAGGGACAAACCAGAGTTGAAACCAGTTACTATTCACGTTTCAAAATTATTTGCGCCCAACATTGCAAACAAAAAATAATTAAAAAACACGTATTCATAAAGTAATACAATATGCCGCAAAAAAATGAAATCAGTGCAAACTGATAAAACAAAAAACATAGTAAAACATACAAAAATTTTTTTCAACGGCAACACGAAATTGTAATTATAAAATAATTATACTTATATATTTATATCATATTATTTATTAAATATAGTAAATATTGAAAAATTACAATGGACGAAGACGAAAAATTCGAAATTTTAAAGTAAAATATACGGAGAATAAACAGGAAAATTAAAATTTATTTTTTTTGTTGTAGAAATTTTATAGAAAATAACGTTGTTGGCATTAAAAATAATTTGATAAAAATACGAAAAGGCATAAAAATGCGTTTAAAATTCGGCTTCCCTCAAAGCAAAATAAAATTCAACAAAAGTGGTACGAATAATGACCAAAATATTTAAAGATAAAATATATATTGCGCAAAATTACGCACCCATAAAAGGAAGTCATTTAAAAAGTATTAACTCAAGTAAATTAAAAAGTAAATAATTAAAATAAATAAAATAATATCATATTTTGACACAGATATAGGAAGAAATCTTTCAAAAAAGTAAAAATAAAATATTTTTCATACATTTTCCTACAAAAACAAATAAATAAAATATACACAAACAGAATTTTATTATATGACATACAAGCAAACATTATATAAACCTCATTTTACTAAAATAAACAAGCAAAATGTAATTTGGGAATATATTGACAGCAAGAAAATGCGTGCAGAACAGGCGCTAAGTACAACCGCGTCCCCAAAAGAGGAAAGGTGCGGAAGATGAAATACCGCTTAGAGAAAAACGTGAAAGAATAACCCGTTTCCCACATCCCATTATAGTAAGTCAGCTGAGTAACCCCTACCTCCATTTTTTTCCTCTTCTGCTTACCAAAGGAATGACTCCAAGGTAAACTAGTTCCTATAGCAACGGAAGAATGGACTGGAGAAAATGGGAAAGAGAAACAAGTGCTTCATTCAAAACTGGTTTGGGATGAAACCGGTTTACTAGCAACTGCAAGGGAAAAGCAAAGGCAGCTTATACTAGCAGAAATGACTACGATACCCTTCACCAAACCGGTTAGGGACACGAATGGATATTCACAGGGACAGATTGCTACAAGGGAATAAAAATAAATAAGAAAATAAATGATTTTCTCACCAACCCAGTATCGGAGCGGAGTTCCTGTAGACATCGTACTGGCTGCGGAGTAGGATTTGGCATCCAGCATTTTTTCTCACGGGCGAGTACGATTGGATCTTTTCATAGAGGACAATCTTTTATGACGCACAAAAGATGGTGTAGTTACGTACACGGTATTTGAGTAGGCAACACAGCTAAATAATTGAATGACAAAATTAATATTGAATTACATATTAATTACAATGGCTAGAAAAGAAATATTTTCAGTGAGTACACATTATTTATAACACATAAGAAATGATGATTAACCTGGAATATAGAAAAAAAAAGAAAAATTTTTCATAAAACATAAAAAAAATGAAAAACAGGTTAAAAATTTTTGTTTTGTTTACCCTTCAAAATGGTTTTGATGTATTTTAAAACATGTTGACAAATATTTTTATAGCTAATGGTACACAAAGGACATACTTACTTCAAAGAGACTGAAATGAAAAAATATATTAAAACGACATATTTATAAAAAAAAAGGAAAATTGAAAAATTTTGTTGTACAAGAAATATAAAAAACGGTTCCTTTGGAGATAAATAAGTAGTAATTAGCAACATTGGGATGGATAATGTATTTCTGTTATACATATTTTTAAAATATTCCCAAAACGTTTTGACTTTGACACGTTAAAATAAAACATTAGGAAACACACATGGACATAAAATATGCAATAATATAAAATTTCAACGTCACGTACACACTTTTAAACATGGCATTTATTTCGATTACCATACTTTATGATACAAAATGGATTAAATTGTATATAAAATTTATGCAACACTTTGTATTATATACCCACCACGAGATGAGACTTGGGAAACTACCTCTTTTAGATGAGTCTATTTTACGGAAGGTGTGCAAGGCCATACTGGAGAAGGAAAATGACCCCGCTGTTTCAGTTTGACCATTCCCCACTAAGAGCTAGGGGTTGCAATGAAATAATTTTCGCGCCAATAACTTGCTCATTCCTTGACATAAACCTGTTGTCCCTCTCTCGATTAGCTGTGTTTTATTGTCTCTTTCTGTCATTTAGTTTATCTTGCCATTTTTAAACTTTTTTTTTTCAAAACAATTTTTAAATATTAAACATGTCCTCAAAAGGGAAAACAATTCATTCTAAAAAATACGGTCTGGGCTATGGATTTTAGATGCATCTATTTTTTAATATTTCCCTTCGTAGATTCTTTTTTCTGTCCATAGAGCAAAAAATAAACGTAGAAAAGATCAAAACAGGCGTTTTGAACAGAATTTTCGGACGTGACAGCATAGAAATAAAGAAAAAAGAAATACTGCCATTCTGAAACAGCAAGTCGCTTATAATTTTACACCAGGAGCTTCCACCCCCCCCCCCACCCCCTCCTATTTTAAAGTGCATTTCCTAATTTAACTTATTTCATATAGATATTCTTCATTTTAAAAAATGCGGTCTGGGCTACGGATTTTAGATGCATCTATTTTCTAATATTTCCCTTCGTAGGTTTTTTTTTCTGTCCATAGATCAAAAAATAAACGTAGAAAAGATCAAAACGGGCGTTTTGAACAGAATTTTCGGACGTGACAGCACAGAAATAAAGAAAAAAAAATACTCCCATTCTGAAACAGCAAGTCTCTTATAATTTTACACCAGGAGCTGCCCCCCCCCTACTTTTTTAAAGTGCATTTCCTAATTTAACTTATTTCATATATATATTCTTCATTTTAAAAAATGCGGTCTGGGCTACGGATTTTAGATGCATCTATTTTCTAATATTTCCCTTCGTAGATTTTTTTTCTGTCCATAGAGCAAAAAATAAACGGAGAAAAGATCAAAACAGACGTTTTGAACAGAATTTTCGGACGTGACAGCACAGAAATAAAGAAAAAAAAATACTGCCATTCTGAAACAGCAAGTCGCTTATAATTTTACACCAGGTGCTACCCCCCCCCCCCTTTTTTTAAGTGCATTTCTTAATTTAACTTATTTCATATGTATATTCTTCATTTTAAAAAATGCGGTCTGGGCTACGGATTTTAGATGCATCTATTTTTTAATATATTTCCCTTCGTAGATATTTTTTTTCTGTCCATAGAGCAAAAAATAAACGTAGAAAAGATCAAAACAGGCGTTTTGAACAGAATTTTCGGACGTGACAGCATAGAAATAAAGAAAAAAGAAATACTGCCATTCTGAAACAGCAAGTCGCTTATAATTTTACACCAGGAGCTTCCACCCCCCCCCTCCTTTTTTAAAGTGCATTTCCTAATTTAACTTATTTCATATAGATATTCTTCATTTTAAAAAATGCGGTCTGGGCTACGGATTTTAGATGCATCTATTTTCTAATATTTCCCTTCGTAGATTTTTTTTCTGTCCATAGATCAAAAAATAAACGTAGAAAAGATCAAAACGGGTGTTTTGAACAGAATTTTCGGACGTGACAGCACAGAAATAAAGAAAAAAAAATACTCCCATTCTGAAACAGCAAGTCGCTTATAATTTTACACCAGGAGCTCCCCCCCCCCTCCTTTTTTAAAGTGCATTTCCTAATTTAACTTATTTCATATATATATTCTTCATTTTAAAAAATGCGGTCTGGGCTACGGATTTTAGATGCATCTATTTTCTAATATTTCCCTTCGTAGATTTTTTTTTCTGTCCATAGAGCAAAAAATAAACGTAGAAAAGATCAAAACAGGCGTTTTGAACAGAATTTTCGGACGTGACAGCACAGAAATAAAGAAAAAAAAATACTGCCATTCTGAAACAGCAAGTCGCTTATAATTTTACACCAGGTGCTACCCCCCCCCCCTCTTTTTTTAAGTGCATTTCTTAATTTAACTTATTTCATATGTATATTCTTCATTTTAAAAAATGCGGTCTGGGCTACGGATTTTAGATGCATCTATTTTTTAATATATTTCCCTTCGTAGATATTTTTTTTCTGTCCATAGAGCAAAAAATAAACGTAGAAAAGATCAAAACAGGCGGTTTGAACAGAATTTTCGGACGTGACAGCACAGAAATAAAGAAAAAAATACTGCCATTCTGAAACAGCAAGTCGCTTATAATTTTACATCAGGACCCCCCCCCCTCTATTTGTCAAGTGCATTTCTTAATTTAACTTATTTCATATAGATATTCTTCATTTTTAAAAACGGACTACAGATGCATCTATTTTTTAATTTTTCCGCTCGTAGATTTTTTTTTCTGTCCATCGAGCTAAAAATAAATTAAGAAAAATGTCATAGTTGGATCATTAATTTGCCTTAAAAGTTTTTTAGTAATTATATTATAAATTAAGCTGGTAAATTAAAAATAAAATCTTTAATTATTACTTTATTTTATTTTTTAAATTTTTCATTGACTATTGTGTTAAATTATATCTTTATTGGTAATTAAAAGTATTTAAAAATACATTAAGTTTCAAGATAATATAAGTTAAAAGTCCAAAATATGATATTATTACCTTTACTATTAGTACCTATACAAAAATACACAATTCAATTGATTATTCTTAAAATGAAAGATGTGCTTAAATAAAGTAAATTAGTATTTCTTAACTATTTCGCTATTACAAAAAGTCGAGATGTAATTCATTCATTAAAAAAGAAAAAAATACTATTTTTTAACAAAATTTTTAATAAATTATACTTAAACAAAAATATTTAATTATCTGTATTATTGTAATAATTAAAAAGTAACATAGTTTATATAAATTTTTAACGCTTTTATGTAATTCCCCTTTAAAGTCAATATTATATATATAAATAGCGCCAAATCCTCGCATATTTGGGAAATATAACAACCTTTCCTTTTTCCTCTACGGTGCGGCGTAGAGAAGACAAATCCCCGCTCCGATTTGGAAGAAATGGTTTCGTCTTAGACTACGTCACGTATGATTGACAGGTCTCTTCTCGTCGTGGGTCTATAATACTCTTCCTTAAACGAAAGAAGATTTAAAACAACATTTGTCGGTAGAATAACAATTTTCTACACATTACTACCAATTAAGGAAAAAAAAACGAGTAGTAATTGGGAAAATGTAAACAAAGAATAATTGTGTAAAATTTCTAAAATTTACGGAAATGAAAGATTAAACATTAAATAAATCCGAAAAATATTAAATAAAATAGTAAATAAATTGATATATATATTTAAATAAACATCACACATTCATTTAGACAAACAAATAAAGTGGATGACCACATAAGGGCACAAAATGAAAAGCACACCGTTTTGTAAACAACATAATAAGTAAACAACCTGTAAGTATTATTTAAAAACCTTAAAATTATCAACAACAAAGTAATTTTAATGTAATAATCTTTGAAAAAATTGTAATAATCGCATGAAACTATGCTATATTCCCGGGAAAATGTCATTTTATTGCGGGACGATAGGATGACATTATAAAAAAAATTATGAGTTTGTTAACAAATTTTTTCAGTATTGAAGCAAAATATTAAAACACACATACCTAAAATTAATATATTAATATAATAAATAAACCATAATGTACCTAAAATTCGAAAAATATATATGGTAGATTTGCAACAAAACCTTAACGGAACGGAAAATAATATATAAAAATTTCTTAACTTCATTGTGTTGGAATGAAAACATATTCGGAAATAAACAAAAACGAAAATAAAACCATTATAGATGAATTATTACAACATACATTAAAATTTTCACAATTTATAAATATAAAGAAATAAAACGGATGCATATTAATTTGGGAACCCATTGAACAATTAAATAAATATAAAACGGCAAAATGAGCACGGAACGACTTATTTAAACACTATATTTACCACTATTATATGAGTGAATAGAGGATACCATCTTTCACACATGTGTTAGAAAATCGTAGTATAAAATACATAAATATTATAAAATTAACTCAAAAGATGTCAAGCAAAATACCATTTGAGTCATATGACGCATAGTAGCATATATTAAAAAAAATCATAGCAAAACAATTTGTTAGGAGTTTAGGATTAAAACATTTCACACGTCATAAATATACAAAATAACACATTAAAAAGGATACGATTGACGAAACAGGGAAAAAAATTCTCATTAACATAGTGTATATAATGACGCACGAGAACTACACTGTGCGCAAACAAAATAAAACATAATATTGATTGTGAAATGAAATCAAAATATATATAAATAAATATGTGTAAAAAAAATTACGTAACCAAATGACACGAAATATTATGATAAAAATACTGTGAAGGAAAAATAAAAAAGGATACATTGACAGACTTCTAAAATCATATGGGATATTAAGGCATATATGAAAGGAAATTGTAGGAGGTAAGGAAAATATTTTATGAATTTAAAAGCACTAAAATTATTTAAAGAAATGATAGTTACGTGAGTGCAATTTCTTGAAGGTAAGCTCAAAGAAAAATGGCGACCAGTCAGACACTCGAGATCTGATAAATAAATATTTATAGAACATCTTTAAGAATAAGGAACGATATACTATATAAATAAGAACACTTTTATTAGATAGTACTTAAATCTTCGGATTTAAAAATGAATTACACTTACCTTATTCTGTGTAGACATTATCCAATTTTATATCCAGGGAAAACATACACATGATAGAAACAACATACCGCGCACACTTCGACATCCATTAAGTGGGTGAAAAAACGATCAGTATGGTGGCCGACACGATAAGGAATGTTCCGAGATTATTGTCACTGTCAAGGACACTGGCGTGGGAAAATTGCACCTAGGCAACGGAGAGGATTTTCTGTTGTTCTCTCCGTGGAGAGATCTTTCGGTTCATCTTTCAGGGGTAAAGAGGTCCAAGATGAATTGCCTCGCTCGCTCTGGGATGTGCATTCCCCGCATAGCGCGCGCCAGTTACTGGATATTCTTTTAAAATTACACACTGATTTCAGTGATATTTTGCATGAATGTACATATATTTCTACACACATTATTGTATATCTTTTGGAAAATAGGGTTCAGGTAATATCTGTATTGTGAGGATGTAAAGAATTTATAAAATTTTGATTTTTCAATGGCCAGATATTGGAGTAATCTTCTCACCTATACGTCATTTTAATTATATATAATAATTTATATTTTGTATTACTGTACTCAATTGTTATTTCAGATCCCCTTAGTGAATATAGAAGAAAATATGTACTTATCAGGTTTGATAAATTTCTGTAAATATTAGATGTATATATGTATATAGCAAATTATGTGAGACGCGTTGTTTTTTTTTTTTTTTTTTTTTGCTTTTTTAAAAAAGGGGGCAGAAGCTATGTGGAATAGAAATCTATACACACAGCTTGTTATACAATTAAAATATTTATACAAAACAGAACAATCTGTTATTATTCAAGAGCAAATAATAAATGGTATTTTGACAAATATTTCTTTATAAAATAAATAAAGTAAATTAATTTGAAAAAATCTTAAGAGCATTTAGATAAAGAAAAATCATAATTTATAATAAGTATATGGATGAATATATATGTTTTTGGTATCATATCATTTGTAAAAAATTAAGGTTTGTGAATATTGAATGTATTTCGTAATATGACAATTAATTAAGAGTTTTGTAATATTTTATATGCAAATTAACAGTGTGATAAAACTCACATATACTTCAGGCGAAAATAGGGCAATAAAACTTAAAGAAGGGCACATAGACGCCATAAAAGTCATGTGAATAATAAAGCCAGTCACAAATATTTATGATGCTTTTAGCACTGACAGGGCTACTATTTACTGGTATCATCGTGTGTGGCAAAAGGGGTCCGAAGCTCACAGATGACGTCAGATCCCCGTAAACGAAGAGAAAAAATTAGCTATGCGTTGGGAAAGTATTGAGACGCCCAGAATAGGGGATGAAAAGCGAACCGCAGTAAAGAGATCAGGAGTACCAGTAAGAGAGAAGCACCAATCGACGAATAAAAAAAATCATATTGTACTAATGAAATACGCCCATTTTTTGTGGAGGAAGATTTTGAAAAAAAGAGACACTTGGATTTTGTCTTCCACCATTGTCTCTCTCCTGAAGGAAGCTCTGGGATGAGTCTTGCGACCAAAGCTTAATATGCCACACCGAAAAGTTCCAGTTATCACCGTGATTGTGTAAAGAGCTCAGCCAAAAGAGACTATATGAACTTTAATGTGCTCGATTAAAAGTGACTTTCAAAATTTGAAAGGTGCGGACCAAATCTACCTAGTGATAAGAACTATCAGTGCTCTACAGGAAGTGTTTTCGTCCCTTTCGTCTGAGGTATATGGTGAGAAAAAAAATTTACATTACTTTAATATATGGCCATTATTTTATTGTATTATTATATTGTGTGCGTAGGAATTTCTGTGTCTAATATTTTATAGGCAAAATTTTAATGCAGATATATTTATCATTATTATGGACTAATCATAATATTAAAATGTTAGCGTTGGAAATTTGTCAATAACTTGGCTAAGAAGCCCATCTATTTGTGCTGTGAGAACTTCAACCAATGTTTGGAATCCAAAATTCCACAAAGATATGACTCATAATTATCTTGTTATGAGATCTCATGAAACTGAGTGTGCTGTCAAATTAATATGCATTTAAGAATAATTATGTTTGATATATGAAAGTTATGTGCTTGAAAATAATAAAAATTGATTATATATGTGGATTTTCTATCTTTTCCTTGAATCATTATTCTTATTCTTTCTTTTCGGATGTTTATTAAATTTATGAGCTTTAACAGTTTAATTTTAGAAAATATTAAATCGAATAATTATCTCTGCAACCCACTGAATCCTGAATATTATGTTGCGAGTTTCTCCTGTTTTTGAAATGCACAATGCGTCCCCATTTTAACAAATGAACTTATGATCATACCACTACTATCAGGTGTGCAAACTGCAAACCGAAACCAACAAAACCACACCAACCATAAATTTTGAGCGCAATTTTAGATGTAGAAATAATGCATACCATGATCATAAGCTCAAAAAAAAAACATAAGAGAAGATTACAGGAAAAACTTGCTATGTCTCAATGAGTACTTGACATCCTTCTTCAAAGTTCTTCAGTGAATTTTGAGCTAAAGGGAACCGAAAAATGATAGTAACGAATAAGGAAATGCCAAATTCCCTTTGAAACAACCAAGCTGTGATCGTATAAACTTATTAGACATACTGAATGCTCATAAAAATAAAAGAATTGCGTTGTGTTTTAAATTAACTTTACTCTTCTGAAATGAACTTACCATTCCGATATGATTTTAAGCATTTTTAATTTAAATTAATAAAAAAAAAACCATGTATTAATTTTCCTGGAATATAACGTTATAAGTTAGATGAACGAATAAGAGGACACTTTGAAAATAAAGAGAACCTCAGAACTAAAAAAAAACTTAACAAATTTTATTTGTAAAAAGACATAAGTATAGGACATTTTAGTATAGGAATTTTTAGATAAAGGAATTTTAATTCATTAAACTTCAAAATACGCGGTAGGGTTCCCCGGCACCATTTCCTCCCCGTATTTAAACCCGCTCTGGACGTGCGTTTACAATAAATTTTAAAAACAAACATAAAAAGAAACAAGAACGAAAAATCATGCTCCCAGTATAGATTATGTAAACACTTTCCAACACATTCAGATACAGTAACAAAACGTCTCACTTTATTAATGTGAAATATGATGTATAAATAAACAATTTGAAACCCAATTTCTGCTATTACAATTACAAAAATATAAGGGTCTCTTTTTTTTGCTTTTTTTGTGCAGACCTGTATATGGATCTATGAATTTGTATGTATACTACATAGTATGCTAAAAGTCGGTTCATTGAAATGAAAAGCACAGTTGAAAATTTCCGTGAATAAAAGAAATGTACTTGAGAAATGTTGTGCCGCCCTGTATATGATCTATAGAATTTATCTACACCAAGTAATATTTAAAAAAATATTCAATTTACAAACGCGTACCACAACTGAAAACGCACCTCAAGCAATTTATGTTCATAGGCTTCATTAGTTCAATTTCTTCTGTAGCCAAATTCTTCTGTGCGTCCTTGTAAATGAATTATATAGTCTATGCATACCCTATTCTACAGTAAGCACCTTGTAGTTCATCTCAGTGATATATATAAATTTTAGTATGTTTAAAATACTGTAATTTCATTAAAATACACAGCAAACGATTTTCCCGATTGACAGTAACGTAACAGAATTCTTTTGAATGTCTCTGTAAATGAACCCTAAATGCTATACACTTCATCTTCAATAATACTCAACATGCCATAGTGGTACCCAATAACATCTATCAATGTCATCTATTTAACTTTAAGTTACTTGAAATAAATACATTTTACTGTATTTTCAAAATCAGAGAAAAGAAGTTATAATTAATAAAAATTTCCAAATCCAGGGAGGGGCAAAGGGTCCCCCCCCCCCTAGTTGCTTAATGGAAATTCCTTTTTTATTTTAGGTTACTCGAAAGCAATAAATTACTTTGTTTTTCAAAATCGGACAAAAAGAAGAAAATTTATTTAAGTAAATTTCATAATCCAGTGAGATGGACAATTACTCTCTCATACCCCCTCCCCCCTCCACCTAATGGAAAATTCTTAGTTTTCCCTTTTTTTAATTACTCGAAAAGAATAAATTTTACTACGTTTTTTAAAAATCTGAAAAAAAGAAATTTTAACTACTTAAATTAAAAAACTTAAGGAGGGGCAATGGACCATTTGGTGTCACCCATGATTAGAGCTTAAAAATATAGATTGGTTTATTCACTGCATATTTTGCACTTCTTTCCTATCAGACATACCAGTTTTTAGGAAAATTACTTCTACTTAATAAATCATATATATTCTTATTCATTAATTTACTTAAAATTACAAGACGCTTTGAGCGTGACGTCAGAACGGTTGCTACGTTTAATTTCTTCTTAAATATAAATCGTAGAAAACCACTGCCTATAAGATATAAAAATACTTAGCTATGAAAAATAGCTATAATATACAAACACAATATAAAATACATCATAGCAATCGTTTATTTGGAATTTGTTTCCTAGCAAAACGTCATCACTGATGTCACGACTGATAGAGTCTAGCTTACTCCATGCTCACGTACGGCAAAAGTATTGCTACTCAACTCCACATTATTTACAACCTGACTAGCCGTTTTGGCGGTATTTTATCGCTATGTTTCCTCGTCTCGCGTTTGTTTTTTATCGTAATTTGCTATTTCCGAGTTATTCTTCCAACTTTTATTAATCTTTTAAAATAGATAACACCATAAAACGGCTAAAAATCAATATACAGTTTAGATAATTAGTTATTAAGTGTATATTTAGTATGAAATATTATGGCCCAATCCAGAAAATATTTGGGAGGGAAATTTTTAGATTCAAAATTTTATTCTTATTACTTTATTTTAGATTTGTTTTTTAAATTTTAAGAGAAGGGAAGTTAATTAAATGTCAGGTATTGGGAATTCGAATAACCCATTACGTGATTAATTGAACATTTTTCATTGTAAAGAAATTTATAATCTTTTTTTTTGTATTGATTTTGATTTTACTTCTACGATGTACTACGATTACTGTCAACCAACTTACCAAGTATTTCTTAATATTTTTATGTTTATTTTCAAATGTTTCTTATAAAAAAATTATAAATAATATATCTGTAAATAATTTTATACAGAATTAAGAAAAAAAAGGATTATTTAAAGTAATTCTATTGTAATCAGAAAGCTCATAAAATATGGCAAGCATTATGGCTCTACTGCATAATATAATTTCTTTTGTAGACTACAAATAATTTCTAATTTCAAGGAAATATATGTTCTATGGTATATAAACATTAAATTCTTAAGTCAAAAGTGTTACAGCAAGGAATAGTCATGTGATAGATAGAACTCTTATCAGAGTGATAAAGGGTTGAATCATTTATATTTTTTGTTGTTCGACTTTTTGTGTATCATTCTTTTTTTTTTTTTTACATAATTTTCAAATAATGCTGCTGGTTTTAACCAGGCTTTTTTGACGAATTCATTTGAGAAATTCCCCATGTATCAGGCATTTAAATAATACAAATGTTTCTGTTAAAATTTAAACTTAGAAGTTTGTCCTGGCCCCGGTAGCAAAAAGTTTAAGACGGGTGTCGCAGATTTTCATTTCCCTTTCAGATTCTTTTTTCATTGAACCTTTATTTTGCTTTATATTATGTTTAACTCTTTATTATTTAATACACAAACAGAAGATTATCTATACTAATAAAAGAACAGATCGCTCTGTGTGTGTGTGTATGTGTTGGCGATGGGTAGCAAAATCTACGGCACGTACGAGGTTCAAAATTTTTGTGAAGAGAGTCCAAGGCCTCTCCTAATGCACCTGGCCCTCAGAATTCTAATAGTCTAATTATTAGCTGAGTAATTAATTTATTTCGGACATCACTCTCATCAAAAATACGCCTTTTTTCCTTCCGATTACTTTCGGTTGGTTGGTTTATAAAGCATCGCTCATCGAAAATACTTTCTTTCTTTCCGCTTGCTTTCGGTTGGTTGGTTGTATAAAGCTTTCGAAGAAATAATTAAGTAAACCGGGGTACAATTAAATAAACCAATTTGAGTGATTAATGTTTCAAAAGTGACTGTTTTTTAAACTAAACATTAAATTTTAGCATGAAAGTGAAACGCATGATTTGAAAACATATTTAATAATAATGAACGTTTAAGAGAATAGATTAATTTCAAATGACGTCACAACCTAGCAACCAACTTGACAACATGGCAGGCTTTTTGTTTTCCACACTGTTTTCTGTTTTTTCTCTACTTTGATTGCTTGAGCGATAATATCTGCTAAAAAAATAGCGATTTTGGTTTGTTTATGGAAAATTGGAGGTGCCAGTTTGATACTGATCCATTTAGATAGCTAGAAATGTGATTTTTAAACGTTAAATAAAAGATTAGAATACTCTTTACTGGCTCTCTTACAAGTAGAAATTGGCAACAATAAGTCCTTGCATTCTAAAGTTTTCTGCTGCTGTAGCGAGAAGCAACAATTTTAATAGAATATAAATTCTCATTTTTGATACTGTTAATAATATATTTTTTGAAGTGTTTTTTAACCCCTTGAGGGGTAAGCAATTGTGTTTGTGAATTCCCACCGGAATCTTTGAAAAATTCTATTTCAAAATAAGTAAAAGCAATTTTACGGCTTTTTTTCCACCAAAGAAAAGTAAAATGTAATAAAATTTTTCTGGTATAAAATTTCATGAATCGCAGGTGGTATATAATATATACCGGTGCCACTCAAGGAGTTAAAGACATTTTTAAACGCATTTTCTAATTGCTATTTTTTGTTTTTTAAATACAGCAAAGTGTTCCGAATTTATCAACGCCTGCTATACAGTGCCGCTGGCAGTGGGAACCCATGTCGGATGTTCGTACAGAACTATTTGCACCCTTAATTTATGATTAGTGGTTATTTCCGAATAGAAATTTTCCGCAAATTTCTTAAATTTTTATATCATTCCCCTACCCCCTCGACTAATATATCTACAAATAGGTATAATGACGGAGTTTCGTTCTGATGTAGGTTTGTTAAGAACAGAGTGTGCCCCCTGGAGGCAGAAAGTGGAACCTGCACAGAACGCCTGCTATACGGTGAAGCATGCAGCAGCGAGCCATGTCGAAGGTTCTTATAAATCATATTGATCTCTTAAATGAGTGGTGGTTACCATTATTTACGAATAAAAATTTCAGCTAATTACTTAAATTCTTATTTGTGTCCTCACCCCATCGAGTAACATAACTACGGATATGTTGAAAATCGGAGTTTCGTTCGGATATAGGTTTGTTTACTAAGAGTGTGCATCCTGGTGGTGGAAAGTGAAACTAAATGATTTTGCAAAGCGTGTGTAGCACTTCTGCTTCACCCGGTTGCAGGGGCGATATCCCGTGTCGGTTGTTCGTATAAAACATATTGTGCCCCGTAGCGGTGCAAAGTGGAACTAAAGTACTTTGCAGCACGTGCACGGTTAGGACAGTTAGGTTATCGTTAGTGTTAAGTTACAGTTTTGGTTAAAGTCAGGTTAAATTTAGATTAATTAGGTTACTGTTAGGTTACATTTAAGATCCGATTAGGTTACAGTTAGGTTACGGTTAGGTTATATTTAAGTTCCGCTTAGGTTACAGTTAGGTTACGGTTAAGTTGCAGTTAGGTTATGGTTAGGTTACATATATGTTATATTTAAGTTGCGGTTAAGTTACGGTTAAGTTACAATTAAGTTACAGATAAGTTGCCGTTACGTCACAATTAGGTTACGGTTAGGATTTTATCAACAGGGGTGAACATTACGCATGTTTTGTTTAAAATATATATATATACTTAATTTTGTACAATAGCTCTGAAATTAAAAAATTATATACTAACCTTTTAGCTAATGATCGAATATCGATTTCATTGACGTATAATCGGATTTAAGGGTGGTATAATTAGCTTAAAAATCGAAATATTTCTCTCAGGATTACGATGTGAAAAAAATAGTTACGTGGCTTAATAGTGATTTTTTCTGTTAAATGTCAACATCAGTCGTCGGATACATATCCCCCTGTTTCCCGTTTCAGTTTCTTTTTTAGCCTTTTTACCGCTAAATATCAGATTTTTTTTAAACCGATTTTTCACACAGTCAGCGGGCACGCACTTCAGACAAAAACAGGTTAGTGATAAAATCATACAAATTTCAGGGTCATTTAATATTATTATCACGGGCCCGGGCAACGCCGGCCGGGTCAGCTAGTTATTAATAAAAATAAATAAAATGCATAAAGATGTTACAAGCTTATAGGTAAGTGATTGTTTGATTAATAAACGCTTCAATTGTAAAATGTTTTACATGTAGATTATTTACTGAAGCTGAATTATTTACTGAAGCTGTCACAGACATTTTGAGAATTTTCTGCTACTTGGGGTCTTGGCAGTAATCAGGCTTTGGTTATATTGTATCAATAACAATTCAATTCCCTTTAAAACTGATTTTTATAGCATTGTGAATCGCTTTAAAAAACTTATACAGTAGACTCCCTCAAAATTGCATAGCTTGGGATCAGAGGTTGTACAGATTTTAGAATTATGTGGATTTTCAGTCACTGTTTGGTTTACCTTTTTTAAAAGAGTAATTAAAATGTAATAATTCACTAAAAAATTATAATGAATGCTTACAATAAAGTTAAATGTTAAATTAGTCAAGTAAAATAATAAAGTAGTAAAATAAAACAATAAAAATTAAGCACAACAAAATATTAAAAGTGTAAAGGTCATGTAAATAATTAATAATGCGTATCTAACTATGCATAATAATTGCTTCATAAACATACACTAATAATTTACATGACTTAATGAAGTTAATATTTCATCTTTAGTCAGACTAAATAATAAAAAAATATGTATATAAATATGTATTTGGTAAAAAATACTGAGGTGGCCACTGATACCGGTGCTATCTTGAATTCAGAAATAAATTTATCCAGCCCGAGTTCAGTCAAATTAATCAGAATTATATAGTAAATTGTGTACAAAATGATATAAAAGTCATGAATTTCTCCCCTAAATTTTAACTATAAGCATCAGTTTACATCTGCAATAATGTGTGCGTTTGATGGAGTCTGCTGTACTACATTGTTTGTTTCTTTTTCTCAAATAGGAAGTTTAGTTACCATTTATTAATTTGCGAATAAATAACAGAGTTTTCCCCTAGGTTTAAAAAACGGCAGGTTGCTGTCAGTGAGAAAAGGCATGTTTTGGATGCTTAAGGATACTTTTCAGATACTTAAAGACACTTTTTTGATTTTTAAATTCATTTTTTTTTATTTAAAAATCCTTTCAAGACAACCTTGAATTAGTTTTTACTATATAAACAAATTTTTTAATGCAAAAAGGAGAAAGTGCCCTTTTTCTTTCTTTGAGGGCCCTTTTTTTATTTTACTGTATTACTGATATATTTTACTTATACTGATTAGGAAATATTGTAATTGTATTTTTTTCTGGTGATCGCTGGCAAATATTGCATTTTTTTCTTGCAAGTGATTAGCAGAACTAAAGAATTTTTTTTTCATGCAATCGGTTTATGAATTTTGCCGATTACCTCCCCCCCCTCCCACCTAAGCTGATCAACGAATCTCATTTTTTTTTTATAAACAGTTGATGAATTTCTATATTTTTCCCCCACAACTTACTAGCAAAACATTTCTTTTTTGTTTCATGCGATCAATGGATGAATTAAATAATTTTTTCTCCCCGTGACGACCAAAGAACTGCGTGTTTTTTTTTTTTTTTTTTTTTTTTTTTTTACCGTTACCGACTGATGTATTTCTTGGGGTTTTTTTTCTTTTTCACATGACTGATTGACAAGTTCATGATGCTTCCCCACGGCCTAATGCTGAAATTTACGTTTTTAAAAAATAACAAAATTCTTCATTTGATCACGGAAGAAAAGTTATGGGAAAATATTGCAAAAGTCTGTTGAGGAAAAGGGACGCTGAACAAGCCAGTTCAAAATATTTTTTTTCTTTCTTTTACAAAGTACAAGTATGCCCATTTAAAAAAAATTACCACCCTGTGGCAAATGTACTGATTTTACTGTATTACTGATATATTTTACTTAATTGTATATATTATAATTGGAAATATTGTATTTTTTGCTGGTGATCGCTGGCAAAGATTGTATTTTTTCTTGCGAGTGATTAGCGGAACTCAAGATTTTTTTTTCATGCAATCGGTTTATGAATTTTGCCGATTACCTCCCCCCCCCCCCCCCCCACCTTCCCTACTAATCTGATCAACGAATCTCATTTCTTTTTATAAACAGTTGATGAATTTCCATATTTTTTCCTCACAACTTACTAGCAAAACATTTCTTTTTTGTTTCATGCAATCAATGGATGAATTAACTAATTTTTTCCCGCCGAGACCACCAAAGAATTGTGTGTGTGTGTGTGTGTGTTTTATCGTTACCGACTGATGTATTTCTTAGGGATTTTTTTCTTTTTCACATGGCTGATTGACAAGTTTATGATGCTTCCTCACGACCTAATGATGATATTTACATTTTTAAAAACTAGAAAAATTCTTCATTTGATTACGGGAGAAAGAAACCGTGACATTCGTCTGTTGCTTTGGAGGACAGTTGACAATTTCAATCAGTCGTGGGAAAATATAAAAAAAATCTGTTGAGAAATGGAGACATTAAACAGGCCAGTTCCAAATATTGTTTTTTTTCTTTACTTTACAAGATACAAATGTGTCCTTTATTTAGGATATATTTTTATAACAGTACAATTTTGCAGTGTTTTCCTGTAACAGATTGAATTTCGTGATTTCCCCTAATTTAATACTATGCATTCTTTTTACTTTTTTCCCATTAATTATTATTCAAAGGTAATATTCAGTTGTCAGTTAATGCGACTAATTTTAAGACTTTTTGTAAGAAATCGTTCAACAATGAATCATATTATCTTTCTGAAACCGACTGAAGAATCTTATTTTTTTCCTCACGATTGAATGTTCAATTTCATGATTTTTTTCCACAGCAGATTGACAAATTTCACAATATTTTAAGGCTGTTCTCAAATCTGAAGGGAGTAACTTTAGGACTGAAAAATTTCACAATGTTTTAGGGCTGTTCTCAAATCTGAAGTAAGTAACTTTAGGACACATGTTTTAATTCATTTTTCTTCAGAAACGCATGAAATCAACAGATGTTATTCAGAAACTATGTCCTTGAAGACGTTTTCCGTTTTTTGGTGAACGTAAAAGATCTTATAGAAAATATCTACAAAGTGGGTGTTTTGAACCGAATTTCTGGATGAGAGGAGAAAAACTGATTGTGATTTATTTCTATGGCAAAATTTGCAGATGTTTCCTTGCGACCAATTTGCAAAACTCATAGGATTTTTTTTTTCGCATGGTCACTGAATGAATTTCACAGATTTTTCCTGCGGCTGATCAAAGAATTTCGTTCCCAAAGCTGAATACTTTGCAGTGTCCTGTGTGAATTAAAAAAAAGAAAGTCACAGGAAAATTTTCTTATACATGAAGAAGTGCAATTGTATCTTTTATAGAAATGCAAAGGACATTTCGTAAAACGCTGACATACTCACACGAAAGAAACTATTGGCGAATTTTGTGTTTTTTCCCCCAATCGAATGATAATTTCGTCTTTTTTTTCAAACAATCGATTGACAATTTTCGAATTATTTCAGATTTTTCCCTCTGTCAACTGACAAATTTGGCGTTTTTTCTCTGACCATATCATTGAATTTCACAATTTTTCTCCTGCGATTGGGTAAAGAATTTCGATATATTTTCCACAATTCATTGACGAATTTCGTATTTTTTAACCCCGTCTGGTGGGCGAATTTTGTGATATTTTTAATTGACCTTTTGGTGAAAATCTTAGTTTTTTTCACACGATTGATCCATGAATTTCGTGCTTTTTTACCGACTGATTGGCAAATGTTCCAATTTTTTCTTGTGACAGATTGGAAAAAATCGTTGGTTTTTTCCACGACTGATCGAAGAATTTCGTGAATTTTCTGACGACTTTAGAGTTTTTTTTACATGCGACTGATAAGCGAATTTCATTATATTTTTTTTTACTGATTGGCAAATTTTTTCTCTTGTAAACGATTGGTAAAAACACATTTTTTTTCTGCAACCGATCAACTAATTTCGCATTCCACTGCGACAGATCGTTGAATATCGTGATATTTTCTCTCTGTCGACTGGTAAACTTTGTCGCTTTTCTGCGACTGATTGGCCAAATCTCGAGATTTTGTTTGCACGACTGATCGACTAATTTCCATTTTTTTCGATAATCCACCGACGAATTTCGCCTTTTTTTCCCTGTGACCGATTTTTAAATTTTCAGATATTTCTCTTGAACCAGTAAGCAAGTCTTGAGACCGATTGGAGAAAGTCGGGAGTTTTTTTCCGCTACTGATCTACGAATTTCGCAGTTTCTTCTGACAATCCAATGACAATTTTCGCGATTTTCTTTAACCGCAACCGATTTGCAATTTTCACGAATTTTTCCTTGTAACATAGGCAAATTTTGAGGCTTTTTCTTGCGACCGATTAGAGAAGATCGTGGCTTTTTTCGCTGTTTCTTCTAGAGGTGCACTGACAAATTTCGCAGTTTTTTACCTGCAGCCGATTGGCGAAAATCATAGGTTTTTTTCTCGCAACTATTCGTCGAATTTTGTATGTTTTTCCGCAGCAAGCTAAAAAATTTCATGAATTGTTATCCATGACTGACGAATTGCACGAGTTTTTCTTGCGACCAATGGATGAATTTCGCAGTCTTTTTAAATAAACCATTAAAGAATTTGCCGACTTTTTTTCTTCTCCCTTGCCATTGAGTGACAAATTTCACGATTTTTCCTACAATTGAATGGTGAATTTTCTTGAAAATGAAAATTTGAAATGTTCTGCAGTGAAGTCAATGTATGTCGCATTTATAAGCGTATTCTGCTTTGGGGAATTTCCTTGTCTTACTTTTCAGATTTTTTTAAAAATTGCAGTATTTTCATCATTTTAGTTTGAATTTTTTTACGGAGCCTTCCGATAAATATTATTTGTATTATATAAAAATTTCAAAGGTGAGGGGGGCACAATACTTTTCCGAAAGAGGGACACTTTTCTAACTTTTACCGAAACCCCTCATATGACATATTGTCGGAAAGGCCTGTGACCACTTATTCATGTTATGCACATTTGATGCCCCTGCCCCCACTTTGCTCAACCCTGAGGGACAGTTTTCTAAATTTTGCCGAAACCCCTCATGTGACATATTGTCCGAAAGGCCTGTGACCATTTATTCATATTATGCACATCCGATGTCCCTGCCCCCACTTTGCTCCTCCTGAGGGGGCACTTTTCTAAATTTTGCTGACACCCCTCATGTGACATATTGTAGGAAAGGCCTGTGACCACTTATTCATGTTATGCACACCTGATGCCCCGCCCACTTTGCTCCCCCTGAGGGGCAGTTTTCTAAATTTTGCCGAAACCCCTCATGTGACATATTGTCCGAAAGGCCTGTGACCACTTATTCATGTTATACACCTCCAATGTCCCTGCCCCCACTTTGCTCCCCCTGAGGGGGCACTTTTCTAAATTTTGTCGACACCTCTCATGTGACATATTGCCGGAAAGGCCTGTGACCACTTATTCATGTTATGTACATCCGACGTCATTGCCCCCACTTTGCTCCCCTGAGCGGCACTTTTCTAAATTTTGCTGATAACCCTCCGCCCACTCTGCCCCCCCTCCTGAGGGGGCAGTTTTCTAAATTTTGCTGAAACCCCTCATGTGACATATTGTTGGAACGGCCTGTGACCACTTATTCATGTTATGCACATCCGATGCCCCTCGATCCACTTTGCTCCCCCTGAGGGGGCAGTTTTCTAAATTTTGCCAAAACCCCTCATATGACATATTGTTGGAACGGCCTATAACCAATTATTCATGTTATACACATCTGATGTCCCTGACCCCACTTTGCATCCCCCCCTGAGGAGGCATTTTTATCAATTTTGTCGAAACACCAAGTGACATATTTTTGGAACGGCCTGTGATCACTTATTTATTTATTTTATGCACATCTGATGCCCATCCGCCCACTTTGCTCCCCCCTGAGGGGCAGTTTTCTAAATTTTGCCGAAAACCCTCATGTGACATATTGTCGGAAAGGCCTGTGACCACATATTCATGTTAGGTACATCTGAAGCCCCTCCGTCCACTTTGCCCCCCCCCCCCTGAGGTGGCAGTTTTTTAAATTTTGCCGAAACCCTTCATGTGACATATTGTCGGAACGGCCTGTGACCACTTATTCATGTTATGCCCATCCGATGCCTCTCGTCCACTTTGCTCCCCCGAGCGGGCAGTTTTCTAAATTTTGCCGAAACCCCTCATATGACATATTGTTGGAACGGCCTATAACCAATTGTTCATGTTATACACATCTGATGTCCCTGACCGCACTTTGCACACCCCCCCCCCCCACCCCTGAGGAGGCACTTTTATCAATTTTGCCGACACACCAATTGAGATATTGTTGGAACGGCCTGTGATTACTTATTTATTTTAAGCAGCTCCAGTGTCCCTTCTGCCACTTTGCTGGCTTATCTTTCAGGAAAACCGCTGATATTTCAGACAAAAGGAGGCCGTGCAGTGATACTACATGATTTTATGTAAAGAGAAGACAGTTTTTTTACTTAAAGGAAAACTTCAGGTATTTCGGACAACGTGTTAAGGGAATGCGCAGGTTTGTTTACCTAAAGGAAAACTGCAGGTATTTCGGACAAAAAAGTGGGGGGTTAATTCAGGTTTTTTACCTAAAGGAAACGCGCAGATTTCTTGTCCGAAATACCTTCAGTTTTCCTGAATGTTTTTTTAAAGGTTTTTTGCTGACTTTTTTACCTGGGATTTTCCTGTGCATAAACAGCGGATCAAACAACAAGAAAGAAAAATCATTCGTCAAGCATAGATTATGAATAACTTCCCAACACTCCCTGAATGCTTTAACAAAACTTCGTTATTTCAGGAAATAAGGTAATTAAGTATACATTATAGAAAACACATAAAATACTTGAAAAACTGATTTCAGTAGTTGCCGTCCATAGCCAAATATGTATTCCAGTTCTTTTGAACTGCCCTGTATTTGATCTGTTGGATGATATATATACTATATAAAGGAAATATTTAGTTTAGCAAGAAAACTCATAACAGGTTAAATTTCTCTTTCAGCAATTTATACTAATAGACTGAAACATACTTGAATACTGTTGTGCAGCCCTGTAGTTTACTTAGTACCTTTATTACACGCCACTATTTAGATAAACTTTAATTCAAACTAAACCACTCTTAAAACTACTGAAATATCATTTCTAGAAATTATCACCCATAGACGGCCATGTATCCAATTCTTTGCGTGGACCTGTATATCATTTTATCTACAGGGTGTCCATAATTAAACGATCCTACATTAAAGTTTACTACATTGTGACGGACATAAGAAAGGAATGGGAATTTGTTTGAGCGAAAAAAAAAATTAGATCAAAATTTCGCCACCAGAGGACGTTTTTAATAAATTGAACATTTAGAAACTGCCTACTGAATACTAGGCCTGAGCTCTGAGGATAAAATGGATAACTTTCTGACCAATAGTTTCGTCTGTAGACAACTTTAAAGTAGGGTCGTTTAATTATGGACACCCTGTATATACTACAAACATTTCTTAGTAAACTAAGTACAGTTCAGCTTAAAAATGCATAACTCATTTAAAACCCACATTTAAGCAATTTACGCTCATACTCAGTAACCCTTGCGAATTCTTTTTTGTAGTCCTGTATATGAACTATAGCATTTATACACACTATATTGTATGCATAAATGTAGTGAAACTTAAAAGCGCATATCGTAATTAAAAATGCATTTCGAGCAATCATTGCTAAACTACAGTAATTCGGATACAATATAGTATCTGAAATGTTTTGTGTGTCCCTGTAAATGCTATGCACTTCGTAGTATACATGAAATAACTTATACTAAAACTCAGCGAAGTATATCAATTTCATTATATTTGAAGTAGATTAACATAATTAAAGTACGATGCAAGCAATTCCCTCCATCCCTATATCATTATGTATTGGAATTTCTTTTTTACCCGACTGAATAGAAGGGTTGTGTGTTTCACGCGTATCTGTGTATGTGGATTTCTTTATACCCTCAAAACATCCAAACGGCTGGATGGAATTTAACGAATGAGATCTCTATCAATTCGTCTTAACGGCCCGATGGTTATAGTCTTAGTTTTGTTTTTATAAATTCAAAATGGCGGCCGTAAAATAGAAAATGGCGGCCGTAAAATAGAAAATGGCGGTAGAGACAAAAAAAATTACGCACCCTATTGAGTGGCATATCATTGGATAGGTCTTTCAAAATGAAGACGATGTTTCTTTGACTATTTTACAGTCAGAAGCTCCGTTAAAATATTATACAGCCTGGAAGTTGTGTAGGTAGGATCTCTAGCTTTACTGCAACTCTAACCATCATAGACATCTATAGACCTCATCAAAACAGTGTTTATAGATAGGAACTAACAATTAAACACAACTTAAGAGTCATCAAAACAAGTAATTAAAAAAATAGGTAAGTAATATAAACAAGTAATATAAAAAAGAAATAACTAGAGAAAAGAAATTCTGCTTTTTCAGAATTTAGTGTCGCCCCCGGCATTTCCATTACTTCATTTTCTTCTGATGAACTGATGGCTTCTATTCTTATGAAACAGTCATTATAAATGAAGTGTTAGGTGAAGATGAAATAGCAGTCGTAAAAAGTTAGAACTCTGATTTTCTGGTCAGAATGGAGGGAAAAAAATGGCCATATATTTTTTTATATTATGGCCGGGTTTTTTTCTCTATTCTGATCAGAAAATCAGAGTTCTAAATTTTACGGCTGCTCTTTCATCTTCATCTAACACTTCATTTATAATGGCTGTTTCATAATAATAGAAGCCACCAGTCCATCAGAAGAAAATAACTCGGTTAAGCGGGACTCTACTGCAGTACAAAACATATTTCAATTTTAAGACTTAAAGCTCACGTTTTATTTTATGTAAAATGATGTCATTCGCATCCGCTTAAGAATTCCACATTTACGATCTACTCTTAAACATCTACAGTAAAGCATGCATAGCACATCACTGTCGCGAAATAATGCATAAATGCAGCAAAAAGATGCTGTCATTCAAGAAAATCGACAAAAAAAAAACTGCTATCTAATGATTCATAGGTATTTAAAATTAAATATAGTTTATAATAGCTCCATTGTTTTAACAGAAATCATTCGTTTATATTTTTTTCGAAATAGCACGCCTTTTAATTACATTTTCTTTCGGTTGTTGTGAGAAAATGGCAACAAAAATATATAATTACCATTTTAGAATTTTTTTCCTTTACTTTCTACAGAAATGGAGTACTTCCGTTGCCAATATTAAGCAAATGTCTCTAAAAACTACAAAAAAAATAATATTTCAAAAATAAATGGAGATGCAGTTTTCAAACAAATTGCATTTAAAAGTACTTTTTTCTTTCCCAATACGACGGTATAAAAATCGAAAATGTGCGATGCTTAGAACTTTAAAATATTGCTATACATTATTTAATCGTACTACTTTGTTTTACGGCTGGCTTCTGTAAGGTAACGTTATTTTTGGAATACACAAAATAAGCTGGGAGAAAGAAATATCATACCGTATCGGGGGCTAAAAATATTTTAAGCCAATTCCTACTTAGGTCAATAAGAGAAAATTTTTTTCTCCCATTCTTCTTTCCTCTTGAGTGGCACTTAAACGTCTTGATCAAGAAGAGGGCTCTCTCTGTCTTAAAATACCTTGACCAAGAAGAGTGCTTTCGCGATTATTCACTCTCAGAAATAGAATTCTCACTTATGACGATTTAGCAATCCTCAAGCTGTATTTCGACGTTTTTGACGATCATTTCCTATCCCCATCACGTGAGTTTTAAGGAAAGGTAAACTCTCAGATATTTGACGAAAGTTTTTCCTCAATCACGGTCAGACTCAATGCATTTTAAGGAAACCGTTGATGTACCTCCTCAAATCCTGCGATTTTAGCAAGCAAATATTTGCTTGTTTTTATTAGTCCCGTAATAATTTATTTTTAAAACAGCACTTTTTAGTGCTTTTCAGAAAATACTGAAATATAGGTAGTTATTGTTTCTTCATAAGTTATTTTTTCAGCTGTTAAAATTTTTAGGAATGCTTATTATTATTATTATTATTATTACTTATGTTGTTGTTCGTTATGTTTTAATTCGAAAAGAATATATTTCCTGTGTTCAAAAACATCCAAAAAGAAAATTTAATCAATAAAATTTCAAAGATCCGGGATTTTTTTTTTTTTTATTTATTTAAGAAGTATATTCTGTTTTCAATCAGATTAAAAATAAACATAATTGATCCCTCTCCCTTTTATAAACAGTAAAGTGTTAAAATCTTATCCATCCATTCAACGTGATAAAATCTCACGCAATATGCACTTCACAGTTCGTTATTCGTGTGCAACAAATTAACCAGACCATATTCTAACCATTCATTGAGCAAAGAAAGTTTCACTAATAAATGATTTAATCAAGCCATATTATAATTATTCATTGACCATGAGAAAAACATAATAATAAATTAGCCTTCCTTAAAACTTTCAGCACCGATAAAATTACAATCTATCTTATAAAAATATAATCACGCGGCAGCTTTCATTAGATCAGTCTAAAAGCACATTCATATAAGTCCCCAATAGCCTGGTCGGTAGAACAAGTGTCTCCCACCCCAAAGCCCGCAGGTTCAAATCACGCCGAGGAAAACGAGAAGTGATTTTTTTCTTCCCTTGGTAGAGGAGCTTCCAAACTGCTCAATAGATGGCGCCACCAGCCCTTTTTTGACGAAACTTTTGAGGAAATTTATATCGTCAAACAAGTGAAGAAAGTAATTTCATCAATTTGACGAAATGTTCGCTCGGAGCATATTCCTGGAAACCGTTTCGTCAAAAACAAAGAAAATTTCGTGAAATGTGAGTATTCATTTCTGAGTGTATTTAAAATTAATTAATTTAATTTAATTTAATTAATGAATTAATATTTGAAAAAACTGGATTAACAGCAAGTGTCATCCACTACAAGTTAAAAAAAATATTTGAGCTTGATTGGATGAATAATAAGTATTTTATTAACGATTGAAAATTTGAACAAGATATATATAGCAAGAGTGTGAGCTAATAGTAGGAATTGAAAGAAAATAGTTTCACATTGATGAGAAATAATTAATTAGTTCGCTTTTTACGTAGTCGGGTTTTTTGATTTTTTAAATTTAATTGTTTATTATTAGCCCTGTAAATAAACAATAACTATTCTTTGCATCGCATATTCTACAGAATGCATATTTTAGTGGACTTCGTAAATTCATGTCAATTTTACTATGTTTGAAAGAGTGTAACACTATTAAAAATCATTACAAACGATTTTTTTCCCACTGACCGTAATGTAACGAAATAATTTTGACTGTCCCTGTAAAGGAACTAAACATGCTACAAACTTCATTTGAAATAGGGAGTGTGCTATGGTAGAGGTCACTAAAATCCAAAAATTTCAGAAGGAACCGAGTATATTTACGAGAGTTAGAGCGCGGACAGACGGCCAGACAAACCGAAGTCATAAATACTTTTCAACATTCTTGGAAAGTGTTAAAAAGGCTTAGACCCAGAGATTCCATTTAATAATTTACCTGAAATTTGTACCCCGGTCGAGTGGGTTACATTTCATTAGGCTAGTTGCATGGGTTTTGTAGTTTAAGTCTTTTTGGCCACCCTTATTTTCGAAAAGTTTTCTTTGACTTTTTTAGTTAATGAGATGTCTCCGATAAATTAAGTCCCATTTTATCGATCTAAAATACTGGTAGCCAAAAATTGTAGCAATTTACAGTTATGTAACTTATACTGCAAGTTCTCATGGAACTAGCCATTAATAAAATTTCTACAGATTCTACGGCGGAAATTAGGTTAGCTTTTAAGATATACAGAAATTGCAATTTTCGATAATCTAAGGTAGGAATATTTAACATGTGGCAAGCGGGATATTACACTACCAGTATTTTAGAATAGAACATACTGCATTATTTAATAACATAGACTACGCTTAAATAAGGCGAAGGTTACCTTTCAGAATTTTTCGTTACAAGTCTTTCAGACAAAATTTTGAAGGTACCTAGCCTAAGGCTCTCCCGATACCGCATCTACAGAAAGGAAATTCCTATAAAATATATTTTATAGATTTTATATGAGGGGTTCGCAACCAAAGATAACCAAGTCCATTTTGAAAAAAAAAAAAAAAAAAGAGCCAGTCCATTTAGAAAGTGCATAAAATCTGTTTTATCCACTACCATAGTGAACCAAGTTTGTTTTCCCATACTTTCTCGTATATGTTATATGTTTACAGACTTGGTTTACTGTGGGAGTTGATGAAACACATTTTCTGCACTTTCTAAATGAACTATCTCATTTTTTAGGATTCCGTACTTAAAAAGTAAAAACGGCGCCATTATAAGATCAGTCCTGTGTCTGTCTGTCCTTCTGTCACAGCCATTATACTTATAAACTAATAGAACGTAGAAAGTTAAAATTGGGGGAAGTAATAAAGGCTCTTGACCCACATATTTATAGATTATAAACCATTCCCAAATATATTTAGGAAAACGTAGAGGGCTAATTAAGTTACTTGAAAAAAAATCTCGTCTTTGTATATCGTGTGGGATATCATGTGAAAGCTTTCGTAACGCCGAACTCAAAAATACATTTCTTTTAATTTTAGGTATTGCATTTTCAGCGATATCGTTGAAAATGTAATGCAAAAATATCCCCCCCCCCCACAACTCTATTTCCGAATCTACTGAAACTAAAATTAAAAAAAAAATTAGGGGTAGTAGAAGTTAATTTAAACCTTGCAGGCAAACCATAGCGATTACCCTAGGTCGCATAGTTTTTGAGAAAATCGCATTTTTCCGTTACTCACAAATTTCGATTTGCGGACGTTCAGCAAAGGAGTTGGGGAGCGCTGAAGGTACCTATCGTCGCAGAAATGTAAAAGAATTGAAAATAGTAATTTTCGAAAAAATTGTCAGTAATTAGCCGAGATATTAACACTTAAAGACACGGACGGTTTGAACATACATAAAGACACGGGCGATGTACTATATGCGCTATATACTTTTAAAGCCTAGATAACAACTTTTAACAATGTATATATGTGTAATACAATGCCCAGTAGTAGTATAAAAGCAATAAACATCAAACTGTTAAAAACAGACTAATTCAATTAGAATTAATCACATAATTACTATGGGATTCGTGACTAGTTTGCATGGATCGGCTCTATAAATACGCCACCCTGTCTTTAAAGTTTAATTAAAAACTTATCTGTATAAGCACGGTAGAATGCAAGGCGAGGTTGCAGCTTTGACACCGCCTTTCGAGCGCACTTAGCACAATTCCAATTTTAAACTTTGAACAAGAATTTTCTTGAAACGACATTTCTCAGCGCAGCATGTAAAGTAGCATATAAATGGATTAACCAATCCGCTTTTTATTTTTGGAAATTAAAGTCTATTTATTTTGTGGGGTCCTTTCATATGTAAAAAATAGTAACAATATATTTTAAGGCACGTTGAAGTTATAGAAAAAAAACTGCCAAAAAATGATACATTTTTCAAAAGACTACCATTTTAATAAATTGCGTTCAATTTCGCTAAAGAATTTTCACGTTCCCCCAAATTTAGTATGTTTTAAAAATTTTTCATTTTGTTTGTTTAAGATGTCTTTGACAAACTGTGTACTACACAGTGATAGGTGATGCGCGCAAGCATACCTATATCGAACGGACAATATTTTAATCAATTTTATTAATTATTGACTAATAAAAATATTTGTTATAGTAAAAACTATGAATAAAAAGTGGACAATTCAGTTTTTTTGTTACTTTCTTCTTTCTATGCAAAATAAGTTGATCTACGTCCCAAAGTTGACGTACATTTCGAACCGATGGAATGGTAACCTTCATTTAATTAGGCATTTCAATGGCGGTAAGATTCCTAAAAATTAATTCATTAGTACTCGAGTTTATGAATATTGAAATATTGGTTAATTGATTAATATGCCAGTTTTTACTGAAAAAACTCCTTTAGATATCGGTTGGTTGGTTGGTTGATTTTTGACGGCCAATTATCTGCGCGAGGGATATAGGCCCAGGGGGAGTGCCCTTCGTGGGGGTCTTTCTAAGGGAACCTAACCCGTATTAACGCTTGGAAATCCAAGGTTCGAAGAAAACCACGAAAACTCCGAACGATTAGGCCGACGGGCGCGATTGGGATCGAACCCAGCACCTCCCGTCTACCAGCTTCGAGAGAAGAACCTCTCGGCCACTGGTGGGGCCCCTTTAGATATCGGAATGTGACAAATTGCAGACGCTAGTCGGAAACATTATTTGAGCCGTTCAGTGCACAAATCGATTAACTCCATAAAATAAAAAGTTGAGCAATGAGATGAAATAGTGTACATTTTTAAAATTACCTTTATAATATAAATTGAGAAATATATTGTAGAATGCATAAATACAGATATAGATTTCATCTAATGGTATATAAAATGAACAAGAAAGAATAGCCAAAAAATAATAGTCAGTAATGTTGCAATTTTTATGTGACTGGTAGAGTTAATCGATTTGACAACTGAAAAAAGTAAGAAAGTTAAATTCAGTTATTAAATTTTTAAGTTTTTCATTACAGAAAAAGCTAGTTATTATATATTTTTATAACAGAATTTTTATAAAAATTAATGTTGACAGTTCTGTTATAATATATTATTCGTGATTAATTCATCAGCAATATAAATAATGGTGTATGTGAGGACTGGTAATTACTATTTGTTGTCAAGATTTTATAATCATGTTTAACAGGAGGAAGGAATTTTAGCAGGTCCATCATGTCGCTCCTTATTTTCCCTTGTTATTATCCTAATATGATTCTTTAGATTGAAGATGTCCTCTTGATCGAAAAGAAAGTAATGCATTATTATTAGATAAGAAGAAAAATCCTTCCTTATTTATAATCTTGGAGACAAGCGAATACGAAACTACTAGTAGTATTTATTCTCCTCTCCATTCCCCACAAAAGCAATGCTAAGGGTAACTCCCTTTTCGTTGCTCTCAGTCTTAGACCAATGCCAGACGGGCGTCTTTTTTGCTACTTTTTTTGCTTAGGTATTATCCATTCATAATGCTAGCATTGTGAATGGATAATACCTAAGCAAAAAAGCAGCAAAAAAGACGCCCGTCTGACATTAGTCTTATTATCAAGAATAGACTCGTCTTAGTCAGACCTGTTACTCACGTGACCGGTCTTTAATGCTTGGCTCAGCAGTAATTTATTTTACTTTAATTCTGATAAGTCGACACTAAAAAATGTACCTTTATCATTCACCGCTTGCTAGTGCATTTGTGTTGCTTTATTGCAACGATTTACATTAGAGTATGGAGTTAATCAAAATGGCCTCTGAGTTAAATTATTTATTATTCAATGGCCAAAAAAATGTTGTCATTTAATGGTGTTAATCTTTATTATTCAAGAAAGTTATAACAAATATAAAAAGTTATGACTATAATAAGTGTTTTGACACTTAAAATTTAAGATTTTTCAAAAGTGGAGTTAATCGATTTGTGCACTGAACGGCTCATTTATCTGCCCTGATAAATTTAGTGTTTGTTATGCAACCGTTTTTGAGTCTACGAACAATCAGGCAGAGAAAATATTTTTTATGTTATGGTTTTCTGTACGTCGTCTAAATAGTCGAATAAACTTTTAAAAAGTGTTTTTCTGAAAAACAGAGACGGAATCTACAAGCTTATCTATTGGTATAGATTGAGCTATGTGAAAAACTACGCTTAATTTATAAATATTTTTTGAAAACCTCTAAGCAGGATATTGGAAGACGTTTCTGAACAATTTCAGAATTTTTTTTACCTATTTTATTTAATTCATTTAGTTTAGCTTTCATTTACTTTCTTTTTTTGTGTGCAAATTTAAATGTTTTTTGCCTGCCTCAGTTCAAATAGTCTTTTTTCTTCTTTATGTAAAATTATGGTCTTCACAAAATAGTGCTATGTATTATTTCAAAAAAAGTCGATTTACGTATTTTTATAACTCGAAATATATATATATATATATATATATATATATATATATATATATATGTTATTTATCAAATTTATTTAAATTTTTGCTTTCAAATATAATTTCGCCCAGTTTAGTTACCGAGTGTTTCTGACCGAGTCGAGGTCTCACTATTTTTGAATTCTAATGTGCGCGTTACTTAATCACAGTATTTCTGAGATTAAATAAAACAAAGATTACTTATCAGAAATACTGAATCCATTGAGACCCCGTGGACCATAGTTGTATCACTCAGATTTAACACTTTCAGGGGCAAAGAACTTCTATTTCTGAAATGTTGAAATGATTGAATGACACCGAAATTAAGAACAAATTTATTTGAAAATATATAAAAGCTTATATAATGCTCCCAAATGGTCCGCCAACTGAATACCAATAAATTTTAACAGAAAATTTTATGGTAGGTTTGCGCTAGAATTAACTTTCAAAAGTGATTCCGGGGACGTTTGTAAGAAAAATCTAAAAAGAAAAATTTTCTAAAATAATATTGGTATGCAGTTGGCGGACCATTTGGGAGCCCTGAACTTATATGATTAAAGGATATTTTTATTCTAACATTTTGGTCCCATTCTGGCATTTTGGGATTAAAATTAATTGGCACAAGAATGCACCATATCCTTCAAGATTTAACTAGCGCACATCTTCTGTCAAATAGAGGATAACTTTTTTTCTTTTGATTGAAAAAGAAATAATTTAAATTAAACTAGTACTGTTGATAACAAATATTTTTTTATTTAATTCAATATAATTATTTATAGTAGATGCATAAATTATATTTTCGAAGAAAATGTTTTTGTCTTGAAGGCTAAAATAGTGGTTTTGCACAAATCATTCTCATTTTTCTTGAAAAGAATCTATATTTGCAGTTAAAATTATTTTTTGAAGGAAAATTTTTGATTAAGTGTACCAAAAAGGTTTGAATTGACGAAAGTTTAGTGAAGTTTGATGATAGATTTGGAAGCCTGTTATTAATTTAAACTATTTCTGCATTTTGCATTTATTAGTTTTATAGAAATATAAATAATTTGTTAAATTGTAAAAAAAAAAAAAAAAAACTTTACGTCAAAATGAAACTTGTAACACTTCTTTGTACTGCTTATTATTTTGTTTGTCGATCATCCGTGAAAAAAAAAAGTAAAAAATTTTAATGTAAGACAGGTGATCTTGTTATGGCCATGTTCCTTCTATGTCTGCCTCTCCCCTATTGTGTATTACCTAACCAAAAAATACTCTTGATGACATCAGTATATATTGAAGGGGCCCCCTAGCATATCATATGATCATTTTGCATCCAGCCTGGTTGTGCATTATGACGCCAGTTACCTGTTTTGTGTTTGTCAAGGGACCGCTTTTTGTTTTTATCTGGTATGTCTCCTCTTTTTTATTAATGTTTTAAAAAGACTTTTTTCAAGAATACGATCATACTCTGTTCAGTTTTGAATCTTATTTTGATTGTTGTTGTTGATGGCATATATTGAACGAGTTATCCATAATAAATCAATTTTTGTGAGAGCTGACTTGCTCCTTGTTATGGCCACCCAGTAATGACACAAAAAACAAGAAAGGCAGAACACGAATAAGAGGAGAAAACATGTTTATTATCCTTAGTACAGCAAAAAACTAAGAAAAAAGAAGATTAAAGGGACAACGGTCGTCATCAAAGTAGATGTCCGAAATTACGATCCCCGGCGTGATGCATGGAAGTACATCTTTGGCGCTTGGAAGATCTAATGTTCTCGAAAATACCGAGAGCGTCCCGGACTTCCTGAACAGCTGCCACGATGTGCGCAACAAGTTCCACAGAGCTTTCCAGCATTGTCCCGTCATTTTTGAAGTACTAAGAATAATAAAAATGTTTTCTATTCCTGTTCGTGTCCTTCCTTTCTTGTGTTTTGTGTCGTCACTACCGCGCCAGGAAAGCATTTTCGATCATGCATTGCTATGAAATTTCACATCATCTAGGTGTAGTCTATCTGTCCTGAAAGTTTGTTACCACTGTGCTGATACACCCTGTATATATATCACTTTTTTATGTATCTGATAACTTCCATAATTCAGCACAAATCTCTTCCAAACTGTTGCATAAAACCAAGGAGCAAAATATCTCGGTCAAGATCGTTAATGGGCAAAATCGGACCAAGGGTGTGGAAATGGGGAGGATTTTTGTAAAAATTGAAAAAACCCCATAAATTCTTAAATATGATACATATCGAATCAGTTTAAAGTTATTATTACTTTTAAAAAAAGGCCAAAAAATTATGCATGGCAGATATGAGTTTTATATCATTAAAAATGGCCTCAAGCGGCGAAAGAAATTGAGTTTTAAGAAGAAAAAAAATCAAAACCGTCAATTCACAAGATATAAAATCCACTTAATAGTTTCATACATCTTCTTAATGTTATTTACAACTTTTATATTAACAGGTTTTTGATAGGATCAATTCTAACAACAACAAAAAATTAAAAAATAAGGGGGGGTGGTGAAGAAAAAAAAATCATAACTTTGTCCGCTTGCATTTATTATAAATCTATTTCGATAAGACCACTTCTTAAAGGAAAAAAGTGAGGGGGGGGGGGGGATTGTAGAAGAAAAAATCTCCCTGTGTCTGTAGGCCGAGCCGGCAGGGATTTTATTATATAAAATCCTGTTTTAAATGCATTTTGAATAACAAAAACTATTATTAAGTATCATTTTTCTTTATTTTCCACCCAAATTTTTTAACTTGAAATAACAGCACTATGAAACTGATGAAAATCACGTTTTGTGAAGCATGGAGCAATGGTGGCCGTATCACGTTCACATGTTAGTTATATGTCTACAAAGTAGACATTTGGAATTTCGTTTTTCTTAGAGCATGAAAACTTTTTTCATGCCGGATGACTTTTTTTCTATACATAAAGTCCATTATCTTGAGAAGGTTAAACAAAGAAAAGAGGTTTTGATTTCTTCAAAATGGCGATCAGAAAAATCTTTACACCTTAGCAGAGCTATAACAGGAACACCCACCTATGAAATATAATAAAAAAAAAATAGAATTCATATAAATATATTATATCTGTTGTTATAACTTGAAAAAAAAATGTTTGTTTTTCAGGTATGGATTGTAGAAATATTAATTCCGTTAAAAAAAAAAAAAAAAAAAAAAAAAAAAAAAAAATATATATATATATATATATATATATATATATATATATATATAAATCCTTTTAACTTGTTCAAAAGTTATCGAGACAAAACAGCTGAAAGAAAGCGCTACGAGATAATTGAGTTTAAAATTTTGCCTTCGCAGGTATGTTTGGTCTGCGCAGGTCAATGTTTTCAGCTTTACGACCATCGTTTTAGGAATATTGTTATCGGACCCACTGTACGACATTCTTAAAATATCGATCATAATAATAATAATAATAAATACATATTTCGTTATTCCGAACCATTTTGGCTTCCTTAACTAAAAATTTTCTAAAAACATTGTCATTTTCAAATAAGGAATTTTACATAAAAACTTCAAACCGTTCTTCCTTTCTTCTTGTTTTCCCCTTTTTATATATGGAAATAGTTAATTTCCTTTTTATATAAGTGTCAATGTATTCTTAATTTTCTTAAACTCAAAAAATCTTTTTCCGTAGAAAACTGCTGAATATTTTGTGTAGAAATTTATCTTGTAATCTTTTTTTAAAGAAAAAAATTCTATGTGTGCACTTAAAATAATCTCGATAAACAGCATGCATGCTTATTTTTCAACTTATTTTTATTTCAGACTTAATAGTGCTTAACGTAAGGGTTCTTCTGAAAATTTGATTTCAGTTTCCTCGAATTAGAAAAAGATTTTCTGCTAGAATTATGCCCCACCAGTGGCTGAGAGGTTCTGCTCTCGAAACTGGTAGACGGGAAGTGCTGGGTTCGATTCCAATTGCGCCCGTCGGCCTAATCGTTCGGAGTTTTCGTGGTTTTCTTCGAGCCATGGATTTCCATGCGTTAATACGGGTTAGGTTCCCTTAGAAAGACCCCCACGAAGGGCACTCCCCCCCGGGCCTATATCCCTAGTGTAGATAATCGGCCGTCACAAATCAACCAACCTGCTAGAATTATTTTTAATACACACAAGTATATATATATATATATATTAAACTTAGCTTACAACTTTATTTTAAGCAGTGCACATGAATTTGCAGCTCCTTAAAAGAGATTTTGATTTGAAAAGATGTAACTTTACTGAAACATTATATATATTTTTTTATGTCTTATAATTATAAAGATTACTTTATAATATACATATCAGAGAATATATTTAAAGAATAAAGATTTTTGTCCTGGTCCCTGGCAGAGTTTATAAATAAGTATTTCTAAGGAAGATTCTGAATAATTTTTTGATGCATTGGACGTTTAAAAAATAGAAACTACAGGTAATTAAAAAAAAAAAACGTTTTCAAAATGAGATGGCAAATCAGGTATAAGAATAAAAAATAGCATAGGAACATAGGGTAGCAAACCACTTATTGAGTCACAAATACATTATGATTCATCCTAACTCAATTTGGGTTGACGGTAATAACGTTCAGAGAACTGAACTACACTGGTTTCCAAAAATTCAGGAAAAACAACAAAAGCAGAGATTACTCAAATTGTTACAAGTAGATTTTAATAAAACTGAACCACAACGTACAACACATGCAAAGGTATAAAATAACATTAAACGAAATTACCACACGATTGGGGTTTTTCAGAAAGTAACACAATTATAAAATAAACAAAGTAAATGTGTCTGTTTGGTATAGGAAAATTTCCTTTAATATGAAGTATGATCACCTCTAGAAGCAATACAGCACATACAGTGATGTGTGATACTGTCAATTATGCGATCAATAAGTTCGCTGTGAAGTGCGATCCGTTGCTCTTGTAAAGCAGTTGTAAGCGTGGCAAGGGCCTGAAAAGGGGGATTGAGAGCAGCGACACATCTTCCTAAAGCATCCCAAACATGCTCGATGGGATTCAAGTCCAGTGATCGAGCTGGCCATTCCATGCGCTGAATTGTTTGGTGCTGAAGATATTCTTCTACGATGCGAGTCATGTGTGGTCTGACGTTATCGTCCTGTAACAGTACATATTGCACCGGCATAAGGGTGCACATAAGCATCAAGAATGTTATTTCTATGGACGTGTGCGTTCACTGTTCCACGTGGAAAGACGTGGAGGTCTGTACGTTTGCCCAAAGAGATACCATCCCAAACACAGACACTGCCTCCTCCATACGAGTTTCTTTTACGAATGTCTGATGGATGATAGCGTGTTCCGTGTTCTCTCCAAATCAAACAATGCCTACTATCGCTTTTGAGGCTAAACTGGAACTCATCCGTGAAGAGAATACGCCTCCATTGATCATCTGTCCAGTGGATATGCTGAGGTGCCCACCTTAAGCGTTCGCTCCGGTGACATGAGGTGAGCGGCACACAAATGTCTGGTCACATCGCATAAAGAACACATTCATGAAGCCTTCTACGCACAGTAGATATTGATACCAACCTTCCAGTGGCTGCAACAGGGGAGTCTCTAAGATGAGAGGGGGTTGTTGTTCTATTCATTCGTACACATAACCGCAAATATCGGTCATCGGTACTTGTCGTACGTCTTCCCCGTCCTTCGCTAAATCTTCTGGAGGCCGACCAGTGGTTTGAAATTGTTTAAAAAGCCTGTGACCAACAGAAGAACTCAGATTTAGCCATCGCGCCACCTCTGACATTGGCCTACCTCCAATCTACCAATAGCTCTATATCGCAGTTAAGCGTACAAATGATACCTCGAGATTATACGAATGAATTGGCTATCTCAGTTTTCTAATCTCATAATCACAGCGACAGCAGCAGCTGTACTCTCTAGCATGCATTTTTATGCTCCTCACAGATGACGCAATCCGATTGCAGCGCCACTAAATTTCCTTTTGAAATTTTATACAGCATCTTTTAGTTAAAAAACATATGCAAATTTCATACGGATAGGATAATTTTTGTACGAGATATCGCTCTTTTTGTGATTTTTCTTTAATTTTTGAAAACCAGTGTATATTATAATAAAACTCGTTAAAAAAGGCAAACAATTCTATTCGATTTTCTAGTAAATTTGTGGTGGAAATGTTCGCACTTTGCATACAATAATATTATCACTTTAAATCACTGACACACACTAACTTTTTATACGGTCCCCCAGTCCGTATAGTTATATTTAGTAAAAGTTTACACATATCATAACAGATATAACACAAAATGTTTGACATCTGTACTACAAAAATTGTCACAGTTATTAAATTTCAAAGTTTGAGATTTTTGCACATGATTTTGTCTTTCATTGAGGGATCAGTTAAAAGATTAATTAAAGTAATTCGAGATCAAAATCAAGGTGCAATGTCCTTTTTACGATGAAACCACACTTTAGCCGGTATCGCCAAATCGGGAAATCATCAAAGAGCTCATTTTATCTAAAAAAGTGAACTAACTTTTATGGGTCGAACAACATTCAGACGTCATATTAGTTAGAATCGATAACCGGATAATAAAACATACTCACTAAGGACTAGATAAATGGCAGCGGAATGCAAATGACCAACCGAGCTATAACGAACATGAAAATTGGGATTATACAAATTACAATAGTACCGCAGCGCCACACGTTCGGGATAAAACACGAGCTATCTATCAGTGGACATGCTAGTCAGCTCTGAGATCGTGATGGCAAGCTACGCATACATGCAATATGCCGAAATGATACTTATTTATGGTGAATATCAAAGGAATGCTAGAGAGGCTGCAAGTGTTTATTCAGAACATTTCCCTAATGATCTACACCCAACGCATGAATAACTGATGCATTGCAAAATCTGAGAGAGACCGGCTCTGTTTCACCACGACCTAGAACAAGTAGACGGGCAAGGTCTAATGTTCGAGTGACACCGGAGGAGGCGCTGGCAAACGCCCTTTTAATTCCACAACTGAGGACGGCGGAAATAAGCGAAGCATGTGGTCAGCATGGCTGGCATTTGTTACATGCACATGATGCGCATCCATACCATCCGGCAATGGTGCAAACATTAATGCTAGGTGACCACGCACGACGATTTGATTATTGTAATTTCATGCTCAACACCTTAGAAGAAAATCTGTCGCTCCTTTGTGACATTCTGTGGACAGATGAGTCAATGTTTACACGGGGTGGCATTGTGAACGCGCACAATGTGCACTACTGGTCTCTGGAAAACATCCACATCGCCCGCACAGTACGACACGTGTGGTGCGGTATATGGGGAACCAGATTTTTGGACCCATCTTCTACGATGGGACCTTAACGGGCGATCGTTGCCTTCATCTGCTACAAAACACGTTACGTGACTGGTACAAAGAGCTGCGAAGAGCTGCCTCTCCGACATGCATGCCGGGTGTGGTTTCAACATGATGGGGCCCTCTCCGCGTAAAACATCAAACGTCCGGGCATATCTGACCACCGAATTCTGCCAACAGATCCTTGGATATGGTGGTCCGGTAGAGTGGCCACCGCTTACATCCAGGGCTTTCTTGATAATATCGGGCTTGGACAGCTGGTTACTCTGGGGAAAGTCACGTGATCAAAGGAGGGAAGTGATTTAAAATCTTCACCCTGCTCCGATTTTTTCCTCCGTAAATTTGGCTTGTGTTGTGTATTGTTGCTGTGTTAGCTCGTGGTTCTACATTACACGCGTTTTCTTCGTAAGATTCAAATTAATGCACAAAATCGATTTAAAAATTCTTTAGAAGATTTAAAAGTTGATTGTTGCGATAAAGTTATAACAAACTATGGAATATCTAATATGGATTATCTAATATCAAAGGCAGTATCTGAAATATCAGATGAGGCTTATCAACTATCTTCCCAATCTGTCCCAGTCGTTTGAATAAAATGCTATGGTACGAAATGCAACTGTCTTTACAGGTAAGCAAATAATTCATTATTTTTATGTTATTTTAACTAATATCTTGAATTTTTTTGGAGCGAATTATAAAATATTTTAATTAGCATTAAAAATTATTAAATTCCTGAATCTCATGAAAATAAAATAGATAAATATCTAAACTATTTTCCGATGAAAATTGTAATGGCGAAATTAGTGATTAAATAGTATTTATTTTAGGACAAATTTTATTAACAACAACGAAAAAAAATTGTAAATAGCAGGAATTACGGCAGTAACATAATACTTCCTTATTTATTTAAAAATTTGCGAAAAAATTTCGTTAGAGGTGTTTTACGCAATAAATATAATATTTTGTAATTCCTTTAAGTGACTTTGTTTTATTATTAATATTGATAAAAGGCGATTGTATTCGCAATTTAAATTATTTACTCTCTAAACTGAGGCCCCACCAGTGGCTGAGAGGTTCTTCTCTCGAAGCTGGTTGACGGGAGGTGCTGGGTTCAAACCCAATCGCGCCCGTCGGCCTAATCGTTCGGAGATTTCGTGGTTTTCTTCGAGCCATGGATTTCCATGCGTAAATACGGGTTAGGTTCCCTTAGAAAGACCCCCACGAAGGGCACCACCCTCGGGCCTATATCCTAGCGTAGATAATCGGCCGTCAAAAATCAACCAACCAATCAACCAACCTCTAAACTGAGAAAAAAAGAACTCAAGATATAATTTTACATAGTAAACATGTTAGTAGATTTGCAATTTATTTTATTTTATTTTATTAAATAATACTGTATTTCATCAATTGAAAAGCAAAGATTTTCCAAAAGTTTTTGTTAAAGCTGTTTTATGCATTAACTATATCTAGAATACATTATCTTTTCATCCATTTTTTTTTTTTTATTATTCATGTGAATTTATGTTTATTCTATTAATATTAATGATAAAATTAATTGCATTCGTAATATAAATTATTTACTCTCTGAACCAAGAAAAAAGAAATTTTATACATAAAACATATTTGTACATTTATAATTTTTTTCTGGCTTCTTTTATATATTTTGATAGACATTAAATATTCATGTAAATAAAAAAAAAATAAAAGTATAATAATTATCATGAGATTTAATTTCAAATTTATTGAAAAGCAAAGATTTAAGTTTTTGTTTGAGTTTTGTTATACAAATATTAAATTTAAAAAAATGACTTTTTATTCATTCAGTTAGTCTTTAACCCCTTAACTGATTTTTTTTTTCTTTTTTGACACACTAAATTAAAAATAAGGACTCGGCACTATTTTTTGTTTACTAAAATATTTGGCTTTGTACAATCGAACAAGTTATGCCATTTAACAAACCAAAGATTACAGTTAAATTTAAGTTGTATCCAAAAGCTTTTTGTATTGAAGATAGCAAACTCTTTTTGCCCGGGCAAATCAGTTAAGGGGTTAAACATTAATGTAAATTATTAAAAAAAATTATATAACATATTAATAACTTACAAAAAGGAGTTCTATTTGTTTTTTAAATTAATTGAGCTTAGTTTAAATGTGTAAAGATGAAGATAGCTTAATATTTGTATGGTATCATTCTAATTATTATTATTATTTTAAATGACAGGAGTGATATTTAATATCTTCGAACTTTGAAGCTGTATACTTTACAATAATTATACAGTAAATTTTAAATATTTTCCTTTTGAAATTTGCATTTATTTATAGTGTAATAATTCCTGCAAATTGATTTCCTATATGTTGATGAAGGGAAGTAAATTTATATTTTTCTGTATTTTTCTTAGATAAGAACAACAAAAACAAATAAGTGTTGAGAAACAAAATAATTTTCATTTATGAAATAAACGACAGTAAAAAAAAATATGCACGTTATTTTAAATATAAACTTCATATAGTAGCATGGTAGTCATTGGATTTCAACCTTCTCTCCATTCCCCTAGCGGTGAAAACGCTGTCCCGACCTGTTATATCAAGATGGCCTTGTTACGTCGGACTTGTCTCCCATGGACTTCTACCTCTGGGGCTACATCAAGGCATAGGTCTATGTGACTGAGACCACTTTTCTGGTTTATCTGAAGCAGCACATCATTCTTGATAGTAGCACAGTTTGCAAACCTGCTTTGCTTTAACGTGCCCAAGACACAGTACTATCACGCATTCAATTGTGCATTGCCACCAATGGAGAATACTTTGAGCAATATCTCTAGCAGATTCCGACGTTTGATGTATTGATTTTTTTATAGTAGATCGTTTTCTGATATTATAATAGTAAATTGATATTTATTTTTCTGTTTCATTTCAATATTTCATCCTTCTCTTTGTATACGACCCCTAAAAGTCAACTCAAATTTTTAGATGAAATAACCCTCTTTGGTGATACCCCGATTTGGCGATAACGCATAAAGGTGGTTTCGCCGTAAAAAGGACACTGCACACTCATTTTGATCTCGAATTACTTTAATTCATCTTTTAACTGATCCCTCAATGAAAGACAAAATCATGTGCAAAACTCTCAAACTTTGAAATTTAATAACTGTGATAAATTTTGTAGTACAGATGTCAAACTTTTTGCGTTATATCTGTTATGGTATGTGTAAACGTTTACTAAATATAACTATAGGGACTGGGGGACCGTATAAAAAGTTAGATTTTGTAATTTTTATAAAGTTGATTTTTTACTTTAAATAATGTCACAACATGAATATTTACCTCATTTGAAATGTTTTTGTAATTGGAACTATATGTCTACGACCAACGGTTGAGAAATTAAAGGTCGGCGATAGTTAGATATTGCACCCTGTATACAAATATATATATAAATATTACCCATAATCCTGTAAGCTGGATCAAACCTCCCACTTCTAGGAGGTTTGACCTAATGAAATTAAATTTTGATCCACCAAATCAGAAAAAGTATATTCTCAGCGGAAATTTAATTTAATAAAAAGTAACTTATATCTGTACCGTATATATTTAATTTATTTCCTAAATAAATTTTTTTATACGAAACATTCATTTTATCTGGCTGTTGTGAAAATCAAATATCATTTTTTTTTATGACAGTTTGTGATTGGATGTGTTAGATTAAGGTGCAGTATCTTTAGAAAAAGCCCTGATATTATGTATATTATGCATAAAATATAGATATTTCAGATTTAGGTAGCTGTTTTCTGAATAATTTGTTCCGAATTGTAAAACACCTTTGTCAAAATTTATTAATAGGTATTTTTACATTCAGTTTGAGATGAAATGTTGTAGTATATTCCTTATTTTTAAAAGAATTATGGACATTGAACTATTAATTACTGAAATAGTTAATTATTTGTATTATTGATAATTTAAAGCCCAAATTTTAAACTGTGTTCAATTACAATAAGTCGAAAACGGAAGAATTTACCCACTTCTAACATCCTCAAATGCAGCGGTCCAAACATCTAGCAACAACCATCTTGAAAAAATTATGAAAGGGGATGGCAATAGAAATACAAAGTTTTTATTAACTTTCTCATCTTTTAAATCATTGACTAAAGTGTCCTATTAAACAAAAATATCTAACTTTATTTACAAAACGCCTAGGAGCTTTTTAGTTTGGTGGGGAGGTGGGGAAGCGAATGGACGGGTGGAGAACATTGGTGGTTAACATTTTTTTTTTTTTTTTTATCACCAAATATGACTCAAAAATAACGTTAACGAATAGAAATGGAGCATTATTCTACCATCTTATGCTTATCTGCAAAAAAGATGTTTTTAACGAAATAAGGCAGTGGTTCATACCTCTCTATTTGATTAAACATCACCAGATTCCAATTTAGCCTTTAAACGGAACAATTTCAAATGCAGTTATGAATATGTACCACCAAAGCGCAAACGACAATGCATTTTCACGGACATTTACTTTCCTTATCACGTGATATAAGCTGATGAAGGTCACATTTCAATTCAGATATTCTAGTTTCTTAAATTATTTAAGATTTCATTCCTTAGAAACATCTTTATTTGTTACATTTTTTTGTTTTCAAAAGATTTTTAATTTATTAATTTAGTTTTGTGCGTATATTTTTTTTTCCAAGAAAAGTTCAAGAGATTTAAAACAAAAATTTGGGGATTAAAATTCTACAGTACGATTGAAATTTTATAATCGCCCGATAATAATGTTTGTAATAAATCCAGAATAAAACACAAAATGTCTGTTAATAATCTTCATTTTAACGGTAAATTAAAACATAGTTTACAAATGCATTTTGTCGTAATACATATTTATATTACCTTTATAACTTTCTGAACATATAAAAATTCTTGTATATAAGAATTATGATTATGCGATTTTGACTACTTCATTTGTCACAAGAAGTTTTCGGATCTTGATTGACATATCTGTTTGTATTAAAGCTATCGAATGTCCAGTTAGTTAGGGACATAAGAACCATTAGATATACATTACTATTGAGTTATGCCCCAATGTCTCTTTGAGTGCTCTTAGAAAGGTCATCAATATTCGGTATGATCTTTGAATTCCATTGCTATACAATGTGTTCGTATATGATTATCATTAAATTCTACATGTGATTATCATTATTTCTGGTTGTATAATGACCATTTAAAGGAATCAGTCTTGAATGAGATCCAACATTTTCTGAAAGGAGATGAGTAAATAAGCATTGATTTTAAGCTGCTCGATAGTAATTTTTCCACATTTTTAAAGATGTTTTGACTGTCTTTATTTAATTTAATATGCAAATTTACTGTCTCTCTCTCGCATTTTTGTTTGAAGATTCTTTAAATGTATTCTACAATATCAAAAACATAGATTTTTTTAGCATATTTTAATGTATTTAAATTATATCAATATGAATTTTTTCGGTATGAAGTACTCATAACGGCATAAGAGTTATACATATTTTACATTATTTTTCACATATTGACATATGTAAAATGTATGATGCCGTTAAATAAGGCGACGATTGCTATTTGGACACATTGGTGGCATCATGAACCAGCGCGTCACATTGATACCAAAGTGTTGCAGAAAATAATATTCATTTTCTCGCAAACATCTTTAATTACATCTCTATGTGGTTATTCTTATTATTTAATTAAAATTAATTCTGTTGTAACGAAATTTCAGGGAATAATCTGTCATAAAAGATTGCTTAAATTCTGATTTTTAAGCCATTTAGTTATAACTTTGGTGGACATGCTCTTAATAAATGTTTTACAGAATGAACTTTAAGTGTAAGTTCTGGTTACCAGGCACTAGAGTGTGCGGCTGAATCACTTTATATTTTTGCACGCGCTAATTGATTATTTTCTGCTTCGGCGTGAACTAAGTTAAGAAATATTAAAAGCATTTTGAAGATTTACATATCGTATTTATGATGCATTCTGTCGCGTCAATTGATTATAACTGTCTCTAATATATATTCGTGTTAATCACTGCTAACAGCTGCTGTTGTGTGGTGGTATAAATCTGTACCGTGACTGTACTAAATAAATTTTAAATTCACTGTAAACAATGAGACTGTCTGGTGTCATCGTATTTTTGAGATACTTTAAAATCCTTTTAAGTGTTTTTTTATAACGAATTCTTTTTAATGGATATAACTTTTAATGTTACAAAAATCCAACAGATGAAGAATAAGCATGGCGTCACTGGGTGATGCAATATAATATACCCAAAGTGAGACACAGGTTTTTATTTCGAATTGTGAGCAACATGGATGCATTCACATCTCCTGACTCAATGAAATTTTTTTCTCTTAAAATGAAAGAAAAGTGGAAGATATAGCGTCAAGAACTGAATAATTATCTCCTAGCTACTCAAAAAGATGGTTGTGTTGAAAAAGTAAAGATAGCAATCGTCTTGAACCTGCTTGGACTCGAAATTTTTACTACATTCCGGTTTGAAGTTCCAGAAAATAAACAGAAGCTCGCTGAATTTCTTAAGCAATTTGACAAATATTGAAGACTTCGCCAGACAGTACTATACAAAAGGTATGTATTTTTTCGTGGATTGAACTTGAGAGACAGTGAAATGAGTATTATGTGGCACAGTTGAAACATTGGCATCGATTTGTGATTTGCCGATCAAGAAACTGGATTGATACGTGACCAGATCGTTTTTGAAATCCGTGCTGGTAGGTTAAAAGAAAGCCTGCTTCGGGAGTCAACACTGGGAGTGGAGAAAGCTATTGAATTTTTTCGTCCGACATAACATATTCGTCAAATAAAAGATGATAATGAAGTAAATAGTGTGAAAAAACATCACTGGAAGTATCAGACTTCGCCAGACAGTACTATACAAAAGGTATATATTTTTTCGTGGATTGAACTTGAGAGACAGTGAAATGAGTATTATGTGGCACAGTTGAAACATTGGCATCGATTTGTGATTTGCCGATCAAGAAACTGGATTGATACGTGACCAGATCGTTTTTGAAATCCGTGCTGGTAGGTTAAAAGAAAGCCTGCTTCGGGAGTCAACACTGGTAGTGGAGAAAGCTATTGAAATTTTTCGTCCGACATAACATATTCGTCAAATAAAAGATGATAATGAAGTAAATAGTGTGAAAAAACATCACTGGAAGTATCAGACGAAATAGACATTGGAATATGAGTGCAAGAAGTGTGGTCAAAGGCATAAACCTCGGGAATGTCCGTTACATGGCAAGTTGTGAAAAAAAAATCATTTAGGTTTTCTGATCCTAATAATCTTATTAGTTAGGTTCGGCGAAGTTAGGTTTTCTGATCATTTAGGTTCCTAATGCTATTAGATGTTATTCTATTAATGTTATTTTATAAGTCCCCATTTTTCCCAAAGTAGTGGTATGGTAATGAAAGGAGTTGGGATAGTCATATGTACAAGGTTCGTACGGAGACAGGAAACTTTTCCAGAAGAACTACCAGTAATTTTTTTTTTTTTTATAGAAAAAGAAATCTTTGTTAAACGTGCAAAATTTTGCATTTTTTTAAAGAGATAATTTCTATAAGAAAATACTGGTGTCGCAGAATTTTCTGGTCTGCAAAATTTCAAGAGGCGTATAAACCCTGTATGTACTGCATTGATAAAATAGTTTCTTTTAAATATCTTGAAAATTTTCAATAACAATTATAAACATAAAATTTTATAAATTCAGATTAAAAAAAATTCTAAAATGGCAAAAAGGATAGAGAAAATACTGTACGTGTACATACATAATATGTATGTTAGATTACTTTTGAATAGCCCTATTTCCGAAAAGTAGTCTTTGCCTTTTCTAATTGCAAGCTCTTTCAATTAAATAAAGCCTTACCTTTCTTAAATATTGAATTTTCGGTGATATTGAAAAGTATGTACTCGTACAAACACTAAGATATTAGAAAACGTGGAATTGATTTTGATTTTTGTATTCTATTTTAGAATTTATTCGCATTAAATCTTCGTTTTCATTTTTACGAAATTAAATAATCTTTGTCATAAAGTATTACAAATTGTAATCTTCAATACTTAAAATGAGTGGTTTCATTATTGAATATTTCAAACATAGTTACATAAAGCGATAAATTTTATCTTTTGATTTCTATTAAAAGACTATAAAAAAAATTCCAAAATCCTGAAAAATATCTCACAACTTCAATCGTCAAACATTGCTGCAATTAGTCTGTTTTAATGAATTCGGAAATTCACATTATATCAAATGGAGCTATTTTATTTCACTAAAGTCATAACAAATTAAGAGCTACAAGTATTCTTTTAAATGTTATTGCCAATTCGGCAATAACTTGGGCATTTTTTAAGGCACAAAATATCAATTTTCATTTTTAAAATATTTAATATGATCTTGAAAGTTATAGTTTATCATTATACGCTTTAAATAAATTTCACATCAGTGACAACTTTAACCAAAAATCGGAAACTTTCATCACTACTGATTAACAAATTAAATGTTCTTAATTTTTTTTAGAATCGTCATTAAAAATGTCTTAAGGATTAAATAATTATTATTTATCTCGAATGCATTTATTTGGAGACTTATGTATTAAACAAAATATTCAGAATATATGCTTTTCCAATATTTTTATTCATAACAGATAAGATTTTATTCAGTCTGTTTAACAAGGAATTTGGTTTAGCGATTTAATGTTTGAAGTTTAAAAATCAATAACATAATGAAATTCGTGATTAAGTCATTGACATTTCTAAAAGAATATAAATTGTATAAGTGTTCGTTTTAAGTATGTGTTTCTGTAATTACAGATTTTCTATTTTATTTTAGAAATACACGATTTTTACTCCACATAATGCAAACATTCCTTTGCTAGCTTTTCATACATATGTTATTGTCAATTTCATCAAAAACTGGACACAAAGTTCAGATTAAAGTAACCTTATATTGTTAAAAACATGCATGACAAAAGAATAATAAAACAAAACTTTCTAGTTATTTTCGGTTTTTTAAAACTATGTAAATGATTTCGAGTGCAATTATTTAATAGCATTCGTGCTCTCACAAGAATCATTTAGTATCTCTAATGTCTTTAATCTCTTTCACCTCTTCAGTAATGTCTTTAATCTCTTTAGTACACTCTCAGAAATACGTTCTTCAATTCACGGAAATATTTCTGGCAGCACAGCTACCGGAATATAGCCGAGAATTGAAGAATATCCGTTTCTTTTTTCTCTGTGACAAGAAAGAAGATATCCGTCAATTGAAGAAACTTCCGTCCTTTTTTACGTTCTAGGGCAGAAAATTACCGTAATCTGAAAAAAGGAATAAAAAAAATAATAATTCTCTCGTTCTTCCGTGGATGGCCTTGGCTTCGAACCTGGGACCACGCGTTTCGAAACGAGCATCATAACCAATAAGCCTACGGGAGCTTGCTTGAGGACGAGTTTAAAATTAACGTATGAGTTTATTCAAATGGGGGCTTGGTAAGGCTTGTTAAATTTACTGTTCAGAAAGCTCGGAAATTTAAATGATTGTTAGAGGTAAAATATGAATATTATATATTTTTGAATAAATCCGAGAAGAATTTTTGAATAAAATCGATTTTTTAGACTGAACTGCTATATATTTTTTAAATGTGTTCGTTTAGAACAGGGGTGGCCAACTGTGCACGCCGGATATCACTAAAATTTTACAGAAAAAGTGGTCTTCTTGAATCGCAGAGAATCGATGATTAGATAAAGCAATGAATACTATAAAATTTTATTAGTGTGGTGCATGCCACATTTGACCACCCTTGGCTTAGAATATAGTTTACATGCGAATATATATATATATATATATATATATTAATACTCTAAAAAATAAATTGCGAACGAGTTTAAATAAATGAGAAAATTGCTACTTTAATTAAATTCGAAAGCATAATTTTTGTTTGTTTGTTTTCAAATAAATTAGAAATTTTAATTTACTGAATTTTCGTTTTTTCGTTTTAAAGATAAATTCGAAAGCATTATTTTTGTTTGTTTGTTTTTAAATAAATTAGAAATTTTAATTTTCTGAATTTTCGTTTTTTCATTTTAAAGATAAATTCGAACTTTGGTATTAATGCAGCCAATGCATATGATCCATGCAAGGAATAAACGAAATTTTCCTCTCTTTATCAGGCTTTCGGGAAGAATTAACAGAAAACGCATGTTTTCCAGGAGTTAAGAAATTATTTGTGTGAAAGTGGGGAATAATTTATTGTATAAAGAAGAATTTCTCTGGCAGTGTATTCTAAACATACAAGACAGATCTGTGGTACACTGTAAGAGGAAATCCTTATATATACGAGTTATTATATGTGGATTTTGTGCATTTTAATGGAATTTTTTTATTTTGAGTGGAAGCCGTAAACTTCCTGGAATAAACAGAAAATTTCCTTTTTATCCATGCTCGTAGAATGTTATAAACGGAAATTTTTCTTTCAAGACAGACAAATGGAAATGTTACTTTACAATTGAGAGAAAATGGAAAAATTCCACTCATCCTCTAATAGCGAATACCAAGGTTCAAATCCGGAGAATGGAAGGCGATAGAAACACCTGTGATAATATTCATTACAAATACCTGTTTCCTGCAAATATACATCAGTATATGATTATTTATATTTTTTTAATTATTGTGCGATTACTCACACTTATTTCTAAAAACTGAAATTTCCATTTTGAATAACGGAAAATTTTCATCTTGAGAACGGGGGAAAAGCAAAACGAAAGTTTTGTGAGAAAACGAAAAAAAAAACGGCAATTGGCAACCCGGGGATTCCTTGTAACTACAACATTCGAAAAGTTATCTTCGCCATTAAATAAGGTAAAGATTAATGTTTAGAAATTGTGATAAAAAGTGGTCCGTGGGTGCCGACATCTTCCGGATTAAAAAAAAGGACAGGTTTTGAGAGCAATTATTCAATAAAACTTCAGAAGGTGAAAAAACTTTGTTATTTCCCCGCAGAAAGGAAATAATTCATGCCTGGTATTTTTTTAAAAGCAACTAGTTCTGAAAGCAGTAATTTAATATTTTTATTCAGCAGACGAAGTAACCTTTCTACCTTTCGAAAGGTCAAATAAGTTGATTTACTCGTTAAAGGAGCTTCCAAATAATTGATTTTGATGCTAGTACCTTTTTTAAAGCATGCTTAAGGAACATGGTTTTTATATTTAAATCACAAGTTTTTTTTTTGTTTTTTTTTTAAGAAGGAAATAAATGTATTTTAAGACATTGCAGACAGGCATTTTATGAGAATCTCAACACAAAATTTTATCGATGGGTGATCATTTTATAACATTTTTTTCCATGTAAAACATTTAATCTTTATCTAATAAACACGTTTATAATAGTAGTAATGGTTCTCGTCAAGTAATTGATATCCGTATTTCATTTAATATTTATATTATGGTAACAACAATGAGAGAGTCTATAGAAAAAAAAAATACGAGAATTTTTGTTATCTGCACATAATGTTACGTTTGATAATCTTCTTGGTTGCATCTTCTTTAGTGGTCATCAAATTTTCATTTGAAGTAATAATTGATTAAGAATGTCGCGGTCTTTAAAGCTAAGACGAGAATGCGAATATTAGTACGCTTATAGTATATTATTAAAAAATTAAATTAAAAGAAGAAAGAAAAAAGAAAAAAGAAACGAAATATACACCAAGTGCAGTAATATGAATAGCATAGGTATTTCCCTGTATTTTGCATGAAATAATTTTTTACAATTTCACTTATGACTTACATTTTTTAGTGAAAATGTTAAATCCCTGCAATGATTACAATAACAAATTTTAAACTATTACAGCCAATAAACGGTAAGTTATTTAATTTTTTTCCACATTCCGTGTAAACAAACGATAAAATCAAAACCTTGTCAATATAGTAAATATATTTGTGTGGCCTCATAATGATATGCGTTTCACTTGTTTTTAAATAGTACCAAATCATAAAAATGCACTTATAAAATTACACGTAGACCATAGCGCGTCAAAAGTGCCAATGTAAGCGAAGAATAAGCGCTGCACACAACACTTTAAACTGAAATATGCTATAGATAACTTATAATACATACATTAACTTCGGGATAATACAAGAATATATCTAAAGAGTTATAACGCGAATAGATATAAGGCGAGAAAACTGAAATCGCAAACAGTTTTCAAACAGTCGTAACGTATTAATAATAAAAGATGGTTGTGTTACATAGTTTTAAGCTCTTGTTACATAATTAGTTCTAATTTTATTTAATTTAACATGTTTTAAACAGTTACTTCTTTCAGATGTTTCACTCATTCACTAATATTTATTAGATTAAAAAATAAATAATATTTTCAATATTTTTTTGTATCCGTTTGAAAAAAATTTATATTTTGACGCATAAATATTTTACTTAAAGCATTTTAATGAATACTTATCAAATAAACGTCAAGATTTATAACTGGTAGAGAAGATAATTACAACCTTCCATCGATTTGTAAATAAAGTTTAAGGTTCCTCTCAATATTGAAATACTGCTCTTTTAGTAATACTGTTGCAATTTTATCTTGAATAAGTACAAAATAAAATATTTGTGCAGGAATCTCGTCCTTTGTGGCATTAAAATGGACTTTGTGTATGTCTGAAAAGAAATTTATTTTACGAAATATTATTGTACACTGACAATGAAGTAGTTATTTATTAATAAGCCGAAATTTATATATATATATACTAGCAGGCCCGCCCGGCGTTGCCCGGGGTTTGTAAATAATAACCTTAAACAAAACCTAAGTTTGTACGATTTTATATCTTTGGAAATTCTTTTAAATGAACCTAATTTCGGAGGCCCCCATTGACTTCTGCACCGTCTAATGTGTTCCCATCAAACTTATTCCCGACCGAACCTGTAACCTAGATCCCCAGTGCCTATGGCTGTATTTACCGGAAGTGCCTGCACGTGACGAAGACAATCGAAAACCAAGTTGAGTGAGCCAAGCCTCGTAGGAATCAAGCCCACAGAATCAAAAAAAAAAAAAAAAAAAAAAAAAAAAAAAAAAAGAATTCACCATTAATGTTAGAAAATGTTGGTCACTAAAGCCTAAGATAAAATTTCATAATACAGAAAGTAGATGAATTGTAATCTAAGTTCAAGGCAGCAAATATCGTTGAAATTGAGCCCTTAAACCCGAGGAAATAACGCGCCACCAAGCACTGGAAGATGCCTCCTCACCTTGTAAATTTCATGAATTACTGTTAGCATAACACGATATTTAATAAACGAATGAAATCCCTTATCTAAAGTTACCTTTAAAGTAACGCGAATTTTAATTTACGGCTGTAGTGAGTAGATGTAAGTTGACGCTGAAAAAGGAGATTAATGTTCGAAAAAGGTGGTATCTGAGGTATAAGGAAAGACCCGGCCCTGGGGGCCAGGGGGCCAGCTGGAAGACGCTAAAACTAACTTTAAAAAAATGCAATAGAATAGGATAATTTTTAAAGAAGCTGCAACAAAGACGATTAATATTCCAAATTTGTGGTAGCTGAAGTCTTAAAATTTTTTTGTCGTTCATGTAGTAGCTGAAGAACTTAAGAAGTTGTTAGAAAAAAATAAGTTCTTGAATTGGGCCATTTTTAAGGGAGCTATAACAGGGGCCCAAAATAGCCTAGCTGATAGTTGAGAGCAGGGCCGTAACATGAAAACATGTTTAAATGTTTTAGTACTCATTGTTTAAGATCTTCAATTAGTCAAAATTAATCATAGGGTATGAAAAGATCATTAGAATAATAATTTTAAAAAATGCGCAAAAATGGGGTAAATGCTAAAAGGGGCCCTAGACACCGATAAAAATATGAGGGTGTTGATCTAGGGGGAAGAATCCAAGACTCAATTTTAAAAGTACGCAATGAGAAGGTGAGAATATTAATGTGTAAAAAATGCATAGCACACAAAAACTTCAAGGGTCCCCTGATCGGGACCTACAGGGCCCTAAGGTGCCCCAGATTTTAACTGGAATATAAAAACTGGAGAATAATTAAATGGAAAAACTATCAAAAATGAAGATCGGATTAAGAGGGGCAATTTATTAATAATTTATGGTGCAAAAGCTTCAAGGGGCCTTGTACCGGGCACCAAGGGGGAGTGACTTTAGAGGCATATAGTTTGGTATAAATACACTTTTTAGTAGTTTTTACTGTAATCTGATGACGCTAGAAATATAGTAAAGAAAATTGAAAGTAATTCGGATAATTTTTAAATATGATGCACCAAGGGCCCCAAGAAGACGATTTATATTCAAAATTGGTGGTAGTTGAAGTCTGACATTTTTTTTGTCGTTCACGTAATAGCTGGAGAACCTAAGATGTTGTTAGAAAAAAAAAGCTACAGAATCGGACAACTTTTAAAGGATCATTAGAATATGATTTAAATGAAATGTGCAAAAAATTGGGGAAATGCTTAAAAAGGGACCAAGGGTCCCAATAAAAATGTGTGAGTGTTGGTCTACGGTAAAGAGTTCAAGACTCAACTTTAAAATTACGCACTGCGAATGGGAGAAAATTAGGGTTTGAAAAACGTATGGCACACAAAAATTTAATGGGCCCTGGACCTGGCCCTACGGGACCCTAGACGGGCCCATGGTCTTAACTGGAATGTACAAACAGGCGAATAACTAACTGGAGAAATTATCCCCAAAATGAAGTTCGGATAAAAAGGAAGCAATTTATTAACAATTTCGTACAATAAAATATCAAGGGAACCTGTACTGGGCCCCTTGCAAGGGTGACAGGGTCTTAACTGAAATGTAGAAACGGGGCGGAAACTGAAAGGAGAATTCACCCCCAAAAACGGAGAAGATCGGATAGAAAAGAGGCATGTTATTAACAATTTAATGCACTAAAACTTCAAGGGGCCCTATACCGGGCCCTTGAAAGGGTGCCACTGTCTTACCTGAAATGTAGAAATGTGGTAGAAACTAAAAGGAGAATTCACCCCAAAAACGAAGAAGATCGGATACAAAAGAGGCACGTTATTAACAATTTAGTGCACTAAAACTTCAAGGGGCCTTGTACTGGGCCCCTTGCAAGTTTGCCAGGGTCTTACTGAAATGTATAAATGGCGAGAAACTGAAAGGAGAATTCACCCCAAAAACGAATAAGATCGGATAGAAAAGAGGCATGTTATTAACAATTTAGTGCACTAAAACTTAAAGGGGTCCAGGGGCCCCGGCCCTTAGGGACTCAGGTGCATCAGGACGTGTCTTGGAACAATCACTCCTGAAATTTCAGACTTCTACGTGAGGTAGATTTTGCTATCCATCGCCGACAGACACACACGCACACAGAGCGATTTGTTCTTTTATTAGTATAGATAACCATATATATATATATATATATATCACTTTGAAACGAAACTTTGGATATTAAAAGGCTTTCAAATCTGAAACTTTCATCGAGAAATACCTCATTTTCTCGTATTTAAATAAGTATTTTATTATTATAATAGAAATACATGTGCTTGTGTGCATTATTAATATAAAAATGTATCTTTATCAAAAATATCTTATGTTATATGAAAAATATAAAGCAATCAATTAAAAAAACAGAAAAAAAAACAAAATTACTATTTAGGACGCGAAGGATTCGAACCCATAACGCCTAGTCTCGAGTTCAATGCTTTATCCATTCAGCCATCTAGCTTACACTTCACTTGCAACAGATTGCCTTTATAATTAGCACTATAATTAATGAAATCCATGATCTGTTCCTGAACGCGCTGAATGTTTATTTCATCCACGATAAAGACCCACTCCATGTTCCTGTCTCCTGAGCTCGCGCGCGCGGCGCGGGTGTATCTTGGACACACCCATTATTAAATTTCTTCTGAGAAAACTTTATACAACCAACCAACCGAAAGCAAGCGGGATTAAAAAAAGCCGAGAAAAAAGCGTATTTTTGATGAAAGTGAGTTGCGTTGTAAATTAATTACTCAGCTATTAATTAGAATATTAAAATTCTGAAAGTCAGATGCATTAGGAGAGGCCTTGGACTCTCTTCAGAAAAATTTTGAACCTCGTACGTGCAGTAGATTTTGCTACTCATCGCCAACAGACACACACACACACACACACACAGAGCGATCTGTTCTTTTATTAATATAGATAGGACAAGAGAATTTTTTTTGATAGAGATAAATATATAGAGGAAGTTCGGTTATTATGAAATAATCTTTACATTTTAATTTGTAAGTCATTTGTAAGTAATTTGTAATCGCTGACACAGACACACACACACAGAGCGATCTGTTCTTTTATTATTATAGACTAGCTGACCCGTCCGGCGTTGCCCGGGCCCGTGATAATAATATTAAATGACTCTGAAATTTGTACGATTTTATTGCTAATCTGTTTTTGTCTGAAGTACGTGCCCACTGACTGTGTGAAAAATCGGTTTAAAAAAAATCTGATGTTTAGCGGTAAAAAGGCTAAAACAAACTGAAACGGGAAACATGGGATATGTGTCCGACGACTGATGTTGACATTTAACAGTTAAAATCGCTATTAAACCACGTAACTATTTTTTTTTTCACATAGTAATCCTGAGTGAAATATTTCGATTTTTAAGCTAATTAGATCACCCTTAAATCCGATTATACGTCAAAGAAATCGATATTCGATCATTAGCTAAAAGGTTAGTATATAATATTTTAATTTCAGAGCTACTGTACAAAATTAAGTATATATATATATATATTAAACAAAACATGCGTAATGTTCACCCTTGTTGATAAAATCCTAACCGTAACCTATTTATGACGTAACGGCAACTTATCTGTAACTTAATTGTTACTTAACCGTAACCTAACCGTAACTTAAATATAACATATATGTAACATAACCATAACCTAATTGCAACTTAACCGTAACCTTACTGTAACCTAAGCGGAACTTAAATATAACCTAACCGTAACATAACTGTAACCTAATCGCATCTTAAATGTAATCTGACTTTAACCAAACTGTAACTTAACACTAACGATAACCTAACTGTCCTAACCGTGCACGTGCTGCGAAGTACTTTAATTCCACTTTGCACCGCTACGGGGCACAGTATGTTTTATCCGAACAACCGACACTGGACATCGCCTCTGCAACCGGGTATAGCAGGCGTGCTACACACGCATTTCAAATATCTTTTAGTTTCACTTTCCACCACCAGGATGCACACTCTTAGTAAACAAACCTATATCCGAACGAAACTCCGATTTTCAACCTATCCGTAGTTATGTTATACATAACTACGGGACATAAATAAGAATTTAATTAATTTGCTGAAATTTTTATTCGGAAATAATGGTAACCTCTACTCATTTAAGAGACCAATATGATTTATAAGAACCTTTGACACGGCTCGCTGCTGCATGCTTCACCGTATAGCAGGCGTTCTGTGCAGGCTCCATAAAATATGTTAATTCCACTTTCTGCCTTCAGGGGGCACACTCTGTTCTTAACAAACCTACATCAGAACGAAACTCCGTCATTATACCTATTTCTAGATATATTAGTCGAGGGGGTAGGGGAATGATATAAAAATTTAAGAAATTTGCGGAAAATTGCTATTCGGAAATAACCACTAATCATAAATTAAGGGTGCAAATAGTTCTGTAAGAACATCCGACATGGGTTCCCACTGCCTGCGGCACTCTATAGCAGGCGGGGATAAATTCGGAACATTTTGCTGTATTTAAAAAACAAAAAACAGCAATTAAAAAATGCGTTTACAAATGTTTTTAACTCCTTGAGTGGCACCGGTATATATTATATACCACCTACGATTAACGAAGTTTTACACCGGAAAAATTTTATTAAATTTTACTTTTCTAACTTTGGTGGAAAAAAGCCGTAAAATTGCTTTTACTTATTTTGAAATAGAATTTTTCAAAGATTCCGGTGGGAATTCAGCATTACACAAACGTAATTGCTTGCCCCTCAACGGGTTAAAAAACACTTAAAAAAATATATTATTAACAGTATCAAAAATGAGAATTTATATTCTATTAAAATTGTTGCTTCTCGCTACAGCAGCAGAAAACATTAGAATGCAAGGACTTATTGTTGCCAATTTCTAGTGGTAAAAGAGCCAGGAAGAAGTATTCTAATATTTTAATTAACGTTTAAAAATCACATTTCTAGCTATCTAAATGGATCAGTATCAAACAGGCATCTCCAATTTTCCTTAAACAAACCAAAATCGCCGATTTTTTAGCAGATATTATCGCTCAACCAATCATAGTAGAGAAAAAACAGAAAACAGTGTGGAAAACAAAAAGCCTGCCATGTTGTCAAGTTGGTTGCTAGGTTGTGACGTCATTTGAAATTAATCTATTCTCTTAAACGTTCATTATTATTAAATATGTTTTCAAATCATGTGTTTCACTTTCATGCTAAAATTTAATGTTTAGTTTAAAAAACAGTCACTCTTGAAACAATGGAGTTATGAATAAAAGAGGAGGCGACATGTAGTGTGCTGTCTACCAGTTGCGAGTGAAGTAACTGAGGAGGTTGTCACAAGATGGCGGCTGCTTTTTTAAAATAGGTTCTCCAGTTTCTGATTACCACTAGGGCGAACGTCCCACCAGTAAAATTTAATAGAAAATTTCGTCTTATTTCTACGTCTTATGGATGGAAATTTTTCTCAAAAATGCCGTAATAACTTTTGTTTGTTTTTACTGGTGTCAGTATGCTTATTAAAACTGTCAGTTTGTTTCCCTGGTTGTCACAATATGGCGGAAACGCAGTACCTAACTATTGCCAAAACAAATTCCTACCAGTAAAAATGAAAATCTGTTTCTACCATTAATTATGACTGAAATTTTGTAATATTAAGGCGTTTAAATAAGTTGAAAATTTCTATATAAACATACTGGTGGAAGTTTCCACGGCCGTAAAAAACGCCTGCGATAGCGGTTACAGTTGATGCTTCACTATTTTAAGGATATGTCAGTTCCTCTTTATTAATAGTTCCATGCTTGAATTGGTTTATTTAATTATACCACGGTTTATTTAATTATTTCTTCGAAAGCTTTATACAACCAACCAATCGACAGCAAGTGGAAAGAAAGAACGTATTTTGTGTTAAGTGAGGTGCTGTGTATGTGAATTCCGAGAGTATGAAATGAATTCAAGGTAATTAATTCATATGTAATCATCCCAAATTCACATTTGAAATCTCAAAACCCACACACCCAACATCCCACTTTGGCCGGAGCGAAAGTAGCTGTACATCGCGCCATGAAAAGTTAATTTAAAGTTATCACAATCAATATTAATTCCCTTCTATTTTAAATTTATTTCCCATTAACACTTTAGTTAATATTTACAATTAATCTATTTATTTAATCTGAAAATCGAGCTGAAATAAAGAAAGTTAAGATAATCTCACCCTTCAACGATTTTCAGGATATACTTGAAATAACAATTTTTAAATAAATATGCACAAACACAATAAACACATCAAAGCATGAAAATTTAATGCAAAATTATTTATTATTATTTGATTAAATATATATATATAGGAAGAAAGGATCTGCGCAGATCAAAAACAACATTTTACGGCAATAATATACTGTTTACTAATCATTCAATGATAGTAAAATTTAAGATTATTAAGACAAACAATTTATGGATTCCAATCAACATGACAATTGAGAATATAGAATAGATAAGATTTTTGATTATATTTAAATTATGATGATACGTTAAATTTATGCTAATCAGCATTTAAAGCGCCATGAAGCTCCAATTTCATTAAGAGTCAATTATTAGAAACTAATCAGTTCTAAGCTAAAGAGTATTTTCCTTTATCAGAAAGTCCGAACTAAATGTTCTGTTTTATTCAGTTCATTGTGAATATATGCCGAATTACAATTACATAAGAATTTTCCGTCTTCTTTCCTTCACAGTTCAAATTATGTCAAAGACGAGATTCAACGAAAATGAATATAAAGATAAATTCTCACCTCCAAGCTTGGACTGACGATTTTAAATATAGAATTATACCTCCTGCATCTTGTATCTTGTTATATTCCAAGGGAAATATTCTTCTTCAGAATCTTTCGGACTTGTTATTGGCATAGAATTACTGAATTTATATATTGCGTATCATAACATAATTATCTGATCTCTTTATTATTACAAAAAAAGATGATTTAGGAAGACTTACCGACCGATGTGCCAATTTAAAAAAACAGCACACCGGCCGGCCGCCTGTACATCCTTCTTCCTTCACAGCTGAATCATCACAGAGAGAAAATAGCGTCGCTTTGCAAAACGAAGTGAGCGGCAAGCGCTGTGATTGGCTGGTATGATAACGTTTTCAAACGAAATCAATATGAATATTATTTGAAAAATGAATCAAAATAAATTGTTTTTGAATGAAAATTAAAGTGATAAAATTTATTATAAATGGGAAAAATTAATTTAAAATGCATATTTATTTTATAAATGAATTCAGATGATTATTTTAATTCTGATAGATTTATTATTTCCCAACGATCTTGATACTGAAAATAAAACTTTTATTAAAATTGGAAGAACATTATTAATTTATAATATAAATTAAGTTAGGTATTATTTCTTAACTTTTGATAGCTGAAAAAGTTTAGAAATTATATTTGAAATATCTTTTTAAAGATTGGCAACACGAAAACGAAACTTTGAATTTAAAAAGTAAATAAAGATCGTTAGAAAGATAAATATTGTCATAGGCGATTCCATAATTTGAAATATTAATATTTTAGGGGTAATTATTATTGAGTTAAAATATTTAAATTGTTTTATAAAGGGAAAAAATATGTTATGTTTTTATGACATAACATTTTGGATGAGCGATGCTTTATAAACCAACCAAACAAAAATAAGCGGAAGGGAAAAAAGGCGTATTTTTGATGAGAGTGATGTCCGAAATAAATTAATTACTCAGCTAATAATTAGACTATTAAAATTCTGAGGGCCAGGTGCATTAGGAGAGGCCTTGGACTCTCTTCACAGAAATTTTGAACCTCGTACGTGCCGTAGATTTTGCTACTCATCGCCAACAGACACACACACACACACACAGAGCGATCTGTTCTCTTATTAATATAGATAGGACAAGAGAATTTTTTTTGATAGAGATAAATATATAGAGGAAGTTCGGTTATTATGAAATAATCTTTACATTTTGATTTGTAAGTCAACATTTAAAAATTTTAAAGTACAAATTTTGACTATTCCTTAACACATTTGTAATGCGTTTAAAGTCGAAGAAATAATATACATACCGATATTCATATTTTAAAAAATAATGACACTTTTCGGGTAATACGAACCAGTCGGGTAATGTGGAATAGGGTTGTAAGGATTATTATAATTGCAAGAAAAAACATGATTTACAAGAATAATCATGGTTATTTAATAAGTAAACAGTAGTACATCATCTACAAATTATCATATTCTTTAAAAAAGGGTTTTAATTTGTACAAAAATAAAAAATGCTGTCTGTTGTTTTGGCCCCACCACTGTCTACATGGGCCCACATAGCACCCATCAGTTATTTTATCCACTCCTCCAGTCTTCCATCCTCTGAATATTTTCCACTGCAAAACATTCACACTGCATCTTCCTCATCTGGTATACAACAGGTTAAAAAGCCCATGTCAGATGAAACGTTGGAGTGGAATGATTGTTTATCTTCGCTAGACTTGTCTTGAAACCGCCGTCTGTCTGATATTCCATATTACACGACACTTCATCTTGAAAACGTAACCTCTTCATTCGTCAGCAGGTTAACATAAAGTTAAACTGCCAAACATAGCAATAGAAAAAATTGATCACCTTAATACTGAACTAGGTTAACAACACTGACCAAGAGACCATAATTAATAAGAAATTTGTAAAATTTACCTGCAAAAAACTGCAACAATTGAGAAAATGATGTGGTTTCACCGCGTCTCTCCAACAACAGGTATCCGAACAGAACTCACCGCAGTGAATCATGGCAATACTAGGAAGTCGTTTGGCAATTTTAGGCTGGGTTGCAGCATGGCCAGATACCTGCATTATTCCATATTGTCCTACCATTCCACAACACCCGAATTCCCCCTCTTATAATAATGCCCGCTATAATAAGGGCCCGCTTAAACTGGTGATGTCGTCATGTTCAATGGCGCCAAGAAGACTGGGCCCGAGTATTGTTTACTGACGAGTCCAGATGTATTCGGAACACCGATTCCAGAAGTGTTTTGTTCCGGAGAGAGGAATGCACACGCAACTCGCCTTCCCTTGTCCGTGAAATATACCATTTCCGTTTACCGCTGTTTAATGGTTTGTGGGAAATCATGACAAATGGCCGCACCGAGCTGCATATCTTTCAAGCAAATTCTGTAACCGCTGGGAGACATGTGGAGGAGGTATTGGAACCCCAAGTTAGACTGTTTAGGGGTGCTGTTGGCCCACCCAGAGTTTTTGCTAATGGATCACAATGCTTGGCCCCATCCAGTATATGTGGTGTCAGAATACTTGCAAACAGAATATATCACTACAATGGACTAGCCACTTTACTCACCCGACTTGCACTCTATTGAGAATGTGTGGGATACCTTAGGGCGTTGACTTTCAGTGCGCCAAATTCCTCGCCGGGCACTCCAGGAGGTAAAAAGTGCACTTTTAGAAGAGTGGCATGTAATTCCATAAAACTTGATCAACACTTTGGTAAAGTCTTTGAAATCAAGATGTGAGGTATGCATATTTGTCCGACGTGACCATACATCATATTAAAGACAAAATTTTTCCACAAGAGGTGACTCAATTTTTCCATCATTTTCCAATTTCCATATATTTGGTTAGTTTCAATATTTTGAGAATAATCAACTGCCAAACATTCTAATTTATGTTAAATAATGCTTTTGTATAAATTTCTATTAATAATTTTTCATTAAGTATCAGTTACGTTTCATTTTTGTCATGATCATTATTTTTGATGAACAGTGTATATATGTATATATATACGAGGGCTGTTTGCTTTTTAACATCCGATGTGCCATATAATAAAGACTACTGTGAATAATAAAATTCTTTGATAGCCTGGATTCAAGTACATTCAAAATTATTTTTCGACATAGTCGTAGTGAAGATGGAGTCATTTGTAATACTGATGGGCGAGGGGGGCGTACCGTCTTCAAGGTTACATCCAGCGTATTGAGATAGGTTTCCAAGGCATTTTGGAGATTTTTGTTGGAATGAAAAGTGGAGGGCTGCCCACCCAGACCTATCTTCAGATCTCGAAAAAGATGACAATCACTAGGTGCCAGCGAATTGATGGCCCAACAGCATCTTTCACTAATCGAACGCATCCCATCGAATCACCCCCACCCCCTCAGATTCGAGAAAGAAGCTGTTGGGCCATCAATTCGGCTGGCACCGAGTGATTGTCACCTCTTTCGAGATCTGAAGATATGTCTGGGTGGACAACAGTCCATCTCAATTTTCATTCCAACAAAAATCTTCAAGACGCTTTGGAGATCTACCTCAATACACTGGTAGAAATCTTCTTTGAAGAGGTATGCCCCCTCCTCGCCCACCCGTATGACAAATGACTCAATCTTCTTTGTGAGTATGTTGAAAAGTAGCTTTGAGTGTACTTGACTCCAGGCTATCAAAGAATTTTACTATCCACACTAGTCTTTATTTTACGGTCCATCGGAAGTTGAAAAAATAGCCCTCGTATAATTACATAAAATAAAATCGACAAGTGTATGAACAAGTTAGTAAAATTCTAACGATTAACAAAATATGAACATTGGGAACCAGAAATGTATAATAAGAAACTAGGGAAAACCTACAGAATCGTCAGAGGAGCTTACAGGTTTAATTCATAGTGAAGAAATGTTATTTAATTTTGCCGGTATTAGGCCTAAAATTACAAAATTTAGTTCCTTATAATATATCGAAAATTCAAAATAATTGATTGATATCTAAGAGATCCAAAAATGAAACACTACACATATGATATTAAAAGAATAAAATGAATATATCATAATACTTCAAAGCTAGATAAAATCTAAAATACAAGAAATTTGACTTGCCAAAGTAGAACATGCGAAGATGGAAGCAGATTTAAGTTTGTGAAAACGTGTAGCTAGTATGTGTCTACTAAACAAGCAGATAATTAATAAAAATAAATATATTATTGCCCTCTGGTGTGAAAAAAAATAAGATTGAAACATGATTTTAACAAATATTTTAGTGCTGCCATCTATATTTATAGAGAAGAGTGAAACCAAAAGAATAAGTCTGAGGATTTAGTAATGAATACTAATTGATATATATATTCATATATATATACGAGGCTTATTTTTTAAGTAAGGGCCGTTTTGTTGTATACGCTAAAAGGTGGCGCGCGCGTCGCAACGAGTGCTTGCGTCGTGTCCCGGCATTCCTTGGAAACCACTGTGCTCAGTTGTATTTGTGTAGGCAGCCTTACGGTCTGTTCTGTGTCTTTAAAATGTTCAAGATTATCGAATCGCCCGCCCCGTACAAGGTAGGGTCAGTGATACGTTTTTTGTCACAGAGCTATTCAAAATAAAAGACGCGGCATGCTGACAGAGGGAATTTTGCTACTCTATGACGATGCAAAGCCTCACACCGCAGCACAGACCCAAGCTTTTTTGAACATCCCCGACCTTGCGCCGAGCGATTTCCATCTTTTCCGCTATCTCAAACATCATTTCGGCAGCAACCACTACAAGGATGACGAAGACGTGAAATCGGCCGTGACCTCTTGGTTATCGGATCAGGCGGCAAGAATCTATGAAGAGGGTATTCAAAATCAAGTTGTAAGGCATGATAAATATTTAAACAAACTTGGCAGCTATGTTGAAAAATAGATAAATGTGTGTAGAATCTGAAAATAAATTTGGTTTTTGAAAATTGTCTTTCGTTTGGTTTTTATTTTCAAACGGCTCTTACTTAAAAAACACCCCTCGTACACACACCTATATATATAAAGATGAAACCACAAATATATGAAAAAATGGTAAAATTCTAACGATGAACAAGATATGAACATTAGGGCGGGTCGAAAAAAGCGAAATTTTTCAGATCAATTTCTAATAGCGCAGAAAAGTTGCCTTTTGTAATTAGAAGAATAACGCAAAACATATTTTTGAAATCGGTTAATATCTTTAGGTCGCGCATTGCACTTGAAATTTTGAAAATATGATAAAAAAGTGACGATTTTTGAAATTAATGATGAAAATTAAGAAATATTCAGAGCTGCTTCTAATAGTGCGTAAATGTCACCATTTTAAAATAGAATAATAACACAAAAAAATATTTAAAATCAGTTACTATCTTTAGGTCGCGCATTGCACTTGTATTTTGGAAAATATGACCAAAATTGACAATTTTTGAAATTACGCGATGAAAATAAACTAGTTGGATGTGCCAATCCCAAAACTTTCTTCTATCTCATGTCAATATTTCATTTTAATTAGCTTTATTAGTATTTTTATTAGAATTATGCATAACTTCATCCACTTTTCGATGGAACAATATTGAAAATTGCACAAAAATCGCTATTACAGCGCCCCATTACTGCGAAATATTTCCAAATTCAGGGAGGACCTTCTTGCCATGGCCAAAAACATACACGAAAACATTGGTTCAATTCTATGTATAACTTCATACACTTTTCAATGATACACTATTCAAAATGCACAAAAATCGCACGAAAATCGCTATTACAGCGCCCCTACCGGCAGATTTTTTCAAATTCAGGGAGGACCTACTTGTCATAAACAAAAACTTAAATAAAAAATTTGAATGCATAACTTCATACAATTTATCATGGAACAATATTCGAAATGCACAAAAACGCACAAAAATCGCTATTACAGCAACCCCTACCGGTGGAATTTTTCCAAATTCAGAGAGGACCTTCTTGCCATGGCATAGCTGCCAACTCTTCCGCTTTTTGGTACCACAAAAATTTAACAGAAATTTTTTCCTTAATTAATCGACAGATTATCGCGATTTCAAAAGATAAAATTTACAATAAAATTTTTCTGGTACAAAAAAGCGTAAGATGTTGGCAGCTATGCCATGGCCACAAACATACACAAAAATTTTGGTTCAATTCTATGCATAACTTCATACCCTTTTCGATGGTACAATATTCAAAATGCACAAAAATCGCACAAAAATCACTATTACAGCGCCTCCTACCGGCGGATTTTTCCAAATTCAGGGAGGACCTGCTTGCCATAGCCAAAAACAGGTTCAATTCTATGCATAACTTCATACAATGTTTGATGGTACAATGGCGACACACAGACATACAGACACACGGACAGACAGACATTTTGTATAAACAGGTTTTTGTGATCTCTGACCCCCTAAAACGTGTAAATCCGTCGAAAACCGGAAGTCGAAAAAAATTTCGATTACAATACTTTCTTTTATTGAAGATAGAAGAAAGTAAATATATATATATTCAGGCCAAGAAAAATATACAGACCGAAAGAGCTAGAATTTTGCGAGGTTTTGTGACACGAAGTTCAATTTTAGTGCTCACGATTACTCATAACTTAATGACTTGTCTACCTGCAAGGTTATTTCACCTCCCATATTGCGCAGAACAAGCTCAGAGAGCACTGTATCTGTCATTGATTCAAAAGCTCTCTCAGACAGTCACAGACTGCATTGCTTTCCCAATCCGTCTGAATCTAAATTCCCTGTATTGTTCTCTTTCATCTGTGATCATTGACAATCGTAGGTTTTTCGGATGGGCAAAGACTCCGTTACGCTCAGTAACAGAGTGTATTACCTCCTCCAATTATTTTTGGTAATTGACGCGATATTGGTATTGTCTTGAACAGATGCATTTCTCCTAGAATAATAGAATAATTCCTATTAATGTCAAACAACATAGACGCACATGTCGACATGGCATATAAAACTGTTTCAATTCATTGATAGGATTTTCAATGGATCCATACAGTCTGAGAGTTCTGTTTGCGGTTGTTAGTGAGAAATCAGCCCTCGATTACGAATAGCAATATTCCCAGGACAGAAGCCTGTCGCACAGCGTTGAACATTTAAAGAAGATATATATTTTAAATCTTAATTGAAGTCAATTGGTTTATTAACAGACATTCGTGAGATATTGCAATTTATTAATTGAAATTTGACAACAAATAGTGTTACACAAGCAGGTAGTTGCTTACTCTGTTAAAAATCGGCAGCAAGCTGTGTAATCAGTTGACCGTTTTTGTAAATAACGGTTACTTGATCATATTCTTCATGTATTATTACCATATTATTGACCATATTTTGGTCACGATCATAAGAAAATACGGTTAATAACTGTTATCTGTAAAAACGGCCGTCGAATAATTGGGCAGTTTGCTGCAATTTCTTAACTGTGTACATATAGGACCAACAAATAACGCCAGCCCTGTGCTTTTTCCCTCAACACGTTGAAACAAGTGTCTAAAAGGTAATTCAATGAAAAGCAAATAGCAAACAAACCAATGAAAGGCCCTACCTATAGGCATTTCTAAATTTCAAATAGCCCCTTATTTTCTATCCCGTATTGATAGAAGTGCCGTCACATCCTGCTACAATGACTTCATCTAAGGAGATGTTCTTTTCAGATAGATATAAAACAACACTTCTAAAACTATCTCAACCGGTTCCAGCTGTAGTAGTTATATGACTAATGTATTTTGAACCCGTCTCCTGTATTGCAAAAATGTGCTATTTTTGACAATGTTTTCCAAATTTTAAGTGCGATGAAGTTACCTAAAGATATTAAGGGGACAAGAGACCTTAAAATCCTTAAAAATAATTTCTTTTATTTTTTGTAAATTTCACCTAATTATTATTCAAGGGTACTTTATATGCATTATAGCATGCATTTATCACAAAAAAAAAATTTTTTTAAAATTTATTTGTATGAAAAAAATGTAATTTTACGCTTCGTCTTAGAAATCTTCGAAATGTCGCTTGCGCATTCCATATCAATGAAAATCCCCAATATTTTTTATAAAAGTCTGTTTTATATATATAAATAAAATAGAGCATCGAATTTTATATATTTGAATTTAAAGGTAAAAAAAAAAAAATTAAAAATTTTGAAATTTTTTCGAAAAAATTTCAAAATTTTTCATTTTTTTTCTTTTTTTAACCTTTAAATTCAAATATATAAAATTCGATGCTCTATTTTATTTATATATATAAACCAAACTTTTATTAAAAATATTGGGGATTTTCATTGATATGGAACACGCAGGGGGCATTTCGAAGATTTCTAAGAAGACGCGTAAAATTCCATTTTTTTCACAAAAATAAATTTTTTTACAAATTTTTTTTGTGATAAATGCATGCCATAATGCATATAATGTACCTTTGAGTAGTATTTAAGATAAAATTTACAAAAAGTAAAAAAAAATTAAAAATGTTTGAAATTTTTTCGAAAAAATTTCAAAATTTGTAATTTTTTTTTTTAACCATTAAATTCAAATATATAAAATTCGATGATCTATTTTATTTATATATATAAATCAAATTAAAAAAAAATATTGGGGATTTTCATTGATATGGAATGCATAGGGGGCATTTCGAAGATTTCTAAGACGACCCGTAAAATTCCATTTTTTTCACAAAAATAATTTTTTTTTAAATTTTTTTTGTAATAAATGCATGCCATAATACATATAATGTCCCCTTGAATAATATTTAAGATAAAATTTACAAAAAATAAAAAAAAATTGAAAAATTTGGAAATTTGGAAATTTTTTCGAAATTTTTTTAAAAATTTTCATTTTTTTTTTTACCTTTAATTTCAAATATATAAAATTCGATGCTCTATTTTATTTATATATATAAAACAGACTTTTATAAAAAATATTGGGGATTTTCATTGATATGGAATGCGCAAGCGACATTTCGAAGATTTCTAAGACGACACGTAAAATTCCATTTTTTTCTCAAAAATAATTTTTTTTTTTAATTTTTTTTGTGATTAATGCATGCTATAATGCATATAATGTACTCTTGAATAATATTTAAGGTGAAATTTACAAAAAATAAAAAAAATTATTTTAAGGTCCCTTGTCCCCTTAATAGATTTTAAATAGTTTTTATGCTATTCTTCTAATTTCAAAATGTAACTTTTACGGATTATTAGAAGTAGGTCTGAATATGTTTTTAAATTTTCATCATGCAATTTCAAAAATTGCCAATTTTGGTCATATTTTCGAAAATACAAGTACAATGCGCGACCTAAAGATATTAACCGATTTTAAATATTTTTTGCGTTATTCTTCTAGTACCAAAAGGTTACATTTACGCACGATTAGAAGTAGCTCTGAATATTTTTTAAATTTTCATCATTAATTTCAAAAATCGTCACCTTTCATCACATTTTCAAAACTTCAAGTGCAATGCGCGACCTAAAGATATTAACCGATTTCAAAAATATATTTTGCGTTATCCTTATAATTACAAAAGGCAACTTTTCTGCGCTATTAGAAATTGATCTGAAAAATTTTGTTTTTTTCGACCTGTTACTGATCGTAATTAAAATCTCCGGTACGAGGGTGCTGTGTCAGCGCCGTAATTTTATTTATTATTCCAATCGTCTGCGTGTTGACGATAGATTGTAATTTATTTACTAGTGAGTGGAAACACTGATTTTTTGTTGTTATTGAAATGATGGAATGTTTTGACTATGAAACGGCCAGAGAGACTGTTTCACTCTTAACAATTTTTGTTTTAAAATAAAGAAATATACAGTTCACTGCGAAGAGTTCGTTAAAAATGGTGTCATTGAGTAACTTATTGTTTTATTCTTAACAGAAATTGGTCCTTCGAGGCCAAAGTAAATAGATTTATCGTTTGCTTTTAAAAGTCAAGAATCAGCGACGAGACTTGGTTTCTTCGAATAAGGTAGGACTTTTTCTTTAACATGTCTACTGAATTTAAAAATATTTTTACTAAAAAAAGAGTTTTAAAATGTAAAATTACTAAATTTGTGAGTGAAATTAAATTAAGTGACTCTGATGAATGCTCTTTAGAACTTGTAAATACGAAATGTGATCAATTCAATACATAATTGAAAGAAATTTTTGATAAAATTTATTCATTGTGCGATGAAGAGGAAATTGATAAATATCTCGATGAACAATCATCGATTGAAAAAGAGTTAGACGAAACTTGGTTAAAAATTAAAAGAGCGAAACAAAAACAAACAAATGTTCTTAATGAATCAAAGCCAAAACAAGAGAATAGTGTAACGGAAGTTCGACTTCCCACGATTAATCTACCTTCTTTTAGTTGAAATGTACAGGATTGGATATATTTTAGTGATCTTTTTAAATCTAGCATTAACAATAATAGCACACTTTCGGGTGCTCAAAAGTTATCATATTTGAAATCTTCGCTTCATTCTGAAGCTGCCAAAGTTATACAAAGTGTAACGATTTCAGATGATAATTATCAAACAGCGTGGTCCTTATTAAAGGAAAGATATTCCAATAAAAGACAACAAGTGTTTGCTTACATTAAAAAATTAATGTCCATTAATTCAATACAAAGTGAAACACCTAGTGCTATTCTTAATTTGGCAGATACCGCCAGTGAATGTATCAGATCTCTAGAAATTCTCGATCAAAAAATTGAAGGGTTTGCGGATACAATAATAACTTATATATTGTGGCAGAAATTAGATGGGTCCACAAAATTATGGTTTGAACGTAAACAAACAACAACAAAAAAAAAAAAAACACGAGCTACCAAAATTAAAAGAGTTAATCGAATTTTTAAAAAAACAAGCGAGAACGCTGCAAGTTTCCAAACCTCTTATAAATAATGTAACTCCTAAACGCAATGCTCAACAACGAATCACTAGTATGGTATCTACATCTAATGGTAAAAACTCAAAAACATTTAAATGTGTTAAGTGTCAGAGTAATGAATTCCACGGTTTGCACAAATGTCCAGAATTCTTAAATCTTTCAGTGGCTTCTAGATATGAATTCGTAAAGAAAAATAATATTTGTTTTAACTGTTTAAAATTACACTCGGTTAGAAATTGTAAATCTACTTATTCTTGTCAAAAATGTATGAAAAACATTCGAGTTTACTTCATTTCGAGAATGAAAATGAAAAGCAAATTCAAAACAGCGATAGAAAAAATGAATTTATTTCAAAACCCGAGGTCCGTTATTGCAATACCCAAAACCAGAATCAAATCGTAGCGCATTCAAGTCTAGACCCGAATGCTGCAACATTTCACATTTCTAACGAAAGAGTATTTTCAGGTACATCTGTTTGTGAGATGAATTATTTAAGTTCTGGCATCTTATCAACTGTCATTGTTTATATTAAAAATAAATTTGGTGAATTTAAGCCGTTAAGAGGTTTGGTTGATGCTGGATCAATGAGTAATTTCATTACGATTCAGTGTGCTGATTATTTAGGAATTAAGAAAGAAAAAATAAAAGTTGCGGTTTCCGGATTAAATGGCATCTCCGTGAATATTAACTCCAAGGTAAAAGCATTAATTTCGAACAATTCAAATTTTAAGACGGAAATAGAACTTCTTTGTGTACCAAATATATCGGATACTATTCCAGTAAATCGGATTAACGTTCCTACAGAACATTACCCTAATAACATTAAATTATCGGATCCAGAATTTTACAAACCTGGAAAAATTAATGTTCTTTTGGGAGCTCAAATATTTTATGATCTTTTAGAAGTCGGTCAAATTGAAGTCCCAATTTCTAATTTAAAATTCCAAAGCTCCGTATTTGGATTCATTGCCTGCGGAAGCGTATTAAATCCTGACAATCAAATCACGCAAAATACTCATTGTGGGCTTGTTTGTAACTATGAAGATTTGACAAAAGAAGTTCAAAAATTCTTTCAGTTAGAAACATTAGGGATAAAAGACGATCCCACATGTACTGACGAAGATAGAGCAATAGAAATATTTGAAAAATCTGTATCTTATAAAAGTGAACGTTACGAAGTTACCTTACCATGGAAAAAATATTGGCGAGAAATGAACGACAATTTCAAAATAGCCAATAATAGACTAAACTGTCTTAAAGTGAAAATGAAGCGAAAATTAGAGCTTCGTGCTCAATATTGTGAGACTTTGAAAGATTATGAAAATAAAGGAATCATAGAAAAAATAACGGAAACGCACAAGCCAGTGGAGAAACCACTTTTTTACTTCCACATCAACCTGTCTTTAGACAAAGCCTAACAACAAAAATGAGAGTAGTCTTCGATGCCAGCTCACATGATGTTGGCGAATTATCGTTAAATGATTGTCTTTGGCTAGGTCCAAATCTTAATCCAAGCTTATTCGATCTACTTATCAATTTTAGATTAATTTTAGACAAAATTGCATTAATAGGTGATATAGAAAAGGCCTTTCTGCAGATATCCCTAGCGGAGAAAGACAGAGATGCAGTGAGGTTTTTATGGTTTGGAGATAGAGGTATAGAAATATATCGCTTAAACCGAGTTCTTTTTGGTATAAATGCTTCTCCGTTTCTTCTTGCTGCTACTCTAAGAAAACATATCAGGAAATTTCAAGTTAGATATTCTACAACAACAAAGTTATTAGATAGGTGCCTCTACGTTGCGGATTTAATCGCTGGTGCTGACAACTTGCAAGATGCGTTAGAAATCTCTCGAAATGATGATGAGCGAGGCAAGTATGAAACTCAGAAAATGGTCAACTAATGATAACGATTTGATGGAGCAATGGAAACAAGAAGGGTTTGATACTCAATCTCTACATAACCCAATTGAATTAGGATTTGACTCAATAAAAGTTCTAGGAATGTCTGGGCATACGAGTGAAGATTGCTTTATCGTAGATGTAAAAGGCTTATTAGAAATTTTACCAAAAAATGAAAACACCAAGCGCTTCATCCTGCATGCTATTGGAAAAATATTAGACCCTCTTGGCTTGCTCACTCCTTATACTATTCGCATGAAATGCCTATTTCAAGATCTGTGGTTGAGGAAAATCGCTTGGGATGAATATCTACCAATAGATGTTAAAGAAAAGTGGCTTCAATGGCGTTCTGAGATCCCACGCCTGTCCGACCTAAAAATTCCAAGAATTGTGCTAAATTCAACGAAAGAAGAAAATTCAGATGTGGTAGAGATTCACTGTTTCTGCGATGCTAGTAAGAAAGCCTTCGGCACTGTCATATACCTCAGAATTGTTAAAGGAAATGCTATTGAAGTTAACCTTGTGACTTCAAAATGTAGTGTTACACCTCTTAAAAAAATCACTTTACCAAGATTAGAGCTATTGGGAGCTTTACTTGCTGCCCAACTAGGTAATGCAGTCAAGAAAATAGTAGATCATAAGAAGCCATCAGATATGTTCTTCTGGACAGATTCGAAAATCACTTTGTACTGGATTAGAGGTTCTAGTAAAACATGGAAATCATTCATAGCGAATCGTGTCAACGAGATTCAATCTTTGACTGACTCCAATTCGTGGTTTCATTGTCCATAAAAGTCTAATCCAGCCGACCTCCTTACCAGAGGCGTCAGTGTTGATATGCTCTTAGAAAAGGACTTGTGGTTTAAAGGTCCCCCCTTTTTGAGAGAAACAGTTCTCCCAACTAATGACTGCAACAGCCAAAATTCGCCAGATGACTATTCTGATGAACTAAAGAAAACAGTTAAATGTGAAAATGATAACTCTTTAGTAACTCTAGCTATTTATGATCAAAATTATTTATTAGATTATATTATTAGTGTTAGTAATAATTATATAACTATCATTCGTATTTTATGTTATGTGCTTAGATTTATTCATAACCTTCGAAATGTTAATAGAGTGAAAGATCATCTTACTTCTAAAGAATTGAAAGCTGCAGAATTATCACTGATAAAGATGGTTCAACAAAGTGAGTATCAGGAAGAAATAAAATGTCTTCAGAAAAGTAATTCAGTACCAAATAAAAGTAAACTAAATTCTTTAAATTGTTCCTTAGATGAAAGTAATATTTTAAGAGTTGGGGGTAGATTGGGTAACTCATATTTGACAACAAATGAAAAACATCCTATGGTTCTGCCAAGTAAGCATCCCCTTACTTTAATTATTGTAAGATATTGTCATTTAAAGTATTTACATGTAGGATCACAAACATTGTTGTACCATATTCGTCGTAAATTGTGGATAACTAATGGTAGAAACATCCGTCGCAAAATAACATATGAATGTGTCACTTGTTTTAAAAACAAGCCTGTATTAGCGAGTCAAGGTATGGGTGACTTGCCCAAAGAGCGTGTTACACCTTCATTTCCATTTTCCATTATTGGAACTGATTATTGCGGCTCTTTTTACATTAAATTCAAAAATCAAAGGAAAGGTACATATAATAAAGTGTATGTATGTATATTCGTTTGTCTCTGCACCAAATCTATTCATCTAGATTTCGTTTCAGATCTCACTTCTGCAGCCTTCATTGCTTGTTTTAAGCTCTTTGTTAGCAGAAGGGGAAAGTGTTCAAAAATATTTTCTGACAATGCAAAAAACTTTGTAGGGGCAAACTTAGAATTGAAAAGTCTTCACAATTTGGTTAGACACCCAGATGAAGCATTAGCTGATTATTTTGCAAGGGAAAATATCGAATGGAATTTTATTCCTCCGAAAGCGCCGAACTTCGGTGGTCTTTGGGAGGCAGGGGTTAAATCATTGAAATTCCATCTAAAACGTGTAATTGGTAAAGCGCACCTCACTTTAGAGGAATTTCTGACAGTAATTCTAGAAATTGAAAGTGTTTTGAACTCAAGACCTCTGTCCCCATTATCATCAGATTTCGACGATTTCGAGACTGTCACCGGGTCCATTTTGTTATAGGTAGGCCCTTAACGCCTATTATTGAACCCCAGCTCACTGAAATTTCGGAAAACAAACTTAGCAACTGGCAAAAAATAACAAAATATAGCCAGCAAATATGGAAATTATGGAAGCGGGACTATCTGAACACCTTACAACAACGTAATAAATGGCAAATAAATAAAAACAATATAAATGTTGGTTCTCTCGTATTAATCAAAGATGAAAATATGCTCAGCACAAAATGGGCAACAGGTAGGATTTCCGAGATATTTCTCGGTAAGGACAAAAAAGTTCGAGTAGTGAACATTCGTCTACCTAACGGTACAATAATAAAGAGAAATGTGAGAAGTATTTGTCCCCTTCCAATTAATGGAAACTAATTTCTTTTATGTATATATTTGGTGTATTTTGAATATATTTTGCTGTTTAATTTCTATAGTATGTTTTATTGTATTCAAATGTAAAGTAATTTTACCATTTTTCCTTTGTTATTAATTATATCTTTTCCATTGTTATATGTAGTATTATGCAATTTTATATTATATATTAGAGTACTTTTGAAACCTGCAGGTTTCATCGGTCGGGAGTATGTTACTGATCGTAATTAAAATCTCCCGTACGAGGGCGCTGTGTCAGCGCCGTAATTTTATTTATTATTCCAATCGTCTGCGTGTTGACGATAGATTGTAATTTATTTACTAGTGAGTGGAAACACTGATTTTTTGTTGTTATTGAAAAGATGTAATGTTTTGACTTGGAAACGGCCAGAGAGACTGTTTCACTCTTAACAATTTTATTTTTAAAATAAAGAAATATACAGTTCACTGCGAAGAGTTCTTCAAAAATGGTGTCATTGAGTAACTTATTGTTTTATTCTTAACACGACCCATCCTAATGAACATAGGAAACCAGTCTGTAAAATAAGAAAGTAGGAATAACCTAGAGAATCATCAGAGATGCTTGTTGGTTAATTCATAGTGAAGATGCGTTATTTTATCCAATTTTTTCGGAATTAAGTCTAAAATGACAAAATTTAGCACCTGATAGCGCATCATAAAAGAAAATAAATGATAAAATACCAAGAGATCTAAAGAAAGATACACCTCACACAGGATATTAAAAATTATTAGAGCACAATACCTCAATTACATACTCGGATCAAAAAGGTGACTCACTATAACCTTCAGTCTCAGTACTGATTTCAATCTTTAAAATATTTTAACCGATATTTAATTCTGCTCTTTATAATTAAATAATAGCTATTTACTATCAAGAACTTTTAATCACTTTGTAGTATTGTAAAACGTCATTTTTTTTGTCAGAATGCAAGCCATAGAAGACACTTTTCCTTATTTACATTTGTTTATTCCTAATACTCAGAAATTTTGTCAGTCTTGACTTGGATGAACTTCTTGTACCATGATAATATATTAGCATAACTTGACCAGGTTGACAGCTTAATCCAATTTGCTATGCCGTCCGATTTACATATGTCTCAGCAGGGCCCTGCCAAGGGGGCAGTCGCCCCGGGCGCGAACTTGAGAGGGCCCCAAATTTATACTACAAACCTTGTCTTTTTCGTCTTTTTTGTTTTAAAAAAAATGTATACTTACATATTGTTAATTTTTTTCTTAGTGAAAGTACGAACATTATTCGTTTCAAAGTTATTGCATTCTGATTTACCTCACACCGACAGAGCCGTCCTTAGGGGTGTGCGACAGGTGCGGCCGCACAGGGCCTCGCACCTGGGAATGCCTCGCACCCGAAAAAAAAGCCTAAATATTTATTATTAATTTTTTGTGAGTAAAGCAAAAACGAAAAAAATTTCATAATAAAATTTATGTGTAAAAATGTTTATAAAAGGTAAAATGTTTCGTGAATAAAATAGTCAATGTAAGGTGTGGACACTCGACAAGAGAATAGATTGTTTGTAGCTTATATAGTCAATCTATAGCTATTGCTATACTTTAGCACAGACAGCAGCACCATTCTGGACAGGTGCATGAACTGAATGTTACTTTGTTAAGAGGTAGGTGGTCCTGAGGATTTTGACAAACTACTCACTATTATTTTAATGATTATTTGTAATGTAACAAGCAGATTCTTGTGTAATCAAGTTTCTTCTTTAATTACACGAATATAGGTGTTCTGCCGTGAGGTTAGAGGTCTTCATGGGCCCAGCCTTGGCCAGAGACAACTTTCAAACTAGCCGGGCCGAGACGGCAGAATTAGGACAATTTTTTTAACGGATCGATCCTAGCCGACAAAAAAAATTAAATAAATAAATAAATACATAAAATAAAATAGAAAATTAAAAAAAAAATTAATGGATCCGTCTCCCCAATAAAAAATTAAGCGGACCTATGGGCCCATTATAAAATTTAAACGAAGCGGATAAAATAAACATGAACCATTTTCAAGGGATGGGAGTTTGGGGGGAATAAGCATAAATGTGCTGCATTAGCCCGATGCTTGTTTTATGACGTCAATACAGAAATATAACATGTCCATCCTCGAGATCGGCATCGGACAGTTATATCGTGTCTGAGGCAGGTCTTAATTTTTTCAGCAGACTTCAGCCAGCCCGGAATCAAGCTTACATTTTTTCCAGACCGGCCAGAATTGGATTTAATTGTTCCCATTGTGTGTCGGCCAGTAGATAAGTTTTATAAAAATAGTAATAGTGATAACAGCGCGAGAGTTTCTGACACATTTTCTGACTCATATTTAACTGTAAAGGCATAAAATTGACAGGCCTCACTATTGAAGCCATTAGGAATCGAATAGCATTTTCTATATTTTGATAAATAAATTACTTAACTTATTATTATACTCGATTCTTGTCAAATGACGACAGGTTTTCATCTTTCTCGTGCTGTCGCGTCTGAAAATTCGATTCATAAGCCAATTTTTGACAGTTTTTTCTGAAAGATCTTTTGCCTGTACCAAAAAATGAAAAATGCAACTCAAAATCATAGTTTCTTAATAAGACCCCTGCGAGTTTTATGCGTTTCCGAAGAAAAATGTATTCAGAAATTTGTCAGAAAGTAACTTCTTTGGATTTGAGAACAGCTTTAATAAATTTCAGAGAAATATTTTCAAAAATCTATCATGGAAGACGATAGTATTCCAGAGTGACGCAGCCTTAAGCCTAAAATCGCAAGAATGGCGGAACTCATATATACACTAGGGTGGTTGGTCACAAGCAACATGGGAAAAAATATTTACGTTTTCTTCGAGGGGACCCTGCTAAAAGTTGCCAATCAGTTAGAAAATGAGAATGGCAAAGTTTCAGCTCAAATGAATAGCATTAACTCGTGCCTCATCGAGGTTGAATTCTTCAAAATTTGCAATTTTTGGCAAAAAATTGTCGTTTTTCTTTCTTTACGTGAAAACTATTTGTCTCAGAAACCTGATTCTTGTTTTATGGCATAGAAACTGTTGTTGCCGTGAACTTTTACTCTCATCAAAACTTATATTTAATGAACATTTAGTATTTTACAGGTCATCTCGTGAATCATACCCTCAAACTCTGCATTTTTGAAACATAAGTGAAAATGACAAATTAATAATTTTATTACTTTTGACAATTTTTAGCTCACAGGCTATCAAAGCCTGAGAGCTAATGTGCCCGCCCGTTCTGTATGTATGTATGTATGTATGTATGTATGTATGTACGTACGTACGTATGTACGTAACGCGATAACTCTTGATAGAAACATCCGATTTGCTTCAAAATTTTTTCCTAGGTTCATTGTGATAAGGCGCTTCCCTGATTAGTTTTGGGAGTTCATTGGTTAAGGATAAAGGGGGGAAAACGGGGTTAGTCACACCCCCTTAATTCAGAAAAATAGGTTTTTCATGCACAATCATTCGATTTGCTCCGAATTTGGTATACCGGTTTATTATGTTAAGGAACATCCATGATTAGTTTTGGAGGTTCATTGATTAAGGATAAAGGTGGAAAAACGGGGTTAGTCCACCCCCCTTAATTCAGATAAATGGGTTTTTCATGCAGAATGATTCGATTTGCTCCGAATTTGGTATACCGGTTTATTATGTTAAGGAACTTCCCTGATCAGTTTTGGGAGATCATTGGATAAGGATAAAGGGGGAAAAACGGGGTTAGTCCACCCCCCTTAATTCAGATAAATGTGTTTTTCATGCAGAATGATTCGATTTGATCCGAATTTGGTATACCGGTTTATTATGTTAAGGAACTTCCATGATTAGATTTGGGGGTTCATTGGTTAAGGATAAAGGGGGAAAAGGGGGGTTAGTACACCCCCTTAATTCAGAAAAATGGGTTTTTCATGCAGAATCATTCGATTTGCCCCGAATTTGGTATACCGGTTTATTATGTTAAGGAACTTCCCTGATTAGTTTTGGGAGTTCATTGGTTAAGGATAAAGGTGGAAAAACGGGGTTAGTCACCCCCCTTAATTCAGATAAATGGGTTTTTCATGCAGAATCATTCGATTTCCTCCGAATTTGGTATACCGGTATATTATGTTAAGGAACGGTATATAATGTCGATGATTAGTTTTGGGGGTTCATTGGTTAAGGATAAAGGGGGAAAACGGGGTTAGTCCACCCCCCCCCCCTTAATTCAGAAAAATGGGTTTTTCATGCAGAATCATTCGATTTGCTCCGAATTTGGTATACCGGTTTATTATGTTAAGGAACATCCCTGATTAATTTTGGGGGTTCATTGGTTAAGGATAAAGGGGGAAGAGGGGGGTTAGTCCACCCCCTTAATTCAGATAAATGGTTTTTTCATGCAGAATCATTCGATTTGCCCCGAATTTGGTATACCGGTTTATTATGTTAAGGAACTTCCCTGATTAGTTTTGGGAGTTCATTGGTTAAGGATAAAGGTGGAAAAACGGGGTTAGTCCACCCCCCCCCCTCCTCAATTCAGATAAATGGGTTTTTCATGCAGAATCATTCGATTTGCTCCGAATTTGGTATACCGGTTTATTATGTTAAGAAACTTCCCTGATCAGTTTTGGGAGTTCATTGATTAAAGATAAAGTGGGAAAAACGGGGTTAGTCCACCCTCCCTTAATTCAGATAAATGTGTTTTTCATGCAGAATAATTCGATTTGCTCCGAATTTGGTATACCGGTTTATTATGTTAAGGAACTTCCATGATTAGATTTGGGGGTTCATTGATTAAGGGTAAAGGGGAAAAGGGAGGTTAGCCCGCCCCTCTTAATTGAGATAAATGTGTTTTTCATGCAGAATGATTCGATTTGCTCCGAATTTGGTATACCGGTTTATTATGTTAAGGAACTTCAATGAACCCCCAAAACTAATCAGGGGTTAAGGGTAAAGGGGGAAAAGCGAGGTTAGCCCGCCCCTCTTAATTTAGATAAATGGGTTTTTCATGCAGAATGTTTCGATTTGCTCCGAAGTTGGTATACCGGTTTATTATGTTAAGGACCTTCCCTGATTCGTTTTGGCGATTCATTGGTTAAGGATAAAGGGGTCTAGTCCACACCCTTAATTTAGATAAATGTTTTTTTTTTTTTTTTGCAAGATTATTCGATTTGCTCCAAATATGGTATACCGGTTTATTTTGATAAGGAGCTTCCCTGATTAGATTTGGAGGTTTACTTGTTAAGTATAAAAGGGGTAAAGGGGGGTTAGTCCACCCCCTTAATTCAGATAAATGGGTATTTCATGCAGAATTATTCGATTTGCTCCGAATTTGGTATACCGGTTTATTATTTTAAGGAACTTCTCTGATTAGTTTTGGGAGTTCATTGGTTAAGGATAAAGGGGGAAAAACGGGGTTAGTCCACCCTCCTTAATTCAGATAAATGGGTTTTTCATGCAGAATGATTCGATTTGCTCCGAATTTGGTATACCGGTTTATTATGTTAAGGAACTTCCTTGATTAGTTTTGGGGGTTCATTGGTTAAAGATAAAGGGGGAAGGGGGCTAGGCTACCCCCCTTAATTTATATAAACGGGTTTTTCATGCAGAATTATTCGCTTTGCTCCAAATTTGGTATACCGGTTTATTATGTTAAGGAGTTTCCCTGATTCGTTTTGGCGATTCATTGGTTAAAGATAAAGGGGGGCTAGTCCACCCCCTTAATTTAGATAAATGTTTTTTTGCAGGATTACTCGATTTGCTCCAAATTTGGTATACCGGTTTATTATGATAAGGGGCTTCCCTGATGAGATTTGGAGGTTCACTGGTTAAGTATAAAGGGGGAAAGGGGGCTAATTCCCCTTAACTTATTTTTTTGAGGGGCATTATTCTTTAAAATAAGTGTATAATATACAATTAGTGTGAATAGCCTGTGAGCTCAATGCCATCAGTTCAGCTGGGCACTTTTCTTTTTTATTTTCTGTTATCTTATTAATAAGCAAAAATAATAAAACAATTTTTGTAACTTTAAAAATGTTTCACGATTTATAATTGATTATTAGTCATATAGTTCTATGTCTAGTAAGAAAGAGCTTCTCGATTTGTATTGCAGTTGAACCTCTGAATTTCTCTTTTTATTACAAGGCTGTTTTTGTAAACCTATTACAGTTATCTATTTTTAGAATTGAATTCCGTAAAACCCCCTCCCCTTATGATATAAATGCAGAAATGTAACATTTTTGAAATTGGCCACGTGTCTCATCAAATCATCGACAGTAAGCTACCAAGTAATTGTCAAGTTTTATGTATTTTATTTTATAATATTAGCAAAATGAAACTGAATGCCGAAGAAGCTGTCAGACTTATAGTACATCCACCAGTTAACCACAGTTTTTAATTTTAAGTAGAAGTGCAATCGACTCCACAAATAACTATTTCGTAAACAAAGAACTGAGCTCATGAAAAACAGATTTAAAAATTCCAGTTTAGAGAGAACTATTGTTAACTGGGATGGAAAACTGCTTCACCATTTTTTCAATAAAGAAAATGTAGAGTGGATAGAAGTTTTAATTAGTTGTGGGCATGAAGAACAGTTACTACGAGTTCCACAGCTTGAAAATAGTATCTTAATAATTCAGGCGAAAGCTGTATTTTCAGCAGTTGAAGAGTAGGAGGAAGTTGGTAAAATCCAGGCAATATGTTTTCATGCAACTGTAGTAAACACCGGTCGCCTCAGAGGAACCTGCATTTTTCTATAGCAATTGTTAAAGGAAAAGTCTTTTGTATTTACCATGTCGCCACCATAATTTAGAAATTACCCTAAAAGCTGTTTTTGATTGTAAAGTGGGCATAATCACTGCCTCTCAATTAAAAAACAGATATATTTAAAAAAACAATTCTGATTGGGTGGTCTAAATTAAACCAGAATAATTATAAAAATGCTAATGAAGATGAAATATTAGATATAAATAGTTAATTCAGAAGAAATTTGAAGGTTTCTTATGGGACCTTTTAAAAATTAACAGTTCAGGGATGATTATAAAGAATTTATCCAACTTTGTTTAATTTTTATAGGACGCCTTTCTGCAAAAGACTTATTTTCAGAGCACCTGGTGCTCTTAATCATGTCAGATGGGTGGCACAGGCAATTTATTATCTCAAAATATATTGTCATATATAATTTCTCAATAACAAATTTAGAAAAAGAAGGTATTAGGGACCTTTACTTATTTCTATTCAATGTTTATGTAAAAGCATGCTTCAATAGTCCCACTCCCACTTTGAACCCCAATCCAAGACCTACAAATAATAAAATCACTTGTTCACTACAGTAAAATTGATAAATAGGTTGCAGACAAATCACTCGCGAAAATGATAAACCGCCTTTGGTATCGTAACTCGGATCATGTTGCATTCTCATTTTTAGATGATACTTTGGAAAAAAAGCAATCAACATAAGCATGGCTGCAAAATTAATGTCATTTGAAGAAGAAATGATGATGATGATGATAGGAATTTAAGAGCAACAAAAGGTTTCAACGAAGTGAATTATTTGTTGAAAATAGAAGTCAATTTTTTTGTTTCATCTCAAACTGTAAAATTGTTTAAGAGATTTTATATTAATCAGCATTTTTTAAATACTGGTCCCCATGTATGGTGTGAAAATAAACCTTTAAATAAGGTTTATTTTCACAGCAAGAAAACAGTGAATGGTTTTAAAGTTGTCAATGACACAGCTGATAGGGGAAGAAAATTAACTCGGATTTCAATTCCTGTTTAATAAAAGACAAAAAATAAAAACAGTATATGCCAAAAGTTGTATCTGAATGTAGAAAAACTTTTCAAGATTCTTCAAAAGCCACCTTATCTAAGCCAGTACCACATTAATCCTTTCCGGCGCGGTGGTCCCATGTCGGGACTTCCTAATCTTAATTCCAAACTTACAAACTGCACCAAGAATATTTTAATAAAATTTTCCTTTTACAATGAAATGTTAAAATAATGTGTTTTTAATTTCTAAAAAAGTCGTTTGTAAATTTCGGTGTAGTCAATCATTTCATTATTTTACGAACAGAATTTTTCTGTACTGTAAAGGGTTAACGTGACAATTGTAAGGGATAATAATTTCTTTTCTTTATTATGCTTCCTTTCATGTAACACAACTTTAATAATAAAATGCATTTGAGCAATATTTGTTCTCATTTTTATACTTTCTTTTTACCCCCCTTTTTTTAAAATTCTTTCAGTTTAAAATATGAATTTTTTCATTTTCTTTGAAATTTTTTTAAAATTAAACCCTTTATTATGTACAAAAAAAAAAAAAAAAAAAAAAAAAAAAGGTGGAAAGCAGATGAAATAAAATGTTTTTTCGCATTTTCATGAAAGGTAAATTTCTAGGATTCGGATGAAGTCTGGTCCTGAAAAACGCGCATATTTTTAAAGCTATACATTTTCAGAAAAAAAATGGTGTGTGGTTCTTCAAAGCAAAACTTTTTTTTTATAAAATGAGACCTGAATTGTGTTTCTAGATTCATTTTTATTCATTTCATGAAGGAAAAACAGCATTTTTTTTTGCAAAAAATCACGTTTTTTTTCAAACTTAAACCTCAATGAGGCACGGGTTAATTTTATCCAAATGAGCTGAAACTTTGCCAATCTCATTTTCTACTCTATTGGCAACTTTCTGGGGGGTCCCCTATAAAAAATTCGAAAACTGATTTCTTGTGACCACCCTAATATACACCTAACTCAAGGTCAAAGGAAACTCGAAAAGCCGCCGTTTCGTAACTCAGCAAATACTGCTCATATTATTCTGATTTTTTAAAAACAGTCTTATGTCTGCAGTCTAAACCTATTCTGAAATTTTCAAATTTCTATGTGCAGTATATTTTGAGGTCTCGAGACCAATTTTTAAAGTAAATTCCATGGTACAAATTCCTAATTTCTATTTCTGAAAAACGGCCTGGGCGATTTTCTTTAAATTGATATATAATATGAATCTGTTTTATATGAAGGGAATTAGATAACACTAGTTTCGGGAAAACTCTTGTTTTTTTTATAATTCGCATTTTTTTCTCGAAATTGACCTGCGCGAATTTATTAAAATTAATTTATAATATGAATCTGTTTTAGATGAAAAGAATAAGGTATTACTAATTTGCAGGAAAACTGTTGTTTGTTATAATCGGTATGAAAAATGGGACTACCTTTTTTGCCATTCTATGAGAATTTACCGCAAATCCGCAACAAGTTACTAATGTATTCCTGCGCATGCTTTCTTTTTATTCACTTTTGGGGAAAGCTAGCTATGAAAATATTGAACGAGCGGTTAAGTGCACTGTTCTCATAGACACGAGATCTCGGGTTCAATCCGCAGTGATGCTTTTTTGTTTATTTTCACATGCTTCTTTTGATCTTTTTTTATGAGTTCCTTTGTAATTTTTTATTGCCACGTAGATCATTAAATAAAATGTTAATACCTTTTTAATTGTTATTAAGTTATACAAAATTAAATTACAATTATAACTATGCTAAATGAAATAAAACTTCATTTTAAATAAATTTCAATAATAAAATTTGCCATTTCCTGCGGCTGCTAAATGTGGTGCCATCTATATTTTGGATAGAAACCTAAACTCTAACATTTCACATCGAATACAGATATATGCATTTAACATTTTTTAAATAACGATAATTGGAAAATGTTATTCAATATCATTTCATAATCTTTTAGATATTTTGAGAGTATTACTATCGCACAGCAAATATATCTACTACATTGACTTTATTAACTCGTAAATGTAATTGAGTTAAAAAAATCTTTATCTATATTTAAGTAATGAATTTTGTTCTATGCATTTCAAATATTTTGTAACTACGTATGTTGTCTCCACATAAAAATTAAAAATCTCAGATTATCTGTTTCAGAAAGTATTTTCGCATTTAATTATGTATATATAAATAAATACAGTCTTTTCTTGTCTGATGTATGTATTTTATATCTGCAAAAAGATTAAAAAAACTAAAATACATTCCAAATAAGTATTAAATTCACACATTTTTCTCCGGGAAGGTGTGTGTGTGTGTGTGCGTGTATTAAAAAAAACTGCAGAAGTTACTTTTCCTATATTATTGGGTATAAAAAATTTAATTTAATTTAAAATAAGAATCTCTTGAAATCGTTTCAATTATTTATTAAGGTTATTAACTAATTATCATATTTATTTTTTATATATGTTGAAAATATCATACCTTAGACTAGATACTTCTTTTTCGTTTAGAGAAATGATGCAGATTAAAATCATTAAACATTTGCTGTTTAATGTGTTACATAATAATTCGAAATTATTTTTTGAAGCAAAATAATTTGTAAGTCTTGTCAAAATTTTCTTCTATTCAGTAATATGAGTATGTAAAAATGTTTTTAAAGAATTTTTATGGAATTAACCTATAACATGTATATTTATTGTTACAAATGCAATGCAACTTTCATCTTTTCCTGCTCCATGCTCAAATATTTAACATTTGGGATGCAATTCTAATATTTTCCAAAAAGGCATTTTTCTGTTCAAATTTCTGTATCTTAAACACTATTCTAAATTGTAGTTTACATAATCTTTTTGTTGTAGCCATAAAAATATCAAATGATAATGCCTATTTTAAATAACCAAATTAAAAAATCATAAAATGATTCCTTTTTTTTTTTAACTTTTAGTGAGAATTTTTTTTAATGCACAAATTTTATGATTAAATCTTACTCGAAAATGTAGCTATATTTTAGAAATTTATGTTTTTTGCTATGAACTTAAATTTAAAAAGAAATAAACAAAACCTACATCTTTATCAACCGGCTCTTTTTCTTATTTTCATTCATATTTATTTTAATTATGGTACAATTTTTTGAGACTGAAAAAGAAAATAATAAAATACTCAATGGCAGTTGATGCTGCCATCTATAATCGAAAATTGAAACTGCATCTAATCGATCACGTGATCAGCAGGCTGGGAGCACTAGCAACACGAACCGAGTACTACTTTCGGGGTCAAATTCTGTGATGAAAAGCCTATCTTCCTTGTTCTCCTGTGCTTACAATTTTTTTGCATTTTAAATAAAAAGCTTTAAAGAATAACATTTCTTGATATCTTTCTTAAGAAAGTAAACTTTTTACATATTAAATTTTAACAAAGATTTCTATATCTGTGAAACAAACCATACCCCCCCCCCCCCAAAAAAAAAAAAAAAAAAAATATATATATAAATATTACTTCCATATCTTACTAAAAAACTCTTTAAAAAATCAAATAGCAGATCAATAGCTCTTTACAATTGAAGTATGAGGTATACTTCTTGATTTCTTTGCGTCATAATATCCATTTGCATACATTTCGCTTAGTTTGGATACAATGACGCAAAGAAATCCTTTACATAAATTTTACTTTTGATTTTGGATAGCGTGGCACAAAAGATAAATCAATTTATTCATATAAATACATTACAGTGCATTATATAGGTTCCTCGAAAGTGATATTTTTAACAGTGTATTGGAAAATTAAAAGTTTTGGTTAGATGAGTAAATATATTTACACAAACGAAAACAATTAACATTGAATTTTAAAACAAATTGTTTAAGGCTACATCAAGGCGTCACTTAAATTTTGGTATCGTATCTTTTAAAGCTCATAGTTTGAATTTATGAAAGATGTGAATGATAAAGCATCAAGGAATAAATTTTTATATATCCTTTTAAATTTAACATAATTCTTACACATACAATTATAAATAAAACAAAAATAAAATGATGAAATAAATAATACAGCTCATATTCAAAATATTAGAATAATTGAGAAAAAGTAATAAGAAAAAAATATTTTTCATTTATTTATTTTTGATACTAAGTAAATGCATTTAAATTTCTTATAAATTCAATCTGGAATATTTAGATAAGATTTTAACATTTACAAAATATAAAATACAGTACAATAAATTAGGTACTTTCTGAAACATATCAAAATATTAGAATAAAATTTAGATTGGTTCAAAATATTAGAATATTTTATTTTACGCAACAATATTACTTTATGAATATGAAGTAAATGGTAGTTATTATTTTGTAGCATCCTTACGTTCTACGTATTACCAATATATATGGCGCTGCAATATCACAAATTGCAATACTGTAACATCTTGCGATTTTTAAAACAAAAGTCTTTATCTTTTTTGCTTTTTTTCTTGTGTGTCAGCGTGTAAACAGAATGAATATTAAATGTTGAGTGAAGCTCGAGACATTTTTATATCTTTGATTGAGCGTTCTAACAATTTTAGACAGTGCAACTCCATCTATCGATGATACTTGGAACTAAAGCAAGGAAGCGTAGAAAAGAAATTCTTGACCACATTTTCTGCAGGAATAAATTTGATAGACCCACACTCCATTTTCTTGTTATTGAATTTTAAAACATTCAGTCCAACTTTGGTTACCTGTATTTTTTACTGTTTTTTATATTTAGTTTTCTCAACATATTTCTGTGTTATTTTCTACAAAAAGGAATTCAGAAACCATTAACCTATTCTGAACCGCTAATTTTGTTTCAAATGTCAGGTTTTATATCCTAAATGATTCGGGTAATATAAGCAATTCAATTATGTGAAAAAGGAAGTTAAGTTTTAAAGTATTACTCTTTCCAGATAATCAAATAAATCAACATATCATTTTAACATATTTAAAACATGGCATGCAACATTATTATGGGAAAAATACTATAAGTGCAGCATATTATCTTAAAATGTTTTGATAATTACGTTCAATGAAACTTTGATAATACGGAATTAATCTGAATAAATTTTCTCGTAGATATTGCTTAAAACTTTTTTTCGATGCATTATGTATAGTGAAAATATACAAGATATTGGATTTTATATAAAAAAAATACTTACACCACTTTAAAAGTAGTGATATTCAAAAACTTTCTAAAGCACCGCAGCCACAGTTTTGCTATAATACCTGTTTCAATACAAAACGTTAAACATTTTTATATTAAATTAGTGTATTTTATTTTTAAATTTTAATACCATGTTGCGGAATTTGACAAGTTAAATTTAAAACGCCCATGCATTGATCGATCAAACACGCAAAAATATGCGATTTTAAGACGCAACGTACGCTATATTTTGTAGATTTAACAAAAAAATTAAGATTAATACTTTTAAAGTGCTTAATGTTTGTTTTTCAATGAAGGATTTTTAATTAGCATTTGCAAGGATTTATCAGAAAACAATTAAATAATGAATTTTATTTTCTTAGACTTAGATTGTATTTTAAATTTAAACTTTTTTTTAGTGCTTTCTTTAGTATTTGTTTTCTTTTTTGTTTTTTTAAGAAGTCTTATACCTTCAAATGGGCGGAAAATTCTATTTTAAAAAATCGCTTCTTTTGATAGAGTAACAGTTTTAGCATATTGCGCGCAAATTGTTATCCAAATTTAAAAGTCCTAATAAAATGAGCTGTTTAGAAACTTATGTATTACAAAGCCGGGCTTGGCCCGTCTAGATAGTCGTTTGGTCAGCGTATAATGCTTTAAGACCGGGAGGTTTTTTTTTTTTTTTATAGTAATTGAAAGTTTGGGTGATTTTCCCTATGCAATAGGATCGTATTTGAGTGAAAAGATATATAAAAAAATACCCGATGCCAGGTTATGCCAAGGGAGGACCCACACAGTTGTGTAGGTTCGGCCTTAATGCAGCCTTCTTTTGACAACATCTAAACAATTGTGTAGTTTGGGATTACTCTGCAAATATATAAAAATAAAAATTTAAGCAAAAAAAGTTGCTGTTTATTAAGATAATTTTCATCAGTCACAACGAAAATGTTTGAAACAATTTTTGTTTTTGAACAGACATAAATAAACATCACATTTCTCGCATTTCACTCTTGTACGGCTGGAACAGTTTTGAAAACTGTAACTCCTGGCAGTTTTAAGATCGTCGAAAGAAGGTCAGTGAGTAGTTGCATCTAATCTCTTACTTTCAAATGGTATCTTTATGGGCGGATTTTAGAATTTGGATCTGCATGAATCATCAACATCATATTCAATCTCTTCTTATTCGCTGTCGCTGAGGACAACCATTGATTTTGTCTTTCTTGGTAATGGTACATCCAACAGTTTCTCAGCTGAACATAATCGAAACCTTAGTAAATCAAGTGTTTTTTTTTTTTTTTTTTTTACGGGGTAAATTGTTTGCTTTGGCATCTCGTTTGTAGAGAAACCATGAATTTACTACAGCCAGGTCAAGGAAATGAACCGTTGTTTTCAAGATCTATTTTCTTGTTTAAAACTAGATTCGATATGCGTCCATTTGCTGAACGCAAATCTCCACACCTCCCATTGATGCGTTTTAGCTCATAACGCTGTCTGCACAAGACACATCGCCTTTAAATTTGTCTTCCCTGGACCACCGCTTGAAGGTCTGCAAAGTATTATATCCTGTACACGTAGATGCCAGTACAACTTTCTTATTGTCTTTCCACTCGACCAATAAAATTCCATTTTCTGAGACGTGCTCAATGCTCTCGGCCCTCTTAAGAGCCGTTGGCAAATGGGATGCCTTCTCTCTTTTTGGATTGTGCCTGCTCCTTCAAATTTATTTTCTTATAGTTCTTCCAGCAGCATATTGTGCTGAAATACCGATCGAAGTACATAAAACTAGGTCTGAACCAGAGTAGGGACTACAGCAGGTTCTAAGCCTAGATCCTTGTGGACCAGGTCTGTACTTTCCCACTGGTATACTATAAAATTTAAAACTATCATACCACGGATATGGTTTAACATGCTGCGAGTTACTGGGGAATTTAGTTTTGAATAACCCTTCCCTCCAGTGGCGTGGCGTGAAAATTTTCGGTGGTCATCGCAATTATTTAAGTTTGTGGTGAAAAATTATTAACTCTAAAATTCAATGGTTGAATGTTCAAAAAAGAAACTTTAAATCTTACCTTCACTTATACATGAACTCCAAATGTTCTGCTAAAACTGGATCGTAGAGTTTTAAAAACTTATTAAGAGTTTTAAAATATTGCTTGGTCATCGCCGCATCCAGCGATGACCGGACGCCACGCCACTGCTTCCCTCCTCCCCCTTTTTTCCGGTTTCTATAACAATTACTCTATTTTCTTCCCTTCCCACCCTCTATTTGGGGTATTTGGTTTCGCCCTCTGCATTTAACCAGAGGTTGTCTTTCAGGCTACAGTAGTTCCCCTAATGACGACTAATGTTTTAGTTGAAAGCGCTCGGGTTTTTAACATCTTTTGACTGTAATGTTTTTAACATCTTGTTTGTTTAAAATGTTTTTAAAACTTATGTATGTTTGCACCTATTTAGTAAAGAAATGTATTGTGAATTAAGTATTCATATTGCTTATTTATTTTATGAAGGTGAATATGTAATTTCAATTTGAGATATAGAGCTTCTATATATATTTTATTTAAAACTGTCACAGATGATGCTGTTACTTCAGGGTGTGGTTTGTGTTTTACATACTGCTTTACTGAGGCACGTCCTAAAATAAAAAAGAAAAGTGCCCAGCTAAACTGATGGCATTGAGCTCACAGACTATTCACACTAATTGTATATTATTCTCTTATTTTAAAGAATAATGCCACTCAAAAAATAAGTGAAGGGGAATTAGCCCCCGTTTCCCCCTTTATACTTAACCAGTAAACCTCCAAATATAATCAGGGAAGATCCTTATCATAATAAACCGGTATACCAAATTTGAAGCAAATCGAATAATCTTGCAAAAAAAACATTTATCTGGATTAAGGGGGTGGACTAACCCCCCTTTATCCTTAACCAATTAATCGCCAAAACGAATCAGGGAAGCTCCTTAACATAATAAACCGGTATACCAACTTCGGAGCAAATCGAATCATTCTGCATGAAAAACCTATTTATCTAAATTAAGAGGGGCGGGCAAACCTCCCTTTTCCCCCTTTACCCTTAACCAATGAACCTTAAAACTAATCAAGGAAGTTCCTTAACATAATAAACCGGTATACAAAATTCGGAGCAAATCGAATCATTCTGCATGAAAAACACATTTATCTGAATTAAGGGGGGTGGACTAACCCTGTTTTTCCCCCCTTTATCCTTAACCAATGAACCCCCAAAACTAATCAGGGAAGTTCCTTAACATAATAAACCGGTATACCAAATTCGGAGCAAATCGAATCATTCTGCATGAAAAACCCATTTATCTGAATTAAGGGGGTGGGGTGTGGACTAACCCCGTTTTTCCCCTTTATCCTTAACCAATGAACTCCCAAAACTAATCAGGGAAGTTCCTTAACATAATAAACCGGTATACCGAATTCGGAGCAAATCGAATTATTCTGCATGAAAAACCCATTTATCTGAATTAAGGGGTGGACTAACCCCCCTTTTCCCCCTTTATCCTTAACCAATGAACCCCCAAAACTAATCAGGGAAGTTCCTTAACATAATAAACCGGTATACCAAATTCGGAGCAAATTGAATGATTCTGCATGAAAAACCCATTTATCTGATTTAAGGGGGGTGGACTAACCCCGTTTTTCCCCCTTTACCCTTAACCAATGAACCCCCAAAACTAATCAGGGAAGTTCCTTAACATAATAAACCGCTAAACCAAATTCGGAGCAAATCGAATCATTCTGCATGAAAAACACATTTATCTGAATTAAGGGGGGTGGACTAACCCCGTTTTTCCCCCTTTATCCTTAACCAATGAACTCCCAAAACTAATCAGGGAAGTTCCTTAACATAATAAACCGGTATATCAATTTCGGAGCAAATCGAATCATTCTGCATGAAAAACCCATTTATCTGAATTAAGGGGGTGGGGTGTGGACTAACCCCGTTTTTCCCCCTTTATCCTTAACCAATGAACTCCCAAAACTAATCAGGGAAGTTCCTTAACATAATAAACCGGTATACCGAATTCGGAGCAAATCGAATGATTCTGCATGAAAAACCCATTTTTCTGAATTAAGGGGGTGGACTAACCGCCCTTTTCCCCCTTTATCCTTAACCAATGAACCCCCAAAACTAATCAGGGAAGTTCCTTAACATAGTAAACCGGTATACCAAATTCGGAGCAAATTGAATGATTCTGCATGAAAAACCCATTTATCTGATTTAAGAGGGGTGGACTAACCCCGTTTTTCCCCCTTTACCCTTAACCAATGAACCCCCAAGACTAATCAGGGAAGTTCCTTAGCATAATAAACCGGTATATCAAATTCGGAGCAAATCGAATCATTCTGCATGAAAAACCCATTTATCTGAATTAAGGGGGTGGGGTGTGGACTAACCCCGTTTTTCCCCCTTTATCCTTAACCAATGAACTCCCAAAACTAATCAGGGAAGTTCCTTAACATAATAAACCGGTATACCGAATTCGGAGCAAATCGAATTATTCTGCATGAAAAACCCATTTATCTGAATTAAGGGGTGGACTAACCCCCCTTTTCCCCCTTTATCCTTAACCAATGAACCCCCAAAACTAATCAGGGAAGTTCCTTAACATAATAAACCGGTATACCAAATTCGGAGCAAATTGAATGATTCTGCATGAAAAACCCATTTATCTGATTTAAGGGGGGTGGACTAACCCCGTTTTTCCCCCTTTACCCTTAACCAATGAACCCCCAAAACTAATCAGGGAAGTTCCTTAACATAATAAACCGCTATACCAAATTCGGAGCAAATCGAATCATTCTGCATGAAAAACACATTTATCTGAATTAAGGGGGGTGGACTAACCCCGTTTTTCCCCCTTTATCCTTAACCAATGAACTCCCAAAACTAATCAGGGAAGTTCCTTAACATAATAAACCGGTATACCAAATTCGGAGCAAATCGAATCATTCTGCATGAAAAACCCATTTATCTGAATTAAGGGGGTGGGGTGTGGACTAACCCCGTTTTTCCCCCTTTATCCTTAACCAATGAACTCCCAAAACTAATCAGGGAAGTTCCTTAACATAATAAACCGGTATACCGAATTCGGAGCAAATCGAATGATTCTGCATGAAAAACCCATTTTTCTGAATTAAGGGGGTGGACTAACCGCCCTTTTCCCCCTTTATCCTTAACCAATGAACCCCCAAAACTAATCAGGGAAGTTCCTTAACATAGTAAACCGGTATACCAAATTCGGAGCAAATTGAATGATTCTGCATGAAAAACCCATTTATCTGATTTAAGAGGGGTGGACTAACCCCGTTTTTCCCCCTTTACCCTTAACCAATGAACCCCCAAGACTAATCAGGGAAGTTCCTTAACATAATAAACCGCTATACCAAATTCGGAGCAAATCGAATCATTCTGCATGAAAAACACATTTATCTGAATTAAGGGGGGTGGACTAACCCCGTTTTTCCCCCTTTATCCTTAACCAATGAACTCCCAAAACTAATCAGGGAAGTTCCTTAGCATAATAAACCGGTATATCAAATTCGGAGCAAATCGAATCATTCTGCATGAAAAACCCATTTATCTGAATTAAGGGGGTGGGGTGTGGACTAACCCCGTTTTTCCCCCTTTATCCTTAACCAATGAACTCCCAAAACTAATCAGGGAAGTTCCTTAACATAATAAACCGGTATACCGAATTCGGAGCAAATCGAATTATTCTGCATGAAAAACCCATTTATCTGAATTAAGGGGTGGACTAACCCCTCTTTTCCCCCTTTATCCTTAACCAATGAACCCCCAAAACTAATCAGGGAAGTTCCTTAACATAATAAACCGGTATACCAAATTCGGAGCAAATTGAATGTTTCTGCATGAAAAACCCATTTATCTGATTTAAGGGGGGTGGACTAACCCCGTTTTCCCCCCTTTACCCTTAACCAATGAACCCCCAAAACTAATCAGGGAAGTTCCTTAACATAATAAACCGCTATACCAAATTCGGAGCAAATCGAATCATTCTGCATGAAAAACACATTTATCTGAATTAAGGGGGGTGGACTAACCCCGTTTTACCCCCTTTATCCTTAACCAATGAACTCCCAAAACTAATCAGGGAAGTTCCTTAACATAATAAACCGGTATATCAAATTCGGAGCAAATCGAATCATTCTGCATGAAAAACCCATTTATCTGAATTAAGGGGGTGGGGTGTGGACTAACCCCGTTTTTCCCCCTTTATCCTTAACCAATGAACTCCCAAAACTAATCAGGGAAGTTCCTTAACATAATAAACCGGTATACCGAATTCGGAGCAAATCGAATGATTCTGCATGAAAAACCCATTTTTCTGAATTAAGGGGGTGGACTAACCGCCCTTTTCCCCCTTTATCCTTAACCAATGAACCCCCAAAACTAATCAGGGAAGTTCCTTAACATAGTAAACCGGTATACCAAATTCGGAGCAAATTGAATGATTCTGCATGAAAAACCCATTTATCTGATTTAAGAGGGGTGGACTAACCCCGTTTTTCCCCCTTTACCCTTAACCAATGAACCCCCAAGACTAATCAGGGAAGTTCCTTAACATAATAAACCGCTATACCAAATTCGGAGCAAATCGAATCATTCTGCATGAAAAACACATTTATCTGAATTAAGGGGGGTGGACTAACCCCGTTTTTCCCCCTTTATCCTTAACCAATGAACTCCCAAAACTAATCAGGGAAGTTCCTTAGCATAATAAACCGGTATATCAAATTCGGAGCAAATCGAATCATTCTGCATGAAAAACCCATTTATCTGAATTAAGGGGGTGGGGTGTGGACTAACCCCGTTTTTCCCCCTTTATCCTTAACCAATGAACTCCCAAAACTAATCAGGGAAGTTCCTTAACATAATAAACCGGTATACCGAATTCGGAGCAAATCGAATTATTCTGCATGAAAAACCCATTTATCTGAATTAAGGGGTGGACTAACCCCTCTTTTCCCCCTTTATCCTTAACCAATGAACCCCCAAATCTAATCAGGGAAGTTCCTTAACATAATAAACCGGTATACCAAATTCGGAGCAAATTGAATGATTCTGCATGAAAAACCCATTTATCTGATTTAAGGGGGGTGGACTAACCCCGTTTTCCCCCCTTTACCCTTAACCAATGAACCCCCAAAACTAATCAGGGAAGTTCCTTAACATAATAAACCGCTATACCAAATTCGGAGCAAATCGAATCATTCTGCATGAAAAACACATTTATCTGAATTAAGGGGGGTGGACTAACCCCGTTTTACCCCCTTTATCCTTAACCAATGAACTCCCAAAACTAATCAGGGAAGTTCCTTAACATAATAAACCGGTATATCAAATTCGGAGCAAATCGAATCATTCTGCATGAAAAACCCATTTATCTGAATTAAGGGGGTGGGGTGTGGACTAACCCCGTTTTTCCCCCTTTATCCTTAACCAATGAACTCCCAAAACTAATCAGGGAAGTTCCTTAACATAATAAACCGGTATACCGAATTCGGAGCAAATCGAATGATTCTGCATGAAAAACCCATTTTTCTGAATTAAGGGGGTGGACTAACCGCCCTTTTCCCCCTTTATCCTTAACCAATGAACCCCCAAAACTAATCAGGGAAGTTCCTTAACATAGTAAACCGGTATACCAAATTCGGAGCAAATTGAATGATTCTGCATGAAAAACCCATTTATCTGATTTAAGAGGGGTGGACTAACCCCGTTTTTCCCCCTTTACCCTTAACCAATGAACCCCCAAGACTAATCAGGGAAGTTCCTTAACATAATAAACCGCTATACCAAATTCGGAGCAAATCGAATCATTCTGCATGAAAAACACATTTATCTGAATTAAGGGGGGTGGACTAACCCCGTTTTTCCCCCTTTATCCTTAACCAATGAACTCCCAAAACTAATCAGGGAAGTTCCTTAGCATAATAAACCGGTATATCAAATTCGGAGCAAATCGAATCATTCTGCATGAAAAACACATTTATCTGAATTAAGGGGGTGGGGTGTGGACTAACCCCGTTTTTCCCCCTTTATCCTTAACCAATGAACTCCCAAAACTAATCAGGGAAGTTCCTTAACATAATAAACCGGTATACCGAATTCGGAGCAAATCGAATTATTCTGCATGAAAAACCCATTTATCTGAATTAAGGGGTGGACTAACCCCTCTTTTCCCCCTTTATCCTTAACCAATGAACCCCCAAAACTAATCAGGGAAGTTCCTTAACATAATAAACCGGTATACCAAATTCGGAGCAAATTGAATGATTCTGCATGAAAAACCCATTTATCTGATTTAAGGGGGGTGGACTAACCCCGTTTTCCCCCCTTTACCCTTAACCAATGAACCCCCAAAACTAATCAGGGAAGTTCCTTAACATAATAAACCGCTATACCAAATTCGGAGCAAATCGAATCATTCTGCATGAAAAACACATTTATCTGAATTAAGGGGGGTGGACTAACGCCGTTTTCCCCCTTTATCCTTAACCAATGAACTCCCAAAACTAATCAGGGAAGTTCCTTAACATAATAAACCGGTATATCAAATTCGGAGCAAATCGAATCATTCTGCATGAAAAACCCATTTATCTGAATTAAGGGGGTGGGGTGTGGACTAACCCCGTTTTTCCCCCTTTATCCTTAACCAATGAACTCCCAAAACTAATCAGGGAAGTTCCTTAACATAATAAACCGGTATACCGAATTCGGAGCAAATCGAATGATTCTGCATGAAAAACCCATTTTTCTGAATTAAGGGGGTGGACTAACCGCCCTTTTCCCCCTTTATCCTTAACCAATGAACCCCCAAAACTAATCAGGGAAGTTCCTTAACATAGTAAACCGGTATACCAAATTCGGAGCAAATTGAATGATTCTGCATGAAAAACCCATTTATCTGATTTAAGAGGGGTGGACTAACCCCGTTTTTCCCCCTTTACCCTTAACCAATGAACCCCCAAGACTAATCAGGGAAGTTCCTTAACATAATAAACCGCTATACCAAATTCGGAGCAAGTCGAATCATTCTGCATGAAAAACACATTTATCTGAATTAAGGGGGGTGGACTAACCCCGTTTTTCCCCCCTTTATCCTTAACCAATGAACTCCCAAAACTAATCAGGGAAGTTCCTTAGCATAATAAACCGGTATATCAAATTCGGAGCAAATCGAATCATTCTGCATGAAAAACCCATTTATCTGAATTAAGGGGGTGGGGTGTGGACTAACTCCGTTTTTCCCCCTTTATCCTTAACCAATGAACTCCAAAAACTAATCAGGGAAGCGCCTTATCACACTGAACCTAGGAAAAAATTTTGAAGCAAATTGGATGTTTCTATCAAGAGTTATCGCGTTACGTACATACGTACGTACGTACATACATACATACATACATACATACATACATACATACATACATACATACAGAACGGGCGGGCACATTAGCTCTCAGGCTTTGATAGCCTGTGAGCTAAAAAGGAATCGTCTGCTCATCTATGGAAAAATTTCCCTGATCTCTTGGTAAATTCAAGCAGACACTACGGAATCTATCGAGCATTTGCTGAACTTTTCATAATTTATTATTAATTCCTGGTGGTTTACTTGCTATGTCGACCAAAATGGAATGAATTTATCAAATTTAAAAATCTATCTCGTGGCATGTATATAACTCATATAAAAATTATCACTCATACATGGCATCTGTAACTCAGAACATACAGTTCGTTACATGTGCATATTATTTATCGAATAGTATCTATTTTAAATAGAAATCATGAATAGTAAAAACAAATTAATTTAAAATTGATCAACTTTAAAAATGTAATTAATAAAAAATAAATTTCTAAAAACATAACTTTAAAAAAATACTTAAAAATACATATTTTAAATATTAGGAATTGCAATTAATTTGGAAATGGTAAATGCCAGACTTACACAATTGTGTAGGTCATTAGTTTTTCAAATTTGAAAAGCCTAATTAAATTTATCAAGGACAAAATCAATTAAAATCATAAATAAAGTATATGAAAAGAAAAATTAAATCCAAGCAAACACTCAAAATGATTTTTAAAAGAAATTACGATAGTACATACTTTTTGTCTATTGCTGTCAGATGACATAATCTTTTTAAAAGTAGAAAATCTAATCCTGTGTTGCAGTTAGTGCCACCTAGCTGTGTCTTATCAAAACATCTGAAGCCAATTAACTTATTTAAATGTGTAGATTTGGTTTTAAGTCTCACAAAAACAGAAAATAGTCTTTTTCTTTTACTTTAGTATCGCCTACACAATTGTGTAGGTCAGGAATTAAAGGGATAGCACTGGCTTTGAACTTACATTTTATTTGCGAACAGAAAATAAATAAATAAATAAAATTCTTCTAAATTATACAAAAAAAAAAATAATAAAAATAAAAATAAAACTATATTCAGGCGTCCCAGACACGCTTTCTGTAAGGACCCCTAATCTTTCTGTACTAAAATAAAATAACAAAAAGAAGTAGAATATGGCCTGCAGGACTACCTGCAACGAAAAGTTCTTTTAGGAAATAGCAAAAGTTGCTGTTATCAATAAACATCTATTAATAAATATCTATTAATAAGTATCTATTTGCATGTGAAGGTATACGCACATCATTTACAAATGCAACTAAAGCCAATAATAATTAATTTATATGAAAAATAAAAAAATAAACCAAATTACTAGGTATTGCTCTTAAATGGGGTGTAATATCTGAATGCAGTTTTAAAGGCGTAATATTAATGTCACGTGATTAGAAACGAAGTTAATTTCAGGAAGCATAATCAATACATTTACCTAACTCCAGTGATGAATTCAAACTTTTTTTCGGGAGAGGATTCTGGAGCTCCAGGTTGGAGTGTGTATGTGTGTGGGGGGGGGGGGGGTGCACATTTTTATCATTAATAGAAATAAAGTCAGAAATCTTTTAGGGAGGGAAGTCCATGCTCCTGGAGGATATCTCCCCAGACCATTTTCTGAATCCATCACTGCATAACCAGTGTTCCAGTATGCTACTTTTTTTTAATTCAAATTTCTTCATTGGCGCCAATTTTCTGAAACGGTAAAATTCCCCTTGTTTCCGCCTTAATTAATATGTCATTAAGTAAGACGAATTTTACTATTTCAAAAAAGAGGTGCCAATCAATAAATCTGATTTTAAAAAAGTAGCCCACTGGCAACACTGTGCATAACAATCAAGCTATACTTTAAACAAATTTGTATCAATTCGCTAAAAAGTAAATTCAGTAAATGATTTAAACGTAAAAAAAGTCATTTTTCATTTTTTATATAGAACTCGCAATCATAAAAAATGACTTAAGTACAGTCTATCCATTATCAAGTAGGAAAAAAAATGCAGAATACGAAAGTTTTTTACCTTTTAACGTGGAATGCATTTATTTCAAATCGATTCATTTTCATTAAGCATACGTGTCTAATAAAATTAACTGCATAATCTGGTAGGTTTATCAATAGGGCAAAAACTTTCAAATTCATTTTTGCCGTTGTGAAAATTTTCAGCAAAGTAATAACTGACATTTCGCGGCATAATGCACTGTCCTTCTAATTCAGAAATCAATACACGAAAAGCGAGTTGTCTAAAATTTCCCTACAAAAACTAAAATTGGACATCAAGGTTCATAAATGAATGAAGTTGAAAGTCTTTTCCATTTTATTTCCTACTAACTGTTACCCGTGACGTCGTTCACGTAACATAAAAAGAAGAAATTAATTAATTAAGCAAAGCATTTCTTTTCCGATAATTAAAAACATATGTAATAAACCAATTCTTTATCACATTTTATAGGAGAAAAACTTTCCATATATATATTACGCTATCGCACGTGGCACAGGAAGCGCAATTATTTGTTAATTGTTTAATGGCAACGCTCAAATGAAACACAACTCATTGGTTATTGAACAACGTTTAATGCATCCCCATACCTATAAGAATGTTACCATAGGGCACACTGTTCTGTCGCCAAATACCGCCAAGTTTGTAGCCAAAAGTGACGCCAACTTGGCTATATCTCTAATATTTCTCCAAATTCGATTAGACATTCATTGTAAACCAATAGGTTTTACTTGCTTACAGAAAATCAACAAATTGAGATATTTTAATGCAACAAAAACTGATATTAGCTTAATGGATTATATTAATTATATTTAACCCTCTCTCTGCGTATTTTTTTTTTCTTTTATCAAAATAGGTTAAAAAATTGCACCTTTTTTTATTACATGTTTCAAATCCATATATAGCTTAGAAGCTTAGAGTTTAAATATGTAAACATTTTTTGTGAAAGAGTTCAGGATCTTAGATGGGATAGGGTATTAGAAATTAAGCGAAATCAGGGCTGTCACTGGAGACTATTTTTATAGTCTCGCACCACTATTGTAAAAAAATCAATTTTGCAGTATAGTTATCTTGTTAAAGTCTATGTGGAATTTTTGTACTTAAAAAGTAATCTCAGTTGAATTAAAAAACAGTCGCCAGTGGAAAAAATGAATCCCCGAGGAAATCTCGGATTGCGCAAATTTTGCTACTTTTACGTTGCCCGAGGGAAAATAGGGTTGCGCAGCGAGAGGGTTAAGGAAGTCCAAGTAAATTAAATTATGAATAAAAGTAACATGATGCAATGCTTAGCATGAAAATAAATTTTAAGCGAGAACAAACTGGTCGCCAAGGGCGGCTAGTATGAGTAATTTAAGGTATTTCTTTATTATAGGATCATTGACATAACTCAGCTTTATACGCTGAATCAGGATGTCTGTTTACATCATGAAGTAATAAGAAAATAGCACAGATGTCATATACGCATCGGGGTACCTAATTGTTGCCAAAATAGATTATTTTGCTTGACATGGTAACCCGGCTATTGTTGTTTATTTATTAATAAATTGTTTATTTACTTTTATTTTCTGTTAAAATTACATAAATTAATGAAACTATTAAAAATTTATTGCTATTTCCCTTTTAAAGTAATAGAACATAATTTAAAAATATACATGTAATTGGTATTTGAAAACGATGTTTTCGCCAAATTGGCGTCAAAAACAGGTCGCGCCAAACCAGGTGCCTATATGGCATCTGTGGCAAGAAAATTATCGGATGATACTTTTTTATATGTATTACAATCATACTTGGCATCAAAGGTGGGCGAAGAAATGATCATCTAGAATATTATTAAGTCTTTACTACACAAAAATTAAACCTGTTTACAACAATTTATTTATTTTTGCAACAAATGTCTTTCTCTAAAAAAAGCAAATCGAGTACGAACCCGATTACAGAACATAACCTTTCTATCTAGTTAATTTTTTACTTTTTAAGAATGAAAATACATATTTCCTGCTAATCATTACGTCATTTTCGACATTGATAATTATACTGTGCATATTATTGGCATTTGCTATCCATTTGCTCTTCAAAAGTTTTTATTTTTATTTTTAAATGTTAAATTAAAATTTAAATCTTTATGTTAACCGTGCGCAGACGATAAACCGTAAGCATTGATAAAAATTTACTTTAAATAATAAGAATTAATACAATAACACAATCTCATTTTATTTCAACATCAAAGCATATCCGTTTTATATTCCATATATGACGTCACATTTGCCTTCATTCCGCACATACTCAAAATTCATGCACCTTGTATTATTAAAAATACTTGAAAATTTGCGTTTTAATCTTTCAATCAGAAATTAAATTATTATTCTGGGTTTTTATCTTTTGGCAACGAAAAAAGGAAGATGGTTAAATTTTATCGGAAAAATGTCAATTCATTGCGTATGAAAAATAATGAAATTTTGGATTAGTAAGCAAAATATTTGAATAAAATAAATTAAACGTAGCCTATGTTCATTTCCAGGTTGTAATCCATCTATATCCAAAAATTCAAAAGCATTAATTCATCCGTTTAGACGCAGGCTTCATTCAAACTTTCGGACACACATTGACATTTATAATATTATAAGGATAAAGATACTGAAACGATGTGTGTATTGTTCACCATGATTTTAAGGGCGATACTATTCATAATCGATTGAATTGATTTTAAAGCGTTTCGATTACGTTAGGAATGAAATTTTCAATAAAATTAATTTTCAATTGTATTGTGAATTACGTACTGATATTGCTTATTTAAATTTTCAATGTCGATATCAACAGATAAATACACTTTAGAAGGTCGTACTTCACTCAAAAGTCAATTTTTTTAAACATCTGTCTAAAAATATAAATTTTGTAACTTTTTATTCGAAAAAATAATTCCTTTCAGCGATTATAAATTCGTTTCATATGGCCACACGATATGCAATATTATAAAATAGATAACTATAGTCACTATTACTAAAACGCGTACGAAGAATTTCGAACGCGTTTTCATTGAATCTCTTTTCTCGAAAATGAAGCAACTTGTATTCTTTATACTATTATCTAGATTTCTTGATAGATATTTTATTATCCTAACTTATTTTCATAAATAACAAGACAGAAAAATCATGCTTGAATAATATATTATGAGACATTTTCCAAAACTTCCAGTATATTTTAACGAAAAATCCCCGTTTAAAAATGTAAGAGAAGACTTTCAAGTAAACATTTTAGAAAACACATAACACATTTGAAAACCCAATTTCAGCAATTGACGTACATAGTCAGAAAGGAGGCTAATTCTTTTACGCGGGCCTATATCCCTCGTGCAGATAATTGGCCGTCAAAAATCAACCCTAATTCTTTTACGTACCTATGCAAATGATCTATAGAATAGTACATATACGTACTAAATAGTATGTTAAATTTAGTTCAGTTTCAAAACGCTTAACACAGCAGAAAATTCACCTTCAGCAATTTCCGCCAATAGACTGAAATATCTCGAATTCTTTGCTACATAAATTTATTTTATCTACAGATTTTTATACACACTGCACATATTAATCTAAAATTTAAGCAGTTAAAAAACGCATAACACAACTAAAAACGCACTTTTGCATTTCTCAACCGTATACGGCTGTGTATCCAGTTCATTGCGAAGCCCTGTATAGGAATTTAATTATTTTCTCCAATAATATCTTAGTATACTAAATATAATTCGGGTGGGAAATACATAACATAATTAAAAAAAAGTGAAATACTTTGTCAAGCATATATTATGAAACACTTTTCAAAACACTGAGAATATTGTAATAAAACTTCACCGTTGAATGATACAAATATGATAGCTATGCAAACAATTTGGAAAATCCATAACACATTTGAAAACCCATTTCTAGCAACTACCGTCCACAGCTGAAAACTATTCGAATTATTTTTTGAAGCCCTGTATATGATCTATCGATTTTTATATATACTTCATAGTATGCTAAGATTTAATACAGTTAGGAGATGCAGAACTATGTTGAAAATTCCCTTTCAGCAAATTTCGTTAATATACGGAAATATACTCGAATTATTTTCTGTTGGTTTGTAAATGATGTGTATGGATTTATAAACACCAAGTAATTTGGGAAAATTTAGTTACATTTAAAAACACATACCACAACTGAAAACACAATTCCAGATTACTATCGCACATGAATACTTTCGTATGGCCTGTAAATGAACGACGAATAAAATGTACAGCATATTCTACTGTAAACATCTTGCAATGGAGGTTGAATATAATGTGGTATCACATGTCTATGGTTTTAAATCCTTCCCTGTGTAATTATGTCATGATGAGTGACTAGATTTAAGTATGCTTTTTATTAGTTTAATTTAGTAGTTTTAGGGATAGATTTAAGTATTATGTATGCATGGCATATTTGCTTAAATTTTTAGTGAGTATAAACAAAAAAGATGTGTATAAGTAGCAGGTAACCTAACCCCAAAACCGCCAATAATTTAGAGCCGTAATCATCGGCATGTGGGTTTGTATTGGTATTGTATACTTATATAAAATCTGCAAAGCTGGTGCTATTTTGTAAAGAAAGTCTGATATTTAATATCATGTCTCATTTTATATTGTACGCTCTAAATATGTGCTGCTTTCAACTACGCACTACGCCCAATAAGAATTCTAAAATTCTTTTATGGTGTTGATTTCCTTAATAAAATAATTTGGGAATTTTGTGTACTTAAAAAAAATATAGAATGGTTACTTAAACTAGTTCTTTTAGGTGGCTCTTTTTTTTAAAATTCAGATACTAGTAATTACTTCTTGTGAATTTTTATATGTGGATTATGTTGTTAAAAATTTAGTGATATATATTTTTCCCCTACTTGTTTGATTTATAGGGTATCATTTTTCTCTTTGCATTTTTAGTTCTGTTAAAGTAGAGATGGAATTTTTTATTCAGTAAAATTTGGTTTTGGACATGATATTAATACACAATACAAGTTATCAGCGGCGACTGCTATTAACAAGGTTTTGGAATTGAAGCACGGGAGTTACACTGACCAGATTTAATTTCCAAATTATGTTTTATATTAATTTATTTTAGCGCTTTAAAGATAGATTAAGTGTTATGTATGCACGACATATTTGCCCCTAATGGTTAGTTTGTATAAATAAAGAATAGCATGTAAGTATCAAGTAACATAACCTCGAGTCGCCAATACACTGAAAATAACGTTTCAATCAATACAATGAACATAAAAATAAAACACATCTTTCCTGTCACAAAAAAGAAATTTTTATTTTTTTATTTTATGAGAAGTTTATATCATAGTGAGTATTACCAGTGAGAAAAGTTGAAACACCTGTTGCAACTTGAATATTTCTCAGCAATGATGTAAACACATTTTTCTTTAATTTATTTTTCAATTAATTTACACTTATACTATTTATACTATTATTAATTTATACTTATTTTTCAGCGTGCTGTGTACTTTCATTTCTTAGATTATCTAAAATTTGTGTAGCTGATCTGGGCCCAGTCCCGACATGCTTAGATATTAAGCGCTATCAAAGTGTTAAATAAGCGTTATAAAGAGATATTGACATAATGACTTTTTTTACGGTGTATTCTCTGAAATTTTAATCAAATATAATTTCATTGTGGAAAAAATCGTCAAACTAACGTTCTGTAATATTATGTCAACAACACCACAGCAATTAAGTCCTTCAGGAAGAGCTTCCAAGGATATTTCTTTTAATCTTTCAGCCCCATTTTTTCTGAAGTAATTTTTTGATTAAGTAAGAAGATTTATTTTTTTGTGTTTAAAAAAAAACAATATACAAATTCAATGATTTTGCGCACGGTATAAGTCTATTTTATATGTACCATTCGTCGTGAAGGGTTATCATAATCCCTCAAGCCTACCAGAAGAAAAAATAACTCAATATTCTCAAAGACGCCGATAGATGGCGCGAATGGAAACGAAAGTGTTTTCTAGTGGAATGAGACAAATTCAGCCAAGCAGGAAAGAAAAAGGCTGTCTTAATTAACCTTTCTGGTAGCGCATCTTTTAATCACCCGGTAAATTTCCGGTGGAATATTTTTCAATATTAATTTAACTGAGTTATGAAAAACAATCGGATTCGATACTAATTACTTTTTGTCTTTCATATATTAACATTTAACAACATTTGGAAATAAATAAGCCAAATAAATAAAAAAAAAAATTGATATTAAAGGGCATTATAAGATTTTTGTACAAAAATAATTGTATATCAAATATGAAAATAAAAATATTATTACCATTTTTACACTCTTTTATTTAATTTAACTAGGTTCATGTATGTGAAGATAGAATTTTGTAATTGTTTTTTACTAAGTTCCGGATGTGCTAGAATTATGCAAACTATGTAACACCGGACGTGTTTCTGATGACAATACAATTTTTTATATATTTTTAGAACTTCAAAAATTACTTTATAAATTATTTTTAAGTATTTTTCAATTAGACGGACGTGTGGTAAAACTCCGGATTTTCTTTGCGGTTGCGACTATATACAAGCTACTCGTACAACAATAACGGAAATACACTGCTCAAAACAATTAAAGGATATTTGAAGTTTTATATAAAATAAAGATATAAACGAAATTTTTTTTGCCGAAAATAGAAGAAGAGAATTACAAATGCAAATTTTTCTGGTTTTCAAACTGTGGAGTATGCAAATTTTGAGTTCGACGTCAAAAAAGTCGCTTCAGCGGCAGCGAATGAAATTTGACTTTCAACTGGATAAAAGAGAATGAAGACAAGGATGATCGGCATTCAGTGATTGCTTTGTTTCGATGAGTACGATGTCTCAGCGAAGTCATTTGACAGATTCAGAAGCTTTGAGAATTGTTGGTAGGTTAGAAGGGGGCCAAACTCAAGCCGAAGTAGCGCAAGCCATTGGAGTGTCACAAAGTGTCATTTCCAGGATCTGGAACCGTTTTTTGGAGAGTTGATGTGCAGGCCGAAGACCAGGGCAAGGTCGTAGACGGGCAACAACGCCCAATGAAGATCGGTATTTAGCGTTAACAGCTCGGAGACACCGAACCATGAACGCTACTCTTCTCCAACAACACCTTCGCTCGGCTACAGGCACCACGATTTTAACTCAGACTGTCCGAAACCGGCTCCATGCTGTAGGTCTGTATGCTCGCCGACCGATGGTATGTGTTAGATTAACATCAAGGCATCGTCGCGACCGCAGGGAGTGGGCAACCGAGCATGTCAACTGGAGGAGAAATGAATGGAGCAATATTCTGTTTTCTGACGAGTCCCGTTTTTCTGTGCATCCGGATAATAGGCGTATTTTCATCTGGAAGGACCGTGGCAGTAGGAATAATCCTGCGTTCGTGCACGAAAGTGTCAGATTTGGCAGTGGAGGAGTGTTGGTGTATGGTGGCATCTCCATTGACGGGCGCACTGACCTCTACATCATTCCAGATGGAGCTCTGATTGGTCGCCGATATAGGGATGAGATCCTCAGACCTATTGTAGTCCCTTACGCTGCAGCAATTGGAGATAACTTCATTTTAATGGACGATAACTGCAGGCCACATCGTGCAAACCTGGTGGAGGATTTCCTTTTCGAGGAAGGAATCGTTCGAATGGAATGGCCAGCGTGTTCTCCAGACATGAATCCAATCGAGCACGTTTGGGACGCTCTAGGAAGACGAGTTTCTGGCCGCCAACAACCCCCACAAACTCTCCAAGAACTGGAAAGAGCTCTTCTGGAAGAGTGGGGCAGAATACCCCAACTCTTCATTAATAGCCTCTTTGAGTCCATGCCTCAAAGGTGTTCAACGTTGCTGGCCGCCCGTGGAAACCATACCCCCTACTGAAAATGATTTTCTTTGAAGAAAACACCTTTTCTTATTCTTTTTTTCTCATATGCACAAATTGTGTTTTTTTCCTTTAGTACACAAAGGCGCAATAAAATGCATTTTTTTCTGCCAAACATGTGTAATTTATTCTCATATAACCTACTATGTCTGTCGACCATGTATCAATCAGCTAAACAGTTTACCAGATACAAAATCCACCTAAAACTGCAATATCCTTTAATTGTTTTGAGCAGTGTAAATATGCGCCATAGACACTCGCTATAATAGGCCAACAGGACGTGAAACTGAAACAATAAAATATTTGAAACACTAAAAAGCAGAAATTAAAATATAAATGAAAAAGTAAAGTGTAATAATATATGTATGTTTAAAATATGTCTTTACCAATCAATAGTTTAAATTATGATTGTATGTTTAGAAAACGATTTAATAATCACGAATCGATAGTTTAAATAATGCTTTAGTTTCTTTCTTGTTGCCGTATCTTAAAAACGAAACAGTTAAAAATTTATGAGTTCTTTTTAAATAAATTCGCTATTTCGGGCTTTATCACAGCAGTGAATTTTCCACAATCCGACCGCTCCTTCCTCTCCCTATCGAAATTAACATATTTTAACCCAAATTTTTCGGACAACATGAATTTCGATCACGAAATTAGTCGGGATTTTTACTTTAAACATTGAATGCTTATAGAAGAGTGTTTAAAGCAGCTATTTTTACTTTTATACTTATTTTGTACCACAGACTATTATTTTATTAAGTTATAAAAAATGAGGTGATTTAGCAGTTTCCAGAAACTCAACAACGGATCGCAGAACTACCAGTATTTCAGAATAGTAATCTTCGGCTTATTTAATCGAGAAATTACTGTAATTAAACATATATAATATTAATATTTTAAAATTGCGGGATACTCCTGCTGGAACTGCTATAAAGTTACTACTTTTCTTTTATATGAATAGTCTATTGGAAATAATTAGGAATCAAAATTCACAAAAGAATTGATATTCGAAGGCCAATACAAAATTTCATCTTGATTAGGTTTTCTAGAAAAATCGCACATTGTGAAAATTAAAATTTATTATTAAGTTATTAAAAAAATCTCTACTTAATACTAAACCCTTTTTTCAGTCATTTATTTTATGACTGCGCATAATTTGAAAGTAAAGAGGAATCAAAATTGATAAAATGATTTATTATTTGAAGAATATTAGATTATTTGATGCCCAGGAGAACAGGAAAACCAGAAGAAAATATTTTAATTTTACTGTAATTTTATCGTACAGTAAGTTATTATTACAAATTCTCCAACTGGCACTACACTAATCAGTTTTAATTTTTCAATGAAGTGTTACGACTAAAATCAATTTAATGTAAAAAACAATCAAAATTGACAAAATGATTGATTATACGAAGAAGAATATAAAATTAAATCCCGAGAAGGATCTTACTGTAACAGCACAATTTGTAAAAATTAAAATTTTACTGTATTTTGATATAAACAAATATTTATGTTACTAATTTATTTAAAAGTTCTAACTGGTGCTTATCTAACAAGTTAATTTTTCTATTCATGAATGTTAACTTGAAATTAAATAAGAATCAAAATTGATAAAATTATTGTCATTTGATGGCCAGGTTACCTCAAAGCAAAACCTTTTCAAATATTTTGATAATCGTTTGTCACGTAACGTCAATATCTGTCGTGACAAAGTTATTAAGGAATCTATTTCATTAGAAATTACAAACTCATTTCTTATTTGGCCCCCTAAAACAACAATTATTTTACAAAGCTTAATATCTACGTGAATAGTGTGTGTGTGCGTGTGTATGTTTTATAAGTGAGGACAAGGAATACTTTTCTGATTGGATAATTTTTATTTATAGGAGGCCGCATGAAAAATATGTGTTGAATTTCGCAGAAAGGCCTCCTCTACATTGAAATGATAATATACACTCTTTGGATTCGCTACCCTTGAAGGGCACCGGTATATGTTATATACCACTTAATTTTAATTCCCAAATGCCACATTCACACCAGTACTTAGGAATTAGATTTTGTTTCATATAATGTACGCGAAGAAAAGATTTTACTTAGTTTCTTATAAAATTGTTCATAAATACCGGTGTCAATCAATCATTTTACCATTTCAGCAACAGAAGTGCTTTGCCCCTGAAAGGGTTAATACAAAGATTTTTCTAAGTTACATTATTTATCAATATCTTATATTTGCAGAAATAAATCGTGTAACAACCTTTTTTCAGACACCTTGTATATATATATATATATATATATATATATATTGGATGAAGAATGTTAAAAATAGTATGGAGAGAATAGGAATGAAATGGAGGTGGGAAAGGAAGAAAGCATTGAATTATTTATTCAATTAATGAAATTTTGGTATTTCTTTTATCTATTTAATATTCTGTTTTAACTATATGATATTGTAAAAAGAAAAACATAGCTTAAGTAATTACATCAAAATACTTTCATTTTTGCATAATAGATGGCAGCACCAAAATTAATTTGTATTATGTCTATAGCTTTTATTAGTGTAATATTCTTTCATTTTTCATTCATCACTAGGTGGCTCTAATGCTAGTTAATGGCGACAATGTAAAATTTTAGTTTTGGGAATTTTTTACTTTAGTTAAGTAAATTTAAAAGTGTTAATATGTATTTTAAGTACTAATATTGTAATGAATTTCTATTTATATTAATCAATTGCATTTATCAAGGTATTTCAAAATGGATTAACTGCAACCATTAGGTATTAATATCTGTGTTAACTTAACTGCAAAAATAACCTTAAAGTTTTAGCGGTAATGGATAACATGTGCTGTGTGTATTTGGATTAAATAAAAATGGGGTTATATTAGGTAAGCTGTGTAATATTACTATATTTCATTGATATAAATTAATTATTTAAAAGTTTGTATTGATTTTTCCATTTCATGGTATTTATTATTATTCTGTATTCATCTTGCATCTATTCTTTTGGTCATGTAGTCGTTTGGGTACAGGGGGAAAAATCAGCTTTTAGCTTTTTTTCTCTGCAGAAAACGACTATTTTGCTTATATATTTCAATTCTGTACCTTTGATAACGTAATTCAATATATAAGCTTTTCAATTATTTTTATCGGTATCCATATTTTTCTTTTTTTTTCTTCCATATTAATACTCGTAAGATAGTACTTTTGGTATCCATGTTATGTGTGTTGGAGGGTACTGTACATGTAATTGTCATTTCATTCATAATATCACAGTTTTTGTTGGTGGTCGGTAATGTTTATTTAATGGTTATATGTATATACATAGAGAGAGAGAGAGAGAGAGAGAAGGAAAGAAAGTTTTTGGTTTATTTCTAAAATAAATCAACCTATTAAAATAAGCATGTGATTGTTTCCACTGAATTTGTTTTTCTCCCTTTTTCCCATTTGTATCATTATTTGAAGCTTTGCATGGAGTACGTGGCAAATCGGTTTTAGATACTTTTGATTTCGAAATATTCTTTGACTTTCTTTGGTAATATAGGTGACAAAATCACATCGCCATACAATTCGATATATTTAAGAGATATAAAGTGGTCTATAAAGTGCACTGATGGCTAGTGTATGTAAATTCTCATTTATGAATCTTCGAAAATAAAATTTTTAATTCCAGGTTTTTTAATCTCTAAGTTGCAAATGCTATTTGATTGAACCATATATCAAGGATCCCACACAGTCCGTTTTTTTAACGCCGCTTTTTTTAAAGCAAAATCTTTGTTTGTTGATTTCACTAGAAAATTTTGTAGAAATTTGCTTCGAGCGTTTTTTTTTTTTTTTTTTTTTTTCAAATGTTATAAAATTTACTACGATTTTGTTTCTTTTGAAAACTGGTATTCATAAAACGGACGAGTGAGAGCCCTGCTATTACACATACATTTTTAAACACATATGATTGCTTATAAAATTTGACGAGTTAGCATTATCTTTACAGCTTCTTTCATCGGGGTAATCAGCCATGTTTTCTCCAAAATTTAGAAAAGGAGTCCAGTGTGCTATTCATTACATAAATCGTACAAATAAACTGAAACAGAATTTTTAGAAACAAATGTACAGGATGTAATCCCTATCTTTTAAAGTTAACACTTTATTATTTATAATAAAAATAAATGGGGAATAAGTGATGGCGCTGCGCTGTCTTAACCCATTAAGGACGAGTCTCTTTTACACTTCTTTTAATTCTTCGACACCAGTTTTTTCCACATGGTAATTTTGAATTATTTAATCGCTCAAAATTTGAGATTTGATAATGTGACTATTTCCAAACTAAAATACTGGTATTCAAATTTAAAAGTTTTGTTCGCCTTACATGGTAGGTTTTCTTGCCAACCGGTTTCAATGAGTTAAACAGGCGGTTCTCAAATCCGCTTCTCAACAACACGAAACTTTTTGAAACATTTTCTGACTCATTTTTAAACGAAAAGGCATAAAATTGGAACTCCTGACTATTGAAGCGATTTGGAATCGAAATGAGCTTTCCATTTTTTGATAAATAAATTACTCATCGAGTTATAAGAGATTGTCGTCACCTGACGACCTGTTGTTCTCCTGTCTGACGCTGTATCGTGCAGAAATTTGGTTCAAAATGCCCACTTTGACAGTATTTTCTGAAAAATCCTTCGCGTTTACCAAAAAGGGAAACCGTCTTCCGATTACGTAGTTTGTGAATAACAACACCTGCCAATTTCCCGTGTTTTCAAACAAAAATGAATTAAAAAGTATGTCAGAAAGTAGCCCATTTGGATTTGAGAACGGAACTTTCTGGCACATTTTTTGCCATATTTTTAAACATAAAGGCATAAAATTGGCTGGGCTAATTATTGAAGCATTTCGGAATGAAAAGACATCTTTTTTTTTTTTTTTTTTTTTTTTTTTGATAAAATAAATTACTTATCGAGTTATAAGCGACTGTGGTCATGTGACAGACGGTTTTTCTCCTGTTGCGCGGTGACGCGTCCTGAAATTTTCTTCAAAACGCCAACTTTGACAGTATTTTCTGAAAGACCTTTTGAGCTTAAAAAAAATGGAAATACTCTTTCGATTACATTATTTCTGAATAGTAAGAACACCTGCCGATTTCAGGCGTTTTTCAACAAACGTGAATTTGAAGATGTGTCAGAAAGTAAACACTTTGGGACAGCCTTAAGTTATAAAAATATTTTCATGTTTGAGCAATTTAATGGAAGGTAAATTAAAAACTAAGAAAGTTTGACCATTATCACAGTTAGAGCCTACGTAATTTCATCTAGTAACGAAAATTTCAAATTTTAATTAATTGCTGAATACAAAATGTATGATCTTTCTTATAACCAGGTAAATTACTCCATTTATCTTCAGGTTTGTAACAGTTAATAAATTAATTATAGTGAATGAAATTATTGAATTTTAAAGTTAGGGAGTCCATTGGAAGTCTAATTGAAAATCTTATCCCACAATATGCTGACATAAATCTAAAAAGAAATGTATTTATATTGGTATAAATTTGAATCCAGTTTTCCTAAAATGATTATCAATTATTTAAGAAACTGCACTACTAATTTTAAATAATCTGCTACTTCCGATTATATTCGTGGAAACATTTAATATTGACAGACGTTGATGTAATAACTCTAAAATTAATTATGCAATCAATATTCAATTGTAACTATAACTGAGTGGACTGAAAGCTTTGAAGCATCAGGACATGATTTAATATCAATACACTTTATGCCAGAATATTTATATAATGAGTTTAAATAAACGTAATCTAGTGGCTTTGTGCAGGAATTAACGATTCAGTTTTACCTGGTGACTTCAAATTAATGTTTACTTATTATAAAAGGATGTTTTATTTTCTTGATTGCTGGAAAAGGAATTATTACTTATTGTAATTATTTAAATTCACAATTCAGTAAATGTTATATACATTTTATTTTTGGCACTAAAAGAAATATATATGAAAATGAAGCAATATGAGCATAAGTTACAGCATGTAAATTTGGCAACACGAAGAAAATATTTTCCGTATATTCCGGCATACAACGTGCTACAGCGAATAATGCGTACCTACGATTTGAGATTGCATTTTTATATTTTATATATATTCGCCGTATTACTCATACCCCCTTTATTACAAAGAAATCAAACATGTGGCATCAAAATACAATTAAGATAATTATGATGTATACTGTCTAGTACAAACATAAAGAAAATGAGCAAATGCAAAATGAGGACATATGCTACTAGCAGGTGTATTTACTTGAAGCTCCATAACCCTTTAATACTTAAATGCATGCTATTTTATTTGATTAATGCTTGATTTTTTCTTTTTTTTTTTCAAAAAATTATATATGATTCTCAAAAAGATTTAGTATTACTTAGAAAAAATAATGATAAAAATCAGAGATACATGATTCATGAAATACGTCAAGCTTTCCTTATGTTGCAGAATACAAGTAAAAACTACTGTCATGACTAAAATATTCCAAATTAGTAAATATTTTAATCAGTATGAATCTAAATACCCTATTTTATAATTTTTTTTTTATTTTGTAAAACTTAACCCTTAAATGCACGAATTATTATTATTATTATTATTTAATTGTGTTTTTTATTGATTAGACACCAGAAATTTTATGATAAATTTTTAACTTTATTTAATATCACATTTTTGTAATTTTTACATGATTAATACTTCTATATAAATATAGTGGTTGCTAAGAGTTAAAAAGAAAGGATGCAGGTATGCATCACTATGCATTTTAAGAGTTAATGTATGATTATTTATTTTGTTCGGAAAACATCATATGTTTGATTCTATTTTTGTTAATTATCCACTAGAAAAATAGTGAAAAAGTGATCAGTGTGTGAAACTTTGTAAAGATTTAAATAAAAGTAATTTTACAATTCAAGGAATCCATGCTTTAAAATACATTAATTATTATTTATTATAAAAAGAAAATACTTTAATGTTTATTATGAAAAATGGGATTTAAATTTTGAAAGAGGCAAACACTTATAATTTTTAAGTGCTTTGATTTCAATTTAAAATAAAAAACGAAATAAATATTTGACATAATTTAATATAGTTTTTATTTTAACAACTGTAGCCTTATAAAATTTATCTTTTCCTCTTCAGCAAGCACAATGCGTATATTGAAATGTTATTTAAGGAAAGATATAAATCATTTGTTTTTTTTCTTTTTATTTGCGATAGTATGTCTTCATCTTTCTAATTTTAGAGATATCAACATAAAAAGGAGCATTACCTATTGGAATGAAAGGCCAAAAATACGTAACATTTTTTTACCACAGCATTATCAGTGTTCGATGGACATGAACAGATATTTTCCTTTATATCCTGTAGAAATTTTACTCTACAACATCTAATATTAATTTTAAAGATGCGCCCAATGTAAAAATTCTCACATAATCAGGCCTCCCATTGGTCCGTTTTTTGAACACCAGGATAATTAAAGAAAAAATTTCATGGTACGTTTCGGCAACAATTGGAAGAAAAACGCCTTTCGTGGTAAGTTTCTACGAAGCTTATAAAGGGGATTTTTCTTATAAAATTAGTGGTGTTCAAAAAACGGACAGAGTGGGAGCCCTGCATAATACACAATATAACATTCTGTTGCCAGTTGAATGTGACATTTTATTTTAGTGAAGGTTTTTTGTGTCTTCACCCAGACCATGATTTGAATCACGTTCCAAAGAATCCTAATATATTAGTGTTCCTTCTCGGATCTTTTTATAGGGCGCAATATCCCTTCCTTTTTAAAATCAGCAAAATGCACACTCCCTTTTTTAAAAGTAGTGAAATGCACCCGTAGCGATTTCTTGTGAAAGTTTTCTCCATACCGCAGTATTTATAAAATTGTGTGACCAAGAGTTTGTAAAAATGACAGAATGCCTTCATTTCATTAGGAAAAAGACAAGAAATTATTCAATCATGTTGTAATTTAACTGTATTTTTTATTTATAATTCTAATTTTTTTTTCATTTTAGTCTCTTTTCTTTCTTTTCAGCCGAGGCCTGCTGTGGTTATTAGTGTACTTTGAAAAACTCCAAATTTCTTAATTGCATGTAATACATTCATTCCTTCTACTTGCACAGCACGTATGGTATTATCCATAAATTCAACAGATTACTGAAATTTTGGCTGCCTGTCAAATTAGATGTCACTATTTTACTTTAAAAAACAAAAATTATTTAAAACATATTCTGAATATAAAAATTAAAATTAAAAGAAAGTTCATTTTTAAAACAGATTTTAGTGATTGTTTGTATAAAGCCTTATTTAATTTTCTTTTTCACATTAAGGTATTATTCAATTTAATAGAATTTAGGTTATTTATATTTGATATTATACTAACGATGCATATGTCCATTTTTTTACATTTTAAATTACTAATAATGTAGGTATCCAGTAAATGATATTTATGAACCAGTAATTGATATATGGTTTCAGACACTGGTAGAGCAACTTAAATTTTAATTGTATTTACTACAAAATACATTTAATTTATTATTATGCATTTTTAAACAGTTAAAATGATATATTGCAACTTTCTTTAATACAATTAATAACTGACATTTCGTCAGAGACTGGTGATATGAAATTACAGGAACCAATAACTGGCACACCCTGAATAAGCTGAGTTAAATAACTATAAAATGTAAATCATGGCCTCGTGTATCATAGGCATCTTTTAACTAATTTCTACTAGTATAAGTTTAAGAAAACGTTTATGATAGTCGCATTAGAAATATTGTTAAAAATACTATCTTAATTTTAGAAATAAGATAGATGCTTCAAAATGACACTTTTTGAGTTCTCAAAAGTTCTTTCCTCATTAAATATATTATTGACTCGCAAGTAGTGAATAAATAGACTCCAAAATAAAAATAAGTCTCTACAGGGTTGCCAGTTTGACCTCGGTTTTTATTCAGAAAATACGAATCCACACCAGAAATTAAAAGTAGTATTTTTTGTTTTTTTAATGACGGACATTCCGCGATTACTCGAAGTAAATATTCTTCTTTCGAAGTTTCCGGTGTGAATTTGAAATTTCGAATTATAAATGGTGGCTAAACTGTCAACCATGAGTGTCTAAGTTACCACCAGATGACATTAATTTCTAGAATTTTACAAGAAATTTCTAAGTTGAGTTAGATTTTTGCTGAAGTGTCAGTTACTTGTTAGGTCTCATAACTGAGGGTTTCACCCTATTTATATATTTTTTTACACTAATGGGCAGCGCTATAAAGAAAAATGAACGCAGATCTGGTTTGGTATATTTGGTTTGTTCGTATTTTGATTTCCGAAGCCGAAGCTGATTTTTAAAATGGCACAAAAAGCGAAACTAGCGTATGTGATTTTCGGAAACGAATTTTTTAAAGGATTAATTCATTTTTTTTTTCTAAACGGATTGCAGATTTTGAATTGAGAAAGAGCGTAGATATGGTCTGATATTTTTTATTTTGCAACGTAGTTTCATCAGAAGCGCTGATACAGATTTTTGTAGATTGCAGAAATTGCGAAAGAGACTTACGGAAACGAATGTTTTAAAAGGGTTAGTATTAATATTTTTTCAAACCAAAGGCTTCTTCGAAAATTCAATTAAATTTAGATATGGTTAAGTGTCTTTGGTTTATTCTCTCTATTTCATTTACGAAGCCGATGCACAGTTTTAAAAATCGCAGAAAAGAGGAAATAGCAAAAGTAGGCCAAGCAAAATAATTTTTTCGAAGAGTTCGTACTTTTCGAAACAGATTGCAGATTTTGAAATGTCAATGAATCTAGATATGGTCCGGTATTTTAGTTTTTTTCGTAGCTGGATCAGAAGTGCTGATACAGATTTTTAATGATTGCGGAAATTGCGAAACGGTGTACGTTAAATACATTTTTTTTGAAAAGATTAATATTAATATTGTTTAAAATCAAAGAAATCAAGCTTCGAAAAAGAAAGGTACGGTCTTTAACTAGGAGTAAACTTTTTTTTAGTATTTCTTTTAGTTCAGCGGATGTGAGGATCGTACAAAAAACGGAAAAATTTGAATTCAATGTTAAGTAATCGCTGGAACGTCAGTGAAGGCTTGCTGAGGAGATTCAAAAAGTTTTGGTTTCCGTTTGTCAGTTAGTTAGTCTGTCTGTTCCGGGATAACTTTCACAAAAATCACTAGAGCTTGAACTTAAGTAAGCACGTTGGTGAGGTAACCGTTATTAGCTTTATAGTTTTTGGTTACATTTAGCTCATTTGTTTCGAAAATATGGAACATTTTATATTGCACCATAATGCTTTTCTATGGCATTTCAGGCGCTTTTATTTTTTTTTCTTTAAAGAAAATGTCTCATTTGATTAATGGATTTAAATGGTAAATTACAGATTCGGAAATTTCCCAATAATGGTCTTAAATTATTCCTATTACTTCGAAATTTTGTTAATACATTCGTAAGATTTTTTAAATTAGGTATATACCTTTTGGTAAAATTTTATACATGAATTCCAAAACATTTTTTCATAAATTTACTTACTTGAAATGCAGATATTTCATTTTTCTTCCTGTTCTTCCATCAGTTGCTTAGCAACAGAATTTATCCTAAATATTATTATAAATGTTGTGAATAAGTGTGTGTATAATGTTAGAGTCAATCCAACGTCAAAACTGATGATTTAATGCATTTGTATTTTTGGATATAGATAGATTTTAACCCAGAAATGAAAATATACAATGTTTTATTTATTTTATTCAAATATTTTGCTTATAAATTCAAAAGGTCATTATTTTCATAGAGAATTAATAGACATTTCCTATAAAATTTAATAATGTTTCTTTAATCGTTTCCAAGAAATTTAAAACCCGGAACTATAATTTATCTCAAACAATTAATTTTCAATGGACTGTATTATTCCTTTCGGTTCGAGGCTATAAAAATCGCTATTTTACCTTAAGTTACGCAACAGGAATACACTAGCGTCTACACCGAAACCGCTCACAACAGCTCTTATCACAAATGCACCTGAGAAATTCTCCAGCACGCGCGCTGGCTCATACGATGCTACTATTGTTTACTTTCAGCTTTAAAGCGGATTGTTGCATATCCAGTCTTTATAGTTTTTAAAAATTTAAAAAAAATGAGAAAAGGGCTAATAAATATCATTCATGTACAAGTTAAATGAACTTTATTTAAAACCGGATTTAAATTGATATTATCATTTATTATTATTATTATTATTATTATTTAAACTGAATAAAATCAGTTTCTTTTCTTTCTTGTGGATTGATTTTTACTGGAGACAGGATTTTTTATTTATTTGTGTTCAATAAAGAGAAATTAAAACAATATTGCAGATAACTTAAACATAATGAAATGAGGTAACATTTTATAAAATTTCAGTCTTTTAGAAAAGAAAAAAAAAACTCGCTATTATTTTATGAAAAAATCTGTCTTTTAAGTATTGATGCGAGATACAATATCCTAAAAGTAAAAGTATGGATAAATATACTTTTTTAAAAACTGCTTCATTTCCTAGTTAGATAATCACTTTATTTTTGTAAGAGTATAATAGTCTGATGCGCCAATCCCTCTTCTATCGCATACATGTTAATAATTCAAAATTCGCGATCACAGTGCTAAAATTAAATGATAATCTATGCACACCATGAGAATTGTAACGGTATATAGGTTCGTTGAATTGGGTGTATTTAATAAGGAGATATAAGTATCGCATTGCTTCAAACAAATCATTGAATTTCGGAATCCGACCTCTTAGATGTCCGCAATCAAAATTCCAACGCAAAGTATGTAAAATTAACACCTGTTTTCAATATACACCCAAGTCTAATAAGGATCTAGTTACGTGAAAATGTAACAGAATATTAATTTGATTAAATTGCGTGCATTAGTTTTTGAGATATAGTTTTTGCAAAAATCGTGAAAAATTCAGCATAGCAGCGCAACCTGTTGTGCAATTTAGACCAAAACCTAATCAGTAACAGCTTAGATCAACGTTTAACTGAATCTCAAGTTTGATGACAATCCGTGCATTTGTTCTTGAGGTAGAGCTATTAATTACAGAAAGCAGCACAGCAGCGCAACCAGTTGGGCGATATATACCAAAAACTAATCAAACTAATTTATATCAAGGTCTAACTGAATCTAAAGTTTTATTAAATTCCATACATTAGTTCTTGAGAGAGTTATTGCTAAAATTGTCAAAAATTCAGCTTAGCAGCGCCACCTGTTGGGCAACACACTCCAAAGCCTAGAAAGCAATAACTTAAATCAACTTATAACTGATACTGAAGTTTGATGAAAAACCGTGAGTTAGTTCTTGAGATAGAGCTATTGCGAAAATTGAGGAAAATGCAGCATAACAACGCCATTTGTTGGGCAATATACACGAAACACTAATCAGCACCAGTTTATATCAAGGTCTCCCTGATCTATAGTTTTGTGAAATTTCGTGTACTAGTTCTTGAGATATAGCGGCCACAAAATTTTTGTCACATACAGACAGACTCACAGACAGAATGACAGACATGCATTTTCTAAAAATCATCAAATCGTGTTCAGGACCTTCTAAAGAGTATAAATCCATCGAAAAACGGAATTCGAAATTTTTCATGGATCCAATACTTTCTTCTTGTAAACATAGAAGAACGTAAAAATGGGAAACATGGGTTTTTCATTTACAATTTTTATTAGTAATTAAAATCAGTACAAAAACCCCCAACTTGTTAAAAGTTTGTGACACAGCACTTTATGTTATGGCTCTAAACATTTTAAATATAGCTCTTCAAAATAATGGAATCTAAATTTGAGTAATGCTATTCTATTAATTAAAAGAAAAAAAATATCATCGTTTTCCTTTTTCTATTTATATTCACCAGTGCAAACAATATTTTCAACATCAATTGATATATATATAATTTTATCACTAGTGCTTTTTCATTCAGGTCTCTCATAAATTCAAAATATGTGTTTTAAATGAGATGATATGAAAATTCGAGAGGCGAATTTATAGGACTTTAAAAGGTTTGTTTTAAAATTCAGTAAAAATTATTTTTGGTTTGCCTTTTAAAATATATTTTCCCATCCAAATGATATCTTAATTTTCCAGTGCACTGTTAAATATATCACATTTTCATTGAGCCGATATTATACATTGAAATGTATTTATTTCAATCGATTTAGTTATCTTTTATGTCTAGCTATCCAAAAATCATAAGTAAAATTTATGTAAATCACATCATTAAAAAATTATCATTATTTAAATATTTTACCGTCATTATGTAAATTACGTCATAGTAGCCAAATTAAATGAAATATGTGCAATTCGATAACATGACAGAAAGAAAACCCGATATGTTTTTAAAATTCTTTATTTAAAGAAAATAATCTGTAACATTTGCTGTTCAGTAAAAAGAATAAATAAATAATTACTGTTACGATTACAGCTTTTAAAGAGCACGTGGAAAGCATTTTCAATGCCTATAATATATGCATTTCTTTCTTTATACTTTGCACTCACATCTTGAGTCCCTGATGACTGATAATTATAAACAGTGAAGTTCATAGCAACAAATGAAGAGCGTCTCATTTGAGCCGATACAGCTCAAATCAATGAGTAATGTAGAAAATTTCCGAAGAAACATACGAAATTTTTCAAATACAGATAATTGCGGCCGAATTTTTCGCCAAAAACGAATAATTTGCGAAACTCAGATTTTGGGACGAAAACGTAACGAATATTCGGTTGCTCTACACTTAAAGTGATTAAACCTTTTAAATGTATTATACGCAACTCGCTAGTCACTTATTCTCCAATCTCTAATGCCAGATATTTAAGATCTGATTCCGTACCTTTACCTAAAAAAGCCATTTTAAAAACTAATGATCATATACTATTTATTATTTCCTTTAAATACTTAATAATTTTGATAATAATAAAAAAAAATTAACAAAAATCGTATTAATAACATCTAAAGGAAAAGATTTTTATCCAGAAATATTCCTCTACATTCATCTATTTATTTTATTCAGAATCAATAAATAAAAATTTAATCCCACTACTATCAAATCTATTTAAAACCATTTTGCTCTCCTCGCCAATAACAACACACACACGCGCGCGCACAAAAAAAAAAAAAAAAAAAAAAAAAAAAAAAAAAAAAAAAAATCATTTATTTAACTTATTTTCGCAGTTAAAAAAGAAAAACCATATTTTCCCTTTAAATAGGGAATTTCTCAGTAGCATAGGGAATTTCGCGGGTGCATTTGAGATAAGAGCTGCTGTGAGAGGCGCGGTGTAGACGCTAGTCAGGTATACTGTCCACTGAAAGATTTTCACGTGAAAAAGAAAAATCAAATACAAAAATTAAGAATAAAAAAAGACGACTACGGCGTCTTACTAGAAATAAAAAGGAAACTCTCAAGTATATCTTGATATTACAAGGTGGAACGATTTGAGTAAGTACAGAAGGCAAACGAATACGACGTCATTAATCAAAAACAAAGATGTTGAAATAAAATGGTCTTGAGTTATGATATTAATTCTTATTATTTAAAGAAAATTGCTATCATTACTTCAAAATTTATCGTCTGCGTACGGTTAACATAAAGATTTTATTTTTAATTTAAAATTTCTTATTTAAGAAAAAAAAAAACCTTTTGAAAAGCAAATGAATAACAAATGTCATTAATATCGCAGAATTATCTTTGTCGAAAATGACGTCATCATTAGCGGAAAATACTTATTTCCATTCTTAAAAACTAAAAAAGTAACAAGATTGCCTGAATAAAAATTTTTGGCAAATGCTAATTCTTAAAGCCGCCGCATTTAAGAAAATATGAATAAAAATTAATTTGTTTTAGATAGAAAATTGCACTAGTTCGTGAAACCTAAATGTTTAATTTGATAGCATTAAAGTAAAATCATTTTCCTTCGGTAAATATGAAAATTAAGGCTCGGGAGCTCGAAATATATTGGAGACACGTTTGTAAATTGTAATTTGGCAAGAGGATTTTAATTCGACATTTCTTTTAGCTTGAAAGTTGTAAAATTATTTTATCATTTTTAAAAATAGCCTTTTAAAAATTTTTTTAGAACGGTTTTTTTGTAAAGCCTGGGAAGAATTCCATATCCTGTTCTGGTTTTTTGGCAATAAATGTTTCAATCTCATTGTTCGATCTTCATCATTTGGGTTTGCTCTTTTTATTACTTGAATGCTACTAGTGGAAAAATAATAATTTTACATAGATATTTTTTTAATTCCTTTTTTTAAATTTATAATTTTCTGGGGTTTTTTTAAACGATATTGTTCTGTAGATGAAATATATTTTTTGTGCATTTTTATATATTTTAAGATGCATATAATATTAACATTTATAATATAATGTTATGTTTTAATTTCACGTATAAATTAAATATATAAAATTAAGAAAATATATATAAGTATAAAGTATTTATAATATATATTATTTGTGTATATAATATGTATTTATATATGTTCATATATATACACGGTGATTCCAATTGACGTGGTCAAAATGAAATGGGAAAGCTCGTATACAAAAAGAATCGAAAATCACATAGAAACTGGGGTTGCAAACGCTATCACAGGTCACCAGAGAGCATTCAATGAAAACACGAGCTGAGCAAATTGAGACGTTTTCATTTGAGCCATGGATATTTTATGTTTCTTTTCTAATGCGGATTCTAAAAGGATTTATTTACAAAACACCCGCTTCGTGGCAGAAGACTTAGTAGGAAGAATTGTTGGGGGAGCAGGATGTGTTTGAGAATCACCTGATATGTTAGAGAAGGTGCGCCAGTCCATGCAGCGTCGATGAAATGCGTGTCTCCAGGCGTCTAGCAAAAACTTTCAGCATCTCCTGTAGTAGTATTTGTCGTAAATGTGTAACATGCGTGGAAATACAATATAAATAAAATGATGTGGAATGATTTTAGTTTATTCGTCTTGTATTACATGTAATTTGCAACCCCAGCTAGTGGTCTTGGATGGTATTTGCGACCCATGTTCCTATGTGATTTTTGATTCTTTTTGTTTGCCTGCTTTGCCCCTCATTTTGGCCTCGTTATTTTTATTCAAAGTGTATGTATAAATTTCAGAGCTATTGTATAAAATTAAGTATATATTTTTAATGAAAACATGCGTAATGTCCATCTGGAGCAAAAAATTTAACCGTAACCTAACCGTAACTTAAATAAAACCTAAATGTAACCTAACCCTAACCAGACCGTAACCTAACCGTAACCTAACTGTAACCTAATCTTAACCTAACTCTAACCTAACCTTAACCTAACTGTAACCAAACCATAACCTAACAGTAACATAACTATAACATAACTGCAATGTAACCGTAACCTAATTGCAACGTAACCGTAACATAAATATAACCTAAATGTAACCTAACCATAACCAAACTCTAACTTAACCCTAACGATAATCTAAATATCCTAACCGTGCACGCACTACAAAGTAATGTAGTTCCACTTTCTACCGCCAGGGGGCGCAATATGTCTTATACAAACATCCGACACGGATCACCGCTGCCTGTGACCGGGTATAACAGGCGTGCTACGCACGCTCTGCAAAATCATTTAGTTTTACTTTTTACCGCCAGGATGCACACTCTTTTACAAACCTATTTCTTAACTTTTACAAACCTATTTCTTAATTTACAAATCTATATTCTTAAACAAACCTATATCCGAACGAAACACCGATTTTCAACCTATTCGTACATATATTACTTGACGGGGTGGGGACACAAATAAGAATTTAAGAAATTTTCTGAAATTACTATTCGGAAATAATGGTAACCACCACTCAATTAAGAGCCCAACATGATCTTTAAGAACCTCCGACGCGGCTCCCTGCTGCCTGTGGCACAGTATAGAAGGCGTGCTGCGCACTCTCTGTAAAATATGTTAGTTCCAATTTTCACCTCCAGGGGGCGAACTCTAGTTTGTAAATTTGCCCCAGAACTTACCGGAAAACATTTTTAGTAATTTCGTATGAAAAATATGCTAGCGGAGAATCGCGAATCACATTACTCTTTATAGCAATCGTTGTGATTCTGATTATTCCAGTGTTTCAGTGGGCATTTAGATTACATATCAGTTAAATGCGTGTTTTACTTATTTAAATATGAAGTTGAAATTTCGCTTGGAAATTTAGTTACAGGATATTGCATGTAAACACCAACATAAAAAGACTGAGTTATCTACATAGTTTATAGTGCAAACGGGTTAATCCTCTGCAATTGGAATACACGCAGATAAAATATAATAATGCTTTAAAATTATTTTAAAAATCATACAAAATCCTTAAGCTGAGATACAGGATACAGGATTCTACCTATTTTCATTTAAAATCACATTTTGTTCAATATTCGTCGGTGTAAAATTTGAAATTGTGTGATATTTAGAAGTTCAACAAATAGCAGTAAAATCGAAATTTATTGATTAGATGTTTGCCACCGTTTATATGACAACAGCGTTATTCACGGACATGTTTTTGATTTATAATATAGATTAATAAATAAAATGTATTAAATATTTAAAAAAATAATGTCTCATACATTTGAGATTTATAACATGTGATAGATTACTTCATAACATCTTCATCATAAATTAAAACAATTTTATAGAGCATAACAACATTTTCCACTCAGTCTTTCAAATCTTTAAATTAAGAACAAATGCGAAAAATTATTCGATACCAGGTATTCCTGAACTGATATATAAATATATTTATTACACACATTCTTTATCACCGGTTTAAATGATATTCTTAAAGCATTGTCTCGAATTCATTTTGGTTTTTTTTTTTTTTTATACTTGCTCAGTAAACATCTGCCGCCTGTAAATGTTTCTGCATATTTTCTCTTTTTGCAATATAAAATGTGTCATTAGAATCAGAGATGTTGGCAGAATATTTGTTGATTATTAGACAAGTATGTAAAAAAAAAAAATCTTTTAGCTAACCACAGAGTCCATTATGTAGAAAATAATTTAATAATAAAAGAAAACAGGCATTTGTTTCATTCAAAAACAATATACATTGAAAGTCAAGGGAAGAATGTTTGCCTTAAATATGCAAGAATTCTATCCCTGCAAGATTTTTTTCGTGAGTAATTATTTATTGGATTACTGTTTAGCTTACTGTTTATCAATAATAATAGAAAAGAGATTTCAAGAAATATTATATTTAATTTAAAGTATGAACTTTTAGTCAAACAAATGTTAGATAATAAATAAAAAATATCATATAAGGGTTTAGATTATATATATATATATACATATATATATATATATATATAATGTGGTAAACTAAAATAGCTTTTAGGTAGATTTCGTATGAAGTACTACCTATTGGGATCTCCCCTATGTTGGAATTTCGGAAAAAGTTTTACAGATCTACACCGATCACAACCCCTAGAACCCAAAACAACCTCCAGTAAAAAACTTTATATATATATATATATATATATATATATATATATATATATATATATATATATTTATTTATTTATCTATCTATCTATCTATCTATCTATATATATATATATATATATATATATATGTATATATCCCTTTTTTATGGACACGGTAACTTCCATAATTCTGCACAAATCTTTTCCAAACTGATACATAAAGTCAAGGGGCATAAAATCTCAGTCAAGTTTGTTAATGGGCAAAATCGGACCAAGGGAGTAGAAATAGGGAGGGGTTTTACGAAAAACTAAAAAACCCCATAACTTCTTAATTATAATACATATAGACTCTGTTCAAAGTTATTATAACTTCTAAAAAATTGGCCAAAAATTTATGTATCACAGATTTTTAATAAAACTAAAAATGGGCTCAAGGGGCGCAAAAAATAGGGTTTTGGGGAGAAAAAAATTCATAACATCGTCAATTCTCGAGATATCAAATCCAATTAAAATTTTTATAAATTGTCTTAATACTATCTACAACTTTTATATTGTATATTATATTAAGTTTTTGATAGGACCAATTCTTAATGCAAAAAAATAAAAATTTAAAACGAAAACAAAAAGGGGAGTGTGGTTGAAGAAGAAAAAAATCCATAACTTCGTCAATTCACAAGATATCAAATCCGCATGAATTTATTATATATCTTCTTAATATTGTCTACAACTTTTATGTTGACAAATTTTTGATAGGACCAACATTTACAGCAAAAAATAAATGTAAAATTACATCGAGGTTGACGAAAAAATATCGTATGAAGGATGTACTCAAATCCAAACTGCTTGTTTTCTGACTCATTTTTAAATTCATTTTTGCTTTAAAACGTATCAAATTGGTAGGATCTTTAATTCAGAAACTATATAATGTGCCGTAACGGTTCATTTTTTGATAGAGGCAGAATATATTTTTAAAAATGATGTCAAAGTGGGCATTTTGAACAGAACATTTCGAAGTGATTGTGTTGGAAACGAAAAATATAGTCCGACTGAAAAATTAATTTTTATAAAATAAGTTCTAATTAATTGAACGAAAAATAAAAACGTAGGTCGCTTATAAATGTCTTAAAAAATTACGTCAGCAAGTTTCATGATTTCCATTTTAAACGTGAATCCGAAAATGTGTCAGAAAATTTCGAGTTGTTGAGCATGGAAAATATTTTTTTTTAATACTGGCCTTAACACGATTCTTATAACACCAGCTCTTATATACAAATGAAATTAAAAACAGTTCAAATATGGCCAGATAAAATTGTTAAAGTGGGTTTATCTCTAATCATGATTTAGTTTCTGTTGCTCAAATTAGTTATAGTTTTGTTATGGCCGATTATCTGCACATGTGTACAGGCCGAAAAAATGATTCCATCCGTGAGGGTCTTTCTGAACGAATTTAACACATATTTACGAAAGCTATGAAAGGTTTGAAGAAAACCACGGAAAACCCCGCACGGTTAGATCAACGAGAACAACATGGGTTCGAACCAAGCACCTTTCATCTATCATCTATACCAGTGACGGTTTTCAGTAGTTAATGACTGCTCTTCAATTGAGCTCACCAACCATTTGAATAAAAGAGTTAAAAGCGCTTCTTGTAATATACGCGAGATTTGTCAGGAATAAGGCAATTTTTGAAAAAATATTCCTCACTCCATATATTTTTCGGACTTTTGGTTACAATTGTAATAGAATAACGTTATTATCTGAAATTACATTATTATGTGCTAGGTCAAAGTATTTGCATAGCTGCCAACCTTCCACTAATCTTCCGTAATGTCAGGATTAATTTAACCCAGGTTAACCACATTTCGAACCAGAACATTTATTTAATGAATGCTTATTTATTTATTTCCAGGTTTCTACGTGGAACATATTTATTTTCATTTCTTAAAAATATTTCTGGTTTGAAACGTATTAAATTAGGGTCAAATTAACGCAAGTATTACGGAAGATTAGTTTGAGGTTGGCAGCTATGTATTTGAAAATTTAAACTTCCTGACCATGTAGAATTTTTGAAAATTTCGCCCCATTCCTTCCCAATGGATGATAAGAATGGGGCATACAAGTAATGTAGAAGACAAATATGAGTAATTCACATTTAAACGTATATTGTATATTCACAGATCAAAGTTAAATGGAAAACATGATTTGGCGTTGTTTTATAATATAGATGTGCTACAAAAAGTACAACCGTAAACGTTTGTGGTTGAAAAGTCTGTGTTGATGAAAAGTAAATAGCGAAGCCTATTTTGAAATATTTTTGAGATTTATTGTAATTTAAATATTACAAAAATTATTAAATACTGTAAAATAGTTAAAATAATAAAATTAAAAATTTGTAGCTGCTTGGGAACACAAAAGAAAGAAATGGAACACGTACCAAACTAAACCTTCCTTCTGGCAAGTATGCTTAGTATATGGCGTACCATATTAACTGTGTTGCTTTTAGGATTAACGTAGTTAGTGATTTTTAAAAGCAGACTGCGTTATGGTAGAATTTCATTACTGTTGTTATTAAAGTTTCATAAGTGTCAAAATCAATATCAAAATAAACATAAAAATTTATTTTTGACCTGTAAAAATTAGACATTTCAATTAAAAATGTTTTTAATCTTGTGACTGCGAAATGTGTATCATAATTTAAAAAAATTATGGGTACGCCATCTGATGTAGAAACTGAAATAAACAGTGTTTATTTTAAGCAAAATTAGTGCTTTTCCACCCCTGCTTCTAAACCATTATATTTCAGTTACCTCATACAGATTACAGACAAAAAAAAATGTAATTAAAATATTATTCAAATTAGAATTATGCAGAAAAGTGGATTTTAAAGACAACACTTATTAAATGATGTTCATTTTATATTCGCTATTAAAAGATAAAACCGAGTAAAAAGTGATTGCATGCTAATGGCTTGAAAAGATGCAGATGTACTGAATTCGATTTAACAGCGGTAATTGGAATTGAGTAAACCCACGTAATTCAGGAAAAACTTTTCAAGTCCCCACTAACCTGTTGTCCTCTAGCAATATCTCGGAGGTGTTTGAGCTCCAATGTTTCTCGTCCACTACGCCAACGTCCATAAATCCAATGCCGAAGAAAACGTGTTTCATCGGAGAAGGCATGATTCGGCGACACTTACTTGGATGATATCCTGGCACCGCTGTACACATGTCAGCTTTTTTCCACAGCCCTCTGAATACTAGGCCTACGCTTTGACTCAAAATATAACGGCTGTCGTAGGCCGATATTGTTTTCAGCGTACGTAGTGTCAATTTAGTTTGACTATTACTATTTTTATTCGAATAATATGATATCTGTTTTTGAATAATACTCTTTTCCTTACTTAATTTCATGAAAATAAGGCGAATATTACTAATCGAAAATACACAGATTCACAAGACTGTAGAAACTTTGAAAAAAATCGCCTACGACAGACGCCACTTTTTGAGTCAGGGGCTTCAGAATAGAGACTAAACCTACAGAATTATAATATCATGAAACTTCTTTAAGATGACCCACCCTATAGAAAGGGCTGTGCGTTTACGCTCGATGCATCGTCACTGGTATGGGTGTTATAACTATGCGCATGGGTGTTATAACTATCCGATTGCATACTCAGGACAATGCTATCGTTTTGCGTAAATATCTATTAGCTCCTGGTTTATGTAACTCAAAATCTACTGCTCTGCAATTAATCTGGCGGCTCGCACGTTTACGCAACCAATACAAAATTCTTCTAGAAAGGAAAAAAAAATAAGACAAAGCGTTTAGATGAAGATTTTTGTTTGTACCGCAATTCAAATTTAATAAAATTTAATGTTTCTTTTCGTTAATTAACCCTTTCAAGAGCATAAGAATTCTGTTTGTAAAATGATGAAATAATTGACTGACACCAGAATATTCAAACGAATTTCTTAGAAAATAAAACCCCGGTATTTTGCACTTTCATTACAAAAGCAAAATTTTATTAAAATATTCTTGGTGCCATTTGTCATTTTTAGAATTAAAATTAGGTAGCTAGACCGTCTAGTCACTATCCTTGAAAGGGTTAAAAGATGAAACAAAAAAATATGAAATCATTTCCTCTAATACGTTATCGCATTTCGTTTTCCGTGCGGGTAAAATTGAATATAGTAAACTTTCTTTTGATGATGAAAAAAAAAAAATCTACTTGTAATCCATGCTTGTAAATTCTGAATTAGACATTTTATTAATTACTGACCCAATATTAAGAAAAAAGGAAAATTCAATGCAATAACTGGATGAAAGAGTTTCAAAGAAACCGTTTCCACATTAAAAATAATTTGAGGAAAATTCACAGAATACATACTTTTAAGTTCCACGAAATTCGGATACGTTAGAAGTATGATAGAAAAGGAATGGCTAAAATTCTTTGACAGGAAATTTACTCCAGAATTTAAATCAGTATTTAAATATCAATTTCAAGCATTGTGGCTTTATTGGTAGTCTTACCGTTTCGAAGGTATATTCCTGCTGTTTCTGAGGTAAATTTTTTTTAAATCCAATGCAAATAACTATTGCTAAAAATCAACAAAAATGTGGCTATCACTTAGTCTTAACGTGATTTGCCTAAAAATAGGTAGTAATTTTCCATACCGTCCCTTCCTTACCGTCTTTATTTTTCTTACCGTCCCTTCCTTAACATCCCTTTAAGACAATGTTATACCGAAATTTTGTACTAAAAATACTACGCTGCTAAAAAATTTCTGTAAAATCACAGAAAAAAAGTCAAGACTCCCTGTAAATTTACACTAGTTCTTGGTTAAATGCATTTGATCGAGTTTCTCGGTCAAGACTCTCTGTAAATTTACACCAGTTCTCGGTTAAATGCATTCGATTGAGTTTCTCGATCAAGACTCTCTGTAAATTTACATCAGTTCTCGGTTAAATGCATTCGATTGAGTTTCTCGGTCAAGACTCTCTGTAAATTTACACTAGTTCTCGGTTAAATGCATTCGATTGAGTTTCTCGGTCATCGATTTACAGACATTTCCCTTATCTTGTATATAATTCCCCGTAGGGATTTCCATGTTTTTATTTAAAAATATTTTAAGCTTTGTTAAAACTTGTAGTTCAAATACACACGTTTAAAATTCTTTTTCAATTTTATTAGAATTATTAAAGAAAAGAATTTAGTTTCAATTTTTTTATTATATTTTTTTCATTCATTTAGTTAGAATCATAATACATTTAAATACCGGGTGTCCTAAAAAGGACTGACTGATTTTAAAATTCAATAACTTGCAAACGGTGACAGATTTAAAAATTTCTTGCAGGAGGGTTATGCAGGAGGTCAAAAGTTTTTTACAGTGATTTTCGATTTTAGTTCGAATTACAAACAATAGATGGCGCGGCGATCAATAGACGCTAAATTCAGGCTCAATATTTGGTTCTTCGGGACCCACTTAATACATTTCCATCTCCTTTTTCCGCATGGAAGAAGATATCGACCAAAGAATCGAGCCTGTTTTTAGCGCCTATTGCCTACAGCGCCATCTATTGTTTGTAATTCGAACTAAAATCAAAAATCACTGTAAAAAAACTTTTGACCTTATGCATAACGCTCCTCCAAGAATTTTTTAAATATCTGTCACCGTTTGCAAGTTATTGAATTTTAAAATCAGTCAGTCCTTTTTAGGACACCCGGTACATTGCTTTTATAAGAATTGTGATATAACATTAAAAGTAATTTTGGTTAATTAATCTGATCATTTTTGTAAATATATTGCAAAAAATCTTATAATTACCAATATATTTAACCAGTTTTAATGAAAAAATATACCTAAATTTCACATTATTATTATTTAAAAATTCCACTATATCTTCAGATATTAAAGAAGATAATTATTGAGAAGAAGCAATTTCTTGATAAATAATCCCGTAAATAAAGGATTAAAAAATTAAATTTGATTAAAAAAAATAATAGGTATTATGTTTCGGTTCAAACTAAATTAAAATAAACCGTTTAAGAAATTTTCAAACGAATATATTTGAAGCGAAATTTTTGAAAAGCACAAGTACAATAGAATTTTCCCCGCTTTATTGTAAATGACATCCTTTATACACCAGAGTAACAACTCCTATGGCGCAGTCAGTAAGATGTTTTTCTCCTGCCTAGAGGTCGCGGGTTCAAATCCCAGGCCGGCCAGAAGCAAGTTGTGTAAAAAAATTAAATGGCACAGCAGTTCAAATTTGCTTGAATAACTCTGATAATTCTAAATGTCACTGATTTCAAAAACTAAGTTAAATTATTTTAATTAAAAAAATTAATTGATTTACAGAATCTTGCGTATTTTTAACGATGTTAATTTACAGAGTCTTGTGTATTTTTAACGATGTTAATTTACAGAGTCTTGTGTAAATTTACCAAATAACTTCTCTGTTATTTAACAGAATCTCTGTTTTCCTAATCTATGTAATTTTACATAAGACTTAAGATAATGGATTACCCGTAGATTTTCTGTAATTTCACAGGAAAATTTTTAACAGTGTACTTTGTTATTATTTTTTATTTAAATGTTCTATGGGTAATATGTAAATTCATTATAAGTAAAAATTTAGAAGAAAATAAAAAAGTTAGATAGGTAATATGTTAAGGGGGTAGTAAGGAAAGTTAAACACGCAAGTTTAACTTAAACCTTAGTTAAGGGAGTCCGGGACACATTTTCAAAAAAATTTTATTTATTGAGTTAAAATTTTGTATTTTTTTTGTGATGGTTAACCATATCATTTGTAAACAATATCAAATGATAAAACTTCTCATAGCTTTTTTAAAAAAAATTTTAAATTTAAAATTTATGAAAAAAGTCGTATGACTTAAAATCGTTATAACTCGAAATATTATTTGTAGAATTTAAATTGTTTTTCATTTAAATAAACAGAAATATATATATATTTTAATTTAGAACCAGCATTTTAAAAAATATTAATTAAAAAAAATTACAAATATTTAACGAAAAAATTACAAAAAAAGTGGTGCAACTTTTAAAAAAAAATCATATTTTCAAAAGTAAATATTTTTTTCAAATACGCTGGATCAAAAGTAAAGTAAAATAATTGAAAAAGATATGTTCTGAGTTTCAACCATGTATCTTTAACGGTTCTTGAGTTATAAGAATTTAAATATGAGAAATGGTGAAAAAACCTATCATGAAGAAAAACGCAATTTCACAAGAACTCGTTTCTTTGATGGTGAAAAAACCTATCATGAAGAAAAACGCAATTTCACAAGAACTCGTTTCTTTGACAACCATAACTTGAAAGGCAGATTTTGAAAACAAACCAAAACGAAAAAATTAATATTTCCTGTTCTAATTAAGATAGAAACATGATTTAAACATCATTTTAAGCAGAAAACGGCAGAGAAATTTTTAATTTAATTTAAAAAAATTGAAAATTTGAAGATTTTTGTGTCCCGGACCCCCTTAAATGAAACAATCGTCACTGCTGACCATTTCTTCTTTATTTTGAATCATTAAGGGTGTCCGAGATACAAAAATCGTCCTTAAAAAATTTTATTGCATTAAAAATTTCTCTGGTTTTTTTTTTTTTTTTTTTTTGCTTAAAATGAAGTTTAAAACATTTTTCTTTTTTAATTGGAACAGGAAATATTCATTTTTTCGTTTTGGTTTGTTTTCAAAATCTAGCTTTCAAGCAATGGTTGTCATGAATACAACTTTTTGCCGAAATGCGTTTTCTTCATGATGGATTTTTTCACCATTTCTCGTATTTAAATTGTTATAAGTCAAAAATCATTAAAGATAAATGGTTGAAACTTGAAAAATGCCTTTTTCAATTGTTTTACTTTAATTTTGATTCAGAAAATTTGAAAAGAATATTTAGTTTTGAAAATATGATTTTTTTTTCAAAATCCTATTTCTTTAAATTTTTGCTTTAAATATTTTTAATTTTTATTTAAATTTATATTTTTTTAAATTCTGGATCTAAATTAAAGCGTATATATTTCTCTTCATTTAAATGAAAAAAAAATTAATTTATACAAATAATATTTCGAGTTATAACGATTTTAAATTAACCCACTTTTTTAATACAATTTAAATTAAATTTTTTTTTTACTTAGGAGAAGTATTGTGTGTGATTTTGTTTACTAATGGTATGGTTAACCATCACAAAATATTTCGAAATTTTAACTCAATAAATAAAAATTATTTGAAAATCTGTCCAGGACCCCCTTAATGCATTGGTCTGTAAGTTTAAAATGTTATTTTATTAATTTTAATTTCACCAGATTTTTATTCCTCAAAATTAAAATTTTGTGAGAATGCTTCATATACGTAGGCACTCGTGTTTCATATGGTAAAATTTTTAATGGAAAATGTTAAATACGTACCATAATATAAGCTTGGAAATTTGATATCAAACCATTTTTAGTCACTACTTTCATATTTTTTAGCTTGGATTTTCTTTTTACTGTTGAAAAGTTTTTTTTATTACATATCATTTCTTTTTTTCAAACAGATTAAATATAATTTTAAAAATTCTTCTCACTCGAATTAAAATGAGTCCTCGTATAACCCTTGTAAGCTGGGAGCAAACACAATATGTATACATTTTGTTTACATAGCATTAATTTTTTAGAGTAATTAATAATTTAAAATCAATTAGAGTCAAATCTTCTTCTCAAAGTGTCAGTCTTCCTCAATTTGTATGTTCTTTAAAATTTTTATGAAGGATGAAAATTTACTAAAAAACTGACAGAGTCAAAATAAAATACAGACCTTGATTGTCTGATAGTCTGTTATTTATTCGATTTTGTTTATCTTGTTTGTCTGTTAGTCAGTTAGTTATTTGATCGAATTTTTTTTCTTTTGCTGACGATTTTGCAGAATTATTTTGTATTTACAAATACCTATGGCTAATCCGGGAATGAAGCACGGCAGACAACTAGAGAATCGAAGATCACTTTAAAGATCTGTAAATTTAAAAAATTTATCCATAATGAGTACAAAAATACAAAGAAACAAAAATTTATTGGATAAAAAACAAATTAAAGAAATGAATTGTACCGTAATTTCCGGCGTATAATCAGCGGATCAAACAATTCTGTTTCGACCCAGAAATTTTATTGAGTTATTGAAGCCAAATATTTACAGCGATTTAAAAAGTTACATTTTATTTGAAAAATTTTCTGGGTCGAAAAAGGATTGTTTGATCTGCGGATTATAAGCCGGAAATTACGGTACATAAAACTTCATCTTCATTTACATCGTTTTACAAAGCAGAAAAAGTGACTATGTAGCTTTACTCGTCTCTGTTTATCCATCTGTTTGTGTACATGTGAGAATATTATTTTCATATAAAAATACCTCTAAATTGATTCTCTTTTATAGTCTATTATTAAAATCGCATATACATTTTAATTGAATAAATTTTTTTCCTGGTAAAAAAAATTGCCTTATACCCGGAATATTACCAATCGTCAGATATATATTTTTTAATTACCCAGATTTTTTAAAATTCTGACATAGGATCTCAGACGTAAATAAGTTAACAGAGTCTTTATATCTTTCTGTCGGATTTGTTTTTTTTTTTTTTTTTTGAGGTGGGGGGAGGGGTGCTTAAAGAACTTTTTTTTGTTCTTAGATTTCTGAATAAATCATAGAAAAGACTTACCTACGTAAGCCTTGCTGCGGAATTTATATTGACTGCATCAACTTTAACATTATGTGAATCAATCAATTAAATATTTTTGTAAAATGATAGAAAAGCACCTTTAATATTTCTAAACATTCTGCTTACATTTTAAACTTCTGTCATTTACAACTATTCGCTAGTTTTACTATACGAATTAAAGATTTGTATTAGTCAGATTGCATACCTAAAATTTCATGAAATATCGCACATTGAATTTTAACATTTGACTGTTTGAATAAAAAGTAGAGCTTAAGGGGTTTTTTTTTATGTATTATGCTACGTGAGTATTATTACTATTCCTAGACAATTTGTCCTTTATTTTTCCAGAATTGCTTTTAGAAATATATCGTAAACAGTGAGGAACAATTTATTAAGTGAGCGTTTATATCATTTTGCATCATTTTAGATGAATAAAAGTACGTTATTTTGGAAATTTTGCGTCACTAACTCTTGTATTCACCATCTATCTCAACCTAGAAAACACCGGTCGAACCTCTTATGGTATTTCCCATTAAACTGATAGGGCTTCTTATTGATTAACATTGGTTAACCTGAATTTAATTTGAGCGTTCAACCGAGGTCATCTAGGTTGAGGTAAGTGGTCAATACGAGCATAAAAGCCATGAATGAAGTGGAATGCTTGTAGAAATCTAACGCCAAACACAACCTTGCATTTTTATATCTAGGAAAGGTAATGGTTGCCATTACAACAATACGTTTTCATCTCTTTGAAATTATATAATCGACAGATTCTGGACTGTTTCGTTATACATTTTGTTATCAAAGAAGTCGTTGTTTCCATGGCAATGGTACTTTTTTCTATTGATTTCTCTAACACCCAGATGCTGAAATTTAACCAACTGCGCTTAGAATTAGGCCCATAACATAGGACATTTGTACATAAGAGTGGTGACATATGCACAGGACACATTCTCATAGTGAAGCCTTTGTCCTAACCCAATTTTGAGAATTTGACAATACTTGCCTGAACGATTTCAATGAGACTAACCAGACAAATTAATAAACATTAACTTCCTGATTCGGTTATCTAAGATCATCTTTACCAGCCTAATTTTATGACATCATTCTCATGTAGATGCACCTCAAATTTTACCAGTGAGCTCCACAATAGTGCGGAGAGCTAACTCTATATTCTGATACATTAAATCTAGCGACCCGACCTGGAATACAATAGCAAATAATTTCCGAAGAAAACTTTTTGCAAAAGAGAGATTTCCTCGTATAAAGTAGTATGGGGTATATATTTTCAAATTGGATTTTATTTAAAAATATGACGAGGTTGTTAAAATCTTCACTGATATATTTTTTAATTGAAAATGCTATTGATTTTATTTAAAGTCATCCCGAAGTTGTAATTTGATATTAGTTTAAAATTAATGTAAATGCCCGTTGGTAAAAATCGAGGTATTCACTTAAAATTTGAAATGTGCTCTATCAGTACAAATAGTTTTTATTAACTTCTACTGTAAGAAATGTAAAAATGTTTAGTAATTTTCCATTATTGCAATACCATGTCAATATAGACACTAATGCGCCATTTATTTACCCTAATCGTGCAAAGAATATTTATTGCAAAGTTTGCCAAACATTTTGATTTGCTACTAATTGAACGTAAATCAATTTTTTATTATTGTATTTTAATTGTATTTAGGCCAAATTTCTTAAATTACTATTCTACGAATTGAAAACATTTATTATTATGTTATAACCGTACAATACGATATAAAGAAGGCGTACTCATTTGCTATAATGCGTGCCAGAAAGAGCTGCAATGCACAATCACAATTTTGTTCAATCCTGCAAACCCTTAACAAAAACTCTGATAATCTGGGCAGGGTAGGAATAGATTTTTTCAATGGTAATTTGACCAGGGTTTGTACTGAACCACGTGAGTAAAACAGGCAACGGATTTTGTGCAGTTTTAGGCCAAATGAATTCGCATTTCTATAATTGAGTACGCAGTAGTTTTACTTTGCATAAATTACTGACGTTGAGAAGGATTTTACCATTTGGCAGATATTTGATGAAGAGCAAACTGCAATAAAATTATTTTAGGGTTTTGGAATTATACAAGAAGAAGTTTTTCTTTTAAAAAAACAGAACATCTTCATTCAAAACATGAAATGTTTACTGCAATACTAAAAGATACACTGGTTTCCAAAAATTAAGGAAAAACAACAAAAGTTGCGATTACTCAAAATATTACAAGTAGATTTTAATAAAACTGAGACACAATTTACAACACATGGTAAGGTAAAAAGTAACATTAAAAGAAATTTCCGGGCGATTGTGGTGTTTCAGAAATTAATACAATTATAAAATAAACAAACTAAATGTCTCAGTTTGGTATAGGAAAAGTACCTTTAATATGGAATATGATCAACCTAGAAGCAATACAGCACATACAGCGAAGTGTTATACTGTCAATTATGCGATCGATAAGTTCGCAGGGATGTGCGAGCCATTGCTCTTGTAAAGCAGTTGTAAGCGTGGAAAGGGTCTGAATAGGGAGATTGAGAGCAGAGACACATCTTCCTGAAGTATCCCAAAGATGCTCGATGGGATTCAAATCCGGTGATCGCGTTGGCTATTCCATACGCTGAATTGTTTGGTGCTGAAGATATTCTTCTACGATGCGAGCCATGTGTGGTCTAGCGTTATCGTCCTGTAACAGTACATATTGCACCGGCATAAGGGTGCACATAAGCATCAAGAATGTCATCTCTATGGACGTGTGCATTCACTGTTCCACATGGAAAGACATCGAGGTCTGTAGGTCCGCCCAAAGAGGTACCATCCCAAACCCACACACTGCCTCCTCCATACGAATCTCTTTTACGAATGTTTGATGGATGATAGCATGTTCCCTGTTCTCTCCAAATCAAACGATGCCTACTAATGCTTTGGAGGCTAAACTGGAACGCATTTGTGACGAGAACACGCCTCCATTAATCAGCCCTCTAGTGGACATGTTGACGTGCTCCACTTACACTTTCCCTCCGGAGACATGAGGTGAGCGGCGCACAAATTTCTGGTCGCATCGCGTAAAGGCCACCTTCATGAAGCTTGCTACGCACAGTAGACGTTGATTCCAATCTTACATTGCCTGCAGCAAGGACGTTATTAAGATAAGAGGGGGTTGTTGTTCTATTCATTCGTACACATAACCGCAAATATCGGTCATCAGTGCTTGTCGTAGCTCTTGCTCGTCCTCCGCTGAACCTTCTGGGGGCCGAACCAGTGGTTTGAAATTGTTGCCAAAACCTATGAGCAACAGAAGGACTCACATTTAGTCATCTGGCCACCTCTGTCTGACTTTGGCCTTCATCCAATCTTCCAACAGTTCTATATCGCAGTTAAGCGGACAAATGATACCTCGAGGTCATACTAATGAATTGGCTATCTCAGTTTTTTTTTATCTCATAATCACAGCAAAACCAGCAGCCGTACTCTCAAGCACGCATTTTTATGCTCCGCATAAATGACGCAATCCGATTGCAGTGCCACTAATATGCAGTTTGTAATTTTAATCAGCATCTTTTATTTAAAACCATATCTAAATTTCATACGGATATGGATAGGTTAATTTTTAAACGAGTTATTGTAACGCTGTTTTAGTGATTTGTCCTTCATTTTTGGAAACCAATGTATTTACAATTTCATGCTTGTAGTTTAAGTTGAGTTTTATTTTATTAATTTACTATGTACAGTGTTCGTACGCATCAGGGGATTCAGGGGATTTTCAGTGTTTAGTACTATACATTTTGCGATGTACTGGTCGCTGTATCTGAAGACAGAATTTTTTTTAATTAAATAAGCCAATTATCATTTGACAAAAATTTTGATGAAAGGTGCTTGAAAGTCTTTGAAGCGTACGAACCAAGTAAGTAATATTTATCTTTTGTTTTGTTTTAAGTATAGATCTGTGTAGATTTAATAAATATTCATGAAAATCTGTCATTTTCAAATGTTATATTTTTGAAATGCTTACTTTCGTACCAACAATGTTATTTTTTTTTTCAAATTTTAGACTTCACATGAATTTTCTTTTTCCCCAGATATCACGCTTGTCAACATTTTTTTTGTTGTTGTTATAAACGAAAAGTGTGCTACCGGAAAATTCTCCCCTGCTTCGCGGGATTTCAAAAATCGTCATATTGGCGATATCTTAATTGTTTGTTTACATTTATCATACGGTAACCGGGATAAACAAATGGAGTAATGTTGCCATTCTGAATGTTTAAAAACTTACAGATAGAAAAATTCTTGGATTCAGAGTTTAAAACGTCACTGAAGAATAAGGTGCCTTTATATGTGAGCGAGGAAACGTCAAACGTGTGATCACTAACATACGTATGAGCGCTTTGCGCCCATGAAAACAAAACGAAAAAAAAAATCACGGGATACAGCAAATTCGTTGCACAAAAATCTCTAAAATGCAAGAAACTCGTCAAGTCCGCGATCATGAACTCTCGTGTGAGCGCTTCACGCACATGAAAACAAACCAAAAAAGATATCACTAGATACAGCAAATTCGTTCTGTAGCAGTGTCTAAAATGCATGAAATTCGTTAATGCCGCGATTACTAACGCATATATGAAGATTTATGAAAACAAAACTAAACAGAACAAATGAATGGATGCTGCAACCTCGCTGTGCAGCATTTTCTACAATGCACGAAATTCGTAAAAACCGCGATCACTGAAAATGTCAACTATCAGTAAATTTCATCAATAAAATTTACAATATGTTTATAAAAACAGGAAAAAAAAGCCTTGAATATTTATTCATTTAACATTGTTTTCCTTATCTATCCTTGTCGGCTGGTGCATAAATGTTTGTGATGTCAGTTGAGACTGTTCTATTTTACTTAACTATGCATTGCAACGTTGTTCCACTGCTTGTTTCTCTTTTAATATTATCACGTCATTGTTCAATGGCGTAAAAGATAATTAATGAGGAAACTAATAAAACATTAAAGCATTCCTGAAATTCACTACTTTTCTATATTCTTTATTAAACCTTTAATTAAACATACATAGAATTTATTCATTTTTTAAAAAACAAATGATAACATATAATCAAGGTACACAAACAACAGGAAGCAATCAATAAAGGCTTCATTTCTAATTTTTATAATTGACAATTGAAAAGTAAGAGAAAATTACGTCAATACAATCCTATTATTATTATTTTTTAATTTTATCAATGTAAAAATACATTTCTAGGTAAGCATAACGTCATTTTCCACTGGCGCAAACTTTTCATACGTACTTTATATACACATTTTATGCTTAACCACCATGAATTCAAATATAAATACATTTTCTATTTAAATGAAAAAAATGAAATCAATAAAGTTATAATGCTTAAAGATAAAATAAACCCAGTAATCGCTATTCTCGTGACGTCACGATAAATACGAATTTTTATTTATTTATTTAAAAGAAAGTACACGTGCAGAAATATTTTGCAGAAATTTAAACTGCAAATAAAAAAGTACCCTTCCAAAAATTCACGTGTCTGAATATTTTTCAGTATTTCTCTTTTCTCTGCAACAATGAAAGTAATCCATTGTTTCCCATCCATTGTTTGGAGGAGTTCGTACCGAAATGGTTACACTGCATATTATTATATAGCGGTAAGGTACTCACTTCCTTATAAACTCATAACTTTAACTTAAAATACATAGATGATATATATAGATTATATTGATATTTAAAATACATGCTTTTTACTCATTTCGAATAAAATAAAGGGAAAAAAATGTAAATTAGGAAATAAAAATAATACCATAAAGCAAAACATTTTTTTTTTCATAATCAAAGTATTGTAACTAATTTGCACACACGAAAAACAAAAGCTGTTATTGGCAAGAAAAACAAAACCTGCTATTAGTCCAGGCAATAGAGACCGTATAGGGACTCTACCTAGCAAAATTAATGGTAGTACTGAAAATCGGCTTTCTAGATGTTTTTTGGGTCGCTGAATCCGAATTTGTAACTTCCCACCAAAATTTCCCCCTTCAACCCCCCAAAGTTTGGTAAAAAGCCCCCCAAAAAAGGTTTTTATTAAAAAAATCAATTTTTGTTATTGTTTTAGGGCAAAAGTATCTAGAAATTCAGAAAGTAGACAAAATTTGCAACAAATTAGATGTATGACATTATGACTTAGGATGAAGGGGAAGGGGGGACCTGCCTCGGAACATGCGCGGCAGTGCTGCGTGGACTAAGTTGCGCAATTCCACTTAACCACTCACACGTTTACATTAGCCCTCCCATCTTCCCCCCGAACTTTCTCTATAAGGTTTACTTTAAGTTTTTTGGGTCGCTGAATCCGAATTTTTAACTTACCCCCAAAATTCCCCCCCCCGAACCCCCCCCCCCCAAATAGTTGTTTTTAACTTAAATTTCTTATTGTTTTAGGGGGAAAACATTACAAAATTCAGAAACTAGACAAAATTTGCAACAAATAGGATACATGACATTATGACGTAGGATAAAAGGGGAGAGAGGGGCCTGCCTCGGAACATTCCCCGCGCACTTTTCTCAAAAACCAAATTTTTTCAAAAAATCAATTTTTTGGGGTGTTGCCGGGTGAAATTTTGGTGGGAAGTTACAAATTCGAATTCAGCGACCCAAAAACATAAAGTGAGTCGAAATTCAGAACTAGTATTAATTTTTCCAGATAAAATCCCCTATTGCCTGGATTTCATAATTTAGTGCAAGTAGCGCCACGGTGCATGTTCAGAAGCAGCCCTCACCCTCCCCGTTCATCCTAATTCATAATGTCATATATCCTATTTGTTGCAAATTTTGTCTAGTTTCTGAATTTTGTAATGCTTTTCCCCTAAAACAATAAGAAATTTAAGTTAAAAACTACTATTTGGGGGGGGGGGGGGTTCGGGGGGAAAATGTTTTGGGGGAAATATAAAAATTCGGATTTAGCGACCCAAAAATCTTTAAATAAACCTTATAGAGAAAGTTCGAAGGGGAGATGGGAGGGCAAATGTAAACGTGTGAGTGGTTAAGTGGAATTGCACAACTAAGTTTACGCAGCACCGCCTGCATGTTCCGAGGCAGACCCCCCTTCCCCTTCATCCTAAGTCGTAATGTCATATATCTAATTTGTTGTAATCTAATTTGTCATATATCTAAATTTGTCTACTTTCTGAATTTCTAGATACCTTTTCTCTAAAACAATAAAAAAATTGATTTTTTTTAATAAAAACATTTTTGGGGTTTTTTTTTAGCAAAATTTGGGGAGCTTGCCGGGGGGAAATTTTGGTGGGAAGTTACAAATTCGGATTCAGCGACCCAAAAAACATCTAGAAAACCGATTTTCAGTACTACCATTAATTTTGCTAGGTAAAATTCCCTATTGCCTGGACTATATTGGCAAGGGTAAAAAAATGCTCGTGAGATTTGCGCCAAGCCTCCATCTTATCGCCAACTGGTAAGATGGATGAGTTCATACCGGAATTTTGACACTGCCTTTTATTACATAGAGAAGACAAGCCATTTAATTCACGTTACAATTCATAACTCTCATTTAAGTTACATATATTATATACATTTAAAATACATGCTTTTCACTTATTTCGGTTAAAATACAGAAAATATATAGAAAATTAAAATTAAAATAATATAAAGCAAAAGAATTTATTACATTATCAAAGTATTGTTTCTAATTTGCACACACGAAATATAAAAGTATATTATTGCAAGAAAAAATGTTGTTGGCGAGATTTGTGGCTGGCTAAATTAAATGTACCCTTATTATTTTTAATTGCGTTGATGAATTTGATTATATTCTTTTAACCTTTCTACATACATATTTTAAAATATTCTGTAAATATGCAAAAATTTCTTCATAGGTAAATGTTCTCATAATCTTGCAACATTTGTACCCATTACGACACTGTTACCAAGATTACTATTCTTTCTTATCAAGCTTTGCGGCATACCCACTTATAGGATTTTAACTCAGTAGTCTGTAATTCAGCAAATCTAAAAAAGTATTCGAACGTACCAGTTTATTTTTAATGGAACAAAGTGTTACAATCTTAGATTGCTTCAAGAAAAGGCTTTGTGAATTCCATTCCTCTTATTTTGAAATCGAGGAGCTTATCCTTCTCACTTGGGCTAGCTTGTCGCAAAATACTTTTGTTTTTAATAGAAATTTCTTTCGTGTGATTGACGGTTTGGCTATGGGTAACTCTCTTAGCCCAATTTTATGCAATATTTATACGCACTATTTTGAGGTCAAACTTTTGAAATTATAAAATTAGCATTCTATGTTTGTTATGTTGATGATGTTTATGTCCTCGCTGAAATGAATTCGGATATTAATCATATTCTCTCTATTATGAATTCCATTGATCCCTGCATTCAATTTACCTCTGAAATTGAAACCAATAACTATTTTTTTTTCATGGGTGTCCTTGTTATTCCTTGTGATAATGGTTTTCAGACTACCGTCTTTCGTAAACCTTTTGCTCTCAGTCTCCTACCTCACAGCTATTCTTCTCATCCTCCTAACCAGAAATTCGCTGCTTTCAATACTTTTGTTTTTCGGGCTATCAATATTTGTTCCACTCCTCATTTGCTCAGTGCTGAACTTAATTATCTCAAAGTTATTGCTGTTGATCGTGGTTATTCCTCTAATACTATAGATTCTTTTTATAAGAAATTGACGAAACCCGTCTATTCTGAAAAGCATTCTATTTCCAACTCGAATACTTTAGTTATGTTGCCATTTTTTCATAAATCATTCAGCATGTTGCTAAAATCTTAAGAAGGTTTGATTTTAATGTTATTTTTTCCCCTGTTAATAAAATCTCTTTTTCAAATCTTAAACACCCCATTGATCGCCGAGATAACTGGGGTATTTACCAAATCTCTTGCCAGTGTGGTTTATCTTATATTGGGCAGACTAAACGTGCTCTTAGATTTCGTTTAAAAGAACATGAAGGTTATGTTAAAATTCAGGAGCTTAAACTTTCTTCTATTGCTCAACATTGTTGGTCTTTTCGACATAGGTTAAAATTTTCCTCAGCTATCACTATCCAGAAATGTTCTTCAAACCTTAACCTTGATTTTTGGGAAGCTTACCACATCATTAAAAATTCTCACTCTTTAGTCAATGACTTATCTAATACTTTTGATTTTCCAAGTATTTGAAAAGCATTAATTTAATTTCGTCTCTTTGGTTTCTTTTTCTCTCGTTCTCCGGTAGATGTCGCTACTTATCGACTCAGTCGTTTCATCTGCTTCTGTCTCATTAGTTGTTTTTGGCACATTCGCTACCCGTCGGGTATATAGACGCGTCTCTGTCTCTCATTTTGCTCAGCTTTGCTTTTTCTAGCACGCTGTGTCTTGCTCTATCTTGCACTGAAGAAGAATCTTGCTAGTACATTCGAAACAGCAGTTTGCTGCTTTTAACGAATTAGTTGTGCATTTTCAAACGTTGGTTTTCTGCTTTTTGAAAAGGTAATAATCTAAACTATTTAATCATATCAAAAATTTTGCTTAATCGTGCTTTATCTATAACTTTTTCTATATTAAATCTGAAAAATTGTAAAAAAAAATATAGAGTTTTTTGCGACATTAAATATGAAATAACAGGTGATATGTGCAAACTTTATGCACATAAATCCGATAAAATAAAGTCCATATTTTGTTTGGAAGCGTCCATAATCGAGGAGTACATTTTATTTCGCTTCAAGTAACAGATTAAAAACTATACTAAAATTCACTGATTCATTCCTAACTAAGAAACACCAACTTTGCGCTAGTCTAAGGACCGTACAATTATATTTATATCAAAACCAATAGCAGAGTACAACGCCCTAACTATTTAGCTATAACAGGCAAAAAATAAATTGCGCTAGGATAAACTTTTAAAAATCGGCTTTTGACCATCTAGAATCGGTAAATCACTCACCGTTTACATTGAAATTTGAAAACATACCGCAGATGTCGTTGCGATCGGCTCTTTGGACTTCAGCATCATTGCGCATTTAAGGGATACAAATTCTTAGCGCTTTTTGGATAGCAGATTTGCACACTATTTATTCTAGGCGCTGTACTGATACTACACTAAATCTTTGTTCAAATTCTGTGGTGAACACGGTTATGCTTTTTCAAATATATTACGTACGCCGCGGTTAAAATATTCAAACCATTGTAAACAAAGGTTACGCTGATACCATGCTGAGACTATGTTAAAGTTTTGTGACGAACACGGCTACGCTATTCCAAACGTATTACGTACACCACGGTAATAATATTCAAACCGCAAAAGTTTGTTTTTTTAAATTTTTTTCAATGAATCTCAAAAATGAATGACTCGCTATCCCAGCTTCTTGTTCACTCTACATTTGTTTTAAACTTGATTTCTGGAATGATTTTTCGACTGCGCAAATCATAGACATTTTGTTAGTTTTGAATCTTCTGTAGAAAATCATGTTGAACAGAGGTTATTTGAAGTACACTGTTAAAAACCTGCTGCTATAACTGCATAGTCATTAAACCGCTTTTATAGAATTTCTCTATTCTGACAATTGGGAATGCTTCATATTATATTCAAGTAATCGTTTTCTATAAAAGCGGTGGAGTGACTTTGCAGCAAATTCTACAGATTTTTAACAGTGTAGAAAAGAACTGTATTTAGACAGTGTCAGGTTCTGAGAAACATCTGCTATTAGAACTGGGGTTCTATATTATTTTTGTCTTAATATATTATATATTGTATGGGCTGTGTACTGGAACTTCAAAATAACAGTCTTTCCTTATCTAAAACTGGATCTAAGCCGGTGAAAATGTATAGATGGTATGAAGGGGGAAAAGATAGTTTGAATGGGGCGTACCCAACCTTTTGAGATGTCTGTGGAAGATGGGGGGACAATGGGAGCCAGGTAAAAAGCTCCGGAGGTGTTAGATTGAGAAGGAGCAAGGTGTTGCTGGAGGGCAGTCTCTTAGGCTGATATAGTCAGTTTGAGCGTAGCTCGCGAGGTGGAGGGGTGTTCCTTGGATAGCTCTGAGAGAGTGCGTAAGGTTGAGAGAGGCTCGGAAAGCTTATGCTTAGGGCCCATTGCCCATGTGTTGGGAGACCGAGATTGATCTCCGGAAAGCTAATTTAACGTGTGTAGAGTGAGATTGATTTAACGTAGTTTAACAGTACACAGCCAGCAATTGCTGTATTCAATTTAATGTTGAACCGGATCATCTATATTCGAGATTGTAAGTGTAAATAGTGTTTGTTGTTGTGCAAATAGTGTGTAAATAAACTGTTAATTTAGTTAATTGAAAGCTTTGGTTTTCATTTAATCAATCCTCTCAGTGCGTGACCGGTATCACGTAATCATATCGGTGGTGGCAGCATATAAATAATAAGGATTTTCTTCGAAGTTGTGCGTACTAAAAGGAAACTCCGACAAATTGATGGCAGCGACGGGATAGAATCGTCTTGGACCAGTGACCAGCGAGCCGTGTTGCAGTGTGTTAGTGCCGGAGCACCCAGTGGAATTCTTGCGTGGAAATGCCGGATCGTCGAACGGAATTTTAGAGTGATAAAAACCAAGCGTCGAGCAGAAATACAGAGTGTGTATGCCCTATCATAGTTACAGCGAACCGAACTAAAGTGTTGTCCTATCATCGGTACAGCGAACCAAATTAAAGTGTTGTGCCCTATCGTTGTTGCAGCGAACCGAAATAGTGTTTGTGCCCTATCATCGCTACAGTGCCTCAAGTTATAGCGTATTACAGCCTGAATGTTGAATAGCATCAAAGTGACTTTAAAGTGCGAAATATTGAATTCATCGTGAAACTACGTGTGAGCAGCGGAGTACCCCAGCAGATAAAGTATAAGGTAAGGTGTTTTGATCATTTCTGTCTGCTGACATTCTCGAACCAAATATATTTGTTGTTGTATAATTAATAGTAATTTAAGATAGTTTATGTGCAATAAAGTAACTGTGTTCAGATAGGTAGGAAATATTAAGAGCCATACTTACTATTGTTTTAAGAAAAGGTCATAATAACTTGTACTAATATTGATTTTCTATTTTTTTTTTACTAATAATGGTAGTGAACAAAATTAATGCATTGTGTTAATAATAGTTGGAAGGAATAATTGAATTTACTTAAATTTAAATTATTATTAAAGTAATATTTAAATGAAGCAATACTGTTTTAAGTTTGAAGAGTTGATAACAAACGAGTAATGAACATTTGCTTAGAATTTTAATTGGCTAGAAGTAAATTTCGAAAAAAAAAAAAAAGGCTCACAGTGAAAAAAAAAGTGAAGGTTTTGATTGTATTTCTTTTAAGTGTGAGAACCAGTATTGAAATTGGAAATATTTTATTGAGGATAATTGTAGAAATATATATGTGTATGTTATACAATTTTTCTTTATGTGGATGTTTCTATTGACATCAATAATTTTATTCAGTTGCAACGTATCAGTATTATTATGTAAATTGTATGTTATTATCTAATTGTATAAAGTGGAATCTGTATTGCATGGTAATCAAATCGAAATTATTGTTTTACCTTTTGTTTTATTGGAAGTAAATTGTGTGATATAAATGGTTGAGAAAAATCAGGTTATACAGTGGGTTAAATTAGGAATATAATATATCGATTATCTGAAAGGTATTAATTAGTATAATAAGTGGAGGTAACTGTACTAAAGTAGAAAATTAGGAAATGTTCATTTAGCAGATTTAAATATTATTGTAGAGTGGTAATAGTAATCGATGAAGGTATGGCTTTCTTATTGAAACTAAAAAGGGTGGATCTTCAGATGATAGCTGAAGAGTTGGGGGTTGAATTCACGGAAGATGATACCAGATTTCAGCTTAAGAAAAAGATAATGGACAGCGAGGAATATGATGAGGGGGCTATTAAGGAATTATCTAACACTATTGTTGCGGAGCGATTAGAGCGCGTAGAAAAACAGGAAAAATTAGAGCGCCAAAGAGAAGAAAGGGTTGAACGGGAAAAGTTAGAACGCGAAAAGTTAGAAAGAGAAGAGAGGGCTGAAAAGTTAGAAAGAGAAGAGAGGGCTGAAAAAGTAAGGATGGAACATGAATTAGAAATGGAGAGGCTAAGGGTACAAGGTTCGACAAATAACTCAAATGGGTCTAGGGAATCTAATAATGAAAGCAACCTAGAAAAATTGATCAAAAGTGTTAAAACTCTGTCTATCAAAGTACCAGAAGGGACTGGGGGATGGAATTTATTTTTCAACAGTTTAGAAAGGGCATTCAAAACTAAAAATGTACCGGAAAACCAGCAGGCCGAAATTCTGCTAAATATGTTAGGAGATAAGGCAGATAATTTGTTAATTTATACCACTAGGGAACAAATTGAGAATTATGAGGAATTAAAGGAGTTAGTTCTAAGGGAACATGAGCCGACACCGAAGGCGTGTTTGGAAAATTTTAGGAAGGCTAGGAGAAACTAGAATGAAACTCATGTATTATTTGTATCGCGTTTAATTGCAACATGGGAAAATTATTTTAAGATTAGGTGTGCGGACTCTTATGAAAAGCTCAATCAGTTAATAATTATGGATAAGTTATTAAACACGTTAGATGAAGAAACCGCATCATATATTGGGTTAACTCAGCAGAGTAAATGGTTAGAAGCTTCTAAAATTGCTAAAGAATGTGACAATTATTTTGACTCTAAACATAAGTCTTATGCCGTTACGTATAAAAGCTTAAGGGTAAAGATAGGTATGTAAGCAGTGAAAAAGTGAAACCGAGGGAGGATAGTAAATTTAGTGGTAATTGGAGGCAAAACGGAAGTAATGAGATTAATTCTTTTTCGGATAGAAAAACTGAGTTTAGGTGATATAGTCCTAGATGCTTCAAATGTGGTTTAAGAGGTCATTACCAACGTTTTTGTAATAAAGTGGGTAATGAGGGAAATAATAATACTAGTAAAGGGCGTGAACAGAAAGCGGGTGTAAATAAGATTGTCGTAAAAGGAAATAAAGAGTTACCTAAAGGAGCAATTGTGGCGAGGATATCGGCAAAGGCCGAACAGAGAACTAATGTTATTGGTGAGAAATTAAATAAACTTGAGAAAATTGAAGTTAGAGTAAATGAGCAAAAAGCAAAAGGATTGGTTGATTCTGGATGTGAAATTAGTGTTATTCATAAAGATTTGGTACCGGAAGAGAAATTAAGAGGAGCGGGTAGTATTTATTTACAAGGATTATTTGGTGAAGCAGTTAAATCACCGTTGGTTAAATTACCATTAGCTATTCCGCAATTCGGACAAACTAATATAATTCATCAGGAAGTACTTTGCGCGGTGACCGATAATATTAATGAGCAGGTAATTTTACATCCCAAGGTGATTAATGAGTTGTCAGGGGTCAATCGCGAGGAGCCATTGCTAGAGTCCCAAGAATTAGAAAGTTCGGAAATTAGTATCGATAACTTGAGTGAAAAGAAAGGTATGAGCAGCGATAATTTAGGTTTACTCAACAGAAGCGAGATCGGAAAATTTACAAAGTCAGAATGCAGAAAAAACGGAAGTTGAGAAAAATAATAAAGTTATCGATTCAGATATATATCAATTCAGATATGTTTAAGAAATCCCAATTGGAATGTAAAGAGTTAGGGAGAGCTTGGGAATTATCTAAAATTGATAAAGGGGGTTATTACATTGAAAAGGACTTATTGTATCATAAAGATAAATTTGTAGAAGAAGCTATAGCTCAATTAGTAGTGCCTAAAGTCAAAAGAGAAGGAATCTTAAAGTCAGCGCATGTATCTAATAAGGGAGAACATCACGCGGCAAAAAAAACCTTAGAGAGGATTAGGCAATCTTTTTATTGGGAAGGTATGGCTAAAGAAGCTAAAAAATTCTGTAAATCATGTCTAGAATGTCAATTATCTAGAAAAGTGAAAGTGCGTGATAGAAATGGCGGATGGTAGCAAAAAGTATGTGTATCAAAATAAAGGGGAATTTATTGCTAAGTGTAATATAATTAATATTGTTTTTGAAGGTGATGAGGATTTTGGAGAAGTTGGAGAAATTCCTATTTTAAACCGGGAACAAGAGGTAGAACGGGACATAGAAAGGTTCGAAATAAAAGGGTTATCTAATAGTCAAGTCAAGGATATAAAGTCCATTTTGAGGGATAATAAAGAGGTATTTATGGGTCCTGCGCGACCAGCGGAAGTAGGGGAGCACCGTATTGATTTGAAACCGGATGTGGCAAGGAAAAAGCCAAAGTTATATGGTGTACCTGTTGCTTACAAAGAGGAAGTAGATAGAGAGATTCAGGAGTTATTAGAATTAAATCTAATCGAAGTATCAAATGCAGAAATTAGTCATCCAATTGTTTGCGTGGCAAAAAAAGACGCAACTGTTAGGCTTTGCATTGATTATAGAGCTTTAAATTCAGTAACGCAGGTCCCAACATTTCCTATGACAGATTCGCAGGAAATCATGTATACTGCGGGGGCAGCTAAATATTTATCTTCGATTGATTTATTGATGGGTTATTGGCAGATTAAAATGGAGGAGGAATGTAAATATTTGACAGGTTTTACAACTCATAATGGGACTTATCAGTGGCGTACTAGGCCTTTTGGTTTATCAGGGGCGGCTGCTACATTCCAAAAAGATATGAATGATGTTCTTCAAGGTCATCGGAGGTATGCACAAGCATATATTGACGATGTCATCATTTTCTCCGACACCTGGGAAGAGCATTGTGAGCATGTTAGGTCTGTTATAGAAGAACTTAAAAATAGAAATTTTACGATTAGGCTGGATACATGTAAATTTCGAGAGAAATTGACTAAGTTTTTAGGTCATGTAATTGGGGGTGGAACGCATGCACCTGATGAGGAGAAAATAGGAGCAATAAGGGACTTAAAGAGACCGAAAACTAGAAAGGAATTTATATCTGTTTTGGAATTAATGGGATTTTACCGATCTTATATTCCAAATTATGCAGAAATTGCTATACCTTTAACTGAATTAACTAAAGGGAAGGTTAAAAATACTGTACCATGGGATGAAAGGGCAGAAGAAGCATTTAATACCCTTAAAGATGAGTTATGTAACGTGACGCGTTTGGCTACACCTACCGTAGGCCGGGGATATCAGCTTCACGCCGATGCTTCAGACCTGGCAGTAGGATGTTGTCTTACTCAAAAAGATGAAAAGGGTCAGTTTAAACCGATAGATTTTGCCAGTCAGAAATTATCAGGGGCTCAGCGTGCTTGGCCGAGTATAGAGAAAGAGGTTTGGAGTGTTCTCTTCGGGTTGCGGAAGTTTGAAAAGTGGACATATGGATCTCAAATTGAGATCATAACAGATCATAATCCATTAAAATGTCTCACTGAAACAACCCCAAGGTCCCCCAAACTCACTAGATGGGCGCTTGCCTTGCAACGCTGGAACCTGAGTATTTCTCATCGTCCAGGAGCTCAACATTTAAATGCTGATGCAATTTCTAGGCTACATAGGAAGAGCTGGGAAGAACAGCCGATCGCTAGCCCATCGGCATCAATGACTAAATAGTGGACAAACCTTAAAGGGGTGTCATCACGTTTTAATTTTTTTTTTGCATATGTGTAATTGTATTTGAATTTAGTGTTATAGTGTGTTAGTATGTGTAGTTTTTCTGTAATAATAATAGTAGTACACGGTTCATTTGAGATGTCAGTAGAGAATGTTCAGACACCTTGATATATATATATAATAAAAATAATGAGGAAACCTGCAAAGAGACTGTTGAACTCTTCTGTGATGTTACTATATGTTTGGGGAAAATTAGCCCCTAAATGGCATATTTTCCGCTAAGGTGGGGGGTGTCAGGTTCTGAGAAACATCTGCTATTAGAACTGGGGTTCTATATTATTTTTGTCTTAATATATTATATATTGTATGGGCTGTGTACTGGAATTTCAAAATAACAGTTTTTCCTTATCTAAAACTGGATCTAAGCCGGTGAAAATGTATAGATGGTATGAAGGGGGAAAAGATAGTTTGAGAGGGGCGTGCCCAACCTTTTGAGATGTCTGTGGAAGATGGGGAGACAATGGGAGCCAGGTACAAAGCTCCGGAGGTGTTAGATTGAGAAGGAGCAAGGGGTTGCTGGAGGGCAGTCTCTTAGGCTGATATAGTCAGTTTGAGCGTAGCTCGCGAGGTGGAGGGGTGTTCCTTGGATAGCTCTGAGAGAGTGCGTAAGGTTGAGAGAGGCTCGGAAAGCTTATGCTTAGAGCCCATTGCCCATGTGTTGGGAGACCGAGATTGATCTCCGGAAAGCTAATATAACGTGTGTAGAGTGAGATTGATTTAACGTAGTTTAACAGTACACAGCCAGCATTTGCTGTTTTCAATTTAATGTTGAACCGGATCATCTATATTCGAGATTGTAAGTGTAAATAGTGTTTGTTGTTGTGCAAATAGTGTGTAAATAAACTGTTAATTTAGTTAATTGAAAGCGTTGGTTTTCATTTAATCAATCCTCTCAGTTCGTGACCGATATCACGTAATCATATCGGTGGTGGCAGCATATAAATAATAAGGATTTTCTTCGAAGTTGTGCGGACTAAGAGGAAACTCCGACAGACAGATATGTTTTCTTATATACATCTCAAATCTAAATTAAGCCTAACATGATTCCATTTTATCGGAGACTGGTAAGATGGATGGGTTTGTCCTTCAATCGTTACTCTGAATCGTTATACTTGTAAGAATTTGTATCCCTTAAATGTGCAATGATGCTGAAATCCAGAGAGCCGATAGCAGCGACATCCGCGGTATATTTTATTATATAGAGATGTAATTTTAAATAAGCTAAACAACAACAAAAAAATGAAAAATCTGTTAAGTATTGCTCATAAAAATATTATAAAGGTGTGGAAAAGTGATAAAAGTATGCTGAAAATTTTGAAAAAATATTGCTAATATTAAGAAAAGTGCAAAATTCATTACTTGTGCACATTGAAAGATTAATGCGGTCGCAGCAAAATATGGACCGGTGAGTTAGCTCTCCGTAATATTATGGAACTTAGTTGGTTTTACAGATGATAAAGTAATTACCATAAGGATCTAGATTTCACTATTTTAGGAACGATATTAAGCAGTCTAGACTTAAAGTTTTGCAAAATTTTCGCTATTTTCCAAAGTTTCGCAGAATGCAAGCTTTTGATTATCCAATCTTGTTTCGAAAATAGCGAAACATCTGCCTGGATCCCTAACAAAACTTTATTGCCTCCAATATCAAAAAACCTCATTTATTTCGGAAAAAACCCAAAAGGACTTTATGCTGCGTTATTTGGATTATTGCATGATAAATAATGTTTGTTTTCCATAACGAAATTAGGAATAAGGGCGCCTCTATAAGGAAGTAGTGACATACAGACAATAAAATTTGATTGGTAAAAGTGACAAATACAAATCGTTAAAGGTCTATGCAAGCGTGTCGTTATCGTCAGGCTAATGTTTATTGACTTATTTTACTAGACTAATCGAACTCGTCCATGCGAGAGTATCGTTCACCATTCTTATGCATAAAGGCTCTCCGTTATAGGGCTGATTCTAAGCACTGTGATTAAATTTCGATATTTGTGTAGAAAGCAGTAGAGAAAAGTACTGTTGCCCTGGAAACAACAACTCCCAAAGACTTTTAAGATACATAGACCTGCAAACTGTCAGTTTAACTGAGGATTTTTGATCACAGCTGTTGTACGGCAGTATATATGTTTTATATTTTAATTTACCTAAGAAAATGCTTTTGTCAGCATATTTTGTCATTGCGGATCATTAAGTATTAGTCTACCCTATTTCATTTAGGCCTTAAAAAAAAAAACCTTATTTTTCATCAATTATTTTTTGTTTTTTTCGTATAGCAAGTAAGTATTTCAATAAACATCCTACAAAGATAAAAATATAGTGTTACTTTCGTTAATATGCATTTTTTAATTACCTTTTTGCATAAAAATTAGTTTAAAAAACGTAGATTTCTTTACAAGTAATTTAAAATTTTGTAAATTATTATATTATGTTACAGTTGCTACCTTTAATCTAATCTTCCGTACCAGTTACTTTTGTAAGTCAAACTTTAAAAAAGGGGGAATTATAATCTTTAACAATCTGTTTCCATATAAATTTCGCCTTTATTTAGGTTTATAAGGCATGTTAAAATTAGATACTCCTTTTCAAACATACAATCCATAAAATTATTAATAAATTGCTTTATTTAAATTTATTACTGAATATTTAATATTTATAACGGAAATTTAGATGTAAAAAATTGCTTCATGTAAAAAAATATGCCACAAACTTCATATATATTGATAAAAATTAATTTTTAAGCTCATTCTAGAAATAGCACTTAATGGTAAATAACAACAGTTGACGTACAAACCTCGCTGTTCAGGCGTTTCAATTTACTTCAGATGGCTGCCATGATTTCGCATGCTTTTGATTGGGAATTGTCGGTCTATGTATCTTAAAAGCCTTTGACAACTCCTTCAACATCGAAATGTATAACAAAAGAGTTCAGAATCAATGCTTTAGATAATTTCGAAAACGTATTGTTGTTATGACAAGCAATAACTTTCCTGGATATGTAAATACAGTGTCTAAGAAGGATATAGTGTCGAAATCAATAAGCGAAACCATGTCCAAAAAATGACATTTTCTGCAGAAGGCACTGTGATCGAGTTTAATGCTACGAATGAATAGAAATCCAATCTTGTTTAGATATTTATGATGCAATTTAAACTACGGTAAACTTATTTTTAAAAGATAAATTTTGCGAAAAACAGAATTAAAAAGATTTATGCTGTAATACGCGAACGACATTGAACGAAACGATTCATGAACGGAAATTCAGGCATATATTTTAAATGCATTTCGTACCACATCAAAAATGCCAAATTTCATGTTTCTTTCCTAACACGCTAATCTCAATTTTGGAATGTTTCTCTGCATGTATATGCTGCGGGGTAGTTGTGCCAAAATAAAATATACCTCATGTTGGAGCATCTTCCGTGGTTTGAGCAATGCCGGTCATAATTATTTTGCCAATTTTGCTTTTCAAATTGGTTTGATAGTTCCGGAGATTACCCTCTAGAAACAAACAAACATTTCACGCTAAAACCGTGTTTCATCAATTCATATAAAAATGTCGCCAAATATATTTTCTGATTTGACTCTTAGCTCGCAAGCGAAGTGACTATTGTTTAACATGCGGTTTTCTATAAACTTAAAAATCACATTTTACTCAATTCTTTATCAAAAATTTTGTTTACATTAAGAATGAAACTCTAAATGCAATAACTCTTAATGCATTCATTTTAGAAAGTACCTCTTCTCTCAAAAATTAATTTTCTTTTAAGATCTTTCTAAAAATATAATTTTTATGCAGCTTAATTCGAAAAAATAATCTTGAGGAAAAATGGCGGATTAAAACCGGAGTGTTAGTCAGGTATCTCATTGTGCCATTAAAATGTAGACAGTACGCAGTCGTTGGCGGTTTGTCACAGTTTGTCATAATTTGCTAATTTTGGAATTAATTAACATTTTTCTGCTAATTAAAGATAGAAATTTTATTTTATTTTTTAAACTGAATTTTATAAAAGCACATAGATTTAGTAATTACCTATCCAAAAAATGCAATTATTACTCTTTCTGTCTATTACTTTAATCTCTATGTTGTTTGAAAAAATAGGACGAACAAAAAAAGTGGTCATTTTAAGTATCTCGACTTTTTTTTCAAAATTTATTTTTCTGTTTGTAATTAATTTATGAAGATGAGTTTATCTCAAATTGGAGGATTTATTCGTTAGAGTCTTGTAATTTTTGTTTTATTTTTTTGTGATGATTGGTTCTTTTAATATCGGAAATTTTACGCTGGCATGTTTGGTCGACTTAACATGGAGAAGTTGTTTTCTGTATAATGAGCAGTTATGCGGTTCGGTGTTTGGTTCTTGGCATTTGTTCCTTTGGAAGGTTTAGTATTTTTTTATATAGCTTGGCTTGGCATAACGATCGTCCTGCTTGATTTGAATTTTAATATATAGGATATCAGCAATAATCTCTATATAGATTTGTTGGGACCTTTTATAAATTTTAATTTCTCGAACATGTTGATTCATTATAACGGTGAGAATCTTATGATAAATGCACATAACAAAATTAATTGACACTGTTTTATTTTAAAGCTATTCACGTTTCTCAGTTATTTTTGGTGCATCGTTTCCTAGCACTTTACATAAAGATTAAATTTAATAATAACCAGATTTTTCAGACTAAGAATGCCTGTTCTAATGGACCTATTCTCAGCTTTTTCCAATCTAATTTCATTTTTAGAAAATTCTATAACTCACAACTGGTCATAAAATGTATGGTATGACTTTTCATGATAAAAAAGGTGAAATTTTTTGGTGGGCGGAACCTAGAATTTTTAAAAGATAGGGACGATCAACAGGAAGTAATTTTATATTGCTACAAAATGATACAAATTATAATGCATTATTATATTGCCTAATATAATAATGCAAACATACCTAATATAATAATATATACAACGATGCCTTAACTTTCTTGGCATGTCACTGATTCCAGTAAATAAAACTTTTATGTCATGAATAATACAAATGTCAGGCAATTAGGAATATTCTTGAAATAACATTAGCTGAAAAATGTAGCTGAACTCTTTTCACGTGAAAAATACAATTCATTACAAATACCACATTTCTTTGTTTAATTCACTTAAGTTGGACGGAGTTAAACTTCAAATGTTATTGGAAACAGCACACCGATAGTGAACTTTAAATAGCTTGAACAATGGATCTACATTTTTCTCTTAATATAATACTTTTTTCCGCTTGCCGTTTTCGCTTATTGTCTTTCCTAAACAGTACCTTATACTAACAATTATATCCATCACCCCCCCCACACACACACACACACACACACCACCACCACGACCGAATAATAAATTAACTTTTATTTTATCTCTAGCATTTACACCGAAATCTGTAACACTACAATCTTGAGAGTGAAAAGTAGTTATAAAATATTAAAAATTCTGGTTGGTGTTTTTTATTCTAATTAACCAATACACTTGTCATTTTTTACCAAAACATTAATGAAATAATTTCCTTCAGTAATCGAAACACCGTAAGATCTATCATCAGTACTGAAAAAGTTATAAGAACTCCAGTTATCAACAACATGTTTCATAATTTTATTTCAATTGCACGAGTAACTATCTTTTGTGCCATTCATATATACCGACAGCCCTCTTATAAACAGTTCCCATCCGGTACAATTTCGCGAAGATTATAAGATGCTAATATCTTAGAATCAAAAGAAATCATTAATGCTAAATAACAAAGTCAGGACTCGCTAAATCAATAAGCCGTAATAACTAAATCAAAAGTTTAAAATGGACTTGCTAAATAAACAAAAGGGACGCTTTGAAAAATACTCAACAAACAAAAATAAATAAAGATTGTAAAGGACACGAAAGAAATGGGAATAAATAAAGATAAAAAGGGCACACAATATCAGATTAAATAAAGATAAAATGAACAAAATACCTAATAAATGTAATATCAATTTACCAAAGCTTCATGCGAGCTGCAATATGAATGAATCGTAAGTATTCTCAGCTTTTTATTGCGAAAAAAAATTTTCCTTAAATGATAATTGCGCATGTGTTCGACGAACTCCTAAAGATTTTCTATTCTGTGTAGTGACAGAATGGGACTATAAATGGATCATTGCGTATTCTCAGATCAGCAGCAATCTATCTTAAGAATTTGGCTTTGAGTTTTAAATATATAGATTTTACAAGCTGTTCCCATGTTTAGTCGTGAAAAAAAAATATACTCCCCCCCCCCCCTTTCACAATTTAATCTGTCACAAATCATCATATAAAAATGTACATTGTACCAATCGATAAACAATAACACCTAATAATTAATATTATAATTAAATTTTTCTTAGGGAATCGTGTACATATAGAACTTGTAATAATTTTTAACAATGTGAGTACTAAATTTGAGATGATGTCAGGATTCTTCGTTAAATATTACCTACCGATAAATATACCTACCACAAAGTCATTCGGTCTGTTGTTCGGTCAGTTACGCAGGTTTAAATTTGGAACTCATAATGTTAAATTAACTTTTACTCTGTCTAAAGCAGAATGCAACGTAGGTAGTCTTTTATGTATAACTTTAATACTACTCTCTCGAATGATCTAATTCTTGATTCGCATATTCGAAACTTTTAAAAAATCGATTTTTGTTAAAACATTCATAGGTAACAATTCAGTTTTGTTTTCTAATATCAATTTCAAATGATAGACCTTTTTTAAATTCATTTTCGAAAAATTACGAATTGTAACCCATAAATGTTTTAACAGAGATTTATTTATACCTTGAATTATGCAAATCCAAAATTACAGCTCGTTCTGCCGCACAGTTGAGTATTTGACCCAAAAAACTGGCCAAAAATGCAAATATTAAAATTTGCTGAACTATTTTTAAAAGTGTATTTTTTAATAGCTGACTAACTGGTGCATCGATCTATGTCTGTTTCAGAAGCATGAGTCATATCTCGCAGCATCAAGCCTAAATTGATGAGGAGGTTTTTTTGCGAGAAGAAGCTCTTTATTGTTACGTTTAAACTTTGTCATTATGTTTAATTAGGTTTAATTGTATATTTTTTGTGTCTTCATGAATTATTGACATAACTGCCAACTTTTACGCTTTCTTCCTACCACTAAAATTTTATAGTAAATGATGTGTTATTTAATCGTCGAAATCTTACGGTTAAACAAGTGAAAAATCTCTATTGAATTTTAGTGGTAGTAAAAAAGCGTAAAAGTTGGCAGCTATTTATAGAACTGATTAACTTTATTTTTAATATAATAAAAAGTTTTAATTTAAAGTGTATTCTTTTTTAGTCTATTTAGCTCTAATTTAGTTATATTGATTTAGGTTTATAACTTTTCAAAGAAGTGCTGGTGTTTGCAGGACCATTTTTTAAGTATAGTCTTACTGCTTATAGTTTTGGAGGCAAATTTGAAAAAAAATCTTCCGCAAATAGTTGCCATTTTTAAATATAAACTGTTTTGGTAATCTCTTAGTAACACTCAAAAGCCAGCATCTCTATACTAGAACTCAACTTTAGAGACTCAACATTGCTAAATACTAAATGCAAATAATATACAGGGTGTCCGGTCTCAACGGTGTCCAATGGCTAATTCCTAAACCGTTAGTCATAGACATATAGTTCCAGTTACAATAATGTTTTAAATCAGGTAAAGAAATATTTTAAAAGCGATTTGGGTCAATAAAAACATTTCTTAAAAAATTACGAAATTTAAATTTTTACATGGTCCCCCGGTTCTATAAGTTATATTTAGTAAAATTTTTCTTTTACGCTGACAAGTAATACAAAAAAAGTCCCATTGTTCTACGATTAAAATTGACCGAGTAATACCTGTTTAAAGTTGGAGCATATTTTTTGCTGCAAATTGGGGGTCATTCACAAATTTAGTCTAAATATGATTTCGTCAGATATATTAAAAAACTGGTTGAGAGTAAAATTAACATTGCAATATAAATTTGAAATCTTTAGTCATTCTGATATATTAATGCAAAATATACAATTTGTAATAAACATTTAAGAAGAAAGAAAAAAAAACGGAATTTTTGTTGAATAAAATGGTGCTAAATTAACAGCCTCAATACTTTACAAAATGATACGTATTTTAAAATATTATTAGATTACACTAGCCTTCAAAAGTTGGGTTATTTCATGTTTTTTAGCTTTTGATAATTGATTCTTATGTATTCTGTACCGTTGAATCCGGAATTGACCTTCATTTTTAGCCATCACACCAGGAGTTTTCGCAAATTGTAAATTTTAAAGTTAAAAAGTTCAAAGTTAAAATTTAATCTCCTCCCTCATCTCATCACACCACCCAGCTGTAAAATCCCAAGATAAGGAAAAATATCGAATAAATTATTGAATAAAATAAAATAAAATAAGTTTTACATATGTTTTATAGTATGAGATTTTCGCTATACACTATGACGCAAAAGTTTAGACAATGAAGAAATTCTTACATATTTTGAAAAATATTTATTCAATTTTCAAATCACTGCTTGAAATTAATGTGCTGTACATATAAACAATATTTATGACAAAGAAAAGTGGAATTGTGCATATTGCAATAAATTAAATGGTAACAAAAATAAACTGCTGTCTCAAAAGTTTAGACACAAATTAAATAAAATCGAAATAAACAATTTTTAAAACCTGGTTTCGCATCCATGCTTATGTATTACGTCATATACACGAGATTGCATGGAAGAAACTAAATCTTGCATAGTTTGTGGATCGATATCGTACCATGCATTCTCAATAAATGTCTTAAGTTCCTTTTCAGAAGAGTATTGTCTAGCGTTGCTATAAACTTTGCGACACATGATGCTCAAAGGTTTTCTATAGGGTTAAGATCTGGGCTACATGCTGGCCAGTCGAGAACTCTTATATTATGGGAATTAAACCAAGATTTTGAATGTTTTGCAGTGTGAATTGAAGCATTGTCTTGCTGAAATTCCCACTGAGGACCCCCTAGAAGCTCAGCAAATGGCAGTAGGTTTTCTTCTAATGTCTGTGTATAATGCTGTGAAGTTTGACGACCACTGGTGAAGGTCAGAGATACTTGTCCATTATAGCAAAAGGCTGCCCAAACCATCACCGAGCCCCCTCCTTATCTGCGACTAAAAAAACGTCGAGGTTCCTTCCGCAAGTCATGCCAATACGATAAACAACCATCTGGACCATCCAGATTCCACTTTTTTTCATCGCTAAATATGACTGACTGCCATTTCTCTATATATGACATATGCTTTCGAGCCCACATAAGTCTTTGTAACTTATGATATGGTTTCAGAGCTGGTTTCTTCTGCATTTTGCTATAAACGATTGTTCCTTTTTCCAAAATTCGTCTACGAATCGTATCCTTTGATACAGAGAGTCCCGATGAGCTTTGAACTCCACATACGCTCATTTGTTGAGTACTCGCTAGTCTTTGTATCAGGCGATCCTCTCGTACATTTGTCACACGTGGCCTCCCAGACCGACATTTTGCTTTATATTCGGAACCACTCGATAAAACTCGATAAATAGATTTTTTTGACCTATTAATAATAGCAGAAATTTCAGAAACGCTCTTCCCTTCACCTTTCAACTGCCAAATCCTTGAAACCTCATTCACTTGAATTTCTTTAGCTCTCGGCATGTCGACTATGAAGCGCAATCGTTTGCAGAACTTAAGTACTCCAAATTTGTGACATCATCGATTCTAAATTTGCATATGCCAGCGAATATTCAAAGAAATTTAGAATAGTGTCTAAACTTTTGCGACAAGCACATTTGAATTTTTATGAAAAAAATTAGTATTATAGCAAATAAAACGACTGTCTTTTGTACATAGCATTTTAAATCAGTTTTTGAATATATTTACAGGTTTTTGTAATTCTGACGTCATAATTCTACATTTTAAAGCTGAATGACGTCATTGTCTAAACTTTTGCGTCATAGTGTATTTTAACTTACTCATTTGCAAAAAAATTCTAACGTGATGGTTAAAAATAAAAGTCATTTTCAGATTTAGTGCTAAAAAGTACGTAAAAATCAATTATCAAAAGTTAAAAAATACAACCATCTCCTCTACTTTATAGTATCCGATTTTTGTTATTCTTTAAATACGACAATTTATGATTTGCGAAATATTCTGACATGATATTTAAAAATTAAGGCAATTTTCGGATTCAGTGCTAAAAAATACACAAAAGTTAAAAAATCCAACAATCTCCGTCTTATATTATCTAATCTAAAACTTTTTCTTAAACTTCTTTTCTTAAACTAATCTATCCGAAATTTTTTGTGTTATCTTGTCAAATAAGTATAAATGGTAACCACTGAAAATTATAATATTATTAGATTGTTATCGGATTTGCGCCAGAATGTAAAATGTAATCTCGATAGGATATTTGAAAGTGGGTTAAAGTTCGAATACAAATTTTGAACTGAAAAAAAATACATAAGATCGTTCAAGTAACATAAAAACTTATAAAAATAACATAATTTTATTTAAAAGAAATCATAAAAGAAACAGTCTCAAATCCTGACAAAATAAAACATATGTTATTTCAGCCAATCTGAAACTTAATAAATGTTAACTTAAGCGTAATACTTGTACGATTTTTTTCAAAGCGCAGATTCACATGAAATGAGATCTTCGAATACTTTAAGCACTTGGAATGTGACCCCTCAAAGCCAAGCCGAACTCATTTGTTTTCAGAGCAGAAAAGTGGCATAAGTCATGCATTTTTAAAGTTCCATAACTCGCACAATTTTAGTGTTATATGAATGGGACTTTTCTTCTCTTACTTGTCAGTGTAATAGAAAAATTTTACTAAATATAATTTATAGGACCGGGGGACCGTATAAAAACTTAAATTTCGTAATTGTTTAAGAAATGTTTTTATTGACCCAAATCGCTTTTAAAATATTTCTTTAACTGATTTAAAGCATTTTTCTAATCGGAACTATATGTCTATGACTAACGGTTTAGGAATTAGCCATTGGACACCGTTGAGACCGGACACCCTGTATATATTAATACATAGGTTAACATTAATAATTAAAAGTGTACATCTAGTAAAATTAACCACATTTAATTAAGCATTACTTGTAAGTAAAACAACTCTATCAACAATTATTTTCCTCATATAAACAGTAAAAAGTTAAGAAAGTTTTGTATTTTATATTTATTTTTGTTACTTAAATGCATACTTTTATGTGTATATAACATTAACCCTTTATCTACTGCATTATGATCTACTGCAATTTTAGGTAGCTTTCATTACAAAAAGCTACCTATTGCAGCCGTTCGGAGGAAAGCGATTTCAAAATAATTTGGTATATTTTCATCGATTATGACCCCCAGACCCCTAAACCACCCTCCGTTCAAATGTTGATATATATATATATATATACTGTAGAGCTCAAAAGTATTTTGACAACCTTATATTCTCTCTTATTTTATTTAATATAAAAATGTAAAAGAAAATATATTCCCTATAATTGAGAACACTATGACTGCTTTTATTCAAGTGTATCATGTTTCAACTTGTTTGTTTATATTCGGCACCACCGAAGAAATATGACTCCTCCTTAACTCAAAAGTATTTTGACAATTACTTTGCATTTAATTGTTGAAGGTGTCAGTGGCGCTATAGCCTCGATTAGTGTTTATATCGACTTATTGTGATTATTTTTAAATGCCGAAATGTAAAAATTATTGAAGTGATTCTAGAAAAGCCGCTGTAAATGCACTTAAGAAAGGTAGCCTGGAAGCAGGACTAGCTCGTTCTTTTAACGTGTCTCGGCAACTTGTTATTACATGGAATAAAGTTTTTAATAAACAGAAATACATCGAAAATAAGCCTCAAAGTGGCCATCCGAAAAAAACAACTTGAAATGTTGACTATCTTATAAAAATGATATCTACAAGTGATTGTCGTACGTCCGCTGTAATAATAAAAAATTAATTGAAAGAAAATTACGGCAGAGACATACACGTTTCATCAGTCAAAGGACGCCTAAACCTCTATGGTTTAAATGGCAGAAGACCAGCAAAAACACGTTGGTTATCTACTAAAAATAGGAAGGCTAGAGTTGCATTTGTAAAACGGCATAACCCTTTCAGGGTCAAAGCAATCCCATTGCTAAAGTGTTGAAATTAATTACTGACACCGGAATTTTGGTTAAAAAATTTTCAGTTTATTATGCGTCTGAAATATAGCTTTTTCTTATTTGCAAATAAATTTGTTTTCAAATTCCGGTGTCAGTCATTAAATGTTGTACGCAAAACCCTGAAATCAGAATTGAAAAACAACAAAAATTGGATGAAAAAAGAGCAGGTTTACTAAAAAATGTTTCACTGCGCATACGCGAAAACAATCAAAATATAATGTGCATAATGTATTAGCTAAGTATATAGAGCAACTTTTGTGAAAGTCTCGAAATCATATCTTGAAAATTCTGAAAATTATCGTCGATAGAATAAGCTCGAAATCCGTTGTTCCCAAAAGGAAGCCAAAAGTATAAGTTCAAATATAGTAGTACGTGCAATGTTATGTATGCTATCTTGGCACTAATCCACAGATATTTGATACAACCCCTCATCTTTTTTGCTTCTTTTTGGGAACAACGGATTTCAAGCTTATTCTATCGACGATAATTTTCAGAATTTTCAAGCGATGATTTTGAGAATTTCACAAAAGTTGCTCTATATATTTAGCTAATACATTATGCACATTATATTTTGTTTGCGTTCGCACATGCGCAGTGAAATATTTTTTAGTAAACGTGCTCATTTTTCTTCCAATTTTTATTTTTTTCTAATTCTGATTGCAGAGTATTGTGTACAATTCTGTTTGTCATATTTTCTGAAAAGAGTTTTTTTTATATTAAGAAATCTGCAAATTATAAGCAAAAAACTTGGCGAAATTGGGGACTGTTTTTATAAAAACCTTAATTTCTCTTCGAATATACAAGCTATCCTCATAAAAATGAACACAGTATATTACAATAAGCCACTTATTAATAATCTCGAGTTTGATCGCTTTTGCTATATTAGTTTTTACAGGGTTACCCAAAAGATATTCGTTTTTTTTTCAATTTGTTGACGGTCCCCTATGGGGTTTCGGGAAAAAAATCTTTGCGGAAATATATGACCTAAACTATACTGCTCACAAACCTGCAGTTTTAGGTTAGTTCCTTTTGTATTTTTCTAGATATTTAACAAAACGTCTGAAATCGCAAGTGACCGGTCGCCTTTGGCCATATTGTGTAGCAGTTTGAATTTCCTTATGTGGGTGACATTTTGAAAAATCTGATTTTTTGCCTGGGACAGCACTCGTATATATCAAACGATTCCGATGTGAGTGAGCATATGCACAGGAATTACTAAGGTCTCCACCAAGTTCACTTGTTAGCCTCATCCACCATGTTGTCTTAAAATGGCAGGCACTTCAAGATATCGCCGAATTTGGCAATCAAATATAAGTTACTTTCAATAAAAGCAGCTTGGATAAAGCTTACTAATTTCGCATAATTCTCATTCATAATGATTTAGTATTGATAAAAATTAGTATTGAATCTTCTATAATCGGTCTCCCCTAAATTAAGATTCGTGTGTTTGAATAATATAAGCTAGCTTTTTAAAAATAAGGAATATGAAAGCTACCTCTTCCTCCTGGAACTGGCCGGAAGGACTTTTTTCATGTAATTCTTTTCTTTCAGTTACTACAAAGAAAATTAAAGGATAAACATACAAAAAATATTCACACGTGAAATATTTAATTAATTAGAGGTAATTAATAAAAGTGGTACTTTAAAATACCATCGGTACACTATGACTAAAATATCGTAACAGAAAACCCACATGGTATTTCAAGTGGCAGCTGAATTGTGGTAAAATATTTTCGATTTGTTAAGTAAGTGAAATATAGCCATTATCACATTTACAAATAATTTTATTTGGCAAATCCCGGTGCCAATAATTTATTTCAACACTTTAGCATTGAAAATGCTTTGCACCTGAAAGGGTTAATTTTATTTATTTTTTTAGGTTTCGATCTTCTTAGCAGTCCTTTAGTTGTGCAACGTCTATATTCCAGGGTCAACATGTTCTCTCGCATCTCCACATATTCAACATAGGAATTTACATATGCCATTTCTAGCATAGCAAAAATGAGCCGGTGCCCCAACTTTTTCGATTTCCTATCTAAAATAATAATGAAACAGAAAAGAAGTACTAGGAAAGTTATTACTACACTACATTTTAGTAATTACATTTTAAAGCAGATGAAAACGATGGATAACTACACACATGAAAAGCAAACAAGTTTTTCTCCAGCACTCAGTGTACTGACGGTACTTATAAGTACCACCGAGTAATTCAACTGCTAAATCAAATACATACACTGGTCACATAATATTGCTAGTTAAACTGTATTCTAAGATCATAATGAACACATAAAAAAAATCCAACTCTTATCTTATATCCTTTACTGTGTTTGCAGCAATAAAAAGACGAGCGTGACAATCCGTACAAAATGTCGGCACAAAACCCATCGACTGTTTCAAAGATAGCCACCTTCCTCGATAAAATAACAAACCTAGAACTACCGCTGCCATGTATCTGATTAAAGTGGAGTTAAAAGAGTGTTTTTTACAAAGCACCATTAAAATATTAGTAATATTCACTATGGGATGAAAGTTTACAATAAGTGGTAGTTATAAGTACCAAATACATACACCGTTCACCTAAAATAGCTAGTCAGATTGTATTCTAAGAGCATAATGAACACAAAAAAATGCAACACTTACCTTATATCCTTTACTGTGTTTGCAGCAATAAAAAAGACGAGCGTGACAATCTGTACAAAATGTCGGCACAAAACACATAGACTGTTTCAAAGGTACCCTCCTTCCTCGCTAAAATAACGAACCCAGAACTACCGCTGTCATGTATCCGGATAAAGTGGAGTTAAAAGAGTGTTTTTGCAAAGTACCATTTGAATATTAGTAATATTCACGATGGGATGAACTTTTAGAGTAAGTGGTACTTATAAGTACCGTCAGTATATAAAGGGTTAAGTAAGTGTATTTACTAATCATAAGTCAACAGCAATGATTTTAGCTGTAAAACACATGAAAAATAATTTTGGCCAGGATTTTGCGTCAAGTACTCCACGGTGTGCCGTGTAATATACGAGTTATCTTAAGAAACACCGCGCTATTGCAACCTTTTTTGGAACGATTAAATGTGAATTGATCATTAGCTGTAACAACTTTAAGCCTGTATAATACTTACTCTCCGTTTGGTATTCGAACGTAAAAATTATTAAAGATTCCAAATATGATGTGAAAGTCAGATGTTAGTATCGAAATTTTTAAAGTTACATTTTATATATGTAGACGACTTCCCATGCAAAATTTAAGTATAGCACTGATTGTAGATTTATTATTAGTCGATTGGTGCCAGCCATTTTCAATGTAGAATTATTTTTGGCAGAATTAGTAGTGGAAGGTATACTTTTTTAAAACGGCTGTGCATTTTGATTAACACTAGAACTACCGGAAATTTGAGTCAAGTTTTATAAAAATATTTCGCACCAGAATTTTGATTTAAAAGAATTTAACTTTATTATTTAACGTTTTTCTTCTTTGTATCTTTTAAACTTATTTCATAATCAAATTTCTGATTTGAGTCGACACACATTCATATGGTAACCGTCAAAATGACGGCTCGCGGTAGTTCTAGTGTTAAATTTGCCGAACTTTAAAGAATCCAATGCCAATTTACAGTGTGCGTATCATTATTATTACTGTGTATCAAATCTGGAAATTGTCTGGCATCGGGTTTGGTAACCCGAATTCGACTGTCATCGACCTGACCCTTGGTTCGGGTCAGGTTGTGTTGACGTAATATTTTTTGTTGTGGGTCGTGTTCATTTCTAGTCGAGTCTCTTGGGTCGGGTTCGGATTAACACAATTTATCAAATGAAAGTCCTAAATATTGTTTCAGACAGAAAATACAAAAATTATAATTTGCAATATTTGGACATTAATGAGTATGCATATATATCTATTTTTCAATAGAAAAGGTAATATGAATATTTGAAATATGATTGTAGAATATTTTTCCATAATTATGTTTAACCTCTTAAAGGGCGCGTTAAATTACGGTTTAAAAATTCATATTGCTTATTGGCACGACTTTTTTGAAAAAGAAATATTCCCCTTATTTAATGATAGGTAAAATGATACCATAATAAAGCTAATGACACTATTTTATAAAACTGGTAGGAATCAAACAATCTGAATAAAAGACACAGCCCGTGAATATCACTGGGGCGAGAATTAAGGGGTTAAATATGGATGTAGTTTCTTCCAATTTGCTTTAGGTTTGCTTTTCTTCGGGTTCGAGGAGATGTTAAGTGGAATATTTGGTTTCGGGACAGGTATAAAGCGACCCTTGCAGGATTCTAAGTCTGGATGAGCCCCCGTGGCAGGTAAGCAAATTATCAGTGAAGCACCTATATGTTCGAATAGATGTGAATCATACACATTTGTGCAACACGGATTTCTCACAGAAAGCACGAAATAGTGCAGTTCGGGGATTCTGTCTTTTTGAACTTAGATAAGCTGAATTGAAGGAAATCCGGAGCGAAGAGTTTGCTGCTTGAACAAGGCGTTTTAACCCTTTCAAGGGCGGTGGCTAGACGGTCTAGCCACCTAACTTTAATTCCAAAACTGACAAGTGGCACCAAGAATATTTTAATAAAATTTTGCTTTTGTAATGAAGGTGCAAATAAAAGGGTTTTTATTTTCTAAGAAATTCGTTTGAATATTCTGGTGTCAGTCAATTGTTTCATCATTTTACGAACACAATTCTTCTGCCCCTGAAAGGGTTAAAAAGAACGCCTAAACTTTTAAATTCACTAATTCTTTATCTATAATAAATATGAAGATGAAATAAGTAAAATATTTATCATGTAGTGCGTACGTTCTGTGTACTAAAAATTAAATATTAGTTCATAAATATGCAATAGATGGCACTGCGATTGTTTATAAAGGAAGAATGTTGAAATTAACGTGTAAAACTGCATCCAAAGTATCTCAGTGATCAATTAACCCATTAACGCCCAGTGTCATCATTTGAGGATGCTAGACTTAATGGCAAGAAAGCGCTTTTCACACTAGTAAATATGAAGATAAATATATACTTTCTTTCATGAGACAAATTCCTTGATAAAATAATATAAAAATTGCTCTTCTTTTAAAAGTGGTGGGAAATCCAAAATTTACATTTTAACAAAGATAATGATTTGGGCGTTAATGGGTTAAAGTTTGTAGTTAATCTGAGTACTTTTTGAGATTGAAACAGCAAAATTTCACTATTGGCAAAACTTCCACTATCTTTTAATTAATATATACAAAATTTATCAAACTTGAATTTATTTTACATTTATATTTAATATAATTATTGAATTATAAAATTAGGAATTAAACTACTTTAGCCTTAGAAAATATACAAAAGTTTAAACTTTTAACATGCAAAATAATTTAAACGGGAAGAATGTTATTTTTCTATAGTATATTATAGACGCATACCATATGTTCCAAGTATTAAGTATTTTAAATACCATTCAATCCAAATACTGACTTTCACCTTAATTAATCGCAAACATCTATCATTAAATAAGACAAATGTTCCTATTCGGGAAAAAGTTGTATTCAAAGTTCATAATATTTGGCATCTATCCTCTTCAGACCACAGGGTTTATTAATATATTTTTTTAAACTTCTGTTATGAATTTATATTAACAAATCGATAACTAAGAAAGATTGAAAAGCGAAAAAAATTAAAATATATTTTTTGTACATAAAATTCAATGATACATTGGGACCCAATAAGTACATTTTTGACAGTTTGTTAGGATTTTTTATTTTACTTTTTTATTTTACTTTTTTTTTTACTTTTTTTTCATTGCATTGCATTGCATTGCATTGCTTTGCATTGAAAAAATGATGCAAAACGTGAAATAATTATACATTTAATAATTTTTTATTTCTAATGGACTATACAAATGGTATCTTAACGTACTGAAAAACTATTTACGTTTTCGCTTTTGTACATTTCGTGCATTTTTTGCTGCAAGCCATTTTGATATAACTCGTATCTCGCTAAAAAAAACACTATAAGAAATAAATTGCTCTTTTGTTTAGTTCTGCTATCTGTAAGACTCCATACACAACAATTTCCTTTTTTTTAACATTATTTATATCCGTGAAAAAAAATTGTAAAGATGTGTATCCTATAGGATACATCGGGTTTGAGGAGGCTAAGTTGTACTATGCTAGAAAATTCTTTTTTAGAAATCTTTTTGAGATTATTCTTGTTCAATTGAAATAACTCATATAAAATGCAGTAAGAGTATTAATATGCAATTATTTTTATTAGAAAATAAGATTTTAAAATGCTTGACATAAAATCCATATGAAGAATACTTAATCTTATTTGCTACATTCTAGAATAAACAAATTTTAGAAATATATTTTCAAAAAGAAAGTTTTTAGATATTTTATAAGTTGTATCCAAATTCTAGGTAACGATTAACTAAATATCTTGTGATCTGCATTTAAACTAACAACAGATATCCTTAAATCGATTTCGAGAGCATAAATTTGTCCCCAATTTATTTGAACACGATTCGAATATTTAATGGATATGATTGGTTCACTGCAATCTGCAGCAAACGGAAACTGATTAAGACTAGCTTTGCATATTTGTGTATAGATAAGCATTTTAGATTAATGAATTGTAAATTTCAGATGAATAAAAGTACGTTTAATTGCAGTAATTAAATACAAATTAACTGATTAAACTTACTCAACATAATGTTAGCTATTTATATGATGAAAAAGGTGCACTAACTCCTTAAAAAAATTAAACTTTTTGAAAGCTGAAAAGCTTTAATAAAAAATTTCTTATTCTAAAAATAAACTTTGCGTCAAATATCTTATTTATAGGCGAAATCTAATGAAGGGTTGACAGTTACACATGTACAGACTTGTTTTAAGTTTAAATACCAATAATTCAAAATACCTTTGACTTTTGTATGTATGTTACGGCCAAAGCTCAAAATTGCACAGTTCGCGAATTGGCCAACTTCGTTTTAAATTAATTGGCCAGTTCGGGAATTGGCCTGCCAGAGTCTGCGAATTAGTAGGGGGCGACCGAGCAGTTTGCGAAATGGCTATGGCGAGTGTCCAAAGTCGGAAGGAAATTTATGAGCTGATTTTGAGTATCTGTATAGTTTCTACTTAACACATTAAAAAAAAAATCCCCATTGAAAACTGTTCATTTGCAGATGAGCTCGCACAAGATATTCATTTTAAATATTTTCATTATTATTTTATTTTACATTTAGATTTTCTTAATGAAATTTCTTCGAAATGGTGGCAATTCGGTTACTTCAATTTTCCAAAGAATAGAGAATAATTGGCATTATTATATATTGTTGATGCCATTTTTTTATTACAATTTTTTTTCATTCGAAAAAAATAATGTTTGAGATCATCAAAGGTCAAGTTCTTTAAAAGTAAATTAATATCATTTACCAAGGAAAACACTATTACCTTATTAATTATATATGGGTATGAAGGAAACAGAACCTCAATATAATAAATACCAAAACTGATACACTAGGATGATTATGAGATAACAAAAAATAACGTAAATAACACAATAAACAAACTATTTTTACTAGAAATAATGAGTGTATAAAGTAACAAAGGCAACGCAGATGCTCTAAACTTAATTCGAATGTGATTTTCTTCATATTATCATTACATATTTATCATAAAACTAATTCTACATATAAAAAACACTGGATATATTTGTTTGTTGACATGGGTACCCGTATAACAGAATTCAAGAAGAGGAGAGGTATCAAACTGATGTAACTGCAATCCAGTTTTATTTCGCCTTTTAAATGGAGAATATAAGCGCGAAATAAATTAAACTGAGATTTTTTTAATTAGAATCTCACGTAAAAACAATTTTTAAGCATATCAGAATAAAAACAATACAGAAATATAACAACAGATATTAAAATCCAACAACATATATTACAAATGACGAATTAAAAGAGTTTATTATTTTTTTTATCGTGGGGTGGGTGCTCTCTACCCCTTTGAAACACCGTTTAAAATAATTATTAAACACATGAACATAAAAGAAAAAATTTGATAAAAATTGTTTTCAACTCGGAGGGGGTCAAAAAGGGTCTTAACCTTTGACGGAAATCCATAATTCTTAGTCGTTTTAGTGTTTAATTATCTTAAATCTTTTGAGAAAAATAAATTTTTCTATAATTTTTAAAATCACAAGCGAGAAAAATTAATAAAATTAGAAAATCCGGGGAACAGCATGTTTCTCGAACATTTGAATGAATAATAATATTTTGAAATCCGTCCAGACAAAACGATTACTAATAAAAAAAAGTTATATTTATAAACTAGTCTTTCGTAACAAATAATGATTTTGGACCGGGGATATTTTCTTATATGAAACTTACGAAGAATATATATCTTTAAAATTAGGCGGATCTTCTCCCTACGAACTACGTTCGCCAACCCCAGTACACAACACCAGGCTGTGAAAACATACTAATTTGGTGTGTTTTAAAAAAGATTAGCTTATTACACGTAACATTGAAGGATATTATCACGAGCAGTATCAATCTTCTGTAATCGGGATGTCATTCATTTCTCTTAGAATTCGGGATTTTTCGGTTCCGTAGAATGCATCCATTACTGTGGCGACAGCTGGCCACCGATTTCAAGATTAATCCTTTTATTACGGCGTCGGCGTTGGTGCATATGACGTCCCAGTGACTTTTCTTTTATGATATCCGTACCATTTTTTGAAAAATAATCTTTGCCGTACATTTTTACTAGAATATTGTAAATAGAAATCTACCGCAAAGAATTTTTTTGTAACTTTTGGTACTGGTGAATATAAAATTAGTCGGCTGTCCTAGGTCGTAATCAAAAGGTTCAGTGAAATCTATTACATATTTGAAAATCAGCTCGTATATAATACAAAAGTAAAAAAATATCTCTGCTTCACTGACTCTTTTAAAGTCGAAAAGAAAAGTTTTCTTTTAAACTCTATACGCAAATCGTTTTAAATGTATCGTTTAAAAATTTGAAATCATTTTAACCATTAAAGGCTTTTTGCACTTTATAATTTAAATATTTTGAAGTTTTTTTTTTTTAAATCCAAGTTCAAATATATGTTTCAATTTAAAAGGGTTTGGACGTTAAACTTTTTAAAATCTGACAGTCCGTATAATATTCTAAATGCGAAAGTGTGTGTGAAAGTTTGAACGGAGCCAACGTCTAAACGGATGAATTAAAGCTTTTGTATCTTTCTATATAGATGGATTATAATCCTGAAAAGAACATACGCTATGTTTTATTTATTTTGCTCAAATATGTTTCTTAAAAATTCAAAATTTCATTATTTTTCATACAGAATCAATGGATATTTTTTCGATAAAATTTAAACATCTTTCATTCTCGTTGCCAAAAAAAATTAAAACCCGAAATAATATTTTCTCTTTGATAATTACTTTTCAGTTGAAAGATTTTCACGTGAAAAAGAAAAATGAATAAAAAATAACGAATTTAAAGAAAAAAATGAATGTGACGCCATAATAGAAATAAAACGAAAAGTTTCACGCATTTCTTAATAATATATGTTGCATTAATATGATGATAATAATAATAAGTACGGAAAATAGGAGAATATTACGTCATATATGGAAAGTAAAACGGATATGCTTTGTTATTGAAATAAAAAGGTATTGAGTTATGGAATCAATTCTTATTATTTAAAGAAAATTATCAATGTTTGACGTTTTATAGCCTGCGCACGGTTAACAGAGAGATTTAATTTTTAAGTTCAAATAAGTTAAATAAAAAGTTTAAAAAGAAATGTATAGTAAATGTCAATAATATGCACCACAAAATTATCTATGTGGGAAAAGATGCCATGATAAGCTGGAAATAGTTATTTTCAATCTTGAAACTAAAAAAGTAACTCGATTAACTGATTTATTTTTATTTATTTTTTTTTTTTATTTTTTTTTTTTATTTTTTTTTTAACGGGTGTTAATTTGTAAAGTCGTTAATTTCAGAAAATATAATAAAAATTATTACTTTTTTAAGTTGCATTCGTCATTTCTTTTCGCTTTAAAAGAGTAAAAATATGTTGTCGTTTTTATAGTACCTTTTTAATGTTTTTTATACTTATTTTTGTACAGTCTTATAGAATGCAATGCATACATCTACAAATTTCACACCAAATACCACCTAAAATACACTGTTGTAGTAAAAATATCCCTGCGTTGTTTTTTCGTTTTATGAAGGGAGATTTGCCGATTTCCACGACTTTGCTTGTCCCTACTTTTTTCATTAGTTGCGGTTTCATTTTGCGATTATTTATATTATTTGCACGAAATAATTTTTCTAACTTAGCTCCTAATTAAGTTGGAGACATGAAATTTTGCATACTTATAGCTGAAAACCTCACATCAAACGACAAATAATAAAATTTTGAAAAAGTCTAATATTTAACCCTCTAAGTTCTAACTTATGTATTTTAAGCAATTTTTCTAACTCAGCCCCTAATTAAGTTGGAGACATGAAATTTTGCATACTTATAGCTGAACACTTCACATCAAATGACAAATAATAAAATTTTGCAAAAGGTCTAATATTTAACCCTCTGGTCTCTAACTTATGTATTTTAAGCAATTTTTCTAACTCAGCCCCTAATTAAGTTGGAGACATGAAATTTTGCATACTTATAGCTGAACACCTCACATCAAATGACAAATAATAAAATTTTGAAAAAGTCTAATATTTAACCCTCTGGGCTCTAACTTATGTATTTTAAACAATTTTTCTAACCCAGCCCCTAATTAATTTGCAGACATGAAATATTGCATACTTATAGCTGAACAACATCAAATGACAAAAAATAAAATTTTGAAAAATGTCTAATATTCAACCCTCTGGGTTTTAACTTATGTATTTTAAGCAATTTTTCTAACTCAGCCTCTAATTAATTTGCAGACATGAAATATTGCATACTTATAGCTGAACACCTCACATCAAACGACAAATAATAAGATTTTGAAAAAGTCTAATATTTAACCCTCTGGGCTCTAACTTATGTATTTTAAACAATTTTTCTAACTCAGCCCCTAATTAAGTTGCAGACATGAAATTTTGCATACTTATACCCTCTGGGCTCTAACTTATGTATTTTAAACAATTTTTCTAACTCAGACCCTAATTAAGTTGGAGACATGAAATTTTGCATACTTATAGCTGAACACCTCACATCAAACGACAAATAATGAAATTTTGAAAAAGTCTAATATTTAACTCTCTGGGCTCTAACTTATGTATTTTAAACAATTTTTCTAACTGAGCTCCTAATTAAGTTGGAGACATGAAATTTTGCATACTTATAGCTGAACACCTCACATCAAACGACAAATAATGAAATTTTGAAAAAGTCTAATATTTAACCCTCTGGGCTCTAACTTATATATTTTAAGAAATTTTTCTAACTCAGACCCTAATTAAGTTGGAGACATGAAATTTTGCATACTTATATCTGAACACCTCACATCAAACGACAAATAATGAAATTTTGAAAAAGTCTAATATTTAACTCTCTGGGCTCTAACTTATGTATTTTAAACAATTTTTCTAACACAGCTCCTAATTAAGTTGGAGACATGAAATTTTGCATGCTTATAGCTGAACACTTCACATCAAATGACAAATAATAAAATTTTGAAAAAGTCTAATATTTAACCCTCTGGGCTCTAACTTATGTATTTTAAACAATTTTTCTAACCCAGCCCCTAATTAAGTTGGAGACATGAAATTTTGCATTCTTATAGCTGAACACCTCACATCAAACGACAAATAATAAAATTTTGAAAAAGTCTAATATTTAACCCTCTGGGCTCTAACTTATGTATTTTAAACAATTTTTCTAACCCAGCCCCTATTTAAGTTGGAGACATGAAATTTTGCATACTTATAGCTCAACACCATCAAATGACAAAAAATAAAATTTTGAAAAATGTCTAATATTCAACCCTCTGGGTTTTAACTTATGTATTTTAAGCAATTTTTCTAACTCAGCCTCTAATTAAGTTGCAGACATGAAATTTTGCATACTTATACCCTCTGGGCTCTAACTTATGTATTTTAAACAATTTTTCTAACTCAGACCCTAATTAAGTTGGAGACATAAAATATTGCATACTTATAGCTGAACACCTCACATCAAACGACAAATAATAAAATTTTGAAAAAGTCTAATATTTAACCCTCTGGGCTCTAACTTATGTATTTTAAACAATTTTTCTAACTCAGCCCCTAATTAAGTTGCAGACATGAAATTTTGCATACTTATAGCTGAACACCTCACATCAAACGACAAATAATAAAATTTTGAAAAAGTCTAATATTTAACCCTCTGGGCTCTAACTTATGTATTTTAAACAATTTTTCTAACCCAGCCCCTATTTAAGTTGGAGACATGAAATTTTGCATACTTATAGCTGAAGAACATCAAATGACAAAAAATAAAATTTTGAAAAATGTCTAATATTCAACCCTCTGGGTTTTAACTTATGTATTTTAAGCAATTTTTCTAACTCAGCCTCTAATTAATTTGCAGACATGAAATATTGCATACTTATAGCTGAACACCTCACATCAAACGACAAATAATAAGATTTTGAAAAAGTCTAATATTTAACCCTCTGGGCTCTAACTTATGTATTTTAAACAATTTTTCTAACTCAGCCCCTAATTAAGTTGCAGACATGAAATTTTGCATACTTATACCCTCTGGGCTCTAACTTATGTATTTTAAACAATTTTTCTAACTCAGACCCTAATTAAGTTGGAGACATGAAATTTTGCATACTTATAGCTGAACACCTCACATCAAACGACAAATAATGAAATTTTGAAAAAGTCTAATATTTAACCCTCTGGGCTCTAACTTATGTATTTTAAACAATTTTTCTAACCCAGCCCCTAATTAAGTTGGAGACATGAAATTTTGCATTCTTATAGCTGAACACCTCACATCAAACGACAAATAATAAAATTTTGAAAAAGTCTAATATTTAACCCTCTGGGCTCTAACTTATGTATTTTAAACAATTTTTCTAACCCAGCCCCTAATTAATTTGCAGACATGAAATATTGCATACTTATAGCTGAACAACATCAAATGACAAAAAATAAAATTTTGAAAAATGTCTAATATTCAACCCTCTGGGTTTTAACTTATGTATTTTAAGCAATTTTTCTAACTCAGCCTCTAATTAATTTGCAGACATGAAATATTGCATACTTATAGCTGAACACCTCACATCAAACGACAAATAATAAGATTTTGAAAAAGTCTAATATTTAACCCTCTGGGCTCTAACTTATGTATTTTAAACAATTTTTCTAACTCAGCCCCTAATTAAGTTGCAGACATGAAATTTTGCATACTTATACCCTCTGGGCTCTAACTTATGTATTTTAAACAATTTTTCTAACTCAGACCCTAATTAAGTTGGAGACATGAAATTTTGCATACTTATAGCTGAACACCTCACATCAAACGACAAATAATGAAATTTTGAAAAAGTCTAATATTTAACTCTCTGGGCTCTAACTTATGTATTTTAAACAATTTTTCTAACTGAGCTCCTAATTAAGTTGGAGACATGAAATTTTGCATACTTATAGCTGAACACCTCACATCAAACGACAAATAATGAAATTTTGAAAAAGTCTAATATTTAACCCTCTGGGCTCTAACTTATATATTTTAAGAAATTTTTCTAACTCAGACCCTAATTAAGTTGGAGACATGAAATTTTGCATACTTATATCTGAACACCTCACATCAAACGACAAATAATGAAATTTTGAAAAAGTCTAATATTTAACTCTCTGGGCTCTAACTTATGTATTTTAAACAATTTTTCTAACACAGCTCCTAATTAAGTTGGAGACATGAAATTTTGCATGCTTATAGCTGAACACTTCACATCAAATGACAAATAATAAAATTTTGAAAAAGTCTAATATTTAACCCTCTGGGCTCTAACTTATGTATTTTAAACAATTTTTCTAACCCAGCCCCTAATTAAGTTGGAGACATGAAATTTTGCATTCTTATAGCTGAACACCTCACATCAAACGACAAATAATAAAATTTTGAAAAAGTCTAATATTTAACCCTCTGGGCTCTAACTTATGTATTTTAAACAATTTTTCTAACCCAGCCCCTATTTAAGTTGGAGACATGAAATTTTGCATACTTATAGCTGAACACCATCAAATGACAAAAAATAAAATTTTGAAAAATGTCTAATATTCAACCCTCTGGGTTTTAACTTATGTATTTTAAGCAATTTTTCTAACTCAGCCTCTAATTAAGTTGCAGACATGAAATTTTGCATACTTATACCCTCTGGGCTCTAACTTATGTATTTTAAACAATTTTTCTAACTCAGACCCTAATTAAGTTGGAGACATAAAATATTGCATACTTATAGCTGAACACCTCACATCAAACGACAAATAATAAAATTTTGAAAAAGTCTAATATTTAACCCTCTGGGCTCTAACTTATGTATTTTAAACAATTTTTCTAACTCAGCCCCTAATTAAGTTGCAGACATGAAATTTTGCATACTTATAGCTGAACACCTCACATCAAACGACAAATAATAAAATTTTGAAAAAGTCTAATATTTAACCCTCTGGGCTCTAACTTATGTATTTTAAACAATTTTTCTAACCCAGCCCCTATTTAAGTTGGAGACATGAAATTTTGCATACTTATAGCTGAAGAACATCAAATGACAAAAAATAAAATTTTGAAAAATGTCTAATATTCAACCCTCTGGGTTTTAACTTATGTATTTTAAGCAATTTTTCTAACTCAGCCTCTAATTAATTTGCAGACATGAAATATTGCATACTTATAGCTGAACACCTCACATCAAACGACAAATAATAAGATTTTGAAAAAGTCTAATATTTAACCCTCTGGGCTCTAACTTATGTATTTTAAACAATTTTTCTAACTCAGCCCCTAATTAAGTTGCAGACATGAAATTTTGCATACTTATACCCTCTGGGCTCTAACTTATGTATTTTAAACAATTTTTCTAACTCAGACCCTAATTAAGTTGGAGACATGAAATTTTGCATACTTATAGCTGAACACCTCACATCAAACGACAAATAATGAAATTTTGAAAAAGTCTAATATTTAACCCTCTGGGCTCTAACTTATGTATTTTAAACAATTTTTCTAACCCAGCCCCTAATTAAGTTGGAGACATGAAATTTTGCATTCTTATAGCTGAACACCTCACATCAAACGACAAATAATAAAATTTTGAAAAAGTCTAACATTTAACCCTCTGGGCTCTAACTTATGTATTTTAAACAATTTTTCTAACCCAGCCCCTATTTAAGTTGGAGACATGAAATTTTGCATACTTATAGCTGAACACCATCAAATGACAAAAAATAAAATTTTGAAAAATGTCTAATATTCAACCCTCTGGGTTTTAACTTATGTATTTTAAGCAATTTTTCTAACTCAGCCTCTAATTAAGTTGCAGACATGAAATTTTGCATACTTATACCCTCTGGGCTCTAACTTATGTATTTTAAACAATTTTTCTAACTCAGACCCTAATTAAGTTGGAGACATGAAATTTTGCATACTTATAGCTGAACACCTCACATCAAACGACAAATAATGAAATTTTGAAAAAGTCTAATATTTAACTCTCTGGGCTCTAACTTATGTATTTTAAACAATTTTTCTAACTCAGCCCCTAATTAAGTTGCAGACATGAAATTTTGCATACTTATACCCTCTGGGCTCTAACTTATGTATTTTAAACAATTTTTCTAACTCAGACCCTAATTAAGTTGGAGACATGAAATTTTGCATACTTATAGCTGAACACCTCACATCAAACGACAAATAATGAAATTTTGAAAAAGTCTAATATTTAACTCTCTGGGCTCTAACTTATGTATTTTAAACAATTTTTCTAACTGAGCTCCTAATTAAGTTGGAGACATGAAATTTTGCATACTTATAGCTGAACACCTCACATCAAACGACAAATAATAAAATTTTGAAAAAGGTCTAATATTTAACCCTCTGGGCTCTAACTTATATATTTTAAGAATTTTTTCTAACTCAGACCCTAATTAAGTTGGAGACATGAAATTTTGCATACTTATATCTGAACACCTCACATCAAACGACAAATAATGAAATTTTGAAAAAGTCTAATATTTAACTCTCTGGGCTCTAACTTATGTATTTTAAACAATTTTTCTAACACAGCTCCTAATTAAGTTGGAGACATGAAATTTTGCATGCTTATAGCTGAACACTTCACATCAAATGACAAATAATAAAATTTTGAAAAAGGTATAATATTTAACCCTCTGGGCTCTAACTTATGTATTTAATCAATTTTTCTAACTCAGCCCCTAATTAAGTTGGATACATGAAATTTTGCATACTTATAGCTGAACACCTCACATCAAACGACAAATAATAAAATTTTGAAAAAGGTCTAATATTTAACCCTCTGGGCTCTAACTTATGTATTTTAAACAATTTTTCTATTCCAGCCCCTATTTAAGTTGGAGACATGAAATTTTGCATACTTATAGCTGAACACTTCACATCAAATGACAAAAAATAAAATTTTGAAAAATGTCTAATATTCAACCCTCTGGGTTTTAACTTATGTATTTTAAGCAATTTTTCTAACTCAGCCTCTAATTAAGTTGCAGACATGAAATTTTGCATACTTATACCCTCTGGGCTCTAACTTATGTATTTTAAACAATTTTTCTAACTCAGACCCTAATTAAGTTGGAGACATAAAATATTGCATACTTATAGCTGAACACCTCACATCAAACGACAAATAATAAAATTTTGAAAAAGTCTAATATTTAACCCTCTGGGCTCTAACTTATGTATTTTAAGCAATTTTTCTAAACTCAGCCCCTAATTAAGTTGGAAACATGAAATTTTGCATACTTATAGCTGAACACCTCACATCAAACGACAAATAATAAAATTTTGAAAAAGTCTAATATTTAAGCCTCTGGGCTCTAACTTATGTATTTTAAGCAATTTTTCTGGCTCAGCCCCTAATTAAGTTGGAGACATGAAATTTTGCATGCTTATGGCTGAACACTTCACATCAAATGACAAATAATAAAATTTTGAAAAAGTCTAATATTTAACCCTCCGGGCTCTAACTTATGCATTTTAAACAATTTTTCTAACTCAGCCCCTAATTAAGTTGGAGACATGAAATTTTGCATACTTATAGCTGAACACCTCACATCAAACGACAAATAATAAAATTTCGAAAAAGTCTAATATTTAACCCTGTGGTCTCTAACTTATGTATTTTAAACAATTTTTCTAACCCAGACCCTATTTAAGTTGGAGACATGAAATTTTGCATACTTATAACTGAACACTTCACATCACATGACAAATAATAAAATTTTGAAAAAGGTCTAATATTTAACCCTCTGGGTTCTAACTTATGTATTTTAAACAATTTTTCTAACCCAGCCCCTAATTAAGTTGGAGACATGAAATTTTGCATTCTTATAGCTGAACACTTCACATCAAATGACAAAAAATATAATTTTGAAAAAGGTCTAATATTTAACCCTCTGGGTTCTAACTTATGTATTTTAAGCAATTTTTCTAACTCAACCCCTAATTAAGTTGGAGACATGAAATTTTGCATACTTATAGCTGAACACCTCACATCAAACGACAAATAATAAAATTTTGAAAAAGTCTAATATTTAACCCTCCGGGCTCTAACTAATGCATTTTAAACAATTTTTCTAACTCAGCCCCTAATTAAGTTGGAGACATGAAATTTTGCATACTTATAGCTGACCACTTCACATCAAATGACAAATAATAAAATTTTGAAAAAGGTATAATATTTAACCCTCTGGGCTCTAACTTATGTATTTTAAGCAATTTTTCTAACTCAGCCCCTAATTAAGTTGGATACATGAAATTTTGCATACTTATAGCTGAACACCTCACATCAAACGACAAATAATAAAATTTTGAAAAAGTCTAATATTTAACCCTCTGGGCTCTAACTTATGTATTTTAAACAATTTTTCTAACCCAGCCCCTATTTAAGTTGGAGACATGAAATTTTGCATACTTATAGCTGAACAACATCAAATGACAAAAAATAAAATTTTGAAAAATGTATAATATTCAACCCTCTGGGTTTTAACTTATGTATTTTAAGCAATTTTTCTAACTCAGCCTCTAATTAATTTGCAGACATGAAATATTGCATACTTATAGCTGAACACCTCACATCAAACGACAAATAATAAGATTTTGAAAAAGTCTAATATTTAATCCTCTGGGCTCTAACTTATGTATTTTAAGCAATTTTTCTAACTCAGCCCCTAATTAAGTTGGATACATGAAATTTTGCATACTTATAGCTGAACACCTCACATCAAACGACAAATAATAAAATTTTGAAAAAGTCTAATATTTAACCCTCTGGGCTCTAACTGATGTATTTTAAACAATTTTTCTAACCCAGCCCCTATTTAAGTTGGAGACATGAAATTTTGCATACTTATAGCTGAACACCATCAAATGACAAAAAATAAAATTTTGAAAAATGTCTAATATTCAACCCTCTGGGTTTTAACTTATGTATTTTAAGCAATTTTTCTAACTCAGCCTCTAATTAAGTTGCAGACATGAAATTTTGCATACTTATACCCTCTGGGCTCTAACTTATGTATTTTAAACAATTTTTCTAACTCAGACCCTAATTAAGTTGGAGACATAAAATATTGCATACTTATAGCTGAACACCTCACATCAAACGACAAATAATAAAATTTTGAAAAAGTCTAATATTTAACCCTCTGGGCTCTAACTTATGTATTTTAAACAATTTTTCTAACTCAGCCCCTAATTAAGTTGCAGACATGAAATTTTGCATACTTATAGCTGAACACTTCACATCAAACGACAAATAATAAAATTTTAAAAAAGTCTAATATTTAACCCTCTGGGCTCTAACTTATGTATTTTAAGCAATTTTTCTAAACTCAGCCCCTAATTAAGTTGGAGACATGAAATTTTGCATACTTATAGCTGAACACCTCACATCAAACGACAAATAATAAAATTTTGAAAAAGTCTAATATTTAAGCCTCTGGGCTCTAACTTATGTATTTTAAGCAATTTTTCTGGCTCAGCCCCTAATTAAGTTGGAGACATGAAATTTTGCATGCTTATGGCTGAACACTTCACATCAAATGACAAATAATAAAATTTTGAAAAAGTCTAATATTTAACCCTCCGGGCTCTAACTTATGCATTGTAAACAATTTTTCTAACTCAGCCCCTAATTAAGTTGGAGACATGAAATTTTGCATACTTATAGCTGAACACCTCACATCAAACGACAAATAATAAAATTTTGAAAAAGTCTAATATTTAACCCTGTGGGCTCTAACTTATGTATTTTAAACAATTTTTCTAACCCAGACCCTATTTAAGTTGGAGACATGAAATTTTGCATACTTATAACTGAACACTTCACATCACATGACAAATAATAAAATTTTGAAAAAGGTCTAATATTTAACCCTCTGGGTTCTAACTTATGTATTTTAAACAATTTTTCTAACCCAGCCCCTAATTAAGTTGGAGACATGAAATTTTGCATTCTTATAGCTGAACACTTCACATCAAATGACAAAAAATATAATTTTGAAAAAGGTCTAATATTTAACCCTCTGGGTTCTAACTTATGTATTTTAAGCAATTTTTCTAACTCAACCCCTAATTAAGTTGGAGACATGAAATTTTGCATACTTATAGCTGAACACCTCACATCAAACGACAAATAATAAAATTTTGAAAAAGTCTAATATTTAACCCTCCGGGCTCTAACTAATGCATTTTAAACAATTTTTCTAACTCAGCCCCTAATTAAGTTGGAGACATGAAATTTTGCATACTTATAGCTGACCACTTCACATCAAATGACAAATAATAAAATTTTGAAAAAGGTATAATATTTAACCCTCTGGGCTCTAACTTATGTATTTTAAGCAATTTTTCTAACTCAGCCCCTAATTAATTTGGATACATGAAATTTTGCATACTTATAGCTGAACACCTCACATCAAACGACAAATAATAAAATTTTGAAAAAGTCTGATATTTAACCCTCTGGGCTCTAACTTATGTATTTTAAACAATTTTTCTAACCCAGCCCCTATTTAAGTTGGAGACATGAAATTTTGCATACTTATAGCTGAACAACATCAAATGACAAAAAATAAAATTTTGAAAAATGTATAATATTCAACCCTCTGGGTTTTAACTTATGTATTTTAAGCAATTTTTCTAACTCAGCCTCTAATTAATTTGCAGACATGAAATATTGCATACTTATAGCTGAACACCTCACATCAAACGACAAATAATAAAATTTTGAAAAAGTCTAATATTTAACCCTCTGGGCTCTAACTTAGGTATTTTAAACAATTTTTCTAACTCAGCCCCTAATTAAGTTGTAGACATGAAATTTTGCATACTTATACCCTCTGGGCTCTAACTTATGTATTTTAAACAATTTTTCTAACTCAGACCCTAATTAAGTTGGAGACATGAAATTTTGCATACTTATAGCTGAACACCTCACATCAAACGACAAATAATGAAATTTTGAAAAAGTCTAATATTTAACTCTCTGGGCTCTAACTTATGTATTTTAAACAATTTTTCTAACTGAGCTCCTAATTAAGTTGGAGACGTGAAATTTTGCATACTTATAGCTGAACACCTCACATCAAACGACAAATAATAAAATTTTGAAAAAGGTCTAATATTTAACCCTCTGGGCTCTAACTTATATATTTTAAGCAATTTTTCTAACTGAGACCCTAATTAAGTTGGAGACATGAAATTTTGCATACTTATATCTGAACACCTCACATCAAATGACAAATAATGAAATTTTGAAAAAGTCTAATATTTAACTCTCTGGGCTCTAACTTATGTATTTTAAACAATTTTTCTAACACAGCTCCTAATTAAGTTGGAGACATGAAATTTTGCATGCTTATAGCTGAACACTTCACATCAAATGACAAATAATAAAATTTTGAAAAAGTCTAATATTTAACCCTCTGGGCTCTAACTTATGTATTTTAAACAATTTTTCTAACCCAGCCCCTAATTAAGTTGGAGACATGAAATTTTGCATTCTTATAGCTGAACACTTCACATCAAATGACAAATAATAAAATTTTGAAAAAGGTATAATATTTAACCCTCTGGGCTCTAACTTATGTATTTTAAGCAATTTTTCTAACTCAGCCCCTAATTAAGTTGGATACATGAAATTTTGCATACTTATAGCTGAACACCTCACATCAAACGACAAATAATAAAATTTTGAAAAAGTCTAATATTTAACCCTCTGGGCTCTAACTTATGTATTTTAAACAATTTTTCTAACCCAGCCCCTATTTAAGTTGGAGACATGAAATTTTGCATACTTATAGCTGAACACCATCAAATGACAAAAAATAAAATTTTGAAAAATGTCTAATATTCAACCCTCTGGGTTTTAACTTATGTATTTTAAGCAATTTTTCTAACTCAGCCTCTAATTAAGTTGCAGACATGAAATTTTGCATACTTATACCCTCTGGGCTCTAACTTATGTATTTTAAACAATTTTTCTAACTCAGACCCTAATTAAGTTGGAGACATGAAATTTTGCATACTTATAGCTGAACACCTCACATCAAACGACAAATAGTGAAATTTTGAAAAAGTCTAATATTTAACTCTCTGGGCTTTAACTTATGTATTTTAAACAATTTTTCTAACTCAGCTCCTAATTAAGTTGGAGACATGAAATTTTGCATACTTATAGCTGAAAACCTCACATCAAACGACAAATAATAAAATTTTGAAAAAGTCTAATATTTAACCCTCTAAGTTCTAACTTATGTATTTTAAGAAATTTTTCTAACTCAGCCCCTAATTAAGTTGGAGACATGAAATTTTGCATACTTATAGCTGAACACTTCACATCAAATGACAAATAATAAAATTTTGCAAAAGGTCTAATATTTAACCCTCTGGTCTCTAACTTATGTATTTTAAGCAATTTTTCTAAACTCAGCCCCTAATTAAGTTGGAGACATGAAATTTTGCATACTTATAGCTGAACACCTCACATCAAACGACAAATAATAAAATTTTGAAAAAGTCTAATATTTAAGCCTTTGGGCTCTAACTTATGTATTTTAAGCAATTTTTCTGACTCAGCCCCTAATTAAGTTGGAGACATGAAATTTTGCATGCTTATAGCTGAACACTTCACATCAAATGACAAATAATAAAATTTTCAAAAAGGTCTAATATTTAAGCCTTTGGGCTCTAACTTATGTATTTTAAGCAATTTTTCTGACTCAGCCCCTAATTAAGTTGGAGACATGAAATTTTGCATGCTTATAGCTGAACACTTCACATCAAATGACAAATAATAAAATTTTCAAAAAGGTCTAATATTTAACCTTCTGGGTTCTAACATATGTATTTTAAGCAATTTTTTCTAACTCCGCCCCTAATTAAGTTGGAGACATGAAATTTTGCATACTTATAGCTGAACACATTACATCAAACGACAAATAATAAAGTTTTGAAAAAGTCTAATATTTAACCCTCTGGGCTCTAACTTATGTATTTTAAGCAATTTTTCTAACTCAGCCCCTAATTAATTTGGAGACATGAAATTTTGCATACTTATAGCTGAACCCCTCACATCAAACGACAAATAATAAAACTTTGAAAAAGTCTAATATTTAACCCTCTGGGCTCTAACTTATGTATTTTAAACAATTTTTCTAACTCAGCCCCTAATTAAGTTGGATACATTAAATTTTGCATACTTATAGCTGAACACCTCACATCAAACGACAAATAATGAAATTTTGAAAAAGTCTAATATTTAACTCTCTGGGCTCTAACTTATGTATTTTAAACAATTTTTCTAACTGAGCTCCTAATTAAGTTGGAGACATGAAATTTTGCATACTTATAGCTGAACACCTCACATCAAACGACAAATAATAAAATTTTGAAAAAGGTCTAATATTTAACCCTCTGGGCTCTAACTTATATATTTTAAGAATTTTTTCTAACTCAGACCCTAATTAAGTTGGAGACATGAAATTTTGCATACTTATATCTGAACACCTCACATCAAACGACAAATAATGAAATTTTGAAAAAGTCTAATATTTAACTCTCTGGGCTCTAACTTATGTATTTTAAACAATTTTTCTAACACAGCTCCTAATTAAGTTGGAGACATGAAATTTTGCATGCTTATAGCTGAACACTTCACATCAAATGACAAATAATAAAATTTTGAAAAAGTCTAATATTTAACCCTCTGGGCTCTAACTTATGTATTTTAAACAATTTTTCTAACCCAGCCCCTAATTAAGTTGGAGACATGAAATTTTGCATTCTTATAGCTGAACACTTCACATCAAATGACAAATAATAAAATTTTGAAAAAGGTATAATATTTAACCCTCTGGGCTCTAACTTATGTATTTTAACCAATTTTTCTAACTCAGCCCCTAATTAAGTTGGATACATGAAATTTTGCATACTTATAGCTGAACACCTCACATCAAACGACAAATAATAAAATTTTGAAAAAGGTCTAATATTTAACCCTCTGGGCTCTAACTTATGTATTTTAAACAATTTTTCTAACCCAGCCCCTATTTAAGTTGGAGACATGAAATTTTGCATACTTATAGCTGAACACCATCAAATGACAAAAAATAAAATTTTGAAAAATGTCTAATATTCAACCCTCTGGGTTTTAACTTATGTATTTTAACCAATTTTTCTAACTCAGCCTCTAATTAAGTTGGAGACATGAAATTTTGCATTCTTATAGCTGAACACTTCACATCAAACGACAAATAATAAAATTTTAAAAAAGTCTAATATTTAACCCTCTGGGCTCTAACTTATGTATTTTAAGCAATTTTTCTAAACTCAGCCCCTAATTAAGTTGGAGACATGAAATTTTGCATACTTATAGCTGAACACCTCACATCAAACGACAAATAATAAAATTTTGAAAAAGTCTAATATTTAAGCCTCTGGGCTCTAACTTATGTATTTTAAGCAATTTTTCTGGCTCAGCCCCTAATTAAGTTGGAGACATGAAATTTTGCATGCTTATGGCTGAACACTTCACATCAAATGACAAATAATAAAATTTTGAAAAAGTCTAATATTTAACCCTCCGGGCTCTAACTTATGCATTTTAAACAATTTTTCTAACTCAGCCCCTAATTAAGTTGGAGACATGAAATTTTGCATACTTATAGCTGAACACCTCACATCAAACGACAAATAATAAAATTTTGAAAAAGTCTAATATTTAACCCTGTGGGCTCTAACTTATGTATTTTAAACAATTTTTCTAACCCAGACCCTATTTAAGTTGGAGACATGAAATTTTGCATACTTATAACTGAACACTTCACATCACATGACAAATAATAAAATTTTGAAAAAGGTCTAATATTTAACCCTCTGGGTTCTAACTTATGTATTTTAAACAATTTTTCTAACCCAGCCCCTAATTAAGTTGGAGACATGAAATTTTGCATTCTTATAGCTGAACACTTCACATCAAATGACAAAAAATATAATTTTGAAAAAGGTCTAATATTTAACCCTCTGGGTTCTAACTTATGTATTTTAAGCAATTTTTCTAACTCAACCCCTAATTAAGTTGGAGACATGAAATTTTGCATACTTATAGCTGAACACCTCACATCAAACGACAAATAATAAAATTTTGAAAAAGTCTAATATTTAACCCTCTGGGCTCTAACTTATGTATTTTAAACAATTTTTCTAACCCAGCCCCTATTTAAGTTGGAGACATGAAATTTTGCATACTTATAGCTGAACAACATCAAATGACAAAAAATAAAATTTTGAAAAATGTATAATATTCAACCCTCTGGGTTTTAACTTATGTATTTTAAGCAATTTTTCTAACTCAGCCTCTAATTAATTTGCAGACATGAAATATTGCATACTTATAGCTGAACACCTCACATCAAACGACAAATAATAAGATTTTGAAAAAGTCTAATATTTAATCCTCTGGGCTCTAACTTATGTATTTTAAGCAATTTTTCTAACTCAGCCCCTAATTAAGTTGGATACATGAAATTTTGCATACTTATAGCTGAACACCTCACATCAAACGACAAATAATAAAATTTTGAAAAAGTCTAATATTTAACCCTCTGGGCTCTAACTTATGTATTTTAAACAATTTTTCTAACCCAGCCCCTATTTAAGTTGGAGACATGAAATTTTGCATACTTATAGCTGAACACCATCAAATGACAAAAAATAAAATTTTGAAAAATGTCTAATATTCAACCCTCTGGGTTTTAACTTATGTATTTTAAGCAATTTTTCTAACTCAGCCTCTAATTAAGTTGCAGACATGAAATTTTGCATACTTATACCCTCTGGGCTCTAACTTATGTATTTTAAACAATTTTTCTAACTCAGACCCTAATTAAGTTGGAGACATAAAATATTGCATACTTATAGCTGAACACCTCACATCAAACGACAAATAATAAAATTTTGAAAAAGTCTAATATTTAACCCTCTGGGCTCTAACTTATGTATTTTAAACAATTTTTCTAACTCAGCCCCTAATTAAGTTGCAGACATGAAATTTTGCATACTTATAGCTGAACACTTCACATCAAGCGACAAATAATAAAATTTTAAAAAAGTCTAATATTTAACCCTCTGGGCTCTAACTTATGTATTTTAAGCAATTTTTCTAAACTCAGCCCCTAATTAAGTTGGAGACATGAAATTTTGCATACTTATAGCTGAACACCTCACATCAAACGACAAATAATAAAATTTTGAAAAAGTCTAATATTTAAGCCTCTGGGCTCTAACTTATGTATTTTAAGCAATTTTTCTGGCTCAGCCCCTAATTAAGTTGGAGACATGAAATTTTGCATGCTTATGGCTGAACACTTCACATCAAATGACAAATAATAAAATTTTGAAAAAGTCTAATATTTTACCCTCCGGGCTCTAACTTATGCATTGCAAACAATTTTTCTAACTCAGCCCCTAATTAAGTTGGAGACATGAAATTTTGCATACTTATAGCTGAACACCTCACATCAAACGACAAATAATAAAATTTTGAAAAAGTCTAATATTTAACCCTGTGGGCTCTAACTTATGTATTTTAAACAATTTTTCTAACCCAGACCCTATTTAAGTTGGAGACATGAAATTTTGCATACTTATAACTGAACACTTCACATCACATGACAAATAATAAAATTTTGAAAAAGGTCTAATATTTAACCCTCTGGGTTCTAACTTATGTATTTTAAACAATTTTTCTAACCCAGCCCCTAATTAAGTTGGAGACATGAAATTTTGCATTCTTATAGCTGAACACTTCACATCAAATGACAAAAAATATAATTTTGAAAAAGGTCTAATATTTAACCCTCTGGGTTCTAACTTATGTATTTTAAGCAATTTTTCTAACTCAACCCCTAATTAAGTTGGAGACATGAAATTTTGCATACTTATAGCTGAACACCTCACATCAAACGACAAATAATAAAATTTTGAAAAAGTCTAATATTTAACCCTCCGGGCTCTAACTAATGCATTTTAAACAATTTTTCTAACTCAGCCCCTAATTAAGTTGGAGACATGAAATTTTGCATACTTATAGCTGACCACTTCACATCAAATGACAAATAATAAAATTTTGAAAAAGGTATAATATTTAACCCTCTGGGTTTTAACTTATGTATTTTAAGCAATTTTTCTAACTCAGCCTCTAATTAATTTGCAGACATGAAATATTGCATTTATAGCTGAACACCTCACATCAAACGACAAATAATAAGATTTTGAAAAAGTCTAATATTTAATCCTCTGGGCTCTAACTTATGTATTTTAAACAATTTTTCTAACTCAGCCCCTAATTAAGTTGCAGACATGAAATTTTGCATACTTATAGCTGAACACCTCACATCAAACGACAAATAATAAAATTTTGAAAAAGTCTAATATTTAACCCTCTGGGCTCTAACTTATGTATTTTAAACAATTTTTCTAACTCAGCCCCTAATTAAGTTGTAGACATGAAATTTTGCATACTTATACCCTCTGGGCTCTAACTTATGTATTTTAAACAATTTTTCTAACTCAGACCCTAATTAAGTTGGAGACATGAAATTTTGCATACTTATAGCTGAACACCTCACATCAAACGACAAATAATGAAATTTTGAAAAAGTCTAATATTTAACTCTCTGGGCTCTAACTTATGTATTTTAAACAATTTTTCTAACTGAGCTCCTAATTAAGTTGGAGACGTGAAATTTTGCATACTTATAGCTGAACACCTCACATCAAACGACAAATAATAAAATTTTGAAAAAGGTCTAATATTTAACTCTCTGGGCTCTAACTTATGTATTTTAAACAATTTTTCTAACACAGCTCCTAATTAAGTTGGAGACATGAAATTTTGCATGCTTATAGCTGAACACTTCACATCAAATGACAAATAATAAAATTTTGAAAAAGTCTAATATTTAACCCTCTGGGCTCTAACTTATGTATTTTAAACAATTTTTCTAACCCAGCCCCTAATTAAGTTGGAGACATGAAATTTTGCATACTTATAGCTGAACACCTCACATCAAACGACAAATAATAAAATTTTGAAAAAGTCTAATATTTAACCCTCTGGGCTCTAACTTATGTATTTTAAACAATTTTTCTAACCCAGCCCCTATTTAAGTTGGAGACATGAAATTTTGCATACTTATAGCTGAACACCATCAAATGACAAAAAATAAAATTTTGAAAAATGTCTAATATTCAACCCTCTGGGTTTTAACTTATGTATTTTAAGCAATTTTTCTAACTCAGCCTCTAATTAAGTTGCAGACATGAAATTTTGCATACTTATACCCTCTGGGCTCTAACTTATGTATTTTAAACAATTTTTCTAACTCAGACCCTAATTAAGTTGGAGACATGAAATTTTGCATACTTATAGCTGAACACCTCACATCAAACGACAAATAGTGAAATTTTGAAAAAGTCTAATATTTAACTCTCTGGGCTTTAACTTATGTATTTTAAACAATTTTTCTAACTCAGCTCCTAATTAAGTTGGAGACATGAAATTTTGCATACTTATAGCTGAAAACCTCACATCAAACGACAAATAATAAAATTTTGAAAAAGTCTAATATTTAACCCTCTAAGTTCTAACTTATGTATTTTAAGCAATTTTTCTAACTCAGCCCCTAATTAAGTTGCAGACATGAAATTTTGCATACTTACACCCTCTGGGCTCTAACTTATGTATTTTAAACAATTTTTCTAACTCAGACCCTAATTAAGTTGGAGACATGAAATTTTGCATGCTTATGGCTGAACACCTCACATCAAACGACAAATAATAAAATTTTGAAAAAGTCTAATATTTAACCCTGTGGGCTCTAACTTATGTATTTTAAACAATTTTTCTAACCCAGACCCTATTTAAGTTGGAGACATGAAATTTTGCATACTTATAACTGAACACTTCACATCACATGACAAATAATAAAATTTTGAAAAAGGTCTAATATTTAACCCTCTGGGTTCTAACTTATGTATTTTAAACAATTTTTCTAACCCAGCCCCTAATTAAGTTGGAGACATGAAATTTTGCATTCTTATAGCTGAACACTTCACATCAAATGACAAAAAATATAATTTTGAAAAAGGTCTAATATTTAACCCTCTGGGTTCTAACTTATGTATTTTAAGCAATTTTTCTAACTCAACCCCTAATTAAGTTGGAGACATGAAATTTTGCATACTTATAGCTGAACACCTCACATCAAACGACAAATAATAAAATTTTGAAAAAGTCTAATATGTAACCCTCCGGGCTCTAACTAATGCATTTTAAACAATTTTTCTAACTCAGCCCCTAATTAAGTTGGAGACATGAAATTTTGCATACTTATAGCTGACCACTTCACATCAAATGACAAATAATAAAATTATGAAAAAGGTATAATATTTAACCCTCTGGGTTTTAACTTATGTATTTTAAGCAATTTTTCTAACTCAGCCTCTAATTAATTTGCAGACATGAAATATTGCATACTTATAGCTGAACACCTCACATCAAACGACAAATAATAAGATTTTGAAAAAGTCTAATATTTAATCCTCTGGGCTCTAACTTATGTATTTTAAACAATTTTTCTAACTCAGCCCCTAATTAAGTTGCAGACATGAAATTTTGCATACTTATAGCTGAACACCTCACATCAAACGACAAATAATAAAATTTTGAAAAAGTCTAATATTTAACCCTCTGGGCTCTAACTTATGTATTTTAAACAATTTTTCTAACTCAGCCCCTAATTAAGTTGTAGACATGAAATTTTGCATACTTATACCCTCTGGGCTCTAACTTATGTATTTTAAACAATTTTTCTAACTGAGCCCCTAATTAAGTTGGAGACGTGAAATTTTGCATACTTATAGCTGAACACCTCACATCAAACGACAAATAATAAAATTTTGAAAAAGGTCTAATATTTAACCCTCTGGGCTCTAACTTATATATTTTAAGCAATTTTTCTGACTGAGACCCTAATTAAGTTGGAGACATGAAATTTTGCATACTTATATCTGAACACCTCACATCAAATGACAAATAATGAAATTTTGAAAAAGTCTAATATTTAACTCTCTGGGCTCTAACTTATGTATTTTAAACAATTTTTCTAACACAGCTCCTAATTATGTTGGAGACACGAAATTTTGCATGCTTATAGCTGAACACTTCACATCAAATGACAAATAATAAAATTTTGAAAAAGTCTAATATTTAACCCTCTGGGCTCTAACTTATGTATTTTAAACAATTTTTCTAACCCAGCCCCTAATTAAGTTGGAGACATGAAATTTTGCATTCTTATAGCTGAACACTTCACATCAAATGACAAATAATAAAATTTTGAAAAAGTCTAATATTTAACCCTCTGGGCTCTAACTTATGTATTTTAAACAATTTTTCTAACTCAGCCCCTAATTAAGTTGCAGACATGAAATTTTGCATACTTATAGCTGAACACCTCACATCAAACGACAAAAAATAAAATTTTGAAAAATGTCTAATATTCAACCCTCTGGGTTTTAACTTATGTATTTTAAGCAATTTTTCTAACTCAGCCTCTAATTAAGTTGCAGACATGAAATTTTGCATACTTATACCCTCTGGGCTCTAACTTATGTATTTTAAACAATTTTTCTAACTCAGACCCTAATTAAGTTGGAGACATGAAATTTTGCATACTTATAGCTGAACACCTCACATCAAACGACAAATAGTGAAATTTTGAAAAAGTCTAATATTTAACTCTCTGGGCTTTAACTTATGTATTTTAAACAATTTTTCTAACTCAGCTCCTAATTAAGTTGGAGACATGAAATTTTGCATACTTATAGCTGAAAACCTCACATCAAACAACAAATAATAAAATTTTGAAAAAGTCTAATATTTAACCCTCTAAGTTCTAACTTATGTATTTTAAGCAATTTTTCTAACTCAGCCCCTAATTAAGTTGGAGACATGAAATTTTGCATACTTATAGCTGAACACTTCACATCAAATGACAAATAATAAAATTTTGCAAAAGGTCTAATATTTAACCCTCTGGTCTCTAACTTATGTATTTTAAGCAATTTTTCTAACTCAGCCCCTAATTAAGTTGGAGACATGAAATTTTGCATACTTATAGCTGAACACATCACAGCAAACGAGAAATAATACAATTTTAAAAAAGTCTAATATTTAACCCTCTGGGCTCTAACTTATGTATTTTAAGCAATTTTTCTAAACTCAGCCCCTAATTAAGTTGGAGACATGAAATTTTGCATACTTATAGCTGAACACCTCACATCAAACGACAAATAATAAAATTTTGAAAAAGTCTAATATTTAAGCCTTTGGGCTCTAACTTATGTATTTTAAGCAATTTTTCTGACTCAGCCCCTAATTAAGTTGGAGACATGAAATTTTGCATGCTTATAGCTGAACACTTCACATCAAATGACAAATAATAAAATTTTCAAAAAGGTCTAATATTTAACCTTCTGGGTTCTAACATATGTATTTTAAGCAATTTTTTCTAACTCCGCCCCTAATTAAGTTGGAGACATGAAATTTTGCATACTTATAGCTGAACACATTACATCAAACGACAAATAATAAAGTTTTGAAAAAGTCTAATATTTAACCCTCTGGGCTCTAACTTATGTATTTTAAGCAATTTTTCTAACTCAGCCCCTAATTAATTTGGAGACATGAAATTTTGCATACTTATAGCTGAACCCCTCACATCAAACGACAAATAATAAAACTTTGAAAAAGTCTAATATTTAACCCTCTGGGCTCTAACTTATATATTTTAAACAATTTTTCTAACTCAGCCCCTAATTAAGTTGGATACATTAAATTTTGCATACTTATAGCTGAACACCTCACATCAAACGACAAATAATAAAATTTTGAAAAAGTCTAATATTTAACCCTCTGGGCTCTAACTTATGTATTTTAAGCAATTTTTCTAACTCAGCCCCTAATTAAGTTGGATACATTAAATTTTGCATACTTATAGCTGAACACCTCACATCAAACGACAAATAATAAAATTTTGAAAAAGTCTAATATTTAACTCTCTGGGCTCTAACTTATGTATTTTAAACAATTTTTCTAACACAGCTCCTAATTAAGTTGGAGACATGAAATTTTGCATGCTTATAGCTGAACACTTCACATCAAATGACAAATAATAAAATTTTGAAAAAGTCTAATATTTAACCCTCTGGGCTCTAACTTATGTATTTTAAACAATTTTTCTAACCCTGCCCCTAATTAATTTGCAGACATGAAATAGTGCATACTTATAGCTGAACTCCTCACATCAAACGACAAATAATAAGATTTTGAAAAAGTCTAATATTTAATCCTCTGGGCTCTAACTTATGTACTTTAAACAATTTTTCTAACTCAGCCCCTAATTAAGTTGCAGACATGAAATTTTGCATACTTATAGCTGAACACCTCACATCAAACGACAAATAATAAAATTTTGAAAAAGTCTAATATTTAACCCTCTGGGCTCAAACTTATGTATTTTAAACAATTTTTCTAACTCAGCCCCTAATTAAGTTGCAGACATGAAATTTTGCATACTTATACCCTCTGGGCTCTAACTTATGTATTTTAAACAATTTTTCTAACTCAGACCCTAATTAAGTTGGAGACATGAAATTTTGCATACTTATAGCTGAACACCTCACATCAAACGACAAATAGTGAAATTTTGAAAAAGTATAATATTTAACTCTCTGGGCTCTAACTTATGTATTTTAAACAATTTTTCTAACACAGCTCCTAATTAAGTTGGAGACATGAAATTTTGCATACTTATAGCTGAACACCTCACATCAAACGACAAATAATGAAATTTTGAAAAAGTCTAATATTTAACTCTCTGGGCTCTAACTTATGTATTTTAAACAATTTTTCTAACACAGCTCCTAATTAAGTTGGAGACATGAAATTTTGCATGCTTATAGCTGAACACTTCACATCAAATGACAAATAATAAAATTTTGAAAAAGTCTAATATATAACCCTCTGGGCTCTAACTTATGTATTTTAAACAATTTTTCTAACCCAGCCCCTAATTAAGTTGGAGACATGAAATTTTGCATTCTAATAGCTGAACACTTCACATCAAATGACAAATAATAAAATTTTGAAAAGGTATAATATTTAACCCTCTGGGCTCTAACTTATGTATTTTAAGCAATTTTTCTAACTCAGCCCCTAATTAAGTTGGATACATGAAATTTTGCATACTTATAGCTGAACACCTCACATCAAACGACAAATAATAAAATTTTGAAAAAGTCTAATATTTAACCCTCTGGGCTCTAACTTATGTATTTTAAACAATTTTTCTAACCCAGCCCCTATTTAAGTTGGAGACATGAAATTTTGCATACTTATAGCTGAACACCATAAAATGACAAAAAATAAAATTTTGAAAAATGTCTAATATTCAACCCTCTGGGTTTTAACTTATGTATTTTAAGCAATTTTTCTAACTCAGACCCTAATTAAGTTGGAGACATGAAATTTTGCATACTTATAGCTGAACACCTCACATCAAACGACAAATAGTGAAATTTTGAAAAAGTCTAATATTTAACTCTCTGGGCTTTAACTTATGTATTTTAAACAATTTTTCTAACTCAGCTCCTAATTAAGTTGGAGACATGAAATTTTGCATACTTATAGCTGAAAACCTCACATCAAACGACAAATAATAAAATTTTGAAAAAGTCTAATATTTAACCCTCTAAGTTCTAACTTACGTATTTTAAGCAATTTTTCTAACTCAGCCCCTAATTAAGTTGGAGACATGAAATTTTGCATACTTATAGCTGAACACTTCACATAAATGACAAATAATAAAATTTTGCAAAAGGTCTAATATTTAACCCTCTGGTCTCTAACTTATGTATTTTAAGCAATTTTTCTAACTCAGCCCCTAATTAAGTTGGAGACATGAAATTTTGCATACTTATAGCTGAACACATTACATCAAACGACAAATAATAAAGTTTTGAAAAAGTCTAATATTTAACCCTCTGGGCTCTAACTTATGTATTTTAAGCAATTTTTCTAACTCAGCCCCTAATTAATTTGGAGACATGAAATTTTGCATACTTATAGCTGAACCCCTCACATCAAACGACAAATAATAAAACTTTGAAAAAGTCTAATATTTAACCCTCTGGGCTCTAACTTATGTATTTTAAACAATTTTTCTAACTCAGCCCCTAATTAAGTTGGATACATTAAATTTTGCATACTTATAGCTGAACACCTCACATCAAACGACAAATAATAAAATTTTGAAAAAGTCTAATATTTAACCCTCTGGGCTCTAACTTATGTATTTTAAGCAATTTTTCTAACTCAGCCCCTAATTAAGTTGGATACATTAAATTTTGCATACTTATAGCTGAACACCTCACATCAAACGACAAATAATAAAATTTTGAAAAAGTCTAATATTTAACTCTCTGGGCTCTAACTTATGTATTTTAAACAATTTTTCTAACACAGCTCCTAATTAAGTTGGAGACATGAAATTTTGCATGCTTATAGCTGAACACTTCACATCAAATGACAAATAATAAAATTTTGAAAAAGTCTAATATTTAACCCTCTGGGCTCTAACTTATGTATTTTAAACAATTTTTCTAACCCAGCCCCTAATTAGCTTGCAGACATGAAATATTGCATACTTATAGCTGAACTCCTCACATCAAACGACAAATAATAAGATTTTGAAAAAGTCTAATATTTAATCCTCTGGGCTCTAACTTATGTATTTTAAACAATTTTTCTAACTCAGCCCCTAATTAAGTTGCAGACATGAAATTTTGCATACTTATAGCTGAACACCTCACATCAAACGACAAATAATAAAATTTTGAAAAAGTCTAATATTTAACCCTCTGGGCTCAAACTTATGTATTTTAAACAATTTTTCTAACTCAGCCCCTAATTAAGTTGCAGACATGAAATTTTGCATACTTATACCCTCTGGGCTCTAACTTATGTATTTTAAACAATTTTTCTAACTCAGACCCTAATTAAGTTGGAGACATGAAATTTTGCATACTTATACCCTTTGGGCTCTAACTTATGTATTTTAAACAATTTTTCTAACTCAGACCCTAATTAAGTTGGAGACATGAAATTTTGCATACTTATAGCTGAACACTTCACATCAAATGACAAATAATAAAATTTTAAAAAGGTATAATATTTAACCCTCTGGGCTCTAACTTATGTATTTTAAGCAATTTTTCTAACTCAGACCCTAATTAAGTTGGAGACATGAAATTTTGCATACTTATACCCTCTGGGCTCTAACTTATGTATTTTAAACAATTTTTCTAACCCAGCCCCTAATTAAGTTGGAGACATGAAATTTTGCATTCTAATAGCTGAACACTTCACATCAAATGACAAATAATAAAATTTTAAAAAGGTATAATATTTAACCCTCTGGGCTCTAACTTATGTATTTTAAGCAATTTTTCTAACTCAGCCCCTAATTAAGTTGGATACATGAAATTTTGCATACTTATAGCTGAACACCTCACATCAAACGACAAATAATAAAATTTTGAAAAAGTCTAATATTTAACCCTCTGGGCTCTAACTTATGTATTTTAAACAATTTTTCTAACCCAGCCCCTATTTAAGTTGGAGACATGAAATTTTGCATACTTATAGCTGAACACCATAAAATGACAAAAAATAAAATTTTGAAAAATGTCTAATATTCAACCCTCTGGGTTTTAACTTATGTATTTTAAGCAATTTTTCTAACTCAGACCCTAATTAAGTTGGAGACATGAAATTTTGCATACTTATAGCTGAACACCTCACATCAAACGACAAATAGTGAAATTTTGAAAAAGTCTAATATTTAACTCTCTGGGCTTTAACTTATGTATTTTAAACAGTTTTTCTAACTCAGCTCCTAATTAAGTTGGAGACATGAAATTTTGCATACTTATAGCTGAAAACCTCACATCAAACGACAAATAATAAAATTTTGAAAAAGTCTAATATTTAACCCTCTAAGTTCTAACTTATGTATTTTAAGCAATTTTTCTAACTCAGCCCCTAATTAAGTTGGAGACATGAAATTTTGCATACTTATAGCTGAACACTTCACATAAATGACAAATAATAAAATTTTGCAAAAGGTCTAATATTTAACCCTCTGGTCTCTAACTTATGTATTTTAAGCAATTTTTCTAACTCAGCCCCTAATTAAGTTGGAGACATGAAATTTTGCATACTTATAGCTGAACACATTACATCAAACGACAAATAATAAAGTTTTGAAAAAGTCTAATATTTAACCCTCTGGGCTCTAACTTATGTATTTTAAGCAATTTTTCTAACTCAGCCCCTAATTAATTTGGAGACATGAAATTTTGCATACTTATAGCTGAACCCCTCACATCAAACGACAAATAATAAAACTTTGAAAAAGTCTAATATTTAACCCTCTGGGCTCTAACTTATGTATTTTAAACAATTTTTCTAACTCAGCCCCTAATTAAGTTGGATACATTAAATTTTGCATACTTATAGCTGAACACCTCACATCAAACGACAAATAATAAAATTTTGAAAAAGTCTGATATTTAACTCTCTGGGCTCTAACTTATGTATTTTAAACAATTTTTCTAACACAGCTCCTAATTAAGTTGGAGACATGAAAATTTGCATGCTTATAGCTGAACACTTCACATCAAATGACAAATAATAAAATTTTGAAAAAGTCTAATATTTAACCCTCTGGGCTCTAACTTATGTATTTTAAACAATTTTTCTAACCCAGCCCCTAATTAGCTTGCAGACATGAAATATTGCATACTTATAGCTGAACTCCTCACATCAAACGACAAATAATAAGATTTTGAAAAAGTCTAATATTTAACCCTCTGGGCTCTAACTTATGTATTTTAAACAATTTTTCTAACCCAGCCCCTATTTAAGTTGGAGACATGAAATTTTGCATACTTATAGCTGAACACCATAAAATGACAAAAAATAAAATTTTGAAAAATGTCTAATATTCAACCCTCTGGGTTTTAACTTATGTATTTTAAACAATTTTTCTAACTCAGCCCCTAATTAAGTTGCAGACATGAAATTTTGCATACTTATAGCTGAACACCTCACATCAAACGACAAATAATAAAATTTTGAAAAAGTCTAATATTTAACCCTCTGGGCTCAAACTTATGTATTTTAAACAATTTTTCTAACTCAGCCCCTAATTAAGTTGCAGACATGAAATTTTGCATACTTATACCTTCTGGGCTCTAACTTATGTATTTTAAACAATTTTTCTAACTCAGACCCTAATTAAGTTGGAGACATGAAATTTTGCATACTTATAGCTGAACACCTCACATCAAACGACAAATAAAGAAATTTTGAAAAAGTATAATATTTAACTCTCTGGGCTCTAACTTATGTATTTTAAACAATTTTTCTAACACAGCTCCTAATTAAGTTGGAGACATGAAATTTTGCATACTTATAGCTGAACACCTCACATCAAACGACAAATAATGAAATTTTGAAAAAGTCTAATATTTAACTCTCTGGGCTCTAACTTATGTATTTTAAACAATTTTTCTAACACAGCTCCTAATTAAGTTGGAGACATGAAATTTTGCATGCTTATAGCTGAACACTTCACATCAAATGACAAATAATAAAATTTTGAAAAAGTCTAATATTTAACCCTCTGGGCTCTAACTTATGTATTTTAAACAATTTTTCTAACCCAGCCCCTAATTAAGTTGGAGACATGAAATTTTGCATTCTAATAGCTGAACACTTCACATCAAATGACAAATAATAAAATTTTGAAAAAGGTATAATATTTAACCCTCTGGGCTCTAACTTATGTATTTTAAACAATTTTTCTAACACAGCTCCTAATTAAGTTGGAGACATGAAATTTTGCATGCTTATAGCTGAACACCTCACATCAAACGACAAATAATGAAATTTTGAAAAAGTCTAATATTTAACTCTCTGGGCTCTAACTTATGTATTTTAAACAATTTTTCTAACTGAGCTCCTAATTAAGTTGGAGACGTGAAATTTTGCATACTTATAGCTGAACACCTCACATCAAACGACAAATAATAAAATTTTGAAAAAGGTCTAATATTTAACCCTCTGGGCTCTAACTTATATATTTTAAGCAATTTTTCTAACTGAGACCCTAATTAAGTTGGAGACATGAAATTTTGCATACTTATATCTGAACACCTCACATCAAATGACAAATAATGAAATTTTGAAAATGTCTAATATTTAACTCTCTGGGCTCTAACTTATGTATTTTAAACAATTTTTCTAACACAGCTCCTGATTAAGTTGGAGACATGAAATTTTGCATGCTTATAGCTGAACACTTCACATCAAATGACAAATAATAAAATTTTGAAAAAGTCTAATATTTAACCCTCTGGGCTCTAACTTATGTATTTTAAACAATTTTTCTAACCCAGCCCCTAATTAAGTTGGAGACATGAAATTTTGCATTCTTATAGCTGAACACTTCACATCAAATGACAAATAATAAAATTTTGAAAAAGGTATAATATTTAACCCTCTGGGCTCTAACTTATGTATTTTAAGCAATTTTTTTAACTCAGCCCCTAATTAAGTTGGATACATGAAATTTTGCATACTTATAGCTGAACACCTCACATCAAACGACAAATAATAAAATTTTGAAAAAGTCTAATATTTAACCCTCTGGGCTCTAACTTATGTATTTTAAACAATTTTTCTAACCCAGCCCCTATTTAAGTTGGAGACATGAAATTTTGCATACTTATAGCTGAACACCATCAAATGACAAAAAATAAAATTTTGAAAAATGTCTAATATTCAACCCTCTGGGTTTTAACTTATGTATTTTAAGCAATTTTTCTAACTCAGCCTCTAATTAAGTTGCAGACATGAAATTTTGCATACTTATACCCTCTGGGCTCTAACTTATGTATTTTAAACAATTTTTCTAACTCAGACCCTAATTAAGTTGGAGACATGAAATTTTGCATACTTATAGCTGAACACCTCACATCAAACGACAAATAGTGAAATTTTGAAAAAGTCTAATATTTAACTCTCTGGGCTTTAACTTATGTATTTTAAACAATTTTTCTAACTCAGCTCCTAATTAAGTTGGAGACATGAAATTTTGCATACTTATAGCTGAAAACCTCACATCAAACGACAAATAATAAAATTTTGAAAAAGTCTAATATTTAACCCTCTAAGTTCTAACTTATGTATTTTAAGCAATTTTTCTAACTCAGCCCCTAATTAAGTTGGAGACATGAAATTTTGCATACTTATAGCTGAACACTTCACATCAAATGACAAATAATAAAATTTTGCAAAAGGTCTAATATTTAACCCTCTAAGTTCTAACTTATGTATTTTAAGCAATTTTTCTAACTCAGCCCCTAATTAAGTTGGAGACATGAAATTTTGCATACTTATAGCTGAACACTTCACATCAAATGACAAATAATAAAATTTTGCAAAAGGTCTAATATTTAACCCTCTGGGCTTTAACTTATGTATTTTAAACAGTTTTTCTAACTCAGCTCCTAATTAAGTTGGAGACATGAAATTTTGCATACTTATAGCTGAAAACCTCACATCAAACGACAAATAATAAAATTTTGAAAAAGTCTAATATTTAACCCTCTAAGTTCTAACTTATGTATTTTAAGCAATTTTTCTAACTCAGCCCCTAATTAAGTTGGAGACATGAAATTTTGCATACTTATAGCTGAACACTTCACATAAATGACAAATAATAAAATTTTGCAAAAGGTCTAATATTTAACCCTCTGGTCTCTAACTTATGTATTTTAAGCAATTTTTCTAACTCAGCCCCTAATTAAGTTGGAGACATGAAATTTTGCATACTTATAGCTGAACACATTACATCAAACGACAAATAATAAAGTTTTGAAAAAGTCTAATATTTAACCCTCTGGGCTCTAACTTATGTATTTTAAGCAATTTTTCTAACTCAGCCCCTAATTAATTTGGAGACATGAAATTTTGCATACTTATAGCTGAACCCCTCACATCAAACGACAAATAATAAAACTTTGAAAAAGTCTAATATTTAACCCTCTGGGCTCTAACTTATGTATTTTAAACAATTTTTCTAACTCAGCCCCTAATTAAGTTGGATACATTAAATTTTGCATACTTATAGCTGAACACCTCACATCAAACGACAAATAATAAAATTTTGAAAAAGTCTGATATTTAACTCTCTGGGCTCTAACTTATGTATTTTAAACAATTTTTCTAACACAGCTCCTAATTAAGTTGGAGACATGAAATTTTGCATGCTTATAGCTGAACACTTCACATCAAATGACAAATAATAAAATTTTGAAAAAGTCTAATATTTAACCCTCTGGGCTCTAACTTATGTATTTTAAACAATTTTTCTAACCCAGCCCCTAATTAGCTTGCAGACATGAAATATTGCATACTTATAGCTGAACTCCTCACATCAAACGACAAATAATAAGATTTTGAAAAAGTCTAATATTTAACCCTCTGGGCTCTAACTTATGTATTTTAAACAATTTTTCTAACCCAGCCCCTATTTAAGTTGGAGACATGAAATTTTGCATACTTATAGCTGAACACCATAAAATGACAAAAAATAAAATTTTGAAAAATGTCTAATATTCAACCCTCTGGGTTTTAACTTATGTATTTTAAACAATTTTTCTAACTCAGCCCCTAATTAAGTTGCAGACATGAAATTTTGCATACTTATAGCTGAACACCTCACATCAAACGACAAATAATAAAATTTTGAAAAAGTCTAATATTTAACCCTCTGGGCTCAAACTTATGTATTTTAAACAATTTTTCTAACTCAGCCCCTAATTAAGTTGCAGACATGAAATTTTGCATACTTATACCTTCTGGGCTCTAACTTATGTATTTTAAACAATTTTTCTAACTCAGACCCTAATTAAGTTGGAGACATGAAATTTTGCATACTTATAGCTGAACACCTCACATCAAACGACAAATAAAGAAATTTTGAAAAAGTATAATATTTAACTCTCTGGGCTCTAACTTATGTATTTTAAACAATTTTTCTAACACAGCTCCTAATTAAGTTGGAGACATGAAATTTTGCATACTTATAGCTGAACACCTCACATCAAACGACAAATAATGAAATTTTGAAAAAGTCTAATATTTAACTCTCTGGGCTCTAACTTATGTATTTTAAACAATTTTTCTAACACAGCTCCTAATTAAGTTGGAGACATGAAATTTTGCATGCTTATAGCTGAACACTTCACATCAAATGACAAATAATAAAATTTTGAAAAAGTCTAATATTTAACCCTCTGGGCTCTAACTTATGTATTTTAAACAATTTTTCTAACCCAGCCCCTAATTAAGTTGGAGACATGAAATTTTGCATTCTAATAGCTGAACACTTCACATCAAATGACAAATAATAAAATTTTGAAAAAGGTATAATATTTAACCCTCTGGGCTCTAACTTATGTATTTTAAACAATTTTTCTAACACAGCTCCTAATTAAGTTGGAGACATGAAATTTTGCATGCTTATAGCTGAACACCTCACATCAAACGACAAATAATGAAATTTTGAAAAAGTCTAATATTTAACTCTCTGGGCTCTAACTTATGTATTTTAAACAATTTTTCTAACTGAGCTCCTAATTAAGTTGGAGACGTGAAATTTTGCATACTTATAGCTGAACACCTCACATCAAACGACAAATAATAAAATTTTGAAAAAGGTCTAATATTTAACCCTCTGGGCTCTAACTTATATATTTTAAGCAATTTTTCTAACTGAGACCCTAATTAAGTTGGAGACATGAAATTTTGCATACTTATATCTGAACACCTCACATCAAATGACAAATAATGAAATTTTGAAAATGTCTAATATTTAACTCTCTGGGCTCTAACTTATGTATTTTAAACAATTTTTCTAACACAGCTCCTGATTAAGTTGGAGACATGAAATTTTGCATGCTTATAGCTGAACACTTCACATCAAATGACAAATAATAAAATTTTGAAAAAGTCTAATATTTAACCCTCTGGGCTCTAACTTATGTATTTTAAACAATTTTTCTAACCCAGCCCCTAATTAAGTTGGAGACATGAAATTTTGCATTCTTATAGCTGAACACTTCACATCAAATGACAAATAATAAAATTTTGAAAAAGGTATAATATTTAACCCTCTGGGCTCTAACTTATGTATTTTAAGCAATTTTTTTAACTCAGCCCCTAATTAAGTTGGATACATGAAATTTTGCATACTTATAGCTGAACACCTCACATCAAACGACAAATAATAAAATTTTGAAAAAGTCTAATATTTAACCCTCTGGGCTCTAACTTATGTATTTTAAACAATTTTTCTAACCCAGCCCCTATTTAAGTTGGAGACATGAAATTTTGCATACTTATAGCTGAACACCATCAAATGACAAAAAATAAAATTTTGAAAAATGTCTAATATTCAACCCTCTGGGTTTTAACTTATGTATTTTAAGCAATTTTTCTAACTCAGCCTCTAATTAAGTTGCAGACATGAAATTTTGCATACTTATACCCTCTGGGCTCTAACTTATGTATTTTAAACAATTTTTCTAACTCAGACCCTAATTAAGTTGGAGACATGAAATTTTGCATACTTATAGCTGAACACCTCACATCAAACGACAAATAGTGAAATTTTGAAAAAGTCTAATATTTAACTCTCTGGGCTTTAACTTATGTATTTTAAACAATTTTTCTAACTCAGCTCCTAATTAAGTTGGAGACATGAAATTTTGCATACTTATAGCTGAAAACCTCACATCAAACGACAAATAATAAAATTTTGAAAAAGTCTAATATTTAACCCTCTAAGTTCTAACTTATGTATTTTAAGCAATTTTTCTAACTCAGCCCCTAATTAAGTTGGAGACATGAAATTTTGCATACTTATAGCTGAACACTTCACATCAAATGACAAATAATAAAATTTTGCAAAAGGTCTAATATTTAACCCTCTGGTCTCTAACTTATGTATTTTAAGCAATTTTTCTAACTCAGCCCCTAATTAAGTTGGAGACATGAAATTTTGCATACTTATAGCTGAACACATCACAGCAAACGAGAAATAATACAATTTTAAAAAAGTCTAATATTTAACCCTCTGGGCTCTAACTTATGTATTTTAAGCAATTTTTCTAAACTCAGCCCCTAATTAAGTTGGAGACATGAAATTTTGCATACTTATAGCTGAACACCTCACATCAAACGACAAATAATAAAATTTTGAAAAAGTCTAATATTTAAGCAATTGGGCTCTAACTTATGTATTTTAAGCAATTTTTCTGACTCAGCCCCTAATTAAGTTGGAGACATGAAATTTTGCATGCTTATAGCTGAACACTTCACATCAAATGACAAATAATAAAATTTTCAAAAAGGTCTAATATTTAACCTTCTGGGTTCTAACATATGTATTTTAAGCAATTTTTTCTAACTCCGCCCCTAATTAAGTTGGAGACATGAAATTTTGCATACTTATAGCTGAACACATTACATCAAACGACAAATAATAAAGTTTTGAAAAAGTCTAATATTTAACCCTCTGGGCTCTAACTTATGTATTTTAAGCAATTTTTCTAACTCAGCCCCTAATTAATTTGGAGACATGAAATTTTGCATACTTATAGCTGAACCCCTCACATCAAACGACAAATAATAAAACTTTGAAAAAGTCTAATATTTAACCCTCTGGGCTCTAACTTATGTATTTTAAACAATTTTTCTAACTCAGCCCCTAATTAAGTTGGATACATTAAATTTTGCATACTTATAGCTGAACACCTCACATCAAACGACAAATAATAAAATTTTGAAAAAGTCTAATATTTAACCCTCTGGGCTCTAACTTATGTATTTTAAGCAATTTTTCTAACTCAGCCCCTAATTAAGTTGGATACATTAAATTTTGCATACTTATAGCTGAACACCTCACATCAAACGACAAATAATAAAATTTTGAAAAAGTCTAATATTTAACTCTCTGGGCTCTAACTTATGTATTTTAAACAATTTTTCTAACACAGCTCCTAATTAAGTTGGAGACATGAAATTTTGCATGCTTATAGCTGAACACTTCACATCAAATGACAAATAATAAAATTTTGAAAAAGTCTAATATTTAACCCTCTGGGCTCTAACTTATGTATTTTAAACAATTTTTCTAACCCAGCCCCTAATTAATTTGCAGACATGAAATAGTGCATACTTATAGCTGAACTCCTCACATCAAACGACAAATAATAAGATTTTGAAAAAGTCTAATATTTAATCCTCTGGGCTCTAACTTATGTATTTTAAACAATTTTTCTAACTCAGCCCCTAATTAAGTTGCAGACATGAAATTTTGCATACTTATAGCTGAACACCTCACATCAAACGACAAATAATAAAATTTTGAAAAAGTCTAATATTTAACCCTCTGGGCTCAAACTTATGTATTTTAAACAATTTTTCTAACTCAGCCCCTAATTAAGTTGCAGACATGAAATTTTGCATACTTATACCCTCTGGGCTCTAACTTATGTATTTTAAACAATTTTTCTAACTCAGACCCTAATTAAGTTGGAGACATGAAATTTTGCATACTTATAGCTGAACACCTCACATCAAACGACAAATAGTGAAATTTTGAAAAAGTATAATATTTAACTCTCTGGGCTCTAACTTATGTATTTTAAACAATTTTTCTAACACAGCTCCTAATTAAGTTGGAGACATGAAATTTTGCATACTTATAGCTGAACACCTCACATCAAACGACAAATAATGAAATTTTGAAAAAGTCTAATATTTAACTCTCTGGGCTCTAACTTATGTATTTTAAACAATTTTTCTAACACAGCTCCTAATTAAGTTGGAGACATGAAATTTTGCATGCTTATAGCTGAACACTTCACATCAAATGACAAATAATAAAATTTTGAAAAAGTCTAATATTTAACCCTCTGGGCTCTAACTTATGTATTTTAAACAATTTTTCTAACCCAGCCCCTAATTAAGTTGGAGACATGAAATTTTGCATTCTAATAGCTGAACACTTCACATCAAATGACAAATAATAAAATTTTGAAAAAGGTATAATATTTAACCCTCTGGGCTCTAACTTATGTATTTTAAGCAATTTTTCTAACTCAGCCCCTAATTAAGTTGGATACATGAAATTTTGCATACTTATAGCTGAACACCTCACATCAAACGACAAATAATAAAATTTTGAAAAAGTCTAATATTTAACCCTCTGGGCTCTAACTTATGTATTTTAAACAATTTTTCTAACCCAGCCCCTATTTAAGTTGGAGACATGAAATTTTGCATACTTATAGCTGAACACCATAAAATGACAAAAAATAAAATTTTGAAAAATGTCTAATATTCAACCCTCTGGGTTTTAACTTATGTATTTTAAGCAATTTTTCTAACTCAGACCCTAATTAAGTTGGAGACATGAAATTTTGCATACTTATAGCTGAACACCTCACATCAAACGACAAATAGTGAAATTTTGAAAAAGTCTAATATTTAACTCTCTGGGCTTTAACTTATGTATTTTAAACAATTTTTCTAACTCAGCTCCTAATTAAGTTGGAGACATGAAATTTTGCATACTTATAGCTGAAAACCTCACATCAAACGACAAATAATAAAATTTTGAAAAAGTCTAATATTTAACCCTCTAAGTTCTAACTTATGTATTTTAAGCAATTTTTCTAACTCAGCCCCTAATTAAGTTGGAGACATGAAATTTTGCATACTTATAGCTGAACACTTCACATAAATGACAAATAATAAAATTTTGCAAAAGGTCTAATATTTAACCCTCTGGTCTCTAACTTATGTATTTTAAGCAATTTTTCTAACTCAGCCCCTAATTAATTTGGAGACATGAAATTTTGCATACTTATAGCTGAACCCCTCACATCAAACGACAAATAATAAAACTTTGAAAAAGTCTAATATTTAACCCTCTGGGCTCTAGCTTATGTATTTTAAACAATTTTTCTAACTCAGCCCCTAATTAAGTTGGATACATTAAATTTTGCATACTTATAGCTGAACACCTCACATCAAACGACAAATAATAAAATTTTGAAAAAGTCTAATATTTAACCCTCTGGGCTCTAACTTATGTATTTTAAGCAATTTTTCTAACTCAGCCCCTAATTAAGTTGGATACATTAAATTTTGCATACTTATAGCTGAACACCTCACATCAAACGACAAATAATAAAATTTTGAAAAAGTCTAATATTTAACTCTCTGGGCTCTAACTTATGTATTTTAAACAATTTTTCTAACACAGCTCCTAATTAAGTTGGAGACATGAAATTTTGCATGCTTATAGCTGAACACTTCACATCAAATGACAAATAATAAAATTTTGAAAAAGTCTAATATTTAACCCTCTGGGCTCTAACTTATGTATTTTAAACAATTTTTCTAACCCAGCCCCTAATTAGCTTGCAGACATGAAATATTGCATACTTATAGCTGAACTCCTCACATCAAACGACAAATAATAAGATTTTGAAAAAGTCTAATATTTAATCCTCTGGGCTCTAACTTATGTATTTTAAACAATTTTTCTAACTCAGCCCCTAATTAAGTTGCAGACATGAAATTTTGCATACTTATAGCTGAACACCTCACATCAAACGACAAATAATAAAATTTTGAAAAAGTCTAATATTTAACCCTCTGGGCTCAAACTTATGTATTTTAAACAATTTTTCTAACTCAGCCCCTAATTAAGTTGCAGACATGAAATTTTGCATACTTATACCCTCTGGGCTCTAACTTATGTATTTTAAACAATTTTTCTAACTCAGACCCTAATTAAGTTGGAGACATGAAATTTTGCATACTTATACCCTCTGGGCTCTAACTTATGTATTTTAAACAATTTTTCTAACTCAGACCCTAATTAAGTTGGAGACATGAAATTTTGCATACTTATAGCTGAACACTTCACATCAAATGACAAATAATAAAATTTTAAAAAGGTATAATATTTAACCCTCTGGGCTCTAACTTATGTATTTTAAGCAATTTTTCTAACTCAGACCCTAATTAAGTTGGAGACATGAAATTTTGCATACTTATACCCTCTGGGCTCTAACTTATGTATTTTAAACAATTTTTCTAACCCAGCCCCTAATTAAGTTGGAGACATGAAATTTTGCATTCTAATAGCTGAACACTTCACATCAAATGACAAATAATAAAATTTTAAAAAGGTATAATATTTAACCCTCTGGGCTCTAACTTATGTATTTTAAGCAATTTTTCTAACTCAGCCCCTAATAAAGTTGGATACATGAAATTTTGCATACTTATAGCTGAACACCTCACATCAAACGACAAATAATAAAATTTTGAAAAAGTCTAATATTTAACCCTCTGGGCTCTAACTTATGTATTTTAAACAATTTTTCTAACCCAGCCCCTATTTAAGTTGGAGACATGAAATTTTGCATACTTATAGCTGAACACCATAAAATGACAAAAAATAAAATTTTGAAAAATGTCTAATATTCAACCCTCTGGGTTTTAACTTATGTATTTTAAGCAATTTTTCTAACTCAGACCCTAATTAAGTTGGAGACATGAAATTTTGCATACTTATAGCTGAACACCTCACATCAAACGACAAATAGTGAAATTTTGAAAAAGTCTAATATTTAACTCTCTGGGCTTTAACTTATGTATTTTAAACAATTTTTCTAACTCAGCTCCTAATTAAGTTGGAGACATGAAATTTTGCATACTTATAGCTGAAAACCTCACATCAAACGACAAATAATAAAATTTTGAAAAAGTCTAATATTTAACCCTCTAAGTTCTAACTTATGTATTTTAAGCAATTTTTCTAACTCAGCCCCTAATTAAGTTGGAGACATGAAATTTTGCATACTTATAGCTGAACACTTCACATAAATGACAAATAATAAAATTTTGCAAAAGGTCTAATATTTAACCCTCTGGTCTCTAACTTATGTATTTTAAGCAATTTTTCAAACTCAGCCCCTAATTAAGTTGGAGACATGAAATTTTGCATACTTATAGCTGAACACATTACATCAAACGACAAATAATAAAGTTTTGAAAAAGTCTAATATTTAACCCTCTGGGCTCTAACTTATGTATTTTAAGCAATTTTTCTAAATCAGCCCCTAATTAATTTGGAGACATGAAATTTTGCATACTTATAGCTGAACCCCTCACATCAAACGACAAGTAATAAAACTTTGAAAAAGTCTAATATTTAACCCTCTGGGCTCTAACTTATGTATTTTAAACAATTTTTCTAACTCAGCCCCTAATTAAGTTGGATACATTAAATTTTGCATACTTATAGCTGAACACCTCACATCAAACGACAAATAATAAAATTTTGAAAAAGTCTAATATTTAACCCTCTGGGCTCTAACTTATGTATTTTAAGCAATTTTTCTAACTCAGCCCCTAATTAAGTTGGATACATTAAATTTTGCATACTTATAGCTGAACACCTCACATCAAACGACAAATAATAAAATTTTGAAAAAGTCTAATATTTAACTCTCTGGGCTCTAACTTATGTATTTTAAACAATTTTTCTAACACAGCTCCTAATTAAGTTGGAGACATGAAATTTTGCATGCTTATAGCTGAACACTTCACATCAAATGACAAATAATAAAATTTTGAAAAAGTCTAATATTTAACCCTCTGGGCTCTAACTTATGTATTTTAAACAATTTTTCTAACCCAGCCCCTAATTAGCTTGCAGACATGAAATATTGCACACTTATAGCTGAACTCCTCACATCAAACGACAAATAATAAGATTTTGAAAAAGTCTAATATTTAATCCTCTGGGCTCTAACTTATGTATTTTAAACAATTTTTCTAACTCAGCCCCTAATTAAGTTGCAGACATGAAATTTTGCATACTTATAGCTGAACACCTCACATCAAACGACAAATAATAAAATTTTGAAAAAGTCTAATATTTAACCCTCTGGGCTCAAACTTATGTATTTTAAACAATTTTTCTAACTCAGCCCCTAATTAAGTTGCAGACATGAAATTTTGCATACTTATACCCTCTGGGCTCTAACTTATGTATTTTAAACAATTTTTCTAACTCAGACCCTAATTAAGTTGGAGACATGAAATTTTGCATACTTATAGCTGAACACCTCACATCAAACGACAAATAATGAAATTTTGAAAAAGTATAATATTTAACTCTCTGGGCTCTAACTTATGTATTTTAAACAATTTTTCTAACACAGCTCCTAATTAAGTTGGAGACATGAAATTTTGCATACTTATAGCTGAACACCTCACATCAAACGACAAATAATGAAATTTTGAAAAAGTCTAATATTTAACTCTCTGGGCTCTAACATATGTATTTTAAACAATTTTTCTAACACAGCTCCTAATTAAGTTGGAGACATGAAATTTTGCATGCTTATAGCTGAACACTTCACATCAAATGACAAATAATAAAATTTTGAAAAAGTCTAATATTTAACCCTCTGGGCTCTAACTTATGTATTTTAAACAATTTTTCTAACCCAGCCCCTAATTAAGTTGGAGACATGAAATTTTGCATTCTAATAGCTGAACACTTCACATCAAATGACAAATAATAAAATTTTGAAAAAGGTATAATATTTAACCCTCTGGGCTCTAACTTATGTATTTTAAACAATTTTTCTAACACAGCTCCTAATTAAGTTGGAGACGTGAAATTTTGCATACTTATAGCTGAACACCTCACATCAAACGACAAATAATAAAATTTTGAAAAAGGTCTAATATTTAACCCTCTGGGCTCTAACTTATATATTTTAAGCAATTTTTCTAACTGAGACCCTAATTAAGTTGGAGACATGAAATTTTGCATACTTATATCTGAACACCTCACATCAAATGACAAATAATGAAATTTTGAAAATGTCTAATATTTAACTCTCTGGGCTCTAACTTATGTATTTTAAACAATTTTTCTAACACAGCTCCTGATTAAGTTGGAGACATGAAATTTTGCATGCTTATAGCTGAACACTTCACATCAAATGACAAATAATAAAATTTTGAAAAAGTCTAATATTTAACCCTCTGGGCTCTAACTTATGTATTTTAAACAATTTTTCTAACCCAGCCCCTAATTAAGTTGGAGACATGAAATTTTGCATTCTTATAGCTGAACACTTCACATCAAATGACAAATAATAAAATTTTGAAAAAGGTATAATATTTAACCCTCTGGGCTCTAACTTATGTATTTTAAGCAATTTTTTTAACTCAGCCCCTAATTAAGTTGGATACATGAAATTTTGCATACTTATAGCTGAACACCTCACATCAAACGACAAATAATAAAATTTTGAAAAAGTCTAATATTTAACCCTCTGGGCTCTAACTTATGTATTTTAAACAATTTTTCTAACCCAGCCCCTATTTAAGTTGGAGACATGAAATTTTGCATACTTATAGCTGAACACCATCAAATGACAAAAAATAAAATTTTGAAAAATGTCTAATATTCAACCCTCTGGGTTTTAACTTATGTATTTTAAGCAATTTTTCTAACTCAGCCTCTAATTAAGTTGCAGACATGAAATTTTGCATACTTATACCCTCTGGGCTCTAACTTATGTATTTTAAACAATTTTTCTAACACAGCTCCTAATTAAGTTGGAGACATGAAATTTTGCATGCTTATAGCTGAACACCTCACATCAAACGACAAATAATGAAATTTTGAAAAAGTCTAATATTTAACTCTCTGGGCTCTAACTTATGTATTTTAAACAATTTTTCTAACTGAGCTCCTAATTAAGTTGGAGACGTGAAATTTTGCATACTTATAGCTGAACACCTCACATCAAACGACAAATAATAAAATTTTGAAAAAGGTCTAATATTTAACCCTCTGGGCTCTAACTTATATATTTTAAGCAATTTTTCTAACTGAGACCCTAATTAAGTTGGAGACATGAAATTTTGCATACTTATATCTGAACACCTCACATCAAATGACAAATAATGAAATTTTGAAAATGTCTAATATTTAACTCTCTGGGCTCTAACTTATGTATTTTAAACAATTTTTCTAACACAGCTCCTGATTAAGTTGGAGACATGAAATTTTGCATGCTTATAGCTGAACACTTCACATCAAATGACAAATAATAAAATTTTGAAAAAGTCTAATATTTAACCCTCTGGGCTCTAACTTATGTATTTTAAACAATTTTTCTAACCCAGCCCCTAATTAAGTTGGAGACATGAAATTTTGCATTCTTATAGCTGAACACTTCACATCAAATGACAAATAATAAAATTTTGAAAAAGGTATAATATTTAACCCTCTGGGCTCTAACTTATGTATTTTAAGCAATTTTTTTAACTCAGCCCCTAATTAAGTTGGATACATGAAATTTTGCATACTTATAGCTGAACACCTCACATCAAACGACAAATAATAAAATTTTGAAAAAGTCTAATATTTAACCCTCTGGGCTCTAACTTATGTATTTTAAACAATTTTTCTAACCCAGCCCCTATTTAAGTTGGAGACATGAAATTTTGCATACTTATAGCTGAACACCATCAAATGACAAAAAATAAAATTTTGAAAAATGTCTAATATTCAACCCTCTGGGTTTTAACTTATGTATTTTAAGCAATTTTTCTAACTCAGCCTCTAATTAAGTTGCAGACATGAAATTTTGCATACTTATACACTCTGGGCTCTAACTTATGTATTTTAAACAATTTTTCTAACTCAGACCCTAATTAAGTTGGAGACATGAAATTTTGCATACTTATAGCTGAACACCTCACATCAAACGACAAATAGTGAAATTTTGAAAAAGTCTAATATTTAACTCTCTGGGCTTTAACTTATGTATTTTAAACAATTTTTCTAACTCAGCTCCTAATTAAGTTGGAGACATGAAATTTTGCATACTTATAGCTGAAAACCTCACATCAAACGACAAATAATAAAATTTTGAAAAAGTCTAATATTTAACCCTCTAAGTTCTAACTTATGTATTTTAAGCAATTTTTCTAACTCAGCCCCTAATTAAGTTGGAGACATGAAATTTTGCATACTTATAGCTGAACACTTCACATCAAATGACAAATAATAAAATTTTGCAAAAGGTCTAATATTTAACCCTCTGGTCTCTAACTTATGTATTTTAAGCAATTTTTCTAACTCAGCCCCTAATTAAGTTGGAGACATGAAATTTTGCATACTTATAGCTGAACACATCACAGCAAACGAGAAATAATACAATTTTAAAAAAGTCTAATATTTAACCCTCTGGGCTCTAACTTATGTATTTTAAGCAATTTTTCTAAACTCAGCCCCTAATTAAGTTGGAGACATGAAATTTTGCATACTTATAGCTGAACACCTCACATCAAACGACAAATAATAAAATTTTGTAAAAGTCTAATATTTAAGCCTTTGGGCTCTAACTTATGTATTTTAAGCAATTTTTCTGACTCAGCCCCTAATTAAGTTGGAGACATGAAATTTTGCATGCTTATAGCTGAACACTTCACATCAAATGACAAATAATAAAATTTTCAAAAAGGTCTAATATTTAACCTTCTGGGTTCTAACATATGTATTTTAAGCAATTTTTTCTAACTCCGCCCCTAATTAAGTTGGAGACATGAAATTTTGCATACTTATAGCTGAACACATTACATCAAACGACAAATAATAAAGTTTTGAAAAAGTCTAATATTTAACCCTCTGGGCTCTAACTTATGTATTTTAAGCAATTTTTCTAACTCAGCCCCTAATTAATTTGGAGACATGAAATTTTGCATACTTATAGCTGAACCCCTCACATCAAACGACAAATAATAAAACTTTGAAAAAGTCTAATATTTAACCCTCTGGGCTCTAACTTATGTATTTTAAACAATTTTTCTAACTCAGCCCCTAATTAAGTTGGATACATTAAATTTTGCATACTTATAGCTGAACACCTCACATCAAACGACAAATAATAAAATTTTGAAAAAGTCTAATATTTAACCCTCTGGGCTCTAACTTATGTATTTTAAGCAATTTTTCTAACTCAGCCCCTAATTAAGTTGGATACATTAAATTTTGCATACTTATAGCTGAACACCTCACATCAAACGACAAATAATAAAATTTTGAAAAAGTCTAATATTTAACTCTCTGGGCTCTAACTTATGTATTTTAAACAATTTTTCTAACACAGCTCCTAATTAAGTTGGAGACATGAAATTTTGCATGCTTATAGCTGAACACTTCACATCAAATGACAAATAATAAAATTTTGAAAAAGTCTAATATTTAACCCTCTGGGCTCTAACTTATGTATTTTAAACAATTTTTCTAACCCAGCCCCTAATTAATTTGCAGACATGAAATAGTGCATACTTATAGCTGAACTCCTCACATCAAACGACAAATAATAAGATTTTGAAAAAGTCTAATATTTAATCCTCTGGGCTCTAACTTATGTATTTTAAACAATTTTTCTAACTCAGCCCCTAATTAAGTTGCAGACATGAAATTTTGCATACTTATATCTGAACACCTCACATCAAACGACAAATAATAAAATTTTGAAAAAGTCTAATATTTAACCCTCTGGGCTCAAACTTATGTATTTTAAACAATTTTTCTAACTCAGCCCCTAATTAAGTTGCAGACATGAAATTTTGCATACTTATAGCTGAACACCTCACATCAAACGACAAATAGTGAAATTTTGAAAAAGTATAATATTTAACTCTCTGGGCTCTAACTTATGTATTTTAAACAATTTTTCTAACACAGCTCCTAATTAAGTTGGAGACATGAAATTTTGCATACTTATAGCTGAACACCTCACATCAAACGACAAATAATGAAATTTTGAAAAAGTCTAATATTTAACTCTCTGGGCTCTAACTTATGTATTTTAAACAATTTTTCTAACACAGCTCCTAATTAAGTTGGAGACATGAAATTTTGCATGCTTATAGCTGAACACTTCACATCAAATGACAAATAATAAAATTTTGAAAAAGTCTAATATTTAACCCTCTGGGCTCTAACTTATGTATTTTAAACAATTTTTCTAACCCAGCCCCTAATTAAGTTGGAGACATGAAATTTTGCATTCTAATAGCTGAACACTTCACATCAAATAACAAATAATAAAATTTTGAAAAAGGTATAATATTTAACCCTCTGGGCTCTAACTTATGTATTTTAAGCAATTTTTCTAACTCAGCCCCTAATTAAGTTGGATACATGAAATTTTGCATACTTATAGCTGAACACCTCACATCAAACGACAAATAATAAAATTTTGAAAAAGTCTAATATTTAACCCTATGGGCTCTAACTTATGTATTTTAAACAATTTTTCTAACCCAGCCCCTATTTAAGTTGGAGACATGAAATTTTGCATACTTATAGCTGAACACCATAAAATGACAAAAAATAAAATTTTGAAAAATGTCTAATATTCAACCCTCTGGGTTTTAACTTATGTATTTTAAGCAATTTTTCTAACTCAGACCCTAATTAAGTTGGAGACATGAAATTTTGCATACTTATAGCTGAACACCTCACATCAAACGACAAATAGTGAAATTTTGAAAAAGTCTAATATTTAACTCTCTGGGCTTTAACTTATGTATTTTAAACAATTTTTCTAACTCAGCTCCTAATTAAGTTGGAGACATGAAATTTTGCATACTTATAGCTGAAAACCTCACATCAAACGACAAATAATAAAATTTTGAAAAAGTCTAATATTTAACCCTCTAAGTTCTAACTTATGTATTTTAAGCAATTTTTCTAACTCAGCCCCTAATTAAGTTGGAGACATGAAATTTTGCATACTTATAGCTGAACACTTCACATAAATGACAAATAATAAAATTTTGCAAAAGGTCTAATATTTAACCCTCTGGTCTCTAACTTATGTATTTTAAGCAATTTTTCTAACTCAGCCCCTAATTAAGTTGGAGACATGAAATTTTGCATACTTATAGCTGAACACATTACATCAAACGACAAATAATAAAGTTTTGAAAAAGTCTAATATTTAACCCTCTGGGCTCTAACTTATGTATTTTAAGCAATTTTTCTAACTCAGCCCCTAATTAATTTGGAGACATGAAATTTTCCATACTTATAGCTGAACCCCTCACATCAAACGACAAATAATAAAACTTTGAAAAAGTCTAATATTTAACCCTCTGGGCTCTAACTTATGTATTTTAAACAATTTTTCTAACTCAGCCCCTAATTAAGTTGGATACATTAAATTTTGCATACTTATAGCTGAACACCTCACATCAAACGACAAATAATAAAATTTTGAAAAAGTCTAATATTTAACCCTCTGGGCTCTAACTTATGTATTTTAAGCAATTTTTCTAACTCAGCCCCTAATTAAGTTGGATACATTAAATTTTGCATACTTATAGCTGAACACCTCACATCAAACGACAAATAATAAAATTTTGAAAAAGTCTAATATTTAACTCTCTGGGCTCTAACTTATGTATTTTAAACAATTTTTCTAACACAGCTCCTAATTAAGTTGGAGACATGAAATTTTGCATGCTTATAGCTGAACACTTCACATCAAATGACAAATAATAAAATTTTGAAAAAGTCTAATATTTAACCCTCTGGGCTCTAACTTATGTATTTTAAACAATTTTTCTAACCCAGCCCCTAATTAGCTTGCAGACATGAAATATTGCATACTTATAGCTGAACTCCTCACATCAAACGACAAATAATAAGATTTTGAAAAAGTCTAATATTTAATCCTCTGGGCTCTAACTTATGTATTTTAAACAATTTTTCTAACTCAGCCCCTAATTAAGTTGCAGACATGAAATTTTGCATACTTATAGCTGAACACCTCACATCAAACGACAAATAATAAAATTTTGAAAAAGTCTAATATTTAACCCTCTGGGCTCAAACTTATGTATTTTAAACAATTTTTCTAACTCAGCCCCTAATTAAGTTGCAGACATGAAATTTTGCATACTTATACCCTCTGGGCTCTAACTTATGTATTTTAAACAATTTTTCTAACTCAGACCCTAATTAAGTTGGAGACATGAAATTTTGCATACTTATAGCTGAACACCTCACATCAAACGACAAATAATGAAATTTTGAAAAAGTATAATATTTAACTCTCTGGGCTCTAACTTATGTATTTTAAACAATTTTTCTAACACAGCTCCTAATTAAGTTGGAGACATGAAATTTTGCATACTTATAGCTGAACACCTCACATCAAACGACAAATAATGAAATTTTGAAAAAGTCTAATATTTAACTCTCTGGGCTCTAACTTATGTATTTTAAACAATTTTTCTAACACAGCTCCTAATTAAGTTGGAGACATGAAATTTTGCATGCTTATAGCTGAACACTTCACATCAAATGACAAATAATAAAATTTTGAAAAAGGTATAATATTTAACCCTCTGGGCTCTAACTTATGTATTTTAAGCAATTTTTCTAACTCAGCCCCTAATTAAGTTGGATACATGAAATTGTGCATACTTATAGCTGAACACCTCACATCAAACGACAAATAATAAAATTTTGAAAAAGTCTAATATTTAACCCTCTGGGCTCTAACTTATGTATTTTAAACAATTTTTCTAACCCAGCCCCTATTTAAGTTGGAGACATGAAATTTTGCATACTTATAGCTGAACAACATAAAATGACAAAAAATAAAATTTTGAAAAATGTCTAATATTCAACCCTCTGGGTTTTAACTTATGTATTTTAAGCAATTTTTCTAACTCAGACCCTAATTAAGTTGGATACATTAAATTTTGCATACTTATAGCTGAACACCTCACATCAAACGACAAATAATAAAATTTTGAAAAAGTCTAATATTTAACTCTCTGGGCTCTAACTTATGTATTTTAAACAATTTTTCTAACACAGCTCCTAATTAAGTTGGAGACATGAAATTTTGCATGCTTATAGCTGAACACTTCACATCAAATGACAAATAATAAAATTTTGAAAAAGTCTAATATTTAACCCTCTGGGCTCTAACTTATGTATTTTAAACAATTTTTCTAACCCAGCCCCTAATTAAGTTGGAGACATGAAATTTTGCATTCTAATAGCTGAACACTTCACATCAAATGACAAATAATAAAATTTTGAAAAAGGTATAATATTTAACCCTCTGGGCTCTAACTTATGTATTTTAAACAATTTTTCTAACACAGCTCCTAATTAAGTTGGAGACATGAAATTTTGCATGCTTATAGCTGAACACCTCACATCAAACGACAAATAATGAAATTTTGAAAAAGTCTAATATTTAACTCTCTGGGCTCTAACTTATGTATTTTAAACAATTTTTCTAACTGAGCTCCTAATTAAGTTGGAGACGTGAAATTTTGCATACTTATAGCTGAACACCTCACATCAAACGACAAATAATAAAATTTTGAAAAAGGTCTAATATTTAACCCTCTGGGCTCTAACTTATGTATTTTAAACAATTTTTCTAACTGAGCTCCTAATTAAGTTGGAGACGTGAAATTTTGCATACTTATATCTGAACACCTCACATCAAATGACAAATAATGAAATTTTGAAAATGTCTAATATTTAACTCTCTGGGCTCTAACTTATGTATTTTAAACAATTTTTCTAACACAGCTCCTGATTAAGTTGGAGACATGAAATTTTGCATGCTTATAGCTGAACACTTCACATCAAATGACAAATAATAAAATTTTGAAAAAGTCTAATATTTAACCCTCTGGGCACTAACTTATGTATTTTAAACAATTTTTCTAACCCAGCCCCTAATTAAGTTGGAGACATGAAATTTTGCATTCTTATAGCTGAACACTTCACATCAAATGACAAATAATAAAATTTTGAAAAAGGTATAATATTTAACCCTCTGGGCTCTAACTTATGTATTTTAAGCAATTTTTTTAACTCAGCCCCTAATTAAGTTGGATACATGAAATTTTGCATACTTATAGCTGAACACCTCACATCAAACGACAAATAATAAAATTTTGAAAAAGTCTAATATTTAACCCTCTTGGCTCTAACTTATGTATTTTAAACAATTTTTCTAACCCAGCCCCTATTTAAGTTGGAGACATGAAATTTTGCATACTTATAGCTGAACACCATCAAATGACAAAAAATAAAATTTTGAAAAATGTCTAATATTCAACCCTCTGGGTTTTAACTTATGTATTTTAAGCAATTTTTCTAACTCAGCCTCTAATTAAGTTGCAGACATGAAATTTTGCATACTTATACCCTCTGGGCTCTAACTTATGTATTTTAAACAATTTTTCTAACTCAGACCCTAATTAAGTTGGAGACATGAAATTTTGCATACTTATAGCTGAACACCTCACATCAAACGACAAATAGTGAAATTTTGAAAAAGTCTAATATTTAACTCTCTGGGCTTTAACTTATGTATTTTAAACAATTTTTCTAACTCAGCTCCTAATTAAGTTGGAGACATGAAATTTTGCATACTTATAGCTGAAAACCTCACATCAAACGACAAATAATAAAATTTTGAAAAAGTCTAATATTTAACCCTCTAAGTTCTAACTTATGTATTTTAAGCAATTTTTCTAACTCAGCCCCTAATTAAGTTGGAGACATGAAATTTTGCATACTTATAGCTGAACACTTCACATCAAATGACAAATAATAAAATTTTGCAAAAGGTCTAATATTTAACCCTCTGGTCTCTAACTTATGTATTTTAAGCAATTTTTCTAACTCAGCCCCTAATTAAGTTGGAGACATGAAATTTTGCATACTTATAGCTGAACACATCACAGCAAACGAGAAATAATACAATTTTAAAAAAGTCTAATATTTAACCCTCTGGGCTCTAACTTATGTATTTTAAGCAATTTTTCTAAACTCAGCCCCTAATTAAGTTGGAGACATGAAATTTTGCATACTTATAGCTGAACACCTCACATCAAACGTCAAATAATAAAATTTTGAAAAAGTCTAATATTTAAGCCTTTGGGCTCTAACTTATGTATTTTAAGCAATTTTTCTGACTCAGCCCCTAATTAAGTTGGAGACATGAAATTTTGCATGCTTATAGCTGAACACTTCACATCAAATGACAAATAATAAAATTTTCAAAAAGGTCTAATATTTAACCTTCTGGGTTCTAACATATGTATTTTAAGCAATTTTTTCTAACTCCGCCCCTAATTAAGTTGGAGACATGAAATTTTGCATACTTATAGCTGAACACATTACATCAAACGACAAATAATAAAGTTTTGAAAAAGTCTAATATTTAACCCTCTGGGCTCTAACTTATGTATTTTAAGCAATTTTTCTAACTCAGCCCCTAATTAATTTGGAGACATGATATTTTGCATACTTATAGCTGAACCCCTCACATCAAACGACAAATAATAAAACTTTGAAAAAGTCTAATATTTAACCCTCTGGGCTCTAACTTATGTATTTTAAACAATTTTTCTAACTCAGCCCCTAATTAAGTTGGATACATTAAATTTTGCATACTTATAGCTGAACACCTCACATCAAACGACAAATAATAAAATTTTGAAAAAGTCTAATATTTAACCCTCTGGGCTCTAACTTATGTATTTTAAGCAATTTTTCTAACTCAGCCCCTAATTAAGTTGGATACATTAAATTTTGCATACTTATAGCTGAACACCTCACATCAAACGACAAATAATAAAATTTTGAAAAAGTCTAATATTTAACTCTCTGGGCTCTAACTTATGTATTTTAAACAATTTTTCTAACACAGCTCCTAATTAAGTTGGAGACATGAAATTTTGCATGCTTATAGCTGAACACTTCACATCAAATGACAAATAATAAAATTTTGAAAAAGTCTAATATTTAACCCTCTGGGCTCTAACTTATGTATTTTAAACAATTTTTCTAACCCAGCCCCTAATTAATTTGCAGACATGAAATAGTGCATACTTATAGCTGAACTCCTCACATCAAACGACAAATAATAAGATTTTGAAAAATTCTAATATTTAATCCTCTGGGCTCTAACTTATGTATTTTAAACAATTTTTCTAACTCAGCCCCTAATTAAGTTGCAGACATGAAATTTTGCATACTTATATCTGAACACCTCACATCAAACGACAAATAATAAAATTTTGAAAAAGTCTAATATTTAACCCTCTGGGCTCAAACTTATGTATTTTAAACAATTTTTCTAACTCAGCCCCTAATTAAGTTGCAGACATGAAATTTTGCATACTTATACCCTCTGGGCTCTAACTTATGTATTTTAAACAATTTTTCTAACTCAGACCCTAATTAAGTTGGAGACATGAAATTTTGCATACTTATAGCTGAACACCTCACATCAAACGACAAATAGTGAAATTTTGAAAAAGTATAATATTTAACTCTCTGGGCTCTAACTTATGTATTTTAAACAATTTTTCTAACACAGCTCCTAATTAAGTTGGAGACATGAAATTTTGCATACTTATAGCTGAACACCTCACATCAAACGACAAATAATGAAATTTTGAAAAAGTCTAATATTTAACTCTCTGGGCTCTAACTTATGTATTTTAAACAATTTTTCTAACACAGCTCCTAATTAAGTTGGAGACATGAAATTTTGCATGCTTATAGCTGAACACTTCACATCAAATGACAAATAATAAAATTTTGAAAAAGTCTAATATTTAACCCTCTGGGCTCTAACTTATGTATTTTAAACAATTTTTCTAACCCAGCCCCTAATTAAGTTGGAGACATGAAATTTTGCATTCTAATAGCTGAACACTTCACATCAAATAACAAATAATAAAATTTTGAAAAAGGTATAATATTTAACCCTCTGGGCTCTAACTTATGTATTTTAAGCAATTTTTCTAACTCAGCCCCTAATTAAGTTGGATACATGAAATTTTGCATACTTATAGCTGAACACCTCACATCAAACGACAAATAATAAAATTTTGAAAAAGTCTAATATTTAACCCTATGGGCTCTAACTTATGTATTTTAAACAATTTTTCTAACCCAGCCCCTATTTAAGTTGGAGACATGAAATTTTGCATACTTATAGCTGAACACCATAAAATGACAAAAAATAAAATTTTGAAAAATGTCTAATATTCAACCCTCTGGGTTTTAACTTATGTATTTTAAGCAATTTTTCTAACTCAGACCCTAATTAAGTTGGAGACATGAAATTTTGCATACTTATAGCTGAACACCTCACATCAAACGACAAATAGTGAAATTTTGAAAAAGTCTAATATTTAACTCTCTGGGCTTTAACTTATGTATTTTAAACAATTTTTCTAACTCAGCTCCTAATTAAGTTGGAGACATGAAATTTTGCATACTTATAGCTGAAAACCTCACATCAAACGACAAATAATAAAATTTTGAAAAAGTCTAATATTTAACCCTCTAAGTTCTAACTTATGTATTTTAAGCAATTTTTCTAACTCAGCCCCTAATTAAGTTGGAGACATGAAATTTTGCATACTTATAGCTGAACACTTCACATAAATGACAAATAATAAAATTTTGCAAAAGGTCTAATATTTAACCCTCTGGTCTCTAACTTATGTATTTTAAGCAATTTTTCTAACTCAGCCCCTAATTAAGTTGGAGACATGAAATTTTGCATACTTATAGCTGAACACATTACATCAAACGACAAATAATAAAGTTTTGAAAAAGTCTAATATTTAACCCTCTGGGCTCTAACTTATGTATTTTAAGCAATTTTTCTAACTCAGCCCCTAATTAATTTGGAGACATGAAATTTTGCATACTTATAGCTGAACCCCTCACATCAAACGACAAATAATAAAACTTTGAAAAAGTCTAATATTTAACCCTCTGGGCTCTAACTTATGTATTTTAAACAATTTTTCTAACTCAGCCCCTAATTAAGTTGGATACATTAAATTTTGCATACTTATAGCTGAACACCTCACATCAAACGACAAATAATAAAATTTTGAAAAAGTCTAATATTTAACCCTCTGGGCTCTAACTTATGTATTTTAAGCAATTTTTCTAACTCAGCCCCTAATTAAGTTGGATACATTAAATTTTGCATACTTATAGCTGAACACCTCACATCAAACGACAAATAATAAAATTTTGAAAAAGTCTAATATTTAACTCTCTGGGCTCTAACTTATGTATTTTAAACAATTTTTCTAACACAGCTCCTAATTAAGTTGGAGACATGAAATTTTGCATGCTTATAGCTGAACACTTCACATCAAATGACAAATAATAAAATTTTGAAAAAGTCTAATATTTAACCCTCTGGGCTCTAACTTATGTATTTTAAACAATTTTTCTAACCCAGCCCCTAATTAGCTTGCAGACATGAAATATTGCATACTTATAGCTGAACTCCTCACATCAAACGACAAATAATAAGATTTTGAAAAAGTCTAATATTTAATCCTCTGGGCTCTAACTTATGTATTTTAAACAATTTTTCTAACTCAGCCCCTAATTAAGTTGCAGACATGAAATTTTGCATACTTATACCCTCTGGGCTCTAACTTATGTATTTTAAACAATTTTTCTAACTCAGACCCTAATTAAGTTGGAGACATGAAATTTTGCATACTTATAGCTGAACACCTCACATCAAACGACAAATAGTGAAATTTTGAAAAAGTATAATATTTAACTCTCTGGGCTCTAACTTATGTATTTTAAACAATTTTTCTAACACAGCTCCTAATTAAGTTGGAGACATGAAATTTTGCATACTTATAGCTGAACACCTCACATCAAACGACAAATAATGAAATTTTGAAAAAGTCTAATATTTAACTCTCTGGGCTCTAACTTATGTATTTTAAACAATTTTTCTAACACAGCTCCTAATTAAGTTGGAGACATGAAATTTTGCATGCTTATAGCTGAACACTTCACATCAAATGACAAATAATAAAATTTTGAAAAAGTCTAATATTTAACCCTCTGGGCTCTAACTTATGTATTTTAAACAATTTTTCTAACCCAGCCCCTAATTAAGTTGGAGACATGAAATTTTGCATTCTAATAGCTGAACACTTCACATCAAATAACAAATAATAAAATTTTGAAAAAGGTATAATATTTAACCCTCTGGGCTCTAACTTATGTATTTTAAGCAATTTTTCTAACTCAGCCCCTAATTAAGTTGGATACATGAAATTTTGCATACTTATAGCTGAACACCTCACATCAAACGACAAATAATAAAATTTTGAAAAAGTCTAATATTTAACCCTATGGGCTCTAACTTATGTATTTTAAACAATTTTTCTAACCCAGCCCCTATTTAAGTTGGAGACATGAAATTTTGCATACTTATAGCTGAACACCATAAAATGACAAAAAATAAAATTTTGAAAAATGTCTAATATTCAACCCTCTGGGTTTTAACTTATGTATTTTAAGCAATTTTTCTAACTCAGACCCTAATTAAGTTGGAGACATGAAATTTTGCATACTTATAGCTGAACACCTCACATCAAACGACAAATAGTGAAATTTTGAAAAAGTCTAATATTTAACTCTCTGGGCTTTAACTTATGTATTTTAAACAATTTTTCTAACTCAGCTCCTAATTAAGTTGGAGACATGAAATTTTGCATACTTATAGCTGAAAACCTCACATCAAACGACAAATAATAAAATTTTGAAAAAGTCTAATATTTAACCCTCTAAGTTCTAACTTATGTATTTTAAGCAATTTTTCTAACTCAGCCCCTAATTAAGTTGGAGACATGAAATTTTGCATACTTATAGCTGAACACTTCACATAAATGACAAATAATAAAATTTTGCAAAAGGTCTAATATTTAACCCTCTGGTCTCTAACTTATGTATTTTAAGCAATTTTTCTAACTCAGCCCCTAATTAAGTTGGAGACATGAAATTTTGCATACTTATAGCTGAACACATTACATCAAACGACAAATAATAAAGTTTTGAAAAAGTCTAATATTTAACCCTCTGGGCTCTAACTTATGTATTTTAAGCAATTTTTCTAACTCAGCCCCTAATTAATTTGGAGACATGAAATTTTGCATACTTATAGCTGAACCCCTCACATCAAACGACAAATAATAAAACTTTGAAAAAGTCTAATATTTAACCCTCTGGGCTCTAACTTATGTATTTTAAACAATTTTTCTAACTCAGCCCCTAATTAAGTTGGATACATTAAATTTTGCATACTTATAGCTGAACACCTCACATCAAACGACAAATAATAAAATTTTGAAAAAGTCTAATATTTAACCCTCTGGGCTCTAACTTATGTATTTTAAGCAATTTTTCTAACTCAGCCCCTAATTAAGTTGGATACATTAAATTTTGCATACTTATAGCTGAACACCTCACATCAAACGACAAATAATAAAATTTTGAAAAAGTCTAATATTTAACTCTCTGGGCTCTAACTTATGTATTTTAAACAATTTTTCTAACACAGCTCCTAATTAAGTTGGAGACATGAAATTTTGCATGCTTATAGCTGAACACTTCACATCAAATGACAAATAATAAAATTTTGAAAAAGTCTAATATTTAACCCTCTGGGCTCTAACTTATGTATTTTAAACAATTTTTCTAACCCAGCCCCTAATTAGCTTGCAGACATGAAATATTGCATACTTATAGCTGAACTCCTCACATCAAACGACAAATAATAAGATTTTGAAAAAGTCTAATATTTAATCCTCTGGGCTCTAACTTATGTATTTTAAACAATTTTTCTAACTCAGCCCCTAATTAAGTTGCAGACATGAAATTTTGCATACTTATAGCTGAACACCTCACATCAAACGACAAATAATAAAATTTTGAAAAAGTCTAATATTTAACCCTCTGGGCTCAAACTTATGTATTTTAAACAATTTTTCTAACTCAGCCCCTAATTAAGTTGCAGACATGAAATTTTGCATACTTATACCCTCTGGGCTCTAACTTATGTATTTTAATCAATTTTTCTAACTCAGACCCTAATTAAGTTGGAGACATGAAATTTTGCATACTTATAGCTGAACACCTCACATCAAACGACAAATAATGAAATTTTGAAAAAGTATAATATTTAACTCTCTGGGCTCTAACTTATGTATTTTAAACAATTTTTCTAACACAGCTCCTAATTAAGTTGGAGACATGAAATTTTGCATACTTATAGCTGAACACCTCACATCAAACGACAAATAATGAAATTTTGAAAAAGTCTAATATTTAACTCTCTGGGCTCTAACTTATGTATTTTAAACAATTTTTCTAACACAGCTCCTAATTAAGTTGGAGACATGAAATTTTGCATGCTTATAGCTGAACACTTCACATCAAATGACAAATAATAAAATTTTGAAAAAGGTATAATATTTAACCCTCTGGGCTCTAACTTATGTATTTTAAGCAATTTTTCTAACTCAGCCCCTAATTAAGTTGGATACATGAAATTGTGCATACTTATAGCTGAACACCTCACATCAAACGACAAATAATAAAATTTTGAAAAAGTCTAATATTTAACCCTCTGGGCTCTAACTTATGTATTTTAAACAATTTTTCTAACCCAGCCCCTATTTAAGTTGGAGACATGAAATTTTGCATACTTATAGCTGAACAACATAAAATGACAAAAAATAAAATTTTGAAAAATGTCTAATATTCAACCCTCTGGGTTTTAACTTATGTATTTTAAGCAATTTTTCTAACTCAGACCCTAATTAAGTTGGATACATTAAATTTTGCATACTTATAGCTGAACACCTCACATCAAACGACAAATAATAAAATTTTGAAAAAGTCTAATATTTAACTCTCTGGGCTCTAACTTATGTATTTTAAACAATTTTTCTAACACAGCTCCTAATTAAGTTGGAGACATGAAATTTTGCATGCTTATAGCTGAACACTTCACATCAAATGACAAATAATAAAATTTTGAAAAAGTCTAATATTTAACCCTCTGGGCTCAAACTTATGTATTTTAAACAATTTTTCTAACCCTGCCCCTAATTAATTTGCAGACATGAAATAGTGCATACTTATAGCTGAACTCCTCACATCAAACGACAAATAATAAGATTTTGAAAAAGTCTAATATTTAATCCTCTGGGCTCTAACTTATGTACTTAAACAATTTTTCTAACTCAGCCCCTAATTAAGTTGCAGACATGAAATTTTGCATACTTATAGCTGAACACCTCACATCAAACGACAAATAATAAAATTTTGAAAAAGTCTAATATTTAACCCTCTGGGCTCAAACTTATGTATTTTAAACAATTTTTCTAACCCAGCCCCTAATTAAGTTGGAGACATGAAATTTTGCATTCTAATAGCTGAACACTTCACATCAAATGACAAATAATAAAATTTTAAAAAGGTATAATATTTAACCCTCTGGGCTCTAACTTATGTATTTTAAGCAATTTTTCTAACTCAGCCCCTAATTAAGTTGGATACATGAAATTTTGCATACTTATAGCTGAACACCTCACATCAAACGACAAATAATAAAATTTTGAAAAAGTCTAATATTTAACCCTCTGGGCTCTAACTTATGTATTTTAAACAATTTTTCTAACCCAGCCCCTATTTAAGTTGGAGACATGAAATTTTGCATACTTATAGCTGAACACCATAAAATGACAAAAAATAAAATTTTGAAAAATGTCTAATATTCAACCCTCTGGGTTTTAACTTATGTATTTTAAGCAATTTTTCTAACTCAGACCCTAATTAAGTTGGAGACATGAAATTTTGCATACTTATAGCTGAACACCTCACATCAAACGACAAATAGTGAAATTTTGAAAAAGTCTAATATTTAACTCTCTGGGCTTTAACTTATGTATTTTAAACAATTTTTCTAACTCAGCTCCTAATTAAGTTGTAGACATGAAATTTTGCATACTTATAGCTGAAAACCTCACATCAAACGACAAATAATAAAATTTTGAAAAAGTCTAATATTTAACCCTCTAAGTTCTAACTTATGTATTTTAAGCAATTTTTCTAACTCAGCCCCTAATTAAGTTGGAGACATGAAATTTTGCATACTTATAGCTGAACACTTCACATAAATGACAAATAATAAAATTTTGCAAAAGGTCTAATATTTAACCCTCTGGTCTCTAACTTATGTATTTTAAGCAATTTTTCTAACTCAGCCCCTAATTAAGTTGGAGACATGAAATTTTGCATACTTATAGCTGAACACATTACATCAAACGACAAATAATAAAGTTTTGAAAAAGTCTAATATTTAACCCTCTGGGCTCTAACTTATGTATTTTAAGCAATTTTTCTAACTCAGCCCCTAATTAATTTGGAGACATGAAATTTTGCATACTTATAGCTGAACCCCTCACATCAAACGACAAATAATAAAACTTTGAAAAAGTCTAATATTTAACCCTCTGGGCTCTAACTTATGTATTTTAAACAATTTTTCTAACTCAGCCCCTAATTAAGTTGGATACATTAAATTTTGCATACTTATAGCTGAACACCTCACATCAAACGACAAATAATAAAATTTTGAAAAAGTCTAATATTTAACTCTCTGGGCTCTAACTTATGTATTTTAAACAATTTTTCTAACACAGCTCCTAATTAAGTTGGAGACATGAAATTTTGCATGCTTATAGCTGAACACTTCACATCAAATGACAAATAATAAAATTTTGAAAAAGTCTAATATTTAACCCTCTGGGCTCTAACTTATGTATTTTAAACAATTTTTCTAACCCAGCCCCTAATTAGCTTGCAGACATGAAATATTGCATACTTATAGCTGAACTCCTCACATCAAACGACAAATAATAAGATTTTGAAAAAGTCTAATATTTAATCCTCTGGGCTCTAACTTATGTATTTTAAACAATTTTTCTAACTCAGCCCCTAATTAAGTTGCAGACATGAAATTTTGCATACTTATAGCTGAACACCTCACATCAAACGACAAATAATAAAATTTTGAAAAAGTCTAATATTTAACCCTCTGGGCTCAAACTTATGTATTTTAAACAATTTTTCTAACTCAGCCCCTAATTAAGTTGCAGACATGAAATTTTGCATACTTATACCCTCTGGGCTCTAACTTATGTATTTTAAACAATTTTTCTAACTCAGACCCTAATTAAGTTGGAGACATGAAATTTTGCATACTTATACCCTCTGGGCTCTAACTTATGTATTTTAAACAATTTTTCTAACTCAGACCCTAATTAAGTTGGAGACATGAAATTTTGCATACTTATAGCTGAACACTTCACATGAAATGACAAATAATAAAATTTTAAAAAGGTGTAATATTTAACCCTCTGGGCTCTAACTTATGTATTTTAAGCAATTTTTCTAACTCAGACCCTAATTAAGTTGGAGACATGAAATTTTGCATACTTATACCCTCTGGGCTCTAACTTATGTATTTTAAACAATTTTTCTAACCCAGCCCCTAATTAAGTTGGAGACATGAAATTTTGCATTCTAATAGCTGAACACTTCACATCAAATGACAAATAATAAAATTTTAAAAAGGTATAATATTTAACCCTCTGGGCTCTAACTTATGTATTTTAAGCAATTTTTCTAACTCAGCCCCTAATTAAGTTGGATACATGAAATTTTGCATACTTATAGCTGAACACCTCACATCAAACGACAAATAATAAAATTTTGAAAAAGTCTAATATTTAACCCTCTGGGCTCTAACTTATGTATTTTAAGCAATTTTTCTAACTCAGCCCCTAATTAATTTGGAGACATGAGATTTTGCATACTTATAGCTGAACCCCTCACATCAAACGACAAATAATAAAACTTTGAAAAAGTCTAATATTTAACCCTCTGGGCTCTAACTTATGTATTTTAAACAATTTTTCTAACTCAGCCCCTAATTAAGTTGGATACATTAAATTTTGCATACTTATAGCTGAACACCTCACATCAAACGACAAATAATAAAATTTTGAAAAAGTCTAATATTTAACCCTCTGGGCTCTAACTTATGTATTTTAAGCAATTTTTCTAACTCAGCCCCTAATTAAGTTGGATACATTAAATTTTGCATACTTATAGCTGAACACCTCACATCAAACGACAAATAATAAAATTTTGAAAAAGTCTAATATTTAACTCTCTGGGCTCTAACTTATGTATTTTAAACAATTTTTCTAACACAGCTCCTAATTAAGTTGGAGACATGAAATTTTGCATGCTTATAGCTGAACACTTCACATCAAATGACAAATAATAAAATTTTGAAAAAGTCTAATATTTAACCCTCTGGGCTCTAACTTATGTATTTTAAACAATTTTTCTAACCCAGCCCCTAATTAGCTTGCAGACATGAAATATTGCATACTTATAGCTGAACTCCTCACATCAAACGACAAATAATAAGATTTTGAAAAAGTCTAATATTTAATCCTCTGGGCTCTAACTTATGTATTTTAAACAATTTTTCTAACTCAGCCCCTAATTAAGTTGCAGACATGAAATTTTGCATACTTATAGCTGAACACCTCACATCAAACGACAAATAATAAAATTTTGAAAAAGTCTAATATTTAACCCTCTGGGCTCAAACTTATGTATTTTAAACAATTTTTCTAACTCAGCCCCTAATTAAGTTGCAGACATGAAATTTTGCATACTTATACCCTCTGGGCTCTAACTTATGTATTTTAAACAATTTTTCTAACTCAGACCCTAATTAAGTTGGAGACATGAAATTTTGCATACTTATAGCTGAACACCTCACATCAAACGACAAATAATGAAATTTTGAAAAAGTATAATATTTAACTCTCTGGGCTCTAACTTATGTATTTTAAACAATTTTTCTAACACAGCTCCTAATTAAGTTGGAGACATGAAATTTTGCATACTTATAGCTGAACACCTCACATCAAACGACAAATAATGAAATTTTGAAAAAGTCTAATATTTAACTCTCTGGGCTCTAACTTATGTATTTTAAACAATTTTTCTAACACAGCTCCTAATTAAGTTGGAGACATGAAATTTTGCATGCTTATAGCTGAACACTTCACATCAAATGACAAATAATAAAATTTTGAAAAAGGTATAATATTTAACCCTCTGGGCTCTAACTTATGTATTTTAAGCAATTTTTCTAACTCAGCCCCTAATTAAGTTGGATACATTAAATTGTGCATACTTATAGCTGAACACCTCACATCAAACGACAAATAATAAAATTTTGAAAAAGTCTAATATTTAACCCTCTGGGCTCTAACTTATGTATTTTAAACAATTTTTCTAACCCAGCCCCTATTTAAGTTGGAGACATGAAATTTTGCATACTTATAGCTGAACAACATAAAATGACAAAAAATAAAATTTTGAAAAATGTCTAATATTCAACCCTCTGGGTTTTAACTTATGTATTTTAAGCAATTTTTCTAACTCAGACCCTAATTAAGTTGGATACATTAAATTTTGCATACTTATAGCTGAACACCTCACATCAAACGACAAATAATAAAATTTTGAAAAAGTCTAATATTTAACCCTCTGGGCTCTAACTTATGTATTTTAAGCAATTTTTCTAACTCAGCCCCTAATTAAGTTGGATACATTAAATTTTGCATACTTATAGCTGAACACCTCACATCAAACGACAAATAATAAAATTTTGAAAAAGTCTAATATTTAACTCTCTGGGCTCTAACTTATGTATTTTAAACAATTTTTCTAACACAGCTCCTAATTAAGTTGGAGACATGAAATTTTGCATGCTTATAGCTGAACACTTCACATCAAATGACAAATAATAAAATTTTGAAAAAGTCTAATATTTAACCCTCTGGGCTCTAACTTATGTATTTTAAACAATTTTTCTAACCCAGCCCCTAATTAGCTTGCAGACATGAAATATTGCATACTTATAGCTGAACTCCTCACATCAAACGACAAATAATAAGATTTTGAAAAAGTCTAATATTTAATCCTCTGGGCTCTAACTTATGTATTTTAAACAATTTTTCTAACTCAGCCCCTAATTAAGTTGCAGACATGAAATTTTGCATACTTATAGCTGAACACTTCACATCAAATGACAAATAATAAAATTTTAAAAAGGTGTAATATTTAACCCTCTGGGCTCTAACTTATGTATTTTAAGCAATTTTTCTAACTCAGACCCTAATTAAGTTGGAGACATGAAATTTTGCATACTTATACCCTCTGGGCTCTAACTTATGTATTTTAAACAATTTTTCTAACACAGCTCCTAATTAAGTTGGAGACATGAAATTTTGCATACTTATAGCTGAACACCTCACATCAAACGACAAATAATGAAATTTTGAAAAAGTCTAATATTTAACTCTCTGGGCTCTAACTTATGTATTTTAAACAATTTTTCTAACACAGCTCCTAATTAAGTTGGAGACATGAAATTTTGCATGCTTATAGCTGAACACTTCACATCAAATGACAAATAATAAAATTTTGAAAAAGTCTAATATTTAACCCTCTGGGCTCTAACTTATGTATTTTAAACAATTTTTCTAACCCAGCCCCTAATTAAGTTGGAGACATGAAATTTTGCATTCTAATAGCTGAACACTTCACATCAAATGACAAATAATAAAATTTTAAAAAGGTATAATATTTAACCCTCTGGGCTCTAACTTATGTATTTTAAGCAATTTTTCTAACTCAGCCCCTAATTAAGTTGGATACATGAAATTTTGCATACTTATAGCTGAACACCTCACATCAAACGACAAATAATAAAATTTTGAAAAAGTCTAATATTTAACCCTCTGGGCTCTAACTTATGTATTTTAAACAATTTTTCTAACCCAGCCCCTATTTAAGTTGGAGACATGAAATTTTGCATACTTATAGCTGAACACCATAAAATGACAAAAAATAAAATTTTGAAAAATGTCTAATATTCAACCCTCTGGGTTTTAACTTATGTATTTTAAGCAATTTTTCTAACTCAGACCCTAATTAAGTTGGAGACATGAAATTTTGCATACTTATAGCTGAACACCTCACATCAAACGACAAATAGTGAAATTTTGAAAAAGTCTAATATTTAACTCTCTGGGCTTTAACTTATGTATTTTAAACAATTTTTCTAACTCAGCTCCTAATTAAGTTGGAGACATGAAATTTTGCATACTTATAGCTGAAAACCTCACATCAAACGACAAATAATAAAATTTTGAAAAAGTCTAATATTTAACCCTCTAAGTTCTAACTTATGTATTTTAAGCAATTTTTCTAACTCAGCCCCTAATTAAGTTGGAGACATGAAATTTTGCATACTTATAGCTGAACACTTCACATAAATGACAAATAATAAAATTTTGCAAAAGGTCTAATATTTAACCCTCTGGTCTCTAACTTATGTATTTTAAGCAATTTTTCTAACTCAGCCCCTAATTAAGTTGGAGACATGAAATTTTGCATACTTATAGCTGAACACATTACATCAAACGACAAATAATAAAGTTTTGAAAAAGTCTAATATTTAACCCTCTGGGCTCTAACTTATGTATTTTAAGCAATTTTTCTAACTCAGCCCCTAATTAATTTGGAGACATGAAATTTTGCATACTTATAGCTGAACCCCTCACATCAAACGACAAATAATAAAACTTTGAAAAAGTCTAATATTTAACCCTCTGGGCTCTAACTTATGTATTTTAAACAATTTTTCTAACTCAGCCCCTAATTAAGTTGGATACATTAAATTTTGCATACTTATAGCTGAACACCTCACATCAAACGACAAATAATAAAATTTTGAAAAAGTCTAATATTTAACCCTCTGGGCTCTAACTTATGTATTTTAAGCAATTTTTCTAACTCAGCCCCTAATTAAGTTGGATACATTAAATTTTGCATACTTATAGCTGAACACCTCACATCAAACGACAAATAATAAAATTTTGAAAAAGTCTAATATTTAACTCTCTGGGCTCTAACTTATGTATTTTAAACAATTTTTCTAACACAGCTCCTAATTAAGTTGGAGACATGAAATTTTGCATGCTTATAGCTGAACACTTCACATCAAATGACAAATAATAAAATTTTGAAAAAGTCTAATATTTAACCCTCTGGGCTCTAACTTATGTATTTTAAACAATTTTTCTAACCCAGCCCCTAATTAGCTTGCAGACATGAAATATTGCATACTTATAGCTGAACTCCTCACATCAAACGACAAATAATAAGATTTTGAAAAAGTCTAATATTTAATCCTCTGGGCTCTAACTTATGTATTTTAAACAATTTTTCTAACTCAGCCCCTAATTAAGTTGCAGACATGAAATTTTGCATACTTATAGCTGAACACTTCACATCAAATGACAAATAATAAAATTTTAAAAAGGTGTAATATTTAACCCTCTGGGCTCTAACTTATGTATTTTAAGCAATTTTTCTAACTCAGACCCTAATTAAGTTGGAGACATGAAATTTTGCATACTTATACCCTCTGGGCTCTAACTTATGTATTTTAAACAATTTTTCTAACACAGCTCCTAATTAAGTTGGAGACATGAAATTTTGCATACTTATAGCTGAACACCTCACATCAAACGACAAATAATGAAATTTTGAAAAAGTCTAATATTTAACTCTCTGGGCTCTAACTTATGTATTTTAAACAATTTTTCTAACACAGCTCCTAATTAAGTTGGAGACATGAAATTTTGCATGCTTATAGCTGAACACTTCACATCAAATGACAAATAATAAAATTTTGAAAAAGTCTAATATTTAACCCTCTGGGCTCTAACTTATGTATTTTAAACAATTTTTCTAACCCAGCCCCTAATTAAGTTGGAGACATGAAATTTTGCATTCTAATAGCTGAACACTTCACATCAAATGACAAATAATAAAATTTTAAAAAGGTATAATATTTAACCCTCTGGGCTCTAACTTATGTATTTTAAGCAATTTTTCTAACTCAGCCCCTAATTAAGTTGGATACATGAAATTTTGCATACTTATAGCTGAACACCTCACATCAAACGACAAATAATAAAATTTTGAAAAAGTCTAATATTTAACCCTCTGGGCTCTAACTTATGTATTTTAAACAATTTTTCTAACCCAGCCCCTATTTAAGTTGGAGACATGAAATTTTGCATACTTATAGCTGAACACCATAAAATGACAAAAAATAAAATTTTGAAAAATGTCTAATATTCAACCCTCTGGGTTTTAACTTATGTATTTTAAGCAATTTTTCTAACTCAGACCCTAATTAAGTTGGAGACATGAAATTTTGCATACTTATAGCTGAACACCTCACATCAAACGACAAATAGTGAAATTTTGAAAAAGTCTAATATTTAACTCTCTGGGCTTTAACTTATGTATTTTAAACAATTTTTCTAACTCAGCTCCTAATTAAGTTGGAGACATGAAATTTTGCATACTTATAGCTGAAAACCTCACATCAAACGACAAATAATAAAATTTTGAAAAAGTCTAATATTTAACCCTCTAAGTTCTAACTTATGTATTTTAAGCAATTTTTCTAACTCAGCCCCTAATTAAGTTGGAGACATGAAATTTTGCATACTTATAGCTGAACACTTCACATAAATGACAAATAATAAAATTTTGCAAAAGGTCTAATATTTAACCCTCTGGTCTCTAACTTATGTATTTTAAGCAATTTTTCTAACTCAGCCCCTAATTAAGTTGGAGACATGAAATTTTGCATACTTATAGCTGAACACATTACATCAAACGACAAATAATAAAGTTTTGAAAAAGTCTAATATTTAACCCTCTGGGCTCTAACTTATGTATTTTAAGCAATTTTTCTAACTCAGCCCCTAATTAATTTGGAGACATGAAATTTTGCATACTTATAGCTGAACCCCTCACATCAAACGACAAATAATAAAACTTTGAAAAAGTCTAATATTTAACCCTCTGGGCTCTAACTTATGTATTTTAAACAATTTTTCTAACTCAGCCCCTAATTAAGTTGGATACATTAAATTTTGCATACTTATAGCTGAACACCTCACATCAAACGACAAATAATAAAATTTTGAAAAAGTCTAATATTTAACCCTCTGGGCTCTAACTTATGTATTTTAAGCAATTTTTCTAACTCAGCCCCTAATTAAGTTGGATACATTAAATTTTGCATACTTATAGCTGAACACCTCACATCAAACGACAAATAATAAAATTTTGAAAAAGTCTAATATTTAACTCTCTGGGCTCTAACTTATGTATTTTAAACAATTTTTCTAACACAGCTCCTAATTAAGTTGGAGACATGAAATTTTGCATGCTTATAGCTGAACACTTCACATCAAATGACAAATAATAAAATTTTGAAAAAGTCTAATATTTAACCCTCTGGGCTCTAACTTATGTATTTTAAACAATTTTTCTAACCCAGCCCCTAATTAGCTTGCAGACATGAAATATTGCATACTTATAGCTGAACTCCTTACATAGAACGACAAATAATAAGATTTTGAAAAAGTCTAATATTTAATCCTCTGGGCTCTAACTTATGTATTTTAAACAATTTTTCTAACTCAGCCCCTAATTAAGTTGCAGACATGAAATTTTGCATACTTATAGCTGAACACCTCACATCAAACGACAAATAATAAAATTTTGAAAAAGTCTAATATTTAACCCTCTGGGCTCAAACTTATGTATTTTAAACAATTTTTCTAACTCAGCCCCTAATTAAGTTGCAGACATGAAATTTTGCATACTTATACCCTCTGGGCTCTAACTTATGTATTTTAAACAATTTTTCTAACTCAGACCCTAATTAAGTTGGAGACATGAAATTTTGCATACTTATACCCTCTGGGCTCTAACTTATGTATTTTAAACAATTTTTCTAACTCAGACCCTAATTAAGTTGGAGACATGAAATTTTGCATACTTATAGCTGAACACTTCACATCAAATGACAAATAATAAAATTTTAAAAAGGTATAATATTTAACCCTCTGGGCTCTAACTTATGTATTTTAAGCAATTTTTCTAACTCAGACCCTAATTAAGTTGGAGACATGAAATTTTGCATACTTATACCCTCTGGGCTCTAACTTATGTATTTTAAACAATTTTTCTAACCCAGCCCCTAATTAAGTTGGAGACATGAAATTTTGCATTCTAATAGCTGAACACTTCACATCAAATGACAAATAATAAAATTTTAAAAAGGTATAATATTTAACCCTCTGGGCTCTAACTTATGTATTTTAAGCAATTTTTCTAACTCAGACCCTAATTAAGTTGGAGACATGAAATTTTGCATACTTATAGCTGAACACCATAAAATGACAAAAAATAAAATTTTGAAAAATGTCTAATATTCAACCCTCTGGGTTTTAACTTATGTATTTTAAGCAATTTTTCTAACTCAGACCCTAATTAAGTTGGAGACATGAAATTTTGCATACTTATAGCTGAACACCTCACATCAAACGACAAATAGTGAAATTTTGAAAAAGTCTAATATTTAACTCTCTGGGCTTTAACTTATGTATTTTAAACAATTTTTCTAACTCAGCTCCTAATTAAGTTGGAGACATGAAATTTTGCATACTTATAGCTGAAAACCTCACATCAAACGACAAATAATAAAATTTTGAAAAAGTCTAATATTTAACCCTCTAAGTTCTAACTTATGTATTTTAAGCAATTTTTCTAACTCAGCCCCTAATTAAGTTGGAGACATGAAATTTTGCATACTTATAGCTGAACACTTCACATAAATGACAAATAATAAAATTTTGCAAAAGGTCTAATATTTAACCCTCTGGTCTCTAACTTATGTATTTTAAGCAATTTTTCTAACTCAGCCCCTAATTAAGTTGGAGACATGAAATTTTGCATACTTATAGCTGAACACATTACATCAAACGACAAATAATAAAGTTTTGAAAAAGTCTAATATTTAACCCTCTGGGCTCTAACTTATGTATTTTAAGCAATTTTTCTAACTCAGCCCCTAATTAATTTGGAGACATGAAATTTTGCATACTTATAGCTGAACCCCTCACATCAAACGACAAATAATAAAACTTTGAAAAAGTCTAATATTTAACCCTCTGGGCTCTAACTTATGTATTTTAAACAATTTTTCTAACTCAGCCCCTAATTAAGTTGGATACATTAAATTTTGCATACTTATAGCTGAACACCTCACATCAAACGACAAATAATAAAATTTTGAAAAAGTCTAATATTTAACCCTCTGGGCTCTAACTTATGTATTTTAAGCAATTTTTCTAACTCAGCCCCTAATTAAGTTGGATACATTAAATTTTGCATACTTATAGCTGAACACCTCACATCAAACGACAAATAATAAAATTTTGAAAAAGTCTAATATTTAACTCTCTGGGCTCTAACTTATGTATTTTAAACAATTTTTCTAACACAGCTCCTAATTAAGTTGGAGACATGAAATTTTGCATGCTTATAGCTGAACACTTCACATCAAATGACAAATAATAAAATTTTGAAAAAGTCTAATATTTAACCCTCTGGGCTCTAACTTATGTATTTTAAACAATTTTTCTAACCCAGCCCCTAATTAGCTTGCAGACATGAAATATTGCATACTTATAGCTGAACTCCTCACATCAAACGACAAATAATAAGATTTTGAAAAAGTCTAATATTTAATCCTCTGGGCTCTAACTTATGTATTTTAAACAATTTTTCTAACTCAGCCCCTAATTAAGTTGCAGACATGAAATTTTGCATACTTATAGCTGAACACCTCACATCAAACGACAAATAATAAAATTTTGAAAAAGTCTAATATTTAACCCTCTGGGCTCAAACTTATGTATTTTAAACAATTTTTCTAACTCAGCCCCTAATTAAGTTGCAGACATGAAATTTTGCATACTTATACCCTCTGGGCTCTAACTTATGTATTTTAAACAATTTTTCTAACTCAGACCCTAATTAAGTTGGAGACATGAAATTTTGCATACTTATAGCTGAACACCTCACATCAAACGACAAATAATGAAATTTTGAAAAAGTATAATATTTAACTCTCTGGGCTCTAACTTATGTATTTTAAACAATTTTTCTAACACAGCTCCTAATTAAGTTGGAGACATGAAATTTTGCATACTTATAGCTGAACACCTCACATCAAACGACAAATAATGAAATTTTGAAAAAGTCTAATATTTAACTCTCTGGGCTCTAACTTATGTATTTTAAACAATTTTTCTAACACAGCTCCTAATTAAGTTGGAGACATGAAATTTTGCATGCTTATAGCTGAACACTTCACATCAAATGACAAATAATAAAATTTTGAAAAAGTCTAATATTTAACCCTCTGGGCTCTAACTTATGTATTTTAAACAATTTTTCTAACCCAGCCCCTAATTAAGTTGGAGACATGAAATTTTGCATTCTAATAGCTGAACACTTCACATCAAATGACAAATAATAAAATTTTGAAAAAGGTATAATATTTAACCCTCTGGGCTCTAACTTATGTATTTTAAACAATTTTTCTAACACAGCTCCTAATTAAGTTGGAGACATGAAATTTTGCATGCTTATAGCTGAACACCTCACATCAAACGACAAATAATAAAATTTTGAAAAAGTCTAATATTTAACTCTCTGGGCTCTAACTTATGTATTTTAAACAATTTTTCTAACTGAGACCCTAATTAACCCATTAAGGACTAGCGTTACCATATGGTCACAGCATAGCTGTCAACCCTTTTGCTGTTTGAATACCAGTAATGAAGAACAAAAATTTTCATTTAATTCAGAAATGTCTTTAATGTCAGAAACTCTGCTATAAAATAAGAGAAAAATTTCTTCTCTGGAAAAGTGGTGCGAAATGTAATTTTTGTATTTAAAAAACAAAAAATAATTCCGTCTTTAATGGGTTAAGTTGGAGACATGAAATTTTGCATACTTATATCTGAACACCTCACATCAAATGACAAATAATGAAATTTTGAAAATGTCTAATATTTAACTCTCTGGGCTCTAACTTATGTATTTTAAACAATTTTTCTAACACAGCTCCTGATTAAGTTGGAGACATGAAATTTTGCATGCTTATAGCTGAACACTTCACATCAAATGACAAATAATAAAATTTTGAAAAAGTCTAATATTTAACCCTCTGGGCTCTAACTTATGTATTTTAAACTATTTTTCTAACCCAGCCCCTAATTAAGTTGGAGACATGAAATTTTGCATTCTTATAGCTGAACACTTCACATCAAATGACAAATAATAAAATTTTGAAAAAGGTATAATATTTAACCCTCTGGGCTCTAACTTATGTATTTTAAGCAATTTTTTTAACTCAGCCCCTAATTAAGTTGGATACATGAAATTTTGCATACTTATAGCTGAACACCTCACATCAAACGACAAATAATAAAATTTTGAAAAAGTCTAATATTTAACCCTCTGGGCTCTAACTTATGTATTTTAAACAATTTTTCTAACCCAGCCCCTATTTAAGTTGGAGACATGAAATTTTGCATGCTTATAGCTGAACACTTCACATCAAATGACAAATAATAAAATTTTGAAAAAGTCTAATATTTAACCCTCTGGGCTCTAACTTATGTATTTTAAACAATTTTTCTAACCCAGCCCCTATTTAAGTTGGAGACATGAAATTTTGCATGCTTATAGCTGAACACTTCACATCAAATGACAAATAATAAAATTTTGAAAAAGTCTAATATTTAACCCTCTGGGCTCTAACTTATGTATTTTAAGCAATTTTTCTAACTCAGCCTCTAATTAAGTTGCAGACATGAAATTTTGCATACTTATACCCTCTGGGCTCTAACTTATGTATTTTAAACAATTTTTCTAACTCAGACCCTAATTAAGTTGGAGACATGAAATTTTGCATACTTATAGCTGAACACCTCACATCAAACGACAAATAGTGAAATTTTGAAAAAGTCTAATATTTAACTCTCTGGGCTTTAACTTATGTATTTTAAACAATTTTTCTAACTCAGCTCCTAATTAAGTTGGAGACATGAAATTTTGCATACTTATAGCTGAAAACCTCACATCAAACGACAAATAATAAAATTTTGAAAAAGTCTAATATTTAACCCTCTAAGTTCTAACTTATGTATTTTAAGCAATTTTTCTAACTCAGCCCCTAATTAAGTTGGAGACATGAAATTTTGCATACTTATAGCTGAACACTTCACATCAAATGACAAATAATAAAATTTTGCAAAAGGTCTAATATTTAACCCTCTGGTCTCTAACTTATGTATTTTAAGCAATTTTTCTAACTCAGCCCCTAATTAAGTTGGAGACATGAAATTTTGCATACTTATAGCTGAACACATCACAGCAAACGAGAAATAATACAATTTTAAAAAAGTCTAATATTTAACCCTCTGGGCTCTAACTTATGTATTTTAAACAATTTTTCTAACCCAGCCCCTAATTAAGTTGGAGACATGAAATTTTGCATTCTAATAGCTGAACACTTCACATCAAATGACAAATAATAAAATTTTGAAAAAGGTATAATATTTAACCCTCTGGGCTCTAACTTATGTATTTTAAACAATTTTTCTAACACAGCTCCTAATTAAGTTGGAGACATGAAATTTTGCATGCTTATAGCTGAACACCTCACATCAAACGACAAATAATAAAATTTTGAAAAAGTCTAATATTTAACTCTCTGGGCTCTAACTTATGTATTTTAAACAATTTTTCTAACTGAGACCCTAATTAAGTTGGAGACATGAAATTTTGCATACTTATATCTGAACACCTCACATCAAATGACAAATAATGAAATTTTGAAAATGTCTAATATTTAACTCTCTGCGCTCTAACTTATGTATTTTAAACAATTTTTCTAACACAGCTCCTGATTAAGTTGGAGACATGAAATTTTGCATGCTTATAGCTGAACACTTCACATCAAATGACAAATAATAAAATTTTGAAAAAGTCTAATATTTAACCCTCTGGGCTCTAACTTATGTATTTTAAACTATTTTTCTAACCCAGCCCCTAATTAAGTTGGAGACATGAAATTTTGCATTCTTATAGCTGAACACTTCACATCAAATGACAAATAATAAAATTTTGAAAAAGGTATAATATTTAACCCTCTGGGCTCTAACTTATGTATTTTAAGCAATTTTTTTAACTCAGCCCCTAATTAAGTTGGATACATGAAATTTTGCATACTTATAGCTGAACACCTCACATCAAACGACAAATAATAAAATTTTGAAAAAGTCTAATATTTAACCCTCTGGGCTCTAACTTATGTATTTTAAACAATTTTTCTAACCCAGCCCCTATTTAAGTTGGAGACATGAAATTTTGCATGCTTATAGCTGAACACTTCACATCAAATGACAAATAATAAAATTTTGAAAAAGTCTAATATTTAACCCTCTGGGCTCTAACTTATGTATTTTAAACAATTTTTCTAACCCAGCCCCTATTTAAGTTGGAGACATGAAATTTTGCATGCTTATAGCTGAACACTTCACATCAAATGACAAATAATAAAATTTTGAAAAAGTCTAATATTTAACCCTCTGGGCTCTAACTTATGTATTTTAAGCAATTTTTCTAACTCAGCCTCTAATTAAGTTGCAGACATGAAATTTTGCATACTTATACCCTCTGGGCTCTAACTTATGTATTTTAAACAATTTTTCTAACTCAGACCCTAATTAAGTTGGAGACATGAAATTTTGCATACTTATAGCTGAACACCTCACATCAAACGACAAATAGTGAAATTTTGAAAAAGTCTAATATTTAACTCTCTGGGCTTTAACTTATGTATTTTAAACAATTTTTCTAACTCAGCTCCTAATTAAGTTGGAGACATGAAATTTTGCATACTTATAGCTGAAAACCTCACATCAAACGACAAATAATAAAATTTTGAAAAAGTCTAATATTTAACCCTCTAAGTTCTAACTTATGTATTTTAAGCAATTTTTCTAACTCAGCCCCTAATTAAGTTGGAGACATGAAATTTTGCATACTTATAGCTGAACACTTCACATCAAATGACAAATAATAAAATTTTGCAAAAGGTCTAATATTTAACCCTCTGGTCTCTAACTTATGTATTTTAAGCAATTTTTCTAACTCAGCCCCTAATTAAGTTGGAGACATGAAATTTTGCATACTTATAGCTGAACACATCACAGCAAACGAGAAATAATACAATTTTAAAAAAGTCTAATATTTAACCCTCTGGGCTCTAACTTATGTATTTTAAGCAATTTTTCTAAACTCAGCCCCTAATTAAGTTGGAGACATGAAATTTTGCATACTTATAGCTGAACACCTCACATCAAACGACAAATATTAAAATTTTGAAAAAGTCTAATATTTAAGCCTTTGGGCTCTAACTTATGTATTTTAAGCAATTTTTCTGACTCAGCCCCTAATTAAGTTGGAGACATGAAATTTTGCATGCTTATAGCTGAACACTTCACATCAAATGACAAATAATAAAATTTTCAAAAAGGTCTAATATTTAACCTTCTGGGTTCTAACATATGTATTTTAAGCAATTTTTTCTAACTCCGCCCCTAATTAAGTTGGAGACATGAAATTTTGCATACTTATAGCTGAACACATTACATCAAACGACAAATAATAAAGTTTTGAAAAAGTCTAATATTTAACCCTCTGGGCTCTAACTTATGTATTTTAAGCAATTTTTCTAACTCAGCCCCTAATTAATTTGGAGACATGAAATTTTGCATACTTATAGCTGAACCCCTCACATCAAACGACAAATAATAAAACTTTGAAAAAGTCTAATATTTAACCCTCTGGGCTCTAACTTATGTATTTTAAACAATTTTTCTAACTCAGCCCCTAATTAAGTTGGATACATTAAATTTTGCATACTTATAGCTGAACACCTCACATCAAACGACAAATAATAAAATTTTGAAAAAGTCTAATATTTAACCCTCTGGGCTCTAACTTATGTATTTTAAGCAATTTTTCTAACTCAGCCCCTAATTAAGTTGGATACATTAAATTTTGCATACTTATAGCTGAACACCTCACATCAAACGACAAATAATAAAATTTTGAAAAAGTCTAATATTTAACTCTCTGGGCTCTAACTTATGTATTTTAAACAATTTTTCTAACACAGCTCCTAATTAAGTTGGAGACATGAAATTTTGCATGCTTATAGCTGAACACTTCACATCAAATGACAAATAATAAAATTTTGAAAAAGTCTAATATTTAACCCTCTGGGCTCTAACTTATGTATTTTAAACAATTTTTCTAACCCAGCCCCTAATTAATTTGCAGACATGAAATAGTGCATACTTATAGCTGAACTCCTCACATCAAACGACAAATAATAAGATTTTGAAAAAGTCTAATATTTAATCCTCTGGGCTCTAACTTATGTATTTTAAACAATTTTTCTAACTCAGCCCCTAATTAAGTTGCAGACATGAAATTTTGCATACTTATAGCTGAACACCTCACATCAAACGACAAATAATAAAATTTTGAAAAAGTCTAATATTTAACCCTCTGGGCTCAAACTTATGTATTTTAAACAATTTTTCTAACTCAGCCCCTAATTAAGTTGCAGACATGAAATTTTGCATACTTATACCCTCTGGGCTCTAACTTATGTATTTTAAACAATTTTTCTAACTCAGACCCTAATTAAGTTGGAGACATGAAATTTTGCATACTTATAGCTGAACACCTCACATCAAACGACAAATAGTGAAATTTTGAAAAAGTATAATATTTAACTCTCTGGGCTCTAACTTATGTATTTTAAACAATTTTTCTAACACAGCTCCTAATTAAGTTGGAGACATGAAATTTTGCATACTTATAGCTGAACACCTCACATCAAACGACAAATAATGAAATTTTGAAAAAGTCTAATATTTAACTCTCTGGGCTCTAACTTATGTATTTTAAACAATTTTTCTAACACAGCTCCTAATTAAGTTGGAGACATGAAATTTTGCATGCTTATAGCTGAACACTTCACATCAAATGACAAATAATAAAATTTTGAAAAAGTCTAATATTTAACCCTCTGGGCTCTAACTTATGTATTTTAAACAATTTTTCTAACCCAGCCCCTAATTAAGTTGGAGACATGAAATTTTGCATTCTAATAGCTGAACACTTCACATCAAATGACAAATAATAAAATTTTGAAAAAGGTATAATATTTAACCCTCTGGGCTCTAACTTATGTATTTTAAGCAATTTTTCTAACTCAGCCCCTAATTAAGTTGGATACATGAAATTTTGCATACTTATAGCTGAACACCTCACATCAAACGACAAATAATAAAATTTTGAAAAAGTCTAATATTTAACCCTCTGGGCTCTAACTTATGTATTTTAAACAATTTTTCTAACCCAGCCCCTATTTAAGTTGGAGACATGAAATTTTGCATACTTATAGCTGAACACCATAAAATGACAAAAAATAAAATTTTGAAAAATGTCTAATATTCAACCCTCTGGGTTTTAACTTATGTATTTTAAGCAATTTTTCTAACTCAGACCCTAATTAAGTTGGAGACATGAAATTTTGCATACTTATAGCTGAACACCTCACATCAAACGACAAATAGTGAAATTTTGAAAAAGTCTAATATTTAACTCTCTGGGCTTTAACTTATGTATTTTAAACAATTTTTCTAACTCAGCTCCTAATTAAGTTGTAGACATGAAATTTTGCATACTTATAGCTGAAAACCTCACATCAAACGACAAATAATAAAATTTTGAAAAAGTCTAATATTTAACCCTCTAAGTTCTAACTTATGTATTTTAAGCAATTTTTCTAACTCATCCCCTAATTAAGTTGGAGACATGAAATTTTGCATACTTATAGCTGAACACTTCACATAAATGACAAATAATAAAATTTTGCAAAAGGTCTAATATTTAACCCTCTGGTCTCTAACTTATGTATTTTAAGCAATTTTTCTAACTCAGCCCCTAATTAAGTTGGAGACATGAAATTTTGCATACTTATAGCTGAACACATTACATCAAACGACAAATAATAAAGTTTTGAAAAAGTCTAATATTTAACCCTCTGGGCTCTAACTTATGTATTTTAAGCAATTTTTCTAACTCAGCCCCTAATTAATTTGGAGACATGAAATTTTGCATACTTATAGCTGAACCCCTCACATCAAACGACAAATAATAAAACTTTGAAAAAGTCTAATATTTAACCCTCTGGGCTCTAACTTATGTATTTTAAACAATTTTTCTAACTCAGCCCCTAATTAAGTTGGATACATTAAATTTTGCATACTTATAGCTGAACACCTCACATCAAACGACAAATAATAAAATTTTGAAAAAGTCTAATATTTAACCCTCTGGGCTCTAACTTATGTATTTTAAGCAATTTTTCTAACTCAGCCCCTAATTAAGTTGGATACATTAAATTTTGCATACTTATAGCTGAACACCTCACATCAAACGACAAATAATAAAATTTTGAAAAAGTCTAATATTTAACTCTCTGGGCTCTAACTTATGTATTTTAAACAATTTTTCTAACACAGCTCCTAATTAAGTTGGAGACATGAAATTTTGCATGCTTATAGCTGAACACTTCACATCAAATGACAAATAATAAAATTTTGAAAAAGTCTAATATTTAACCCTCTGGGCTCTAACTTATGTATTTTAAACAATTTTTCTAACCCAGCCCCTAATTAGCTTGCAGACATGAAATATTGCATACTTATAGCTGAACTCCTCACATCAAACGACAAATAATAAGATTTTGAAAAAGTCTAATATTTAATCCTCTGGGCTCTAACTTATGTATTTTAAACAATTTTTCTAACTCAGCCCCTAATTAAGTTGCAGACATGAAATTTTGCATACTTATAGCTGAACACCTCACATCAAACGACAAATAATAAAATTTTGAAAAAGTCTAATATTTAACCCTCTGGGCTCAAACTTATGTATTTTAAACAATTTTTCTAACTCAGCCCCTAATTAAGTTGCAGACATGAAATTTTGCATACTTATACCCTCTGGGCTCTAACTTATGTATTTTAAACAATTTTTTTAACTCAGACCCTAATTAAGTTGGAGACATGAAATTTTGCATACTTATACCCTCTGGGCTCTAACTTATGTATTTTAAACAATTTTTCTAACTCAGACCCTAATTAAGTTGGAGACATGAAATTTTGCATACTTATAGCTGAACACTTCACATCAAATGACAAATAATAAAATTTTAAAAAGGTATAATATTTAACCCTCTGGGCTCTAACTTATGTATTTTAAGCAATTTTTCTAACTCAGACCCTAATTAAGTTGGAGACATGAAATTTTGCATACTTATACCCTCTGGGCTCTAACTTATGTATTTTAAACAATTTTTCTAACCCAGCCCCTAATTAAGTTGGAGACATGAAATTTTGCATTCTAATAGCTGAACACTTCACATCAAATGACAAATAATAAAATTTTAAAAAGGTATAATATTTAACCCTCTGGGCTCTAACTTATGTATTTTAAGCAATTTTTCTAACTCAGCCCCTAATTAAGTTGGATACATGAAATTTTGCATACTTATAGCTGAACACCTCACATCAAACGACAAATAATAAAATTTTGAAAAAGTCTAATATTTAACCCTCTGGGCTCTAACTTATGTATTTTAAGCAATTTTTCTAACTCAGCCCCTAATTAATTTGGAGACATGAAATTTTGCATACTTATAGCTGAACCCCTCACATCAAACGACAAATAATAAAACTTTGAAAAAGTCTAATATTTAACCCTCTGGGCTCTAACTTATGTATTTTAAACAATTTTTCTAACTCAGCCCCTAATTAAGTTGGATACATTAAATTTTGCATACTTATAGCTGAACACCTCACATCAAACGACAAATAATAAAATTTTGAAAAAGTCTAATATTTAACTCTCTGGGCTCTAACTTATGTATTTTAAACAATTTTTCTAACACAGCTCCTAATTAAGTTGGAGACATGAAATTTTGCATGCTTATAGCTGAACACTTCACATCAAATGACAAATAATAAAATTTTGAAAAAGTCTAATATTTAACCCTCTGGGCTCTAACTTATGTATTTTAAACAATTTTTCTAACCCAGCCCCTAATTAGCTTGCAGACATGAAATATTGCATACTTATAGCTGAACTCCTCACATCAAACGACAAATAATAAGATTTTGAAAAAGTCTAATATTTAATCCTCTGGGCTCTAACTTATGTATTTTAAACAATTTTTCTAACTCAGCCCCTAATTAAGTTGCAGACATGAAATTTTGCATACTTATAGCTGAACACCTCACATCAAACGACAAATAATAAAATTTTGAAAAAGTCTAATATTTAACCCTCTGGGCTCAAACTTATGTATTTTAAACAATTTTTCTAACTCAGCCCCTAATTAAGTTGCAGACATGAAATTTTGCATACTTATACCCTCTGGGCTCTAACTTATGTATTTTAAACAATTTTTCTAACTCAGACCCTAATTAAGTTGGAGACATGAAATTTTGCATACTTATAGCTGAACACCTCACATCAAACGACAAATAATGAAATTTTGAAAAAGTATAATATTTAACTCTCTGGGCTCTAACTTATGTATTTTAAACAATTTTTCTAACACAGCTCCCAATTAAGTTGGAGACATGAAATTTTGCATACTTATAGCTGAACACCTCACATCAAACGACAAATAATGAAATTTTGAAAAAGTCTAATATTTAACTCTCTGGGCTCTAACTTATGTATTTTAAACAATTTTTCTAACACAGCTCCTAATTAAGTTGGAGACATGAAATTTTGCATGCTTATAGCTGAACACTTCACATCAAATGACAAATAATAAAATTTTGAAAAAGGTATAATATTTAACCCTCTGGGCTCTAACTTATGTATTTTAAGCAATTTTTCTAACTCAGCCCCTAATTAAGTTGGATACATGAAATTGTGCATACTTATAGCTGAACACCTCACATCAAACGACAAATAATAAAATTTTGAAAAAGTCTAATATTTAACCCTCTGGGCTCTAACTTATGTATTTTAAACAATTTTTCTAACCCAGCCCCTATTTAAGTTGGAGACATGAAATTTTGCATACTTATAGCTGAACAACATAAAATGACAAAAAATAAAATTTTGAAAAATGTCTAATATTCAACCCTCTGGGTTTTAACTTATGTATTTTAAGCAATTTTTCTAACTCAGACCCTAATTAAGTTGGATACATTAAATTTTGCATACTTATAGCTGAACACCTCACATCAAACGACAAATAATAAAATTTTGAAAAAGTCTAATATTTAACTCTCTGGGCTCTAACTTATGTATTTTAAACAATTTTTCTAACACAGCTCCTAATTAAGTTGGAGACATGAAATTTTGCATGCTTATAGCTGAACACTTCACATCAAATGACAAATAATAAAATTTTGAAAAAGTCTAATATTTAACCCTCTGGGCTCTAACTTATGTATTTTAAACAATTTTTCTAACCCTGCCCCTAATTAATTTGCAGACATGAAATAGTGCATACTTATAGCTGAACTCCTCACATCAAACGACAAATAATAAGATTTTGAAAAAGTCTAATATTTAATCCTCTGGGCTCTAACTTATGTACTTTAAACAATTTTTCTAACTCAGCCCCTAATTAAGTTGCAGACATGAAATTTTGCATATTTATAGCTGAACACCTCACATCAAACGACAAATAATAAAATTTTGAAAAAGTCTAATATTTAACCCTCTGGGCTCAAACTTATGTATTTTAAACAATTTTTCTAACTCAGCCCCTAATTAAGTTGCAGACATGAAATTTTGCATACTTATACCCTCTGGGCTCTAACTTATGTATTTTAAACAATTTTTCTAACTCAGACCCTAATTAAGTTGGAGACATGAAATTTTGCATACTTATAGCTGAACACCTCACATCAAACGACAAATAGTGAAATTTTGAAAAAGTATAATATTTAACTCTCTGGGCTCTAACTTATGTATTTTAAACAATTTTTCTAACACAGCTCCTAATTAAGTTGGAGACATGAAATTTTGCATACTTATAGCTGAACACCTCACATCAAACGACAAATAATGAAATTTTGAAAAAGTCTAATATTTAACTCTCTGGGCTCTAACTTATGTATTTTAAACAATTTTTCTAACACAGCTCCTAATTAAGTTGGAGACATGAAATTTTGCATGCTTATAGCTGAACACTTCACATCAAATGACAAATAATAAAATTTTGAAAAAGTCTAATATTTAACCCTCTGGGCTCTAACTTATGTATTTTAAACAATTTTTCTAACCCAGCCCCTAATTAAGTTAGAGACATGAAATTTTGCATTCTAATAGCTGAACACTTCACATCAAATGACAAATAATAAAATTTTAAAAAGGTATAATATTTAACCCTCTGGGCTCTAACTTATGTATTTTAAGCAATTTTTCTAACTCAGCCCCTAATTAAGTTGGATACATGAAATTTTGCATACTTATAGCTGAACACCTCACATCAAACGACAAATAATAAAATTTTGAAAAAGTCTAATATTTAACCCTCTGGGCTCTAACTTATGTATTTTAAACAATTTTTCTAACCCAGCCCCTATTTAAGTTGGAGACATGAAATTTTGCATACTTATAGCTGAACACCATAAAATGACAAAAAATAAAATTTTGAAAAATGTCTAATATTCAACCCTCTGGGTTTTAACTTATGTATTTTAAGCAATTTTTCTAACTCAGACCCTAATTAAGTTGGAGACATGAAATTTTGCATACTTATAGCTGAACACCTCACATCAAACGACAAATAGTGAAATTTTGAAAAAGTCTAATATTTAACTCTCTGGGCTTTAACTTATGTATTTTAAACAATTTTTCTAACTCAGCTCCTAATTAAGTTGGAGACATGAAATTTTGCATACTTATAGCTGAAAACCTCACATCAAACGACAAATAATAAAATTTTGAAAAAGTCTAATATTTAACCCTCTAAGTTCTAACTTATGTATTTTAAGCAATTTTTCTAACTCAGCCCCTAATTAAGTTGGAGACATGAAATTTTGCATACTTATAGCTGAACACTTCACATAAATGACAAATAATAAAATTTTGCAAAAGGTCTAATATTTAACCCTCTGGTCTCTAACTTATGTATTTTAAGCAATTTTTCTAACTCAGCCCCTAATTAAGTTGGAGACATGAAATTTTGCATACTTATAGCTGAACACATTACATCAAACGACAAATAATAAAGTTTTGAAAAAGTCTAATATTTAACCCTCTGGGCTCTAACTTATGTATTTTAAGCAATTTTTCTAACTCAGCCCCTAATTAATTTGGAGACATGAAATTTTGCATACTTATAGCTGAACCCCTCACATCAAACGACAAATAATAAAACTTTGAAAAAGTCTAATATTTAACCCTCTGGGCTCTAACTTATGTATTTTAAACAATTTTTCTAACTCAGCCCCTAATTAAGTTGGATACATTAAATTTTGCATACTTATAGCTGAACACCTCACATCAAACGACAAATAATAAAATTTTGAAAAAGTCTAATATTTAACCCTCTGGGCTCTAACTTATGTATTTTAAGCAATTTTTCTAACTCAGCCCCTAATTAAGTTGGATACATTAAATTTTGCATACTTATAGCTGAACACCTCACATCAAACGACAAATAATAAAATTTTGAAAAAGTCTAATATTTAACTCTCTGGGCTCTAACTTATGTATTTTAAACAATTTTTCTAACACAGCTCCTAATTAAGTTGGAGACATGAAATTTTGCATGCTTATAGCTGAACACTTCACATCAAATGACAAATAATAAAATTTTGAAAAAGTCTAATATTTAACCCTCTGGGCTCTAACTTATGTATTTTAAACAATTTTTCTAACCCAGCCCCTAATTAGCTTGCAGACATGAAATATTGCATACTTATAGCTGAACTCCTTACATCAAACGACAAATAATAAGATTTTGAAAAAGTCTAATATTTAATCCTCTGGGCTCTAACTTATGTATTTTAAACAATTTTTCTAACTCAGCCCCTAATTAAGTTGCAGACATGAAATTTTGCATACTTATAGCTGAACACCTCACATCAAACGACAAATAATAAAATTTTGAAAAAGTCTAATATTTAACCCTCTGGGCTCAAACTTATGTATTTTAAACAATTTTTCTAACTCAGCCCCTAATTAAGTTGCAGACATGAAATTTTGCATACTTATACCCTCTGGGCTCTAACTTATGTATTTTAAACAATTTTTCTAACTCAGACCCTAATTAAGTTGGAGACATGAAATTTTGCATACTTATACCCTCTGGGCTCTAACTTATGTATTTTAAACAATTTTTCTAACTCAGACCCTAATTAAGTTGGAGACATGAAATTTTGCATACTTATAGCTGAACACTTCACATCAAATGACAAATAATAAAATTTTAAAAAGGTATAATATTTAACCCTCTGGGCTCTAACTTATGTATTTTAAGCAATTTTTCTAACTCAGACCCTAATTAAGTTGGAGACATGAAATTTTGCATACTTATACCCTCTGGGCTCTAACTTATGTATTTTAAACAATTTTTCTAACCCAGCCCCTAATTAAGTTGGAGACATGAAATTTTGCATTCTAATAGCTGAACACTTCACATCAAATGACAAATAATAAAATTTTAAAAAGGTATAATATTTAACCCTCTGGGCTCTAACTTATGTATTTTAAGCAATTTTTCTAACTCAGACCCTAATTAAGTTGGAGACATGAAATTTTGCATACTTATAGCTGAACACCATAAAATGACAAAAAATAAAATTTTGAAAAATGTCTAATATTCAACCCTCTGGGTTTTAACTTATGTATTTTAAGCAATTTTTCTAACTCAGACCCTAATTAAGTTGGAGACATGAAATTTTGCATACTTATAGCTGAACACCTCACATCAAACGACAAATAGTGAAATTTTGAAAAAGTCTAATATTTAACTCTCTGGGCTTTAACTTATGTATTTTAAACAATTTTTCTAACTCAGCTCCTAATTAAGTTGGAGACATGAAATTTTGCATACTTATAGCTGAAAACCTCACATCAAACGACAAATAATAAAATTTTGAAAAAGTCTAATATTTAACCCTCTAAGTTCTAACTTATGTATTTTAAGCAATTTTTCTAACTCAGCCCCTAATTAAGTTGGAGACATGAAATTTTGCATACTTATAGCTGAACACTTCACATAAATGACAAATAATAAAATTTTGCAAAAGGTCTAATATTTAACCCTCTGGTCTCTAACTTATGTATTTTAAGCAATTTTTCTAACTCAGCCCCTAATTAAGTTGGAGACATGAAATTTTGCATACTTATAGCTGAACACATTACATCAAACGACAAATAATAAAGTTTTGAAAAAGTCTAATATTTAACCCTCTGGGCTCTAACTTATGTATTTTAAGCAATTTTTCTAACTCAGCCCCTAATTAATTTGGAGACATGAAATTTTGCATACTTATAGCTGAACCCCTCACATCAAACGACAAATAATAAAACTTTGAAAAAGTCTAATATTTAACCCTCTGGGCTCTAACTTATGTATTTTAAACAATTTTTCTAACTCAGCCCCTAATTAAGTTGGATACATTAAATTTTGCATACTTATAGCTGAACACCTCACATCAAACGACAAATAATAAAATTTTGAAAAAGTCTAATATTTAACCCTCTGGGCTCTAACTTATGTATTTTAAGCAATTTTTCTAACTCAGCCCCTAATTAAGTTGGATACATTAAATTTTGCATACTTATAGCTGAACACCTCACATCAAACGACAAATAATAAAATTTTGAAAAAGTCTAATATTTAACTCTCTGGGATCTAACTTATGTATTTTAAACAATTTTTCTAACACAGCTCCTAATTAAGTTGGAGACATGAAATTTTGCATGCTTATAGCTGAACACTTCACATCAAATGACAAATAATAAAATTTTGAAAAAGTCTAATATTTAACCCTCTGGGCTCTAACTTATGTATTTTAAACAATTTTTCTAACCCAGCCCCTAATTAGCTTGCAGACATGAAATATTGCATACTTATAGCTGAACTCCTCACATCAAACGACAAATAATAAGATTTTGAAAAAGTCTAATATTTAATCCTCTGGGCTCTAACTTATGTATTTTAAACAATTTTTCTAACTCAGCCCCTAATTAAGTTGCAGACATGAAATTTTGCATACTTATAGCTGAACACCTCACATCAAACGACAAATAATAAAATTTTGAAAAAGTCTAATATTTAACCCTCTGGGCTCAAACTTATGTATTTTAAACAATTTTTCTAACTCAGCCCCTAATTAAGTTGCAGACATGAAATTTTGCATACTTATACCCTCTGGGCTCTAACTTATGTATTTTAAACAATTTTTCTAACTCAGACCCTAATTAAGTTGGAGACATGAAATTTTGCATACTTATAGCTGAACACCTCACATCAAACGACAAATAATGAAATTTTGAAAAAGTATAATATTTAACTCTCTGGGCTCTAACTTATGTATTTTAAACAATTTTTCTAACACAGCTCCTAATTAAGTTGGAGACATGAAATTTTGCATACTTATAGCTGAACACCTCACATCAAACGACAAATAATAAAATTTTGAAAAAGTCTAATATTTAACCCTCTGGGCTCTAACTTATGTATTTTAAACAATTTTTCTAACCCAGCCCCTAATTAAGTTGAGACATGAAATTTTGCATTCTAATAGCTGAACACTTCACATCAAATGACAAATAATAAAATTTTGAAAAAGGTATAATATTTAACCCTCTGGGCTCTAACTTATGTATTTTAAACAATTTTTCTAACACAGCTCCTAATTAAGTTGGAGACATGAAATTTTGCATGCTTATAGCTGAACACCTCACATCAAACGACAAATAATAAAATTTTGAAAAAGTCTAATATTTAACTCTCTGGGCTCTAACTTATGTATTTTAAACAATTTTTCTAACTGAGACCCTAATTAAGTTGGAGACATGAAATTTTGCATACTTATATCTGAACACCTCACATCAAATGACAAATAATGAAATTTTGAAAATGTCTAATATTTAACTCTCTGGGCTCTAACTTATGTATTTTAAACAATTTTTCTAACACAGCTCCTGATTAAGTTGGAGACATGAAATTTTGCATGCTTATAGCTGAACACTTCACATCAAATGACAAATAATAAAATTTTGAAAAAGTCTAATATTTAACCCTCTGGGCTCTAACTTATGTATTTTAAGCAATTTTTTTAATTCAGCCCCTAATTAAGTTGGATACATGAAATTTTGCATACTTATAGCTGAACACCTCACATCAAACGACAAATAATAAAATTTTGAAAAAGTCTAATATTTAACCCTCTGGGCTCTAACTTATGTATTTTAAACAATTTTTCTAACCCAGCCCCTATTTAAGTTGGAGACATGAAATTTTGCATACTTATAGCTGAACACCATCAAATGACAAAAAATAAAATTTTGAAAAATGTCTAATATTCAACCCTCTGGGTTTTAACTTATGTATTTTAAGCAATTTTTCTAACTCAGCCTCTAATTAAGTTGCAGACATGAAATTTTGCATACTTATACCCTCTGGGCTCTAACTTATGTATTTTAAACAATTTTTCTAACTCAGACCCTAATTAAGTTGGAGACATGAAATTTTGCATACTTATAGCTGAACACCTCACATCAAACGACAAATAGTGAAATTTTGAAAAAGTCTAATATTTAACTCTCTGGGCTTTAACTTATGTATTTTAAACAATTTTTCTAACTCAGCTCCTAATTAAGTTGGAGACATGAAATTTTGCATACTTATAGCTGAAAACCTCACATCAAACGACAAATAATAAAATTTTGAAAAAGTCTAATATTTAACCCTCTAAGTTCTAACTTATGTATTTTAAGCAATTTTTCTAACTCAGCCCCTAATTAAGTTGGAGACATGAAATTTTGCATACTTATAGCTGAACACTTCACATCAAATGACAAATAATAAAATTTTGCAAAAGGTCTAATATTTAACCCTCTGGTCTCTAACTTATGTATTTTAAGCAATTTTTCTAACTCAGCCCCTAATTAAGTTGGAGACATGAAATTTTGCATACTTATAGCTGAACACATCACAGCAAACGAGAAATAATACAATTTTAAAAAAGTCTAATATTTAACCCTCTGGGCTCTAACTTATGTATTTTAAGCAATTTTTCTAAACTCAGCCCCTAATTAAGTTGGAGACATGAAATTTTGCATACTTATAGCTGAACACCTCACATCAAACGACAAATAATAAAATTTTGAAAAAGTCTAATATTTAAGCCTTTGGGCTCTAACTTATGTATTTTAAGCAATTTTTCTGACTCAGCCCCTAATTAAGTTGGAGACATGAAATTTTGCATGCTTATAGCTGAACACTTCACATCAAATGACAAATAATAAAATTTTCAAAAAGGTCTAATATTTAACCTTCTGGGTTCTAACATATGTATTTTAAGCAATTTTTTCTAACTCCGCCCCTAATTAAGTTGGAGACATGAAATTTTGCATACTTATAGCTGAACACATTACATCAAACGACAAATAATAAAGTTTTGAAAAAGTCTAATATTTAACCCTCTGGGCTCTAACTTATGTATTTTAAGCAATTTTTCTAACTCAGCCCCTAATTAATTTGGAGACATGAAATTTTGCATACTTATAGCTGAACCCCTCACATCAAACGACAAATAATAAAACTTTGAAAAAGTCTAATATTTAACCCTCTGGGCTCTAACTTATGTATTTTAAACAATTTTTCTAACTCAGCCCCTAATTAAGTTGGATACATTAAATTTTGCATACTTATAGCTGAACACCTCACATAAAACGACAAATAATAAAATTTTGAAAAAGTCTAATATTTAACCCTCTGGGCTCTAACTTATGTATTTTAAGCAATTTTTCTAACTCAGCCCCTAATTAAGTTGGATACATTAAATTTTGCATACTTATAGCTGAACACCTCACATCAAACGATAAATAATAAAATTTTGAAAAAGTCTAATATTTAACTCTCTGGGCTCTAACTTATGTATTTTAAACAATTTTTCTAACACAGCTCCTAATTAAGTTGGAGACATGAAATTTTGCATGCTTATAGCTGAACACTTCACATCAAATGACAAATAATAAAATTTTGAAAAAGTCTAATATTTAACCCTCTGGGCTCTAACTTATGTATTTTAAACAATTTTTCTAACCCAGCCCCTAATTAATTTGCAGACATGAAATAGTGCATACTTATAGCTGAACTCCTCACATCAAACGACAAATAATAAGATTTTGAAAAAGTCTAATATTTAATCCTCTGGGCTCTAACTTATGTATTTTAAACAATTTTTCTAACTCAGCCCCTAATTAAGTTGCAGACATGAAATTTTGCATACTTATAGCTGAACACCTCACATCAAACGACAAATAATAAAATTTTGAAAAAGTCTAATATTTAACCCTCTGGGCTCAAACTTATGTATTTTAAACAATTTTTCTAACTCAGCCCCTAATTAAGTTGCAGACATGAAATTTTGCATACTTATACCCTCTGGGCTCTAACTTATGTATTTTAAACAATTTTTCTAACTCAGACCCTAATTAAGTTGGAGACATGAAATTTTGCATACTTATAGCTGAACACCTCACATCAAACGACAAATAGTGAAATTTTGAAAAAGTATAATATTTAACTCTCTGGGCTCTAACTTATGTATTTTAAACAATTTTTCTAACACAGCTCCTAATTAAGTTGGAGACATGAAATTTTGCATACTTATAGCTGAACACCTCACATCAAACGACAAATAATGAAATTTTGAAAAAGTCTAATATTTAACTCTCTGGGCTCTAACTTATGTATTTTAAACAATTTTTCTAACACAGCTCCTAATTAAGTTGGAGACATGAAATTTTGCATGCTTATAGCTGAACACTTCACATCAAATGACAAATAATAAAATTTTGAAAAAGTCTAATATTTAACCCTCTGGGCTCTAACTTATGTATTTTAAACAATTTTTCTAACCCAGCCCCTAATTAAGTTGGAGACATGAAATTTTGCATTCTAATAGCTGAACACTTCACATCAAATGACAAATAATAAAATTTTGAAAAAGGTATAATATTTAACCCTCTGGGCTCTAACTTATGTATTTTAAGCAATTTTTCTAACTCAGCCCCTAATTAAGTTGGATACATGAAATTTTGCATACTTATAGCTGAACACCTCACATCAAACGACAAATAATAAAATTTTGAAAAAGTCTAATATTTAACCCTCTGGGCTCTAACTTATGTATTTTAAACAATTTTTCTAACCCAGCCCCTATTTAAGTTGGAGACATGAAATTTTGCATACTTATAGCTGAACACCATAAAATGACAAAAAATAAAATTTTGAAAAATGTCTAATATTCAACCCTCTGGGTTTTAACTTATGTATTTTAAGCAATTTTTCTAACTCAGACCCTAATTAAGTTGGAGACATGAAATTTTGCATACTTATAGCTGAACACATTACATCAAACGACAAATAATAAAGTTTTGAAAAAGTCTAATATTTAACCCTCTGGGCTCTAACTTATGTATTTTAAGCAATTTTTCTAACTCAGCCCCTAATTAATTTGGAGACATGAAATTTTGCATACTTATAGCTGAACCCCTCACATCAAACGACAAATAATAAAACTTTGAAAAAGTCTAATATTTAACCCTCTGGGCTCTAACTTATGTATTTTAAACAATTTTTCTAACTCAGCCCCTAATTAAGTTGGATACATTAAATTTTGCATACTTATAGCTGAACACCTCACATCAAACGACAAATAATAAAATTTTGAAAAAGTCTAATATTTAACCCTCTGGGCTCTAACTTATGTATTTTAAGCAATTTTTCTAACTCAGCCCCTAATTAAGTTGGATACATTAAATTTTGCATACTTATAGCTGAACACCTCACATCAAACGACAAATAATAAAATTTTGAAAAAGTCTAATATTTAACTCTCTGGGCTCTAACTTATGTATTTTAAACAATTTTTCTAACACAGCTCCTAATTAAGTTGGAGACATGAAATTTTGCATGCTTATAGCTGAACACTTCACATCAAATGACAAATAATAAAATTTTGAAAAAGTCTAATATTTAACCCTCTGGGCTCTAACTTATGTATTTTAAACAATTTTTCTAACCCAGCCCCTAATTAGCTTGCAGACATGAAATATTGCATACTTATAGCTGAACTCCTCACATCAAACGACAAATAATAAGATTTTGAAAAAGTCTAATATTTAATCCTCTGGGCTCTAACTTATGTATTTTAAACAATTTTTCTAACTCAGCCCCTAATTAAGTTGCAGACATGAAATTTTGCATACTTATAGCTGAACACCTCACATCAAACGACAAATAATAAAATTTTGAAAAAGTCTAATATTTAACCCTCTGGGCTCAAACTTATGTATTTTAAACAATTTTTCTAACTCAGCCCCTAATTAAGTTGCAGACATGAAATTTTGCATACTTATACCCTCTGGGCTCTAACTTATGTATTTTAAACAATTTTTCTAACTCAGACCCTAATTAAGTTGGAGACATGAAATTTTGCATACTTATAGCTGAACACCTCACATCAAACGACAAATAATGAAATTTTGAAAAAGTATAATATTTAACTCTCTGGGCTCTAACTTATGTATTTTAAACAATTTTTCTAACACAGCTCCTAATTAAGTTGGAGACATGAAATTTTGCATACTTATAGCTGAACACCTCACATCAAACGACAAATAGTGAAATTTTGAAAAAGTCTAATATTTAACTCTCTGGGCTCTAACTTATGTATTTTAAACAATTTTTCTAACACAGCTCCTAATTAAGTTGGAGACATGAAATTTTGCATGCTTATAGCTGAACACCTCACATCAAACGACAAATAATAAAATTTTGAAAAAGTCTAATATTTAACTCTCTGGGCTCTAACTTATGTATTTTAAACAATTTTTCTAACTGAGACCCTAATTAAGTTGGAGACATGAAATTTTGCATACTTATATCTGAACACCTCACATCAAATGACAAATAATGAAATTTTGAAAATGTCTAATATTTAACTCTCTGGGCTCTAACTTATGTATTTTAAACAATTTTTCTAACACAGCTCCTGATTAAGTTGGAGACATGAAATTTTGCATGCTTATAGCTGAACACTTCACATCAAATGACAAATAATAAAATTTTGAAAAAGTCTAATATTTAACCCTCTGGGCTCTAACTTATGTATTTTAAACTATTTTTCTAACCCAGCCCCTAATTAAGTTGGAGACATGAAATTTTGCATTCTTATAGCTGAACACTTCACATCAAATGACAAATAATAAAATTTTGAAAAAGGTATAATATTTAACCCTCTGGGCTCTAACTTATGTATTTTAAGCAATTTTTTTAACTCAGCCCCTAATTAAGTTGGATACATGAAATTTTGCATACTTATAGCTGAACACCTCACATCAAACGACAAATAATAAAATTTTGAAAAAGTCTAATATTTAACCCTCTGGGCTCTAACTTATGTATTTTAAACAATTTTTCTAACCCAGCCCCTATTTAAGTTGGAGACATGAAATTTTGCATACTTATAGCTGAACACCATCAAATGACAAAAAATAAAATTTTGAAAAATGTCTAATATTCAACCCTCTGGGTTTTAACTTATGTATTTTAAGCAATTTTTCTAACTCAGCCTCTAATTAAGTTGCAGACATGAAATTTTGCATACTTATACCCTCTGGGCTCTAACTTATGTATTTTAAACAATTTTTCTAACTCAGACCCTAATTAAGTTGGAGACATGAAATTTTGCATACTTATAGCTGAACACTTCACATCAAACGACAAATAGTGAAATTTTGAAAAAGTCTAATATTTAACTCTCTGGGCTTTAACTTATGTATTTTAAACAATTTTTCTAACTCAGCTCCTAATTAAGTTGGAGACATGAAATTTTGCATACTTATAGCTGAAAACCTCACATCAAACGACAAATAATAAAATTTTGAAAAAGTCTAATATTTAACCCTCTAAGTTCTAACTTATGTATTTTAAGCAATTTTTCTAACTCAGCCCCTAATTAAGTTGGAGACATGAAATTTTGCATACTTATAGCTGAACACTTCACATCAAATGACAAATAATAAAATTTTGCAAAAGGTCTAATATTTAACCCTCTGGTCTCTAACTTATGTATTTTAAGCAATTTTTCTAACTCAGCCCCTAATTAAGTTGGAGACATGAAATTTTGCATACTTATAGCTGAACACATCACAGCAAACGAGAAATAATACAATTTTAAAAAAGTCTAATATTTAACCCTCTGGGCTCTAACTTATGTATTTTAAGCAATTTTTCTAAACTCAGCCCCTAATTAAGTTGGAGACATGAAATTTTGCATGCTTATAGCTGAACACTTCACATCAAATGACAAATAATAAAATTTTCAAAAAGGTCTAATATTTAACCTTCTGGGTTCTAACATATGTATTTTAAGCAATTTTTTCTAACTCCGCCCCTAATTAAGTTGGAGACATGAAATTTTGCATACTTATAGCTGAACACATTACATCAAACGACAAATAATAAAGTTTTGAAAAAGTCTAATATTTAACCCTCTGGGCTCTAACTTATGTATTTTAAACAATTTTTCTAACCCAGCCCCTAATTAAGTTGAGACATGAAATTTTGCATTCTAATAGCTGAACACTTCACATCAAATGACAAATAATAAAATTTTGAAAAAGGTATAATATTTAACCCTCTGGGCTCTAACTTATGTATTTTAAACAATTTTTCTAACACAGCTCCTAATTAAGTTGGAGACATGAAATTTTGCATGCTTATAGCTGAACACCTCACATCAAACGACAAATAATAAAATTTTGAAAAAGTCTAATATTTAACTCTCTGGGCTCTAACTAATGTATTTTAAACAATTTTTCTAACTGAGACCCTAATTAAGTTGGAGACATGAAATTTTGCATACTTATATCTGAACACCTCACATCAAATGACAAATAATGAAATTTTGAAAATGTCTAATATTTAACTCTCTGGGCTCTAACTTATGTATTTTAAACAATTTTTCTAACACAGCTCCTGATTAAGTTGGAGACATGAAATTTTGCATGCTTATAGCTGAACACTTCACATCAAATGACAAATAATAAAATTTTGAAAAAGTCTAATATTTAACCCTCTGGGCTCTAACTTATGTATTTTAAGCAATTTTTTTAACTCAGCCCCTAATTAAGTTGGATACATGAAATTTTGCATACTTATAGCTGAACACCTCACATCAAACGACAAATAATAAAATTTTGAAAAAGTCTAATATTTAACCCTCTGGGCTCTAACTTATGTATTTTAAACAATTTTTCTAACCCAGCCCCTATTTAAGTTGGAGACATGAAATTTTGCATACTTATAGCTGAACACCATCAAATGACAAAAAATAAAATTTTGAAAAATGTCTAATATTCAACCCTCTGGGTTTTAACTTATGTATTTTAAGCAATTTTTCTAACTCAGCCTCTAATTAAGTTGCAGACATGAAATTTTGCATACTTATACCCTCTGGGCTCTAACTTATGTATTTTAAACAATTTTTCTAACTCAGACCCTAATTAAGTTGGAGACATGAAATTTTGCATACTTATAGCTGAACACCTCACATCAAACGACAAATAGTGAAATTTTGAAAAAGTCTAATATTTAACTCTCTGGGCTTTAACTTATGTATTTTAAACAATTTTTCTAACTCAGCTCCTAATTAAGTTGGAGACATGAAATTTTGCATACTTATAGCTGAAAACCTCACATCAAACGACAAATAATAAAATTTTGAAAAAGTCTAATATTTAACCCTCTAAGTTCTAACTTATGTATTTTAAGCAATTTTTCTAACTCAGCCCCTAATTAAGTTGGAGACATGAAATTTTGCATACTTATAGCTGAACACTTCACATCAAATGACAAATAATAAAATTTTGCAAAAGGTCTAATATTTAACCCTCTGGTCTCTAACTTATGTATTTTAAGCAATTTTTCTAACTCAGCCCCTAATTAAGTTGGAGACATGAAATTTTGCATACTTATAGCTGAACACATCACAGCAAACGAGAAATAATACAATTTTAAAAAAGTCTAATATTTAACCCTCTGGGCTCTAACTTATGTATTTTAAGCAATTTTTCTAAACTCAGCCCCTAATTAAGTTGGAGACATGAAATTTTGCATACTTATAGCTGAACACCTCACATCAAACGACAAATAATAAAATTTTGAAAAAGTCTAATATTTAAGCCTTTGGGCTCTAACTTATGTATTTTAAGCAATTTTTCTGACTCAGCCCCTAATTAAGTTGGAGACATGAAATTTTGCATGCTTATAGCTGAACACTTCACATCAAATGACAAATAATAAAATTTTCAAAAAGGTCTAATATTTAACCTTCTGGGTTCTAACATATGTATTTTAAGCAATTTTTTCTAACTCCGCCCCTAATTAAGTTGGAGACATGAAATTTTGCATACTTATAGCTGAACACATTACATCAAACGACAAATAATAAAGTTTTGAAAAAGTCTAATATTTAACCCTCTGGGCTCTAACTTATGTATTTTAAGCAATTTTTCTAACTCAGCCCCTAATTAATTTGGAGACATGAAATTTTGCATACTTATAGCTGAACCCCTCACATCAAACGACAAATAATAAAACTTTGAAAAAGTCTAATATTTAACCCTCTGGGCTCTAACTTATGTATTTTAAACAATTTTTCTAACTCAGCCCCTAATTAAGTTGGATACATTAAATTTTGCATACTTATAGCTGAACACCTCACATAAAACGACAAATAATAAAATTTTGAAAAAGTCTAATATTTAACCCTCTGGGCTCTAACTTATGTATTTTAAGCAATTTTTCTAACTCAGCCCCTAATTAAGTTGGATACATTAAATTTTGCATACTTATAGCTGAACACCTCACATCAAACGACAAATAATAAAATTTTGAAAAAGTCTAATATTTAACTCTCTGGGCTCTAACTTATGTATTTTAAACAATTTTTCTAACACAGCTCCTAATTAAGTTGGAGACATGAAATTTTGCATGCTTATAGCTGAACACTTCACATCAAATGACAAATAATAAAATTTTGAAAAAGTCTAATATTTAACCCTCTGGGCTCTAACTTATGTATTTTAAACAATTTTTCTAACCCAGCCCCTAATTAATTTGCAGACATGAAATAGTGCATACTTATAGCTGAACTCCTCACATCAAACGACAAATAATAAGATTTTGAAAAAGTCTAATATTTAATCCTCTGGGCTCTAACTTATGTATTTTAAACAATTTTTCTAACTCAGCCCCTAATTAAGTTGCAGACATGAAATTTTGCATACTTATAGCTGAACACCTCACATCAAACGACAAATAATAAAATTTTGAAAAAGTCTAATATTTAACCCTCTGGGCTCAAACTTATGTATTTTAAACAATTTTTCTAACTCAGCCCCTAATTAAGTTGCAGACATGAAATTTTGCATACTTATACCCTCTGGGCTCTAACTTATGTATTTTAAACAATTTTTCTAACTCAGACCCTAATTAAGTTGGAGACATGAAATTTTGCATACTTATAGCTGAACACCTCACATCAAACGACAAATAGTGAAATTTTGAAAAAGTATAATATTTAACTCTCTGGGCTCTAACTTATGTATTTTAAACAATTTTTCTAACACAGCTCCTAATTAAGTTGGAGACATGAAATTTTGCATACTTATAGCTGAACACCTCACATCAAACGACAAATAATGAAATTTTGAAAAAGTCTAATATTTAACTCTCTGGGCTCTAACTTATGTATTTTAAACAATTTTTCTAACACAGCTCCTAATTAAGTTGGAGACATGAAATTTTGCATGCTTATAGCTGAACACTTCACATCAAATGACAAATAATAAAATTTTGAAAAAGTCTAATATTTAACCCTCTGGGCTCTAACTTATGTATTTTAAACAATTTTTCTAACCCAGCCCCTAATTAAGTTGGAGACATGAAATTTTGCATTCTAATAGCTGAACACTTCACATCAAATGACAAATAATAAAATTTTGAAAAAGGTATAATATTTAACCCTCTGGGCTCTAACTTATGTATTTTAAGCAATTTTTCTAACTCAGCCCCTAATTAAGTTGGATACATGAAATTTTGCATACTTATAGCTGAACACCTCACATCAAACGACAAATAATAAAATTTTGAAAAAGTCTAATATTTAACCCTCTGGGCTCTAACTTATGTATTTTAAACAATTTTTCTAACCCAGCCCCTATTTAAGTTGGAGACATGAAATTTTGCATACTTATAGCTGAACACCATAAAATGACAAAATAATAAAATTTTGAAAAAGTCTAATATTTAACCCTCTGGGCTCTAACTTATGTATTTTAAGCAATTTTTCTAACTCAGCCCCTAATTAAGTTGGATACATTAAATTTTGCATACTTATAGCTGAACACCTCACATCAAACGACAAATAATAAAATTTTGAAAAAGTCTAATATTTAACTCTCTGGGCTCTAACTTATGTATTTTAAACAATTTTTCTAACACAGCTCCTAATTAAGTTGGAGACATGAAATTTTGCATGCTTATAGCTGAACACTTCACATCAAATGACAAATAATAAAATTTTGAAAAAGTCTAATATTTAACCCTCTGGGCTCTAACTTATGTATTTTAAACAATTTTTCTAAACCAGCCCCTAATTAGCTTGCAGACATGAAATATTGCATACTTATAGCTGAACTCCTCACATCAAACGACAAATAATAAGATTTTGAAAAAGTCTAATATTTAATCCTCTGGGCTCTAACTTATGTATTTTAAACAATTTTTCTAACTCAGCCCCTAATTAAGTTGCAGACATGAAATTTTGCATACTTATAGCTGAACACCTCACATCAAACGACAAATAATAAAATTTTGAAAAAGTCTAATATTTAACTCTCTGGGCTCTAACTTATGTATTTTAAACAATTTTTCTAACACAGCTCCTAATTAAGTTGGAGACATGAAATTTTGCATGCTTATAGCTGAACACTTCACATCAAATGACAAATAATAAAATTTTGAAAAAGTCTAATATTTAACCCTCTGGGCTCTAACTTATGTATTTTAAACAATTTTTCTAAACCAGCCCCTAATTAGCTTGCAGACATGAAATATTGCATACTTATAGCTGAACTCCTCACATCAAACGACAAATAATAAGATTTTGAAAAAGTCTAATATTTAATCCTCTGGGCTCTAACTTATGCATTTTAAACAATTTTTCTAACTCAGCCCCTAATTAAGTTGCAGACATGAAATTTTGCATACTTATAGCTGAACACCTCACATCAAACGACAAATAATAAAATTTTGAAAAAGTCTAATATTTAACCCTCTGGGCTCAAACTTATGTATTTTAAACAATTTTTCTAACTCAGCCCCTAATTAAGTTGCAGACATGAAATTTTGCATACTTATACCCTCTGGGCTCTAACTTATGTATTTTAAACAATTTTTCTAACTCAGACCCTAATTAAGTTGGAGACATGAAATTTTGCATACTTATAGCTGAACACCTCACATCAAACGACAAATAATGAAATTTTGAAAAAGTATAATATTTAACTCTCTGGGCTCTAACTTATATATTTTAAACAATTTTTCTAACACAGCTCCTAATTAAGTTGGAGACATGAAATTTTGCATACTTATAGCTGAACACCTCACATCAAACGACAAATAGTGAAATTTTGAAAAAGTCTAATATTTAACTCTCTGGGCTCTAACTTATGTATTTTAAACAATTTTTCTAACACAGCTCCTAATTAAGTTGGAGACATGAAATTTTGCATGCTTATAGCTGAACACCTCACATCAAACGACAAATAATAAAATTTTGAAAAAGTCTAATATTTAACTCTCTGGGCTCTAACTTATGTATTTTAAACAATTTTTCTAACTGAGACCCTAATTAAGTTGGAGACATGAAATTTTGCATACTTATATCTGAACACCTCACATCAAATGACAAATAATGAAATTTTGAAAATGTCTAATATTTAACTCTCTGGGCTCTAACTTATGTATTTTAAACAATTTTTCTAACACAGCTCCTGATTAAGTTGGAGACATGAAATTTTGCATGCTTATAGCTGAACACTTCACATCAAATGACAAATAATAAAATTTTGAAAAAGTCTAATATTTAACCCTCTGGGCTCTAACTTATGTATTTTAAACTATTTTTCTAACCCAGCCCCTAATTAAGTTGGAGACATGAAATTTTGCATTCTTATAGCTGAACACTTCACATCAAATGACAAATAATAAAATTTTGAAAAAGGTATAATATTTAACCCTCTGGGCTCTAACTTATGTATTTTAAGCAATTTTTTTAACTCAGCCCCTAATTAAGTTGGATACATGAAATTTTGCATACTTATAGCTGAACACCTCACATCAAACGACAAATAATAAAATTTTGAAAAAGTCTAATATTTAACCCTCTGGGCTCTAACTTATGTATTTTAAACAATTTTTCTAACCCAGCCCCTATTTAAGTTGGAGACATGAAATTTTGCATACTTATAGCTGAACACCATCAAATGACAAAAAATAAAATTTTGAAAAATGTCTAATATTCAACCCTCTGGGTTTTAACTTATGTATTTTAAGCAATTTTTCTAACTCAGCCTCTAATTAAGTTGCAGACATGAAATTTTGCATACTTATACCCTCTGGGCTCTAACTTATGTATTTTAAACAATTTTTCTAACTCAGACCCTAATTAAGTTGGAGACATGAAATTTTGCATACTTATAGCTGAACACCTCACATCAAACGACAAATAGTGAAATTTTGAAAAAGTCTAATATTTAACTCTCTGGGCTTTAACTTATGTATTTTAAACAATTTTTCTAACTCAGCTCCTAATTAAGTTGGAGACATGAAATTTTGCATACTTATAGCTGAAAACCTCACATCAAACGACAAATAATAAAATTTTGAAAAAGTCTAATATTTAACCCTCTAAGTTCTAACTTATGTATTTTAAGCAATTTTTCTAACTCAGCCCCTAATTAAGTTGGAGACATGAAATTTTGCATACTTATAGCTGAACACATCACAGCAAACGAGAAATAATACAATTTTAAAAAAGTCTAATATTTAACCCTCTGGGCTCTAACTTATGTATTTTAAGCAATTTTTCTAAACTCAGCCCCTAATTAAGTTGGAGACATGAAATTTTGCATACTTATAGCTGAACACCTCACATCAAACGACAAATAATAAAATTTTGAAAAAGTCTAATATTTAAGCCTTTGGGCTCTAACTTATGTATTTTAAGCAATTTTTCTGACTCAGCCCCTAATTAAGTTGGAGACATGAAATTTTGCATGCTTATAGCTGAACACTTCACATCAAATGACAAATAATAAAATTTTCAAAAAGGTCTAATATTTAACCTTCTGGGTTCTAACATATGTATTTTAAGCAATTTTTTCTAACTCCGCCCCTAATTAAGTTGGAGACATGAAATTTTGCATACTTATAGCTGAACACATTACATCAAACGACAAATAATAAAGTTTTGAAAAAGTCTAATATTTAACCCTCTGGGCTCTAACTTATGTATTTTAAGCAATTTTTCTAACTCAGCCCCTAATTAATTTGGAGACATGAAATTTTGCATACTTATAGCTGAACCCCTCACATCAAACGACAAATAATAAAACTTTGAAAAAGTCTAATATTTAACCCTCTGGGCTCTAACTTATGTATTTTAAACAATTTTTCTAACTCAGCCCCTAATTAAGTTGGATACATTAAATTTTGCATACTTATAGCTGAACACCTCACATAAAACGACAAATAATAAAATTTTGAAAAAGTCTAATATTTAACCCTCTGGGCTCTAACTTATGTATTTTAAGCAATTTTTCTAACTCAGCCCCTAATTAAGTTGGATACATTAAATTTTGCATACTTATAGCTGAACACCTCACATCAAACGACAAATAATAAAATTTTGAAAAAGTCTAATATTTAACTCTCTGGGCTCTAACTTATGTATTTTAAACAATTTTTCTAACACAGCTCCTAATTAAGTTGGAGACATGAAATTTTGCATGCTTATAGCTGAACACTTCACATCAAATGACAAATAATAAAATTTTGAAAAAGTCTAATATTTAACCCTCTGGGCTCTAACTTATGTATTTTAAACAATTTTTCTAACCCAGCCCCTAATTAATTTGCAGACATGAAATAGTGCATACTTATAGCTGAACTCCTCACATCAAACGACAAATAATAAGATTTTGAAAAAGTCTAATATTTAATCCTCTGGGCTCTAACTTATGTATTTTAAACAATTTTTCTAACTCAGCCCCTAATTAAGTTGCAGACATGAAATTTTGCATACTTATAGCTGAACACCTCACATCAAACGACAAATAATAAAATTTTGAAAAAGTCTAATATTTAACCCTCTGGGCTCAAACTTATGTATTTTAAACAATTTTTCTAACTCAGCCCCTAATTAAGTTGCAGACATGAAATTTTGCATACTTATACCCTCTGGGCTCTAACTTATGTATTTTAAACAATTTTTCTAACTCAGACCCTAATTAAGTTGGAGACATGAAATTTTGCATACTTATAGCTGAACACCTCACATCAAACGACAAATAGTGAAATTTTGAAAAAGTATAATATTTAACTCTCTGGGCTCTAACTTATGTATTTTAAACAATTTTTCTAACACAGCTCCTAATTAAGTTGGAGACATGAAATTTTGCATACTTATAGCTGAACACCTCACATCAAACGACAAATAATGAAATTTTGAAAAAGTCTAATATTTAACTCTCTGGGCTCTAACTTATGTATTTTAAACAATTTTTCTAACACAGCTCCTAATTAAGTTGGAGACATGAAATTTTGCATGCTTATAGCTGAACACTTCACATCAAATGACAAATAATAAAATTTTGAAAAAGTCTAATATTTAACCCTCTGGGCTCTAACTTATGTATTTTAAACAATTTTTCTAACCCAGCCCCTAATTAAGTTGGAGACATGAAATTTTGCATTCTAATAGCTGAACACTTCACATCAAATGACAAATAATAAAATTTTGAAAAAGGTATAATATTTAACCCTCTGGGCTCTAACTTATGTATTTTAAGCAATTTTTCTAACTCAGCCCCTAATTAAGTTGGATACATGAAATTTTGCATACTTATAGCTGAACACCTCACATCAAACGACAAATAATAAAATTTTGAAAAAGTCTAATATTTAACCCTCTGGGCTCTAACTTATGTATTTTAAACAATTTTTCTAACCCAGCCCCTATTTAAGTTGGAGACATGAAATTTTGCATACTTATAGCTGAACACCATAAAATGACAAAAAATAAAATTTTGAAAAATGTCTAATATTCAACCCTCTGGGTTTTAACTTATGTATTTTAAGCAATTTTTCTAACTCAGACCCTAATTAAGTTGGAGACATGAAATTTTGCATACTTATAGCTGAACACATTACATCAAACGACAAATAATAAAGTTTTGAAAAAGTCTAATATTTAACCCTCTGGGCTCTAACTTATGTATTTTAAGCAATTTTTCTAACTCAGCCCCTAATTAATTTGGAGACATGAAATTTTGCATACTTATAGCTGAACCCCTCACATCAAACGACAAATAATAAAACTTTGAAAAAGTCTAATATTTAACCCTCTGGGCTCTAACTTATGTATTTTAAACAATTTTTCTAACTCAGCCCCTAATTAAGTTGGATACATTAAATTTTGCATACTTATAGCTGAACACCTCACATCAAACGACAAATAATAAAATTTTGAAAAAGTCTAATATTTAACCCTCTGGGCTCTAACTTATGTATTTTAAGCAATTTTTCTAACTCAGCCCCTAATTAAGTTGGATACATTAAATTTTGCATACTTATAGCTGAACACCTCACATCAAACGACAAATAATAAAATTTTGAAAAAGTCTAATATTTAACTCTCTGGGCTCTAACTTATGTATTTTAAACAATTTTTCTAACACAGCTCCTAATTAAGTTGGAGACATGAAATTTTGCATGCTTATAGCTGAACACTTCACATCAAATGACAAATAATAAAATTTTGAAAAAGTCTAATATTTAACCCTCTGGGCTCTAACTTATGTATTTTAAACAATTTTTCTAAACCAGCCCCTAATTAGCTTGCAGACATGAAATATTGCATACTTATAGCTGAACTCCTCACATAAAAAGACAAATAATAAGATTTTGAAAAAGTCTAATATTTAATCCTCTGGGCTCTAACTTATGTATTTTAAACAATTTTTCTAACTCAGCCCCTAATTAAGTTGCAGACATGAAATTTTGCATACTTATAGCTGAACACCTCACATCAAACGACAAATAATAAAATTTTGAAAAAGTCTAATATTTAACCCTCTGGGCTCAAACTTATGTATTTTAAACAATTTTTCTAACTCAGCCCCTAATTAAGTTGCAGACATGAAATTTTGCATACTTATACCCTCTGGGCTCTAACTTATGTATTTTAAACAATTTTTCTAACTCAGACCCTAATTAAGTTGGAGACATGAAATTTTGCATACTTATAGCTGAACACCTCACATCAAACGACAAATAATGAAATTTTGAAAAAGTATAATATTTAACTCTCTGGGCTCTAACTTATGTATTTTAAACAATTTTTCTAACACAGCTCCTACTTAAGTTGGAGACATGAAATTTTGCATACTTATAGCTGAACACCTCACATCAAACGACAAATAGTGAAATTTTGAAAAAGTCTAATATTTAACTCTCTGGGCTCTAACTTATGTATTTTAAACAATTTTTCTAACACAGCTCCTAATTAAGTTGGAGACATGAAATTTTGCATGCTTATAGCTGAACACCTCACATCAAACGACAAATAATAAAATTTTGAAAAAGTCTAATATTTAACTCTCTGGGCTCTAACTTATGTATTTTAAACAATTTTTCTAACTGAGACCCTAATTAAGTTGGAGACATGAAATTTTGCATACTTATATCTGAACACCTCACATCAAATGACAAATAATGAAATTTTGAAAATGTCTAATATTTAACTCTCTGGGCTCTAACTTATGTATTTTAAACAATTTTTCTAACACAGCTCCTGATTAAGTTGGAGACATGAAATTTTGCATGCTTATAGCTGAACACTTCACATCAAATGACAAATAATAAAATTTTGAAAAAGTCTAATATTTAACCCTCTGGGCTCTAACTTATGTATTTTAAACTATTTTTCTAACCCAGCCCCTAATTAAGTTGGAGACATGAAATTTTGCATTCTTATAGCTGAACACTTCACATCAAATGACAAATAATAAAATTTTGAAAAAGGTATAATATTTAACCCTCTGGGCTCTAACTTATGTATTTTAAGCAATTTTTTTAACTCAGCCCCTAATTAAGTTGGATACATGAAATTTTGCATACTTATAGCTGAACACCTCACATCAAACGACAAATAATAAAATTTTGAAAAAGTCTAATATTTAACCCTCTGGGCTCTAACTTATGTATTTTAAACAATTTTTCTAACCCAGCCCCTATTTAAGTTGGAGACATGAAATTTTGCATACTTATAGCTGAACACCATCAAATGACAAAAAATAAAATTTTGAAAAATGTCTAATATTCAACCCTCTGGGTTTTAACTTATGTATTTTAAGCAATTTTTCTAACTCAGCCTCTAATTAAGTTGCAGACATGAAATTTTGCATACTTATACCCTCTGGGCTCTAACTTATGTATTTTAAACAATTTTTCTAACTCAGACCCTAATTAAGTTGGAGACATGAAATTTTGCATACTTATAGCTGAACACCTCACATCAAACGACAAATAGTGAAATTTTGAAAAAGTCTAATATTTAACTCTCTGGGCTTTAACTTATGTATTTTAAACAATTTTTCTAACTCAGCTCCTAATTAAGTTGGAGACATGAAATTTTGCATACTTATAGCTGAAAACCTCACATCAAACGACAAATAATAAAATTTTGAAAAAGTCTAATATTTAACCCTCTAAGTTCTAACTTATGTATTTTAAGCAATTTTTCTAACTCAGCCCCTAATTAAGTTGGAGACATGAAATTTTGCATACTTATAGCTGAACACTTCACATCAAATGACAAATAATAAAATTTTGCAAAAGGTCTAATATTTAACCCTCTGGTCTCTAACTTATGTATTTTAAGCAATTTTTCTAACTCAGCCCCTAATTAAGTTGGAGACATGAAATTTTGCATACTTATAGCTGAACACATCACAGCAAACGAGAAATAATACAATTTTAAAAAAGTCTAATATTTAACCCTCTGGGCTCTAACTTATGTATTTTAAGCAATTTTTCTAAACTCAGCCCCTAATTAAGTTGGAGACATGAAATTTTGCATGCTTATAGCTGAACACTTCACATCAAATGACAAATAATAAAATTTTCAAAAAGGTCTAATATTTAACCTTCTGGGTTCTAACATATGTATTTTAAGCAATTTTTTCTAACTCCGCCCCTAATTAAGTTGGAGACATGAAATTTTGCATACTTATAGCTGAACACATTACATCAAACGACAAATAATAAAGTTTTGAAAAAGTCTAATATTTAACCCTCTGGGCTCTAACTTATGTATTTTAAGCAATTTTTCTAACTCAGCCCCTAATTAATTTGGAGACATGAAATTTTGCATACTTATAGCTGAACCCCTCACATCAAACGACAAATAATAAAACTTTGAAAAAGTCTAATATTTAACCTCTGGGCTCTAACTTATGTATTTTAAACAATTTTTCTAACTCAGCCCCTAATTATGTTGGATACATTAAATTTTGCATACTTATAGCTGAACACCTCACATCAAACGACAAATAATAAAATTTTGAAAAAGTCTAATATTTAACCCTCTGGGCTCTAACTTATGTATTTTAAGCAATTTTTCTAACTCAGCCCCTAATTAAATTGGATACATTAAATTTTGCATACTTATAGCTGAACACCTCACATCAAACGACAAATAATAAAATTTTGAAAAAGTCTAATATTTAACTCTCTGGGCTCTAACTTATGTATTTTAATCAATTTTTCTAACACAGCTCCTAATTAAGTTGGAGACATGAAATTTTGCATGCTTATAGCTGAACACTTCACATCAAATGACAAATAATAAAATTTTGAAAAAGTCTAATATTTAACCCTCTGGGCTCTAACTTATGTATTTTAAACAATTTTTCTAACCCAGCCCCTAATTAATTTGCAGACATGAAATAGTGCATACTTATAGCTGAACTCCTCACATCAAACGACAAATAATAAGATTTTGAAAAAGTCTAATATTTAATCCTCTGGGCTCTAACTTATGTATTTTAAACAATTTTTCTAACTCAGCCCCTAATTAAGTTGCAGACATGAAATTTTGCATACTTATAGCTGAACACCTCACATCAAACGACAAATAATAAAATTTTGAAAAAGTCTAATATTTAACCCTCTGGGCTCAAACTTATGTATTTTAAACAATTTTTCTAACTCAGCCCCTAATTAAGTTGCAGACATGAAATTTTGCATACTTATACCCTCTGGGCTCTAACTTATGTATTTTAAACAATTTTTCTAACTCAGACCCTAATTAAGTTGGAGACATGAAATTTTGCATACTTATAGCTGAACACCTCACATCAAACGACAAATAGTGAAATTTTGAAAAAGTATAATATTTAACTCTCTGGGCTCTAACTTATGTATTTTAAACAATTTTTCTAACACAGCTCCTAATTAAGTTGGAGACATGAAATTTTGCATACTTATAGCTGAACACCTCACATCAAACGACAAATAATGAAATTTTGAAAAAGTCTAATATTTAACTCTCTGGGCTCTAACTTATGTATTTTAAACAATTTTTCTAACACAGCTCCTAATTAAGTTGGAGACATGAAATTTTGCATGCTTATAGCTGAACACTTCACATCAAATGACAAATAATAAAATTTTGAAAAAGTCTAATATTTAACCCTCTGGGCTCTAACTTATGTATTTTAAACAATTTTTCTAACCCAGCCCCTAATTAAGTTGGAGACATGAAATTTTGCATTCTAATAGCTGAACACTTCACATCAAATGACAAATAATAAAATTTTGAAAAAGGTATAATATTTAACCCTCTGGGCTCTAACTTATGTATTTTAAGCAATTTTTTTAACTCAGCCCCTAATTAAGTTGGATACATGAAATTTTGCATACTTATAGCTGAACACCTCACATCAAACGACAAATAATAAAATTTTGAAAAAGTCTAATATTTAACCCTCTGGGCTCTAACTTATGTATTTTAAACAATTTTTCTAACCCAGCCCCTATTTAAGTTGGAGACATGAAATTTTGCATACTTATAGCTGAACACCATAAAATGACAAAAAATAAAATTTTGAAAAATGTCTAATATTCAACCCTCTGGGTTTTAACTTATGTATTTTAAGCAATTTTTCTAACTCAGACCCTAATTAAGTTGGAGACATGAAATTTTGCATACTTATAGCTGAACACCTCACATCAAACGACAAATAGTGAAATTTTGAAAAAGTCTAATATTTAACTCTCTGGGCTTTAACTTATGTATTTTAAACAATTTTTCTAACTCAGCCCCTAATTAAGTTGGATACATGAAATTTTGCATACTTATAGCTGAACACCTCACATCAAACGACAAATAATAAAATTTTGAAAAAGTCTAATATTTAACCCTCTGGGCTCTAACTTATGTATTTTAAACAATTTTTCTAACCCAGCCCCTATTTAAGTTGGAGACATGAAATTTTGCATACTTATAGCTGAACACCATAAAATGACAAAAAATAAAATTTTGAAAAATGTCTAATATTCAACCCTCTGGGTTTTAACTTATGTATTTTAAGCAATTTTTCTAACTCAGACCCTAATTAAGTTGGAGACATGAAATTTTGCATACTTATAGCTGAACACATTACATCAAACGACAAATAATAAAGTTTTGAAAAAGTCTAATATTTAACCCTCTGGGCTCTAACTTATGTATTTTAAGCAATTTTTCTAACTCAGCCCCTAATTAATTTGGAGACATGAAATTTTGCATACTTATAGCTGAACCCCTCACATCAAACGACAAATAATAAAACTTTGAAAAAGTCTAATATTTAACCCTCTGGGCTCTAACTTATGTATTTTAAACAATTTTTCTAACTCAGCCCCTAATTAAGTTGGATACATTAAATTTTGCATACTTATAGCTGAACACCTCACATCAAACGACAAATAATAAAATTTTGAAAAAGTCTAATATTTAACCCTCTGGGCTCTAACTTATGTATTTTAAGCAATTTTTCTAACTCAGCCCCTAATTAAGTTGGATACATTAAATTTTGCATACTTATAGCTGAACACCTCACATCAAACGACAAATAATAAAATTTTGAAAAAGTCTAATATTTAACTCTCTGGGCTCTAACTTATGTATTTTAAACAATTTTTCTAACACAGCTCCTAATTAAGTTGGAGACATGAAATTTTGCATGCTTATAGCTGAACACTTCACATCAAATGACAAATAATAAAATTTTGAAAAAGTCTAATATTTAACCCTCTGGGCTCTAACTTATGTATTTTAAACAATTTTTCTAAACCAGCCCCTAATTAGCTTGCAGACATGAAATATTGCATACTTATAGCTGAACTCCTCACATCAAACGACAAATAATAAGATTTTGAAAAAGTCTAATATTTAATCCTCTGGGCTCTAACTTATGTATTTTAAACAATTTTTCTAACTCAGCCCCTAATTAAGTTGCAGACATGAAATTTTGCATACTTATAGCTGAACACCTCACATCAAACGACAAATAATAAAATTTTGAAAAAGTCTAATATTTAACTCTCTGGGCTCTAACTTATGTATTTTAAACAATTTTTCTAACACAGCTCCTAATTAAGTTGGAGACATGAAATTTTGCATGCTTATAGCTGAACACTTCACATCAAATGACAAATAATAAAATTTTGAAAAAGTCTAATATTTAACCCTCTGGGCTCTAACTTATGTATTTTAAACAATTTTTCTAAACCAGCCCCTAATTAGCTTGCAGACATGAAATATTGCATACTTATAGCTGAACTCCTCACATCAAACGACAAATAATAAGATTTTGAAAAAGTCTAATATTTAATCCTCTGGGCTCTAACTTATGCATTTTAAACAATTTTTCTAACTCAGCCCCTAATTAAGTTGCAGACATGAAATTTTGCATACTTATAGCTGAACACCTCACATCAAACGACAAATAATAAAATTTTGAAAAAGTCTAATATTTAACCCTCTGGGCTCAAACTTATGTATTTTAAACAATTTTTCTAACTCAGCCCCTAATTAAGTTGCAGACATGAAATTTTGCATACTTATACCCTCTGGGCTCTAACTTATGTATTTTAAACAATTTTTCTAACTCAGACCCTAATTAAGTTGGAGACATGAAATTTTGCATACTTATAGCTGAACACCTCACATCAAACGACAAATAATGAAATTTTGAAAAAGTATAATATTTAACTCTCTGGGCTCTAACTTATATATTTTAAACAATTTTTCTAACACAGCTCCTAATTAAGTTGGAGACATGAAATTTTGCATACTTATAGCTGAACACCTCACATCAAACGACAAATAGTGAAATTTTGAAAAAGTCTAATATTTAACTCTCTGGGCTCTAACTTATGTATTTTAAACAATTTTTCTAACACAGCTCCTAATTAAGTTGGAGACATGAAATTTTGCATGCTTATAGCTGAACACCTCACATCAAACGACAAATAATAAAATTTTGAAAAAGTCTAATATTTAACTCTCTGGGCTCTAACTTATGTATTTTAAACAATTTTTCTAACTGAGACCCTAATTAAGTTGGAGACATGAAATTTTGCATACTTATATCTGAACACCTCACATCAAATGACAAATAATGAAATTTTGAAAATGTCTAATATTTAACTCTCTGGGCTCTAACTTATGTATTTTAAACAATTTTTCTAACACAGCTCCTGATTAAGTTGGAGACATGAAATTTTGCATGCTTATAGCTGAACACTTCACATCAAATGACAAATAATAAAATTTTGAAAAAGTCTAATATTTAACCCTCTGGGCTCTAACTTATGTATTTTAAACTATTTTTCTAACCCAGCCCCTAATTAAGTTGGAGACATGAAATTTTGCATTCTTATAGCTGAACACTTCACATCAAATGACAAATAATAAAATTTTGAAAAAGGTATAATATTTAACCCTCTGGGCTCTAACTTATGTATTTTAAGCAATTTTTTTAACTCAGCCCCTAATTAAGTTGGATACATGAAATTTTGCATACTTATAGCTGAACACCTCACATCAAACGACAAATAATAAAATTTTGAAAAAGTCTAATATTTAACCCTCTGGGCTCTAACTTATGTATTTTAAACAATTTTTCTAACCCAGCCCCTATTTAAGTTGGAGACATGAAATTTTGCATACTTATAGCTGAACACCATCAAATGACAAAAAATAAAATTTTGAAAAATGTCTAATATTCAACCCTCTGGGTTTTAACTTATGTATTTTAAGCAATTTTTCTAACTCAGCCTCTAATTAAGTTGCAGACATGAAATTTTGCATACTTATACCCTCTGGGCTCTAACTTATGTATTTTAAACAATTTTTCTAACTCAGACCCTAATTAAGTTGGAGACATGAAATTTTGCATACTTATAGCTGAACACCTCACATCAAACGACAAATAGTGAAATTTTGAAAAAGTCTAATATTTAACTCTCTGGGCTTTAACTTATGTATTTTAAACAATTTTTCTAACTCAGCTCCTAATTAAGTTGGAGACATGAAATTTTGCATACTTATAGCTGAAAACCTCACATCAAACGACAAATAATAAAATTTTGAAAAAGTCTAATATTTAACCCTCTAAGTTCTAACTTATGTATTTTAAGCAATTTTTCTAACTCAGCCCCTAATTAAGTTGGAGACATGAAATTTTGCATACTTATAGCTGAACACATCACAGCAAACGAGAAATAATACAATTTTAAAAAAGTCTAATATTTAACCCTCTGGGCTCTAACTTATGTATTTTAAGCAATTTTTCTAAACTCAGCCCCTAATTAAGTTGGAGACATGAAATTTTGCATACTTATAGCTGAACACCTCACATCAAACGACAAATAATAAAATTTTGAAAAAGTCTAATATTTAAGCCTTTGGGCTCTAACTTATGTATTTTAAGCAATTTTTCTGACTCAGCCCCTAATTAAGTTGGAGACATGAAATTTTGCATGCTTATAGCTGAACACTTCACATCAAATGACAAATAATAAAATTTTCAAAAAGGTCTAATATTTAACCTTCTGGGTTCTAACATATGTATTTTAAGCAATTTTTTCTAACTCCGCCCCTAATTAAGTTGGAGACATGAAATTTTGCATACTTATAGCTGAACACATTACATCAAACGACAAATAATAAAGTTTTGAAAAAGTCTAATATTTAACCCTCTGGGCTCTAACTTATGTATTTTAAGCAATTTTTCTAACTCAGCCCCTAATTAATTTGGAGACATGAAATTTTGCATACTTATAGCTGAACCCCTCACATCAAACGACAAATAATAAAACTTTGAAAAAGTCTAATATTTAACCCTCTGGGCTCTAACTTATGTATTTTAAACAATTTTTCTAACTCAGCCCCTAATTAAGTTGGATACATTAAATTTTGCATACTTATAGCTGAACACCTCACATAAAACGACAAATAATAAAATTTTGAAAAAGTCTAATATTTAACCCTCTGGGCTCTAACTTATGTATTTTAAGCAATTTTTCTAACTCAGCCCCTAATTAAGTTGGATACATTAAATTTTGCATACTTATAGCTGAACACCTCACATCAAACGACAAATAATAAAATTTTGAAAAAGTCTAATATTTAACTCTCTGGGCTCTAACTTATGTATTTTAAACAATTTTTCTAACACAGCTCCTAATTAAGTTGGAGACATGAAATTTTGCATGCTTATAGCTGAACACTTCACATCAAATGACAAATAATAAAATTTTGAAAAAGTCTAATATTTAACCCTCTGGGCTCTAACTTATGTATTTTAAACAATTTTTCTAACCCAGCCCCTAATTAATTTGCAGACATGAAATAGTGCATACTTATAGCTGAACTCCTCACATCAAACGACAAATAATAAGATTTTGAAAAAGTCTAATATTTAATCCTCTGGGCTCTAACTTATGTATTTTAAACAATTTTTCTAACTCAGCCCCTAATTAAGTTGCAGACATGAAATTTTGCATACTTATAGCTGAACACCTCACATCAAACGACAAATAATAAAATTTTGAAAAAGTCTAATATTTAACCCTCTGGGCTCAAACTTATGTATTTTAAACAATTTTTCTAACTCAGCCCCTAATTAAGTTGCAGACATGAAATTTTGCATACTTATACCCTCTGGGCTCTAACTTATGTATTTTAAACAATTTTTCTAACTCAGACCCTAATTAAGTTGGAGACATGAAATTTTGCATACTTATAGCTGAACACCTCACATCAAACGACAAATAGTGAAATTTTGAAAAAGTATAATATTTAACTCTCTGGGCTCTAACTTATGTATTTTAAACAATTTTTCTAACACAGCTCCTAATTAAGTTGGAGACATGAAATTTTGCATACTTATAGCTGAACACCTCACATCAAACGACAAATAATGAAATTTTGAAAAAGTCTAATATTTAACTCTCTGGGCTCTAACTTATGTATTTTAAACAATTTTTCTAACACAGCTCCTAATTAAGTTGGAGACATGAAATTTTGCATGCTTATAGCTGAACACTTCACATCAAATGACAAATAATAAAATTTTGAAAAAGTCTAATATTTAACCCTCTGGGCTCTAACTTATGTATTTTAAACAATTTTTCTAACCCAGCCCCTAATTAAGTTGGAGACATGAAATTTTGCATTCTAATAGCTGAACACTTCACATCAAATGACAAATAATAAAATTTTGAAAAAGGTATAATATTTAACCCTCTGGGCTCTAACTTATGTATTTTAAGCAATTTTTCTAACTCAGCCCCTAATTAAGTTGGATACATGAAATTTTGCATACTTATAGCTGAACACCTCACATCAAACGACAAATAATAAAATTTTGAAAAAGTCTAATATTTAACCCTCTGGGCTCTAACTTATGTATTTTAAACAATTTTTCTAACCCAGCCCCTATTTAAGTTGGAGACATGAAATTTTGCATACTTATAGCTGAACACCATAAAATGACAAAAAATAAAATTTTGAAAAATGTCTAATATTCAACCCTCTGGGTTTTAACTTATGTATTTTAAGCAATTTTTCTAACTCAGACCCTAATTAAGTTGGAGACATGAAATTTTGCATACTTATAGCTGAACACATTACATCAAACGACAAATAATAAAGTTTTGAAAAAGTCTAATATTTAACCCTCTGGGCTCTAACTTATGTATTTTAAGCAATTTTTCTAACTCAGCCCCTAATTAATTTGGAGACATGAAATTTTGCATACTTATAGCTGAACCCCTCACATCAAACGACAAATAATAAAACTTTGAAAAAGTCTAATATTTAACCCTCTGGGCTCTAACTTATGTATTTTAAACAATTTTTCTAACTCAGCCCCTAATTAAGTTGGATACATTAAATTTTGCATACTTATAGCTGAACACCTCACATCAAACGACAAATAATAAAATTTTGAAAAAGTCTAATATTTAACCCTCTGGGCTCTAACTTATGTATTTTAAGCAATTTTTCTAACTCAGCCCCTAATTAAGTTGGATACATTAAATTTTGCATACTTATAGCTGAACACCTCACATCAAACGACAAATAATAAAATTTTGAAAAAGTCTAATATTTAACTCTCTGGGCTCTAACTTATGTATTTTAAACAATTTTTCTAACACAGCTCCTAATTAAGTTGGAGACATGAAATTTTGCATGCTTATAGCTGAACACTTCACATCAAATGACAAATAATAAAATTTTGAAAAAGTCTAATATTTAACCCTCTGGGCTCTAACTTATGTATTTTAAACAATTTTTCTAAACCAGCCCCTAATTAGCTTGCAGACATGAAATATTGCATACTTATAGCTGAACTCCTCACATAAAAAGACAAATAATAAGATTTTGAAAAAGTCTAATATTTAATCCTCTGGGCTCTAACTTATGTATTTTAAACAATTTTTCTAACTCAGCCCCTAATTAAGTTGCAGACATGAAATTTTGCATACTTATAGCTGAACACCTCACATCAAACGACAAATAATAAAATTTTGAAAAAGTCTAATATTTAACCCTCTGGGCTCAAACTTATGTATTTTAAACAATTTTTCTAACTCAGCCCCTAATTAAGTTGCAGACATGAAATTTTGCATACTTATACCCTCTGGGCTCTAACTTATGTATTTTAAACAATTTTTCTAACTCAGACCCTAATTAAGTTGGAGACATGAAATTTTGCATACTTATAGCTGAACACCTCACATCAAACGACAAATAATGAAATTTTGAAAAAGTATAATATTTAACTCTCTGGGCTCTAACTTATGTATTTTAAACAATTTTTCTAACACAGCTCCTACTTAAGTTGGAGACATGAAATTTTGCATACTTATAGCTGAACACCTCACATCAAACGACAAATAGTGAAATTTTGAAAAAGTCTAATATTTAACTCTCTGGGCTCTAACTTATGTATTTTAAACAATTTTTCTAACACAGCTCCTAATTAAGTTGGAGACATGAAATTTTGCATGCTTATAGCTGAACACCTCACATCAAACGACAAATAATAAAATTTTGAAAAAGTCTAATATTTAACTCTCTGGGCTCTAACTTATGTATTTTAAACAATTTTTCTAACTGAGACCCTAATTAAGTTGGAGACATGAAATTTTGCATACTTATATCTGAACACCTCACATCAAATGACAAATAATGAAATTTTGAAAATGTCTAATATTTAACTCTCTGGGCTCTAACTTATGTATTTTAAACAATTTTTCTAACACAGCTCCTGATTAAGTTGGAGACATGAAATTTTGCATGCTTATAGCTGAACACTTCACATCAAATGACAAATAATAAAATTTTGAAAAAGTCTAATATTTAACCCTCTGGGCTCTAACTTATGTATTTTAAACTATTTTTCTAACCCAGCCCCTAATTAAGTTGGAGACATGAAATTTTGCATTCTTATAGCTGAACACTTCACATCAAATGACAAATAATAAAATTTTGAAAAAGGTATAATATTTAACCCTCTGGGCTCTAACTTATGTATTTTAAGCAATTTTTTTAACTCAGCCCCTAATTAAGTTGGATACATGAAATTTTGCATACTTATAGCTGAACACCTCACATCAAACGACAAATAATAAAATTTTGAAAAAGTCTAATATTTAACCCTCTGGGCTCTAACTTATGTATTTTAAACAATTTTTCTAACCCAGCCCCTATTTAAGTTGGAGACATGAAATTTTGCATACTTATAGCTGAACACCATCAAATGACAAAAAATAAAATTTTGAAAAATGTCTAATATTCAACCCTCTGGGTTTTAACTTATGTATTTTAAGCAATTTTTCTAACTCAGCCTCTAATTAAGTTGCAGACATGAAATTTTGCATACTTATACCCTCTGGGCTCTAACTTATGTATTTTAAACAATTTTTCTAACTCAGACCCTAATTAAGTTGGAGACATGAAATTTTGCATACTTATAGCTGAACACCTCACATCAAACGACAAATAGTGAAATTTTGAAAAAGTCTAATATTTAACTCTCTGGGCTTTAACTTATGTATTTTAAACAATTTTTCTAACTCAGCTCCTAATTAAGTTGGAGACATGAAATTTTGCATACTTATAGCTGAAAACCTCACATCAAACGACAAATAATAAAATTTTGAAAAAGTCTAATATTTAACCCTCTAAGTTCTAACTTATGTATTTTAAGCAATTTTTCTAACTCAGCCCCTAATTAAGTTGGAGACATGAAATTTTGCATACTTATAGCTGAACACTTCACATCAAATGACAAATAATAAAATTTTGCAAAAGGTCTAATATTTAACCCTCTGGTCTCTAACTTATGTATTTTAAGCAATTTTTCTAACTCAGCCCCTAATTAAGTTGGAGACATGAAATTTTGCATACTTATAGCTGAACACATCACAGCAAACGAGAAATAATACAATTTTAAAAAAGTCTAATATTTAACCCTCTGGGCTCTAACTTATGTATTTTAAGCAATTTTTCTAAACTCAGCCCCTAATTAAGTTGGAGACATGAAATTTTGCATGCTTATAGCTGAACACTTCACATCAAATGACAAATAATAAAATTTTCAAAAAGGTCTAATATTTAACCTTCTGGGTTCTAACATATGTATTTTAAGCAATTTTTTCTAACTCCGCCCCTAATTAAGTTGGAGACATGAAATTTTGCATACTTATAGCTGAACACATTACATCAAACGACAAATAATAAAGTTTTGAAAAAGTCTAATATTTAACCCTCTGGGCTCTAACTTATGTATTTTAAGCAATTTTTCTAACTCAGCCCCTAATTAATTTGGAGACATGAAATTTTGCATACTTATAGCTGAACCCCTCACATCAAACGACAAATAATAAAACTTTGAAAAAGTCTAATATTTAACCTCTGGGCTCTAACTTATGTATTTTAAACAATTTTTCTAACTCAGCCCCTAATTATGTTGGATACATTAAATTTTGCATACTTATAGCTGAACACCTCACATCAAACGACAAATAATAAAATTTTGAAAAAGTCTAATATTTAACCCTCTGGGCTCTAACTTATGTATTTTAAGCAATTTTTCTAACTCAGCCCCTAATTAAATTGGATACATTAAATTTTGCATACTTATAGCTGAACACCTCACATCAAACGACAAATAATAAAATTTTGAAAAAGTCTAATATTTAACTCTCTGGGCTCTAACTTATGTATTTTAATCAATTTTTCTAACACAGCTCCTAATTAAGTTGGAGACATGAAATTTTGCATGCTTATAGCTGAACACTTCACATCAAATGACAAATAATAAAATTTTGAAAAAGTCTAATATTTAACCCTCTGGGCTCTAACTTATGTATTTTAAACAATTTTTCTAACCCAGCCCCTAATTAATTTGCAGACATGAAATAGTGCATACTTATAGCTGAACTCCTCACATCAAACGACAAATAATAAGATTTTGAAAAAGTCTAATATTTAATCCTCTGGGCTCTAACTTATGTATTTTAAACAATTTTTCTAACTCAGCCCCTAATTAAGTTGCAGACATGAAATTTTGCATACTTATAGCTGAACACCTCACATCAAACGACAAATAATAAAATTTTGAAAAAGTCTAATATTTAACCCTCTGGGCTCAAACTTATGTATTTTAAACAATTTTTCTAACTCAGCCCCTAATTAAGTTGCAGACATGAAATTTTGCATACTTATACCCTCTGGGCTCTAACTTATGTATTTTAAACAATTTTTCTAACTCAGACCCTAATTAAGTTGGAGACATGAAATTTTGCATACTTATAGCTGAACACCTCACATCAAACGACAAATAGTGAAATTTTGAAAAAGTATAATATTTAACTCTCTGGGCTCTAACTTATGTATTTTAAACAATTTTTCTAACACAGCTCCTAATTAAGTTGGAGACATGAAATTTTGCATACTTATAGCTGAACACCTCACATCAAACGACAAATAATGAAATTTTGAAAAAGTCTAATATTTAACTCTCTGGGCTCTAACTTATGTATTTTAAACAATTTTTCTAACACAGCTCCTAATTAAGTTGGAGACATGAAATTTTGCATGCTTATAGCTGAACACTTCACATCAAATGACAAATAATAAAATTTTGAAAAAGTCTAATATTTAACCCTCTGGGCTCTAACTTATGTATTTTAAACAATTTTTCTAACCCAGCCCCTAATTAAGTTGGAGACATGAAATTTTGCATTCTAATAGCTGAACACTTCACATCAAATGACAAATAATAAAATTTTGAAAAAGGTATAATATTTAACCCTCTGGGCTCTAACTTATGTATTTTAAGCAATTTTTTTAACTCAGCCCCTAATTAAGTTGGATACATGAAATTTTGCATACTTATAGCTGAACACCTCACATCAAACGACAAATAATAAAATTTTGAAAAAGTCTAATATTTAACCCTCTGGGCTCTAACTTATGTATTTTAAACAATTTTTCTAACCCAGCCCCTATTTAAGTTGGAGACATGAAATTTTGCATACTTATAGCTGAACACCATAAAATGACAAAAAATAAAATTTTGAAAAATGTCTAATATTCAACCCTCTGGGTTTTAACTTATGTATTTTAAGCAATTTTTCTAACTCAGACCCTAATTAAGTTGGAGACATGAAATTTTGCATACTTATAGCTGAACACCTCACATCAAACGACAAATAGTGAAATTTTGAAAAAGTCTAATATTTAACTCTCTGGGCTTTAACTTATGTATTTTAAACAATTTTTCTAACTCAGCTCCTAATTAAGTTGGAGACATGAAATTTTGCATACTTATAGCTGAAAACCTCACATCAAACGACAAATAATAAAATTTTGAAAAAGTCTAATATTTAACCCTCTAAGTTCTAACTTATGTATTTTAAGCAATTTTTCTAACTCAGCCCCTAATTAAGTTGGAGACATGAAATTTTGCATACTTATAGCTGAACACTTCACATAAATGACAAATAATAAAATTTTGCAAAAGGTCTAATATTTAACCCTCTGGTCTCTAACTTATGTATTTTAAGCAATTTTTCTAACTCAGCCCCTAATTAAGTTGGAGACATGAAATTTTGCATACTTATAGCTGAACACATTACATCAAACGACAAATAATAAAGTTTTGAAAAAGTCTAATATTTAACCCTCTGGGCTCTAACTTATGTATTTTAAGCAATTTTTCTAACTCAGCCCCTAATTAATTTGGAGACATGAAATTTTGCATACTTATAGCTGAACCCCTCACATCAAACGACAAATAATAAAACTTTGAAAAAGTCTAATATTTAACCCTCTGGGCTCTAACTTATGTATTTTAAACAATTTTTCTAACTCAGCCCCTAATTAAGTTGGATACATTAAATTTTGCATACTTATAGCTGAACACCTCACATCAAACGACAAATAATAAAATTTTGAAAAAGTCTAATATTTAACCCTCTGGGCTCTAACTTATGTATTTTAAGCAATTTTTCTAACTCAGCCCCTAATTAAGTTGGATACATTAAATTTTGCATACTTATAGCTGAACACCTCACATCAAACGACAAATAATAAAATTTTGAAAAAGTCTAATATTTAACTCTCTGGGCTCTAACTTATGTATTTTAAACAATTTTTCTAACACAGCTCCTAATTAAGTTGGAGACATGAAATTTTGCATGCTTATAGCTGAACACTTCACATCAAATGACAAATAATAAAATTTTGAAAAAGTCTAATATTTAACCCTCTGGGCTCTAACTTATGTATTTTAAACAATTTTTCTAACCCAGCCCCTAATTAGCTTGCAGACATGAAATATTGCATACTTATAGCTGAACTCCTCACATCAAACGACAAATAATAAGATTTTGAAAAAGTCTAATATTTAATCCTCTGGGCTCTAACTTATGTATTTTAAACAATTTTTCTAACTCAGCCCCTAATTAAGTTGCAGACATGAAATTTTGCATACTTATAGCTGAACACCTCACATCAAACGACAAATAATAAAATTTTGAAAAAGTCTAATATTTAACCCTCTGGTCTCTAACTTATGTATTTTAAGCAATTTTTCTAACTCAGCCCCTAATTAATTTGGAGACATGAAATTTTGCATACTTATAGCTGAACCCCTCACATCAAACGACAAATAATAAAACTTTGAAAAAGTCTAATATTTAACTCTCTGGGCTCTAACTTATGTATTTTAAACAATTTTTCTAACACAGCTCCTAATTAAGTTGGAGACATGAAATTTTGCATGCTTATAGCTGAACACTTCACATCAAATGACAAATAATAAAATTTTGAAAAAGGTATAATATTTAACCCTCTGGGCTCTAACTTATGTATTTTAAGCAATTTTTCTAACTCAGCCCCTAATTAAGTTGGATACATGAAATTGTGCATACTTATAGCTGAACACCTCACATCAAACGACAAATAATAAAATTTTGAAAAAGTCTAATATTTAACCCTCTGGGCTCTAACTTATGTATTTTAAACAATTTTTCTAACCCAGCCCCTATTTAAGTTGGAGACATGAAATTTTGCATACTTATAGCTGAACAACATAAAATGACAAAAAATAAAATTTTGAAAAATGTCTAATATTCAACCCTCTGGGTTTTAACTTATGTATTTTAAGCAATTTTTCTAACTCAGACCCTAATTAAGTTGGAGACATGAAATTTTGCATACTTATAGCTGAACACCTCACATCAAACGACAAATAGTGAAATTTTGAAAAAGTCTAATATTTAACTCTCTGGGCTTTAACTTATGTATTTTAAACAATTTTTCTAACTCAGCTCCTAATTAAGTTGGAGACATGAAATTTTGCATACTTATAGCTGAACACCTCACATCAAACGACAAATAATGAAATTTTGAAAAAGTATAATATTTAACTCTCTGGGCTCTAACTTATGTATTTTAAACAATTTTTCTAACTCAGCCCCTAATTAAGTTGCAGACATGAAATTTTGCATACTTATACCCTCTGGGCTCTAACTTATGTATTTTAAATAATTTTTCTAACTCAGACCCTAATTAAGTTGGAGACATGAAATTTTGCATACTTATAGCTGAACACCTCACATCAAACGACAAATAATGAAATTTTGAAAAAGTATAATATTTAACTCTCTGGGCTCTAACTTATGTATTTTAAACAATTTTTCTAACACAGCTCCTAATTAAGTTGGAGACATGAAATTTTGCATACTTATAGCTGAACACCTCACATCAAACGACAAATAATGAAATTTTGAAAAAGTCTAATATTTAACTCTCTGGGCTCTAACTTATGTATTTTAAACAATTTTTCTAACACAGCTCCTAATTAAGTTGGAGACATGAAATTTTGCATGCTTATAGCTGAACACTTCACATCAAACGACAAATAATAAAATTTTGAAAAAGGTATAATATTTAACCCTCTGGGCTCTAACTTATGTATTTTAAGCAATTTTTCTAACTCAGCCCCTAATTAAGTTGGAGACATGAAATTTTGCATACTTATAGCTGAACACCTCACATCAAACGACAAATAGTGAAATTTTGAAAAAGTCTAATATTTAACTCTCTGGGCTTTAACTTATGTATTTTAAACAATTTTTCTAACTCAGCTCCTAATTAAGTTGGAGACATGAAATTTTGCATACTTATAGCTGAAAACCTCACATCAAACGACAAATAATAAAATTTTGAAAAAGTCTAATATTTAACCCTCTAAGTTCTAACTTATGTATTTTAAGCAATTTTTCTAACTCAGCCCCTAATTAAGTTGGAGACATGAAATTTTGCATACTTATAGCTGAACACTTCACATCAAATGACAAATAATAAAATTTTGCAAAAGGTCTAATATTTAACCCTCTGGTCTCTAACTTATGTATTTTAAGCAATTTTTCTAACTCAGCCCCTAATTAAGTTGGAGACATGAAATTTTGCATACTTATAGCTGAACACATCACAGCAAACGAGAAATAATACAATTTTAAAAAAGTCTAATATTTAACCCTCTGGGCTCTAACTTATGTATTTTAAGCAATTTTTCTAAACTCAGCCCCTAATTAAGTTGGAGACATGAAATTTTGCATGCTTATAGCTGAACACTTCACATCAAATGACAAATAATAAAATTTTCAAAAAGGTCTAATATTTAACCTTCTGGGTTCTAACATATGTATTTTAAGCAATTTTTTCTAACTCCGCCCCTAATTAAGTTGGAGACATGAAATTTTGCATACTTATAGCTGAACACATTACATCAAACGACAAATAATAAAGTTTTGAAAAAGTCTAATATTTAACCCTCTGGGCTCTAACTTATGTATTTTAAGCAATTTTTCTAACTCAGCCCCTAATTAATTTGGAGACATGAAATTTTGCATACTTATAGCTGAACCCCTCACATCAAACGACAAATAATAAAACTTTGAAAAAGTCTAATATTTAACCCTCTGGGCTCTAACTTATGTATTTTAAACAATTTTTCTAACTCAGCCCCTAATTATGTTGGATACATTAAATTTTGCATACTTATAGCTGAACACCTCACATCAAACGACAAATAATAAAATTTTGAAAAAGTCTAATATTTAACCCTCTGGGCTCTAACTTATGTATTTTAAGCAATTTTTCTAACTCAGCCCCTAATTAAATTGGATACATTAAATTTTGCACACTTATAGCTGAACACCTCACATCAAACGACAAATAATAAAATTTTGAAAAAGTCTAATATTTAACTCTCTGGGCTCTAACTTATGTATTTTAATCAATTTTTCTAACACAGCTCCTAATTAAGTTGGAGACATGAAATTTTGCATGCTTATAGCTGAACACTTCACATCAAATGACAAATAATAAAATTTTGAAAAAGTCTAATATTTAACCCTCTGGGCTCTAACTTATGTATTTTAAACAATTTTTCTAACCCAGCCCCTAATTAATTTGCAGACATGAAATAGTGCATACTTATAGCTGAACTCCTCACATCAAACGACAAATAATAAGATTTTGAAAAAGTCTAATATTTAATCCTCTGGGCTCTAACTTATGTATTTTAAACAATTTTTCTAACTCAGCCCCTAATTAAGTTGCAGACATGAAATTTTGCATACTTATAGCTGAACACCTCACATCAAACGACAAATAATAAAATTTTGAAAAAGTCTAATATTTAACCCTCTGGGCTCAAACTTATGTATTTTAAACAATTTTTCTAACTCAGCCCCTAATTAAGTTGCAGACATGAAATTTTGCATACTTATACCCTCTGGGCTCTAACTTATGTATTTTAAACAATTTTTCTAACTCAGACCCTAATTAAGTTGGAGACATGAAATTTTGCATACTTATAGCTGAACACCTCACATCAAACGACAAATAGTGAAATTTTGAAAAAGTATAATATTTAACTCTCTGGGCTCTAACTTATGTATTTTAAACAATTTTTCTAACACAGCTCCTAATTAAGTTGGAGACATGAAATTTTGCATACTTATAGCTGAACACCTCACATCAAACGACAAATAATGAAATTTTGAAAAAGTCTAATATTTAACTCTCTGGGCTCTAACTTATGTATTTTAAACAATTTTTCTAACACAGCTCCTAATTAAGTTGGAGACATGAAATTTTGCATGCTTATAGCTGAACACTTCACATCAAATGACAAATAATAAAATTTTGAAAAAGTCTAATATTTAACCCTCTGGGCTCTAACTTATGTATTTTAAACAATTTTTCTAACCCAGCCCCTAATTAAGTTGGAGACATGAAATTTTGCATTCTAATAGCTGAACACTTCACATCAAATGACAAATAATAAAATTTTGAAAAAGGTATAATATTTAACCCTCTGGGCTCTAACTTATGTATTTTAAGCAATTTTTCTAACTCAGCCCCTAATTAAGTTGGATACATGAAATTTTGCATACTTATAGCTGAACACCTCACATCAAACGACAAATAATAAAATTTTGAAAAAGTCTAATATTTAACCCTCTGGGCTCTAACTTATGTATTTTAAACAATTTTTCTAACCCAGCCCCTATTTAAGTTGGAGACATGAAATTTTGCATACTTATAGCTGAACACCATAAAATGACAAAAAATAAAATTTTGAAAAATGTCTAATATTCAACCCTCTGGGTTTTAACTTATGTATTTTAAGCAATTTTTCTAACTCAGACCCTAATTAAGTTGGAGACATGAAATTTTGCATACTTATAGCTGAACACCTCACATCAAACGACAAATAGTGAAATTTTGAAAAAGTCTAATATTTAACTCTCTGGGCTTTAACTTATGTATTTTAAACAATTTTTCTAACTCAGCTCCTAATTAAGTTGGAGACATGAAATTTTGCATACTTATAGCTGAAAACCTCACATCAAACGACAAATAATAAAATTTTGAAAAAGTCTAATATTTAACCCTCTAAGTTCTAACTTATGTATTTTAAGCAATTTTTCTAACTCAGCCCCTAATTAAGTTGGAGACATGAAATTTTGCATACTTATAGCTGAACACTTCACATAAATGACAAATAATAAAATTTTGCAAAAGGTCTAATATTTAACCCTCTGGTCTCTAACTTATGTATTTTAAGCAATTTTTCTAACTCAGCCCCTAATTAAGTTGGAGACATGAAATTTTGCATACTTATAGCTGAACACATTACATCAAACGACAAATAATAAAGTTTTGAAAAAGTCTAATATTTAACCCTCTGGGCTCTAACTTATGTATTTTAAGCAATTTTTCTAACTCAGCCCCTAATTAATTTGGAGACATGAAATTTTGCATACTTATAGCTGAACCCCTCACATCAAACGACAAATAATAAAACTTTGAAAAAGTCTAATATTTAACCCTCTGGGCTCTAACTTATGTATTTTAAACAATTTTTCTAACTCAGCCCCTAATTAAGTTGGATACATTAAATTTTGCATACTTATAGCTGAACACCTCACATCAAACGACAAATAATAAAATTTTGAAAAAGTCTAATATTTAACCCTCTGGGCTCTAACTTATGTATTTTAAGCAATTTTTCTAACTCAGCCCCTAATTAAGTTGGATACATTAAATTTTGCATACTTATAGCTGAACACCTCACATCAAACGACAAATAATAAAATTTTGAAAAAGTCTAATATTTAACTCTCTGGGCTCTAACTTATGTATTTTAAACAATTTTTCTAACACAGCTCCTAATTAAGTTGGAGACATGAAATTTTGCATGCTTATAGCTGAACACTTCACATCAAATGACAAATAATAAAATTTTGAAAAAGTCTAATATTTAACCCTCTGGGCTCTAACTTATGTATTTTAAACAATTTTTCTAACCCAGCCCCTAATTAGCTTGCAGACATGAAATATTGCATACTTATAGCTGAACTCCTCACATCAAACGACAAATAATAAGATTTTGAAAAAGTCTAATATTTAATCCTCTGGGCTCTAACTTATGTATTTTAAACAATTTTTCTAACTCAGCCCCTAATTAAGTTGCAGACATGAAATTTTGCATACTTATAGCTGAACACCTCACATCAAACGACAAATAATAAAATTTTGAAAAAGTCTAATATTTAACCCTCTGGTCTCTAACTTATGTATTTTAAGCAATTTTTCTAACTCAGCCCCTAATTAATTTGGAGACATGAAATTTTGCATACTTATAGCTGAACCCCTCACATCAAACGACAAATAATAAAACTTTGAAAAAGTCTAATATTTAACTCTCTGGGCTCTAACTTATGTATTTTAAACAATTTTTCTAACACAGCTCCTAATTAAGTTGGAGACATGAAATTTTGCATGCTTATAGCTGAACACTTCACATCAAATGACAAATAATAAAATTTTGAAAAAGGTATAATATTTAACCCTCTGGGCTCTAACTTATGTATTTTAAGCAATTTTTCTAACTCAGCCCCTAATTAAGTTGGATACATGAAATTGTGCATACTTATAGCTGAACACCTCACATCAAACGACAAATAATAAAATTTTGAAAAAGTCTAATATTTAACCCTCTGGGCTCTAACTTATGTATTTTAAACAATTTTTCTAACCCAGCCCCTATTTAAGTTGGAGACATGAAATTTTGCATACTTATAGCTGAACAACATAAAATGACAAAAAATAAAATTTTGAAAAATGTCTAATATTCAACCCTCTGGGTTTTAACTTATGTATTTTAAGCAATTTTTCTAACTCAGACCCTAATTAAGTTGGAGACATGAAATTTTGCATACTTATAGCTGAACACCTCACATCAAACGACAAATAGTGAAATTTTGAAAAAGTCTAATATTTAACTCTCTGGGCTTTAACTTATGTATTTTAAACAATTTTTCTAACTCAGCTCCTAATTAAGTTGGAGACATGAAATTTTGCATACTTATAGCTGAACACCTCACATCAAACGACAAATAATGAAATTTTGAAAAAGTATAATATTTAACTCTCTGGGCTCTAACTTATGTATTTTAAACAATTTTTCTAACTCAGCCCCTAATTAAGTTGCAGACATGAAATTTTGCATACTTATACCCTCTGGGCTCTAACTTATGTATTTTAAATAATTTTTCTAACTCAGACCCTAATTAAGTTGGAGACATGAAATTTTGCATACTTATAGCTGAACACCTCACATCAAACGACAAATAATGAAATTTTGAAAAAGTATAATATTTAACTCTCTGGGCTCTAACTTATGTATTTTAAACAATTTTTCTAACACAGCTCCTAATTAAGTTGGAGACATGAAATTTTGCATACTTATAGCTGAACACCTCACATCAAACGACAAATAATGAAATTTTGAAAAAGTCTAATATTTAACTCTCTGGGCTCTAACTTATGTATTTTAAACAATTTTTCTAACACAGCTCCTAATTAAGTTGGAGACATGAAATTTTGCATGCTTATAGCTGAACACTTCACATCAAATGACAAATAATAAAATTTTGAAAAAGGTATAATATTTAACCCTCTGGGCTCTAACTTATGTATTTTAAGCAATTTTTCTAACTCAGCCCCTAATTAAGTTGGATACATGAAATTGTGCATACTTATAGCTGAACACCTCACATCAAACGACAAATAATAAAATTTTGAAAAAGTCTAATATTTAACCCTCTGGGCTCTAACTTATGTATTTTAAACAATTTTTCTAACCCAGCCCCTATTTAAGTTGGAGACATGAAATTTTGCATACTTATAGCTGAACAACATAAAATGACAAAAAATAAAATTTTGAAAAATGTCTAATATTCAACCCTCTGGGTTTTAACTTATGTATTTTAAGCAATTTTTCTAACTCAGACCCTAATTAAGTTGGAGACATGAAATTTTGCATACTTATAGCTGAACACCTCACATCAAACGACAAATAGTGAAATTTTGAAAAAGTCTAATATTTAACTCTCTGGGCTTTAACTTATGTATTTTAAACAATTTTTCTAACTCAGCTCCTAATTAAGTTGGAGACATGAAATTTTGCATACTTATAGCTGAAAACCTCACATCAAACGACAAATAATAAAATTTTGAAAAAGTCTAATATTTAACCCTCTAAGTTCTAACTTATGTATTTTAAGCAATTTTTCTAACTCAGACCCTAATTAAGTTGGAGACATGAAATTTTGCATACTTATAACTGAACACTTCACATAAATGACAAATAATAAAATTTTGCAAAAGGTCTAATATTTAACCCTCTGGTCTCTAACTTATGTATTTTAAGCAATTTTTCTAACTCAGCCCCTAATTAAGTTGGAGACATGAAATTTTGCATACTTATAGCTGAACACATCACAGCAAACGAGAAATAATACAATTTTGAAAAAGTCTAATATTTAAGCCTTTGGGCTCTAACTTATGTATTTTAAGCAATTTTTCTGACTCAGCCCCTAATTAAATTGGAGACATGAAATTTTGCATGCTTATAGCTGAACACTTCACATCAAATGACAAATAATAAAATTTTCAAAAAGGTCTAATATTTAACCTTCTGGGTTCTAACACATGTATTTTAAGCAATTTTTTCTAACTCCGCCCCTAATTAAGTTGGAGACATGAAATTTTGCATACTTATAGCTGAACACATTACATCAAACGACAAATAATAAAGTTTTGAAAAAGTCTAATATTTAACCCTCTGGGCTCTAACTTATGTATTTTAAGCAATTTTTCTAACTCAGCCCCTAATTAATTTGGAGACATGAAATTTTGCATACTTATAGCTGAACCCCTCACATCAAACGACAAATAATAAAACTTTGAAAAAGTCTAATATTTAACCCTCTGGGCTCTAATTTATGTATTTTAAACAATTTTTCTAACTCAGACCCTAATTAAATTGGAGACATGAAATTTTGCATACTTACAGCTGAACACTTCACATCAAATGACAAATAATAAAATTTTGAAAAAGGTCTAATATTTAACCCTCTGGGTTCTAACTTATGTATTTTAAACAATTTTTCTAACTTAGCCCCTAATTAATTTCGAGACATGACATTTTGCATACTTATAGCTGAAAACTTCACATCAAACGACAAATAATAAAATTTTAAAAAAGTCTAATATTTAACCCTCTGGGCTCTAACTTATGTATTTTAAGCAATTTTTCTAAACTCAGCCCCTAATTAAGTTGGAAACATGAAATTTTGCATACTTATAGCTGAACACCTCACATCAAACGACAAATAATAAAATTTTGAAAAAGTCTGATATTTAAGCCTCTGGGCTCTAACTTATGTATTTTAAGCAATTTTTCTGACTCAGCCCCTAATTAATTTGGAGACATGAAATTTTGCATGCTTATAGCTGAACACTTCGCATCAAACGACAAATAATAAAGTTTTGAAAAAGTCTAATATTTAACCCTCTGGGCTCTAACTTATGTATTTTAAGCAATTTTTCTAACTCAGCCCCTAATTAATTTGGAGACATGAAATTTTGCATACTTATAGCTGAACCCCTCACATCAAACGACAAATAATAAAACTTTGAAAAAGTCTAATATTTAACCCTCTGGGCTCTAACTTATGTATTTTAAACAATTTTTCTAACTCAGACCCTAATTAAATTGGAGACATGAAATTTTGCATACTTACAGCTGAACACTTCACATCAAATGACAAATAATAAAATTTTGAAAAAGGTCTAATATTTAACCCTCTGGGTTCTAACTTTTGTATTTTAAGCAATTTTTCTAACTCAGCCCCGAAATAAGTTGCAGACATGAAATTTTGCATACATATAGCTGAACACTTCACATCAAACGACAAATAATAAAATTTTGAAAAAGTCTAATATTTAACCCTCTGGACTCTAACTTATGCATTTTAAACAATTTTTCTAACTTAGCCCCTAATTAATTTCGAGACATGAAATTTTGCATACTTATAGCTGAACACCATAAAATGACAAAAAATAAAATTTTGAAAAATGTCTAATATTCAACCCTCTGGGCTCTAACTTATGTATTTTAAACAACTTTTCTAACCCAGCCCCTAATTAGCTTGCAGACATGAAATATTGCATACTTATAGCTGAACTCCTCACATCAAACGACAAATAATAAGATTTTGAAAAAGTCTAATATTTAATCCTCTGGGCTCTAACTTATGTATTTTAAACAATTTTTCTAACTCAGCCCCTAATTAAGTTGCAGACATGAAATTTTGCATACTTATAGCTGAACACCTCACATCAAACGACAAATAATAAAATTTTGAAAAAGTCTAATATTTAACCCTCTGGGCTCAAACTTATGTATTTTAAACAATTTTTCTAACTCAGCCCCTAATTAAGTTGCAGACATGAAATTTTGCATACTTATACCCTCTGGGCTCTAACTTATGTATTTTAAACAATTTTTCTAACTCAGACCCTAATTAAGTTGGAGACATGAAATTTTGCATACTTATAGCTGAACACCTCACATCAAACGACAAATAATGAAATTTTGAAAAAGTATAATATTTAACTCTCTGGGCTCTAACTTATGTATTTTAAACAATTTTTCTAACACAGCTCCTAATTAAGTTGGAGACATGAAATTTTGCATACTTATAGCTGAACACCTCACATCAAACGACAAATAATGAAATTTTGAAAAAGTCTAATATTTAACTCTCTGGGCTCTAACTTATGTATTTTAAACAATTTTTCTAACACAGCTCCTAATTAAATTGGAGACATGAAATTTTGCATGCTTATAGCTGAACACTTCACATCAAATGACAAATAATAAAATTTTGAAAAAGGTATAATATTTAACCCTCTGGGCTCTAACTTATGTATTTTAAGCAATTTTTCTAACTCAGCCCCTAATTAAGTTGGATACATGAAATTGTGCATACTTATAGCTGAACACCTCACATCAAACGACAAATAATAAAATTTTGAAAAAGTCTAATATTTAACCCTCTGGGCTCTAACTTATGTATTTTAAACAATTTTTCTAACCCAGCCCCTATTTAAGTTGGAGACATGAAATTTTGCATACTTATAGCTGAACAACATAAAATGACAAAAAATAAAATTTTGAAAAATGTCTAATATTCAACCCTCTGGGTTTTAACTTATGTATTTTAAGCAATTTTTCTAACTCAGACCCTAATTAAGTTGGAGACATGAAATTTTGCATACTTATAGCTGAACACCTCACATCAAACGACAAATAGTGAAATTTTGAAAAAGTCTAATATTTAACTCTCTGGGCTTTAACTTATGTATTTTAAACAATTTTTCTAACTCAGCTCCTAATTAAGTTGGAGACATGAAATTTTGCATACTTATAGCTGAAAACCTCACATCAAACGACAAATAATAAAATTTTGAAAAAGTCTAATATTTAACCCTCTAAGTTCTAACTTATGTATTTTAAGCAATTTTTCTAACTCAGACCCTAATTAAGTTGGAGACATGAAATTTTGCATACTTATAACTGAACACTTCACATAAATGACAAATAATAAAATTTTGCAAAAGGTCTAATATTTAACCCTCTGGTCTCTAACTTATGTATTTTAAGCAATTTTTCTAACTCAGCCCCTAATTAAGTTGGAGACATGAAATTTTGCATACTTATAGCTGAACACATCACAGCAAACGAGAAATAATACAATTTTGAAAAAGTCTAATATTTAAGCCTTTGGGCTCTAACTTATGTATTTTAAGCAATTTTTCTGACTCAGCCCCTAATTAAGTTGGAGACATGAAATTTTGCATGCTTATAGCTGAACACTTCACATCAAATGACAAATAATAAAATTTTCAAAAAGGTCTAATATTTAACCTTCTGGGTTCTAACACATGTATTTTAAGCAATTTTTTCTAACTCCGCCCCTAATTAAGTTGGAGACATGAAATTTTGCATACTTATAGCTGAACACATTACATCAAACGACAAATAATAAAGTTTTGAAAAAGTCTAATATTTAACCCTCTGGGCTCTAACGTATGTATTTTAAGCAATTTTTCTAACTCAGCCCCTAATTAATTTGGAGACATGAAATTTTGCATACTTATAGCTGAACCCCTCACATCAAACGACAAATAATAAAACTTTGAAAAAGTCTAATATTTAACCCTCTGGGCTCTAATTTATGTATTTTAAACAATTTTTCTAACTCAGACCCTAATTAAATTGGAGACATGAAATTTTGCATACTTACAGCTGAACACTTCACATCAAATGACAAATAATAAAATTTTGAAAAAGGTCTAATATTTAACCCTCTGGGTTCTAACTTATGTATTTTAAACAATTTTTCTAACTTAGCCCCTAATTAATTTCGAGACATGACATTTTGCATACTTATAGCTGAAAACTTCACATCAAACGACAAATAATAAAATTTTAAAAAAGTCTAATATTTAACCCTCTGGGCTCTAACTTATGTATTTTAAGCAATTTTTCTAAACTCAGCCCCTAATTAAGTTGGAAACATGAAATTTTGCATACTTATAGCTGAACACCTCACATCAAACGACAAATAATAAAATTTTGAAAAAGTCTGATATTTAAGCCTCTGGGCTCTAACTTATGTATTTTAAGCAATTTTTCTGACTCAGCCCCTAATTAATTTGGAGACATGAAATTTTGCATGCTTATAGCTGAACACTTCGCATCAAACGACAAATAATAAAGTTTTGAAAAAGTCTAATATTTAACCCTCTGGGCTCTAACTTATGTATTTTAAGCAATTTTTCTAACTCAGCCCCTAATTAATTTGGAGACATGAAATTTTGCATACTTATAGCTGAACCCCTCACATCAAACGACAAATAATAAAACTTTGAAAAAGTCTAATATTTAACCCTCTGGGCTCTAACTTATGTATTTTAAACAATTTTTCTAACTCAGACCCTAATTAAATTGGAGACATGAAATTTTGCATACTTACAGCTGAACACTTCACATCAAATGACAAATAATAAAATTTTGAAAAAGGTCTAATATTTAACCCTCTGGGTTCTAACTTTTGTATTTTAAGCAATTTTTCTAACTCAGCCCCGAAATAAGTTGCAGACATGAAATTTTGCATACATATAGCTGAACACTTCACATCAAACGACAAATAATAAAATTTTGAAAAAGTCTAATATTTAACCCTCTGGACTCTAACTTATGCATTTTAAACAATTTTTCTAACTTAGCCCCTAATTAATTTCGAGACATGAAATTTTGCATACTTATAGCTGAACACTTCACATCAAACGACAAATAATAAAATTTTAAAAATGTCTAATATTTAACCCTCTGGGCTCTAACTTATGTATTTTAAGCAATTTTTCTAAACTCAGCCCCTAATTAAGTTGGAGACATGAAATTTAGCATACTTATAGCTGAACACCTCACATCAAACGACAAATAATAAAATTTTGGAAAAGTCTAATATTTAAGCCTCTGGGCTCTAACTTATGTATTTTAAGCAATTTTTCTGACTCAGCCCCTAATTATGTTGGAGACATGTAATTTTGCATACTTATAGCTGAACACTTCACATCAAATGACAAATAATAAAATTTTTAAATAGGTCTAATATTTAACCTTCTGGGTTCTAACTTATGTATTTTAAGCAATTTTTTCTAACTCAGCCCCTAATTAAGTTGGAGACATGAAATTTTGCATACTTATAGCTGAACACATTACATCAAACGACAAATAGTAAAATTTTGAAAAAATCTAATATTTAACCCTCTGGGCTCTAACTTATGTATTTTAAGCAATTTTTCTAACTCAGCCCCTAATTAATTTGGGGACATGAAATTGGGTTAAATATTAGACTTTTTCAAAATTTTATTATTTGTCGTTTGATGTGAGGGGTTCAGCTATAAGTATGCAAAATTTCATGTCTGCAACTTAATTAGGGGCTGAGTTAGAAAAATTGCTTAAAATACATAAGTTAGAACCCAGAGGGTTAAACATTAGACCTTTTTCAAAATTTTATTTTTTGTCATTTGATGTGAAGTGTTCAGCTATAAGTATGCAAAATTTCATGTCTCCAACTTATGCATTTTAAACAATTTTTCTAACTCAGCCCCTAATTAATTTGGAGACATGAAATTTTGCATACTTATAGCTGAACACCTAACATCAAACGACAAATAATAAAAATTTGAAAAAGTCTACTATTTAACCCTCTGGGCTCTAACTTATGTATTTTAAGCATTTTTTCTAACTCAGCCCCTAATTAAGTTGGAGACATGAAATTTTGCATACTTATAGCTGAACACCTCACATCAAACGACAAATAATAAAACTTTGAAAAAGTCTAATATTTAACCCACTGGGCTCTAACTTATGTATTTTAAACAATTTTTCTAACTCAGCCCCTAATTAAGTTGGCGACATGAAATTTTGCATACTTATAGCTGAACACCTCACAACAAACGACAAATAATGAAATTTTGAAAAAGTCTAATATTTAACTCTCTGGGCTCTAACTTATGTATTTTAAACAATTTTTCTAACCAGCCCCTAATTAAGTTGGAGACATGAAATTTTGCATACTTATAGCTGAACACCTCACAACAAACGAAAAATAATAAAATTTTGAAAAATGTCTAATATTTAACCCTCTAGGCTCTAACTTGTATATTTTAAAATATTTTTCTAACTCAGCCCCTAATTAAGTTGGAGACATGAAATTTTTCTTACTTATAGCTGAACACTTCACATCAAATGACAAATAATAAAATTTTGAAAAAGGTCTAATATTTAACCCTCTGGGCTCTAACTTATGTATTTTAAACAATTTTTCTAACCCAGCCCCTATTTAAGTTGGAGACATGAAATTTTGCATACTTATAGCTGAACACCATCAAATGACAAAAAATAAAATTTTGAAAAATGTCTAATATTCAACCCTCTGGGTTTTAACTTATGTATTTTAAGCAATTTTTCTAACTCAGCCTCTAATTAAGTTGCAGACATGAAATTTTGCATACTTATACCCTCTGGGCTCTAACTTATGTATTTTAAACAATTTTTCTAACTCAGACCCTAATTAAGTTGGAGACATGAAATTTTGCATACTTATAGCTGAACACCTCACATCAAACGACAAATAGTGAAATTTTGAAAAAGTCTAATATTTAACTCTCTGGGCTTTAACTTATGTATTTTAAACAATTTTTCTAACTCAGCTCCTAATTAAGTTGGAGACATGAAATTTTGCATACTTATAGCTGAAAACCTCACATCAAACGACAAATAATAAAATTTTGAAAAAGTCTAATATTTAACCCTCTAAGTTCTAACTTATGTATTTTAAGCAATTTTTCTAACTCAGCCCCTAATTAAGTTGCAGACATGAAATTTTGCATACTTATACCCTCTGGGCTCTAACTTATGTATTTTAAACAATTTTTCTAACTCAGACCCTAATTAAGTTGGAGACATGAAATTTTGCATGCTTATGGCTGAACACTTCACATCAAATGACAAATAATAAAATTTTGAAAAAGTCTAATATTTAACCCTCCGGGCTCTAACTTATGCATTGTAAACAATTTTTCTAACTCAGCCCCTAATTAAGTTGGAGACATGAAATTTTGCATACTTATAGCTGAACACCTCACATCAAACGACAAATAATAAAATTTTGAAAAAGTCTAATATTTAACCCTGTGGGCTCTAACTTATGTATTTTAAACAATTTTTCTAACCCAGACCCTATTTAAGTTGGAGACATGAAATTTTGCATACTTATAACTGAACACTTCACATCACATGACAAATAATAAAATTTTGAAAAAGGTCTAATATTTAACCCTCTGGGTTCTAACTTATGTATTTTAAACAATTTTTCTAACCCAGCCCCTAATTAAGTTGGAGACATGAAATTTTGCATTCTTATAGCTGAACACTTCACATCAAATGACAAAAAATATAATTTTGAAAAAGGTCTAATATTTAACCCTCTGGGTTCTAACTTATGTATTTTAAGCAATTTTTCTAACTCAACCCCTAATTAAGTTGGAGACATGAAATTTTGCATACTTATAGCTGAACACCTCACATCAAACGACAAATAATAAAATTTTGAAAAAGTCTAATATTTAACCCTCCGGGCTCTAACTAATGCATTTTAAACAATTTTTCTAACTCAGCCCCTAATTAAGTTGGAGACATGAAATTTTGCATACTTATAGCTGACCACTTCACATCAAATGACAAATAATAAAATTTTGAAAAAGGTATAATATTTAACCCTCTGGGTTTTAACTTATGTATTTTAAGCAATTTTTCTAACTCAGCCTCTAATTAATTTGCAGACATGAAATATTGCATACTTATAGCTGAACACCTCACATCAAACGACAAATAATAAGATTTTGAAAAAGTCTAATATTTAATCCTCTGGGCTCTAACTTATGTATTTTAAGCAATTTTTCTGACTCAGCCCCTAATTAATTTGGAGACATGAAATTTTGCATGCTTATAGCTGAACACTTCGCATCAAACGACAAATAATAAAGTTTTGAAAAAGTCTAATATTTAACCCTCTGGGCTCTAACTTATGTATTTTAAGCAATTTTTCTAACTCAGCCCCTAATTAATTTGGAGACATGAAATTTTGCATACTTATAGCTGAACCCCTCACATCAAACGACAAATAATAAAACTTTGAAAAAGTCTAATATTTAACCCTCTGGGCTCTAACTTATGTATTTTAAACAATTTTTCTAACTCAGACCCTAATTAAATTGGAGACATGAAATTTTGCATACTTACAGCTGAACACTTCACATCAAATGACAAATAATAAAATTTTGAAAAAGGTCTAATATTTAACCCTCTGGGTTCTAACTTTTGTATTTTAAGCAATTTTTCTAACTCAGCCCCGAAATAAGTTGCAGACATGAAATTTTGCATACATATAGCTGAACACTTCACATCAAACGACAAATAATAAAATTTTGAAAAAGTCTAATATTTAACCCTCTGGACTCTAACTTATGCATTTTAAACAATTTTTCTAACTTAGCCCCTAATTAATTTCGAGACATGAAATTTTGCATACTTATAGCTGAACACTTCACATCAAACGACAAATAATAAAATTTTAAAAATGTCTAATATTTAACCCTCTGGGCTCTAACTTATGTATTTTAAGCAATTTTTCTAAACTCAGCCCCTAATTAAGTTGGAGACATGAAATTTAGCATACTTATAGCTGAACACCTCACATCAAACGACAAATAATAAAATTTTGGAAAAGTCTAATATTTAAGCCTCTGGGCTCTAACTTATGTATTTTAAGCAATTTTTCTGACTCAGCCCCTAATTATGTTGGAGACATGTAATTTTGCATACTTATAGCTGAACACTTCACATCAAATGACAAATAATAAAATTTTTAAATAGGTCTAATATTTAACCTTCTGGGTTCTAACTTATGTATTTTAAGCAATTTTTTCTAACTCAGCCCCTAATTAAGTTGGAGACATGAAATTTTGCATACTTATAGCTGAACACATTACATCAAACGACAAATAGTAAAATTTTGAAAAAATCTAATATTTAACCCTCTGGGCTCTAACTTATGTATTTTAAGCAATTTTTCTAACTCAGCCCCTAATTAATTTGGGGACATGAAATTGGGTTAAATATTAGACTTTTTCAAAATTTTATTATTTGTCGTTTGATGTGAGGGGTTCAGCTATAAGTATGCAAAATTTCATGTCTGCAACTTAATTAGGGGCTGAGTTAGAAAAATTGCTTAAAATACATAAGTTAGAACCCAGAGGGTTAAACATTAGACCTTTTTCAAAATTTTATTTTTTGTCATTTGATGTGAAGTGTTCAGCTATAAGTATGCAAAATTTCATGTCTCCAACTTATGCATTTTAAACAATTTTTCTAACTCAGCCCCTAATTAATTTGGAGACATGAAATTTTGCATACTTATAGCTGAACACCTAACATCAAACGACAAATAATAAAAATTTGAAAAAGTCTACTATTTAACCCTCTGGGCTCTAACTTATGTATTTTAAGCATTTTTTCTAACTCAGCCCCTAATTAAGTTGGAGACATGAAATTTTGCATACTTATAGCTGAACACCTCACATCAAACGACAAATAATAAAACTTTGAAAAAGTCTAATATTTAACCCACTGGGCTCTAACTTATGTATTTTAAACAATTTTTCTAACTCAGCCCCTAATTAAGTTGGCGACATGAAATTTTGCATACTTATAGCTGAACACCTCACAACAAACGACAAATAATGAAATTTTGAAAAAGTCTAATATTTAACTCTCTGGGCTCTAACTTATGTATTTTAAACAATTTTTCTAACTCAGCCCCTAATTAAGTTGGAGACATGAAATTTTGCATACTTATAGCTGAACACCTCACAACAAACGAAAAATAATAAAATTTTGAAAAATGTCTAATATTTAACCCTCTAGGCTCTAACTTGTATATTTTAAAATATTTTTCTAACTAAGCCCCTAATTAAGTTGGAGACATGAAATTTTTCTTACTTATAGCTGAACACTTCACATCAAATGACAAATAATAAAATTTTGAAAAAGGTCTAATATTTAACCCTCTGGGCTCTAACTTATGTATTTTAAACAATTTTTCTAACCCAGCCCCTATTTAAGTTGGAGACATGAAATTTTGCATACTTATAGCTGAACACCATCAAATGACAAAAAATAAAATTTTGAAAAATGTCTAATATTCAACCCTCTGGGTTTTAACTTATGTATTTTAAGCAATTTTTCTAACTCAGCCTCTAATTAAGTTGCAGACATGAAATTTTGCATACTTATACCCTCTGGGCTCTAACTTATGTATTTTAAACAATTTTTCTAACTCAGACCCTAATTAAGTTGGAGACATGAAATTTTGCATACTTATAGCTGAACACCTCACATCAAACGACAAATAGTGAAATTTTGAAAAAGTCTAATATTTAACTCTCTGGGCTTTAACTTATGTATTTTAAACAATTTTTCTAACTCAGCTCCTAATTAAGTTGGAGACATGAAATTTTGCATACTTATAGCTGAAAACCTCACATCAAACGACAAATAATAAAATTTTGAAAAAGTCTAATATTTAACCCTCTAAGTTCTAACTTATGTATTTTAAGCAATTTTTCTAACTCAGCCCCTAATTAAGTTGCAGACATGAAATTTTGCATACTTATACCCTCTGGGCTCTAACTTATGTATTTTAAACAATTTTTCTAACTCAGACCCTAATTAAGTTGGAGACATGAAATTTTGCATGCTTATGGCTGAACACTTCACATCAAATGACAAATAATAAAATTTTGAAAAAGTCTAATATTTAACCCTCCGGGCTCTAACTTATGCATTGTAAACAATTTTTCTAACTCAGCCCCTAATTAAGTTGGAGACATGAAATTTTGCATACTTATAGCTGAACACCTCACATCAAACGACAAATAATAAAATTTTGAAAAAGTCTAATATTTAACCCTGTGGGCTCTAACTTATGTATTTTAAACAATTTTTCTAACCCAGACCCTATTTAAGTTGGAGACATGAAATTTTGCATACTTATAACTGAACACTTCACATCACATGACAAATAATAAAATTTTGAAAAAGGTCTAATATTTAACCCTCTGGGTTCTAACTTATGTATTTTAAACAATTTTTCTAACCCAGCCCCTAATTAAGTTGGAGACATGAAATTTTGCATTCTTATAGCTGAACACTTCACATCAAATGACAAAAAATATAATTTTGAAAAAGGTCTAATATTTAACCCTCTGGGTTCTAACTTATGTATTTTAAGCAATTTTTCTAACTCAACCCCTAATTAAGTTGGAGACATGAAATTTTGCATACTTATAGCTGAACACCTCACATCAAACGACAAATAATAAAATTTTGAAAAAGTCTAATATTTAACCCTCCGGGCTCTAACTAATGCATTTTAAACAATTTTTCTAACTCAGCCCCTAATTAAGTTGGAGACATGAAATTTTGCATACTTATAGCTGACCACTTCACATCAAATGACAAATAATAAAATTTTGAAAAAGGTATAATATTTAACCCTCTGGGTTTTAACTTATGTATTTTAAGCAATTTTTCTAACTCAGCCTCTAATTAATTTGCAGACATGAAATATTGCATACTTATAGCTGAACACCTCACATCAAACGACAAATAATAAGATTTTGAAAAAGTCTAATATTTAATCCTCTGGGCTCTAACTTATGTATTTTAAACAATTTTTCTAACTCAGCCCCTAATTAAGTTGCAGACATGAAATTTTGCATACTTATAGCTGAACACCTCACATCAAACGACAAATAATAAAATTTTGAAAAAGTCTAATATTTAACCCTCTGGGCTCTAACTTATGTATTTTAAACAATTTTTCTAACTCAGCCCCTAATTAAGTTGTAGACATGAAATTTTGCATACTTATACCCTCTGGGCTCTAACTTATGTATTTTAAACAATTTTTCTAACTCAGACCCTAATTAAGTTCGAGACATGAAATTTTGCATACTTATAGCTGAACACCTCACATCAAACGACAAATAATGAAATTTTGAAAAAGTCTAATATTTAACTCTCTGGGCTCTAACTTATGTATTTTAAACAATTTTTCTAACTCAGCCCCTAATTAAGTTGTAGACATGAAATTTTGCATACTTATACCCTCTGGGCTCTAACTTATGTATTTTAAACAATTTTTCTAACTCAGCCCCTAATTAAGTTGCAGACATGAAATTTTGCATACTTATAGCTGAACACCTCACATCAAACGACAAATAATAAAATTTTGAAAAAGTCTAATATTTAACCCTCTGGGCTCTAACTTATGTATTTTAAACAATTTTTCTAACTCAGCCCCTAATTAAGTTGTAGACATGAAATTTTGCATACTTATACCCTCTGGGCTCTAACTTATGTATTTTAAACAATTTTTCTAACTCAGACCCTAATTAAGTTGGAGACATGAAATTTTGCATACTTATAGCTGAACACCTCACATCAAACGACAAATAATAAAATTTTGAAAAAGGTCTAATATTTAACCCTCTGGGCTCTAACTTATATATTTTAAGCAATTTTTCTGACTGAGACCCTAATTAAGTTGGAGACATGAAATTTTGCATACTTATATCTGAACACCTCACATCAAATGACAAATAATGAAATTTTGAAAAAGTCTAATATTTAACTCTCTGGGCTCTAACTTATGTATTTTAAACAATTTTTCTAACACAGCTCCTAATTAAGTTGGAGACATGAAATTTTGCATGCTTATAGCTGAACACTTCACATCAAATGACAAATAATAAAATTTTGAAAAAGTCTAATATTTAACCCTCTGGGCTCTAACTTATGTATTTTAAACAATTTTTCTAACCCAGCCCCTAATTAAGTTGGAGACATGAAATTTTGCATTCTTATAGCTGAACACTTCACATCAAATGACAAATAATAAAATTTTGAAAAAGGTATAATATTTAACCCTCTGGGCTCTAACTTATGTATTTTAAGCAATTTTTTTAACTCAGCCCCTAATTAAGTTGGATACATGAAATTTTGCATACTTATAGCTGAACACCTCACATCAAACGACAAATAATAAAATTTTGAAAAAGTCTAATATTTAACCCTCTGGGCTCTAACTTATGTATTTTAAACAATTTTTCTAACCCAGCCCCTATTTAAGTTGGAGACATGAAATTTTGCATACATATAGCTGAACACCATCAAATGACAAAAAATAAAATTTTGAAAAATGTCTAATATTCAACCCTCTGGGTTTTAACTTATGTATTTTAAGCAATTTTTCTAACTCAGCCTCTAATTAAGTTGCAGACATGAAATTTTGCATACTTATACCCTCTGGGCTCTAACTTATGTATTTTAAACAATTTTTCTAACTCAGACCCTAATTAAGTTGGAGACATGAAATTTTGCATACTTATAGCTGAACACCTCACATCAAACGACAAATAGTGAAATTTTGAAAAAGTCTAATATTTAACTCTCTGGGCTTTAACTTATGTATTTTAAACAATTTTTCTAACTCAGCTCCTAATTAAGTTGGAGACATGAAATTTTGCATACTTATAGCTGAAAACCTCACATCAAACGACAAATAATAAAATTTTGAAAAAGTCTAATATTTAACCCTCTAAGTTCTAACTTATGTATTTTAAGCAATTTTTCTAACTCAGCCCCTAATTAAGTTGGAGACATGAAATTTTGCATACTTATAGCTGAACACTTCACATCAAATGACAAATAATAAAATTTTGCAAAAGGTCTAATATTTAACCCTCTGGTCTCTAACTTATGTATTTTAAGCAATTTTTCTAACTCAGCCCCTAATTAAGTTGGAGACATGAAATTTTGCATACTTATAGCTGAACACATTACATCAAACGACAAATAATAAAGTTTTGAAAAAGTCTAATATTTAACCCTCTGGGCTCTAACTTATGTATTTTAAGCAATTTTTCTAACTCAGCCCCTAATTAATTTGGAGACATGAAATTTTGCATACTTATAGCTGAACCCCTCACATCAAACGACAAGTAATAAAACTTTGAAAAAGTCTAATATTTAACCCTCTGGGCTCTAACTTATGTATTTTAAACAATTTTTCTAACTCAGCCCCTAATTAAGTTGGATACATTAAATTTTGCATACTTATAGCTGAACACCTCACATCAAACGACAAATAATAAAATTTTGAAAAAGTCTAATATTTAACCCTCTGGGCTCTAACTTATGTATTTTAAGCAATTTTTCTAACTCAGCCCCTAATTAAGTTGGATACATTAAATTTTGCATACTTATAGCTGAACACCTCACATCAAACGACAAATAATAAAATTTTGAAAAAGTCTAATATTTAACTCTCTGGGCTCTAACTTATGTATTTTAAACAATTTTTCTAACACAGCTCCTAATTAAGTTGGAGACATGAAATTTTGCATGCTTATAGCTGAACACTTCACATCAAATGACAAATAATAAAATTTTGAAAAAGTCTAATATTTAACCCTCTGGGCTCTAACTTATGTATTTTAAACAATTTTTCTAACCCAGCCCCTAATTAATTTGCAGACATGAAATAGTGCATACTTATAGCTGAACTCCTCACATCAAACGACAAATAATAAGATTTTGAAAAAGTCTAATATTTAATCCTCTGGGCTCTAACTTATGTATTTTAAACAATTTTTCTAACTCAGCCCCTAATTAAGTTGCAGACATGAAATTTTGCATACTTATAGCTGAACACCTCACATCAAACGACAAATAATAAAATTTTGAAAAAGTCTAATATTTAACCCTCTGGGCTCAAACTTATGTATTTTAAACAATTTTCCTAACTCAGCCCCTAATTAAGTTGCAGACATGAAATTTTGCATACTTATACCCTCTGGGCTCTAACTTATGTATTTTAAACAATTTTTCTAACTCAGACCCTAATTAAGTTGGAGACATGAAATTTTGCATACTTATAGCTGAACACCTCACATCAAACGACAAATAGTGAAATTTTGAAAAAGTATAATATTTAACTCTCTGGGCTCTAACTTATGTATTTTAAACAATTTTTCTAACACAGCTCCTAATTAAGTTGGAGACATGAAATTTTGCATACTTATAGCTGAACACCTCACATCAAACGACAAATAATGAAATTTTGAAAAAGTCTAATATTTAACTCTCTGGGCTCTAACTTATGTATTTTAAACAATTTTTCTAACACAGCTCCTAATTAAGTTGGAGACATGAAATTTTGCATGCTTATAGCTGAACACCTCACATCAAACGACAAATAATAAAATTTTGAAAAAGTCTAATATTTAACCCTCTGGGCTCAAACTTATGTATTTTAAACAATTTTCCTAACTCAGCCCCTAATTAAGTTGCAGACATGAAATTTTGCATACTTATACCCTCTGGGCTCTAACTTATGTATTTTAAACAATTTTTCTAACTCAGACCCTAATTAAGTTGGAGACATGAAATTTTGCATACTTATAGCTGAACACCTCACATCAAACGACAAATAGTGAAATTTTGAAAAAGTATAATATTTAACTCTCTGGGCTCTAACTTATGTATTTTAAACAATTTTTCTAACACAGCTCCTAATTAAGTTGGAGACATGAAATTTTGCATACTTATAGCTGAACACCTCACATCAAACGACAAATAATGAAATTTTGAAAAAGTCTAATATTTAACTCTCTGGGCTCTAACTTATGTATTTTAAACAATTTTTCTAACACAGCTCCTAATTAAGTTGGAGACATGAAATTTTGCATGCTTATAGCTGAACACTTCACATCAAATGACAAATAATAAAATTTTGAAAAAGTCTAATATTTAACCCTCTGGGCTCTAACTTATGTATTTTAAACAATTTTTCTAACCCAGCCCCTATTTAAGTTGGAGACATGAAATTTTGCATACTTATAGCTGAACACCATAAAATGACAAAAAATAAAATTTTGAAAAATGTCTAATATTCAACCCTCTGGGTTTTAACTTATGTATTTTAAGCAATTTTTCTAACTCATACCCTAATTAAGTTGGAGACATGAAATTTTGCATACTTATAGCTGAACACCTCACATCAAACGACAAATAGTGAAATTTTGAAAAAGTCTAATATTTAACTCTCTGGGCTTTAACTTATGTATTTTAAACAATTTTTCTAACTCAGCTCCTAATTAAGTTGGAGACATGAAATTTTGCATACTTATAGCTGAAAACCTCACATCAAACGACAAATAATAAAATTTTGAAAAAGTCTAATATTTAACCCTCTAAGTTCTAACTTATGTATTTTAAGCAATTTTTCTAACTCAGCCCCTAATTAAGTTGGAGACATGAAATTTTGCATACTTATAGCTGAACACTTCACATAAATGACAAATAATAAAATTTTGCAAAAGGTCTAATATTTAACCCTCTGGTCTCTAACTTATGTATTTTAAGCAATTTTTCTAACTCAGCCCCTAATTATGTTGGAGACATGAAATTTTGCATACTTATAGCTGAACACATTACATCAAACGACAAATAATAAAGTTTTGACAAAGTCTAATATTTAACCCTCTGGGCTCTAACTTATGTATTTTAAGCAATTTTTCTAACTCAGCCCCTAATTAATTTGGAGACATGAAATTTTGCATACTTATAGCTGAACCCCTCACATCAAACGACAAATAATAAAACTTTGAAAAAGTCTAATATTTAACCCTCTGGGCTCTAACTTATGTATTTTAAACAATTTTTCTAACTCAGCCCCTAATTAAGTTGGATACATTAAATTTTGCATACTTATAGCTGAACACCTCACATCAAACGACAAATAATAAAATTTTGAAAAAGTCTAATATTTAACCCTCTGGGCTCTAACTTATGTATTTTAAGCAATTTTTCTAACTCAGCCCCTAATTAAGTTGGATACATTAAATTTTGCATACTTATAGCTGAACACCTCACATCAAACGACAAATAATAAAATTTTGAAAAAGTCTAATATTTAACTCTCTGGGCTCTAACTTATGTATTTTAAACAATTTTTCTAACACAGCTCCTAATTAAGTTGGAGACATGAAATTTTGCATGCGTATAGCTGAACACTTCACATCAAATGACAAATAATAAAATTTTGAAAAAGTCTAATATTTAACCCTCTGGGCTCTAACTTATGTATTTTAAACAATTTTTCTAACCCAGCCCCTAATTAGCTTGCAGACATGAAATATTGCATACTTATAGCTGAACTCCTCACATCAAACGACAAATAATAAGATTTTGAAAAAGTCTAATATTTAATCCTCTGGGCACTAACTTATGTATTTTAAACAATTTTTCTAACTCAGCCCCTAATTAAGTTGCAGACATGAAATTTTGCATACTTATAGCTGAACACCTCACATCAAACGACAAATAATAAAATTTTGAAAAAGTCTAATATTTAACCCTCTGGGCTCAAACTTATGTATTTTAATCAATTTTTCTAACTCAGCCCCTAATTAAGTTGCAGACATGAAATTTTGCATACTTATACCCTCTGGGCTCTAACTTATGTATTTTAAACAATTTTTCTAACTCAGACCCTAATTAAGTTGGAGACATGAAATTTTGCATACTTATAGCTGAACACCTCACATCAAACGACAAATAATGAAATTTTGAAAAAGTATAATATTTAACTCTCTGGGCTCTAACTTATGTATTTTAAACAATTTTTCTAACACAGCTCCTAATTAAGTTGGAGACATGAAATTTTGCATACTTATAGCTGAACACCTCACATCAAACGACAAATAATGAAATTTTGAAAAAGTCTAATATTTAACTCTCTGGGCTCTAACTTATGTATTTTAAACAATTTTTCTAACACAGCTCCTAATTAAGTTGGAGACATGAAATTTTGCATGCTTATAGCTGAACACTTCACATCAAATGACAAATAATAAAATTTTGAAAAAGTCTAATATTTAACCCTCTGGGCTCTAACTTATGTATTTTAAACAATTTTTCTAACCCAGCCCCTAATTAAGTTGGAGACATGAAATTTTGCATTCTAATAGCTGAACACTTCACATCAAATGACAAATAATAAAATTTTGAAAAAGGTATAATATTTAACCCTCTGGGCTCTAACTTATGTTTTTTAAACAATTTTTCTAACACAGCTCCTAATTAAGTTGGAGACATGAAATTTTGCATGCTTATAGCTGAACACCTCACATCAAACGACAAATAATGAAATTTTGAAAAAGTCTAATATTTAACTCTCTGGGCTCTAACTTATGTATTTTAAACAATTTTTCTAACTGAGCTCCTAATTAAGTTGGAGACGTGAAATTTTGCATACTTATAGCTGAACACCTCACATCAAACGACAAATAATAAAATTTTGAAAAAGGTCTAATATTTAACCCTCTGGGCTCTAACTTATATATTTTAAGCAATTTTTCTAACTGAGACCCTAATTAAGTTGGAGACATGAAATTTTGCATACTTATATCTGAACACCTCACATCAAATGACAAATAATGAAATTTTGAAAAAGTCTAATATTTAACTCTCTGGGCTCTAACTTATGTATTTTAAACAATTTTTCTAACACAGCTCCTGATTAAGTTGGAGACATGAAATTTTGCATGCTTATAGCTGAACACTTCACATCAAATGACAAATTATAAAATTTTGAAAAAGTCTAATATTTAACCCTCTGGGCTCTAACTTATGTATTTTAAACAATTTTTCTAACCCAGCCCCTAATTAATTTGGAGACATGAAATTTTGCATTCTTATAGCTGAACACTTCACATCAAATGACAAATAATAAAATTTTGAAAAAGGTATAATATTTAACCCTCTGGGCTCTAACTTATGTATTTTAAGCAATTTTTTTAACTCAGCCCCTAATTAAGTTGGATACATGAAATTTTGCATACTTATAGCTGAACACCTCACATCAAACGACAAATAATAAAATTTTGAAAAAGTCTAATATTTAACCCTCTGGGCTCTAACTTATGTATTTTAAACAATTTATCTAACCCAGCCCCTATTTAAGTTGGAGACATGAAATTTTGCATACTTATAGCTGAACACCATCAAATGACAAAAAATAAAATTTTGAAAAATGTCTAATATTCAACCCTCTGGGTTTTAACTTATGTATTTTAAGCAATTTTTCTAACTCAGCCTCTAATTAAGTTGCAGACATGAAATTTTGCATACTTATACCCTCTGGGCTCTAACTTATGTATTTTAAACAATTTTTCTAACTCAGACCCTAATTAAGTTGGAGACATGAAATTTTGCATACTTATAGCTGAACACCTCACATCAAACGACAAATAGTGAAATTTTGAAAAAGTCTAATATTTAACTCTCTGGGCTTTAACTTATGTATTTTAAACAATTTTTCTAACTCAGCTCCTAATTAAGTTGGAGACATGAAATTTTGCATACTTATAGCTGAAAACCTCACATCAAACGACAAATAACAAAATTTTGAAAAAGTCTAATATTTAACCCTCTAAGTTCTAACTTATGTATTTTAAGCAATTTTTCTAACTCAGCCCCTAATTAAGTTGGAGACATGAAATTTTGCATACTTGTAGCTGAACACTTCACATCAAATGACAAATAATAAAATTTTCAAAAGGTCTAATATTTAACCCTCTGGTCTCTAACTTATGTATTTTAAGCAATTTTTCTAACTCAGCCCCTAATTAAGTTGGAGACATGAAATTTTGCATACTTATAGCTGAACACATCACAGCAAACGAGAAATAATACAATTTTAAAAAAGTCTAATATTTAACCCTCTGGGCTCTAACTTATGTATTTTAAGCAATTTTTCTAAACTCAGCCCCTAATTAAGTTGGAGACATGAAATTTTGCATACTTATAGCTGAACACCTCACATCAAACGACAAATAATAAAATTTTGAAAAAGTCTAATATTTAAGCCTTTGGGCTCTAACTTATGTATTTTAAGCAATTTTTCTGACTCAGCCCCTAATTAAGTTGGAGACATGAAATTTTGCATGCTTATAGCTGAACACTTCACATCAAATGACAAATAATAAAATTTTCAAAAAGGTCTAATATTTAACCTTCTGGGTTCTAACATATGTATTTTAAGCAATTTTTTCTAACTCCGCCCCTAATTAAGTTGGAGACATGAAATTTTGCATACTTATAGCTGAACACATTACATCAAACGACAAATAATAAAGTTTTGAAAAAGTCTAATATTTAACCCTCTGGGCTCTAACTTATGTATTTTAAGCAATTTTTCTAACTCAGCCCCTAATTAATTTGGAGACATGAAATTTTGCATACTTATAGCTGAACCCCTCACATCAAACGACAAATAATAAAACTTTGAAAAAGTCTAATATTTAACCCTCTGGGCTCTAACTTATGTATTTTAAACAATTTTTCTAACTCAGCCCCTAATTAAGTTGGATACATTAAATTTTGCATACTTATAGCTGAACACCTCACATCAAACGACAAATAATAAAATTTTGAAAAAGTCTAATATTTAACCCTCTGGGCTCTAACTTATGTATTTTAAGCAATTTTTCTAACTCAGCCCCTAATTAATTTGGAGACATGAAATTTTGCATACTTATAGCTGAACCCCTCACATCAAACGACAAATAATAAAACTTTGAAAAAGTCTAATATTTAACCCTCTGGGCTCTAACTTATGTATTTTAAACAATTTTTCTAACTCAGCCCCTAATTAAGTTGGATACATTAAATTTTGCATACTTATAGCTGAACACCTCACATCAAACGACAAATAATAAAATTTTGAAAAAGTCTAATATTTAACTCTCTGGGCTCTAACTTATGTATTTTAAACAATTTTTCTAACACAGCTCCTAATTAAGTTGGAGACATGAAATTTTGCATGCTTATAGCTGAACACTTCACATCAAATGACAAATAATAAAATTTTGAAAAAGTCTAATATTTAACCCTCTGGGCTCTAACTTATGTATTTTAAACAATTTTTCTAACACAGCTCCTAATTAAGTTGGAGACATGAAATTTTGCATACTTATAGCTGAACACCTCACATCAAACGACAAATAATGAAATTTTGAAAAAGTCTAATATTTAACTCTCTGGGCTCTAACTTATGTATTTTAAACAATTTTTCTAACACAGCTCCTAATTAAGTTGGAGACATGAAATTTTGCATGCTTATAGCTGAACACTTCACATCAAATGACAAATAATAAAATTTTGAAAAAGTCTAATATTTAACCCTCTGGGCTCTAACTTATGTATTTTAAACAATTTTTCTAACCCAGCCCCTAATTAAGTTGGAGACATGAAATTTTGCATTCTAATAGCTGAACACTTCACATCAAATGACAAATAATAAAATTTTGAAAAAGGTATAATATTTAACCCTCTGGGCTCTAACTTATGTATTTTAAACAATTTTTCTAACACAGCTCCTAATTAAGTTGGAGACATGAAATTTTGCATGCTTATAGCTGAACACCTCACATCAAACGACAAATAATGAAATTTTGAAAAAGTCTAATATTTAACTCTCTGGGCTCTAACTTATGTATTTTAAACAATTTTTCTAACTGAGCTCCTAATTAAGTTGGAGACGTGAAATTTTGCATACTTATAGCTGAACACCTCACATCAAACGACAAATAATAAAATTTTGAAAAAGGTCTAATATTTAACCCTCTGGGCTCTAACTTATATATTTTAAGCAATTTTTCTAACTGAGACCCTAATTAAGTTGGAGACATGAAATTTTGCATACTTATATCTGAACACCTCACATCAAATGACAAATAATGAAATTTTGAAAAAGTCTAATATTTAACTCTCTGGGCTCTAACTTATGTATTTTAAACAATTTTTCTAACACAGCTCCTGATTAAGTTGGAGACATGAAATTTTGCATGCTTATAGCTGAACACTTCACATCAAATGACAAATTATAAAATTTTGAAAAAGTCTAATATTTAACCCTCTGGGCTCTAACTTATGTATTTTAAACAATTTTTCTAACCCAGCCCCTAATTAATTTGGAGACATGAAATTTTGCATTCTTATAGCTGAACACTTCACATCAAATGACAAATAATAAAATTTTGAAAAAGGTATAATATTTAACCCTCTGGGCTCTAACTTATGTATTTTAAGCAATTTTTTTAACTCAGCCCCTAATTAAGTTGGATACATGAAATTTTGCATACTTATAGCTGAACACCTCACATCAAACGACAAATAATAAAATTTTGAAAAAGTCTAATATTTAACCCTCTGGGCTCTAACTTATGTATTTTAAACAATTTATCTAACCCAGCCCCTATTTAAGTTGGAGACATGAAATTTTGCATACTTATAGCTGAACACCATCAAATGACAAAAAATAAAATTTTGAAAAATGTCTAATATTCAACCCTCTGGGTTTTAACTTATGTATTTTAAGCAATTTTTCTAACTCAGCCTCTAATTAAGTTGCAGACATGAAATTTTGCATACTTATACCCTCTGGGCTCTAACTTATGTATTTTAAACAATTTTTCTAACTCAGACCCTAATTAAGTTGGAGACATGAAATTTTGCATACTTATAGCTGAACACCTCACATCAAACGACAAATAGTGAAATTTTGAAAAAGTCTAATATTTAACTCTCTGGGCTTTAACTTATGTATTTTAAACAATTTTTCTAACTCAGACCCTAATTAAGTTGGAGACATGAAATTTTGCATACTTATAGCTGAACACCTCACATCAAACGACAAATAGTGAAATTTTGAAAAAGTCTAATATTTAACTCTCTGGGCTCTAACTTATGTATTTTAAACAATTTTTCTAACCCAGCCCCTAATTAGCTTGCAGACATGAAATATTGCATACTTATAGCTGAACTCCTCACATCAAACGACAAATAATAAGATTTTGAAAAAGTCTAATATTTAATCCTCTGGGCACTAACTTATGTATTTTAAACAATTTTTCTAACTCAGCCCCTAATTAAGTTGCAGACATGAAATTTTGCATACTTATAGCTGAACACCTCACATCAAACGACAAATAATAAAATTTTGAAAAAGTCTAATATTTAACCCTCTGGGCTCAAACTTATGTATTTTAATCAATTTTTCTAACTCAGCCCCTAATTAAGTTGCAGACATGAAATTTTGCATACTTATACCCTCTGGGCTCTAACTTATGTATTTTAAACAATTTTTCTAACTCAGACCCTAATTAAGTTGGAGACATGAAATTTTGCATACTTATAGCTGAACACCTCACATCAAACGACAAATAATGAAATTTTGAAAAAGTATAATATTTAACTCTCTGGGCTCTAACTTATGTATTTTAAACAATTTTTCTAACACAGCTCCTAATTAAGTTGGAGACATGAAATTTTGCATACTTATAGCTGAACACCTCACATCAAACGACAAATAATGAAATTTTGAAAAAGTCTAATATTTAACTCTCTGGGCTCTAACTTATGTATTTTAAACAATTTTTCTAACACAGCTCCTAATTAAGTTGGAGACATGAAATTTTGCATGCTTATAGCTGAACACTTCACATCAAATGACAAATAATAAAATTTTGAAAAAGTCTAATATTTAACCCTCTGGGCTCTAACTTATGTATTTTAAACAATTTTTCTAACCCAGCCCCTAATTAAGTTGGAGACATGAAATTTTGCATTCTAATAGCTGAACACTTCACATCAAATGACAAATAATAAAATTTTGAAAAAGGTATAATATTTAACCCTCTGGGCTCTAACTTATGTTTTTTAAACAATTTTTCTAACACAGCTCCTAATTAAGTTGGAGACATGAAATTTTGCATGCTTATAGCTGAACACCTCACATCAAACGACAAATAATGAAATTTTGAAAAAGTCTAATATTTAACTCTCTGGGCTCTAACTTATGTATTTTAAACAATTTTTCTAACTGAGCTCCTAATTAAGTTGGAGACGTGAAATTTTGCATACTTATAGCTGAACACCTCACATCAAACGACAAATAATAAAATTTTGAAAAAGGTCTAATATTTAACCCTCTGGGCTCTAACTTATATATTTTAAGCAATTTTTCTAACTGAGACCCTAATTAAGTTGGAGACATGAAATTTTGCATACTTATATCTGAACACCTCACATCAAATGACAAATAATGAAATTTTGAAAAAGTCTAATATTTAACTCTCTGGGCTCTAACTTATGTATTTTAAACAATTTTTCTAACACAGCTCCTGATTAAGTTGGAGACATGAAATTTTGCATGCTTATAGCTGAACACTTCACATCAAATGACAAATTATAAAATTTTGAAAAAGTCTAATATTTAACCCTCTGGGCTCTAACTTATGTATTTTAAACAATTTTTCTAACCCAGCCCCTAATTAATTTGGAGACATGAAATTTTGCATTCTTATAGCTGAACACTTCACATCAAATGACAAATAATAAAATTTTGAAAAAGGTATAATATTTAACCCTCTGGGCTCTAACTTATGTATTTTAAGCAATTTTTTTAACTCAGCCCCTAATTAAGTTGGATACATGAAATTTTGCATACTTATAGCTGAACACCTCACATCAAACGACAAATAATAAAATTTTGAAAAAGTCTAATATTTAACCCTCTGGGCTCTAACTTATGTATTTTAAACAATTTATCTAACCCAGCCCCTATTTAAGTTGGAGACATGAAATTTTGCATACTTATAGCTGAACACCATCAAATGACAAAAAATAAAATTTTGAAAAATGTCTAATATTCAACCCTCTGGGTTTTAACTTATGTATTTTAAGCAATTTTTCTAACTCAGCCTCTAATTAAGTTGCAGACATGAAATTTTGCATACTTATACCCTCTGGGCTCTAACTTATGTATTTTAAACAATTTTTCTAACTCAGACCCTAATTAAGTTGGAGACATGAAATTTTGCATACTTATAGCTGAACACCTCACATCAAACGACAAATAGTGAAATTTTGAAAAAGTCTAATATTTAACTCTCTGGGCTTTAACTTATGTATTTTAAACAATTTTTCTAACTCAGCTCCTAATTAAGTTGGAGACATGAAATTTTGCATACTTATAGCTGAAAACCTCACATCAAACGACAAATAACAAAATTTTGAAAAAGTCTAATATTTAACCCTCTAAGTTCTAACTTATGTATTTTAAGCAATTTTTCTAACTCAGCCCCTAATTAAGTTGGAGACATGAAATTTTGCATACTTGTAGCTGAACACTTCACATCAAATGACAAATAATAAAATTTTCAAAAGGTCTAATATTTAACCCTCTGGTCTCTAACTTATGTATTTTAAGCAATTTTTCTAACTCAGCCCCTAATTAAGTTGGAGACATGAAATTTTGCATACTTATAGCTGAACACATCACAGCAAACGAGAAATAATACAATTTTAAAAAAGTCTAATATTTAACCCTCTGGGCTCTAACTTATGTATTTTAAGCAATTTTTCTAAACTCAGCCCCTAATTAAGTTGGAGACATGAAATTTTGCATACTTATAGCTGAACACCTCACATCAAACGACAAATAATAAAATTTTGAAAAAGTCTAATATTTAAGCCTTTGGGCTCTAACTTATGTATTTTAAGCAATTTTTCTGACTCAGCCCCTAATTAAGTTGGAGACATGAAATTTTGCATGCTTATAGCTGAACACTTCACATCAAATGACAAATAATAAAATTTTCAAAAAGGTCTAATATTTAACCTTCTGGGTTCTAACATATGTATTTTAAGCAATTTTTTCTAACTCCGCCCCTAATTAAGTTGGAGACATGAAATTTTGCATACTTATAGCTGAACACATTACATCAAACGACAAATAATAAAGTTTTGAAAAAGTCTAATATTTAACCCTCTGGGCTCTAACTTATGTATTTTAAGCAATTTTTCTAACTCAGCCCCTAATTAATTTGGAGACATGAAATTTTGCATACTTATAGCTGAACCCCTCACATCAAACGACAAATAATAAAACTTTGAAAAAGTCTAATATTTAACCCTCTGGGCTCTAACTTATGTATTTTAAACAATTTTTCTAACTCAGCCCCTAATTAAGTTGGATACATTAAATTTTGCATACGTATAGCTGAACACCTCACATCAAACGACAAATAATAAAATTTTGAAAAAGTCTAATATTTAACCCTCTGGGCTCTAACTTATGTATTTTAAGCAATTTTTCTAACTCAGCCCCTAATTAATTTGGAGACATGAAATTTTGCATACTTATAGCTGAACCCCTCACATCAAACGACAAATAATAAAACTTTGAAAAAGTCTAATATTTAACCCTCTGGGCTCTAACTTATGTATTTTAAACAATTTTTCTAACTCAGCCCCTAATTAAGTTGGATACATTAAATTTTGCATACTTATAGCTGAACACCTCACATCAAACGACAAATAATAAAATTTTGAAAAAGTCTAATATTTAACTCTCTGGGCTCTAACTTATGTATTTTAAACAATTTTTCTAACACAGCTCCTAATTAAGTTGGAGACATGAAATTTTGCATGCTTATAGCTGAACACTTCACATCAAATGACAAATAATAAAATTTTGAAAAAGTCTAATATTTAACCCTCTGGGCTCTAACTTATGTATTTTAAACAATTTTTCTAACACAGCTCCTAATTAAGTTGGAGACATGAAATTTTGCATACTTATAGCTGAACACCTCACATCAAACGACAAATAATGAAATTTTGAAAAAGTCTAATATTTAACTCTCTGGGCTCTAACTTATGTATTTTAAACAATTTTTCTAACACAGCTCCTAATTAAGTTGGAGACATGAAATTTTGCATGCTTATAGCTGAACACTTCACATCAAATGACAAATAATAAAATTTTGAAAAAGTCTAATATTTAACCCTCTGGGCTCTAACTTATGTATTTTAAACAATTTTTCTAACCCAGCCCCTAATTAAGTTGGAGACATGAAATTTTGCATTCTAATAGCTGAACACTTCACATCAAATGACAAATAATAAAATTTTGAAAAAGGTATAATATTTAACCCTCTGGGCTCTAACTTATGTATTTTAAACAATTTTTCTAACACAGCTCCTAATTAAGTTGGAGACATGAAATTTTGCATGCTTATAGCTGAACACCTCACATCAAACGACAAATAATGAAATTTTGAAAAAGTCTAATATTTAACTCTCTGGGCTCTAACTTATGTATTTTAAACAATTTTTCTAACTGAGCTCCTAATTAAGTTGGAGACGTGAAATTTTGCATACTTATAGCTGAACACCTCACATCAAACGACAAATAATAAAATTTTGAAAAAGGTCTAATATTTAACCCTCTGGGCTCTAACTTATATATTTTAAGCAATTTTTCTAACTGAGACCCTAATTAAGTTGGAGACATGAAATTTTGCATACTTATATCTGAACACCTCACATCAAATGACAAATAATGAAATTTTGAAAAAGTCTAATATTTAACTCTCTGGGCTCTAACTTATGTATTTTAAACAATTTTTCTAACACAGCTCCTGATTAAGTTGGAGACATGAAATTTTGCATGCTTATAGCTGAACACTTCACATCAAATGACAAATTATAAAATTTTGAAAAAGTCTAATATTTAACCCTCTGGGCTCTAACTTATGTATTTTAAACAATTTTTCTAACCCAGCCCCTAATTAATTTGGAGACATGAAATTTTGCATTCTTATAGCTGAACACTTCACATCAAATGACAAATAATAAAATTTTGAAAAAGGTATAATATTTAACCCTCTGGGCTCTAACTTATGTATTTTAAGCAATTTTTTTAACTCAGCCCCTAATTAAGTTGGATACATGAAATTTTGCATACTTATAGCTGAACACCTCACATCAAACGACAAATAATAAAATTTTGAAAAAGTCTAATATTTAACCCTCTGGGCTCTAACTTATGTATTTTAAACAATTTATCTAACCCAGCCCCTATTTAAGTTGGAGACATGAAATTTTGCATACTTATAGCTGAACACCATCAAATGACAAAAAATAAAATTTTGAAAAATGTCTAATATTCAACCCTCTGGGTTTTAACTTATGTATTTTAAGCAATTTTTCTAACTCAGCCTCTAATTAAGTTGCAGACATGAAATTTTGCATACTTATACCCTCTGGGCTCTAACTTATGTATTTTAAACAATTTTTCTAACTCAGACCCTAATTAAGTTGGAGACATGAAATTTTGCATACTTATAGCTGAACACCTCACATCAAACGACAAATAGTGAAATTTTGAAAAAGTCTAATATTTAACTCTCTGGGCTTTAACTTATGTATTTTAAACAATTTTTCTAACTCAGCTCCTAATTAAGTTGGAGACATGAAATTTTGCATACTTATAGCTGAAAACCTCACATCAAACGACAAATAACAAAATTTTGAAAAAGTCTAATATTTAACCCTCTAAGTTCTAACTTATGTATTTTAAGCAATTTTTCTAACTCAGCCCCTAATTAAGTTGGAGACATGAAATTTTGCATACTTGTAGCTGAACACTTCACATCAAATGACAAATAATAAAATTTTCAAAAGGTCTAATATTTAACCCTCTGGTCTCTAACTTATGTATTTTAAGCAATTTTTCTAACTCAGCCCCTAATTAAGTTGGAGACATGAAATTTTGCATACTTATAGCTGAACACATCACAGCAAACGAGAAATAATACAATTTTAAAAAAGTCTAATATTTAACCCTCTGGGCTCTAACTTATGTATTTTAAGCAATTTTTCTAAACTCAGCCCCTAATTAAGTTGGAGACATGAAATTTTGCATACTTATAGCTGAACACCTCACATCAAACGACAAATAATAAAATTTTGAAAAAGTCTAATATTTAAGCCTTTGGGCTCTAACTTATGTATTTTAAGCAATTTTTCTGACTCAGCCCCTAATTAAGTTGGAGACATGAAATTTTGCATGCTTATAGCTGAACACTTCACATCAAATGACAAATAATAAAATTTTCAAAAAGGTCTAATATTTAACCTTCTGGGTTCTAACATATGTATTTTAAGCAATTTTTTCTAACTCCGCCCCTAATTAAGTTGGAGACATGAAATTTTGCATACTTATAGCTGAACACATTACATCAAACGACAAATAATAAAGTTTTGAAAAAGTCTAATATTTAACCCTCTGGGCTCTAACTTATGTATTTTAAGCAATTTTTCTAACTCAGCCCCTAATTAATTTGGAGACATGAAATTTTGCATACTTATAGCTGAACCCCTCACATCAAACGACAAATAATAAAACTTTGAAAAAGTCTAATATTTAACCCTCTGGGCTCTAACTTATGTATTTTAAACAATTTTTCTAACTCAGCCCCTAATTAAGTTGGATACATTAAATTTTGCATGCTTATAGCTGAACACCTCACATCAAACGACAAATAATAAAATTTTGAAAAAGTCTAATATTTAACCCTCTGGGCTCTAACTTATGTATTTTAAGCAATTTTTCTAACTCAGCCCCTAATTAATTTGGAGACATGAAATTTTGCATACTTATAGCTGAACCCCTCACATCAAACGACAAATAATAAAACTTTGAAAAAGTCTAATATTTAACCCTCTGGGCTCTAACTTATGTATTTTAAACAATTTTTCTAACTCAGCCCCTAATTAAGTTGGATACATTAAATTTTGCATACTTATAGCTGAACACCTCACATCAAACGACAAATAATAAAATTTTGAAAAAGTCTAATATTTAACTCTCTGGGCTCTAACTTATGTATTTTAAACAATTTTTCTAACACAGCTCCTAATTAAGTTGGAGACATGAAATTTTGCATGCTTATAGCTGAACACTTCACATCAAATGACAAATAATAAAATTTTGAAAAAGTCTAATATTTAACCCTCTGGGCTCTAACTTATGTATTTTAAACAATTTTTCTAACACAGCTCCTAATTAAGTTGGAGACATGAAATTTTGCATACTTATAGCTGAACACCTCACATCAAACGACAAATAATGAAATTTTGAAAAAGTCTAATATTTAACTCTCTGGGCTCTAACTTATGTATTTTAAACAATTTTTCTAACACAGCTCCTAATTAAGTTGGAGACATGAAATTTTGCATGCTTATAGCTGAACACTTCACATCAAATGACAAATAATAAAATTTTGAAAAAGTCTAATATTTAACCCTCTGGGCTCTAACTTATGTATTTTAAACAATTTTTCTAACCCAGCCCCTAATTAAGTTGGAGACATGAAATTTTGCATTCTAATAGCTGAACACTTCACATCAAATGACAAATAATAAAATTTTGAAAAAGGTATAATATTTAACCCTCTGGGCTCTAACTTATGTATTTTAAACAATTTTTCTAACACAGCTCCTAATTAAGTTGGAGACATGAAATTTTGCATGCTTATAGCTGAACACCTCACATCAAACGACAAATAATGAAATTTTGAAAAAGTCTAATATTTAACTCTCTGGGCTCTAACTTATGTATTTTAAACAATTTTTCTAACTGAGCTCCTAATTAAGTTGGAGACGTGAAATTTTGCATACTTATAGCTGAACACCTCACATCAAACGACAAATAATAAAATTTTGAAAAAGGTCTAATATTTAACCCTCTGGGCTCTAACTTATATATTTTAAGCAATTTTTCTAACTGAGACCCTAATTAAGTTGGAGACATGAAATTTTGCATACTTATATCTGAACACCTCACATCAAATGACAAATAATGAAATTTTGAAAAAGTCTAATATTTAACTCTCTGGGCTCTAACTTATGTATTTTAAACATTTTTTCTAACACAGCTCCTGATTAAGTTGGAGACATGAAATTTTGCATGCTTATAGCTGAACACTTCACATCAAATGACAAATAATAAAATTTTGAAAAAGTCTAATATTTAACCCTCTGGGCTCTAACTTATGTATTTTAAACAATTTTTCTAACCCAGCCCCTAATTAAGTTGGAGACATGAAATTTTGCATTCTTATAGCTGAACACTTCACATCAAATGACAAATAATAAAATTTTGAAAAAGGTATAATATTTAACCCTCTGGGCTCTAACTTATGTATTTTAAGCAATTTTTTTAACTCAGCCCCTAATTAAGTTGGATACATGAAATTTTGCATACTTATAGCTGAACACCTCACATCAAACGACAAATAATAAAATTTTGAAAAAGTCTAATATTTAACCCTCTGGGCTCTAACTTATGTATTTTAAACAATTTATCTAACCCAGCCCCTATTTAAGTTGGAGACATGAAATTTTGCATACTTATAGCTGAACACCATCAAATGACAAAAAATAAAATTTTGAAAAATGTCTAATATTCAACCCTCTGGGTTTTAACTTATGTATTTTAAGCAATTTTTCTAACTCAGCCTCTAATTAAGTTGCAGACATGAAATTTTGCATACTTATACCCTCTGGGCTCTAACTTATGTATTTTAAACAATTTTTCTAACTCAGACCCTAATTAAGTTGGAGACATGAAATTTTGCATACTTATAGCTGAACACCTCACATCAAACGACAAATAGTGAAATTTTGAAAAAGTCTAATATTTAACTCTCTGGGCTTTAACTTATGTATTTTAAACAATTTTTCTAACTCAGCTCCTAATTAAGTTGGAGACATGAAATTTTGCATACTTATAGCTGAAAACCTCACATCAAACGACAAATAATAAAATTTTGAAAAAGTCTAATATTTAACCCTCTAAGTTCTAACTTATGTATTTTAAGCAATTTTTCTAACTCAGCCCCTAATTAAGTTGGAGACATGAAATTTTGCATACTTATAGCTGAACACTTCACATCAAATGACAAATAATAAAATTTTGCAAAAGGTCTAATATTTAACCCTCTGGTCTCTAACTTATGTATTTTAAGCAATTTTTCTAACTCAGCCCCTAATTAAGTTGGAGACATGAAATTTTGCATACTTATAGCTGAACACATCACAGCAAACGAGAAATAATACAATTTTAAAAAAGTCTAATATTTAACCCTCTGGGCTCTAACTTATGTATTTTAAGCAATTTTTCTAAACTCAGCCCCTAATTAAGTTGGAGACATGAAATTTTGCATACTTATAGCTGAACACCTCACATCAAACGACAAATAATAAAATTTTGAAAAAGTCTAATATTTAAGCCTTTGGGCTCTAACTTATGTATTTTAAGCAATTTTTCTGACTCAGCCCCTAATTAAGTTGGAGACATGAAATTTTGCATGCTTATAGCTGAACACTTCACATCAAATGACAAATAATAAAATTTTCAAAAAGGTCTAATATTTAACCTTCTGGGTTCTAACATATGTATTTTAAGCAATTTTTTCTAACTCCGCCCCTAATTAAGTTGGAGACATGAAATTTTGCATACTTATAGCTGAACACATTACATCAAACGACAAATAATAAAGTTTTGAAAAAGTCTAATATTTAACCCTCTGGGCTCTAACTTATGTATTTTAAGCAATTTTTCTAACTCAGCCCCTAATTAATTTGGAGACATGAAATTTTGCATACTTATAGCTGAACCCCTCACATCAAACGACAAATAATAAAACTTTGAAAAAGTCTAATATTTAACCCTCTGGGCTCTAACTTATGTATTTTAAACAATTTTTCTAACTCAGCCCCTAATTAAGTTGGATACATTAAATTTTGCATACTTATAGCTGAACACCTCACATCAAACGACAAATAATAAAATTTTGAAAAAGTCTAATATTTAACCCTCTGGGCTCTAACTTATGTATTTTAAACAATTTTTCTAACACAGCTCCTAATTAAGTTGGAGACATGAAATTTTGCATGCTTATAGCTGAACACTTCACATCAAATGACAAATAATAAAATTTTGAAAAAGTCTAATATTTAACCCTCTGGGCTCTAACTTATGTATTTTAAACAATTTTTCTAACCCAGCCCCTAATTAATTTGCAGACATGAAATAGTGCATACTTATAGCTGAACTCCTCACATCAAACGACAAATAATAAGATTTTGAAAAAGTCTAATATTTAATCCTCTGGGCTCTAACTTATGTATTTTAAACAATTTTTCTAACTCAGCCCCTAATTAAGTTGCAGACATGAAATTTTGCATACTTATAGCTGAACACCTCACATCAAACGACAAATAATAAAATTTTGAAAAAGTCTAATATTTAACCCTCTGGGCTCAAACTTATGTATTTTAAACAATTTTTCTAACTCAGCCCCTAATTAAGTTGCAGACATGAAATTTTGCATACTTATACCCTCTGGGCTCTAACTTATGTATTTTAAACAATTTTTCTAACTCAGACCCTAATTAAGTTGGAGACATGAAATTTTGCATACTTATAGCTGAACACCTCACATCAAACGACAAATAGTGAAATTTTGAAAAAGTATAATATTTAACTCTCTGGGCTCTAACTTATGTATTTTAAACAATTTTTCTAACACAGCTCCTAATTAAGTTGGAGACATGAAATTTTGCATACTTATAGCTGAACACCTCACATCAAACGACAAATAATGAAATTTTGAAAAAGTCTAATATTTAACTCTCTGGGCTCTAACTTATGTATTTTAAACAATTTTTCTAACACAGCTCCTAATTAAGTTGGAGACATGAAATTTTGCATGCTTATAGCTGAACACTTCACATCAAATGACAAATAATAAAATTTTGAAAAAGTCTAATATTTAACCCTCTGGGCTCTAACTTATGTATTTTAAACAATTTTTCTAACCCAGCCCCTAATTAAGTTGGAGACATGAAATTTTGCATTCTAATAGCTGAACACTTCACATCAAATGACAAATAATAAAATTTTGAAAAAGGTATAAAATTTAACCCTCTTTGCTCTAACTTATGTATTTTAAGCAATTTTTCTAACTCAGCCCCTAATTAAGTTGGATACATGAAATTTTGCATACTTATAGCTGAACACCTCACATCAAACGACAAATAATAAAATTTTGAAAAAGTCTAATATTTAACCCTCTGGGCTCTAACTTATGTATTTTAAACAATTTTTCTAACCCAGCCCCTATTTAAGTTGGAGACATGAAATTTTGCATACTTATAGCTGAACACCATAAAATGACAAAAAATAAAATTTTGAAAAATGTCTAATATTCAACCCTCTGGGTTTTAACTTATGTATTTTAAGCAATTTTTCTAACTCAGACCCTAATTAAGTTGGAGACATGAAATTTTGCATACTTATAGCTGAACACCTCACATCAAACGACAAATAGTGAAATTTTGAAAAAGTCTAATATTTAACTCTCTGGGCTTTAACTTATGTATTTTAAACAATTTTTCTAACTCAGCTCCTAATTAAGTTGGAGACATGAAATTTTGCATACTTATAGGTGAAAACCTCACATCAAACGACAAATAATAAAATTTTGAAAAAGTCTAATATTTAACCCTCTAAGTTCTAACTTATGTATTTTAAGCAATTTTTCTAACTCAGCCCCTAATTAAGTTGGAGACATGAAATTTTGCATACATATAGCTGAACACTTCACATAAATGACAAATAATAAAATTTTGCAAAAGGTCTAATATTTAACCCTCTGGTCTCTAACTTATGTATTTTAAGCAATTTTTCTAACTCAGCCCCTAATTAAGTTGGAGACATGAAATTTTGCATACTTATAGCTGAACACATTACATCAATCGACAAATAATAAAGTTTTGAAAAAGTCTAATATTTAACCCTCTGGGCTCTAACTTATGTATTTTAAGCAATTTTTCTAACTCAGCCCCTAATTAATTTGGAGACATGAAATTTTGCATACTTATAGCTGAACCCCTCACATCAAACGACAAATAATAAAACTTTGAAAAAGTCTAATATTTAACCCTCTGGGCTCTAACTTATGTATTTTAAACAATTTTTCTAACTCAGCCCCTAATTAAGTTGGATACATTAAATTTTGCATACTTATAGCTGAACACCTCACATCAAACGACAAATAATAAAATTTTGAAAAAGTCTAATATTTAACCCTCTGGGCTCTAACTTATGTATTTTAAGCAATTTTTCTAACTCAGCCCCTAATTAAGTTGGATACATTAAATTTTGCATACTTATAGCTGAACACCTCACATCAAACGACAAATAATAAAATTTTGAAAAAGTCTAATATTTAACTCTCTGGGCTCTAACTTATGTATTTTAAACAATTTTTCTAACACAGCTCCTAATTAAGTTGGAGACATGAAATTTTGCATGCTTATAGCTGAACACTTCACATCAAATGACAAATAATAAAATTTTGAAAAAGTCTAATATTTAACCCTCTGGGCTCTAACTTATGTATTTTAAACAATTTTTCTAACCCAGCCCCTAATTAGCTTGCAGACATGAAATATTGCATACTTATAGCTGAACTCCTCACATCAAACGACAAATAATAAGATTTTGAAAAAGTCTAATATTTAATCCTCTGGGCTCTAACTTATGTATTTTAAACAATTTTTCTAACTCAGCCCCTAATTAAGTTGCAGACATGAAATTTTGCATACTTATAGCTGAACACCTCACATCAAACGACAAATAATAAAATTTTGAAAAAGTCTAATATTTAACCCTCTGGGCTCAAACTTATGTATTTTAAACAATTTTTCTAACTCAGCCCCTAATTAAGTTGCAGACATGAAATTTTGCATACTTATACCCTCTGGGCTCTAACTTATGTATTTTAAACAATTTTTCTAACTCAGACCCTAATTAAGTTGGAGACATGAAATTTTGCATACTTGTAGCTGAACAACATAAAATGACAAAAAATAAAATTTTGAAAAATGTCTAATATTCAACCCTCTGGGTTTTAACTTATGTATTTTAAGCAATTTTTCTAACTCAGACCCTAATTAAGTTGGAGACATGAAATTTTGCATACTTATAGCTGAACACCTCACATCAAACGACAAATAGTGAAATTTTGAAAAAGTCTAATATTTAACTCTCTGAGCTTTAACTTATGTATTTTAAACAATTTTTCTAACTCAGCTCCTAATTAAGTTGGAGACATGAAATTTTGCATACTTATAGCTGAAAACCTCACATCAAACGACAAATAATAAAATTTTGAAAAAGTCTAATATTTAACCCTCTAAGTTCTAACTTATGTATTTTAAGCAATTTTTCTAACTCAGCCCCTAATTAAGTTGGAGACATGAAATTTTGCATACTTATAACTGAACACTTCACATAAATGACAAATAATAAAATTTTGCAAAAGGTCTAATATTTAACCCTCTGGTCTCTAACTTATGTATTTTAAGCAATTTTTCTAACTCAGCCCCTAATTAAGTTGGAGACATGAAATTTTGCATACTTATAGCTGAACACATCACAGCAAACGAGAAATAATACAATTTTGAAAAAGTCTAATATTTAAGCCTTTGGGCTCTAACTTATGTATTTTAAGCAATTTTTCTGACTCAGCCCCTAATTAAGTTGGAGACATGAAATTTTGCATGCTTATAGCTGAACACTTCACATCAAATGACAAATAATAAAATTTTCAAAAAGGTCTAATATTTAACCTTCTGGGTTCTAACATATGTATTTTAAGCAATTTTTTCTAACTCCGCCCCTAATTAAGTTGGAGACATGAAATTTTGCATACTTATAGCTGAACACATTACATCAAACGACAAATAATAAAGTTTTGAAAAAGTCTAATATTTAACCCTCTGGGCTCTAACTTATGTATTTTAAGCAATTTTTCTAACTCAGCCCCTAATTAATTTGGAGACATGAAATTTTGCATACTTATAGCTGAACCCCTCACATCAAACGACAAGTAATAAAACTTTGAAAAAGTCTAATATTTAACCCTCTGGGCTCTAATTTATGTATTTTAAACAATTTTTCTAACTCAGACCCTAATTAAATTGGAGACATGAAATTTTGCATACTTACAGCTGAACACTTCACATCAAATGACAAATAATAAAATTTTGAAAAAGGTCTAATATTTAACCCTCTGGGTTCTAACTTATGTATTTTAAGCAATTTTTCTAACTCAGCCCCGAATTAAGTTGCAGACATGAAATTTTGCATACTTATAGCTGAACACTTCACATCAAACGACAAATAATAAAATTTTGAAAAAGTCTAATATTTAACCTTCTGGACTCTAACTTATGCATTTTAAACAATTTTTCTAACTTAGCCCCTAATTAATTTGGAGACATGACATTTTGCATACTTATAGCTGAAAACTTCACATCAAACGACAAATAATAAAATTTTAAAAAAGTCTAATATTTAACCCTCTGGGCTCTAACTTATGTATTTTAAGCAATTTTTCTAAACTCAGCCCCTAATTAAGTTGGAAACATGAAATTTTGCATACTTATAGCTGAACACCTCACATATCACGACAAATAATAAAATTTTGAAAAAGTCTGATATTTAAGCCTCTGGGCTCTAACTTATGTATTTTAAGCAATTTTTCTGACTCAGCCCCTAATTAATTTGGAGACATGAAATTTTGCATGCTTATAGCTGAACACTTCGCATCAAACGACAAATAATAAAGTTTTGAAAAAGTCTAATATTTAACCCTCTGGGCTCTAACTTATGTATTTTAAGCAATTTTTCTAACTCAGCCCCTAATTAATTTGGAGACATGAAATTTTGCATACTTATAGCTGAACCCCTCACATCAAACGACAAATAATAAAACTTTGAAAAAGTCTAATATTTAACCCTCTGTGCTCTAACTTATGTATTTTAAACAATTTTTCTAACTCAGACCCTAATTAAATTGGAGTCATGAAATTTTGCATACTTACAGCTGAACACTTCACATCAAATGACAAATAATAAAATTTTGAAAAAGGTCTAATATTTAACCCTCTGGGTTCTAACTTTTGTATTTTAAGCAATTTTTCTAACTCAGCCCCGAAATAAGTTGCAGACATGAAATTTTGCATACATATAGCTGAACACTTCACATCAAATGACAAATAATAAAATTTTTAAAAAGGTCTAATATTTAACCTTCTGGGTTCTAACTTATGTATTTTAAGCAATTTTTTCTAACTCAGCCCCTAATTAAGTTGGAGACATGAAATTTTGCATACTTATAGCTGAACACATTACATCAAACGACAAAAGGTAAAATTTTGAAAAAATCTAATATTTAACCCTCTGGGCTCTAACTTATGTATTTTAAACAATTTTTCTAACCCAGCCCCTAATTAATTTGCAGACATGAAATAGTGCATACTTATAGCTGAACTCCTCACATCAAACGACAAATAATAAGATTTTGAAAAAGTCTAATATTTAATCCTCTGGGCTCTAACTTATGTATTTTAAACAATTTTTCTAACTCAGCCCCTAATTAAGTTGCAGACATGAAATTTTGCATACTTATAGCTGAACACCTCACATCAAACGACAAATAATAAAATTTTGAAAAAGTCTAATATTTAACCCTCTGGGCTCAAACTTATGTATTTTAAACAATTTTTCTAACTCAGCCCCTAATTAAGTTGCAGACATGAAATTTTGCATACTTATACCCTCTGGGCTCTAACTTATGTATTTTAAACAATTTTTCTAACTCAGACCCTAATTAAGTTGGAGACATGAAATTTTGCATACTTATAGCTGAACACCTCACATCAAACGACAAATAGTGAAATTTTGAAAAAGTATAATATTTAACTCTCTGGGCTCTAACTTATGTATTTTAAACAATTTTTCTAACACAGCTCCTAATTAAGTTGGAGACATGAAATTTTGCATACTTATAGCTGAACACCTCACATCAAACGACAAATAATGAAATTTTGAAAAAGTCTAATATTTAACTCTCTGGGCTCTAACTTATGTATTTTAAACAATTTTTCTAACACAGCTCCTAATTAAGTTGGAGACATGAAATTTTGCATGCTTATAGCTGAACACTTCACATCAAATGACAAATAATAAAATTTTGAAAAAGTCTAATATTTAACCCTCTGGGCTCTAACTTATGTATTTTAAACAATTTTTCTAACCCAGCCCCTAATTAAGTTGGAGACATGAAATTTTGCATTCTAATAGCTGAACACTTCACATCAAATGACAAATAATAAAATTTTGAAAAAGGTATAATATTTAACCCTCTTTGCTCTAACGTATGTATTTTAAGCAATTTTTCTAACTCAGCCCCTAATTAAGTTGGATACATGAAATTTTGCATACTTATAGCTGAACACCTCACATCAAACGACAAATAATAAAATTTTGAAAAAGTCTAATATTTAACCCTCTGGGCTCTAACTTATGTATTTTAAACAATTTTTCTAACCCAGCCCCTATTTAAGTTGGAGACATGAAATTTTGCATACTTATAGCTGAACACCATAAAATGACAAAAAATAAAATTTTGAAAAATGTCTAATATTCAACCCTCTGGGTTTTAACTTATGTATTTTAAGCAATTTTTCTAACTCAGACCCTAATTAAGTTGGAGACATGAAATTTTGCATACTTATAGCTGAACACCTCACATCAAACGACAAATAGTGAAATTTTGAAAAAGTCTAATATTTAACTCTCTGGGCTTTAACTTATGTATTTTAAACAATTTTTCTAACTCAGCTCCTAATTAAGTTGGAGACATGAAATTTTGCATACTTATAGCTGAAAACCTCACATCAAACGACAAATAATAAAATTTTGAAAAAGTCTAATATTTAACCCTCTAAGTTCTAACTTATGTATTTTAAGCAATTTTTCTAACTCAGCCCCTAATTAAGTTGGAGACATGAAATTTTGCATACTTATAGCTGAACACTTCACATAAATGACAAATAATAAAATTTTGCAAAAGGTCTAATATTTAACCCTCTGGTCTCTAACTTATGTATTTTAAGCAATTTTTCTAACTCAGCCCCTAATTAAGTTGGAGACATGAAATTTTGCATACTTATAGCTGAACACATTACATCAAACGACAAATAATAAAGTTTTGAAAAAGTCTAATATTTAAACCTCTGGGCTCTAACTTATGTATTTTAAGCAATTTTTCTAACTCAGCCCCTAATTAATTTGGAGACATGAAATTTTGCATACTTATAGCTGAACCCCTCACATCAAACGACAAATAATAAAACTTTGAAAAAGTCTAATATTTAACCCTCTGGGCTCTAACTTATGTATTTTAAACAATTTTTCTAACTCAGCCCCTAATTAAGTTGGATACATTAAATTTTGCATACTTATAGCTGAACACCTCACATCAAACGACAAATAATAAAATTTTGAAAAAGTCTAATATTTAACTCTCTGGGCTCTAACTTATGTATTTTAAACAATTTTTCTAACACAGCTCCTAATTAAGTTGGAGACATGAAATTTTGCATGCTTATAGCTGAACACTTCACATCAAATGACAAATAATAAAATTTTGAAAAAGTCTAATATTTAACCCTCTGGGCTCTAACTTATGTATTTTAAACAATTTTTCTAACCCAGCCCCTAATTAGCTTGCAGACATGAAATATTGCATACTTATAGCTGAACTCCTCACATCAAACGACAAATAATAAAATTTTGAAAAAGTCTAATATTTAACCCTCTGGGCTCAAACTTATGTATTTTAAACAATTTTTCTAACTCAGCCCCTAATTAAGTTGCAGACATGAAATTTTGCATACTTATACCCTCTGGGCTCTAACTTATGTATTTTAAACAATTTTTCTAACTCAGACCCTAATTAAGTTGGAGACATGAAATTTTGCATACTTATAGCTGAACTCCTCACATCAAACGACAAATAATAAAATTTTGAAAAAGTCTAATATTTAACCCTCTGGGCTCAAACTTATGTATTTTAAACAATTTTTCTAACTCAGCCCCTAATTAAGTTGCAGACATGAAATTTTGCATACTTATACCCTCTGGGCTCTAACTTATGTATTTTAAACAATTTTTCTAACTCAGACCCTAATTAAGTTGGAGACATGAAATTTTGCATACTTATAGCTGAACACCTCACATCAAACGACAAATAATGAAATTTTGAAAAAGTATAATATTTAACTCTCTGGGCTCTAACTTATGTATTTTAAACAATTTTTCTAACACAGCTCCTAATTAAGTTGGAGACATGAAATTTTGCATACTTATAGCTGAACACCTCACATCAAACGACAAATAATGAAATTTTGAAAAAGTCTAATATTTAACTCTCTGGGCTCTAACTTATGTATTTTAAACAATTTTTCTAACACAGCTCCTAATTAAGTTGGAGACATGAAATTTTGCATGCTTATAGCTGAACACTTCACATCAAATGACAAATAATAAAATTTTGAAAAAGGTATAATATTTAACCCTCTGGGCTCTAACTTATGTATTTTAAGCAATTTTTCTAACTCAGCCCCTAATTAAGTTGGATACATGAAATTGTGCATACTTATAGCTGAACACCTCACATCAAACGACAAATAATAAAATTTTGAAAAAGTCTAATATTTAACCCTCTGGGCTCTAACTTATGTATTTTAAACAATTTTTCTAACCCAGCCCCTATTTAAGTTGGAGACATGAAATTTTGCATACTTATAGCTGAACAACATAAAATGACAAAAAATAAAATTTTGAAAAATGTCTAATATTCAACCCTCTGGGTTTTAACTTATGTACTTTAAGCAATTTTTCTAACTCAGACCCTAATTAAGTTGGAGACATGAAATTTTGCATACTTATAGCTGAACACCTCACATCAAACGACAAATAGTGAAATTTTGAAAAAGTCTAATATTTAACTCTCTGGGCTTTAACTTATGTATTTTAAACAATTTTTCTAACTCAGCTCCTAATTAAGTTGGAGACATGAAATTTTGCATACTTATAGCTGAAAACCTCACATCAAACGACAAATAATAAAATTTTGAAAAAGTCTAATATTTAACCCTCTAAGTTCTAACTTATGTATTTTAAGCAATTTTTCTAACTCAGCCCCTAATTAAGTTGGAGACATGAAATTTTGCATACTTATAACTGAACACTTCACATAAATGACAAATAATAAAATTTTGCAAAAGGTCTAATATTTAACCCTCTGGGCTCTAACTTATGTATTTTAAGCAATTTTTCTAACTCAGCCCCTAATTAATTTGGAGACATGAAATTTTGCATACTTATAGCTGAACCCCTCACATCAAACGACAAATAATAAAACTTTGAAAAAGTCTAATATTTAACCCTCTGGGCTCTAACTTATGTATTTTAAACAATTTTTCTAACTCAGCCCCTAATTAAGTTGGATACATTAAATTTTGCATACTTATAGCTGAACACCTCACATCAAACGACAAATAATAAAATTTTGAAAAAGTCTAATATTTAACTCTCTGGGCTCTAACTTATGTATTTTAAACAATTTTTCTAACACAGCTCCTAATTAAGTTGGAGACATGAAATTTTGCATGCTTATAGCTGAACACTTCACATCAAATGACAAATAATAAAATTTTGAAAAAGTCTAATATTTAACCCTCTGGGCTCTAACTTATGTATTTTAAACAATTTTTCTAACCCAGCCCCTAATTAGCTTGCAGACATGAAATATTGCATACTTATAGCTGAACTCCTCACATCAAACGACAAATAATAAAATTTTGAAAAAGTCTAATATTTAACCCTCTGGGCTCAAACTTATGTATTTTAAACAATTTTTCTAACACAGCTCCTAATTAAGTTGGAGACATGAAATTTTGCATGCTTATAGCTGAACACTTCACATCAAATGACAAATAATAAAATTTTGAAAAAGTCTAATATTTAACCCTCTGGGCTCTAACTTATGTATTTTAAACAATTTTTCTAACCCAGCCCCTAATTAAGTTGGAGACATGAAATTTTGCATTCTAATAGCTGAACACTTCACATCAAATGACAAATAATAAAATTTTGAAAAAGGTATAATATTTAACCCTCTTTGCTCTAACGTATGTATTTTAAGCAATTTTTCTAACTCAGCCCCTAATTAAGTTGGATACATGAAATTTTGCATACTTATAGCTGAACACCTCACATCAAACGACAAATAATAAAATTTTGAAAAAGTCTAATATTTAACCCTCTGGGCTCTAACTTATGTATTTTAAACAATTTTTCTAACCCAGCCCCTATTTAAGTTGGAGACATGAAATTTTGCATACTTATAGCTGAACACCATAAAATGACAAAAAATAAAATTTTGAAAAATGTCTAATATTCAACCCTCTGGGTTTTAACTTATGTATTTTAAGCAATTTTTCTAACTCAGACCCTAATTAAGTTGGAGACATGAAATTTTGCATACTTATAGCTGAACACCTCACATCAAACGACAAATAGTGAAATTTTGAAAAAGTCTAATATTTAACTCTCTGGGCTTTAACTTATGTATTTTAAACAATTTTTCTAACTCAGCTCCTAATTAAGTTGGAGACATGAAATTTTGCATACTTATAGCTGAAAACCTCACATCAAACGACAAATAATAAAATTTTGAAAAAGTCTAATATTTAACCCTCTAAGTTCTAACTTATGTATTTTAAGCAATTTTTCTAACTCAGCCCCTAATTAAGTTGGAGACATGAAATTTTGCATACTTATAGCTGAACACTTCACATAAATGACAAATAATAAAATTTTGCAAAAGGTCTAATATTTAACCCTCTGGTCTCTAACTTATGTATTTTAAGCAATTTTTCTAACTCAGCCCCTAATTAAGTTGGAGACATGAAATTTTGCATACTTATAGCTGAACACATTACATCAAACGACAAATAATAAAGTTTTGAAAAAGTCTAATATTTAAACCTCTGGGCTCTAACTTATGTATTTTAAGCAATTTTTCTAACTCAGCCCCTAATTAATTTGGAGACATGAAATTTTGCATACTTATAGCTGAACCCCTCACATCAAACGACAAATAATAAAACTTTGAAAAAGTCTAATATTTAACCCTCTGGGCTCTAACTTATGTATTTTAAACAATTTTTCTAACTCAGCCCCTAATTAAGTTGGATACATTAAATTTTGCATACTTATAGCTGAACACCTCACATCAAACGACAAATAATAAAATTTTGAAAAAGTCTAATATTTAACTCTCTGGGCTCTAACTTATGTATTTTAAACAATTTTTCTAACACAGCTCCTAATTAAGTTGGAGACATGAAATTTTGCATGCTTATAGCTGAACACTTCACATCAAATGACAAATAATAAAATTTTGAAAAAGTCTAATATTTAACCCTCTGGGCTCTAACTTATGTATTTTAAACAATTTTTCTAACCCAGCCCCTAATTAGCTTGCAGACATGAAATATTGCATACTTATAGCTGAACTCCTCACATCAAACGACAAATAATAAAATTTTGAAAAAGTCTAATATTTAACCCTCTGGGCTCAAACTTATGTATTTTAAACAATTTTTCTAACTCAGCCCCTAATTAAGTTGCAGACATGAAATTTTGCATACTTATACCCTCTGGGCTCTAACTTATGTATTTTAAACAATTTTTCTAACTCAGACCCTAATTAAGTTGGAGACATGAAATTTTGCATACTTATAGCTGAACTCCTCACATCAAACGACAAATAATAAAATTTTGAAAAAGTCTAATATTTAACCCTCTGGGCTCAAACTTATGTATTTTAAACAATTTTTCTAACTCAGCCCCTAATTAAGTTGCAGACATGAAATTTTGCATACTTATACCCTCTGGGCTCTAACTTATGTATTTTAAACAATTTTTCTAACTCAGACCCTAATTAAGTTGGAGACATGAAATTTTGCATACTTATAGCTGAACACCTCACATCAAACGACAAATAATGAAATTTTGAAAAAGTATAATATTTAACTCTCTGGGCTCTAACTTATGTATTTTAAACAATTTTTCTAACACAGCTCCTAATTAAGTTGGAGACATGAAATTTTGCATACTTATAGCTGAACACCTCACATCAAACGACAAATAATGAAATTTTGAAAAAGTCTAATATTTAACTCTCTGGGCTCTAACTTATGTATTTTAAACAATTTTTCTAACACAGCTCCTAATTAAGTTGGAGACATGAAATTTTGCATGCTTATAGCTGAACACTTCACATCAAATGACAAATAATAAAATTTTGAAAAAGGTATAATATTTAACCCTCTGGGCTCTAACTTATGTATTTTAAGCAATTTTTCTAACTCAGCCCCTAATTAAGTTGGATACATGAAATTGTGCATACTTATAGCTGAACACCTCACATCAAACGACAAATAATAAAATTTTGAAAAAGTCTAATATTTAACCCTCTGGGCTCTAACTTATGTATTTTAAACAATTTTTCTAACCCAGCCCCTATTTAAGTTGGAGACATGAAATTTTGCATACTTATAGCTGAACAACATAAAATGACAAAAAATAAAATTTTGAAAAATGTCTAATATTCAACCCTCTGGGTTTTAACTTATGTACTTTAAGCAATTTTTCTAACTCAGACCCTAATTAAGTTGGAGACATGAAATTTTGCATACTTATAGCTGAACACCTCACATCAAACGACAAATAGTGAAATTTTGAAAAAGTCTAATATTTAACTCTCTGGGCTTTAACTTATGTATTTTAAACAATTTTTCTAACTCAGCTCCTAATTAAGTTGGAGACATGAAATTTTGCATACTTATAGCTGAAAACCTCACATCAAACGACAAATAATAAAATTTTGAAAAAGTCTAATATTTAACCCTCTAAGTTCTAACTTATGTATTTTAAGCAATTTTTCTAACTCAGCCCCTAATTAAGTTGGAGACATGAAATTTTGCATACTTATAACTGAACACTTCACATAAATGACAAATAATAAAATTTTGCAAAAGGTCTAATATTTAACCCTCTGGTCTCTAACTTATGTATTTTAAGCAATTTTTCTAACTCAGCCCCTAATTAAGTTGGAGACATGAAATTTTGCATACTTATAGCTGAACACATCACAGCAAACGAGAAATAATACAATTTTGAAAAAGTCTAATATTTAAGCCTTTGGGCTCTAACTTATGTATTTTAAGCAATTTTTCTGACTCAGCCCCTAATTAAGTTGGAGACATGAAATTTTGCATGCTTATAGCTGAACACTTCACATCAAATGACAAATAATAAAATTTTCAAAAAGGTCTAATATTTAACCTTCTGGGTTCTAACATATGTATTTTAAGCAATTTTTTCTAACTCCGCCCCTAATTAAGTTGGAGACATGAAATTTTGCATACTTATAGCTGAACACATTACATCAAACGACAAATAATAAAGTTTTGAAAAAGTCTAATATTTAACCCTCTGGGCTCTAACTTATGTATTTTAAGCAATTTTTCTAACTCAGCCCCTAATTAATTTGGAGACATGAAATTTTGCATACTTATAGCTGAACCCCTCACATCAAACGACAAATAATAAAACTTTGAAAAAGTCTAATATTTAACCCTCTGGGCTCTAATTTATGTATTTTAAACAATTTTTCTAACTCAGACCCTAATTAAATTGGAGACATGAAATTTTGCATACTTACAGCTGAACACTTCACATCAAATGACAAATAATAAAATTTTGAAAAAGGTCTAATATTTAACCCTCTGGGTTCTAACTTATGTATTTTAAGCAATTTTTCTAACTCAGCCCCGAATTAAGTTGCAGACATGAAATTTTGCATACTTATAGCTGAACACTTCACATCAAACGACAAATAATAAAATTTTAAAAAAGTCTAATATTTAACCCTCTGGGCTCTAACTTATGTATTTTAAGCAATTTTTCTAAACTCAGCCCCTAATTAAGTTGGAAACATGAAATTTTGCATACTTATAGCTGAACACCTCACATCAAACGACAAATAATAAAATTTTGAAAAAGTCTGATATTTAAGCCTCTGGGCTCTAACTTATGTATTTTAAGCAATTTTTCTGACTCAGCCCCTAATTAATTTGGAAACATGAAATTTTGCATGCTTATAGCTGAACACTTCGCATCAAACGACAAATAATAAAGTTTTGAAAAAGTCTAATATTTAACCCTCTGGGCTCTAACTTATGTATTTTAAGCAATTTTTCTAACTCAGCCCCTAATTAATTTGGAGACATGAAATTTTGCATACTTATAGCTGAACCCCTCACATCAAACGACAAATAATAAAACTTTGAAAAAGTCTAATATTTAACCCTCTGGGCTCTAACTTATGTATTTTAAACAATTTTTCTAACTCAGACCCTAATTAAATTGGAGACATGAAATTTTGCATACTTACAGCTGAACACTTCACATCAAATGACAAATAATAAAATTTTGAAAAAGGTCTAATATTTAACCCTCTGGGTTCTAACTTTTGTATTTTAAGCAATTTTTCTAACTCAGCCCCGAAATAAGTTGCAGACATGAAATTTTGCATACATATAGCTGAACACTTCACATCAAACGACAAATAATAAAATTTTGAAAAAGTCTAATATTTAACCCTCTGGACTCTAACTTATGCATTTTAAACAATTTTTCTAACTTAGCCCCTAATTAATTTCGAGACATGAAATTTTGCATACCTATAGCTGAACACTTCACATCAAACGACAAATAATAAAATTTTTAAAAAGTCTAATATTTAACCCTCTGGGCTCTAACTTATGTATTTTAAGCAATTTTTCTAAACTCAGCCCCTAATTAAGTTGGAGACATGAAATTTAGCATACTTATAGCTGAACACCTCACATCAAACGACAAATAATAAAATTTTGGAAAAGTCTAATATTTAAGCCTCTGGGCTCTAACTTATGTATTTTAAGCAATTTTTCTGACTCAGCCCCTAATTATGTTGGAGACATGTAATTTTGCATACTTATAGCTGAACACTTCACATCAAATGACAAATAATAAAATTTTTAAAAAGGTCTAATATTTAACCTTCTGGGTTCTAACTTATGTATTTTAAGCAATTTTTTCTAACTCAGCCCCTAATTAAGTTGGAGACATGAAATTTTGCATACTTATAGCTGAACACATTACATCAAACGACAAATAGTAAAATTTTGAAAAAATCTAATATTTAACCCTCTGGGCTCTAACTTATGTATTTTAAGCAATTTTTCTAACTCAGCCCCTAATTAATTTGGGGACATGAAATTGGGTTAAATATTAGACTTTTTCAAAATTTTATTATTTGTCGTTTGATGTGAGGGGTTCAGCTATAAGTATGCAAAATTTCATGTCTGCAACTTAATTAGGGGCTGAGTTAGAAAAATTGCTTAAAATACATAAGTTAGAACCCACAGGGTTAAACATTAGACCTTTTTCAAAATTTTATTTTTTGTCATTTGATGTGAAGTGTTCAGCTATAAGTATGCAAAATTTCATGTCTCCAACTTATGTATTTTAAGCATTTTTTCTAACTCAGCCCCTAATTAAGTTGGAGACATGAAATTTTGCATACTTATAGCTGAACACCTAACATCAAACGACAAATAATAAAATTTTGAAAAAGTCTACTATTTAACTCTCTGGGCTCTAACTTATGTATTTTAAACAATTTTTCTAACTCAGCCCCTAATTAAGTTGGCGACATGAAATTTTGCATACTTATAGCTGAACACCTCACAACAAACGACAAATAATGAAATTTTGAAAAAGTCTAATATTTAACTCTCTGGGCTCTAACTTATGTATTTTAAACAATTTTTCTAACTCAGCCCCTAATTAAGTTGGAGACATGAAATTTTGCATACTTATAGCTGAACACCTCACAACAAACGAAAAATAATAAAATTTTGAAAAATGTCTAATATTTAACCCTCTAGGCTCTAACTTGTATATTTTAAAATATTTTTCTAACTCAGCCCCTAATTAAGTTGGAGACATGAAATTTTTCTTACTTATAGCTGAACACTTCACATCAAATGACAAATAATAAAATTTTGAAAAAGGTCTAATATTTAACCCTCTGAGTTCTAACTTATGTATTTTAAGCAATTTTTCTAACTCAGCCCCTAATTAAGCTAGAGACATGAAATTTTGCATACTTATAGCTGAACACGTCAAATCAAACGACAAATAATAAAATTTTGAAAAAGGTCTAATATTTAACCCTCTGGGATTTTAAGCAATTTTTCTAACTCAGCCCCTAATTAAGTTGGAGACATGAAATTTTGCGTACTTATAGCTGAACACCTCACATCAAACGATAAATAATAAAACTTTGAAAAAGTCTAATATTTAATCCTCTGGCCTCTAACTTATGTATTTTAAACAATTTTTCTAACTCAGACCCTAATTAAATTGGAGACATGAAATTTTGCATACTTACAGATGAACACTTCACATCAAATGACAAATAATAAAAATTTTGAAAAAGGTCTAATATTTAACCCTCTGGGTTCTAACTTATGTATTTTAAGCAATTCTTCTAACTCAGCCCCTAATTAAGTTGGAGACATGAAATTTTGCATACTTATAGCTGAACACCTCACATCAAACGACAAATAATAAAATTTTGAAAAAGTCTTATATTTAACCCTCCGGGCTCTAACTAATGTATTTTAAGCAATTTTTCTATCTCAGCCCCTAATTAATTTGGAGACATGAAATTTTGCATACTTATAGCTGAACACCTCACATCAAATGACAAATAATAAAATTTTAGAAAAGGGCTAATATTTAACCCTTTGGGTTGTAACTTATGTATTTTAAGCAATTTTTCTTACTCAGCCCCTAATTAAGTTGGAGACATGAAATTTTGCATACTTATAGCTGAACACCTCACATCAAACGACAAATAATAAAACTTTGAAAAAGTCTAATATTTAACTCTCTGTGCTCTAACTTATATATTTTAAACGATTTTTCTAACTCAGACCCTAATTATGTTGGAGACATGAAATTTTGCATACTTATACCTGAACACCTCACATCAAACGACAAATAATGAAATTTTGAAAAAGTCTAATATTTAACTCTCTGGGCTCTAGCTTGTGTATTTTAAACAATTTTTCTAACTCAGCCCCTAATTAAGTTGGAGACAGGAAAATTTGCATACTTATAGCTGAACACTTCACATCAAATGATAAATAATAAAACTTTGCAACAGGTCTAATATTTAACCCTCTGGGCTCTAACTTATGTATTTCAAACAATTTTTCGAACTCAGCGCCTAATTAAGTTGGAGACATGAAATTTTGCATACTTGGGACGTGGCCCGGGACCTACGAATCTTGCTTCCGCAAAAGTGTCGGAATAAGTGGAAGAATAAAGGGCTGCGGACAAAGAGAGGCCGCTCGCCGCAGCGGTTGACCCCCACCCTCCCCCACCCGCCGACCTGAGACTAATAATGAGGTCGAAGAGGCTAGGAGTCGTTCGGTAACTTCATCGCCCCGAGCCCTCCCTTCCCGGTTTTCGGTGTCTTTAATTTGTGTAATTTCCCTTTTAAATTTGTCCGGTTTCAATTTTTGATTTTTGATTTTTTTTTTTTTTCAACGTCGCTTTCGCTAGAGAGTCTTTTACCCGGGACGTGGTCAGGGACCTACGAATCTTGCTTACGCAAAAGAGTCGGAATAAGGGGAAGAATAAAGGGCTGTGGACGAAGAGAGGCCGCTCGCCGCTGACCATTAACAAAAATTCTATTTCCGCCATGATGATAGGTACAGAGTGCAAGATAAAAAAGTATTTGTTCTGCACGGTGGTCTATGGTAAAAAAAAAAAACAATTTTTTGCCCAATACATAATAGTTTCTACAGAAGTGATTATTTGCAGGAGCGCTGAAAAAGTATATTGCTTCGGCCACCTAAAGTAGACTTTACTCTAGAAGCGTAAAACTCACAGTGTTAAACCTACGACACGGAATGCAATAACTTTCACAAACGGTTGATGCTTCATTTTACCAATTAAAATTTGCTCCATAGCTGACGTCAGTCTCTCCAATCTAAAATCTCTACATAACAGCACACTCATACAAGTTCTGGTTTTATATTGTTTCTCTGTTCAGGGTACACAGAGGTTTGCCCGGCCCGGAAAAATGAAGGCAAACTTTTAAACGAATCGAGCTGAGCCGGCGGAATAAAGACTTTTTTTTAATAACTAGTAAATCTGCAGATCAAGAGCCTCAACGTCATCTCTGCAACTTATTGCTTTTAGCAAACTTTGCGTAATATTAATCTTTCTACAAAAACAAAATTTAAACTTTTTAAATTACTCAAACATTTATAAAAGGAAAAAAAATATTTCGATGGTTTCAGACATTAGAAGCGTTAAATTAAACACGTTGTTATGTATATGTAATGATATTCTGAAATTCTCACGAGCTACTTATTCTAGTAATTTTTATATAATAAAGCAAATTTCTTCAGGGGGGCGCCCCCCTGAACCCCCCGTTGTGTAATTTATTTTGCATTTGTAATTTTCTATTGATTGAGTTAATGATTATCCTATACCTTAGATTCCTTTTTACACTGCGATTTATAAGGATAAGCAACAATTTGGTCAAGCATTTTACGTTATCCTAATATCCATACAGCAGTATTTACTTGCCTGCTAACCACAAACACCTGTATCTAATGGATAAAGAACTTTTGGAAATGTAAACTGAGACATCTAATTTAGAAATCTAATATCTTTATAATTTTTGTTTCCAAAAAATAATTTTCTGCAATATTTATATCTAACATCTAAATATCTAAAAATGTACTCGATAGCATTAACTTACTAAAATCACCCTAAAGTAAGGGGACTTCTAAACCTAACGGTTAATAATTCATCATCGTGTCCACTTCCAATTGACTAAATAGATAAACGTGATTTGGCGCCGTTAAGTATTTTTTGTGATAGCCTTTTAATAGTATCCACATTTAATTTAAAATCGTGATGTTACAAACACCGTTGAAATTTGACGCACACCTGTGTTCAGGTCAAATTACTAAAGGTTAACTAACCTTTTATTTCCCTTAGCCGGGCATTTTGTTTCATTTTTCATAATAGGGATTATTTTAATAATTTAATTTATTTTACACTCTACAAGTTGTTACACGAGACGTTGTTCACGTAGCATTAAAATAGAGATAAATGCATTAAATGAAACATTTCACTCCCCACAAGACATGGCAAGTCTCAGGCTTTTTGCACAACACTATTATCTTACAGAAAATGTTGTTCTTTTAAATCGCGCAAATGTTTCAATTAAATAAAATAACATTTTTTGTATTAAAATACTGGTATCCGGAACGCCGGAGGCTTGGCAGCTCTGCTCCTCTTAATAGAAACATATACAGGGTGTCCGGTCTGAACGGTGTCCAATGGCTAATTCCTAAACTGTTAGTCATAGACATATAGTTCCAATTACAAAAATGTTTTAAATCACGTAAAGAAATATTTTAAAAGCGATTTAGGTCAATAAAAACATTTCTTAAAAAATTACGAAATTTAAATTTTTATATGGTCCCCCAGTCCTATAAGTTATATTTAGTAAAATGTTCCTATTACACGGACAAGTAAGACAAAAAAAGTCCCATTCATATAACGCTAAAATTGAGCGAGTTATGAAACTTTAAAAATGCATGACTTATGCCAGTTTTCTGCTTTGAAAACAAATGAGTTCGGCTTGGCTTTGAGGGGTGATATACCAAGTGCTTAAAGTATTCGAAGATCTTATTTCATGTGTATCTGCGCTTTGAAAAAATCGTACAAGTATTACTATTAAGTTAACATTTATTAAGTTTCAAATTGGCTAAAATAACATATGTTTTATTTTGTCAGGATTTGAGACCGTTTCTTTTATGGTTTCTTTTAACAAAAATTATGTTATTTTTATAAGTTTTAATGTTACTTCAACGAACGTATGTATGTTTTTCCAGTTCAAAATTTGTACTCGAAATTTAACTCACTTTTAAGTATCCGTTCGAGATTACATTTTACATACTGGCGCAAATCCAATAACAATCTAATATTATAATGATTTTCGGTGGTTACTATTTATACTTATTTTACAGGATAACACAAAAAATTTCGGATAGATTACCGCCAAGAAGTTTAAGAAAAAGTTTTAGATTAGATAATACAAGACTGCGATTGTTGGTTTTTTTAAGTTTTATGTATTTTTTAGCATTGAATCCGAAAATTACATTCATTTTTAACCCTCAGGTCAGGATATTTCGCAAATCAAAAAATTGTCAAATTTAAAGAAGAACAAAAATCGGATACTATAAAGTGAGGAGATGGTTGTATTTTTTAACTTTTGATAATTTATTTTTACGTACTTTTTAGCACTGAATCTGAAAATGACCTTCATTTTTAACCATCACGTTAGAATTTGTTTGCAAATCGTAAATGTGTAAGTTTAAATATAGCGAAAATCTCATACTATAAAGCATATGCAAAACTTTTTTTGTTTTATTTTATTTTATTTTCTTTAATAATTTATTCGATATTTTTGCTTATCCTGGGATTCTTACAGCTAAATAGCTGAGTGGTGCGATGAGATGAGGGAAGAGATTCAATTTTAACTTTGAAATTTGCGAAAAATCCTGATGTGATGGTTAAAAATGAAGGTCAATTTCAAATTCAGCGGTAGAGAATACATAAGAATCAATTATCAAATGCTAAAAAACATGACATAACCCAACTTTTGCAAGCTAGTGTAATCTAAAAATATTTAAAAATACGTATAATTTTGTAAAGAATTGAGGCTGCCTGTTAATTTTGCATTATTTTATTTACTCACTTACTTATTTTATTTTTATTTATTAGCATTATTTTATAAAATTCTGTTTTTTCTTTCTTCTTAAATGTTTATTAGAAATTGTATATTTTGCATTAATATGTCAGAATGATTAAAGATTTCAAATTTATATTGCAATGTTAATTTTACTCTCAACCATTTTTTAATATATATGACGAAATTATATTTCGAATAAATTTGTGAATGGCCCCCAATTTGCAGCAAAAAATATGCTCCAACTTTAAACAGCTATTACTCGGTCAATTTTAATCGCAGAATAACGGGACTTTTTGTGTATTACTTGTCAGTGTAAAAGGAAAATTTCACTAAATATAACTTATAGGACCGGGGGACCGTATAAAAATTTAAATTTCGTAATTTTTTAAGAAATGTTTTTATTGACCCAAATCGCTTTTAAAATATTTCTTTACCTGATTTTAAGCATTTTTGCAATTGAAACTATATATCTATGACTAACGGTTTAGGAATTAGCCATTGGACACCGTTGAGACCGGACACCCTGTATAGTTAACCAACACTTTATCACATTTTACAGGAGAGAATACGGAATTTCTTATTTGTATGGCCTTACATATACCTCAGTCATAAAAATGTAAAATTTTGTGCCAATTAATATACACAATTGCGAAAATTAAATCGCAACCAATGAGAAAAGGAAGGTCAAGTAAAATCGTGTAAATCGAGGAATCTTTCTTCGTAGTGTTGGGAAAATACCACTACAAAAATTATTTTAGGTGGTATTTGGTGTGAAATGTTTATATGTATTCATTCCTGTCCTATTTATCTTTTTTTATTATTTGTAATTGGCTTATTCCATTTTCCTTTTGCACGTGAAAATCTTACAAATTGAAATTAACTCTTTGGGAGAAATTGTTATTCCTTTTTTTGGCGACTATAAAGTTTATAAAGTTTAATAGAATAATGTCAGTTTATTCTGTATGAAAATAACGAACTTATTCATTTATAATCAAAATAGTTGAATACATAAATAAAAATATTATTCTATATAGTATATAAATATTTCTGCGTATATATATTCATTTATATTCAGTATATATATTCATTTCTGCGTTTAAATCAATCTATATGCAAATATCTATACAAAGGCATTCATTAATTCATTCCTTTTAACTTTGATTTGACTTAAAAAACCATACATACTTTCACATTTATGATATTTTTAGATGAGATATATTTGCTACGCAACGGTTAAAAGAAAAAAAAAATTAAATATAAGTAAATTCAAAAAATAAAATGTTTTATATCATTCGAACACATGTATAAAATTCCATCATAAGTTATACACCTAATTTAAAAGCTCTGACAAATGTTTTGACAAAATTGCAAACTAAAAGGAATAATTGCCGAAACGTCAGTGAAGGCTTACTGTGGAGATCCGAAAAGTTTTGGTTTCCGTCTGTCTGTTTGTTTGTTAGTCTGTCTGTCCTGCGATAACTGCCGTAAAAAGCGTCCGATTAGCTTGAAATTAAGGATGCATGTTGATGAGGTCACCGGATTTAGCTGTATAGTTTTTGGTTAAATTTGGTTCATTCGTTCGGAATGTATAGAACATTTTATTTTCCGCCTTAATGCTTTCCTATAGCAATTCAGACGATTTTTCCATTTTTATTTGTTGAAAGGAAATGGCTCATATGATTGAAATATTTAAATGATAAATTATGGATGATGGAATTTCCTAATTAGAACCATACATTATTCATATTAGTTTTAAATTTTGTGTATACATTTGTCAGAGTTTTTAAATTCGGTGTTTATCTTATGGAGGGATTTTATATATGTGTTCCAATAATATAAAATATTTTCTTTTTTTAATTTACTTTTTTTCAATCGCATATTTCATTGTCTTAATTTTCTTTTAACTTTTTCCTAGCAACGGAAAGGTGAATTTGATCTCATATATCAAAAATAAAACAAATACGCTTTGAGGTTGAAATAAAAGGGCTTGTGTTATGATATTAATTTTTATTATTAAAAAAAACGTTACTAATATCTCACGGTTTATCGTCTGGACGCAGCTAACAGAAATATTTAATTTTTAATCGAAAATTTCAATGAGAAAAAAAAAAAACTTTTGAAAAGCAAATTGATAGTAAATGTCAAAATTATGCACCGCAAAATTATCGCTCTCGAAAAGGACGTCATTTTATCGGGAAATAAATATTTTCATTCTTAAAAAAAAAAAAAAAAAAAAAAAAAAAAAAAAAAAAAAAAAAAAAAAACATTAACAAGATTGCCTGAAAAAATATTTTTTGACGAGTGTTAGTTCTTAATGCCGCCTCATTTCAGAAAATATGAATGAAAATTTTTTTATCTTTAAAAGGAAATTACATTTTCGTTCCTAAAACCTAAACTTTTAATGTAATTGCGTCAATGCAAATCATTTTCTGCCCACCAGTATTGAAGAATAAGGCTCGGAAGTGTAAACACATTTACCATAATCATTAGCGCAATCAATAAAAAGTTACATATGTAAATTAATGAGACCACGGGGAGTTCAGGGGGGCTCCGCCCCCCTGAATACTTTATTATTTACAAAAAATACCAGAATTACTAGCTCATGAAAATTCAAAATATCCTTCCATAACAACGTTTTTAATTTAACGCTTCTAATGTCTGAAAACTTCGTATTTTTTATTCTTATAACGTAATTTGAAAACTTTAAATTGCAGTTTGTAGGAAATTGAATATTACTAGAGTGTGTCTAAAAACAATGAATTGCAGATCTGACGTTGAGGCTCCTGATCTGTAGATTTACTAGTTTAATACTCTTATTTAAAAATTTCAGCATCCAAAATTCACCATTTAAATCTATTATTCATATGAGCGATTTCTTTCAACAAATGAAAATTTGAAAATCGTCTGACTTCCCATAGAAAAGCATTATGTCACAAAATAAAATGTTCTATATATTCCGAACGAAAGAACCAAATTTAACCCAAAACTATACAGCTAAATCCGGGGAGCTCACCAATATACATCCTTAATGTCAAGCTAATCGGATGCTTTTTACGGCAGTTATCGCGGGACAGACAGACTAACTAACTAACAAACAAACAAACAAACAAACAGATGGAAACCAAAAAATTTCGGGTCTCCACAGTAAGCCTTCACTGACGTTTCGGCAATAAAGACAATTTTTTAAAAAATTTTTAAAGACAATTTTGACATTTTTTTTTTTTTGTCGTAAAGAGAATTTTTTTAAATTAACTGACATTTTTAAAAAAAATTTTAATTTTCTAACGACCGGTAAAAAATTAAATGGGCCAGCCGCAGCCGAGCCGATAGAAAAATTAGACCATATCCAGCGTAGAGATCGGCATCGGACAGCTATATTGTGCCTCACACCGGGCTTAATTTTTTCAGCAGCCTCGGACCGGGTTGGGGCTTACATTTTTCTTCTGCATAATCGAGCCAGGTGGGAATTGGGCTTAATTGTTCCCAGGACGTGTCAGGCAGGCAATATATTTTGTAAAAATAGTAATAGCTATAATAAACTTCTGTTAACGGAATCACTGTAAATATACCTTAATAAATTACAGAGAAATATTTTTAAAAATCTACTTTTATAATGCAGCTTCAAAAGTTATGATGCTTTTAATCCTCTCTTTTTTTCTTCTTTTATTCTATACTACATTAATTTTTTCAATGGATCTTTATTTGAATGTTGAAAAGTCTAAGTAATCATCAATGTTGCTATTGTGTAATTCTTGTCTTGGAAACACATAGCAATCTAATATTTCTTCGTAAATATGTATGCTGTATTCTTTAAAAGAATTTTAATTGTTAAGAAAAATCGGAATTTTTGGCCGGATTTAATTTATTTTTGAACGGGCTGGGTCGGATCTGTTTTCACTAAATTTTGTACAGGACGGGTCGCGAAATGCAAAAATATAAACGGGCCGGGCCCTGGTCTGGAAATTCCGGTCTCTAATCCAGGTCTGTCCAATGCGTCTCTCGCGGTCGCTATGGTGGCGCCCATTCAAATCTTTCTATTAGTATAGCTGTTTTTAAAAATAAAAATCCACTTTAAAGTAATGCTTTCTTTAAATTCAATAATATATGAATGGGATTATTTTAATTGTTACCAATGACCGTTATTTAGTGTTAATTGTATTATATTATTAATTTGTTATTTAGTGATTAAGAATTAGAGCAACTTCACTTACAAAACTTTTGAGATAGGTTGGCCTTCTGAAAAATGTAATTTTAAATTTACTATGATTTATATTATTTCTGCAAATTATTTTTAAATACAGTTTCTGAGTCGTAGGGGCTTGTGGCTATCACCGTGAGATGTACATGCATCATATAAGACGCTTGTGACACATAAGTATACTACTATTCGTGGCCTGATTATCGCAGGGGACATTTTTACCAGTATTTCCGAATTGTAATTGTCATCTTATTTATGACAGAAACAGAGCTGCCAAGTCTCCAGCTTTTTGGATACCAGTATTTTAATGAAGAAAATGTTGTTTTATTTAATTGGAACATTTGGTCAATTTAAAAGAACCAGAAACCAGATTTTCTCTAAGATGAAAAGCCGGAGACTTGACAACTGTGCAGAAAATCTGCAATAAGAATAAGATTGCTATTTAAATATAAAAAAGAAACCAGTGGAATTTACCCCCTTTGGTAATAAAACTGTACTATGCTTTATCACTACTACAGTGAGATAATAGTGTTGCATGTTTTCAGCCATGTGAATTATGGAGCCTTTCATTATTTGCAACTACATGAGGTGCGCCTTTTTTCATTGAAAGGTAGGACAGGTCTACGTCTAAATCACAGGAGACTCAGAAGTAGAATAAAGCGAAATAAATAAATAATAATAATAAAAGAATTAAATATCTATAAAAACTTTGTCCCTGGTAAATCTGCAAACATAATTAAGATGTCGAGAAAATGTAATACATTTTAGCTTAATTAAACTAGGGAATTTTTTAAAGTATTTGCTCCTCAACTGAATCCTTGGGCGCCTTTATTACTTCTGCGCCTGTTTGCGCCGCACACTTTGCACACTGGGTCGGCGCGCCCCTGGCTAGCAAAATCTACGGAACGTACAAGCCTTCAAATTTGTCAGATATTAGTCCAATGCCTCTCCTGGTGCTACTGAGACACATAATTTTAAATTTCAAATTATTAGCAGAATTATTAATTAAAAATTGCAAAAACTCTCATTAGAAACTCACCTCCATTTTTCCGAGAGGGAAAAAGCGCTCGCACATGCGCAGATGTCCTATTTACGCATCGGGAGGAAATGAAATTTGGAAAGAATGAATTTTAGTAGGGAGGGGGGTATTTTGCCATTATTAACTTCCGTCGACCAAACCGCTTAGTAAAGTTAAAAACGGAAGACATATTCTAAAAGATCGTACTCTTACATCTCAAATGATGCAATCAATAAAAAAATATCGCAGTTAACCCTTTGAAACAAATTTCAAAAAGTGTCTTTTTCCGAAAAACCTTTTACATCCTTATGGAAACGCCCTTCCAGGGCGCAATTTTAGAAATACTGAAAATCAAAAATACGATCTGAAAGCTGAAACCTCCTTCTAATTCATAGTGCAATCGGTTTAAAAAAAAAATGATTATTTACCCTTTCAAATGTACCAGTGAACACAGGTCACATTGCGCCTTACGGAGACGATATTTTTTCTACGCTAAAAGTAACTAAAAGTCCGTATTTTAGCACAGTCTTTATAGAGCATCTCAATAGAGAAGATTTTCATTACCTACAAAAATTTTGAAACGTTCGGACGGGTAGAAATATTTTTTACAAAATGAAATGTTTGAAAATTTTGACGAAATCAGTGAATGCCTGAGCGTTTTGGTACGCGTAGACTCCAAAATTCAAATTACGCAGAAAATAAAATAACAAATAGAGTATACTTTCAATTCAATATTTTTTCGCGATTTTTTCTCATTTAAAAATATAAATTTAGAAAAAATTGAGTTAAAGTTATAAAATCATACAAATTTGAGGTTCATTTAAAGTTATTACCACAGGCCCGGGAAATGCCGGGCGGATCAGCTGGTAATAATAATAAACAGAAATACAAATCATATAACTTTTCCTCCTGAAATAAAATATGACATTTTTGAAATGAATTATAGCCAAAAGGTATTACAGAAATCATTCTGTCGAGCTTCAGGATAGAACACGCGTTCTCTTAAATTCACACCTTTAAACTAACGTCTTAAATTACTGCGATAACCTGATCTCGTTCTACTTTTCTATAAAATTGAACAGGTTCTAGATTTAATTTAACACGTGCACAAGTGAGTCAATTTTGCGCTGAACTGAATTTTTTCCTTTGCATTTTAATACATATATGATTGAGATTTTTTAACCAATTTCGGTAATGAAAATAAAGTGTGTACATTTACGGTTAATTTACAGGACACTCAAAACTATTCCATTACAATACCATTAATGGTTAAAGTTTTTCCCGTGCATTTTGAAGTTATAATATATATATGCATCATGCAGGTGGACGACAAGGTGTTATCTATAGAGTGTGTAATAAGCAGCAATTATAGTTCGTTTACATAGACACTCAAATGTATTCCGATACATATTAGTCAACAGGAGGAATTCGTTTTTAGTGCATTTTGATGATTTTACACTATTTAAAACATAATTAAATCGATGTGATGGTGTCCTACCACTGGTCCTGGGAACATTCAGTCCCTTTTACCCCCGCTTGGAAATGTCCCGTAGGCCACTCCCCCCGACGCGTCTCGAAGGCCGTCGCCAGCGGCGACTCTCCAGGGCCACCCCTCACGAAGGCTCCAGTCAAGGACCGCGCACTGCCCAGCGCACGTCACGCGGTCTATCTCCCAAGCAAGAGATGAACCGGCCGAATACGACAGACCCTCAACACTCAGCACGATCAGAGTCAATTGGTCCCATCACTTGGTGCCCTACCCGGTTCACCACGACGACCCGCAGGAATCGAACACCTATAAAGGAGTCAAGCCCACGAGCCGAGACCCAGGATTCCAGGAGTTACTTTACGGAGGTCTCTCAAGATCAGATACCATTTTCCGGCAGAGACATGTTTGCGAGACAGCCGATAGGAGAGAAATATGCCCCTAGCCGGAAGCCCCGGAGAGACGGGGAAAAGCCCTCCTGGTGCCACAGAAAACACTTCGCTCAGGGGATCACGAAGGTGCCTCTAGCGGACCCCGGGGAGACAAAGAAACTCCTCTCCTGATGACAAAGACATCGCCTCGTTAGGGGTTTTCGCCCAATCTCCCTGCTTGACTTGCGGAACCCCTCGCGGCTCGACGCAGGGACATACGAGAGACCAGACGTAGGTGCCGTTAGCTACCCCCAGGAGAGTACGGAAAGTTCCTCCTAGACGGGATAGACCCCGCCTCGCTATGGGGTTGGAGGGTCCGGAGTCCCGCCGGTCCTCCACAACTCGACTCCACCCGATGGTCGGGAAGCCACGAGAGACCGGTGAAAACCGGCCCCCGCTACCTTACCTCACGGTCGCCGAGGGTACCTGAGCACGAATGTCCCCGACACCGTGCAATGGCTACCGCTACCGTTAGTGTTTCAAAGTTAGGATGAGACACCGCTAGATCCTCACTAATGGGCGTGGAAAACTCCAGTTGCGCACGGACACGCAGGACCTGGGTCGGACTGAGAGCTCGTCCGAGATTCAAAGCGCTACCGCGTTTGTTGGTAAGCCTCCGGCCCGGTTCCATGCGTAAACATGTGTATTTATTGCTTGACAAATGTTGTGATGGAAATCTATTTGCAATTCCTTGTGATTCAAACGATGAATCATATAAATATTTTTTTTAACAACCCAATATCGTATGAAATTTGAATATAATAAAACAAAGAAACACATAAAAATTTTGCAATTTGACTTTGCAATGTTATTTTCATGCCAGTATTAGAATGAAGTACAGAGTGCTTTGTACACTCTAAATAAAAAGGAGTGAATACTCGCGCTATCGCAGAGTCAAAATATGCCCAACCTCTTTAGCGCGACTATTCACTCTGAGCAACAGTGGAATTTTCGACTCTCTGAAAGGGTGAATACTCACTACTGGGAAGGGAATGGTCACTCTAAACAGGGGCTGAATAATCACTCTTTCGGAGGAGTGACTATTCACTCTTGCTAAAGGAGTGCGTTTTTTCACTCCTAGTAGGAGTGAATGTTCAATTTTTATGCAGTGAATACGTTTTTTATGCTGTTTTATGGGCATTTTAAAAGAATCACATCTTTTAGAGAATGCAATGAAAATAAATACAACCGTGTCAAAGATTGGAATAAAGTACTTTATTGACAATATTTATTTAATTCATAGTTTGTAACATTAATTAAACTATTAATGGAAAACTCAATTAATATTACATGCGGATTAAATTATATTACTGACAGAGAAAAATTAAAATATTTTATTACAATCTTATCCCTTGTGTTTCATTTCATTGCATGCCCTATAAATATATGATAATTTTTAAATGCCATAAGCATAGCTGCCAACTTTTACGCTTTTTTACTACCATTAAAATTCAATAGATATTTTTGACTTGTTTAATCATGAGATTTCGACGATTAAATAAGACAACATTTACGATAAAAATTTAGTGGTAGGAAGAAAGCGTAAAAGTTGGCAGCTATGCCATAAGGGAACCGAAATCTTAATCAGTTAATACTAGAACAGCCGTAGTGGTTTTTTGACCGTTACCAAATAAAAATATTTCGATTATCATCAGAAATTTCTTTCTAAAATAAGTTTAAAATGTACCTCGGTGAAATAAGTTAAATAAATAAATTAAGTAGTTTCAATTAAAATTTCCGGTGCAAAATATTTTTATAACACTTCAGTAAAATTTCCGGCGGTTCTAGTGTTAATATTATTTTTTTCTCTACAGATACCAATTTAGTATTTTAATAACTCCCGTGATCCACGTTATCTTCTTTTTTTTTCATATGTAATTCAAATTTGACATACTTAGATCTCAGTATTTAGTTCTATTGAATTTAAGGGGGGCCAAGACACAAAAATCTTCAAATTTTCAAAAAAAAAAATAAAATAAAAATTATTGGATTAAAAATTCCTCTGGCATTTTCTGCTTAAAATTACATTTAAATCATGTTTCTATCTTAATTAGAACAGGAAATATTAATTTTTTGTTTAGGTTTGTTTTCAAAATCTACCTTTCAAGCTATGGTTGTCAAGGAAAGGACTTCTTGTGAAATTGCGTTTTTCTTCATGATGATTTTTTTTTTACCATTACTCATATTTAAATTGTTATAAATCAAGAACCGTTACAGATAAGCGGTTCAAACTTGGAACATGTCTTTTTCAATAGCTTTACCTTAATTTAGATTCAGCAAATTAAAAAATATGTATTACTTTTGAAAATATGATTTTTTTTTCTAATTTTTACTTTAAATATTTTTAATTTTTTTAATTAATATTTTTTTAAATGCTGAATCTAAATTAAAACTTATATATTTCTATTTATTTAAATGAAAAGCAATTGAAATTCTATAAATAATATTTCAAGTTATAACGGTTTTAAACTACACCACTTTTTTAACAAAATTTAAATTTAAATTTTTTTTTAGATATTTTGAGAAGTTTTATCATGCGATTTTGTTTACAAACGATATGGTTAACCATCACAAAACATTTCAAAATTTTAACTCAATAAATAAAAAATTTTTGAAAATGTGTCCCGGACCCTCTTAAATCTAATCAAACGTTCCTGTTTACTATATTTTATTTACTTTTAAAGTTTTATTAATAACTGTATAATAGGTGAATGTTATATGATTAACAACGGGCGATTTCATTGTACGTTTTGTTTTATACATAAAATCTTATAATTTTACTTCACTTTTTAGCTCAATATCGCTTTTTTGGAGTATTATTCTTCTAATATATTTTTAATTTTTCCACTTAAAAAACAATGCTTATCAACTGACATCTTTTTTTAATAAGTTCTAAGGTTGATCTAAATATTAAGAATTTGTAAGTTTTTTTATGTGTTGCGATTTGTCATTGCTTTATTAAATATGAACATGATATTTATATTCTCTGGAATATGTATACATTTTTCTTTTAAACATACTCCTTAACTTAATAATGATTTCGAATTTTCTTCCGCTATTGCTGAAAACGGATATTAATACAACGCTTATTTATAGAACGACATGATAAGCCATATTTATTTAATTTTTTTTTTATCCCGGCATATATTGTATTTTGTGAATATGAACTAAATAGATTTGGTATGTTTTATCGGAAACGATTGATCTGGGAAATAGTAAAAGAAAGAAATATAAAAAGAAAAGGAATGACTACATGTGTACTGTTCTTATTGTTTGAAAAAACTTTTTAATGTAAAATGTAGTTATTTATCTCTTAAAAATATATTCAATCTTATATTATATAACTGATACCATGAACTTTAAAAAAAATATACTAAAGCAGTTTTATCTATAATCATCGGGCATAAAAAGACACATTATTTCAATGCTTAAATATCATGTTTTATTTTTTAGGGCCAATAATTACGTGATCAAAAACTTAGAAAATGCATTTACAATAGAAGGAAATGTGTCAGGAACTGAAGAAGGAACTGAAGAAGGAACTGATTCAGAATGTCTATAGTTAAACGTTTAATTAACACTAAAAATAATAATTACTATTTTATAATTGTACTATTAAAGAACAACAAACTACAATAAATGAATTAGATGCATTATTAGATTTAACAATTTATCAAAAATCTCGCCATATTTTATAAGAAATTCCTATTATTTTATAAATTTGGCAAATGTTAAATCTGAAAACATTGGTGTAAAGATTTAGAATTTTAAATAATAATTTTAAATATTATTAGTAATAAAAAAAATCTTTCAAAAGTTTCAGTACTTTAATATGTAAAAAGACATTTTCCAAGTATAATGCTAATTTCTAATCTGAAACCATTTCGTAATATCATGATAATCGAATATCATGTTTAACTCAAAAATAATAATCACGATAAATACTGTAAGTGTTAGTAATCAGAAAAATGTAAGAAACAAACAAATAAAAAAAAATCCAAATCACTGTCTGGATACATTTTGAATCTCAAGTAACTGCAAATTAATGTTTACATTCTGCTATGAATGTAGGCATGAATCGGTCTCTGCGTTAGCTTTTTTTTTTGAGTGATGGCAGATTAAGATATTTTACATCACAGTATCGAATAACAAAAAATCGCTTCTGAAAACAATTCCAGATCAGTCTTTTTCTATATAACACAAAACTGTTTAACTCATGATCATAACATACAAACTACAGGAATAAAATATTAAAATTAAGTAAGACTTACCTTTAAGTTCCGTAAATAATCACTTTAATAGTATCCGTGTATTTTAATCCTAAAATGGGGGACGTCTTTCTTTTATCTTAAAAAAAGCGTTGTAGACTTGCTGTTCTGATTGGCTGATGGGTAATCATAATACTATGATACTCACTCCTTCTTAGAGTGACTATTCACACTAAACAGGAGTGAATAGTCACTCTAAGAAGGAGTGTCTATTCACTATCGAAAAGTAGTGCGTTTTAGTAACAAATCAGTGTAATTTCCAAGATTACATTCTGAAAAGGAATTTTTGAAAATTAAGAAGTGATATATTTTGGTGCTTTTCATTATTTTACTCCATATAGATTGGTCCAAAGCCACTCGCAAGGGATCAGCCCCAGAAAATCAACAAAATAAAAAAAAATGTGGAGAACATGCCGAAGTAGGCTTTAGTAACTTATACAGAATTCCTAGAGTTTCGAAAAGCATAATGGCGTTAAAATACATTTTAAATATTTACCGCCAACAGACTGAAGTATAATTGAATTTGCTTCCGCGGTACTGCACAATAACAGTAAAGGCTATGTACATTCTGTTAAAAAAAACGTGCAATAGATGACTGTAATAATCCTACACTGTAATAATAATCCTAACTGTAATAATACTACATTTATACTTCAGTCAGTGTTCTACAAACACCGATTTAAGCGTTTCAGAAGAACGTTTCATAAAATCGTAGGATTTTATATGTATAGGGTAGATATGACTGCATCCTACGCTTAGCAGATTAAAAAAGTCTTCAAAATTCGTAAATTCTTTTTTTACCTCGTACCTAATTACCCAGAGTTAACTGGTGTACTCATACTTTGTCAAAAATAGTTATCCTAATATAGCTCGTATCGTCAGTTCGCAGTTATAATTTGTTATTTATTTCATGCATCATATTTCCTATTTTGATATGCATATTTATAATATTTTCATTTACAAGCTTAAAAAAATTTGTTTTTTTAGAAACTTTATTTTTCATTCATATTGAGGCAAAATGAAACAGACTTCGAAAGCGATGCTTATATCAGTGAAAATGATACATTGAGATAATCATTTATCATCCATTTTGTATTCGAAAATATTCTAATCAGCTTTGAAAAACTTTGATAATGTAATATATGCTTTTTCTCACTTATTAATAATGCATAATAAACAAATTACGTGAACATAACAAAATAAATTATTGGTTAACTGTTTTAAAAACAAAATAAAGTTACATACACAAAATAAGTTTATATTTTGCAATTCATAATAAGGTACACAAAAATTTCGTGTAATATAAGCTTCTCACCCTACGTAAAGAAATTGTTTCTAAATAAATATATCCCATAGCATGTTTGTACCGTGATTTTCCATTTTAACCTCTCTGCAATATCGTCTTTTCTATTAAGCACTTTCAGTTACTCTCTTTGAACACTCTTCGGAGTTAAATATACTCGTTTTCCTTGATAAAAATTAAAACAAACTAGCGAAGTTTCTGCAGAGCTTAGGTTTCGTAATCTCTATAAAATCCAAAGCAGATTTGTTTTGTTTAAACTTTTCCAATCAAACATACTATTCAAACAAGAGTATTGATTTTCTTCCACATAATCGATTAATATAGTTAGTGAAAGAGAAGTTTAACTGGTGTTAGATTTCCGATATTACTTTTGTTAAGTTGATATGTTAATTAAATAACAGGAGGGTGTTCATAGATTTTTATCACAATTTTTTATTTGCTCTATTGGGGTTATTTCAGTTAAACAATAACATTTTGAGAAAATAGAATTAGTATTCTACAGTAGGTTTCCAGAAATACACCTATAAAATCTAAGATAAATATCTATCTACGATTCTGACTTTTGTGCAAAACGTTTATTATCCGAATTCAATACTAGTATATTAGTAGAATTATTTCATTATCTTCTTCAGGCTTCCTTGCAATTATATTACATATATGTAAAGCAGCTTCATGAGAACATCAAGTGTTTCAACAAAGTAATAAACGGTCAAGTACGAGTATTACACGCGCACAGAGGGTTCCGTAGAATAAATATATGAATTTGTAATGGTATTATAAAAAAACCGTTTCTAAAAGAATACTGAGATTTTGTAAAAAACTACACAACGTTGGGTTGGGTATAACTGTATATATTAGAAAACTGTAAACGGGTGTACCATGAAAGTTCAAAGAGATATGAAACCTAAATAACATCAAATATAGCTATTCGTATAACTCTTTTTTTAATATTATCCTAATCTGTTCATGATGAACTTAATTCGGTACTGACAATAAAAGAAGTGCATAGTTAAATTCATTTGGCATTTCATAAAACTAAATTCAGCGTAGAAATAACCTTTATTTCTACAGTGTAGCTAAAATAAAACCTTTGTTCAAAGTTTAAATTTGGCATTGTGCTAAGCGCGCTTCGAATTGAGGTCTCAAAGTTGCAACGCCGCCTTGGTCAGATCCGCGTTTTTCCAGATAAGTGTTTAATTAACTTTTAAAGTCACTCGAGGCGTATTGAGAGATACAATCAATGCAAACTATCGCGAATCCCACAGTATTTATGCAATTCATTCTAATTAAATCTTTCGAGGGCGATGCCCTTAAAAAACGGACACCTAATTTTAATTCCAAAACAGACAAACGGCACCAAGAATATTTAATTAAAATTTTCCTTTTATCATGTACGTGAAAATAAGCAAGCTCGCATTTTCTAATAAATTCTTTTATAAATTCTGGTGTCAGTTCATTATTTCATAAGTTTATAAATAGAATTACTCCGCGTCAGAAAGGATTAAGTGGTCGCAGGAGTCTTAAAACTTAAAAATTTAAGAAATTTTAATTTTTTTAGATGTTAAACTCCTATCTTTTCTGAATATTTTGATATAATTGTTTCCTTAAAATTCTCGTTAGAACAGAAGTTATGGCTTTTAGAATTATACCTGCTCAATAGCTGAAGCGGTGATTCCCAAACTTTGAAGTCATTTTTCTCCAAATGGTGTTTTTTGGGCATAACGCGCAGGATACCTCAAAAACTTCTGAATATTTTTTCATGAAATTGTCAAAACATGTATTTCATGTTAGTCTGTATAAACTGAACTAAAATTTCCTTTTTATTGTTCAAAGACTTTCTATCTTTTTACTCTAAGAAAGTATTTCTTTAGGTGATTTTACTGTTGATATTTTCAAAATTTTGTATCAGCTAAATGCAGCATTGCATTAAAAATATAAAAATGCTTTAAATACATATTTATTTAAGTTCAAGGAAATTATTACAATCTGAAGTATAAGTAAGCACCAAAATTTTCCTTCTAGTTGCAATATTTATTTTATCATCGGGCACGTAAACTGTTATCCCAATTTTTTGTTCGACAAAAGTCTAAAAGTTTCGAGCCCTCTATAAATACTAATTCTGGATCTTGCAATTTTTTAAATACATGAAATGAAAGAACATACTTATATCTTTCATCCCAATTAAAATTGTGTTTTAAAATCATATACATTTTAAGGCATCAAATGTTGAAAAGGGTCTTTTTTTCATTTTTTCCACTTTTTAGAGTCCTGAGACCCCTGACTGAGACTTAGTATGTTTTTAACAATTTGACTTTTATTGCTTTTATACTGTTACTGGACATTACATTACACATATATATCATTAAAAGTTGTTAACTAGGCATAGAGTACGCCGCCCCTGTTCTTATGTATGTCCAAACTGGCATATCTTTAAGGGTTATTATCTTAGCTAATTACTCAATATTTTTTTTCTAAAATAATTATACACTATGCTTTTATACTTCTGCAACGATAGGTATATCCAGCGATGCTCAACAACTTTCCTGAATGCCCGTAAATCGAAATTTGTGTATAACAGAAAAATGCTAATTTCTCAAAAACTATGTGACCTAGGATAATCGCTATAATTTTCCGGCAAGGATTATATTAACATCTACTACCTCTAATTTTTTCATAATTTTAGTTTCTGTAGTTTCGGAATTAGATTGGGGGGGGGGGGGACATATTTTTGCGCTACCTTTTCGACAATATTTTTTAAAATATAATACCTAAAATTAAAAGAAATGTAATTTTGAGTTCAGCGTTACGAAAGCTTTCACGGGATACCACACATGATATACAAATAAAAGATTTTTTTTTCAAGTAGTATAATTTGCCCCCCTACATTTTTACTAAATATATTTATGAATGCTTATTAATCTGAAAATATGTGGGTTAATGGTCTTTATTACTTCCCCGAATTTGAACTTTCCACGTTCCATAGTTTACGAGTAAAGTGGCTGTGACAGACAGACAGACAGACACAGGAGTGATCTTATAATGGTTCCGTTTTTACTTTTTAAGTACGGAACCCTAAAAAAGATCTAAGATTCTGATCGACTTGCAGGTGTATATAATGTATGTATATCTGATGATGCACATGTACGAAATTTTCTATATCATGAAAAACAAATAGTTCAAAAATCGACAAAATAGACGCTGCTTAAAAGAAAACAATAAAATATTATAATTTTAAATTGATAGTTTTTTGCAGTGAATTTTAGAGCTGCAAGGTCTCAATATGTCAGTCAACCACCACATTCCGGAACTGAGAACAAACGCGGTACTACGCCTTATACAGAATAAAATATCAGATCAAGGAAAATGACTGCTATTCCCTGGCGTAAGGTGTTTTTAGTTGCTGCTAAAGATTGGAGATTTACTCGATAAACACATGATTTTAGCTAGCCTTACAGCCAAGAAGCCTACGATGAATGGTGGCGTGACCCTAACTTTGAAATGTGTAACTTATGTACACATTACATCTCTATAGCATAATTTGAGTAAAACCCTTTTCCGTTGACATTTTAAACTAACTTTTTTTCATGCCATAAAAATTCCTGCATCATGGTGAATATTAATCTGCGAACCGCTAGTTTCTCCGACACTTACATTTTTTAGGTAGATTTCGTAAGAAATACTACCTATTACATTCTCCCCTATGTTGAAATTTCCGAAAAATGATTTACGCCAATCTTCGCCGGTCTGCGTCGATCATGATCCCTAGAACTCCCCTCCCCCCAATTCAAAACTCTTATCTATCTATCTATCTATCTATCTATCTATCTATCTATCTCTCTCTCTCTCTATTATATACATATATATATATATATATCCATCTATCTATCGATCTATCTATCTATATATATATATATATATATATATAGGGCTGTTTAATAGCCTCTGCTTATTAACCAGGAGAAGACCCTTTAATTGCCTTTGAGGAGGACTTAAAGGAATCGACTGGGAGCGGAGAATTAATGTCCAATCCGCACCTTCCACCGGTGCAGCCTGTTAGTACCCTCGCCTAGTGCATGGGGAACGAACGCGGATGGGCTTCCTCCAACCCGCTTGGCCAGCGTGGAGGAATTATGCCACCTACCCCCCTTATTTTGCCATGAATTCACAAAATAAATCACGGCCCTTAATTCCCGGCGATCTGAATGATCCTGGTTACGGCAGCGATCAGAAGTCATGAAGACAGAGGGTGCTAAGAATATCCGGGCTCGGCTAGGCTGTCATAAGTTGATGACCTTGGCTACGTATAATGGACGATCCCTATATTCGGAAAATCGTTAACAGGAACTTGAAGAAGAATTAGAAAGAATCAACTGGAACATCCTAGGATTATGTGAAATAAGAAGAAAAGGAGAAGAGAAGATACATCTTGTCAGCGGACATGTATTACACTACAGAGGCACAGAAGATGGAAGAACAAGCGGTGTAGGATTTTTTATTCATAAAAGGTCAAAGAAACACATCGTAGAATATGATAGTGCATCAGATAGAGTTGCAAGATTAGTATTACAGGTGTGCAGAAGATACAAGCTGCAAATTACCCAAGTTTATGCACCAACAGTAAGCTATACAGATGAAGAATTTGAGGATTTCTATGAAGAAGTAGCTTCAATGCATCAAAAGGGAAATGCTACATAAAATTAACAATGGGAGACTGGAATGCTAGAATTAGGGAAAAAGAAAAAGGTGAGTTATCAGTAGGAAATCATGGATATGGGGTGCGAAATGAAAGAGGAAACAGATTGATTGAGTTTGCAGAATGTGATCAGTTGTATATCATGAATTCATTTTTCAAGAAAAAGCCACGAAGAAAATGGACATGGCGTTGTGCAAATGGCTCAACAAGTGAAATCGACTACATCTTAACAAACAAAAAGCATCTTATTCAGGATTGCAGCGTTCTCAATAACCTCAATACAGGAAGTTTTCACAGGTTGGTTACATGCAAACTGCTGTTAAATACTAAAGTGGAAAGAATGAAGCTTTTGCAACACTCAAAGAAATCAATCGATATAATAAATCTCCAGAAACATAAAGAAGAATTCCATTTGGAACTTAAAAACCGTTTCCAAGTACTTCAATCAACTTTAAAAGAAGAGCAAGATGTTACAGTAGTGAACAAGAAACTAACCAATACTCTACAAGATATTGCAAAGAAGATAGTCGGCGATGCACATGTAAAACAGACAAAGAAAATAGCAGAAGAAGCAAGAAGATTGATGAAGAAACGCAGAGAATTTAAAATGAAGAAAAACGATCCTAAATCAAGAGTTGAATATGATGAATTATGTAAAACGGTAAGAAAATGTGTTACAGAAGATATAAGAAAATTTAACTCTGATCTTGTCAAGAAAATTCTAGATGATAACAAAGGTTTAAAATCAGCTAGGCGCAAACTTTTTGTTGGAAGAAAGGTATTTTTGCGCTAAAGAGGGCAGATGGAACAATCACCAAAATCAATAAAGAAATAGTGCACATTGTCGAAAAATTCTATAACGATTTATATAAATGTGAAGATCAAAGGGAAATCAACCTATACGATCCACGAGAAAACTTAACAGAAACCGAAGCCATAATCCCAGTGATGACAGACGAAGTTTTACAAGCCATTAAATTTATAAAAAAGGGTAAATGTCCCGGAGAAGATTGAATTACAATCGACCTTATCAAAGAAGCAGGGGAAGAATTTGCAAAAATGATATCCTTACTGTTTTCCAAATGTCTCAAGTAGTCAGATATACCAAAAGATTGGAATAATGCTGTGATGGTGCTACTTTACAAGAAAGGAGAGACGGAAAATATTAAAAACTACCGTCCGATCAGCTTACTATCAGTGATTTATAAAATTTTCACCAAAGTTTTAACGACAAGACTTGAATCAGCTCTGGAGTCAGCTCAACCTAGAGAACAAGCAGGATTCCGAAGTGGATTCAGCACAATGGATCATATCCAAACGCTAAGGGACTCATTGAAAAACATAAGGAATATAATTTACCTCTTTGCCTTGCCTTTATTGAATATGAAAAAGCATTTGATTCGGTCTACACATCAACAGTAGTAGAATCTCTGGAGGACACTGGTATAGACAAACCTTACATCAATATTATAAAGAAGATTTACAGAAACCGTCCGCTTGGACAAAGGAAAAGCAAAGATCAAGCTTGGAAGAGGGGTAAGACAAGGAGACACCATTTCGCTTAAGCTTTTTACGGCTGTCTTAGGGAATATTTTCAAGAAGCTGGATTGAGAAAACAAAGGGATTAAAATAAATGGGGAATACTTAAGTCATCTCCGATTCGCTGACGACATTTTAATTTTTAGTAACAGTCCTGAAGAATTGGAAAATATGCTAAAAGATTTGGCAGACGCATTAATGTGGGATTAAAATTAAACTTGGAAAAGACTAAGGTGATGTTCAATTCATTTACATCAAAAAAGAAAATTGTCTACAACAACACTGAAATTAAAGAAGTGCAAAGTTATGTGTACCTTGGGCAGGAAATATCATCGGATAATAGTATCATGAATGAAATCAATAGAAGAATAAGAAATGGATGGAGTGTTTTTGGGACGAACAATATTATTCTGAAGAGTAGCATGCCCCTTTGTTTGAAAAGAAAGGTATTTAACCAATGTGTTTGCCTGTGCTAAGAAACATGGACGCTAACAAAACGGATAGTACAAAGATTACAAACAACACAGTGAAGTATGGAAAGATGTATGCTAGGTATAACAAGAAGAGACAGAAAAAGAATAACCTGGATAAAAAGTCAGACGAAAGTTTTTGACATTACTAAAGAATTAAACGGCTAAAATGGAAATGGGCTGGGCACATTGCAAGAAGACAAGACAATAGATGGAGCACAAACACCCTACAGTGGTATCCCAGAGATGTAAAACGGCCAAGAAGACGACCTCAAGTAAGATGGAGTGATGAAATCAGAAAAGTAGCCGGTGTAAATTGGATGACTAAAGCACTAGACAGAAAACATTGGAAAAATCTGGGGGAGACCTACATCCAACAGTGGATTGAAAACGGTTGATGATGATGATATATCTATCACCTTTTTATCGACACGATAACTTCCATAATTCTGAAAAAATCTCTTCCAAAGTGATTCATAAAATCAAGCGCCGAAAATGTCGGTCAATCTCGGTCAAAAATAATCTTTTCTTTGTGTATCGCGTGGAATATCGTGTGAAAGCTTTCATAACGCTGAAATTCAAAATACATTTCTATCAAATTTGTGTGTTATAATTTCACAGATATTGTCGAAAATGTAGTGCAAAAATATGTTCCCTCCCATCTATTTCCGAATCTACTTAAACTAAAATTATGAAAAAATTAGAGGAAGCAGAAGTTAATTTAAACCTTGCAAGAAAATTATAGCGATTGCCCTAGGTCGCATATTTTTTTAGAAAAGCGCATTTTCCCGTTACACACAAATTTCGATTTGCAGGCATTATGCAAAGATTTTGAGGAGCGCTGGAGGTACCTATCATAGCAGAAGTATAAAAGTATTGTTGATAATGATTTTAGAAAAAAATCGTCGGTAATTATCCGAGAATTTGACCCTTAAAGATACGGACGGTTTGGACATACATAATGACAAGGCCTGCGTACTCTATGTACCATCGGCTTTTAAAGCCCAGATTACAACTTTTAATGATATATTTGTGTAGCACAATGCCCAGTAGCAATATAAAAGAAATAAACGTCAAATTGCTAAAAACAGAGTAATTTAATTTGAATTAATCACATAAATACTATGGGATTTGCGACTAGTTTGCATTGAGTGGATATCAAATACGCCTCCCGTGTCTTTAAAATTTAATTAAAAATCTATCTCCAAAAACGAAGCACGGACCAAAGTGGCGTTGAAACTTTGTGACTTCTTTTCGAAGCGCGCTTAGCACAATGCCATGTACAATACAGAATTTAGTTTTATGAAATGACAAATGAAGTTTAACCTATTGCGCTCTATGACGTACTCAGCGAACGTCATGCTATTTTGGTCTTTTCCAACAATGACGTACGCTGCATGCGTCATGATATATGGTTGATTTTTTAATTAGACATTCCGAATTCTCTCGAGAAAGTTTTAACTTTTGTTTTTGCCAAGATGATTGATTTTCCATAAATAAAGTAAAAGAAAATTACCAATTAAATTTTTGTGGTGTGAATTCAAAATTTCTAAAAAATAAATAAATAATCTGCCAATGCGGCAACGCTGGTGGCTAGTGACATACATCCTCTAACAGCGCCAGAGTACAAGGGGGTAAATATGAACTACTTTTATTGCCAGTACCGAATTAAGTTCATCATAAAAAGATTAGGAAAAGACAAGAGTCATACAGAATAGCAATATTTGATATTATTTAGGCTTCATATCTCTTTGAACTTTTATGGTATACCCATCCATACTTTTCTAGTATATACAGCTATACCCAGCCCTACGTTGTATAGTTTTTAACAAAGTCTTATTATTCTTTTGGCAACGATTTTCGTTTAAGAATACAGTTAATAATTCATATATTTATTGTACGAAACCCTCTGAGCACGAGTAATACTCGCACTTGACGGTTTATTTTTAATTCAGATTTCTTGATTACCACCACTTTTTCGTAATGGTAAAAATCACCTTATTTAATGAGATATGAATTAAGGCGAAAATAAGGGGAGTTTTACCATTTCAAAAAAGTTGTGCCAATCAAGAAATCTGAATAAAAAAGATAGTATCCCACTGGCAACACTACACGAAATGGTTATAGAAAAATGAAATTAAAAACTTGTCAAAAACCTCCAGATAAATTGTTAAACTGGATTTATCTCTAATCTTGGTTTTGTTTTTGTTGGTGAAATTAGTACTTAACTTCGAAATCTGCCCCTGCACGACGGCCGAGCCGACAGGGATTTTTTTTCTTGGCTTTTACTTTTGCTCTGAACTTTTGAAATACCGTTCTAATTTTTAAAGCAAAGTTTCAAAATGTATGATATAAAGCCATGTTCAGAATATGGCACAAATGATATTATTATCAACAGCAAACAATCCACTGTGATTTAAAAAATATTGCATTAATACGAATATATAATTCATTGTTTAATTGTTTGTTGAAGAACTGAACTATGCAATGACCTATTACAATGAGCTCATGTACTTAACATATAAAATTTCTTGCAGGTAGACATGAAAATCATTTTATAATTTTTTCAGGAAAAAAGTGTATTACCAGCGACAAAAAAGAAAATTTTGATACTTCACTTTACCTCCTGCGGTATACTTTACGACCTGTATAGCAAGCAGGATGGCACTGACGTCACTATATTCACGTCACATCTGTGACTAAAATGCTACCATTCAGTAAAGTGGCATGTGACTGAAACGTGAACTTATTCTAAAACTTCAAAAAATACAAGACCACTATAAAACATGTTATTCGTTGTAAAAATATTTTTATTGCGAATTATTACAATTTTGTGATAAAAAAAATCACATTATGAAACCTTACTCTGAGCAAAATATGAATTTAAAAAATCGTTTACAATGAGAATAAACATTTTAAACAAGGGTAAGACAAAATACATAACGGACCATATATATAGGCATTTGAGGTCCTGAATCTCAAAATATCATAGAAACTCGGCAGAGTTTCTCGCCAAGCCAAAGAAACTGTAATGCAATGAACCATCAATGAAAGGATTTTCCGCCAATTGATGCCAAACAACTTTACAAAAAAATTTTAGTATTCTGTCTAGTTTATATTTTGAGCTCTGACCAAAACGGGACTTTGACACCTCTATAGCTACAGTTCTATTTGCCATAGAAACAAACCTCTTCTGTCTATGGAATGGGGCTTGCCACGTGATTCAGGAAACATAAGTGAAGTGGAATCCGACGAATGGGTTTTTTGTAAAGGTGATTTTAAAAGTGGCACTTTTTAGATTCTTGTTCAGACCTAAAACTGTTAACAGGGCTACAGCTATGTGTAGTTATTGTATTTTTAAGCGGTTTGCTGCATTTGAATTTTTTTATGAGTATTTCCAACCTTTGGAAGTTTCGTGTGAAAATATCGATTAATGTTTTATTTATATGAGTTTGAAATAATTGATTCCTATACTTAACATAGAGCAAAAAATTATTAAATGACCTAAGTCTTGTCGAAATGATCGTATACACAAGATATTAATATATATTACTAAGGTCGATTCAAGTAAGCTTCCCATTGCATTGTAAAACAGAATTGTAGCATTTACGGTTCGTATACAGGTTCACTCAAAAGATCTTTAGATAGGGCTAAAGAGTTGTATAATTATCCAATTTTTAATCGATTTGTTCCATTGAAATTGTTTTTATGAGTAGTTCAAACATTTAGTTTCGTGTAAAAATATTAATTAGTTTTTGATTTATATGAGTTTGAAGTAATTGATTCCTGTACTTACCATAGAGCAAAAATAGATTAAATGGCATAACTCTTCTCAAAATGGTCATGTACACGTGATATTAAGGTATGTTACTACAGTCGATCCAAGTAAGCTTCCTATTGTGAAATAGAATTGTATTATTTAAGTTTTGTTTACAGGGCCACTCAAAATATATTTTATATGCTGCAAAGACGTGCAATTATCGGATTTTTACGCGTTTCGCTGTATTTTATTTGTTTTTATAAGTAAATTGTTTAATTATTAATTAAAGTTGTGTAGTTATCCGATTTTAATCGACTTGCTGCGTTTAAATTGTTTTTATGAGTAGTTCAAACCTTTAAAGTTTCATGTAAAAATACTAATTAGTTTTGATTCATATGAGTTTGAAGTAATTGATTCCTATACTTAACATAGAACAAAAATATATTAAATGGTAAAACTTTTCTCAAAAGGGTCGTATACACATGATATTAAGATATGTTACTGCAGTCGACCCAAGTAAGCTTCCTATTGTAATACAGAATTGTAGCGTTTACATTTCGTTTACAGGGTCACTCAAAATATTTTTGATAGGTCTACAGAGATCTGTAATTAGTATATCTGAAGATTAGGAGCCTCAATATCAGCCCTGTAAGTCATTTTTTTTAAATCTCTATTTGCATAATATTCAACATCCTACAATCCGCATTTTATTATTTTTTTTCAATTACCACAAATATTTATAAGCATATAAAATTCTTAGAAGGTTTCAATAGAAACAAATAATAGAAAGAAATATCTAAATAGCAATATTTACTTAAACTGAATCTATTATATCTAGCTTATATCTAACATAGAAATCTAGTGTTTTTACAATTTTTTGTTTCCGAAAAACAGTTATGATGGTCCTAGATCATGTAAGATCTTATCTAAATAGATCCTATAAAATTAAGTAAGAAAATCACTTATTATATTTACACTAAAATTATAAGAGGCAAAAAAAATGTACAGTTAGGGGCATATAAACACATTTAACACCTTAATCGTCGCGACAGTGGGCGCGAAGACGCACAGTGGAGTATTGGACCTAAAAACCTGGCCAAAATGCAAAAATTAAAATTTCGTCAACAATTGTAAAATCATATTCTTTAATAGCTAACTAATTGGTGCGTCGATCTATGTCTATTTAAGGAACCTGAGTTATATCCGGTGGCTCCTGGAAATTTCTTTGTGAGAAGACATGTTTTTTTTGTTCCATTTTGGCATTCTTGTTATGTTTAAATATAATTTTTTTGTGGCTCAATGAATTATTGAATTGAAACTAGACAGGGCTTACGTGTTTAACAAAGGTCAGTGCTTAGTGTTAAACTATGTGTTAATTTAAATAATTTAGTTTTTAATGTAATAAAAAAACATTAAGTGTGTAAAAGTGTTATTTTTAAAGCGTTTTTGGCTCTAATTTAAACATATCGAAAGCTTTTTAGATATGTGCCGGATCATATTTGAACTGTACTTGTATTATATATAGTCTTGAGTGTCAATTTCTGCAAAAAAATCTTCCGCATATTGTTGCCATTTTTTTATATAATTTTTTTTCGGGAGGACTACTTAAATCCCATTTTTTGCGGCAACCGAATTGAAGAGATAAAAACTATATTTTTACTATCGTGTTGCAGGTTTTTTGCTTACAGGATATTGCCTGACAGCTTTTGCCCCTACAGATTCTGTATGTATGCATGGACGTATGTATGTAGGTACGTACATACGTACGCAACTCGATACCTCTTGATAGAAATATCAGATCGGCTTCAAATTGTAAATACTTATTTACTGAAAAAGTTTCTCCAACTAGTTTCGGGGGCTCATAGGTAGAAAATAAGGGGAGAAAGGAGGGAATTAAAGAAGTCTGGAGTAGACGCAGAAATGATTAAAAGGTCGTAAGTAATATTGGAAGTCATAACAAGAGGGAATCGGATTGACGAAAAAAAAAGTTCCAAACATCTGCTGATGAAACAGCAAGACTGTATGTGAGCCTTTATAATTGTTACCCCATGATTCCAACAATGCACAAGGCTTTGATTCCTGGAGCCACTGTAATTAAGAAAGCAGCCGTACCCATTGGCCAACGGTCAGAAGAAGAGGCCGAGGTCAGAAACAAACACTTTAGATAGTACCGTAGAAAGTAGTCAAGAAAGTGCAATAGAGAAGATCGCAATAGAGAAGTTTGCAATTGAGATGTTCCAAATTAGTTTCTTTTAAGGAGTGATCCTTTTATAAACTGCTCTAGACAAAAACCAGGGGGAAAGAGCTAGCCATACAGTAGCGAGACGCTACAACTTCTTCTTCTAGCTAGGTCTGATAGTAGTCCTGATAAAATCCAAGAAGAGCGTGAAGAAGAAGATGAAAAATAGAGTTCTAAAGAATTAGATTGAAATCTATTAAATACACTAAAAGACTAGCACATCTATACTGTAGAGACTCCGCTTTATTAAATGTATTATTACATGTAACTTTTTCAAATGTAAATAATCTTTATTAAATGTAAATTAAATGTAATAATTATTATTAAAGTAAATTAAATGTACATAATAAATTTTATAGACAGTACTACAATTAAATACATTTAATTAAACATTACTAGTAAACAAAAAAATCTATCAAGAATTGCTTTCCTCTTACAAACAGCAAACATTTAAGTATGCTGGTCACTCAACTTCCAAACTGCCTTAGGTAATGTTAAGTCTATGGGCATGTGATGTATTCGTATCATTAAAATATCTACTTAGTAAATTAATATTTTAAATTTTTTTTTCTTTAAGCTCTTCTTAAATGATGTCTCTTTTTTTTCTTAGTCATCAAAATATTTATAAAATGTATACTTATTATTATGTGAAGTGTTAAAATCTTACTTACACTTCGTAAGCTTTTAAGATATAAAATATTAAACTAAGCTATGGATTTGTATTTATACAACATAGTATGCTAAAAGTTAGTTCAGTGAAACGCATAGCACAGTTAAACATTTCCATTCAGCCATTTCAGTGAATAAACGGAAATGTATTTGAGAACTTTTGTACAGCCCACTATATGATTTATAGAATGTATCCACACCAAGTAATATTAAAAAAGAATACTTCAATTTAAAAACGCATATCACAACTACAAACGCACTTCAAGCGCGTCCTTTCCACTTGGTCATAGACTTCAATAGTTAAATTTATTCTTCAGCCAAATTTTTTTCTCTGTCTCTGTAAATGAACGATATATTCTATGCACACCATATTCTACAATAAGTGACTTAGTACACCTCAGTGATGTATATAAATTTCAGTACCTTTAAAATAGTGTGATATCATTAAAATACAGAGGAAACGATTTTTTCCCATAGACCATAATGTACGGGAATTCTTTTGGGTGTCTCTGTAAATGAACCGTAAATGCTATAGACTTCATTCACAATACCAAAAATGCCATCGTGATACCCATAACATCTAACAATTTGAAGGCAATTGAACTGTATTTACATAGAAAAATATTTTTGGCTAGGATTTCGGGTCAAATACTCTACTGTGCGACGCTTAAAGACCAATATTGAGAAAAACAGGAACGTAAAATCATGCGTCAAGCATAGATTACGAAACACTTTCCAACACATTCAGAATGGTATAATAAAACTTAACAGATTAATAAAGTGATAAACGATGTCTAAATAAACAATTTGCAAAACACATAACAGATTTAAAAACACAATTTCACAATTACCATGAATTATCGGGAAAATACCTGAATTTTTTGGGCATCCCTGTATATGACTCATACAGATTTATCATATAATATATAATATGCCAAAATTTAGTTCAGTAAACAAGCGCTCAGCACAGTTAAAAGTTCCCCTTTATCAATATCCATCAAGAAACGGAAATGTACCCAAGATCTTTTGAGCTTTCCTGTACATCATCTATAGAAATTATGCATACAAAATAATAGAGAAAAATCCGCTTATGAGAACTGAAAACGAATTTCAGCAAATTCATTTCATAGAGAGTACTGTGATTAAATTATTTTGTGTGCCCCTTTATATGCTATGCACACCATATTCTATAGTAAAAATCTTGCAGTGCACATTAGATATATATATATATATATCAATTTCAATATGTTTGAAATAGTGTAACATTAATAAACAATTTTTTCCCATAGACAGTAATGTAACGGACTTCTTTTGAGTGTCCGTGTAAATTAACGACGAATGCTTTGTATACCATCTTCTATAAATAGCGCATATTGTAATGCACTTTAGGCATATATACAAATTTTAATGTGTCTGAAATTGTGAAAAATCATTTAAAACCACCGCAAAAGATTTTTCACCACTGACCGTAATGTAAATTAATTTTTAGAGTGCTCTGAAAATAAACTGTTAATGCTAGATATTTCATTTGCAATACCGGGCATAGCATAGTAAACATTAATAACATACATAAATTTCATGGCAATCTGAGTAAATTTACTCGAGTTAGAGCACGGACAGTCAGACACACAAGAAGACAAACCGAATCCATTAGCACTTTTCAATTTTTTTGGAAAATGTCATATCAAAAATGTATATCAATATCATTATACATGAAATAGTTTGACATAATTAAAATACACAGCAAACAATTTTTCCCTCTATGCCATTGTGCAACGGAATTCTTTTGTGTGCCCCTGTAAATGAATAATAAATATTCTCTGCATCGCAAACTCTACAGAATTCATAATTCAGTGCACTTCATAAATGCGTATAAATTTCATTATATTTGAAATATTTGTAAGGTCATTAAAATATACTTGGAACGATTTTTCCCCATTGGCCGTAATGTAACGGAATACTGTTGACTGTCTCTGTAAATGAAATATACATGGTACAAAATTCATTTTCAATAGATATCATGCTATAGTAAACGTCAATAACCAAAAAAAATTCAGGGCAATCTCACTATATTTACGCGAGTTAGAGCGCGGCCAGACGGCCAGACAAACCGAAGTCATAAACTTTTTTCGACTGTGTTCGAAGGTATTTAAAACTATTTCCGCAAAATTTTTTTAAATGAACTTGTTAAAAAAACATCAAGAGATCACAGTTTTAATGAAAGCTCTTGTAGGTGCTCTAATAAAAAACGTCATCTGTGAGCGCGAATTATTTTATCCTATTTGTTTTAAATTTTGTAAATCATCTCTTTCAATATTCTCAGATCAATTTATTAAAAAGTCCTTCCGGGCAGTGCCGGGAGGAAGAGGTAACTTTCATATTCCTTATTTTTTAAAAGCCAACTTATATTATTCAAACACACGAAGCTCAATTTAGTGGAAACCGAATATAGGAGATTCAATACTAATTTTTATCAATACTAAATCATAATGAATGAGAATTTCGCGAAATTATTCAGCTTTATCCAAGCTGCTTTTATTTAAAGTAACTTATATTTGGCTGCCAAATTTGGCGATTTCTTAAAGTGCCTGCCATTTTAAGACAACATGGTGGATGAGGCTAACCAGTGAACTTATCGAGACCTTAGTAATTGCTGTGCACATGCTCACTCACATCGGAATCGGTTGATATATACAAGTGCTGTCGCAGGCAAAAAATCAGATTTTTCAAAATGTCACCCACATTAGAAATTGAAACTGCTATATCTGAGCCATTTTATAAGATAAAGACAAACAAAAAATGCTCCTGAATCCTTATATCAAGGTCAAATACTTAAGAAAGAAACCATTTTCAATTTCTAATTTTTTTTGCACCTCACTTTAAATATATATTTTTTAATTTAATGGCCGCCATTTTGAAACAAGATGGCTGATGAAGCTGGCCAGCGAACTTGGTCGAGATATTGATGTATACTATCCACATGCCTTCTTACATCGAAAGATGCGAATACGTGTGTTATCGCGTGACAAATACAAGATCGTTTCAAAATGTTAGTCATGCTAGAAGTTCAAAGTGCTATAATTCAAACATTTTTTAAGATACAGACAAAAGAACAAATTTTCAGAAAAAAAACCTGCTCCGGAATTTTTGTATCAAGGCCAAACACATAAAAAAAAAATCTTTTTCATTTTCCAATTTTTTAATACCTCATTTTAAATTTTAAATTTAATTTTTTCTTTAATGGCAACCCTTTTGAAACAAGATGGCGAATGAAGCTGGCCAACGAACTCGGTCGAGACATTGGTATGTACTATGTACAGACGAAGTTATATCCAAATCGGTTCATAAATACGCCTGTTATCGGGTGACAAAAATCAGGTCATTTTAAAATGTCAGCCAGAATAGAAATTCAAAATGCTATAACTCAGCCATTTTTTTAGATATAGACGAAACAAAAACTGTTCCGGAATCTTTGTATTAAGGTCAAACACATACGAAAAAAATCTTTTTCATTTTCCGATTTTTTGGTATCTCTCATTTTAAATTTAAAATTTAAAATTTTTTTTTAAATGGCCGCCCTTTTGAAACAAGACGGCGGATGAAGCTGGCCAACGAACTCGTCCGACATATTTGTATGTACTATGTACACACCAAGGTACATCCAAATCGGTTCATAAATACGCCTGTTATCACATGACAAATATCAGGACGTTTCAAAATGTCAGCCACGCTAGAAATTCAAAATGCTATAACTCAGCCACTTTTTAAGATATAGACGAAACAAAAACTGCTCCCGAATCTTTTCATCAAGGTCAAACACATAAGAAAAAATATTTTTTCAATTTTTAATTTTTTGTTACCACATTTCAAATTTAAATTTTTCTTAAAAATTTAAATGGCAGCCATTTTTAAACAAAATGGCGGATGAAGCTGGCGAACGAACTCGGTCGAGACATTGGTATGTACTATGTATAAACGATGTTACATCCAAATCGGTTGATAAATACGCCTTTTATTGCGTAACAAATTTCAGGACGTTTCAAAATGTCAGCCACACTAGAAATTCAAAATGCTATAACTCAGCCATTTTTTAAGATATAGACGAAACAAAAACTGCTCCGGAATCTTTGTATAAAGGTCAAATACATAAGAAAAAAATATTTTTTCAATTTTCAATTTTTTTGTACCACATTTCAAATTTAAAGTTTTCTTAAAAATTTAAATGGCCGCCGTTTTTAAAGAAGATGGCGGATGAAGATGGCCAACGAACTCGGTCGAGACATCGGTATGTACTAAGTATAAACGAAGTTACATCCAAATCGGTTCATAAATACGCCTTTTATCTCGTGACAAAATTCAGGACGTTTCAAACTTTCAGCCACGTTAGAAATTCAAAATGCTATAACTCAGCCATTTTTTAAGATATAGACGAAACAAAAACTGCTCCGGAATCTTTGTATAAAGCTCAAATACATAAGAAAAACATATTTTTCCATTTTTAATTTTTTGGTACCACTTTTCAAATTTTAAATTTTTTTTTTAATTTTAAATGGCCGCCATTTTGTTTAAAAATGGCGGATGAAGCTAGCCAACGAACTCGGTCGAGACATTGGTATGTACTATGTACACACCGAATTACATCGAAATCGGTTCATAAATACGAGAGTTACAGTCTGACAGAGGTCATATATATGTATATATATATATGGATATATATATATATATATATATATATATCAATTTTGAACGGAGGGTGGTTTCGGGGTCTGGGGGTCAAGATCGATGAAAATATACCAACATTTTTTGAAATCGCTTTCCTCCGAACGGCTGCAATAGGTAGCTTTTTGTAATGAAAGCTACCTAAAAGCATTTACGTACATTTAAATGTACCTTTTCCACTTTTAGCATGTTAAAACTTTAATTTAAGTACATCGTAATCTACTTGATAGCATTAACATACTAAAATCACCCAAAAATAGGCATATTTGGAGACCTTTAAATCGAATGGATAATCATTCATCGACGTGTCCACTGCTAATTGCCTAAATTGCATCCATTTGACACTATAAAATATATTTTACATTCTTCTATCTTTACAAGAAGAAAGTATTGGATTCGCGAAAATTTTCGACTTTTGGTTTTCGATGGATTTACATGTTTTAGACGTCAGAGATTCCGAAAAACATGATTTTACAAAGCGTCTGACTGTGAGTCTGTCCGTCTGTATGTGACGCAAATTTTTGGGCGCTCTATCTCAAGAACTAATGCACGGAATTTAATAAAAATTTATCTTCAGTTAGTCGCTGATATATGTTGGTACTGATTAGTTTTTAGTGCAAATCGCTCAACAGGTGGCGCTGCTATGCTGCATTATTCACGATTTCCGCAATAGCTCAATCCACAGAACAAATGTACGGATTTTCATCAAACTTCAGATTCAGTTAGCTTTTGACATGAATTGAAGTTTTATAGATTTTGGTGTAAATCGCTCGACAGGTGGTGCTGCTATACGGCATTTTTTTACGATTTCCGCAATATCTCTACCTCAATAACTAATGCTTGGATTTTCAACAAACTTCAGATTCAAGTATACCTTGATATGAATTAATGCTTTTTATGTTTTGATGCAAATCGCTCAACAGATGGCGCTGCTATGCTGCATTTTTCAGAATTTCCACTATAGCTGTATCTCAATAACTAATGCACGAATTTTCATCAAACTTCATAATCAGTTAAGTTTTTCACATAAAATGACATTTAATGCATTTTGGTGTAAATCGCTCAACAGGTGGCGCCGCTAGGCCTTTTTTCAGAATTTTAGCTATAGGTGTATCTCAAGAACTAACGCACGAATTTTCATCAAACTTCAGAATGAGTTAGTCCTCGACATGAATTGACATTTTATACATTTTGGTGTAAATCGCTCATCAGGTGGCGTTGCTATGCTTTTTTTTCGATTTCCACAATGGTTCTATCTCAAGAATTAATGCTTGGATTTTCAATTGACTTCAGATTCAGGTATACCTTGAAATGAATTAGTTCTGTTTATGTTTTGGTGCAAATCGCTCAATAGGTGGCGCTGCTATGCGGTATTTTTCAGAATTTACCTTCATAGCTCTATCTCAATAACTAATGCACGAATTTTAATCAAACTTCAGATTCAGGTATATCTTGATATCAATTAGTGCTCTCCATGTTTTGGTGTAAATCGCTCAACAGGTGGCGCTGCTATGCTACATTTTTCAGAATTTCCGCTATAGCTCTATCTTAAATCTAATTCATCAAACTTCAAATTCAGATGTACTTTGATATGAATTGGTGCTAAATTGTTTTAATTTCTTGTACTATTTAACTGATTTAATTGACGTGATTTATATCGAAGAAAGTTATGTGATAGCCACAACATACTAGTTTGTGATAGCTTTTTAGTAGTACCTACATTCAATTTAAAAAGCTTAATATTACTAACATTGTTACATACTTGATGTAAAGCTATATTGAGGTCAGAATGTTAAAGATTATCTAACCTTTTATTTCACTCAGTCAGACTTTCTGCTTAATTTTTCGTAATCGGGATTATTTAAATGATTACTTTTTCATTGCCTATGAAATGCATTTGCCAGGTAACTGAAGAAAGAAAAAGAAATAAAATGAAATAGGTATCATGTTAAATAAGTGAATTGATAAACAAAATGTTTTATATTTTTGGAAAACGTGTATAAATTTCTACCAAAAATTATACATCCAATTAAAAAAATCTGACAAATATATTGACAAAATTTCAAAATAATAAGAATAATTTAAAACCCTTATTTGGAAATATTTAAAATCCATAATTTAGCATTTAATACATCAAATACGCCATTTTCTTTCAACAAATGTAAATTTGAAATCGTCTGAATTCTCATGGAATAGCCGCAAAAGAAAATGTTCTATATTTCCCGAGCAAACGAACGAAATTTAACCAAAAACTATACAGCTAAATCCTGGTACCTCACCAACATGCCTGTATAATTTCAAGCTAATCGGATGCTTTTTGTGGCACTTATCGCGGAACAGACAGACAAACAAACAGACGGAAACCAAAAACTTTTCTTGTCTCCACAGTGCGCCATCACTGACATTTTGTCAATTATCGAATTTTTACGCCGTTTGCTGTATTTTATTTGTTTTTATAGGTAGTTAAAACCTTAAGTTTCATATAAAAATATCGAGTAGTTTTTGATTTACATCAAAATCATTTTGATTTACATCTGGTTTCCAATACTTAACATAGAGGAAAAACAATAATAAATAGCCTAACTTTTCTCAAATTGGTTATATACACACGATATTCAGATATGTTACTGCATTCGATCCAATTAAACTCACGATTGTAAGGCGGCCTTGAATTATTTAAGGTTAGTTAACAGGGTCATGTAAAAGATCTTGATTACACTACAACAGATGGACACTTACAGTGTGACATGTATTTTAATGAATTTATAATATTTCAATCTCTATAAAGTTTTATTATGTTACTTGAAAAACGAATATGGATTCAGTTTGTTCATCTGAAAGTTCAACGATGTACGTTTCCAATTTATAAAAGATGTTTCTATTATCCACTTTATTAAAGATGCTTCTAGATTTCAGCACACACCCTTTTAAAATTCCAATACTATGGGGATTTTTGGACACAAAATTTAGATAACAATTAAATGAAATTTTATTTTACATGAAATCGCAAATATTTTTGTTTGAGACACAATAATCCATGCGGAATGTCCTGCTGATATTCAAGAAGAAACTATATTAGAGAAACGTGCCAGTGGACCTCGATTATGGAAAGATTCTAGGTTAACACTGATTAAAGAGAAACCACAGAACATGCTCAGAAATATAATGTAAGCACTTTAGTGAATCACAGAGTACTTATAGTCAGGAGAACAATTCGACAGAACTTTAGGATTACTGTTTATCAAACTGAAATAAGTGGGAAAATGTTCCCATCCGTGCTTTTATACTAAAATGCATGAAAGTTATAATAAAGATTTGGAATTCCATTTATTATAATTTTTTTGTTGCTGAAGAAATGCACATAAACCAATATATGTGTTTTGGTTAGAGTTTGTCATACTGCAATAAATGGAATAATGGTTTCTTCGATTTAATTTTCAATTACTCATGTTGAATAAATTATAATTTGTGTATTACTTTCACTTTTAAACTTATTAAAAATTTTTAAACATTCATACAGGCTTTGCATTTATTTTATTCTCTCTGTCTTTCTATATGTAAACTGCACATATACTCAAATATTATTTTCAACTTTCCAAACTATGCAGTTCATTCAGTTTAAGCAATTTTAAAAAGGTAATATAGTCAGCAAGGTTTTTTATAACATAACTTTTCATTCATTACTTACAATCCTTTTATAACAAATAAATGTTTGGCAGTTTTATTGGAATTTTTTGTTATTTTTTCACTTAAAAAGTTTAATAAAGAGATTCATAAAACTAATCGTCTTAGTTATTTTGGCTTATTAATTAAAGAGTACTATCAATATGCATTAAGTAGCTTTTAGTTCATAATTAGTCAGATTATACTGTAACTTAAAACTTGACAAATATGACGGAAATCAGAAAAAATCATTTCATAACGATGAACTATCGAATTCCGAACTTTTATTGAAATGAGTTATAATTTATCGCATGAATTATCCGAAATATATGAGAAAATATTTGGAAGGCATATGACTTAGTATGCCCTGTCAGTCACGTTAAAAACAATTAGGAATTTAGAAAGTACATACATTGACAATTCAAAAAATCGAAGAAGTGTTAAAGTCTATGAAAACATAAAATAAAGCTTAACCAGATAATCAGTGTTTCTGTCGCGCTTATCGGAGGGACGTTGTAATTCCTGAAATAAAAATAACTAATTTTATTTAAAAATTACTTCAAGCACGCTCGCTAATAAAACAAATGCACATTATTCAATATGTTTTTAAATCTTTACATATTTTGTATAAACTGATGCGAATTTTGAAAATGTGAAAGCATTTTTAAAAAACTTATTAGGATAAAATTCTTTCTGACAATCATCCTATAGCTTATAGAACAGTAAAAAAATCTGGCTGTTTTGTTCGTTACATTTTATCATTTCTAAAAAGTAAATAATTTCTTCTGAGATTTGTAAGAATCTGTAAAATGGTTTTGAATTATTTTGAAATAGTCCAATATTATCTCGCATTAGACATAGTACATACCTGAAAATTTTATAGCATCATTATTATTATTTTTTTTTTACCACTATCATCTTTCGTTTATCTTTTCTTTTCTGAATTAAAATGGAATACGAGTGATGCAAATGAAATACCTTTCAAAAAAAGTGATATATCATCAAAAACAACTTGTTGTAAAGGATCCCGTCATGCAACAAATCTAAAACGACAGTGAAGTAATATTACATAAAAAGAAGCGGTACAGGATTGCAAACTCCGAGTGCAATGTAAAAATCTATCACTACTCATAATTTTTCTAAAGGACTCGGCGTGAGGTATAGTTTGTGAAAACTGCTTGGCGACCTGCAGACGTAGTATATTTAATATATACAGTACCTGCAGGGTGTCCCAAAAAGGACCACCTATTTTTAAAAATGAATAATTAACAAACGAATAGAGTTATTAAAAAAAATCTTGCAGGAGACGAATATGTGAAGTCTGGAATTTTGTTTAGAACTCTTTATTATAATAGTTCAAAATCTGATCGACAGGTGTCGCTACAGCACATTTTGATGGCTATATGAACAAAAGAAGCATGCGTGAAGACCAGACAGAATTAGACATGGTCAATGAATGTTCAGTAGTAACCATTTCAAGGGAAACAGTAGTTGTTGTTGCGTAAATTCTTCAAAATGGTGTATTCGTTGGCCATATAGCCGACAAAATGGGCTATAGCGCCATCTGTCGGTCAGATTTTGAACTATTATAATAAAGAGATCTAAACAAAATTCCAGACTTCACACATCCGTTTCCTGCAAGAATTTTTTTTTTAAACTCTATTCGTTTGTTAATTATTCATTTTTAAAAATAGGTGGTCCTTTTTGGGACACCCTGTATATCTATTTCGAAAAATTGTCAAAGTCGAAAAATTTATAATTCTCATTATATATTTCTTATAAATATTTGTCGGAGGAAGATCAGTAATAAATCAGAACGAGTTGAAAAGACAAGCAGGAAATGGTATGTAACTGTGGTAATCATCTATTATTACAATTATACTTTTCTATTTATTAACATAAACTTTAATTACATAAATATGTTTAATAATCCTCTTTTTCAAAAGTAAAAAGAAAACTGGTAACATGAATCCTGTTTATGACGAAATTATTTCTTAACCGAAAAATGTCGTGTTTCGAACATAAGGAATATTATACAATACTATTGAAACTGAAGCATAACTAGAACAGATTTTTTCCCAGTCATGTGCAATCACGTTTACGCAGGCTTTTACTGCAATATATCTTAGTTTAGTTAATGTCTATTATTAGGCGTATTCTTATTAATATCCATATTATCATTATTTTGTATTTTTATTTTACCAACTCAAAATGGTTACAAGTTTACTTAGAAAATCCTCCTCTTAAAAGTGGTGATTCTCCTTCATATAATAAACTAGAAAATCTGCAGATCAGGAGCCTCAACGTCAGATTTGCAACTTGTTCTTTTTAATACAGTTTGCGTAACATTCAGCTTCCTCCAAATCGCAATTTTTTTTTCAAATTACATAAATATTCATAAGTATAACAAATACTTCGAAAAGTTTCAGAAATTAACCCTTAACGCTCCGGCGTCTCTTACACAAATTTTATTCTAGCGGAACCACTTTTTTAAAAGAAGTTTCCTTCAAGTACACAATTTCAAAAATGCTCTGATTAAATGAGGTAACTTTTATTTTCCTTTATTACTGGTACCAAAAACAAATTTTGCCAAGAAAGATAATGTCTCCGCAGCGGAGCCAGGGAGTGGTAAGCGTTAAAAGTGTTAAATTAAACACGCTGTTATGCAATGATATTCTAAAATTCAGATAAGCTGCTTATTATGGTAAATTTTTAGATAAAAAAATTGCATTTCTTCAGGGGGGGGGGGGGGGTCTGCCTCCCTGATCCCCCTATTTTATTTAAATTTACATTCGTGATTTTCTATTGATTGTGCAAACGATTATAGTATATCTCAGATTTCTATTTAGGCAGTGATTTTTAAGTATAAGCAACAGTTTGGACAAATATTTCATGTTATCCTAATATCCAAATAGCAATATTTACTTAACTGCCAACCACAAATACCAGCATCTGATGAATAAGGAACTTATGGAAATGCAAACTGAATCCTCTAATTTAGAACTCTAATGTTTTTACAATTTTTGTTTACCAAATATAGTTTCCGTTGTTGTTCTGTAATATTTAGATCTAAGATCTTATTTAAATACATCTTAATCTACTCAATAGCATAAGATTACTAAAATCACACAAAAATAGGTATGTTTGGAGAATTTTAAATCTAATAGGTAATAATTCATCATCGTGTCAGTGTCATTTTACTAAATGACAAACGTGATTTAGCGCTATAAAGTATTTTTTGTGATAGCCTTTTAATAGTATACACATTCAAATTTAAGCCACAATTTTACTAACATTGTTCATTTTTGACGCAAACCTACGTTTCAGACCAAATTGGGAAAGATTAATCAATCTTTTATTTCTCCAAGCAGGACTTTCTGCTTAACCTTCCGTCTACCAGACGGGTCCATTGGACCCGACAGCAATATTTAATGTAAATTTTTCTCATGAAAAATAGCATTCAAAGTTTCGCGATTACATGACTTTTCCTGCAATTGTCTCCTCTATGTATATGCAATTGCGATTAAAATTTTGTTCGAAATTTTTTACCTATTTTTAATTTGTTTCATTGTTTACCACGCGGGTCCATTGGACCCAACATTAAAACAAACGTAATATACTGTTGCTTTCTTTTTCTAGGGTTGCCATAAATCATGTGGAGGAACAGGGTTACCATAATTGGCTGTTTATCGCCCATTTGGCGATGGATTTTTAGCGCCAATCTCGCCAAATTTGGCGACTTTATAATGAAGTTTTGAGAACATTCTAGACTGATCTAGTAAACTTCGTGCTCTATATATAAAAGGTTACTTCTGGTTCAGAGAGTCATTTATCAACAGACACAGTTAGTGAGCGAATGGTGTTTATTGATGTTTTTGAGTCTTTTCATTGAAAATAGGACTTGATATTTGAAGACAAGTAATAAGTGTAGTTTGTACGTGCTTTGTTATTTTACAAATATTCATCATTTTCTTATTTCCTAACTTATTTTTTGTTAAAAACTGAATTGAAGATGAACAGAAAAAAAGTATTGACTCAAGAGGAAATTCAAAAAATTATGGAAAATCCGGACGATATAGAATTCGACACCGATGATGAAAATCTGTCGTCTGATGAAGGTGAAGTAGATTATGTTGAAATACATAATGAAATTTCTGATTCCTACTCAGAATCTGATAATGATTCCAATGAAGTAAATGTAGCAACCACAAGTACTTCAAATTCTACTTTTGTTTCCAAAAATAATTCACAGATCTGGTATAAGAATGAAGTTGCCAGACCACAAGGAAGACGTACTGAAATCAATATTTTACGTGAAAAATCTGGACCTTCAAGATTTGCAAATCGTGAAGTGGATTCCATATCATCCTCATTTCTTATCTATTTCCGAAAAAGACTTTTGGAAATTATAGTAAAATGGACAAACGCGGAAGGCAATAGAGTATTCGATAAAGAGTAGAAACCTATAGATATTATAGAACTTAAAAAATTCATCGGACTTTTATTACTTATTGGAGTATATAAATCGAAAAATGAAACAGTAAGCGAACTTTGGAGCATAAAAAATGGAAGACAAATATTTCGGGACATTATGAGTCGCAATAGATTCACAAGTATATTACGTGTCATAAGATTTGATGATGCTGCTGAGAGGCGTAAAAGAAGATCAACTGATAAATTAGAGCCAATAAGAGAATGCTTTGAATTGTGGAATAGCTATTTACAAGACCCTTATATTCCTAATTGGTCTATGACTGTCGATGAGCAATTAGTTTCTTTTCGTGGAAAATGTCCTTTCCGTCAGTATATGCCATCTAAACCTGGAAAGTATGGATTGAAGTTCTGGGTTATTTGTGACAGCGTAACATCGTATGCTTGGAAACTGGAACTATATACAGGCAAAAATGAAGTAAGAGAATCTCATCAGGGAGAAAATGTAGTTAAAAGATTGACGAAGGAAATTGAAAATTCTGGTCGTAATATTACATGTGATAACTTTTTTACGTCATATGCATTAGCAACACATCTTACTTCAAAAAAATTATCTCTTATTGGAACAATTCGAAAAAATAAACCTGAATTACCCGCTGTGTTCACAAATCCAAAACATCGTTCTGTATATTCTACTTTATTTGGGTTTCAAGAGAAGGCGACCATCATCTCTTACTGTCCCAGAAAAGGTAGAATTGTTACTTTGCTAAGCACAATGCATAACACTTATGATATTGACAACAGCTTAGAAAAAAAGCCACAAATAATCCTAGATTATAATAAAACCAAAGGCGGAGTAGATACGATGGACAAAATGGTAAGAGCATATAGTGTAAAACGCATGACACGTCGGTGGCCTTTGATTGTATTTTATAATATGATCGATATAAGTGCGATGAATGCATACATAATATGGTTGTCACTGAATGCTGAATGTGATCCGAAAATGAAAAAAAGGCGGAATTTCATTATTCAACTTGCAGAAGAATTAGTAGGTGAAGGAGGTATCGCCGTCTCAACATCTACTTCAGAACAACTTTACGCAAATAGTTTTGAACCGCCACGAAAAAAATCAAGATGTCATATTTGTCCCTCTAAAAAAGATCGAAAAACACAAACATTATGCAAGAAGTGTACGAAAAATGTTTGCGGAGAACATTCCGTCGTTATTTGTACTTCATGTACAGAATAATTTTATTATGATGAAAAACGTTTTGTAGTCATTATAATATACTATATATATTACTTTCTTACTGTATGTGTTACTTTCTTACTCTATTACTATATATATCACTTTTATATATTGTATAAGGTGCATTAATAACAAATATATTCATTGTAGATAAATGGGTGTTTTGTATATTTTGAAATCCTATATATTTTACATATGGGTCCAATGGACCCGAATGGTAGTTCTTGCATATACTTTTTTTTGGTAGTCTGAAGGTTAATCTTTCGCAATAGGGATTATTTGAATGTTTTTATACAGACCAATAGTTGTTATCTTTGACTTCGTTCACGTAGCTTTAAAAGAAATATGCATGCATTAATTAAGCAAAACATTTCACTCCCAATAATTAAAATCAAAATTGAACAACTCTTTGTCACGTTTTATAGGAAACAATAAGGAATTTCTTATTTGTAGGGGTTTTGACATAACACAGCCATAAAAAGTAGCAAATTTTGTGCTAAATAATATAAACATTTGCCAAAATGAAATTGCAACCAATGAAAAAAGGCGGGCAAAGTAAAATCGTGGAAATCGACGAATCTTTCTTCGTAAAATGAAAAAACCGAGGCTGGGAGAATTCTAGGGAAGAGTTCCGTATCCTGTTCTGGTCGGCACGGTTGGCGAAGGAAGTCGATATGGCACCAAAAGGTCGCTTTAGCATCTTATTATATTTTTCAAGATGGCAGAAAAAATGGTTTTTAAATTTTTGTAAACATCTATTTTTGTATTAAAAACATTCCATATGTATTATTTATATATATATTATGTATGTAATTATTTATGTAGATGAACATATATAAATACATATTATATATAAGTATAAGTAATTTATACCTATATATATTTTAATAATTTTACATATTTCCTATTCTATATATTTATCCTATGTGTGAAAATAAAACATAATATTATATTATAAACATTAATGTTATACGCATCTTAAAATATGTAAAAATGCATACAAAAATATATTTACGCAAATATCCATCTACAAAAAGATATCGTTTAAAAACACCCCAGAAAATTATAAATAAAAAAAATGAATTATAAAAAATATGTATCTAAAATTATTGCTTTTACACCAGTAGCATTCAAGTAATAAATAAAAGCAACTCCAAATGCTGAAGATCGCAACAACCAGATTGAAATATTTATCGCCAAAAAACAGAATAGGATATGGATGTCTTCCAAGACTTTACAAGAATACGTTGTAAAAAAAACTATTTTAAAAAGCTTTTTTTTTTTAAATGACAAAATAATTTTACAACTTTAAAATAAAGGAAATGTGGAATTAAAATTCTGTTGCCGAACTACGATTTACAAACGTATATTCAATATACTTCGAGTTCCCCAGCTTTCATTTGGATACTGACAGAAGAATATGATTTTACTTCAATGCTATCATCCTAAACATTTAGGTTTTATGAACTAAAGTGTAATTTTCTGTTTAAAAAGAAAGTAATTTCCATTAATATTTTCTGAAGTGTAGTGGCTTTAAGAATTAACACTTGTCAAAAACGTTCTTATTCGTGCGGTCTCGTTATTTTTTTAGTTATTAAGAATGGAACTAATTATTTTCAGCTAATTATAATGTTATTTTCGATATTGGTAATGTTGCGATATTGGTGACTTTTGCTATCTATTTGCTTTTCAAAAGTTTTTAATAAAATAATAAATTAAAAATTAAAAATCAAATATTTACGTTAGCCGTACGCAGACGATAAATCTTGAAATATACAGTTTCTAGGTAACCAATGAAAGAAAAAGAAAAAAATAAATACGTTTATTTCAAATAAGTAAATTTTTAAACAAGATGGTTTATATTATTGAAACATATGTATAAAATTTTACCAAAAGATTTACACCTAATTAAAAAAAAAAATCCTACAAATGTCTTGACGAAATTTCGAAATAATAGGAACAATTAAAGGCCATTATTGGAAAATTTCCGCATCTGTAATTTGCCATTTAAATCCTTTAATCAAATGAGCCATTTTCTTTCGAGAAATGAAAATTTGAAAATCATCTGAAATGCCATAGAACAGCATTATGATGCAAAATAAAATGTTCCATATTTTCCAAACAGATGGGACAAATGTAACCAAAAACAATAGAGCTAATTTCGAGCACCTCACCAACATGCTTATTTAATTTCAAGCTCATCGGGGGTTTTTTGCGACAGTTATCGCGGAACAGACAGACAGACTAACAGACAGACTAACAGACAGACTAACAGATAGACTAACAGACAGACTAACAGAAACCAAACCATTTCGTGTCTCCACAGTAAGCCTTCACTGACGTTTCGGAAATAAAATCAACAAATCGATCCCACATGATGATAAATAAGAATGGGCATGGAAACACAAGAAGCTTAAACTTTTTCCAGTTTAATGGGAGCCGTAATACAACAAGAAAATTGGTAAACATATAGTGATATGTAAGTGGAGGAAGAACAAACATTAGAAAAGCATGTAGGTCGCCAAGCAAGTTTCACATACTATACCTCACTCCCAGCCCTTTGGAAACATTATGAGTAGTGATAGATTTTTACACGGCACACGGCACTTCTATATCGCTTCTTTTTATGTGATATCACTTCTTTTTATGACTGTCGTTTTAGATTTGTTGCTTGGCAGGATCATTTACAACAAGTTGTTTTTCACGAGATTTACTTTTTTGGTCTCTTCCAAATTCACCAATATTCAGTTATTTATTTATCGACCTACAAGAAAATTATCTGTAAATAGATTATTTTTAGTTAATGTGTAATTGGAAATTATCATACACGCATATTCAAGCATGTACTGTGCAAGATTTTTTTTTTTTTTTTTTTTTTTTTTTGAGTTATATTCAGTTTGAGTTATATTATTTATGAAAAATTGATTCTAATTCGTATTAGAATAAATGCAAACAATTTTATCAATAAAAAATTTCTGCAATCAACGGTGTTGGCACAAAAAAAAAAGAATAGAATGCGGGGGAGGGGGGGGGGGTCATTTTGATGCGTAGTCCTATTTTTGGCCAAAATGTGCAAAAGGTAATACAGTAAAATGAGCAAAGTTTATTTTTTCTATGGCAGTGCTTCATTTAAATTGATGGACATGAATTTTTCCGTGCTTTTATCAGTAAAGTATCCATGAATAGGATAAATGTATAAAATAAATAATTTGTTCCTTTTAAGAGGAAAAAGTATTTTGTTTTTCTTCAAGACTTTTCAATTTAGATTTTTTTTTTTTTTCCAAGCATTTATTTGAAAAAATAATGTCCATTTTCTTGCCATTATTTAATTTTAAAAAGTTGCATTTACTAAAGATAACATAAAATTTAAATAAATAAGTAAATTTGGAAAGTTTTAGGGGAAAAAACAAAGAGAAAACTGAATTTTTCAGTCTGCATTGATTTGAAGTCAGAAAAAGAACTGGTAAAGGATACATATTGGTTGGCGGAGGAGGGTTAAGTTGAAAGCATTACTTTTGTATGAATCATTAGAGTCAGGATTTGACGACCTGCTCATTTTCAATATGGATTCGCCTGTATTGAGGATAACGTGAAAAGTTATTTCATTCGACGAGATAATTCAAAGACATAGTGTGACAAGCAGTAAATTAATTCACACTAAGTTGTATAAACTTCAGATTTTCAAGACCGCTCTCTAGCAATTTTGATGACATGGGGCTTCATGATGCTGTTTAATTAAATAAAAAAGTCAGCTATCCGAACTTTTGTTCTGGAAAACATTCACGGACGATTCCGTATAAAGTGGCAATATTAACAATTTCCTGGAAATAGATAAAGAAACACATAGAGGATTTATTATACAAAAATATAAAATATTTTTGAGATTACAAATTGTATAAATACAAAGTTTGATAAAATGAATTTGAATTTCGCTGTATTAAAGAAATATATGTATAAAAAATTAAATACATATTAAATGATATATAAACATAAATAAATTTAAATATTGAAATCTGACAGTATTTCATAAATTCTTCTCCTAGAATAAGTAAAGCAGTTCGATGAATTTAATTATAGTTATTCGCATGGATACGAAGATGTCGTATACTTTTTCTGAATTTTCAAATTTGATTTAGTTTCCGAGATATTAAATTTTTCACAACTTTTAACGACGTTTCTCTAAAGATGTCAACTAAATTACTTCATTTTTGTGGTGAAAAAAGTTTTAAAAATGAAAATCGTCTGCTATCCGAAATGTGAATTAATATTTGTATTTTTGTTTTCTTTTTATAAATCCATTTAATGATTTTTAGTTTTCATTATCTTTAGAAATAGGTAATGTCAAGAATGTTCATATAATTTAATTCCATATTTATTAAAATTATTATCAAAGGAATTAAATGTTATTATAAAGATATTGATACGCATGGAATAATTTCTGACTTCATTTAAAATGTAAATAAATGGATTGTGATAGAACACGGTATTTTGAACTTGGAATCTTAACACACGCCACGGCCAAACTCGATTCTTCCCCTGCCTTATAAGGGTAATCTAGTTTGCCTGTGCACACGCACAGTAAGTGCATATGCTTAGATTAAAAGTCTTTGTCCAAACCATAGCAACCCAAATACCAGAACTTGACGATTCTCGCCTGGACGAAATAGACAATTGAAGAAACATTAGATTGGAAATAATGACAAACTCTCAAAATTGTTATCCAAAATCATCTCGACTAATGAAATTTTATCGACCGTATGTCGCCATTTTTTTGTAAATGCATTCTACTACAATTGCATAAAAATCACATAACATGCAAATTTCATTTTCGTAATTTTCAATTCCTTTACACATGGTTTCTTGCTTATAATAAAAAAATTAATAAAGTTAATATTATAAATCTTTTCTATATGTAGAATTAAATTAGATTTTTTTCCTCCAAAAGTCGACAGATCTCATGCCATGCAAATGATAAAAGCATCGGGTTGTTTCGAAAGCTAGTAAAATAATAAACTCTGATTTCAAATTCCCTTTAGAAAATAAATTTTAATATGTAAATCCTATTTGAAATTTTGTGATAGTACGTAGATTTGGTTTATATGTACTTCGTTTTCAGAATCCATGTGCATTTTAAAGAAATTTGTTTAGAATTAAATATATATATCAACGGTCATGTGTAAAACATTTGATTTATTTTTATCCTTGTTAAATTTATTTCAAACCAATATAGAATTTTTATCAGTATTATTAAAATAGCAAATTAGCTGCTTGTTTTTAATTGAACAGCGCATTGAATAACAATTTGTGCTTATAGTCTTAATGTTATATATATTTATATTAAGATATCAATCATTTTTTCATATCAGGGTGATTCATTTTTATAAAAAATACTAAATCTTCACTATCAACCTTTCACCACTCTCATAAAAAAAAAATGCATTTAAGACGAATTACTAACTCAGGTCCGGACCCTAAACCGAATCAGACCCATGATTCGAATTTTAAATAAATCTGCTTATCCGACAAACGAAAATCTATATAGTTTATAGGTATGTTCTTTTAATTGAGTAAACTGTAGACAAACATTACCTTTGACACATGGAAATAAAAGGCAATTTAATCAAGGTGTTTCTATGCACGATTCATAGCATCTTTTATTCTGTTATTTAAGCAGGTCCGGGACACAAAAACCTTCAAATTTTATAAAAACATTTTATTGCATTAAAATTTTTTCTGTTTTTTTCTGCTTAAAATGGCTTTTAAATCATGTTTCTATCTTAATTAGAACAATAAATATTAATTTTTTTGCTTTGGTTTATTTTCAAAATCTAGCTTTCAAGCAATGGTTGTCATAGAAACAGGGCTCCCAAATGGTCCATCAACTGAATACCAATAAATTTTAACAGAAAATTTTATAGTAGGTTTGGGCTAGAATTAACTTTCAAAAGTGGCTCCGGTCGGTTTGTAAGAAAAATCTAAAAAGAAAATTTTTCTAAAAAAATATTTGTATTCAGTTGGCGGACCATTTGGGAGCCCTGTAGAAACGACTTCTTGTAAAAATGCGTTTTTCTTCATGATGGGATTTTTTCAACATTTCTCATGTTTAAATTCTCATAACTCAAGAACCGTTAAAGATAAATGATTGAAACTTGGAACATGTCTTTTTCAATTGTTTTACTTTAATTTTGATTTAGCATATTTGAAACAAATATTTACTTTCTAAAATATGAATTTTTTTAAAGTTAAACCAGTTTTTCTTTTAATTTTTCGTTAAATATTCTTAATTTTTTTTTTAAATTAATATTTTTAAAAATCCTGAACCTAAATTAAAGCTTATACATTTCTGCTTATTTTAATGAAAACAAAATGAAACTCTATAAATAACCTTTCGAGTTATAACTATTTTTATTTACCCCACTTTTTTAATAAATTTTAAATTAAAAATTAAAAAAAAATATGAGAAGTTTTATCATGTGATTTTGTTTACAAATAATATGGTTAATCATCACAAAAAAGTTTAGAATTTTTTAACTCAATAAATAAAAATTATTTTAAAATGTGTCCCTGACCCCCTTAAGCTATATCTTTTCTTTTAAAAATATGGTGTATTTATTTAGTTAATTTGATTTATTTTATTAGTTCTACTTAGTTACATTTCTTAGAAATAATTTTATGGATTAAAGGTACTGAAAAAGTTGACTTAATACTGTCGATATAGTCTAATCCCGTGATAAATTGGGACACAATAGAAATTTTTAAAGTATTATATTTTCATTACTTAAATGATTCAGATACTATATAAAAGCCTGTCTGAAATTAAATAAAATGTATTTTTAGCGCTTAATATTAATTGTTCATTTAAAATCAATCGTGTTCGTTAAAATAGATATAGAAGGTAAAATAAATATAAATTTAAAAACAATGTATTTGCATAAACAACTTTCACATTTGCAATGTATTACAATTTTAAAAAAATTTACAAACATTTGCAAATTTTTATTTTACTTATTTCTAATGCATTTATGTGTATATTATACCTATTTAATGTATGTTATTTACTTTTTGAATTGTTGTATTGTTATATTAGAGTGTAAATTACAAATTCTCAGAAATCTATAAAATGTTTTTGGTAAAATAGTTCAAATAGTACTTCAACAGTTAATAAGAAAGCGCAATTTTTAATTAACGTATTTGCAAATAAATAGCGAGTTGCGCTATATCTATTTATTCTTTTTTAATAAGATTTCATCTGAATTAAGTAACTTTGGTTAACCTTTTCAACAAAATGTTTAGACGTAAAAATTTTCATTCATGGGAAGAGCGCCTTAAGGACCAAGAAAGTTTTTACCCAAACTCCAAAATTCCGTCAGCACTCAACGGGACAAAATAACTTTCGCCGTCCCCTCCGAAGCGACAAAAACGATTTTTGATCATTAAAATCGGACACACTTTTTACTCTAAACTAACTCTATACTAAAATGAAAGATTTTAAATATCATTCTGAAATCCATTAAAGCGAGAATAGTCCGTAGTTATATCTTAGAATAAAGTTTATTCATTATGATGTTAGTATAATGCATAAAAATCGAATGTATTCATTTTCTTCTCAAAAAGAATCTGGTCGTAAATTCGTGTATGCACTATACTTGATCATAATATTTCATTTGCAGTCAACCGGAAGACTGACATAATGATTGCCATCATCCGAAACCGTAAAAATTATTATCTAAGTACTCTATCCTTACTCAAAGCACTTTAAACCGACTCGAAATCCGAAATAAAAATGAGTATCATATTTAATTGTAACTAAGGAAAATTAGTCTACAATGTATGTCTAATATCAGTTCTATATGTTCTAAAATAAATTAAATACACATCTTTTCATGTTCTTTCAGGTATACTGGAATGGTGGGCCAAAAATCCTTGACACATTTTAAAATTCAAGGCATGGGAAAGCAGATTTTACCAGAAACCCACGCTGGATCGGCTGTGTTTTAGTTTTTTTCTTTATTTTTCGTTTGTTTACTGTATTTCGGAACCGGTTCCGTAAGTGTCAATCTGTGCTCATAAAAAAAGGAACTAAAATCGGAAAAGTAAAAAGGTACAACGCTAGATATCGATCTCACATATCTTATGCCAAAAAATCATTTACAAATACTTAAATGCAAGCTAGAAATTTCAAAAGCGTCAAAAAGAAAATTTGAAAAGAAATTTCGAGTGTCTTCGTGTGACTAGCGTAGTCTCTTAACGACTTCGCACCTACGTCACTGTGACGTTGGTGTGATTCTTTATTGGTGGAATATTTTTTTTTTTTTAATTTATTTTGAAAATTTTATAACTTATCTTTACATACTTAATGCAGAATAAATTTGCTAAACAAAATTCCTATTATATTTCTATTCATACGTCGAAATTTCAGGGGAATCGGCACCCTATCAAAATCGAAAATTCGTGAAAATTTCGAGTTTCAGTTTTTTATCTTATCAAATACCACATGCTTCCGACTTCATCTTGACAAAATTTCAGACTGAAATTGCATATAGAACCACAGTTACAGCTCATTTAACGCCTAATATCATAATCACGCTTTAAAAGAAATCTTTAAACATTTTTTTCTCAGTACGTCTTTTTTCAGTGTTTCCATGCTTTCAAAATGCTAAGGCTTTTCTAGATATGAATAAAAAAGTCTGAATTTTTTTTCTAGTTGAACATCATAACCTATATGAGGGATTTAAGAATTGGATTTTTTAATATTTTAATAAATTCTGTTTAAAAAATTCATATGTACAAAAGCTAGTCACTTTCTCTTTTTCCGGTTGTATTTAGTTGTTTTTTGTTTTTTATAAAACTATTGCTCTTAAAAAAAAATCCGATACTTATATCTGTTCAAAATATCATTACTAACCTACAATAAAAAGAAAACAGTTGAAAATTTTAACAAGTAAGAAAAATCATGTGTACAGTATAGATTATGAAACACTTTCCAACACTCCCTGAAAGCTTTAACGAAACTTCGTTACTTAGGGAAATAAGGTAAATAAGATAACTAAGTAAACATTTAAAAATCTGATTTCAGAAGTTACCGCCCATAGCCAAATATGTATTCCAATTCTTTTGAACAGCCCTATATTCGATCTGTATGTTGATATACCGGGTGTCCCAAAAAGGACTGACTGATTTTAAAATTCAATAACTTCCAAACGGTGACAGATATTAAAAAAATTCTTCCAGGAGGGTTATGCATAAAGTCAAAAGTTTTTTTTACAGTGATTTTCGATTTTAGTTCGAATTACAAACAACAGATGGCGCTGTAAGAAATAGTCGCTAAATACAGGCTCGATTTTTGGTCCTTTCTGTTGTTCCATGCAGAAAAAGGAGATGGAAATGTATTATCCGGGCCACGAAGTACCAAAAATTGAGCCTGAATTTAGCCTCTATTGATCACAGCGCCATCTATTGTTTGTAATTCGAACTAAAATCGAAAATCACTGTAAAAAAACTTTTGACTTTATGCATAACCCTCCTGCAAGAATTTTTTTAATATCTGTCACCGTTTGGAAGTTATTGAATTTTAAAATCAGTCAGTTCTTTTTGGGACACCCGGTATATACTATACAATTGGATGATATATTGGTTGATATAATGGAAAATTTAGTTTAGCAAGAAAATGCATAACAGGTTGAAATTCATCTTTCAGCAATTTATACTAATAGATGGAAACATACTCGAATACTTTTGCACAGCCCTGTAGTTTACCTAGTACCTTTATTACATGCCACTATTTAGCTAAAATTTAATTCAAACTAAAACACGCTTAAAACAACTGAAATTGCATTTCCAGAAATTATCACCCACAGACGGCGATGTATCCAACAGTTTGCGTGGCCCTGTATATCGTTTTATCTATATTCTACAAATATTTCTTAGTACAATAAATTCAGTTCGGCGTAAAAATGCATAACTCCTTTAAAACCCACCTTTAAGCAATTCATGCTCATACTCAGTAACCTTTATGAATTCATTTCTGTAGCTCTGTATATGAACTATAGCATTTATACGCACTTTATAGTATGCATAAATATAGTGAACAAGTAGGTAAGTGTGATCACAGATCGCACAGAGGGTTTCGTTTAATATTCCTTTCAAAACACTTTATCCTTTTGAAAAATCTGTTCCACATTTCGCAACCAGGGCCGCACTCTATTCTAAACAAACCTCTATCCGAACGAAACTCCGTTTTATATACTATCCGTAGTTATATTAGTCGAGGGGATTGAGCCGATAGCACCCGAGATAAGTAGGGGCCCCTGGCGGTAAAAAGTGGAACAAAAATATGTAAGGCTATGGTGCATAATATGAAAGAATGGTCAAAGGGATGTCGGCAAAAGTTGGAAAAGTGCTCCCCGGGTGAAAAGGGCAGAGGTTAGAAAAATTGCTTAAAATACACAAGTTAGAGCCCGGAGGAGTAAATAATATAAGACTTTTTGAAAATTTTATGATTAGCCGTGTGGTCTGAGGTATTCAGCGATACGTATGCAAAAATTCATGTCTCCAACTTAATTAGGGGCTATCTTAGAAAGAATTGCTTAAAATACATATGTGGTAGCTCAAAGGATTAAATGTACGACTTTTTCAAAATATTATGAATTGTCGTTTGATGTGAGGTGTTCAGCTATAAGTATGTAAAATTTCACGCCTCTAACCTAATTAGGGGCTCAGTTAGAAAGAATTGTATAAAATACACATGTGGGAACCCAAAGGGTTAAATGTACGACTTTTTCAAAATTTTATGATTTGTCGTATGATGTGTGGTGTTCAGCTATAAGTATGCAAAATTTCAAGTCAACATGTATAGTTTCTGAGAACGGGCTGTGTGACAGACGGACAGACGGACAGACAGACAGAGGAACGGAACGAGTATGGTTTCGTCAGATGAACAGCGCATATCATAATTAAAAATGCATTTCGAGCAATCATCACTAATATACAGTAATTCGGATACAATATAGTATCTGAAATCTTTTCAAATACACCGCAAACAATTTCACCTATACCATTATGAACGGAATTCTTTTGTGTGTCCCTGTAAATGAACAATAACTATTCTTTGCACCGCATATTCAACAGAATGCATATTTTAGTGGACTTCATAAATGAATATCAATTTTACTATGTTTGAAAGAGTGTAACACCATTAAAAATCATTTGAAACGATTTTTTCCCATTGGCCGTAATGTAACAGAAAACTTTTGACTGTCCCTGTAAATGAACAAAACATGCTACAAACTTCATTTGAAATAGGGAAAGTTCTATGGTAGAGGTCACTAACATCCAAAAATTTCAGAACGATCCGAGCATATTTACGAGAGTTAGAGCATGGACAGATGGACAGACGGACAGACAAACCGAAGTCATAAACGCTTTTCAACTTTGTTGGAAAGTGTTAAAAAAGAAAATATTAGTAGCATTTTAAATTAAGTGGTTTAAATTGAACATTTTAAAAATACTTTGAAAAAATAATAATTTTTGCTTTATTTTTTTTTTTGATTAAATTATAAGTATTTAACAATTACATAATAATACTAACAAATCTATTTTTTTAAAGTTGATTTTTTTTGGGGGGGGAGAGGCTGCCAATACCACCTAAGAAACTCAAAAAGAAAAATTATTGACAGGATATTAATTACTGGATTAATTTAACACTCGCTTAATTTATGAATGAAAGACATCACACTTGATTGTATTTTAAAAATCCATATAATATTTAATTGAACTCTGCTGTTACAGTAGCAATAGCATCCGTAAAATTCCAGAAATTACTTTTTCATTGCAAGAAACTTCCAATTTATTGTACTTCGTAAAAGAAAAAGTTTCATTTAAGCTGCAAGATAATAATATGGCTCATGAAATTCTTTTGAACTTTTTAAGAGGTCAACTGCGCAAGTGGCAGTTCCATGAAAGACGAGAAGGCGTAGAGTACAATTAGGGTTAAGGAACCTTTGTTGTGGGAGGGTTTCTGTTATGAAAAAGAGAAGGAAATCATATTCATTGAATGGGTGTGAAAGTTGCTGGGTTCACATCGAGACATTGTAAAATATAGGGGTGAGGTTCGTGTATGTAGAAAACATTGTGGTTTTATGTCATAACAAAAGATACCGTAAAATTGAAGCGCATGCTATGACTAAATTATATTTACAGAATATACCTGTAAAAAAGGTAATAAAACCCGACCTTTCTTCAGAAATAAACGCTGTGAGTCAAGAATATATGGCAGGTCATGTATGGGAAATTTGAAAATGAGTATAACAGTACTTTTTTCCCATGGATATACATTTTTTAAATGAATTCTTAATAAAATTTTACATTTTATTTATAAGTAGCTTCGGAGCATAGGATAGGGTTCAATTTATGATTACTCGGTAATTAATATTGAACAATAAAAAAAAATAATTATACATAGAATGACACAAAATGTATAACGCTTCCGGGGTTGAACTCATCCGTTTCCTGATAATCCAAACGCGGCCACGTTAGGCTTAAGCATTCCAATGCCGTATTTGCCGACTGCCTTATTTAATCTGTCTATCTATTTGTTGTGTAACATATTCTTCTTCAATTTTTCTTAAACCTTCAAAAAGTATACAATTATAACGCTTTAAGATCTAATTTAAAAATAACCAGATACCAACAACACGGTTCCGATGTATACAAGCGATTACCGTTGCCATTCATAAGCACAAATTACAAATACAAAAACAAATGAATGACTCTTTCAGCTATTCATTAAATGCTCTTAAAATATTTTGCAAAAACATATTAATATTTTGAAATACATTTTTCACTTTTGTTTACATTTATTTACAGTTTGAATTCAGTATACACGGTTAAAAATATCGCGAAAAATTACCTCTGTTTTTCAAGGCTATCTATTTTCTGACCAATGAGAACACTTTATGGTGTTCAGTGAATATAGCTATATTCGGTGATTCATTCCCGTGAATTATTTTGTACCGGATTAACGTTTCCTTTCTAAAAACAAACGTATTTCAAATTATTTAAAAGCTTTATTATGGATTTACAAATATTTTAAGAGCAAAATCGGATGTCGACCGTATTTTTAATGATTCGTTCAAAGAGTCATTCAACTGCTTCTGGATTTGGAATTTGTGTTGTACATGTGGCATTACGACAAACGAGTGATTGTTGATTTGATTTTCAATCTTAAAACGTTGAGTAAAACGTGCTTTCTTTTCCACTATTCGCAAAAGTTACATTTTTAGACAGATTATTCAAAATAAATTAATATTTAAGAGATTACATTCAATTATCTAATATTCTGCTGCGATAACTTTAGTTTAAATTAGATTGGTAGCTTTATCTATCCCTATATGAAAGTAAACAAACAATTGATTCATTCGTCTTGAACTTTTAAAATATTAAAACAAACGTTTATATGCTCTGTTGCGCCATCTGTCGGTAGTTAAAAAAAGAAATTTTCTTTTAAAAATGTTTTTTGAATTCTGAAGACATTGGGGGGGAAAATGAATATTTCTTATAAAATGAAATTAGAATATCAGAAATATGTAATGCCGTGTATTACATATATATATATATGTATATAGTATATCAATGCATTATTATAATAAATAAAATTTTGTATTTTGTAGGGAAAATAAATTTGTAATTTAATAACAGAATTTGGGAAAATAAATTGTTAATGTAATTAATAGTTGCAATTTACTTATGTGATAAAAGATGATTTTTAATTATCAAAATTTATTACAGGTTTCTTTTATGCATGTTTAAAAAAAAATCGGGATTTTCTCTGTTCAACTTTTTAAAATTTAAGTTATATAATTATTATTTTGGCAATTAATAAAAACAAATAAACTTTCTGTTGGAATTGTCTTTTATTTTACCACATACCATCAGATAAAATAGTTAATTGACAATATGTTATAAAATAACATTATTAGTACTAATTTGAATGTTTTTGTGAAATATTTCTTCAAATTTTGTGAGTGAAGTTCATTTGCATACTTTATATCAGTATTTTACCAATTCAATTAATAATTTTCTTGCCAATTAAATTTCAATGAAAAATGGGCTGTTTTTACTTTACCCCACCTGACCCTATTAATCAGACAAGACAAAATTTATTACTTCACAATTCTTTTTATAATGCAATGCTATATAATTTTTTTGAAAATGCAAACACGTCATTCTGACGGGCTATATTCTAGTCTTTAAATATTAGACAACAAATATTCCAAGTAACTGTTAAACATTCATCACAATTATACTTTACATATACTGTGCGTGTAAAAACTTTAAGGATAGCAAAAAATTGTAAAAATTTTGATAAATTTAAAATGCGACAAGCGAAATGGTAATTTAATGTTAATCACAAAGTGGAAATACTAATATAAAAGTCAACAGAATGTATCTGTGTCCTTTTTATTGCGAAAAAATCATAATTATGGAAAAAAACACTATTTTTGACTGTGTAAAAACTATAAGGACACCAGTATTTTTTTAAATAGAAATGTTATAAAAAATTATTATTAAGGATCGACCGAAACATGTTTTTCAGGCGGAAACCAAAACCGAAACCGAATTTCGGCGATCTTCCTATTTTCGGCCGAAAACGAAAACGAATATGTCCAAAAAAAAAATTTTAAGTATTTAAATTGTATGTATTAACGTAATTAATACATACATAAATATATTATTAATTAATTATGCGTATTTATTAAATATGTATAAAAATTAATTAATTATGCGTTAACAACGAAGTTCATAACAATAAATTTTCTCAAAATCGATGACAAGTGTTGAAAATTTCCGAAAGAAGAAACGAGATTTTTGGAATACTGATAGTTTCGGTCGAGTTTCGGTCCAAAATCTGAGTTTCGCCGAAAATTCGTTTTCGGCGAAAACTATCAGTATTCCCAAAATCTTGTTCCTTCCTTCGGAAAGTTATTGCTATCATCATCGTTGTTTGTAATTATCAGTCATGACTGACTCAAGACTTGAATTGAGATTATAAAGCAAGCAATGCATATATAACTAAAATTTTTAACGTGCTCATTAAAAACTGCAGTCATAACAGTAATAGAAAATTATCAGTTTGAAACCGCAGATGTGTTTCGAATACTCTTTGAGAAAGTTCTAGTATAACAGATGATCATTTACAGAAATCATTATAAAAGATAAATTGAGGTGTGTATACATAAAATTAAAATATTTCTTAATTAAATGAAATTCGTATAATTAGAAAACCTTTCTGTGTCGTTGATGAATTACGTTTTATTTTATATATAAAAAGAAAAAAGTTTTGGATCTAAGGCACAGAGAGACAATTTAGGCTACACGTATAATTATTTAATAATTATGTATATTTAATAAATACGCATAATTAATTAATTTTTATACATATTTAATAAATACGCATAATTAATTAATTTTTATACATATTTAATAAATACGCATAATTAATTAATAATGTATTTATGTATGTATTAATTACTTTAATACATATAATTTAATTACTTAATTTATTTATTTATTTATTTTTTGGAAATATTCGTTTTCGTTTTCGGCCAAAAATAGGAAGATCTCCGAAATTCAGTTTCGTTTCGGTTGCGGCCTTAAAAACATGTTTCGGTCGATCCTTAATAATAATTCTATATAACATTTCTGTAAAAAAAAATACTGGTGTCCTTATAGTTTTTACACAGTCAAAAATAGGGGTTTTTTGCATAATTATGATTTTTTCGCAATGAAAAGGACACGGATACATTTTGTTAACTTTTATATTAGTATTTTCACTTTAGATCAACATTATATTACCATTTCACTTGTCGAAGTTTCAATTTATAAAAATTTTTACAATTTTTTGCTGTCCTTAAAGTTTTTACACACACTGTATAGTTTTAAGGTAATCAGAAAGGTTTGAAATGGCGAAAATGAACTGAAGGTTGATCGTGTATTTATTAGCTTGTCATTAAATTATAGTATTATTTCTTTGTGGATTTATTATTTCAAGTTTTATGGTAATAAAAAATACTTGTTCAATTGTAAAAAACAGTAACAGAAGTTCTAATAGGGTAGGACAAAATTAATTTAGGAAAACTAAGTCCAGGAACAGGGTTATTTTTCAGGATTTTTAAGATGTTATTTCGTCTTTATACTGTTTATTACGTTGTCTCTCAGTTATGCTTGAAAATAAAAATAATAAAATTATATAATAAAATATTCAAAATCCGTAACGTTCTATGTTATTTTGCCTCATAACTAAAAAATAAAAATTGTTCGTTTGTTTTCACTTAAATATGTAAAGAATTTTATTTCCTTTATTTTTAAAAAGAAACATGTAAATCCATTAACTTGTCCAAAAGTGGTCGCAAAACCGCTGAAAAACAGTGTTTTGAGATAACTGGAGTTTAAACAATCGCTGTTTGTAGACATTATCGGTTCACTGCCCAACATTGACGGCTCATACGACCCTAATTTCAGGACTTTTTCTATCAGATAACATTCTAAAAGTATCAAACATTCTAAAAATAATAATGACAAAAAATAAATTTTTTCATCACTTCAAACTTTCTGATCCACCTAAATAGATAGATTCCTAGAAAAATATAATATGTCATGCTAGAGCGTAGCCAGAGAGGCTAAGGGCTATGTACCCTCCTCCCCTTCCCAAGGAAAAATTTGTAGTGACCTTCCTAAAAATCTTGGAGTATTGTGCCGATTATATAATATATACAATAAAATATGCTAATAGGGAATCCCAATTTTTTTAGACAGATTTCCGTTTTACCATGTATTATTGAATTGTATTCTTCTCTACAGGACCATGAATATAATTTATTCCTTTAAGACAGGTTCCGGTTTATATAGGTTCCATTTTTACAGGCTGTATTATATTTCGTTTTTTTCCTTCTGAAATAGGCATTGAAATTGTATCGATTTATAATTATTTTTCTGAAAGAAAGAAGCCGTGAAAATATATCTGGGACTGCACAAAAAGAATATTATAAAGAGAGCCGTATTTTCCAGGTTTTGTTCATTTGTTGGTTAAGGTACCGAGAATACATTTGCCAATATTTTAAAAACTAATATTTCACAAATGTCTTTTTTCTACTTCTGTAATTAAATAGCTTGATGTAGAAATCAGGATGTCAGTTTTATAATGAATATGACATAAATTTTTAAATAGAGATACCCCTGCTAACGACGATAAAACTTTCATTAGCCGAAATATTCGTTAACCGAAATGTGATTTCCCAAAGGATTCCACAGAAAATTATTTAATTCCTTCTGGCCATAGCCTACACTTTAAAAATATGTTTCATAAAATAATCAGAAGTAATCAATTCTCACTAAGTAAGCAAAATCTCATGCTAGCTTAAAGTGAACTGCTTTTCAACTCGAATAAGCGAATGGAATTTAGAATCAACAACTGGATGAGACTGTAGAATTAACACTTTATTTTACAGTTACGCAAAAATATTACGCTTTTTTTTACAGTTTTTTCTAAGCTTATTTAAGGCAAAGTTTTTCTTCTTCCCTAACTAAATAGTGTCGTTTTGGGTGAGAAGTCAAAAAGTCGTTTAAAATTAATTCTACCTTTTTTTCAGAGTATTGAGAAAAAAATCAAAAAAATGTTGAATCACAAAGTTTGTAAATTTACACTTTATTAAAATGCCAGTTTTTAGAAAAATACTTAAACTCTTCCCAGTAATGAAGATTTCTTTAGGGTCATCTAGTGACATACGTATCCTTTTCTTGCTGCTCTCTTTTCTCTTTAATGAGAACTGTTTAAGTTCCTTAAAGATTCCCTCATAAAGTTGACTTCTGAACTCTTCAAGATCTTCTATTATTAGAACTTTTTCGTGTTCTTCAACAACATTTTCAACAAGTTTTTCATGTGAAACCATATTCTGATTTTTTTTTCTTTTTCTTTCGGAAAACAGGATTAACCCTAATCCGACCCGCATGAGTCAAAACTCAACCCGAACACGAAAAAAATACTGTCAATAAAATACGAACCCGCTACGTAACAAAAAAAACAAGTGCAAACCTGAACAAAACTGAACCGCGCGACAAGTTGTGTTCGAGTAAAATCGGGTTATCCGAACTGATGCAGGACTAGTAGCAACTTCAGCATCTTGAGCACTAAAAATAGCATATTTTTATTTTTCAGAAGTCTGGACATAGCTTTTTCTTTATAGCACTAACAATCCATACAAACAATTTATTTCATGCCATGGAAATGACGTCAATAGCGTTTAGGGTATGGCAATGATCCATTTAAAATTCCCTTAGATTCAGACGGATAATAGAAGTTGGATCATATCTTTGGAACATATGTTTTGTATATAACTCTTAAAAAGTTTGATGTGAACTTTTGGACCATGGATTGCATTCAATAAAAAATTCCTTAGCCGACGTATAACACAGGTAAAAAAAATTGTTAACCGAATAATTCATAAGCTGGACATTTCTTAGCCGAAGTATCACCGTATTAATGATTGAAAAGATGAAAATTCAAATAGCCTAGCTAGGAATCAGAAGTTCTAAGATCGTTTCTACTGTCATTGTAGCAATATAATAAATATATATATATTAACTTTCGGATAACTTTATGGTTGCAGGTTTGCCATAAAACAGCTTGAATTATTCTGAGACCTCTAGCGGACGTTCTATTGGCACAAATGTAACACCATTTAGAATACGTGCACAATGAAACATGATTTATTCAGCAGATATTGATTGAAATAAGGATAATTATGTATTACGGTATGAATAACTAAAAAGTAGGAAATAAAATAAACTTAAAAAAAAATAGTAACCGACTTAAAAAAAAGCGCTAAAAAGAATTAAATAATTCTTTAAAATTCTCTAATGACGAAACATTATCCAAATAACCATACATCGGATATCATATATCGGCATAAAAGTCTTAAATTTAATATCCACCAAACATGGATTTTCTAGAGAATATTTTTTACAAGAGATTAATTTACATATTTATGATTTAATTTACGAATATATACATATAAAAAGTAATCAATTACTTTTTGAAGTTGGTGCCAAACATTCGCAATCGATAATGATTAAACAAATAAGTTTTTGAAGAAATAGAGCATTTTTTTCTTTTTTAACTTTGTATCATATTTTCCATTATCGCTTTATTCATGGTAATAGGTACAGTATATTCACAATTTAACTATACTTAAGATAGATTGGCACCAACTTCAAAAAGTAATTGATTACTTTTTATATGTATATATACGTAAATTAAATCATAAATATGTAAATTAATCTCTTGTAAAAAATATTTTCTAGAAAATCCATGTTTGGTGGATATTAAATTCTACATATTAAATTTAAGGCTTTTATGCCGATATATGATATCCGATGTGTGGTTATTTGGATAATGTTTCGTCATTAGAGAATTTTAAAGAATTATTTAATTCTTTTTAGCGCTTTTTTTTTGAAGTCGGTTACTATTTTTTTAAAGTTTATTTTATTTCCTACTTTTTAGTTATTCATACCGTAATACATAATTATCCTTATTTCAATCAATATCTGCTGAATAAATAATTAATTTGTCATAGAAATAATAATTTACAAAAATTATTTATTAAACAAATAGTTTTTAATAAATGTTTTGTAATTTCATTCGAAGTATTGATTTTATTAGCACTTAATACTTATGATAGTTTTTTAAACAAGTGCATTGTATTCCAACAATCTACATTCATTTGACATTTTATTAACATACATCTGACCTGTGCGCTTGGCGTCAAGTGCCCGCTTATAAATCATCGTCAATATATGCGGACGAGATAGCACACAAAAAGAAATTTACAACATAGAGAAATACAGCAGTGTACACCGCCTAGAAGATACAGTGTGGAAAACGGCTACTCCTATAATGCTTTAAAAAGTGTTAAAAACTTGAATCCCATAAATCTCCAACAATGCTCAGAGGCAATATGCTGATACGAGCGCCATCTCGTCACTCTTTTCAATATAAACCCTGTGTTTTCAAAAATTATAGAATGTTAAATATCGGAAACTATAAATATAAGATATTTTAGTCTGTTATAAGCTAATTTAGTTAAGGAATGACGTGGAATAGGCTAAAGAGTCTCTTTTAGAATGACTATCGTTTTTAAAGCACTACGATGGCGCTACGATCGACATCTTGTTATTCAGTATCGTTGTACATTTATGGGATTCAATTTTTTAGCACTATTTTGTAGCCGTTTTCCACACTGTATCTTCTAGGCGCTGTACAGCAGGGAGCTTCACAAAGAGTGTACAACTGAGCCAGTGGGATACTCGCAACCGATTAGCGGTGTTACAGCGCCTAGAAGATACAGTGTGGAAAACGGCTATTCCTATAATGCTTTAAAAAGTGCTATAAACTTGTATCCCATAAATCTCCAACAATGCTCAGAGGCAATATGCTGATACGAGCGCCATCTCGTAACTCTTTTCAATATAAACCCTGTGTTTTCAAGAATTTTAGAATGTTAAATATCGGAAACTATAAATATAAGATATTTTAGTCTGTTGTAAGCTAATTTAGTTAAGGAATGACGTGGAATAGGCTAAAGAGTCTCTTTTAGAATGACTATCGTTTTTAAAGCACTACGATGGCGCTACGATCGACATCTTGTTATTCAATATCGTTGTACATTTATGGGATTCAATTTTTTAGCACTATTTTGTAGCCGTTTTCCACACTGTATCTTCTAGGCGCGGTACAGCAGGGAGCTTCTCAAACAGTGTACAACTGAGCCAGCGGGATACTCGCAACCGATTAGCGGTGTAATGCCTTGACCACTCAGGCACGGTGAGCCCGCCTACATTCAAGAATGGAGGATATTCCAAATATGGGTTCAAGGCTGAAAGAAGTCACGTGATACCGGTAATGGAAGATATTCCAAATATGGGTTCGAGGCTGAAAAAAGTCACGTAATACCGGTAATTTACCCAAGGAACTTCTAACTGATAAGAAGGGAATATACTACTGCTTTGCCTCATGAACTGTTTCATTGGCTAGCGGGAATTTATATTGCACGTCTACGGAGCCTTCCCTTCTTTATGCTAGAAGTTTTTACCTTGATCACGTGATCAAAACGGAGATGGGATATCCTCCATTTACCCAAGGAACTTCTAACTGATAAGAAGGGAAGATACAACTGCTTTGCCTCATGAACTGTTTCATTGTCTAGCGGGGATTTACATTAAACGTCTACGGAGCCTTCCCTTCTTTACGCTAAAAGTTTTTACCTTGACCACGTGATGAAAACGGAGATGGGATATCCTCCATTATTTTTTGTAGGACTCCGTTGTCAAGAAGCAAAATGAAGACTATGCATTAAAATTTGTATTGACTCTTCATGTATGTTGGTCAGATCCTGGTAGATTTTTCGCTGTTAGCGAAATGAGACCGACCAATCAGAAGCCTGCATTTTTGAGAACTTTTCTCTGTTTACTTCAAATTGGCAAAATGCAGGCAACTGATTGGTCAATATCGTCTCGCTAACAGCAAAAAATCTATCTGGAACGCGACCTAAAGAGAAGAGTTGCTAAGACTTTGGCTTTTTGGATACCTGTAATTTTTATAGAGTATGTCCTTTAGAATTAGAAAAATTCTTCTATCAAATAAAACAAAATTTTCCATACTAAAATACTGGCATTCAAAAAGCTGTAGACTTGCCAGGTTTGAAAATGTGGTCCAGAATTCTACATTATTATTTTCTTATAATCTCCATCAATTGTTTCTACATGTAAGATGCCTCTATATGGGAGTGGTGACATACAATGCTCAGACTCTGTTTTTAAATACGTATTTTTCTAAACTATGGCAAAAATAGACATTTTCTATTCCAGAACTTTGCAATAGTCGCTTGGAGAACTTTGATTATACTAGTGGCGGACAATTTAACAAGCATTAGTTTGGCAATAATAGAAGTTGGTCAAGATTCATGGTGATAGCTTTTGTCCAGAGACTATCAATCAACAGTTTTTTTTTCGTATGTCGCCATTCTCATACCAATACTCCCTATCATCAGGCAGTAAAGATATCAGAAATGAGCGGCAATGATTAGGTGTTTAGTCCGAATCTTATAACTGATGACAGTGCTGCTACACATAAGAAGGCGCTTTACTGTGCGCAGGCATATAGTGGCACTTTTATGTGTACTGAGATATGGAGGCACATTGCAGTGCACCGACTAAGGAAGACACTTTGCTGAACTCTGATATATAAGGTCTGTTTTCATCAGAATTGGATTGCATCATGCATTTCTATTGGATTGTTAGCTTTTTGATATCCACTTCCGATGTCGGTTAGCATCGTTTTATATATTTGGGTTTTTCTGAATTCGGTAACTTTTCTAGATAAGATATCGCACTTCGGAAAGTTACCACATCCCGTAAGCTTTAAGGTCCACATCGATACCTTCGCACATCGGAATTCGGTGTGGAAAAGCTGACAATCCATCAGTAAAGTTAAACATCAGAGCGCGGCAAAGTGCTTTGAGATATGCTTTTGACCAAACCTAGTCATTTTCTATTGCATAAATATAGCATCTAGAAGATGAAAATCAGTCAACCAAAAAGTGTTAAAAAATTGTACCCCAAAAATGTAGAATGATGCAGAACGGAAAATGGCGATCGCAGTGACATATGGTAGTTCAAATCTAAACATTGTATAAGGATTCAATGGAGGATATTCCAAATCTGGGTTCGAGGCTGAAAAAAGTCACGTGATACCGGTAATTTACCCAAGGAACTTCTAACTGATAAGAAGGGAAGATACTACTGCTTTGCCTCATGAACTGTTTCATTGGCTAGCGGGGATTTATATTATACGTCTACGGAGCCTTCCCTTCTTTACGCTAGAAGTTTTTACCTTGACCACGTGATCAAAACGTAGATGGAATATCCTCCATTGAGATAGCGTTTCGGCCTGTGTAGAGCAGCAGATGTCACTGCGATCGATATTTGTCTTAAGATATTTGTATAAGTATCGTTAGACATTTATGGGATGCAATTTCTTAACACTTTTTAAAGTATTACTGCAATAGTCGGTTTCGACACTATATCGCCTAGATGCCGTATAACTTGGCGATAGTCATCTGAACGAATTCGATTATACGAATGAGAGAAGTTAACAAGCTTGTTGGTAATGGCTGGCTCACCAAGATGCTTGACGATTCGCTTTAGTCCAGAATCACCTCACCCAATCAAATATTATACCCCATATGTCGTCACTTTCATATTGAGGAAACCTACCTGAAAAAAAATCTGAAGTCATTCTGACAACCGAATCTGGATCTAAAGACAGTGGCCGGAATCCAGAAACATTTTTCGCTGTTAGTGAAACAAGGTTGACCAATCAGAAACCTGCATATTTGCAAACAGTGAAAAGTTGCAAACAAAAAAAGTTGCAAACTATAGCGCCTAGAATATATAGTGTGGAAATCGCCTATCCCTGCACTGTTAAAAATATCGTGAAAATTGCCTCTGTTTTTAAATGCTATCTATTTTCTGACTAATGAGAACGCTACATAAACACCTATCGAGCGTTATAGGAATAGCCGTTTTCCACACTGTATCTTCTAGGCGCTGTAGTATAGACTAGCAATATCTTGCAGTTGTAGAAAATATCCTGCAGATGTCTCTGTGATCTGTATATTTCAGCAGCATAGTTGCACATTTAAGGGATACAATATTTTAGCACTTTTTAAGTATTACAGGGATAGCCAATTTCCACACTATATATTCTAGGCGCTATAATCCCACACTAGGTATTCTAGACGCTGTATTGCAAACAGTGAAAAGCCGAAAAAATGTAGGCTTCTGATTGGTCAATCTCGTTTCGCTAATAGCAAAAAATCTATCTCTATCCCAGCAATGGACTATATTCCAAATCTGGGTTCGAGGCTGAAAAAAATCACGTGGTCCCGGTAATTTACCCAAAGAATTTGTAACTGATAAGAAGGGAGGCTACTACTGCTTTCCTCATGAACTATTTCACTGGCCGGCGAGGATTTGCATTACGTCTACGGAGCCTTTCCTTCGTTACGCTAGAAGTTTTCACCTTGACCACGTGATCATAACATTGATAGAATATCCTCCATTGTCTCTGCACATGGTAAAGCACTTCACTGTGCTCTGACATATGGAGGGACTTTTTGTCTCCAGCACAACAGGCACCTTCGTACACAGGCACTAGTGCTCTGATATATGAAGGTATTTTACTGGTGCATTTTGAGCTTTCGACACCTACTTCCGATGCCGGGTGATATCGATGTGGGGATTCCAGTTTGGTAGATGCGAGAACTTGTTCAGTTAAGGTTTCCCACTTTGGAAAGATCATTCACTTCGGAAAGTTACCACATCCAGCAAACCTTAGTGTCCGCATCGATACACTGTTAAAAATCTGTAGCTTTTGGTACATAGTCGCTTAACCGCTTTTATAGAATGTAATTACTTGGCGATGGTATGGAGCATTCTCATTAGTCAGAATAGAGATATTCTATAAAAGCGGTGGAGTGACTATGGACCAAAAGTTGCAGATTTTTAACAAAATATCTAACGACATCGGAATTGGTTGCTGACAATCCATCTCTAAAGTGCCCTTACACATCAGAGCACGACTAAGTTCTTCTTTGTGCCAGTGCACAGCAAAGTGACTCCATATGTAAGTGTGCAGTACTTTCTTATGTGTAATCAAAAGTACTCCCTTTCCGTAAAAAAAAACTAAAAAGAAAAATGCTAGCAAAAACCGCGCCATGCTTCAGTAAATAAACTGCAGCTATCTAATATCCATAAAAGTAGTAAATGCATCGGAAATGAGTGGTGATGTTTGGATGTTTAGTCCTAATCTGGAAACCTGAACCTGACAGCCTCTATGCGCGAGTGGCATAAGATTCTATGCTCAGATTGTGCTTTGACAGATGCTTTTGTCCAAACTATATCAATCCTGGAAATTTTCTATTCCAGAACTTGACGATGGTTGCCTGAACGAGTTAGGGCATACGACTGAGAAAATGTAACAAGCTTGTCATGGCAGGCACACTAAGATGGTTCGTGGTGACAAAAAAAACGGATTTTGATGACGAAAAAATTAAATGAAAAATGCTTCATGATGACGAAAGAAAACAAAAATTAAAATCACATTTGTCTAGATTCGTCTCAACCAATCAGATAACTCCGTATGACGCTACTTTCCTATCGAGGAATCCTACCAGAAAAAAATCTGAAATCATTCTGATATCTAATTCGATAACCGAGTCTGAATCTAAAGACAGTTTCGCTATAGCGCCTAGAATATATAGTGTGGAAATTGGCTATCCATGTAATACTTAAAAAAGTGCTAAAATATTGTATCCCTTAAATGTGCAGCGATGCTGCTGAAATATACAGATCGCAGTGACATCTGCAGGATATTTTTTACAACTGCAAGATATTGCTAGTCTATACTACAGCGCCTAGAAGATACAGTGTGGAAAACGGCTATTCCTATAATGCTTTAAAAAGTGCTAAAAACTTGTATCCCATAAATCTCCAACAATGCTCAGCGGAAATATGCTGATACGAGCGCCATCTCGTAACTCTTTTCAATATAAACCCTGTGTTTTCAAAAATTATAGAATGTTAAATATCGGAAACTATAAATATAAGATATTTCAGTCTGTTATAAGCTAATTTAGTTAAGGAATGACGTGAAATAGGCTAAAGAGTCTCTTTTAGAATGACTATCGTTTTTAAATCACTACGATGGCGCTACGATCGACATCTTGTTATTCAGCATCGTTGTACATTTATGGGATTTTAAATTTTAGCACTATTTTGTAGCCGTTTTCCACACTGTATCTTCTAGGCGCTGTACATGTGCTGCAGCGTCTAGAATACATAGTGTGGAAATATGCTATCCGAACAATGCTAAAAATTTGTATCCCTTAAATGTGCGACGATACTGCTGAAATCGAAAGAGTCGATAGCAGTGACATCCGCGGGATATTCGTATTACATTCTATAGACTAGCAATATTCTTGTAGTTTTAGAAAATATCCTGCAGATGTCACTGCAATATTTATATTTCAACAGCATCGTTGCACATTTAAGGGAAACAATATTTTAGCGCTTTTTTAAGTATCACAGGATAGCCGATTTCCACACTATATATTCTAGTAGTCCAAGAGCTGTTAAACATTTTAGGGAAGGTATCTGAGGCACCCTGAAAATTTGTGCAACACTTCTTTTGTAATGGCTGAATACAAAATCGAATGTCTGGCTGAAGGATCGTGGCCCAAAAACTGTGCCAGACACGTGTCAAGTGCCATTTTTTGACTACCCCCCCAAAAAAGGTATTTGAGGCACGCTGAGATTGAGACAGAATAATATTTATACTTAGAAAAAAATATTTTGAAAACGACAGACACTTTAGTCGGCCCAAAAACTGTGCCAAACACGTGTCAAGTGCCATTTTTTGACTACCCCAAAAAGATATTTGAGGCACACTGAGATTGAGGCAGAATAATATTTATGCTTAGAAAAAATATTTTGAAAATGACAGACACTTTAGTCGGCACAAAAACTGTGCCAGACACTTGTCAAGTGCCATTTGGCACTTGACACGTGTCTGGCACAGTTTTTGGGCCACGATCCTTCAGCCAGACATTCGATTTTGTATTCAGGCATTACAAAAGAAATGTTGCACAAATTTTCAGGGTGCCTCAAATACCTACTCAAAAATGTTCAACAGCTCTCCTACTATAGTCGCTATACTTGTGCTCTGATACATGAGGAAACTTGTTGATTTTAAACTTTTCACCTATATCCAATATCATTTTGTATCTTCCGGTTTGGTGGATGACAGAACTTGGGCCGGGATCCAGATAGATTTTTCGCTCTTAGCGAAACGAGATCGACCAATCAGAAGCCTGCATTTTTGCAAACAGCGAAAAGTTCGCAAAAATGCAGGTATCTGATTGGTTAATCTCGCTTCGCTCACAGCGAAATATTTGTCTGTATCTCGGCCCTTGTCCAGCTAAGTTTTCGCACTTTGAAAAGACCTCGTATCTCTGTAATGGTGTTATTACACGAGGAGTCAAAGTCGCTTGGATCCCAGGCGTCTCCATGTTATTCCTATGGCTCCAGGGGAGTCGCTTGGAGAGCGAGCGTCTTTTTTCTGTCGGGCGTCTTTGACGCCCGAAACGAGGCGACTCGCCAGTAACAGCCAATCAAATGCTTGGAAATCTGATAATAGAAAAGCCTTTTCCGGAACAGCCAATGAAATGCTTGGAAAAGACGGACCGTGAGGCGGCTGTTGTCGCTAGACGCCTGGGATTCCAAGCGTCTTTGAGTCTACGTGTAATAACACCATAAGAGTAACAGCATAAAAGATGAACGCTTATAATTAGGCGATTGCTTCAAAAAGGATTTCAATTTTGAAGTTTTTATTTTTTTTAAATGTTATAATCATCAGATTTTGATGAAATTGCAATGGGACCAAATGGGTGACTCACACTTTCAAACAAAAAAAAAGAATTATCAAAATCCGTTCATATTTGTGGAAGTTATGCGTGAACATGGGCAAAACATACATACAGGTCGGATTGATAACCTCCTTCTTTTTGAAGTCGGTTAAAAAGTAAAGATTGTGGCCACAAGATTATTTTTTCTTTCGAAACCGCGCCAAATTTTCCCCTGGGAATTACTCTAATAATATTTCTTTTTTTTAAATGAAACCTCGTGTTTAACTGTGCACATTCACCAAATAATACTACATTTCACCCAATAGACTGCCTGCTATAGAGCGCAGAACACATGGTATTATTTTATAGCCACCTGGTATATGCCGTTCTTTCAGTGACAACTGCAGAATCAAAATGTAGGTTTTCAAATTCAATGATGAAATGTCTCCAAAAACAATATCAGAAAATCGGACTAAATCGGCTCCGGCTCGGGCTCTGGCTTTAGCACTTTGGATTATTGTTTAAACAGACATGTAATTTTTAATGCACTTTTTTATTAATTTTTTTTTTAGATGGGTCCTTCCATGTGAAATCAACCAATTTAAAGAAAAGTTGTTGCACCATAGTCACAGATTTTTTTAAAAATTTTTATTACAGACAGATGTAGTAGTGAAACCATCAAATCTAAAATTTTAAGATAATTTGTGCAATATTGACTGAGATATAGCCTTTTGAAAATTGATCATTTTTACCAAATGGCGGCCATCTTGGATGCTATCCCTATGTCTATAAATGTCCATAACTTGACAACTAATGACTCAAATTTTATATTTCTGGTACCAATTTAAAGCTATTTGTATGAAAAAGCATATATGATATTAAAACAATAGTAATCTTTTATTTTAATACTGTTTATTACAATCAAACTGAAAATATCACCCTCAAAAAATGACTTACTGTAATGGGCCATAGAAAAAATGACCCATCATAATTTTTTTTCAAACTTGCTAAAAACATTGCTCCATATGTGTACTTTAAATAGAAAAAAAATTGGAGATGTAAAATTTTTCGTTTAAAAAAAAATAGCTTTTTACACATAGGATGTCACTTACTAAGCAGTGACTATCTTAAAACATGTAAATATCCCTGATTTAAGAAATAATGGCCAAAACTAAATATTTTTTAATCCCTGAATTAATGTAAAACTATAATGAAATATAATCTGATAAGTTTTTTGTAGGACCACCCTCCAATTGCTCCCCTCCCCCCCCCCCAAAAAAAAAAAAGAAGTCATTGGTAAAAATGTATAATTGAAAAAATTTAACACTGAAGAAAATAAGAAAATAAATAAAGAATATAATGTATAATTGTGAAAAACCTTTAAATGCAATATATATAAAAGAGATTTTACTGCATGTGTATATGTGGAATCTATTCAAAACGCTTTCCATGCAAGAAATTCAATTTTTATACCTAAATTTCTATTTCTTACTTTAAAAATTGCTCACTTAAAAAATTTTACATTTGTATGTGACTTTATAGAAAAATTCTGCTGTATGCATGTATTTACATCATTCAAGTTGCATTAAATATTCAGATATAAATATGTCTGTTTATGTATTTTCTATTTCAATAAATTTACATACTAAGAATGACAGAATTCATGAAATGAATGCTAATCTTGCATAATCTATTTTCCTTATTATTTGAATTCAAAACATGATGTAATAATGCATCATCTTCTATCCTGATGTAATATTGCATCATGTTATATGTTTATGCAATTTTATCATGATGTATCCAACAAATCTTTTGTTGAAAATTTTTGAAACCTTTTGTGGGTAAGCTTATTATAAACTGCATTATATATAAAATTTTAAATAAAAAAAAATATTTGACATAATTTATGAATTATTGCATCATGTTGTATGCTGATGCAATTTTGGGATAAGATTGCTGCTGTATCGTCATCTGTTTTCTAATTGGTTGTAATTAAAGTATGATGAAATATTACATCATAATGTACAAAAAAATTTGACTATCCCTTTTAAACATCATTTCTGTTGATGTTTTCAATGTAGTATGCACTGGCATAGAATAGTTATTTTGTGCTTAAGATTCTACAGTGGACATGGAGTGTTTTGTATGCAAGAAACTTGGTGTTTCATTGAGTACTGATCTGATTCCTGTTCTTCAATTGTCTTCACGTGATTTGCAGTTATTAAAAAAAAGATTGCATTATGTAATCCCAGATGAAAAATGCTTTGTCCATGGAAATAGTATATGCAAGGTTCACAAGGATAAATATCTAAAATGGTATATTTTAGACAGAGACAGTGTTGTGATCCATTTAATAAACATCCAAATAGCATCAGAGCAAAATCACTAAAAACAATATCATTAGATATGTCTAAAACAAATCCAGATATCCTCATTCCAGGAACAAAATTGTGTGTTTCCTGTTATTCATCAGTAAATATGAAAAAAATGTCTATTGTTGACAGGATAACCACCTCAGGAACAGAAAGCCCCTCTGATTCAGATTTTAATGAACCCACAGTAGTAATAGAACAATTAAACAAAAGTTGTGAATTGTTAGAGTTATCGCCAATAAAGGTAAGTAGGCGTACCTCAAAGAGAAAACTTAATTACATGCAAAAGAAAGTTTCAAAAATAACTAAGTGTGTTGCAACTAAAGCAGCTACAGTATTAGGTGTTGAAACCATAAATAAGCCTCAAAATAGTAAAGACACAACTTGTCCCGACTGCACATCTATGATGGATAAATTATTGGAGAAGTTTACAAACGCATGTTTTAAAGAAAAAGTTCAAATTCTAACACTAGTTCCAGATTCATGGACAATACAGCAAACAATGACTTATTTTAATACTACACAGTATCTTGTAAAAAAGGCAAGGAAGTTTAAAACAACAGAAGGGATGTTATCGATGCCTAGTGGAAGAAAAAGTGTTAAACTGAGTCCAGATGTTATAGAAAAAGTTATTAATTTTTATTATGATGATAATAACAGCCGCATGTGTCCTGGAAAAAAAGATTTCATATCTGTTCCAACTGAAAACGGCAGAATATTAAAACAAAAGAGATTGATTTTGCACAATTTAAAGGACTTATATATTGCATTTAAAGAACAACATGACTTAAAAATTGGATTGTCTAAGTTTTGCTCACTACGTCCAAGAGAATATGTTACTGCTGGAAGCAAAGGTATTCATTCTGTCTGTGTGTGTGTATACCATCAAAATATTAAACTTATGTTTCATGCTATTCATATCAATGACTACATATCACTGCTGAAAAAACTTGTTTGTTGCATTGAATCTGAAGAATGCATGTTGCACAGGTGTGATAAATGTCCATCTCCTGAAATTTTAAAGAAAGATTTAATGGGTTTAGATGAGTTGGAAATGAGTAATGATATTATTTATAAACAGTGGGTAAAGACTGATGGAGCAGAATTAAAAAAAGTGATTATGCCTGTTGATGAATTTGTTGATGATTTAATTACAAAACTCCTTGCTTTATGTTCACACCACTTTTTTGCAAAATCACAAAGTTTATATTTCAAGAAAACAAAGGATGAATTGAATACAGAAACTGCTATTATTTCAGCTGATTTTTCTGAAAACTATACTTGCATTGTGCAAGATGCTATTCGAAATATCCATTGGCAAAAAGAACAGGTTACAGTTCACCCCTTTCTTGCTTATATAAGGGACAGTATCACTGATACTGTGAAATCTATTCCTATGTGTGCAATAAGCGAGCATTTAGTTCATGACACTACTACATTTTGGGCTTTTCAAAAAGTAATTGTCAATTATTTAATTTCACAAATTCCACAGATTAAATACATAAAATATTTTAGTGATGGATCATCAGCCCAATACAAAAATTATAAAAAATTTATTAATCTCTGCCATCATGAAGAAGACCATAGTGAGAAAGCTGAATGGCATTTTTTTGCCTCTTGCCACGGAAAAGGAGCTTGTGATGGAATAGGCGGCACCATAAAACGCATGGCCACCAAAGAGAGCCTTCAGCGTCCATTCAAAGATGGTATCTTAAATGCATTTGATCTGTATACATTTGCAAAAGAATATGTTAAAGGAATTGAAAGTTTTTTTATAACAAAATCTGAAATTGAAATTGCCAATAATCAGTTAGCAGATAGGTATGCAAAGGCAGATACAATCGTAGGAACAAGGGTTAATCACAGTTTTGTGCCAGTAAATAAAGGCCAAATACTGGTTTCCAGGGTATCAGGCTCCTCAACAAATTTTATTGCTACTGTGAGATTTAGTGAAACCGACAAACCACAAACATTTAAAAGTGAACAATATGTTTCATGTGTATATGGTGTTAATTGGTGGATTGGTAAGATTTTAGATTACTGCGAGGAATTCAATGACTATAAAATTATGTTCATGCATCCTCATGGTGCTAGTTCATCATATTCATGGCCAAAATCTTCAGATGTTTGTTGGATTCCATATGAGCATATAATGAAAGTAGTGTCTACCCCAATGACTGCTACAGGAAGAACATATACTGTTGCTCCAGAGGAGCATACAGCAATTCAACTCTTATTCTTAAACTTCAAGACAGATTAAATCCTTGGTAATTTTCAACAACATATTATCAAGTTCCTTTCAACAATATATTATAAAGTTATATCCATGTAAGTATCCTGTTCTTATTTTATGTAAATATGTTTCATATAAGTTTTATCTAAGTCTTACTTTTATACATATTTGATGTTTTTGTTGTACATTTGTATCAAACAAGATTTGTGTACTCATTTTGTCAAGATTTTTTCATTTAAATTGAAACTGGCAGTGAACTGAATAACTAATGTCAACTCAATCAACTCATTAATATTAATTTTTAATCTTTTATTTGAATTCAACTGATTTACAGCTAGTATTTCTGCCATATTTCAAAAAAATATGTTTTATGGCTCTTTTTCCTTCTAAATATTTTCCATTATGTATATTTTTTTGAGAATTATACATATTATCATTTTATATGAAATAAAAAGTATTGAAATAAAAATTTACTGTTATTTTAATATGTATGTGTTTTTAGTATAATTAACTGCTGATTGGTATTTCTAAATTGAATTATTTATATATTGATGCTCATACATTAATTCATATGCCAGAAAAAATATTTTTAACCATTATTTGTTAAACCAAAGATACTTACGTGTTTTAAGATAGTCACTGTTAGGTAAATGACATCATATGTGTAAAAAGCTATTTTTCTTTAATGAAAAATTTTACCTCTCCAATTTTTTTTTCTTTTTAAAGTATACATATGGAGCAATGTTTTTAGCAAGTTTGAAAAAATTTATGATGGGTCATTTTTTTATGGCCCATTACAGTAACCCAATTTTTGAGGGTGATATTTTCTGTTTAAATGTAATAAATAGTATTAAAATAAAAATTTACCATTGTTTTAATATCATATATGCATTCGTTATATAAATAGCTTTAAATTGGTACCAGAAATATAAAATTTGAATCATTAGTTGTCAGGTTATGGACATTTATAGACATTGGGATAGCATCCAAGATGGCCGCCATTTGGTAAAAATGACCATTTTTTAAAAGTGTATATCTCAGTGAATATTGCGCAAATTAGTTTTAAATTTCAGATTTGAGGGTTTCACTACTATGTCTGTCTACAAAAAAAATCCGTGACTCTGCTGCAACACCCATTGGTTGAATTCGTGTGGAATGACCCACATACCAAATTTAATTATAAATATTTATTACATTTTCATAATGCAGTAAAATTAGATAAAGACATAATTAGGGTCCTGATAGTGTCGGATGCAACTCCACCTGCACCTGAAAAATCTGCTTAAACTCAATCCGACTCAAACCCGACAAAAAAAAACCGAGCCCGACACATGTCAACCCAAACCGATATAACATTAATCTATATCTTTATTCATTTATTGGAAAAGTAGTCGACGATTATATATCATTTTCATCTTTTGTTATAAAAATGAACATATAGTGGAGACCGGGAAAATGCCGCCAACCCGGGTTATGCCGCCACCCCATCTAGTTTAAAAACTAAGGGCAGATTGAGATAGTGAATGTGCCTGCACTATAGCGGCCAACAATATAAACAGTGCCTAAAGTGAGAGTGACTTTGCTGTACGTCGTTAGTTTGTTCTAGTGAAAAATGTAGTTTTCATCTAGTTGTTTATTATTTTGGAGCTTCAAATGAGTAGAGATAAGCACCTTTTATTGTAACATTAGGTATTTAAGATAATATGACCCGTAATCTACATGCATTCGCCGACATTTTGATGCAATGTGTTGAACAAGTTCGGTTCTTCTTTCGGCTTTGCTTGGGGATTTCCGTCATATTGTCCTCTCGGGGTAATGCCGCCGCCATTCAAATCGGGTGAGAAATGGCCTCATTTTAATGTAGTGGAGCCGGTTCAGCAGAGTGACTTTTGCAATATGAAGTAAATTGTAAGCTTAACCATTATTCTACTCAATTGCATTACTTTCTAACTATTTTCAGTAGGTTGTGTGTTTCCTAGTATCCATTTGATGCATGTACTAGGTCATTAAAGAGTGGCGGCATTACCCGGTACAGTGGCGGAATTACCCCAGTGTCCTGGGTAATCCCGCCACTGTGCAGAGGTTTAAAAAATATTTTTTTATGTCGCCATTCCCCCGGTCTCCCCTATGCAATGAATGATATTTGGAAATATAGTTTTCCATTTAATATATATTCAAGAATTTCTCTTGAAAAATCGAGTCAACCCGACCCGGAGGATCAAAATTTAACCCGAAACCGACCGGAAACTAAAGCATTTAAAGTCTTCCTGACCCGTACTCCATCACAAAGTAAACAATTACTGTCAATCCATCCCGAAGTAAACCGCGGGTCGGGTCATGTTGATATAAAATAGTATCACCCGAAACAATGCAGAATTCCATACGAAATCGCAAGTAATTGGACAAAAATTCTGTTTTAGATAGTTTTTCATTCTAACATGTATAAATATTGGGTTTTTGTTTTCACTATTCCTTGTTTTTCTTGTTTTTAAGGCAGGATTCTGTTTTAACCCTCTAGTGCATGATTTTTTATTTTTCCTTTAAAAAATATATATTTGATTCCTTAATGGGCATACATTAAAGGAAAAATACTGGAAAAATTATCACTCCTATATTTTTCCATATTTTGGATTTTTTTAAACGGTTGCCAAATGGCAACATTAAGCGTACTCTACGATACTTCTCTGGTCCAATAGAAAGTTAAAATTTTAGTGCACAATTCACCTTGATTTATAATTAACATATATAAGATACAGACAATGTAAATATATTGCTTACAGGTGTCAAGTATGATAAAATCCTTTAAAAACATTAAAGTCATTTAAAATTCATAACGTTTTCGACCGACACTTACTCGGTCATCCTCAGTGAAAAACTAGCAGTTGTTCTGTCTCCGCGTCTCCAGCCTTGTCCGGAACAGACCATTTCACTTCAAGGGTGGATTGGAAAATAAGGTGGGGGAGGGGGCATAAATGCTATTCTTTTATCGAAAAGTACAGATTTATTAACTATTTATTTAATTCTTTCCAGACTGCGTGGATATCATATGATAATATATCGTTACAAACTATTTCTTTATTTGATATTATTTCCAGAGATTCTCTTATGATAGCTTCTTGGTGGTTACTTGTATGGAAAATAATTTTGGCTCTATTGAAATCTACTTTTATAGGTTGAATTTGTGCTAATCTTGATAATGCAGTGCGGGGTCTATTCAATCTCAGATCTGCTTCATGTTCCTTCATTCTGTCACGAAATTTCCGTAGTGTCATACCTATGTACATAAAATCTCTATTATCTTTCTTGAAGGGTATAATATATACTCCCGATCTATTGATGGCTTGGATAGGGTCAATTTTCGTTTTTAACAAATACTTTAATTTCGGGGGAGGGACTGCGATTAATATAATACCAAACTTGAGGAGGGAATGCCTCATACTCTCGAAAAACCTTGGTATGTAGGGGAGACCGGGGGAATGGCGACACCTTAAGGAATTTAAATTTTTTCACCTCGAAAAAAAGTTTATTTTTTAATAGTAAAAATTCTAAAGCTGAATCATCATCTTTAATATCTGTACAAATTTAACCGTAATCATAACTGTAAAGTAAGCATACATAAAAAAATATTTTTTAAACCTCTGCACAGTGGCGGGATTACCCAGGACACTGGGGTAATTCCGCCACTGTACCGGGTAATGCCGCCACTCTTTAATGACCTAGTACATGCATCAAATGGATACTAGGAAACACACAACCTACTGAAAATAGTTAGAAAGTAATGCAATTGAGTAGAATAATGGTTAAGCTTACAATTTACTTCATATTGCAAAAGTCACTCTGCTGAACCGGCTCCACTACATTAAAATGAGGCCATTTCTCACCCGATTTGAATGGCGGCGGCATTACCCCGAGAGGACAATATGGCGGAAATCCCCAAGCAAAACCGAAAGAAGAACCGAACTTGTTCAACACATTGCATCAAAATGTCGGCGAATGCATGTAGATTACGGGTCATATTATCTTAAATACCTAATGTTACAATAAAAGGTGCTTATCTCTACTCATTTGAAGCTCCAAAATAATAAGCAACTAGATTGAAAACTACATTTTTCACTAGAACAAACTAACGACGTACAGCAAAGTCACTCTCACTTTAGGCACTGTTTATATTGTTGGCCGCTATAGTGCAGGCACATTCACTATCTCAAACTGCCCTTAGTTTTTAAACTAGATGGGGTGGCGGCATAACCCGGGTTGGCGGCATTCCCCCGGTCTCCCCTAATTAACTTTACAGAATTTTAAACTTTTAATCAGAACTGTATTTTGCCTTTCTTCATTTTTCCTTTTAAGTCTGTTTATGATTTTTTCAATGAAATGAGATAGAACAGAATTTTCGGCTGCTATTTTTCTAATTATATCTATTTCTTCATTAAGGAATTGGCTCGAACAAACTTCAAAAGCTCTTTTTATATAAAAATTGAAAGGTGCTAACTTGTAATTTATAGGTGAGCTGCAGTTAAACGGGATAGTGGAATTAGATCTGTTAACTTTTCAAAAAACTGTACGATCGATACTCTGTTTATCCATATCTCCGATTAGTTGTAGGGAGACCGGGGGAATGGCGACACCTTAAGGGAATTTAAATTTTTTCACCTCGAAAAAATGTTTATTTTTTAATAGTAAAAATTCTAAAGCTGAATCATGATCTTCAGTATCTGTATAAATTTAACCGTAATCATAACTGTAAAGTAAGCATACATAAAAAAATATTTTTTAAACCTCTGCACAGTGGCGGGATTACCCAGGACACTGGGGTAATTCCGCCACTGTACCGGGGTAATGCCGCCACTCCTTAATGACCTAGTACGTGCATCAAATGGATACTAGGAAACACACAACTTACTGAAAATTGTTAGAAAGCAATGTAATTGAGCAAAATAATGGTTAAGCTTACAATTTACTTCATATTGCAAAAGTCACTCTGCTGAATCGGCTCCACAACATTAAAATGAGGCCATTTCTCACCCGATTTGCATGGTGGCGGCATTACCTCGAGAGAGAACAATATGGCGGAAATCCTCAAGCAAAGACGAAACAAGAACCGAACTTGTTCAACACATTACATCAAAATGTCGGCGAATGCATATAGTTTACGGGTCATATTATCTTAAATACCTAATGTTACAATAAAAGGTGCTTATCTCTACTCATTTGAAGCTCCAAAATAACAAGCAACTAGATGAAAACTACATTTTTCACTAGAACAAAAGAACGACGTACAGCAAAGTCACTCTCACTTTAGGCACTGTTTATATTGTTGGCCGCTATAGTGCAGGCACATTCACTATCTCAAACTGCCCTTAGTTTTTAAACTAGGTGGGGTGGCGGCATTCTCCCGGTCTCCCCTACATCCAAAAAAGCCAGTTTTTGATCTTGTTCTATTTCTAATGTAAATTTAATTTTGTTGTCAAGGTTATTGATTTTATCTAGAAATGAGTATAATGCATCTTTTCCGTGATTCCATATTATGTAGACATCATCTACATATCTGAACCAGCAATCTGGACCTGGTTTTATGGTTTCCATGATTATATTTTCAAGAGGACGTAGTTTAAATTCAGCAAGTAAACCTGAAATGGGGGAACCCATTGGGGCCCCATTGACTTGTTTGTAAACTTGGTTGTTGAAAACGAAAATGTTGTTGTTGATGATTAAATTTAAACCTGATTTAACTGTATTTTTAATATTTTCTGTAAAGGAAGGATCAGAATCGATCAAAGTCTCTATGATGTTAGTAACTTCTTTTATATCGATGGATGGGTATAAAGATACCACGTCTAAACTAGCCATAATACTGGAATTTTCAAGCTTAATATTTTTAATTTTCTCAATAAAATTCGAAGTTGAATCAATAACGAAATCAGATGGCGGTAAATATCGCTTCAAAAGGTGAGTGTAGGTTTTTTCCATAAAATATGTAGGAGAGGAACATTTTGTAACGATTGGACGGATTGGTAAGTCTATTTTATGATCTTTTAGTCTACCTATTAGGGGGAGAGTTGCTGCAGTCTTGTTAAGTTTTAGTCTCAATTTATTATGCAAAATACTTCTAACAGATTACAGACCGAACCCTCAACATGAAGTCTTTAAGAAAATAGCAGGAAAACTGAGAAATGATAAGAACATTGTTGTTATCCAGACCGACAAAACTAACCGCATTGCTATTTTAAACAGACAAGATTATCTCATGAAAATGAAGGTTTGCATTGATGACGTGGAGTGTGTGCCGTTAAATAAAGACCCCAATTTGAAAATAGAAAACAAAGTTAAAGAACTAATCGGTAAAGGAACTTGGCCAACATTTATGAAAAATAAGCTAAAACTTAACAAGACTGCAGCAACTCCCCCCCTAATAGGTAGACTAAAAGATCATAAAATAGACTTACCAATCCGTCCAATCGTTACAAAATGTTCCTCTCCTACATATTTTATGGAAAAAACCTACACTCACCTTTTGAAGCGATATTTACCGCCATCTGATTTCGTTATTGATTCAACTTCGAATTTTATTGAGAAAATTAAAAATATTAAGCTTGAAAATTCCAGTATTATGGCTAGTTTAGACGTGGTATCTTTATACCCATCCATCGATATAAAAGAAGTTACTAACATCATAGAGACTTTGATCGATTCTGATCCTTCCTTTACAGAAAATATTAAAAATACAGTTAAATCAGGTTTAAATTTAATCATCAACAACATTTTCGTTTTCAACAACCAAGTTTACAAACAAGTCAATGGGGCCCCAATGGGTTCCCCCATTTCAGGTTTACTTGCTGAATTTAAACTACGTCCTCTTGAAAATATAATCATGGAAACCATAAAACCAGGTCCAGATTGCTGGTTCAGATATGTAGATGATGTCTACATAATATGGAATCACGGAAAAGATGCATTATACTCATTTCTAGATAAAATCAATAACCTTGACAACAAAATTAAATTTACATTAGAAATAGAACAAGATCAAAAACTGGCTTTTTTGGATGTACAACTAATCGGAGATATGGATAAACAGAGTATCGATCGTACAGTTTTTAGAAAAGTTAACAGATCTAATTCCACTATCCCGTTTAACTGCAGCTCACCTATAAATTACAAGTTAGCACCTTTCAATTTTTATATAAAACGAGCTTTTGAAGTTTGTTCGAGCCAATTCCTTAATGAAGAAATAGATATAATTAGAAAAATAGCAGCCGAAAATTCTGTGCCATCTGATTTCATTGAAAAAATCATAAACAGACATAAAAGGAAAAATGAAGAAAGGCAAAATACAGTTCCGATTAAAAGTTTAAAATTCTGTAAAGTTAATTACATACCAAGGTTTTTCGAGAGTATGAGGCATTCCCTCCTCAAGTTTGGTATTATATTAATCGCAGTCCCTCCCCCGAAATTAAAGGATTTGTTAAATACGAAAATTGACCCTATCCAAGCCATCAATAGATCGGGAGTATATATTATACCCTTCAAGAAAGATAATAGAGATGTTATGTACATAGGTATGACACTGCGGAAATTTCGTGACAGAATGAAGGAACATGAAGCAGATCTGAGATTGAATAGACCCCACACTGCATTATCAAGATCAGCACAAATTCAACCTATAAAAGTAGATTTCAATAGAGCCAAAATTATTTTCCATACAAGTAACCACCAAGAAGCTATCATAAGAGAATCTCTGGAAATAATATCAAATAAAGAAATAGTTTGTAACGATATATTATCATATGATATCCACGCAGTCTGGAAAGAATTAATAAATAGTTAATAAATCTGTACTTTTCGATAAAAGAATAGCATTTATGCCCCCCCCCCCCTTATTTTCCAATCCACCCTTGAAGTGAAATGGTCTGTTCCGGACAAGGCTGGAGACGCTGAGACAGAACAACTGCTAGTTTTTCACTGAGGATGACCGAGTAAGTGTCGTCGAAAACGTTATGAATTTTAAATGACTTTAATGTTTTTAAAGGATTTTTTCATACTTGACACCTGTAAGCAATATATTTACATTGTGTGTATCTTATATATGTTAACTACTTCTGGTCTTTTTTCTATTAATTGTCGGGTGGCATTTTGCAGCACGGAATTCTGTCTCTTGTTATTATTTCAAGGCACGAAGTGGAGGATATTCCATTTACGTTTTGATCAGGGGGTCAAGGTAAAAACTTCTAGAGTAAAGAAGGGAAGGCCCCGTAGACGTGTAATATATATCCCCGCTCGCCAATGAAAAAGTTCATGAGGGAAAGCAATAGTATCTTCCCTTCTTATCAGTTATAAGTTCTTTGGGTAAATTACCGGTATCACGTGACTTTTTTCAGCCTCGAACCCAGATTTGGAATATCCTCCATTACTTTTGATTTTAAAAGTGCCATTAGGTTCACTGGTGTTTAATAGTTATCAAAATGCAGTTCATGATTTACAGGTTCAACAACTGGATGAGTTAGTCTAGAAATGACTAAAACGCCAAGTTCCAAGCCATGCTCCCTTGCCAAACTGGTTGTATTTTTTTCGCAATAATTTCAAAACTGTACGCAAATCTTGATACTCCTGCGAAAAATAACAATTTAAAAGCATGTTTATGCGAGTTTGCATTTTTTTTTGGGGGGGGGGGGATATACTGCTTCATGTGGTGACGAGCCTTTTTCGCACTTATTTGCTTATAAACACAGATATATTCTTTCATGGGAATTGATAAGAATTTTCATCCAGGTTACCGACTATCGGTCTCGATTAATTTATCTTCCCCATTAGACAGTGTATTATCGTTCAGATGGGAAAATTGATGTATACTTTCAAATGTATTCAAGATCTTATTGCGATTAACTGGTGGTACACCAATGACAGGGTTCCCAGACAATGTTATGATTTTAAAGTTTGCCACGCTACTCAAGATACGAATTCTTAGATAGTTTTTTATATCTGTTGAGCATATATTGAGTTTCTTTTTAATAAGTTTTAGAACACTATACAGGCTTGTTTGTTCAGTGATATGCTCAAAAGTACTGTGTGGAAAAATACAAAAAACATTTATATGGTATTTTTAATGATAAAACACTTTCAGGCAGAGAAACATGTCCAATAATCTTTATCCAAGAAGGGTCTGGCTAAAGGGTTTGAAGCTTTCACTACGTTTACCTGACTGTTTTTGTATTGATGTAGATGAAATATACACTATCCCAACGTTTGCATCAACATTCTAGTCAATTTCCTTAGATTATTTATCTGCTTGTAAATCACAATCAGTCTCATTATAAGTGTCTGAATCGTTTTTGAACAGACGGTTTGGATCAAAAGGTGGATCGTTATCGCTGTCATTGTAAGAATTGCCACTTTCACTTGACAATACAATCAATATTTCTTCTGTTAATAATTTTTTTAGTGTCCTTGCTTTAAAATATATGTTGTAGATGACGAGGCTTTATCAGAACAAATTTTTTGATAAAAAATAAACAAAAAGCAAGATGAAACAATCAACAAATTCATTGAAGAGAATACTAAAAATGTAAATAAAAGCGGAACTCAATTCATGGTGTTGCCAAATGGCAACAAATGTATATTCGCAAGCATACAATATTTGTTCCAATAAACTTTACTGAAAATTATTTAAAATAATTTCTAAAAGCATATCCTTTTGAAAAATAGTTTTTTAAATGAAGTTTTGCATTTTAAATATTTTTTATTTGTGTTAGAAATCCATATATGGCTAGGAAAATGGAAGACTTCAAAAGTTTCTTTTTATTTGTAACTGATAAACACCTATGGATTTTTTAAAGAACTAAATATAAGTATAGGGTCAAAATGAATACGTAAAGCATAAAGTTATCAAGAGGCAAAGGTAAATCAGCGATAAGGAGAGAAAATTTAATTTGTTGCCAATTGGCAACAGTATGCACTAGAGGGTTAACCAGTTTCTAATTTCGCACATTTTACTACACATATTTAAATAGAATCATTGCATTTACTCAACTTGTAAGAGTATTTAAGCAGAAATGTTATTCGATCATGGGAGAGGGGGGTTGAGGGATTGGAAAATAATTCAAATTCAAAAACTGTTGCCAGTTGATTAAAATCTGAATTTTAATTGAATTTAATTATTACAGTACACTTGTGAAATCCGAAATCATAATTAAACGAAAATAAATTTCATGATCCTGCTTTACCGTATTTATGAAGGGCCCCACTCAGCCCAATGTGTAGCAAGTAGCATACTATCTCCAAAATGAGTAGATTGGGTCAAAGTTTGCGGGTTTCAAAACCTGTGCGATCTAGATGGTGTGACTGCACAAGGTTTGTAGGATTTTCCTTGCACGAGAGCCATAATTCGGCTCGCTTTCCTTTCAAAAGTCTTCTCTGAATGCAGCCCTCTTTTAGCAACATTGCCAAAACTGACCAGTGCTTAATAAAATCCGTATTTATATTCTTAGTTAATATTTCTTCCCCCCACAAGCTCTGAAAATAACTAAATCAATCTCAGCACCCTGATGTCCTAGGTGATTCTTCCGGGAACGCCCCTGATATCTTGAATTGGATTTTAATTACATACATATCCTTATAACATATCTTAATCTTTATTTTGGTGCAATTTAATAAATTATTTTTAAAAGTGTAAAACTATACGCCAATTTTAAGTAATTATATAAATGTAAATTAATCCTAAAAAAATATTCATGCGTTAATTTTGTAACTATAAAAAAATATCATTCTGAAAAAAAATGCAAACTTAATAATAAAAAAAAGTGCCCATGTAAACTGATGGCATTGAGCTAACAGTTTATTCACACTAATAGTATATTATACTCTTATTTATGTCTGTTATTTGTAAAATAGAATTCACTCTTTTTGAGAAAAACGGTAAATAATCAGGGAAGCACCTTATCAGAATAAACCGGTATACCAAATTTGAACAAATCGGATAATTCTGCATGAAAAACCCATTTATCTAAATTAAGGGGGGTGTTAGCCCCCGTTCCCCTCTTTATACCTAACCATTGACCCTCCAAATCTAATCAGGGAAGCGCCTTATCAGAATAAACCAGTATACTAAATCTGAAGCAAATCGGACAATTCTGCATGAAAAACCAACTTATCTAAATTAAGGGGGGATTACCCCCGTACCTCCCCATTTCATACTTAACCAATGAATTTCCAAAACTAATCAGGGAAGCGCCTTATCATAATGAACCTATTTACAAAATTTGAAGCAAATTGGATATTTCTATCAAGAGTTATCGCGTTACGTACATACATACGTACATAGAGAACCTGCGGGCGCATAGCTTTCAGGCTTTGATAGCTAGTGAGCTAAAAAGTATGAAATTTTGGAATATATTTACAGAAAACTTTATTCATCAGATAATAAATTGATCGAAAAATAATGTAATGAATCATATTTGTGCATATTGTTATAAGGGTTGCAAACACTGATAACAATCTTTGCATGAAGCAAACATTTTCATTCAGTGAAACTTAGGTTTTTATGGTTATAGTTTGTTTCAAGTCTGCTTTAAATAAAACTGCCATATAAAGGAAAGAGTTAGTGTGATATATTCTTAGGATACTTTTATGAAGAAACTTAGCAGAGATCAAGTTTTTCTAAAATATTTGGTTTAATTTAAAAAAATCTTATTAAGGCTTGAGTTTTTTTATTATGTAACCTTTATATTGACACTTTTTAAACTATAAAAAGAATTATTTCTAATGTATATCTATATCTATATACAGTGTGTCCACGTATAACCTGACCGACCTTTATTTTCGCAACCGTTGGTCCCAGATGCATACTTCCAATTACAAAAGTGGTAAAAATTAGGTGCATAGTTAAGATAAAAAAAGTTTGAAGCGAAAAAACAATTTAGCGAAGAATTACAAAATTTAATTTTGTATACGGTCCCCCGGTCCTATAAGTTATATTTAGTAAAATTTTCCTGTTACACTGACAAGTAAGACAAAAAAAGTCCCGTTATTCTACTACACTGCTCAAAACAATTAAAGGATATTGCAGTTTTAAGTGGATTTTGTATCTGGTAAACTGTTTAGCTGACTGATACATGGTCGACAGACATAGTAGGTTATATGAGAATAAATTACACATGTTTGGCAGAAAAAATGCATTTTATTGCGCATTTGTGTACTAAAGGAAAAAAACACAATTTGTGCATATGAGAAAAAAAGAATAAGAAAAGGTGTTTTCTTCAAAGAAAATCATTTTCAGTAGGGGGTATGGTTTCCACGGGCGGCTAGCAACGTTGAACACATTTGAGGCATGGACTCAATGAGGCTATTAATGACGAGTTGGGGTATTCTGCCCCACTCTTCCAGAAGAGCTCTTTCCAGTTCTTGGAGAGTTTGTAGGGGTTGTTGGCGGCCAGAAACTCGTCTTCCTAGAGCGTCCCAAACGTGCTCGATTGGATTCATGTCTGGAAAACACACTGGCCATTCCATTCGAACGATTCCTTCCTCGAAAAGGAAATCCTCCACCAGGTTTGCACGAAGTGGCCTGCAGTTATCGTCCATTAAAATGAAGTTATCTCCGATTACTGCAGCGTAATCGACTACAATAGGTCTGAGGATCTCATCCCTATATCGGCGACCAGTCAGAGCTCCATCTCGAATGATGTAGAGGTCAGTGCGCCCGTCAATGGAGATGCCACCATACACCAACACTCCTCCACCGCCAAATCTGACACTTTCGTGCACGAACGCAGGATTATTCCTACTGCCACGGTCCCTCCAGATGAAAATACGCCTATTATCCGGATGCAGAGAAAAACGGGACTCGTCTGAAAACAGAATATTGCTCCATTCATTTCTCCTCCAGTTGACATGCTCGGTTGCCCACTCCCTGCAGTCGCGACGATGCCTTGATGTTAATCTAACACATACCATCGGTCGGCGAGCATACAGACCTACAGCATGGAGCCGGTTTCGGACAGTCTGAGTTGAAATGGTGGTGCCTGTAGCCGAGCGAAGGTGTTGTTGGAGAAGAGTAGCGTTCATGGTTCGGTGTCTCCGAGCTATTAACGCTAAATACCGATCTTCATTGGGCATTGTTGCCCGTCTACGACCTTGCCCTGGTCTTCGGCCTGCACATCCACTCTCCAAAAAACGGTTCCAGATCCTGGAAATGACACTTTGTGACACTCCAATGGCTTGCGCTACTTCGGCTTGAGTTTGGCCCCCTTCTAACCTACCAACAATTCTCAAAGCTTCTGAATCTGTCAAATGACTTCGCTGAGACATCGTACTCATCGAAACAAAGCAATCACTGAATGCCGATCATCCTTGTATTCATTCTCTTTTATCCAGTTGAAAGTCAAATTTCATTCGCTGCCGCTGAAGCGACGTTTTTGACGTGGAACTCAAAATTTGCATACTCCACAGTTTGAAAACCAGAAAAATTTGCATTTGTGATTCTCTTCTTCTATTTTCGGCAAAAAAAATTAGTTTATATCTTTATTTTATATAAAACTTCAAATATCCTTTAATTGTTTTGAGCAGTGTATTAAAATTGACCGAGTAATAGCAGTTTAAATTTGGAGCATATTTTTTGCTGCAAATTAGGGGTCATTCACAAATTTAGTAGAAATATAATTTCGTCAGATATATTAAAGAAATGGTTGATAGTAAAATTAGCATTGCAATATAAATTTGAAATCTTTAATCATTCTGACATATTACTGAAAAATATACAATTTGTACTGAACATATAAGAGAATAAAAATAACAGAATTTTTGTTCAATAAAAGAATGAAAACAACAGCCTCATTTCTTTACAAAAATGATACATATTTTTAAATGCTTTAGATTACACCGTCTTTCAAAATTTTGGGTTTTGCCATGTTTTTTAGCTTTTGAAAATTGATTCACTTGTATTTTTTAGCGCTGAATCCGAAAATGGCCTTCATTTTAAATCACCATTTCAGGATTTTTCTCAAATCGCAAATTTGAAAGTTAAAAAGCTCAAAATTAAAATTGAGACCCCCTCCCCTCCCAGCCTCATCGGACCCTTGGGCTGTTTAGCTGTGAGAAACCCAGTATAAGCCACAAAATTGAATAAATTATTGAATTAAATAAAATTAAACGAATAAAAAAGTCTTATATCTATTTTATGGTATCAGATTTTTCGCTATTTTTTAACCTTGAAATTTACGATTTACGAAAAATCCTGACATGTTGGTTAAAAATAAAGGTAATTTTTTTTTTATTTAGGGTTAAAAAATAGATAAAACGTAATTATAAAAGTTAAAAAACACAACCATCACAGGTTTATGTTATCGAATCTAAAACCATTTCTTAAAGTTGTTGACGGTAATCTATCCGAATTTTTTTGTGTTATATTCTAATATAAGTATGTATAAGATGGTAAGCATAAAAAATCATAATAATATTACATTGTAATCGGATTTAATTCAGTATGTAAAATTTAAACTTCGACCGGACATTTGAATGTCAGTTAAAGTTCGAGTACAAATTTTAAACTGGAAAGACGATCGTTGCAAGTTAAATAAAACCTTATGAAAATAACATATTTTTGTTAAAAGAAATCATAGCTTCAAATTCTTGCAAAATACAACACATGTTAAAATACAATTATTTTAACTAATCTGAAACTTAACTAATAAAGTTAACTCAGTTGTAATAGTTTTACGATTTCTTTAAAACCGCAGATACCTTGAAATAAGTTTAAGTACTTTATATACGACCCCTGAAAGCATAGTCGAAATCATCTGTTTTGATATGCAAAAAAGTGGTATAAATCATGTATTTCAAAGTTTCATAACTCGGTCAATTTTAATGTTAGATGAATGGGACTTTTTCTGTCTTACTTGTTAGTGTCACAGTAATTTTTTACTACATATCACTTATAATACCGGGGACTGTATAAAAATTTAAATTTCGTAATTTTTTAATAAATGTTTTTCTTGACCAAAATCGCTTTAAAAATAATTCTTTACCTTGTTTAAACCATTTTTATAATTGGAAGTATGCATCTAGGACCAACGGTTGCGAAAATAAATGTCGGTCAGGTTATACGTGGACACAGTGTATATAAGCACGCTAGACAAAAATTAGTCAGCCCGTGCAGATATCTCTCTAATAAAGCGTAGCATTGCCCCTAGCCTCAAAAACAGCCTGGATTCGTAGAGGAAAGCAGTATACAAGGTTTTACTAGCATGACACCCTCAGTTTATGCCCTCGTTTGTTCATGTACGAACAACATGTAGGAGGATGCAGATATCGGCGTTTTAGTTTCTCTTACAAACTGTCAACCAGACTTTTTATGGGATTAATATCAGGCAATTCTGTGACCAGTCCATGCACTATAGGGTTTGTGAATGTTCATCAAACCTGTTGTATATGCATATATCCCTATGACCAAGGATGGTGTCTATATATTTGAAAATAGCGCTGGTTCATAACTTATTCAGAATACAGAGGTTGAGCACTTGATCACAGAGAATGTTCAAACAAAAACGCTGGTTAATGTTAATGGTCAGATCAATTAGTGGCCGAAGTCATAGTACGATAAGTAATCCAAAATCCTCGGAGAACCAATTCACGTCTGAACTACAGACTCTACGCTCTGCCGCTTCTATGAATCATTTGGCGCTCCGTTGATTTAAAAGGTCAGTGTTATTTTGTCAATAAATTGGTAATTCTTCGGATCACACTGCCCGCTGCAGTGAGTTACTGTTTATGTTTGGTGTTTTTTATCCCTTTGCAGACGTGCAAGTTTATCTGCCGCTTCAAAAAATCTGTCTCATACAAGTAACCCTGCACCAAAAGTTTATTACATGTAATCGTAATGTTAGCTTGGAAAGAGGTTCTGATGAACCTTCATTCACTGACTGCAGCATTTCTTATTGGGTTTGTAATAGTGTTTGATGGAAAAGGCGTTGTTTCTGGTCACTCTGGGTTAAACCCTTTTCCTACCACAGTTTTGTCATATGGTACAACATTGCTTGAGGCACAACATTTTCCAAGGGTACAACATGTCTTGCAAACAATTTCGACAGCCCCCTTCGATACAAGAATAAATCGCGCAACTTTTGTTCACTGTGAATTCGTTGGCATCCGAAACATAGTAGTATATTTTTGACGTTTTGACACATCACAGTATTTAACCAACTTAACGCGTCATTCTAATACTTTAGACCAACTTACCGATTTCAGGTTACAGCTATGTTTACGGAGAAACAGTTCTGCCTCCGCTTACCTCGTGACACGGTTGAAACGTCACCCGTATAAGTATAACGAAATCCTCGTGCTCATCATTACTCAATTGTGGCAACTGTTTTGTCTGGTGAGCTTATATAAATACACAAATTTAGGATTAATATTTAACCCCTTAACTGTTTCATTTTTTTGACACAATAAATTAAAAATAAGGACCCGGCACCACTTGCTTTTTGCTAAAATATTTGGCTTTGTACAATCGAAAAAGGTATGCCATTTAACAAACCAAAGGTTATAGTTAAAATTAAGTGGTATCCAAAAGCTTTTAGTATCGAAGATAGCAAACTCTTTTTGCCCGAGCGGCACTCGGGCAAAACTGTTAAGGGGTTAATGAGTGTTTTCACGTCAAAGAAACTCTAAACATCTTAAGCAAATGAAGGGCAAAGGGGAAACTATGATGAAAATTTAATTATTATTTTTTATCTTTCTTTTAAGATGATCGACACTTCCAGTTCGTTATCCTTCATGCAAAATTTTCAACAGTGTTTTTCAAAGGACTTGCATCCCCCCATTTTTACCTATCTGCAATTGTGTTTTTCAAAGCATTACCTTTGTTTTTGACGATATCTAATTTTTCTAATCAATAGTACACAATAGTACACAAAAGCAATTTGCAAACTGGAGTCATCGAGAAAAAATTTACACAATCGAAAAATATCGAGATGTCCATACAATCGAGAAAATCGAGAAAAACTTCTCGTTATCGCCCATCACTACTCAAAATGGAGAAGAGGAATCGAGAGGAATATATTGAGAAGAAAATGTTTTTTGAGAAATGTCTTATTCCTCTTAGTTCTCCCCTATAGAGTTTTCGTCTTTCTTTTACTCGTACATTCAAATGATCATAAATCATTAATCATAAATTGTAATTTTGTTAAATTTGTATTTTTTTCGAGCAATTCTTAATAGCACGAAATAATTAATCAAGCCTTGTTTACAAACCTTTTTTTAACACTCTATACATCTTCACGAAACTTTTTCGCTTCTGGCTTTCTTCATAAGGTTAAATGAGAAAAAATATTAAACTAACTATGAGACAATTAAAGTTAATTTAATCCCGGAAAAAACTCTAAGCATTCAATTCAGAATTTTATTGAAGAGTAAATAAAAATGTTTGAAGAATCAGAGAAGACATGGCGGAGATTTTTTATCTTGTTACCGGGTGTCCCAAAAATTACTGATGGATTTTAAAATTCAATAACTTGTAAACGATGACAGATATTAAAAAATTCTTGCAGAAGTGTCATGTAAGATGTCTGGAGTTTTTATGCTGCAATTCTCAGTTTTAGTTACAAATACCAGCGATAGATGACCCTGCAAGCAATAACCGCTAAACCCAGGCTCAATTTTTTGGCCTCTCTCTTCTTCCATGCGAAAAAGGAGATTAAAATGTATTGAATGGATTCCGAAGTACCAAAAATTGGGTCTGGACTGAGCCCCTATTGCTCTCAGTGTCATCTATTGTTTGAAATTCGAACTAAAATCAAGAATCACAGTAAAAAAACTCCTGACATCATACATAACCCTCCTGCAAGAATTTTTTAAATATCTGTCACCGTTTGCAAGTTATTGAATTTAAAAATCCATCAGTCATTTTTGGGACACCCGGTAACAAGATAAAAAATGTCTGCCATGTCTTCTCTGATACTTCAAACATTTTTATTTACTCTTCAACAAAATTCTGAATTGAATGCTTAGAGTTTTTTCCGGGATTAAATTAACTTTAATTGTCTCATAGTTAGTTTAATATTTTTTCTCATTTAACTTTATGAAGAAAGCCAGAAGCGAAAAAGTTTCGTGAAGATGTATAGAGTGTTAAAAAAAGGTTTGTAAACAAGGCTTGATTAATTATTTCGTGCTATTAAGAATTGCTCGGAAAAAAATACAAATTTAACAAAATTACAATTTTAAGACTAATGATTTATGATCATTTGAATGTACGAGTAAAAGAAAGTCGAAAACTCTCTAGGGGAGAACTAAGAGGAATGAGACATTTCTCAAAAAACATTTTCTTCTCAATATATTCCTCTCGATTCCTCTTCTCCATTTTGAGTAGTGATGGGCGATAACGAGAAGTTTTTCTCGACTGTATGGACATCTCCATATTTTTCGATTGTGTAAATTTTTTCTCGATGACTCCAGTGTGCAAATTGCTTTTATACATCATATATTATATACGTCATACATTTATCAAGAATCGTCTGCGGCTGAACTGGAATGAGTCGATGTTAATAAAGACTAGGTGACTTTGCCCTCTAGCGGGCCCCTCCTTTAATCGGGGCTCTAATTTATACGTAATCTTATAATATGAAATCACGAACAGGTTACCCGCTATATACGGCACCGTGGTGCGCACGCACTACAAAATCTTGTAAAAAAATATAATCTCGAAACAAATGAACTTCGGACCAGATCTCTTGGGGGAGGGGTCAAAGTGAGCGGAGGGGCACAGAAGCTGCATAATATGAATAAGTCATCACAGGTCTTTAGGCCTTTCCAACCATATGTCACATGAGGGGTCTGGATCTGAATTTATAAAAAGCACCCCATGGGGGAAAAGTGGGGGGGCGGTCACGAGAGGTGCATAACATCAATAAGTAGTCATAGACATTTCCAGCGATATCTCACATGTGGGGACTTAGTTAAATTTGGAAAAGTGTCCCCCGGGGGAGCAAAGTGGGGGGACGGACACCGGAAGAGAATAACATCAATAAGTAGTCACAGACATTCCAACGATATCTCACATGAGGGGTCTTGGCTAAATTTGAAAAAGTGTCCCCCGGGGGGCAAAGTGGGGGGGACTGTCACCGGAGGTGCGTAACATCAATAAGTAGTCACAGACCTTTCCAACGATATCTCACATGAGGGGTCTTGGCTAAATTTGAAAAAGTGTCCTCCGGTGAGGCAAAGTGGGGGGGGGGGGACAGTCACCGGAGGTGCATAACATCAATAAGTAATCATAGACCTTTCCAAGGATATCTCACACGAAGGGTCTTGACTAAATTTGGAAAAATGTCCCCCAGGGGGCAAAGCTGGAGGAGGACTGTCACCGGAGGTGCATAACATCAATAAATATTCACAGACCTTTCCAATGATATCTCACATGAGGGGTCTTGGCTAAATTTGGAAAAGTGTCCCCCGGGGGGGGCAAAGAGGGGGACGGCCACTGGATGTGCATGACATCAATAAGTAGTCACTAACCTTTCCAACGATATGTCACATGAAAGGTCTTGGCTAAATTTAGAAAAGTGTCCTGAAATTTCATATATTATAAATAATATTTATCGGACGGCTCCATAAAAAAATCCGATCTAAAATGATAAAAACAGAAAAACTGCCCCCGCAGTGGGGGCCAAATTAGGGAGAAGAGGGAGAAAGTCTCATAATATGAAAGAGTCATCCGAGAGCTTTCCGATGACATATCACATTACGGGTCCAAAAAAAGTTTGAAAATTGCTCCCCCTCCCCCCGTGGGCCCACTCTTTCGCCCCGGAATTCACACAGCCACCACTTTAAAATTTTTATGTTCAATAAATAATATTTACCGGAAGACTGCATAAAAACCCACATCTAAAAGGATATTTCAATTTATTATAGAAATCGGCTACGGTTTTAAAAATTTGTTCGCCCCTTCCCCATCCCCCTTCGGGAGAAGAAAGGTTCATAATATGAAAGAGTGATCAAAGGGCTTTTCGATTATATGCCACAGGAAGGGTTCGGTAAAATGTTTAATATTGCAACCCGCATGGTTCCATTCTCACGCCCCCTCCCCACTCGAGTTCACCCGACCCACCTTACTCTTTGAAATTTTTATATTTATTAAATAATTTTTATCGGAGGGCTCCAAGTATGTGACACCTTGGTAGGGCTAAAATAAGAGAAACTTTGAAAATTAGGGCTTTATTTCACATCTCATTGTCATGGCTCTTTCTCTATCTCGTCCCTTGGTATTTCTCGATAAATATTCTCACATCTCTTCTCTGCCGAGGACGATAGAGATCCTCGAGAAGTTTCTTATAGGGAAATGTTGAAAAGCGCGAGAGAAATCCACGAGAAGCTTCTCATACGGAAATGTTGAAAAGAGCGAGAAAAATCCTCGAGAAACTTTTCATCGGGAAATTTCGAAAACTGCGAGAGAAACCATCGAGAGGCTTCCGATCGGGCAAGGTTGAAAAGGGCGAGAGAAACCATCGAGAGGCTTCCGATCGGGAAAGGTTGAAAAGCGTGAGAGAAACCAACCATCGAGCACCTTCTCAACGGGAAGCGTCAATATGCCAGAAAAATCATCGAGATGAGATTTGCGAGATAAATAATGAAGCTTTCAGAGTCAAACTTACCGCATTTCAGGTTTAAGTCATAATTTCTCAAAGGAGTCCATCTGCTTATCCAATCTCTTTTTAGCTCACAGGCTATCTAAGCCTGGGAGCTAATGTACTTGCCGGTTCTGTATGTATGTATGCATGTATGTACGTACGTACATATGTATGTAAGTAACGCGATAACTCTTGATAGAAATGTCCGATTTGCTTCAAATTTTTTTCTATGTTCATTCTGATAAGGCGTTTCCCTGGTATACCGGTTTATTATATTAAGGAGCTTCCCCGATTAAATTTGGAGGTTGATTTGTTAAGTATAAAGGGGGGAAAGGGGGGTAGACCCCCTCCTTAATTTAGATAAATGGATTTTTCATGCAGAATTATTAGATTTGCTCCAAATTTGGTATACCGGTTTATTATGTTAAGAAGCTGCCTTGTTTAGATTTGGAGGCTTATGGGGTAGGTTTAGAGGGGGGGGGGGGGGTAATCTCCCTCTTAATTCAGAGAAAAGGGTTTTTCATGCAGAATTATTCGATTTGCTTCAAATTTAATTTACCTGTTTATTCCGATATGGCGCTTCCTTCATTAGATTTGGAGGTTCATTGGTTAAGTATAAAAGAACGAAAAGGGGGCAAGTCCCCTCCCCTTAATTTAGATAAATGGATTTTCATGCAGAATTATCCAATTTACTTTATTTTTTTTCTATGTTCATTCTGATAAGGAGCTTTCCTGGTTAGATTTGGAGGTTCATTAGTTAAGTATAAAGGGGTTAAAGGGGGTTAGACCCCCCCTAAATTTAGCGATATGTTTTTTTTCATGCAGAATTATCTGATTTGCTTCAAATTTGGTATACTGGTTTATTATGTTAAAGAGTTTCCCGGATTAAATTTGTAGGTTCATTAGTTAAGTATAAAGGGGGGAAAGGGGGTAGACCCTCCTCCTTAATTTAGATAAATGAAATATTCATGCAGAATTATTAGATTTGCTCCAAATTTGGTATACCGGTTTATTATGTTAAGAAGCTGCCTTGATTAGATTTGGAGGTTTATGGGTTAGGTTTAAAGGGGAGGGGCTACTTTACCTCTTAATTTAGATAAAAGGGTTTTTCATGCAGAGTTATTCGATTTGCTTCAAATTTAATATACCGGTTTATTTCGATATGGCGCTTCCTTCATTAGATTTGGAGGCTCATTGGTTAAGTATAAAAGGACGAAAAGGGGGCAAGTCACTCCCCTTAATTAAGATAAATGGATTTTCATTCAGAATCATCCAATTTACTTTATTTTTTTATGTTCATTCTGATAAGGAGCTTTCCTGATTAGACTTGGAGGTTCATTAGTTAAGTATAAAGGGGTTAAGCCCCCCCCCCCCCTTTATTTTAGTGATATTTTTTTTCATGCAGAATTATCTGATTTGCTTCAAATTTGGTATACTGGTTTATTATGTTAAGGAGCTTCCCTGATTAGATTTGGAGGGTATTGGTTAAGTATAAAGGGGGGAAACGAGGGACATTTCCCCTTCATTTATTTTTTGTGGGGCATTATTCATTGAAATGTATAATATACAATCAGTGTGAATAACCTCTGTGCTCAATGCCATCAGTTTAACTGGCAATTATCTTTTTATTGCTATTAACCGATGTGGGATATGAGGCATAGTGGTTTATGTATTCAGTTCTGTATTGTCCTAGTTTCAAACTTTACTGTTGAATTTAGTGTCATTTTGCACCGAATTTTCAATGTTTCTGTTATTTTAGCTCTGCCAAGCTGCCCCATACCTGGAACTCTCATATAAATATTATTTATGTAATATAAAAAGTTCAAAGAGGAAGGTGAGTGAATTCCGGGGGGCGCGAGTGTGGACCGAGGGGCTGGGGTTAGTTTTCAAACTTTTACCAAACCTCTCCTGTGACATATCTTCGGAAAGTCCTTTGACCACTCTTTCATATTATGAATATTTCTCCTCCCGGAATTCAATTCCGGGAGGGGAGCGGGGTAGGTAGTGGTGAGGGTGTAATTTTTTTTTTTTTTAAATTGTAGCGTTTTCTACAATAAATATCATTAAATGAGGTTTTTTGATGGAGCCCTCCGATAAATATTATTTATTAAATATAAAATTTTAAAAATGGGGCTGCGTGATTTCCGGGTAAATTCTGGGAAGAAAGAGTGAACCCATGTAGGAGGGGTAGATTTCAAACTTTTTTTTGGACCCGTCATGTGATATATCATCGGAAATTTTATGGACCCATCTTAATTATCCACTCTCTCATATTATGAACCTTTCTTCTTCCCTCCCTAGTTTGGCGCCTCGAGAGAGGCACTTTTCGAACTTTTTTGAAATCGTAGTGTTTTTAAACATTTTAGATCGGATTTTTTTACGGAGCCCTCCGATAAATAATTTATAATATATGAAAATTTCAAAGAGTGGAATGGGCAGGGTGTATTTTGGGGGGCAATATAATTGCAATCCTGGGAGTTGGGACTCTTTTCTATCTTTTGCTGACACCCCTCATGTGATATATCATTGGAAAGCTCTGTGACTACTATTTCATTTTATATATCGCCCGCGACCCTCCCCTTACTTTGCCCGCGCGCGGGGGAACTTTTCTAAATTTAGCCGACACCTCTCATGTAACATATCGTTGGAAAGTCCTGTGACCACTTATTCATATTATGCACTTTCTTTGCCCCCCCCCCCCTACTTTGCTCCCCGCGGGGTTTCGTTTGATGTATTCCAGTCGAAGGCTTTGTAAAAATGGGGAAATTAAAGATCCAATCTTAAATGACGTAGAAAAATCAATAAAAAATATTGATCCCATTTACCATCCTTTAGTTCATGTTTTTGCCACTATGGGGTGCTTTTGATTCTTATTTCTTTGGCCATTTTGGTGCTACTTGCCGAAAAATTCTAATTTTTGATACTTAAACTCTCCTTACCGCTTCATAGCTACTCGCGTTTTTCAACTTTTTTCAACAGGGGGCGCCCTCATATGACTTTTCCAGTCTTGTGGCTCCATTATAGCCTCCCTTTGGTTTGTTGTTTTTTTATTCCATCTGTTTTCATTTACCCTATATTTAATAAAATCTGCCTTATATATATGTAAAAACAATGATTTCAACAATCGATTGTAGAACATCTCTTTTGTCGATTCTCGAAAGTAATCGATGACTGTATCGATTATGTGTGCTATGATGACGATTTTTTTCGATTGGTAAGTTTTCGAAAATCGCCCATCACTAAGCCCTATCACTACTATGAAATTGTCGGCCAGAATAATAGCTAAGTTTTCCAACAACTGCTTTTAGCTTCTCTCGTTTTAATCGATTGTAAAACATCTCGATTGTAGATTCTAGGAATTAATCGTTGGCTGTACCGATTGTGAATTTTACGATGACGATTTTTCTCGATCGTCGAATTCTCGAGAATCGCCCATCACTAATTTTGAGTATGGTATTGCTATAACAGTGTTTTGTGTTATCGAAGCTGCAAAAATATAGGATATGTGAAAATATTTTTAAAATTTCATTTACAAACGATAATTTGGATGTGCAGGAGGATTGGGTATATGCAAAGTATATTTTACATAAAAAGTATGATAAAGTTCCATTTTAACGAACGTTAGATATTCATAGATCTAAATGATCTAATGAAAATAGTAACTTGTAATTAATGATATGTATTCTACAAAATGTACAGCTGCAAGATTAAAAATAATTATATCTCTAAAACGTCCCTTTTAAATATCAAAAGAATTATATTTTGAAATAAATTTTGATATTTTTTACGAAGTAAATATTTAAAAAAATGTTCATTATTACAAAATAATAATTAACACTAGAACGGCGGCGAGGGTTCATTTTGACCCTTGCCGAATGAATACATGTCGATTCGAACTAGAAATTGTTTTATAATATAAGATTAATATATGCTGCACAAAAATAACTTAAATAAATGAGTTAAATAGTTTTTAGTAAAAATTCTGATGTGAAATATTTTTATAAAACTTGAGTAAAATTTCCCGCCGTTCTAGTGTTAAATGAATCAATTTAAATAGCTGTAGCTGTTTAGAAACTCAGAAGATAACAACGGGACATATCCCATACCTCGTTCTCTGTGTGTCCTCTTCCTCCATTCAGATAGCAACTAGAAGAGGGCAGGCGAAATTTTGAGTGCCAGCAGCCAGTTGTTTCTATTTTCCTGAACAGTAAGCTTGGCCTTTTTTGTGCTCAGGATTTTAGTCATTGAATGACTATTGGCAGCTTAAATGAGTGCCACCCATGAGCTAGTGTGTGGCGTGATTTAGCCCGTTGACAACTCTACTTTTTCCGTCTTATTTAAATAACCACTTCTAAACACAGGATATTTAAAAGCATAGTAAAAGTTCATAATATTTCTTTACAATTTTTTAAGTCTGAAATTCAAAATGAATTTTAAAATTGAATTCAATATTTACTTTTGATCTATAAAAATAAATCTTTTCAACTAGATACGATTTTAATCTTGGATCTCTAAAGTTTGTACCTTATAGAATCGACTTTACCTAAGACAGAACTGTATTAAATAATTACTTTTAGCTTAACCACAAATTGTGCTGTATCCCTCACAAATCTTCCCTTGAAAATACACGAGACCATGTTAGGTAAAACCCATACAAATTATGGAAATCTTAACGCATAAATATCGTAAATAAATGTTTTGGTACACATAAATGTTACGTATATGATTTCAGATACAAACTAAAAATCTCTCAAGTATCTTGCTTAGTGTCATAGCCCATTTATCTTGAATAAAATGTATTCAACACTTAATCTCTTCTAACATCTGTAAGAATTTTGATTTCTCAGAAACTGGAAGTTCTCTCTAAATTCCCAACACAAACACTTTAAAGAGTATTTTCATAACGACATTATTTTCTCCAAGTATCCTTCAAAATTTCAACGCTGTCGTTGCTACGTTAAACAGTAGATTGAACTAGATTTTGTAAACAAATTCATTCGACTGATTATGGGATAACTATTGAATCTGTAATTAATAGAAAATTAAACAAATTTGTTTTAATATTCTTAAGTATTTTCTGTAAATCTTGCTTTTCACGTAATCATCGTTAAGAAATATTAAATTTTACATATACAATCGCTTTTGTAGAATAAAATAGGCACAAATATTTGCTTCTACTTGAGTTTTCTAGATAATAGTCTGCAGAATCCAAAAGGAACTTTTAAGGGCTGTCGAATGATATTCATATCCATAAAGACTAGGATACTACTTGGAAGACCACTCTACAGGGTGCCCCAAAAAGATTGAAATGCGTTTTCGTTTTTTTACGTGTTTGAGATGTGTAAGAAATATAAATTGCAAACATATTTAAAATAAGGTACGAATTAAGAATGCACACTGTAAAAAAAATTCCGCAACGTTCCTGGGAAAAAAATGGGCAGCTGAGTTGCCCATTATTTCCAAGAAACATTTCTTAAAAATGACTGGAACTTTACTGTATATGTTAAAAACATTCTACAGAAATGCCAGCAAGTTTCCTGAGAAATACCAGGAATATTTCTGTTGACAGCAAAACATTACTGACATTTCACAGCATGAGGGATCCGCAGACGATTTTTACATTTCCAGTTGACAATTTTCGCTTTATTATCATTATTTGTTGGAATGAAAAAATATTTTGAAATTGACATCAAAATTATTATTTATAATTTACACGAAAAAATAAATTTTCAGTTAAAATTCAATAAAGTAAATATATATATGATATATTGTTTCTGAACTTTGCTTAAAATATAAAAATATATAAATGTAAATAATAATTAGAAAAAAAATCTAGACATAAAATATTTTGGATTTTCGTCAGTAATTATGTTAGATTACAAGTTAGATAAAATACATATAAATTTTCATGAAAAAAAAAATCCTAAACGTAATTGTATATTTTTTCCAAAAAAAAATCAAATTTGCAGCAATTCAAAATGTCAAACATATATCAAATTTAAATCAAATTGTAAAGTGTTAAAATATAAAATTAATTAAAAAAGAAAAAAAAAGTCAAGAGGTAGCATCGAACTCGGTCCGTACGGGTAGCGTGCGAGCCTTCTGCGTCCACACCACGAAAGACACATTGAGAGCTGCAAACTAATGGGTATTTGAAACGTATGCTAAACCTCGGCATCTAATTTCTGAAAATCTAAGGCCCATTTGAAGAAATCCTTTCACAAGAATAATTAGAGATAAGAACTCTAAAACATACTTTAAATTAATCAAAATTGGTGAGAATCATGTTTGATGGTCCCCTGGTTAATGGAGATCCAAATAATAGGTGTATTTTTTTACACGGTCTGCTCGTTAAACATTCCACAGACAAGTACGAGAGATAATCTCTTAGCGATGTCACAGAGCTATTGTATTTTCATCTGAATGGTCTTGGCAATAGAGACGTAAAGGATTATGTCGTCTATTGATTTATTTGCATTCCATATTGATTTTTTTTACATTCATTTAAGGAATTCGTTTTCGACACTCGCGCGCGAGCACCGGATTATAGCAGAAAAATAATAAATGGTGGTCGCAGCGTTTTGCTGTTTCCAACTTTTGTTCAGGAACGTTTCAGATAAGAAAACCAGAATTTCACAGGAAAGAGCTAAATTATTCTGAAAACCTGAGAAAAGGCGAAACGTTCCTGGATTTTACATGGAACGTTACCATTTTTTTTAGAGTGCATTGATAAAATACTCCTACAAATTATTTTTCAAAAAGTTAATTTTTTTATTTTCCTATACGAGACCTGAGTACTGCAAGTTATATTTAGAAACATTTACTCCATGCTCTGACAAGTGGAACATAAAAAGTTCCAGTCCCCTATGACTAAAACTCACTCAATTATGATAATTTGAAATTTATGAACGGAGCATTCTAGCATTAAAAATACGTCTGTCCCTTTGTAGGGCCGGAAAGCTCCAAAAATTTCATAACATTCAAAGTATCATAATTCGTCGTATTTGGGTCGTAGAAGATTGGAAGTTTTAATGTTCTACTTGTCCGAACATGGAAAAATATTTTTATGCATGACTTATACGACTCAATATAGGATGCCTATATTGCATACAGGATGCTTATCTTCAGTAGGAAGTGGTATAAAAATTAAAACTCAAGGACCGTATAAAAATTAAAACTTAGGGATCGCAAAAAAATGTGACTTTTGAGAATGATTGACAGTACTCTTTCCCCAACATAATTTTCATTTCTAACTTACTTTGAACACTTTTGCAATTTATATTGCCTACATATCTCCAACACTTAAAAATCAAAGCGTGTTTTAACCACTTCGCCGGCGACAGGTATTGGGAAACACTGATTTTACTCCTGACTTATCTCGGCCAAATTGTGAAGTGTTTAATGTTTTAGGAATACCTTGCGTATTAAAAACATCTGGTATTCTCGACGAGAAAATAAATCTGAAAACCTTAATCCTTTCGTGTTGGCACATAATAATAGAACATTTGTAACCATTTACTATTATTTTGCCTTTCCAATTACTTTTGTTATTATTTGTATTGACTAATTACAATATATGTAATTTCATTTATTGTTATTACATCATTTTAGTACAAAGACAATGACAACAGAAACAAAATATCTTCAAGCTGTATACATCGTTATTGCAACTTTTGTTTCAAATGCGTTTCAATCTTTAAGTTTCAGAAAAGTGCTAATTATCAGAAACAAATCGTTTAGTATAACAAATAGTGGGAAGTTGCAAACTTTCGAATTGAGTCTTTTGTAATACAACTTTCTCCAAATGTCTTCAAACATTTTTTCATATCTTATTGTCATATTCATACATTTCGGTCGCGAGTATAGTCGTGTATGCATAACAACTAATATTCATGCTTTTTTGTTACTACTATTTTTAAATAATAATTAATAGTACGTAAAATAATAACTTATTATTCATTGAATTTCAGGAAACTTTAATTTTATCCATTTCTGCAACTACATTTAATTTTTGAAACTAAAATGTAAATTTTAGTTTAAATTCAAAAATATATTATTGTACCTGATGACGTTTAAGGGTAAAGCTACGTTTCAAGGTAAATAGAAACCCTCCTATGATATATCAGGAATTCTGTTTACATGCTTACTTTTTTAGGTTTACAAATGCAAGAAGATTTAAATAATTTTCTACAGCAATAGTACGCGTGCAATAAAAAAAAATATCCACTCTTTAAGAATGGGGACAATAGTTGAGCTATCACATGTAAAACTGCTGACATTGATTTACTCTTTTCTCGAAAACTACTGAAGCAGTTCAGCACATTTTTAATAGCTTTGGCAACAGCTTATATATAAAAATATCTTTAGGCTAAAAATAAACAAGAACTAAAACTCATAAACGAGGCATAGACTGTGAAGCATTTTCCAACACTAAAAGATATATTAAACAATTATTAAGCATAATTGCCAACCTCCGACTTGTTTTAAATCCAAAAAACATACTTTGAACCAGAAAATGTTTTTAATAAACGTAACTTGTCTGTGTGGTAGTCATTTGAAAGCTACTTAATTTCAATTATTAAATACACTTTTGGTTCCCACTATATATATATATATATATATATATACATTCATGTTTGTGAAAATTGCAACACCATGAAGGAATGATGCGATTGAGCTGAAAATTTCAGAGAATGCAAGTATAGTGTGTTATGCAAAGAATTTCGATTTGAGAGTCCCACATATGCGTGGGCTGAGCAGCGTCCTCTGGAATGTTGCTGAAACCGTATAAATAGAGGGCTGTAGCGGGACGTTTGAATTTGTCTATGGTTATCTGCTAGTGGGTAAACGTTAGGTGAGACGTAATTATGCCTCTTCGACGAAAGAGGGACACATTTCAATAACTGACGTGGTTTGAATGTTGGAGAATCATCGGCCTACGTGAAGAAGGATTTTCCTATCGTGCAATAGCAGCTCGTGTGCAGCGTAACAGTAGCAGAGTGATCCAAGTTTGGAAACAGTGGACCGACGACGATCGGACATCTCGGAAATCCGAGAATGAACCCCGAACGGTGACGTCAACGCGCGATTATAAACACATGGTTCGCATGGCGCTGACCAACCGTACAGCTTCATGTAAACAGTTGGCAGCACATTTTTCAACTGCTACATGTGTATCTCTGCTTCGTCAATTCGTCGACGTCTGCTGCATCGTGCAGTACGTGCAACAACTTTGTTATAGAGGATCCCCTCACTCATATGTGGCTGCAACGTGCTCAGGAACATAGAGACTGCTTTCAGATTGGCAAACAGTCGTTTATTCTGACGAATCTGCGTTAGCTCACCATTGACCGAATGCATGAAAATGCCGAGTGCATTTTATTTCTCAAATAAAATGCTATTTTTTGCACGAAACTTTTTTTTGTCTTAATGAATGTAATTTAAGCATATTTCAATGAAAATAATATCACATTTTATAAAATTTCTATGCTTGGCCTAAAATGGGTTAATTTGTGGTACCATGGTGGTTGGAATCGTGTTAGGCGCTATGCCGGTGAACGCTACCTTCAGGAGTGCACTATCGAACGTCATAGTGAACGAACACCCTGAGTTATTGTCTGGGGTGCGATTGCGAATAATGGATGATCGCAGCTGCTACGAATTGCGGGTAATCTGAACAGCAACTGGTACATCAGTGAACTGCTGGAGCCCGAAATTGTTCCTTTTCTTCAAGTCATTCCTGGAGCTATCTTTCAACACTATAATGCCCGCACACTTTTTACAAGGAATTTTCAAGACTTCTTGTCAGCAGAACACATACAACCTCTTCCGAGGCCTGCGTATCCGCCGGATATGACAATGTTGCGGAATCGGGGACTATTTGTTTCCAGATTGTTGTTTGTGATCGCTTTTTTTAAATAGAAATATTCGGCCTATTTAAAAATAGATTAAAAATTCTGAAAAAATAAGGCGAATTATACTATTTTTAAAAAGTGGTGAGAGTCAAATAATCTGAATTAAAAAAGTCCCCAATCTGACAACACTGGGATATGATGCCCATTGAACATGTGTAGAATTTCGTTAATCGGCGTCTCGCTCGTGATCCTCGTCCTACAGCTTCTACAGATGAACTTTGGGTACGCATGCAAAGAATGTGGGATGCTCTTCCCCAGACAGCTATTCAAAATCTGTTTGACTTCATACCTCGTCTCACAGCAGCACTTATTGCAGCGCGTGGCTGCTACGCCAAATACTAAACCAATCCTCAGCCGAATGCCGATTTCGACGGGATCTTATTTCGCGATTCAGATGGAAAAACGGACAAAACAGGCTTGGCGCTTAACGTTTTAAAATCATATCTATTTCTTCACAGTACATTAATTAAAGTAAATGGTATTGATGCATATAATATGTTCCAATATCACAAAATTAAAATAAATAACAAAACAAATTGCATAACATAATAAATAACAAAACTAATGGAGTAACATAATAAATGACAAAACTAATAGTGTAACTTGGTGTGATAGTTTTCGAAACAAGGGGAAACGCACATAACCACAATACATTGTTCTCACTGATACATGGATTCACGGCTCACACCACCAGCCGCACATACAACGCATCTTCGTTTTCGATTTTTTTTCCCCGAACGGTATATCGAAGGAAAATGTCTCCCTGTGAGCCTTAAGGGATAATTACTTCCTGACCTGCTGCACCGATATTCATGAATCTTAGGCATGCCTTTCCGTCTTCTTTGCACGGTGCCACAAGCATTCGCCCCTTTTCGTGGAGTAGGATAAACAATGTGGGCTGGAAACCAGTTGTCCAGATAAACAGTATGGCCTTTGTTTAGAAAAGGTTATAAAAGCGACATTATAATGTTTTCTTGCTTTCCAATATATTGGTATTCGGTAACTGCAGTAGTACGTCCCCCACAATAAATGATTATATCTTGTACATAACCTTGTTTTGCAATCACCAAGAAGAAATTACTTTATACCAAACCTACTCCTTTTCGAAGGAATATACTGTTTAAACGACAGACGGCCTTTGTAGAGGAGCAGACTTCCGTCTATACGTAATCGTTGGTACGGCTGAAATGCATTTTTAAATGATGTTCGTATCATTTCCACTACTTCGTTTATTTTGTATAAACGATCAGTAGCATGACCGACTATAGCCTTAAAATGCAACATTTTCTATAATGAAAAGTAGCTATCTCTGCTCATAATTTCACTGAAAATATCACTTCGGAAAAGCTTATCTGTAGACCAATATTCCTTTAAGGATAGCTTTTTGTTTTGCGTCAGAAACGACGCAGCAATAAATCAATATAATTCGTTCAATTCCGTCCCTCCTGAAACCTCCAAAAAGTACCTTTTAAGTTGACGAACCCAGCAGTTGTTTGTTTTTTTCACAATGAATTTAACTAAATCGTCGAAAACAACCAGTCGGGAGTAATCTAAAATTCTCGATAAATGATTTTAATTGTTTCCTACTACTCCCGAATGTTGCGGCGTAAAATCATGACTTTTTGGACTAAGCTTCTTAGAAGTCCATTCGATGCCAGATGAATGATCAATTCCTATTTCAGGTTTTTCTGTTTCTTCAGACTCCGAGGTGCTAAGTATACATGCTGGATTGTTTTTCCTTCTTCTGCGAAAGGCTACAATAGTACAAATTTTCTTCATCAGATGCACTTCCTGAATCAATTGCTTCCTTTATCCACTGTTCTGCTTTCAAACGTTCCGCACTCATCCTGAAGGAACTAAATTCCAATTGAAAGTAAAACATTCAAAATATTCATGATATAAACAAACATACCAATTTGTTTTCGTAGCTTACTTATATATTATAGAACATATATAATAAGGCACGCTGTTGACTGTTATTAATTATATAATAAACGATTAGAGCAAAGAGGAATTTTAAGCACAGAATAGTAAAGTTGCAGAAGGAGTAGGGAAATGTGTGAAGTCAAGAACGGTATCCCTATTATAATGGCAAAAATCGTCCTTCTTATTAAATCTTCGAATTTATAACACAACAATTCTTGAAAGTTCGCACCGATGTCCACGACACCGAAGAAGGTATCGAAAACTTGGCAAAGTGCATTTATATTTGAGAGTAGTTCAAGTTTGTCCATTCTCCAACTTTGTCCAGAGCTGCAACCGTAGTGCCTTTTACCAGGAGTCGCTACAAAGAAATGCGTACTATAGAGAGTAATCATACCCACATGACTTTTCGTGAATGCCGATTTTAGGTGGAACGGCGGAAGTATCCAGAGAACCTTTTGTGTATGCTGTCAATGGGCGGCAGGGGTACCCAGAAAACGTTTCGTGAATGCCTCCATTAGGCGATGGTAGTACCCACAGAACATTTTGTGGCCGCCGCCAATGGGCGGCAGTAGTACCAAGAGAGTTAATATTGTTTTTTGTTTTGAAAATATAATCATTTGTTTGTACCAATACCAGTCGTTTGCGTATTAAATTTCATTTAAATCTGATGAGTCCTTCATGATGTTTCAAATTTCACAAGCATGGGTGTATATATACAGGGTGGTTATAATTAAACTTCCTCTATAAACAGTATCCTACAGCGCAAACAGGAGAACGGAATGCAATGAAATTTGATATATAGACTATACAAGAGATGCGCCCATGGAATTTCGAAAAACAAATTTTAGTTCCAAAATGTCCACCGGAGGGCGCCTTTTCCGGAAAATCATTAAATTTATCAAAATAAATTACCAAAACGGAATACAGAAATAATACTAACAATCCAGAAGAAGAATTATGAGTAATAAAATGTAAAACCGGAAAAAGCTGTCTTCTATGAAAAAAATGTCGAGATTCGCATGCTTGCGAAGAAGAGGAAGCTTTATACAAGACAGGTTAGGGTATAAAACGCTTGCAGACGTTGTCATGTTTTATGTCGATATTTCCGGCTGTAATGATGACGGTATCTTTAGTTGAACGTGCGTTATTGGTGAAGCTGTTTTACGAAAACAAGGGGAATGCTTCTGCTGCAGTTCGTGAATTTCGTCATATAAAGAACCTACGGCGTAGATCAATGTGTACTAAAGGTATCCGGGCCATGATTAAGAGATTTGAAAAGACGGGAAAATTAGTTCAATCTGTAATAGGCTGTAAACCTTTCACACCAGTACTTGTTGATGCCGTCAAGATAGCTGTTGCCGCACAACCACAGATATCAGTTTATAGGCAGTAGCGCACGTGCAGTTTCTCGACAGACCGGCTATTCTTACAGCACCGTCCTAAAAGTGCTCAGAAACATAATGCACTTCTTCCCATACAAGATCCACCATACCCAAGAGCGGTTGGATAGGAACAAGCCACAACGTCCCTCATTCGCAGTCAGTTTTCTCAACAAAATGACTGTTGATCTGTCATGGCCTTGGAATATTCTGTGGAGCGACGAGGCTCATTTCTACCTCACTGAGATAGTCAACACGCACAATTGCCGCATTTGGACTCAGAAAAATCCGCGGATGCACACTGAAATTCCCTCACCTTCTCCAAAGGTGACTGTCTGATGTGGATTCACGGCGACAATAATCCTTGGACCGTTCTTCTTTGAAGAAATACCTGCAAGTGGTCCTGTCACATATTCCGTTACGGGCCGTCGGTACCATGACATGCTGCAGACGTTTCTTGTGCCGAAACTACAGTAAAGGTGAGTCCTTACATCGACCATTTTCATGCAGGATGGTGCGGCCCCACGTACCCATGAGTCTGTGAAGGCGCTATTGCCCCAACACTTCACAGACGAAGGTGTTATTAGTCGCTTTTTTCTTAATCCATGGCAACCACGTTTGACGGATCTAAATCCGTACGATTTCTGGTTATGCCACTTACACGTCTGGTGCATCGTGGAGGTGTTGCGATGTTGAATGACTTAAAGAACTCCATGACACTTCATGTTCGAAGCATGACAACTGATTAGTTACGATCTGCAGTTGAACACACTGTCCATCGACTTGAAATTTTGCAGATGAATGAGGGTGGTCACATGGAGCATCTTTCCCTACATCGTCCTGCACACAATTATCATCTGCTCCTATTGTGCAATTTCGTCCTAATCTGTTCTTGTTTCTGCAAAGTAAAACTTTTCCCCCCTCAAATAGCGTACTGTTACTTTTCGTTACCTTTACTTAATGTGGTTCGATGACAAGGTGATCAGAAAATAGTGAATAAATGTTAATATTGTTTCTGGATTCTGTTTTGGCCGTTTATTGTGTTAAATTTAATGCTTTTCAAGAAAAGGCGCCTCTGGTGGACATTTTGGAACTAAATTTTTTTTTTCGAAATTCCGTGAGCGCATCTCGTAGTCTATATACTAAATTTCGTTGCATTCTGTTCACCCGTTTGCGCTGTAGAATGCTGTTTATTGGGGAAGTTTAATTATAACCACCCTGTATATATATAGGGTGTATCTGATAAAGAGGGGGGGAATTTACGGGGTGATATAATGCAGCTATACGAGCAATTTTTGTCATAGAATGTATCGTCGAAACTCAAGCGGTGAGAAGTTAAAAGGTAGTTTTCCGCTGTCGAAGTTAAAGAATTAACACAAGAATGAGAGGCGATACTTCAGAAATCATTTTATTAACAGGAATGTAATTAATGTACATCTTCAAAGAAACTGCTCAAAAGATATTCCGCCAGCTGTAATTCATGCTTCACACCTGCGGGAGACTGACGCACAATTGCGAAGACACCAGGCATTTCCCTAATATCTCCGGCAACAACGGCAATCCTAGCGACTAGATCCAAATCGGTTTCAATGGGGAACTCGTAGATTATGTTTTTCATATGGCCCCATAGTAAAAAGTCCAAATACGAGAGATCAGGCGATCTTGGCGGCCAAGCTATGGGACCATCCCGACCAATCCATCGCCCTGGGACAGAGGATAACTACCTTTTAACTTCTCACCGTTTGCGTTCCGACCATACATTTTGTAACGAAGTTGGCTCGTATAGCTGCATTCTATCACTCCGTAAAGTTTTGCCCACTTTTTCAGATGCACCCTGTATATATATTATATTCACAGTTGTTGATGATCATTTGTATTAGTTTATATTGGTTTTATATATATATTAAATCGTGGGGCTTGGCATGCACGATTTCGTTTTTTCGTAGAATTATAAAATTCATTTTTAGAATGAATTGCGATATCTAAATAAGCAATTTAAATAAAATGCACCGCAAACAATTTCTCGCCCATTCACCATAATCTAACTGAATTATTGGCGAGTGCCTGTAAATGAACTATAAATGTTACAAGCTTCATTTTGAATGGAGGGCATTATATAGTGAACTTCATCAGAGTATAAAAAGTACATGTCAATACGAGTACATTTACGTGAATTAGAGACAGAGAGCGAACAGGCAGACAGACAAACTGAAGTCATAAACAATAACATGTTTCAACTATGTTAAAATGCGTTTAAAATATAATAGTTCCACGATTTAGCAAATTTAAAAAATCACGTTTAAAACAGCTACATTGTTCTCGAGAACTATTCGACCGATTAACTTCCTTTATTTATAAAAAGTAAATGTAATCATTTTTACTGGAGCTTATACCACTGAAAGAATAATTTTCATTAATTAATTATTTTTTCAAGCCCTCAAATGTTTTAAAAACAGAATTCAAAAAGGTGAGCTTTTTTGTTTAAATGACCGACATTTTGTCAGAAATCAACTTTTTAAATTAAAGGTTGGTATAAGCTCCAGAGAATTTAATACCCGTTCATAATTTGTCGAACAAAAGTGTGCTTTTAAAATTGCACTGATGATGGAATTTTAGAAACAAGGAAAAAAAATTCTATCTACATTTTAAAATAATTTATGCTGTTTGGCAGTTTGTTTATTTGTATTTTGATATATTGGGGCAAAGTTCCATCCATTTACTTTTATTAAGCATACTATTCATTTCGGTAAGTTAACTTTAAATTTTGAAAAAAAAAATCGGCAGTATTTGGCCATTGAAATGCTAAATTTAAAATTTTTTATTGGTAATTACTAATATATTTCATTTTTCATGAAAATTATTGCACTTTTAAGTAAATTTAAAATCCCATTTTTCACAAAGTATTGCTAAAATTAAGATAGAAAATGATACTTTTGATACTAATGATGTTACTAAAGAACCCATAAACAAAATTTTAGACGTTGACGTGTTTGTGCTTTCAAGCCATTTTTAAATGCCAAGGTTCTTGCATTGATGCACTCAAAGTTAGTTTTTCTATACTTTTCAAAATCTTGATTAGATATCTAACAAATGTGGGAAAAGATGTTTTAAATAAAATGGAAAGTTCATAAAATTTGATAAACAACTAAAATTGGAGGTTTTTGTGAAAATTTGCCATATAAAATTTTTTGAATAAATTGAAATATATTAAAATAAAGAAAAAATAATTTTTAAAAAGTTAAATGTAAAAAAAAAAGCTAGCTCTTTAATGCTTATCGCAATACAATTGTAGAAATTTTAACAATACATAGATATTAAAATTGATGTAGATATAATGTTTTTTATAAATGCGAAAATTAACTAAATAAAGTATAAAAGATGGCTCTATCTGATATGAAATATATTTGTGGAGATTTTTTATTCTATGAATGTTAATAACAAATTTGTGTACATTTAGATCGGGGATGTATAATTTTTTTTCTTTTCACCGCTATTTCCGAAAGTAACCTTCGCTTTATGCAAAAATAGAGTTTTCGTTATTAAATAAGGCAAAATATCCTATTCGAAAATAGAGCCACAGGTTGGACACCAATGATTTAGCTGAAAAATATATCAGCGCTTTAGAGTCGATTATAAAAATTGTCTGTTATGGGCTTTTCTTAAATATGATTTCAAGCTATTTGATTTGTTCATTGAACATGGAATCTCATTGTTACAGAAGAAACTAAACTGCTCTTTCATTAAATTATTTTCCTTCAAAAAAGTTCACTGCATGGAATCTCACTTATATGTTCTTCGATAATCGACTTGCTTAAATGCTGTCAAAAAGTGGCCGGCGAAGTTATCGAACACGCTCGTTTCCATTCTCAATATTCTAAGTGAGATGATGAGAACAAGGCACCATTGGGTGTGACGTCAAAGTTTGTAGTTTCCAATCGATTCTCCAGGAAAACTAAGCCTTAACTGAGTTCCGAAATGTAAACTCTGGTAAACGTTTGGAATGGAATACCTTTAAGTGATATGGGAGCCTGTCACAGGCAACGTTATACACTGATGTTATATTACAAAATGGTTATTGTCTCATCTTCAAAAATGTTCAATTTGTTCAAAAATCTTTAAAAGTAGTAACATTTTGAAGATTTTTTTTTGTGTCAAAAGAAAAATGCTTTTTAAAATATTTATGTTTCTTATATAGAAATAGCATTGAAAAGAAACAATATTATTTAAACATATATCTAGACGTAATATATTATACTAGCGTTTCAGTGTGCATTTTCTTTCTTTAGTAGCATATATACTTTTAGATCTTATTTAAACTAGCAGCAATGTTTTATAGAATTTTTAGTAAGTTCCCAAAAAACAATATAGATGTTCAAAGTATTTACAAAATAGGCAGGCACATGGTCGTATTGAATGATAAAAGAAAGTTTATCCCTTAGACTATCAGCTAATTGCGCATTGGGCTGGTTGCGAATGGTGACAACTTTATTTTTATTTTTTTGTTTACCGCTAAGTCCATACAATACATTCGTTGTAGATATCTTCTAAAATGTACTACCAATTTTTGGGGGAATTAGTAGCACATAAAATAGAAAATACGGTGGTCATGAGTATTTTTGTATCAACCAGTGTAAAAAATGTCATTCCAAGGGTTAATGAAAGCTTAACGAATGAAGGTAAAAAACTTCTTAACACCATAAAATTAATAAATGTGCTAGGCATTTTGAAAGAACTTTGTATTTCTTCTTCAGTCGCAAAGAAAACGAACTGCTACCTGGAAGGCAGGAGCAGGAAATGTTCTTCAACAGGCAGGATTAGGACATTCTAGGGCGACTATTTTTATATTCTGTTCGCACCACTATTTTAAAAATATGAATTTTGTAGTATATTTTTCTTGCAGATGTTGTCAAAGATTATGTAAAAGATTTTTGTTTCTAAAAAGTGATGCGATATCTTTCAAAAGGTCTGGCACATTTCTTATTATTATGGTGTTATTAAGAATTTTTTTGCCTTTATTGTATCAAACATGTTTATTTAATATTTTAATGTTCAACGAATGAGAAAAAAATTTTCTTTAAACCCCTGTGTAGTATCCCGTGCAATTTCATTGGCTTCAAATATCAATCTAAAACCCATAAACAAAATTTCAGACGTTGCAATCATTTGTGCTACACTGTTAAAAATAAAGTGTGATGTTTCACCAAGAAAATGGTGAAAAGTCGCTGAAATTTAGCTGCAACCAAGATATTGGTGATAAGTTTCACCAGTTTATTGGTGCTTTCACAAATACCATTATATTAGTGAAATGTTAAAACTTGATTCAGGTTTTTTATAAATCCAATTTTCTGGTGAAAAGTTGAACCATAAATGAGGATTTTTTTTTTATCCAATTTTCTGGTGAAAGGCTGAACCATAAATCAGAGTTTTTCTTTAATCTTATTTTCTGATGAAAATTTGAACCATAATTTACTTTTTTTTAATCCAATTTTCTGGTAAAAGGTTGAACCACAAATCAGAATTGTTTTTAAATCCAATTTTCTGGTGAAAGGTTTAACAATGATTCAGAGTTTTTTTAAATAAAATTTTCTGGTGAAAAGTTAAATGATAATTCAAGGTTTTCTCTATTCTAATATTTTCCAAAAAGTTTGAAAAACGATTCAGGATTTTCTCTCATCTTTATGGGGAAAGGTTACACCGGATTGTAGCTTTCTTTCCCCCGCCCCTCACTTTGGTTTTCAATTAATCATTTTATGGTGTAATAATAAACAAAATTTCAGATTATGCAAGATTATCTTGTTGTAGGACAGCATACTTTTTTTTCATTAAACCAAAATTATTAAAGTTTTAATTATTAATTCTATTGTCTTTGAAATATATTTAAAAAGCAAATGTAAGCCAGTTTGATCTAATTTCACAAAATAATTGCATTTTTTTCACAAATATTACCATTCTGTTCTTGTACGTTTTGGAATATTTCTCCGCACTCAGTTATACTTACAGTCCATTTAGTATTTGCTTATTCACAAAGAAAATATAAAAAAAAGTTTGAAAAAGTTTTTTTCATAATGCACTTAGCTGCTACTTTCATGATCTGTAATTTTTTTTCTTTAATTGTTGTGAATCTATGTGCTGAAATTTTTATATTATACAGTTTTCAAATTTTTACCTTCTTTCCACACACACACAAAAACAAATAATAAATAAATAAAATTTATATTGCACACAGCTCAATTATGCAAAATTAATTCATTTGAATATAAAACAACAACAAAAAAAGTTCAGCATTTGTTTCTGTTTAACATTCAATAATGAATATAACACTTTTCAATAAATAAAGCACAAACATAACGGATACATAATCAAAGTATATGCGTACACACTGAAATAATCAGCATCAAAAAGGCAGCTTAAGTCGCAGAATCCATTTAACCTCTAATATCAGCTGATACAAAGTATTACTTTAAATTTTAAAGCTTTTTTTAAATACACAATGTATTTCTATAGTATATTAAATACTTACTTTGAACCGTTAATTTAATAACAGCAGTGTCGCCACCAAACGACTAATTATTGTTACTTATATATGTATTTTTTCAGTATTCCTAAATGATAATCTATGACGAAGATTTATTTATTTTTTAACAATACCTGTAGAAAGGAAAAATATTCACCAACAGCAGCCTTTCAATAGCTGAAAAAGAAATGGTTACAGACACAATTAAATAGCAACACATTTAAGTTGGTTTGCGGTATGCCGCTCCATTTATTGAAAATACAAATCATATAATCATTAAATTATATGTATAGTATGTCAGACTAATATTTACTGTAATATAATATCATTTTACATAGAGTTTCTCTCAGACAGTTTTAGGAGGGTGCTGCACCCTGTCTGACCATTCAGGTCATCAAATATATATTCTTGAAGCTTAGTATATTCTGAATCAGGATTTCAAGTCAGGTAAAATGGAATAGATCCAAGCATCAGGTTAATTTCTGCACCTGTTTTAAATGAAAGAGCAAATATTTTAATACATAAAATTGTTTCTTGTGAAGACATAACGATCAAAATTTACACAGGGAAAATAATCAGAAAATTAAACAGCATATCAATTCAAATCTCTTTTATAAGGAAATCTTCAGCATTTTAAAAATCAATCAATGTTCGAAATCATTGGTGGTCCGCTGGTCCGAGAAGACCAAAAATTCATTTGGACCACTAATTTGAAAATTTTCGTGGTCAGCAGGACCAGTAACTCCCAACCCCCTCTCACAGGGAAACTTAAATATTCCTGTCCCAGAGAAAACTGCAACCAAACACAAATCACACAATTTTATTTATTTTTAAAAATAAATAATAAAACTGCATTAAACCTTAGTCAATTGAAATATTGGAAATAAAATATCTAAATTAATAATTTTATAGTTTTTCTTTATGTACTGTTTATTTAATTTTGAGTTGTAATTTTACATTTTATTATGCTGAAATTTTTGGATAACTGCAATGGAAGTCTGCAAGAAAAAGCTGCAAAATTCTCCAATTGTTAGGTAGAAGGAAAATATTGTGAAATTCTTAGATCAAATGTGGAAAAATATTGCAAAAAGCGTCAGTTGGTTGAGGGAAAAAATTCATCAATCAATCGTGATAAACAAAAACTGTTGTTCGCCATTTGGCTGAAATAGAGTGTCAACAATTTTAATCAATTGATTTAAATCAACGATTAAATCATGATTTTAATCAACTGATTTTTTTTTAAATATTGATTAAAATCACAAATTTTATAAATCTTTAAATGACATACAAAATTATTAAAATCTAAGTTGAACATAAGAAGCAGAAAACCAATGTTTAAAAATGCACAAATAATACATAAAAAGCAGCAAACAACTGTTTCGAATCAACTAGCCAGATTCTTCTCCAGTGCAAGATAGAATAAGGCACAGTGTCCTAGAAAAAGTAAGGCTGGGCCAAACAATGGTTTTTAAATGTTGGTTTTCTGCTTCTCAATTCCTGCACAAAGGCTTTATTTGCAATTTTTAAGATGAACATAATTTAGAAAGTTTCTATAGGTATTTTGACTGATGAATAAATAAATAAAAAAGCTTTAAATAATTGTTTCTAAGCTTAATTCTTGAGTATTGTAAAAAATTAAGTAAAATAAGTTTGTAAATAGCATAGTTTATCTGAAATAAACAGCATTTGATTTAAAAATATTTAAATCTAATATAACTTGCAATATCATAATTTTCTTTCAAGTAATCAAATTATTCATTCTTTTATATAAAATAAACACAGCAAGTATAGTAAATTTCTGCAAGCAAAAGAATAAAATAGCAAGGATTTTATTTTTTCATTCTGCTTTTGCAATAATGAATTTATAGCAAATATCGGAGTTAAGAATGACATCTGCTCAACAGTTATTGTAAAAGAATGTATAAGAAAAAATAATAGGTATAAAAATGTTAAGAACAGCAAGAGATTCAACATTTAAAAGCTAATAATCCCCACTGAGAGGTAATAAAGATATTATTGAATATTTTTAGGATTTCAGATATAACCAGCTATTATATTTACTCCGTATGTGTGCATGAATGGGTTTAAATCATTTTTTTAATTTCTTCGTTAGCATTTTACATTTAGGCTATTAACAGTACAAATGCAAAACATGCTGCAAATAATGAGTTAGTGTTATTATCTGGGCTACTAATGAAATTAATTATTTGCAGTTTTTATTAATTATGTAATTACTATTTCCTCAAGGCCATTTTGTAAGGGCCGGTTTAAAATTGGCAAAATGCAACTTGCCTTTTTTAAAAAATATTGAAATTAACCTGTAGCTGCAGCCAGAGATTTCTTTTACACAACTTCTCCATTCCACGGTATGTAATAATGTGCCCTAGACCTTGCAAAAATGATAAAACTTTATTTCTTTAGAAAAAAAGGGATATTAAAAAAACATTGTATTTAATAGTATCTGTAATTCATAAAATTGTTAAAAATTAATGACCCTTTATTTATTATACTAAAACATTATATGTATATATATATTTTAAACATGATATGTAATGTATGAGGGTCAATCCATTTCAAGTGGTCCAGCACTGGTTGCTCGACCATTTTTAAAAAATCTGAAATTTTTTGTACAACAACCCTAATATGATGGAAGTTCAAAATGACGATTATTTTAATTTTATTAATTTTTGTTTGTGCATAGCGGCCATCTTTTTTTCATCGTCTGCAGCAATTTTTTCACAAGAAGGGTCTACGGAATTGTAAATAATTCATCGTTTATTTATCCAATTCAAGTGCGGATTAAAACAATTTGTACAGAATACATTGGGCTAAAAATTTGGTAATGGAGTAGTTTCCGAAACTAACTTCTTATTGGTAAAATTTAAGCATAAAGTTTCAGTTTTTGTTTTCAAAATTTGTCCGTTTACAAGAGGAAATTTTTCTAGCAAGGAAAACTGTCAACATGACATAATTGTTTTTACGAATAGGCCGAAAGTACTTGTACTCACACGCCGAGTTCCAGATCTGAGACTAGCTTTCTCTTTGCTAAAAAAAATCCCAATTTTTTCAAAAATGACAAAAATCACACTTTTAAGGCTTTGATATCATTGGTGGGGCACGAGATAAAAAACTGATTTTTTTTGTAAGAGTATTGTATAATAGTGTTATGCACAAGAAATTTCAGGATGGAGATTTGACTACAAGCTGAGATATGGCAAGGGCAACATGTTAAAACAATACTGCCAAACTATTGTTTTGTGGTAGTCACAGCTAAGTATTTATCTCAGAGTATCATTTAAATTTATTTTTTAGATTATCTTTAAATAATAGTAACAGAAAATAAAGCCTTTTGAAATTAATTTAAAAAATAATTATGCCTAAGTCCTATATTTTGTATGGTTTCAGTAACTTTTCTGTAATTTTAGTAAGTAAAAGAAACCTCAGCACTTTTACACACACACACACACACACACATATATATATATATATATATATATATATATATATGTGTGTGTGTGTGTGTGTGTGTGTGTGTGTGTGTGTGTGTGTGCACTCTCCTACCCTCCCTTTTGAGTACCTAAAGTGGTTTAAACACCAACGTAAGGAGTAACCAATTTCAATTCGAGTAACTTTTGCCGGTTACTCGATTTGTTTAAGCATACCATGACGTTCCTGAGGCATTTTTCTATGCATTGCACCACTTTTTCCGAAGTTACTCAGAAAAGCGTTATTCCACAGTCATTCATACACACCGTGTGTTATGTAAAATCTAAAATCTGTATAACGACATCTGGCGGTGTGTAAAAATGCAGCCTCAAACCCAGGGAGTTTTCTAACGATTACTCGGTAAAACGGTAATAGTCCAATAATGGCAACCCTTGTGTGTTTGGTTTCATTGGTAATACAGGTTTGCTATATAAGATTTTCCTCTCTATTTCGCGGTTACTCACGAAAGCGGCAATAATCCAAGAATGGCAGCTCTTGTGTGTTTATTTTCTTCGGTAATTCAGATTGGCTATGTAAGTTTTTCCTCTCCATTTAACTACATTTTTGATAGAAGAATATCTGTCTATATAGTTTTTTGAATATAACGAAAAAATCAGATAAAAAATTCACGATTTTATTAAACGTAGCTTTAGAGCGTGAATTTCTCACGAAATAAAGATCTGAAATAACTTAAAATATTCAGTGAATGGAAAAAATAGACCTAATATTAATAACGTAAATTGTCAATATTTCAGTTAAATTCATTTTAAACATCCCCTCCCGGCACCAGTCGGAACAATAGGTTATTTCTTCTGCTTTTTCCTTTTTATTCTTTTAAATATATAATGTATCAGATTTAATAAAAATTAAACAAATTGGTGTTATTCCTCCTAAATTCATTATTTTGTTGAAGTTAATTAGAAGCAAAATTTTAAATTTCCTTACCGAATGCAATTAAATGCATATGAGATAGCTGTAGCAAATTTGTTAAGCAATTATTGAAATTGACGAATAAAAATACAGACTGACTATAATATATTTCCTATTTCATACAAGGTCCGAACACAAATCATTCAATGAAAGCCATCAAAATTTTTCAAATCTCTCGTCTAGCAAAATAAGCAACTTTTATTGAAATCAAATGATTTTAACATAATCTAATATTGAGTTGATGGATTGAAAATATAGTTCCTACAACTGTAAAGTTGTTCGAACTTTCAAATGACCATTATTTTCAAATTGAAATCCCCAAATTTCGCTCTAGTCTTTTTTAGCTCACAGGCTATCAAAGCCTGAGAGCTAATGTGCCCGCCCGTTCTGTATGTATGTATGTATGTATGTATGTATGTATGTATGTACGTACGTACGTACGTATGTACGTAACGTGATAACTCTTGATAGAAACATCCGATTTGCTTAAAAATTTTTTCCTAGGTTCATTGTGATAAGGCGCTTCCTTGATTAGTTTTGGGAGTTCATTGGTTAAGGATAAAGGGGGAAAAACGGGGTTAGTCCCCCCCCCCTTAATTCAGAAAAATGGGTTTTTCATGCAGAATCATTCGATTTGCTCCGAATTTGGTATACCGGTTTATTATGTTAAGGAACATCCATGATTAGTTTTGGGGGTTCATTGGTTAAGTATAAAGGGGGAAAAACGGGGTTAGTCCGACCCCCCTTAATTCAGAAAAATGGTTTTTTCATGCAGAATCATTCGATTTGCTCTGAATTTGGTATACCGGTTTATTATGTTAAGGAACATCCCTGATTAATTTTGGGGGTTCATTGGTTAAGGATAAAGGGGGAAAAGGGGGGTTAGTCCACCCCCTTAATTCAGATAAATGGGTTTTTCATGCAGAATCATTCGATTTGCTCCGAATTTGGTATACCGGTTTATTATGTTAAGGAACTTCCTTGATTAGTTTTGGGAGTTCATTGGTTAAGGATAAATGTGAAAAAACGGGGTTAGTCCACCCCCCTTAATTCAGATAAATGGGTTTTTCATGCAGAATGATTCGATTTGCTCCGAATTTGGTATACCGGTTTATTATGTTAAGAAACTTCCCTCATCAGTTTTGGGAGATCATTGGATAAGAATAAAGGGGGGAAAACGGGGTTAGTCCACCCCCCTTAATTCAGATAAATGTGTTTTTCATGCAGAATGATTCGATTTGTTCCGAATTTGGTATACCGGTTTATTATGTTAAAGAACTTCCCTGATTAGTTTTGGGGATTCATTGGTTAAGGGTAAAGGGGGAAAAGGGAGGTTAGCCCGCCCCTCTTAAATTAGATAAATGGGTTTTTCGTGCAGAATGATTCGATTTGCTCCGAAGTTGGTATACCGGTTTATTATGTTAAGGAGCTTCCCTGATTTGTTTTGGCGATTCATTGGTTAAGGATAAAGGGGGGCTAGTCCACCCCCTTAATTTAGATAAATGTTTTTTTTTTTTGCAAGATTATTCGATTTGCTCCAAATTTGGTATACCGGTTTATTATGATAAGGAGCTTCCCTGATTAGATTTGGAGGTTCACTTGTTAAGTATAAAGGGGGTAAAGGGGGGTTAGTCCACCCCCTTAATTCAGATAAATTGGTATTTCATGCAGAATTATTCGATTTGCTCCGAATTTGGTATACCGGTTTATTATGTTAAGGCACTTCCCTGATTAGTTTTGGGTGCTCATTAGTTAAGAATAAAGGGGGGAAAGGGGGCTAGTCCACCCCTTTTAATTCGGATAATTGGGTTTTTCATGCAGAATGATTCGATTTGCTCCGAATTTGGTATACCGGTTTATTATGTTAAGGAACTTCCCTGATTAGTTTTGGGGGTTCATTAGTTAAGAATAAAGGGGGGAAAGGGGGCTAGTCCACCCCTTTTAATTCAGATAAATGGGTTTTTCATGCAGAATGATTCGATTTGCTCCGAAGTTGGTATACCGGTTTATTATGTTAAAAAACTTCTTTGATTAGTTTTGGGGGGTTATTGGTTAAAGATAAAGGGGGAAGGGGGGCTAGGCCACCCCCCTTAATTTATATAAACGGGTTTTCATGCAGAATTATTCGCTTTGCTCCAAATTTAGTATACCGGTTTATTATGTTAAGGAGCTTCCCTGATTCGTTTTGGCGATTCATTGGTTAAAGATAAAGGGGGGCTAGTCCACCCCCTTAATTTATATATATTTTTTTTTGCAGGATTATTCGATTTGCTCCAAATTTGGTATACCGGTTTATTATAAGGGGCTTCCCTGATGAGATTTGGAGGTTCACTGGTTAAGTATATAGGGGGAAACGGGGGCTAATTCCCCTTCACTTATTTTTTTTGAGGGACATTATTCTTTAAAATAAGTGTATAATATACAATTAGTGTAAATAGCCTGTGAGCTCAATGCCATCAGTTTAGCTGGGCACTTTTCTTTTTTATTTTTTTTTGGACGTTTTTGTGGCAACGCAAGGTTATATGATGATACTAAGCAACATATAATGATACTAAAATATAATACAATTATGATACAAATGAGGTTCGAACACAAACCATACAATGAATAACAATAAAATTATTTTAGTATGTCTGTCACCAAAGTAAACAACTCCCAATTATTTTAATGAAATCGTTAGAAATTTAGCATGTATTTCTAAAAACTGAACATAATTATTCATTTACCATAGTGTTTGTCATTTATATTTTCAAAGGGTCATTATTTTCAAACAAATTTTCGAATTTTTTTAATTAATGAACGCACCCAATATAATTTACTTTAAAAAAAGAGAAAATATATATTTTCCTTTTCCGCCTGAGCAAATACAACTTGTATATTGTAATAATTCCTTGTAGAGCAGCGGGTCAAATATCATTTTGAGGACCGATCTTCTGTCTGTCCATAGAAATTGTTCATAAATATTATGCTTAAGCAACTACTACTAATCTTCATGCCTTTTGTACATATAGATAAATTTTACACCATGCAATATTCACTGTAGTATATGGGATATCTGAGTGGCGTCGTACACAGGATTTTATTCCGGGAGGGGGGGGGGGTGACTTAAATTTCCCTAATGTTCTAAATCTTACAAACCACGCTGAATTGTGTTGTAAACAAAAATCATTTTTGGCAATAGGGCCGTAGCCAGAGGGGGAAAGGATGGTTCTATTCCGAATTTTCCAAAAATTTACGACATGGCTTGAGGTTTCGTGAATTCGGACTTAAATATATCCCGATTTTTGACAAATGGTCCCCAAGAAAAATATCAATTTTGTCAATGCCTGATGACATTGAATTTTTGGAGAGAATGAGAAAATATAAAACAGGTGTGTCTTGCGGTTTAAAAACGGACTCAGAATTTTTATAAAAGACCAATTATTTTTTTCTTTTAGCGGCGATTTTTATGCCATCCGACGTAAAATTTCATTCTCTTTCAGAATCTGTCTTTATTTCTTAATTTCGAGAGTTGGAAGCGAAAATGAATTTTTTGGTAATTAATTCCAGAAGTGCATTTTTTGCACGTCAGGCTACGTAGCACGGAAAGAAAAAGAAATACATTTTTACACTAGGGTTTGATAATCGCAGTACAATTTTTTTTAACTTTTGATTTTACAAATTTGGTTCTTTCGCATCCGAATGTTATTTCGTGCGCTGATTCATAAAATCTCAATTTTTAAAAAAATCGGACCACAATTTTCCGATTTATGAAAAAATCGATTTTTATACTTATAAAAGAGATGCTTTTTCGCGCAGGCAATTGATGGGAATTTTTTAAAATTAGGAAAACTGAATAACCGATCGCTTTTAAACTTTGACATAGTTTATAACACATAATAAGAACTTTATAAATTTAAGATAAGTTGAAATTTTGTTGAGGGGGGGGGGAGGTGAACGAGGGCTCCGTCGAAAACCGCCCCCTCCCTCGAGTAGTATACCTACTGATAGGTTGTTTAAACAGAGTTTCGTTCAGATACAGTTTTGTTAAGAATAGAGTGCGCTCCCTAGTGGTGGAATGTGGAACTAACAGAACGCGATTCTGTGAAAATTAGGAAACCTAACACGGCGATCTGTTTTAAATTTTAAGATAGTTTATAGCACATGGTAAAAAAAAATTATCAAAAAGAATAGCGCGTCACATTTCGGGGTGGGTAAGAGGGTCGCAAACACAATTAGAAAATAGAACAAGGCGATCTGTTTGAAACTTTAAGATAGTTTAGGGAGGGTTTACCATAATTTAAAAGGGGTTCCATGGCGATAAATGTACTAGGCGTTTTGAAAGGAATATTAAACGAAACCCTTTGTGTCGATCTGCGATCACACTTACCCACTTGTTTTCTATTTGAAGACACGTGGGGCATTTTCCCAGAACCCGCAGATTTAAACAGCCCGAAAATTTCTCATGTTTCATATGAATAAGGGACTAATTCGGGAGGGAGCTGTAACCCCATTAGCCCCATTCCAGCTATATGGTTATACTGTGGTACCACTGTGCACTAATATGGGGCTAAAGAGTATGTTGTAGTTGAATGATAGGAGGGAAAATTGCAAATTTCTCTCAAGCAGAAAGGTTAACAAATCAGCACTTTTTTTTTAATTTTCGACATTTTTTGAAGGGCGAGTCCTGTAACCCCAACAGTCTCCTTCCCCATTTTTGAATATGCGGTGGTGTCAACGTGGACTAATAAGGACTAACGAGAATTGTTAATCCTCTGTATAACAGAAAATTAAATTACAAATTTATCTCAAACAAACAAACAAAAAGAAAATCAGCACCTTTTTCATTTTATTTTCGGCTATTTCGTGAAGAGAGCTGTAACCCATTAGCCCCTTTCAACCTCTTTGGGCAACTGTGCACTGATAAGACTAAAGAGAAGAGAGTGGCTGTTCCGTTGAATTATAGGAGGAAAAAAATTACAAATTTCTCTCATCTTAAACAGAAAGAAAACAAATCAGCACATTTTTCTTCATTTTCCACTATTTCGAAAGAGGGCTTGTAATCAGGCCCCTTCCCCTCGTTGGGTATACTGTGGTGTAACCGTGCTCTGATATAGGACTAATCAGAATGGCTAGTTTGTTGTATTGCAGAAAACAAAGTTACAAACTTATCTCAAACAAACAAAAAAAAAAAGACAGCGTTTTTTTTTTTTTTTTTTTTTTTTTTTTTTTTTTTTTTTTCATTTTCGACTGTTTTGGGAGGAGGCTGTTACTCCATTAGCCCATTTCACTTCTTTGGTATAATGCTATGTGATTTTGCACTAATATGGAACTAAAGAGAAGAGAGTGCTAGTTTGTTGAATGAAAGGAGGAAAATGCACATTTATCTCAAACAGAAAGAAAAAAAGCACTATTTTTTCATTTCATTTTGACTATTTAGGGAAGAAGGGGCTGTAATCCCATCAGCCCCCTCCCCTCATTTCGGTATGCTGCGATGTCAATGTGGACTAACATGGAGCTAACGAGAATGGCTATTTCGCTGTATGACAGTAGAAAAAAATTCAGATTTATCTAAAACAGTAAGAATTTCAGAAAACAAAATTACAAATCTATCTAAAAAAAAAAAAAGATAAAAATCAGCATTTCTTTCATTTCATTGTCGGCTATTTTGTGAGGGGGCTGTAACCCCATTAGCCCCACTTCCACCTTTTTGAGTATAATGTGGTGTCACTGTGCACTAATTAGGAACTAAAGGGAAGAGAGCGACTAGTCTGTTAAATGAAAGGGGAAAAAATACAAATTTATCTCAAATAGAAAGAAAAAAATATCAGCACTTTTTTCATTTTATTTTCGACTATTTCGAGCATAGGCGTAGCGTCGGGGGGGCACGGGGGGGCGTGTGCCCCCCCAACCTTCTACACCCCGGGCGCCAGAACAGAAAGGGGCGCCAAATGAAGATTTTTTTTTTTGTCTTTACATACAAAAATATATATGTATTTATATTGAATTTGCATAAAAAAATCTTGCAGCCGGAAAATCCAAAAGTAAAACTGAACTAAATGCATTGAAATTTACAATTATATAAAAAAGATTCATCTATAATAGAAGACTGCAAATGAGTTGGAAAAAAAGAGCTTTTGTCTTGAGCATTATTCTTTCTCCAATTCCAAGTATACCGAAAGGCGAAGGGGGCGCCAAATGAAGATTTTGTTTGACTCTGACTTTTCTGATGAAAAGACTCCTTGAAGACTGTTCATTTTTTTTTCTTTCTCTTCCTGAGCAGTATTGGGCTTTCATTTTTCCTGTCTTGATATGGGCGAGATCGGGTGGCTACCCGGGACAGGTTCGGATAGGTAAGGAGGCCTACCCATTGGCTTTAGCTCAACAAGCCCCACCCAGGCTGCCCGGGACAATAAAAAATAACGGGAGAATGAGTCAGGGCCGAAACTAAGAGGGTTGAGAGTGGGCATGCGCCCTGGGCGCTACGCGAAGGGGGCGCCAGATGAAAATTTGTTTTACGGTTTTATACAATATATATATGTGCGTGTGAAATTTGTGTAAAAAAATATTTTTTAGCTGAAAAATCAAAAAGAAAAGCTGAGTAAAGTGCATTAAAATTGTCGAATAGATGAAAAGATTACCCTACAATATACAAGACAGTAAATGAATAACTCCATTCTTTTTCTTATAATTACTTTTTTACATGCATATCACCATATCTGGCCTTTAATTGGGCGAGGTCAGGTATCTGACTGGGACAATAAACACCAAGCAGTCGAAAATTCACAAAATGAAAAGTAAAAATTTAATAATTTTGTTGTTGTTGTTTTGAGTCACACATAAATTTGAAAATTAGCTTTGAAAATTAAATTTGAAAAGTTGAGGAACGTATGTAGCCATATCTATCTATAAATAAGAAGAGTGATATAAGTAATAGTTCCACAAAACTGGTGTAGATAGTACAGGAAGATATTTTACAATCTGGAATTCATTTTTATGCGTACAGTAAATCCTATTTTTTAGTTCCTGAAACAATGTAACTCATATCACTATGACATTAAAGTACCTCATTTGTAATAATTTGTAATGCTACAACAACAGTAAAATCTAGAAAAATGAAATGTCTATAATGGAACATTGTCGTAAATGAAAAAAAAAAAAAAAAAACTGCATGGTTCCAACAGAAATAATACCAACAGTTATATCTGCTAAGACGGAAACCTGTATAAAGCGGAATTATTTCCGCTTCCTTTCGATTTTTTTCACAGGTTTTAATGAATAAATATTTGACAAAGCTGGTTATATATTTCAATATTATTACGTATTTTACTGTTACACATTTTAAATTTTAAAATAAGTCCTCTAATAGAAACTTTCGTAAATTTCTCTTTGTAAATTTACTTTGCGGAGGAAGGAGGGGGGCGCCAAAATCCATGTTTGCCCCGGGTGAAAATATAGCTAGTTTCGGCCCTGGAAGGAGTGCACAAAGTAAAATGCGTTAGTAAAACCCTTTAAAAGAAAAAAAATTAGTATAGTATTTGCAGTGGTACAGTAAAAAATCTCCCACAGGGCGCCATGGCTAATAAAGTTGCCCCTGCCTTTATCCCCCAAATGATTTTGTCACTTCTTTTTGCCTCCTTGCCCTTAAACTTCCTCAGTCAGTCGACAAAAGAAAAGACGAATTTCGACAAAAGGCCGGGGAAAAATATCACGAATTTCGTCAACTAATCTCTGAAACAAATACCGAATATCATTTTCGTCAATAGGTCATAGAAAAATTCACGAAATTTGACAAAGGATCTGTAAAGAAAATGGTGAATTCCGTAAAACGATCGGCGGAAAAAAATGCGAATTTTGGTAATTCGCCGTCGAAAAAAATCGCAAATCTCCTCAAAGGACCGTGGAAAAATATTTCTAATTTTATCAAAGGTTGCGGAAACAAATGGCGGTCACGAAAAAAATCATCGCAAATTTCGTCAAAGAATTCACAAAATATTACGAATTTCGTCTAACGACCAAGAGAAAAAAATTGCAAATTTCGTCAAATGGTCACGGACAAAAAGACGACAGGGATGATTCTGAGAAAAAAAAAAAATCTGAAATTCACAGCAAATTTTCTGAAAGGTTACAGCAGATGAGGAAAAGGGGGGGGGGGAATCTCCCGGCCCCCATTATGCGTTTTTTCGGCTGTCCTTCAGCGAAATTCGCGTTTTTCCGCGATCCTTCGACGAAATTTGTGTTTCTTTATCGCGATCCTTTGGCGAAATTCGTGCTTTTCCGCGATCTTTTGATAAATATTGCGTTTTCTGCGATCCCTTGGTGAAATGTGTGTGTTTTTCGCGATTCCCAGACAAAGCTGGCGTTTTTTTCGTGATCCCTTGTAGAAATTCGTGCTTTTTTCCGCGATCCTTTGGCGAAATTCGTTTTTTCTGCGATCCCTTGAAGAAATTGGCGACTTTTTTTGTGAACGATTGTCGAAATTGATTTTTTCGGCGACCATTTGCGAAATTAGCGATATTTTTTATGCCCGAATTTTAGGATTGATGACCGATTTTTTTCAAATTTTCGGAACCGAATGCCTTAAAATTTCGGAAAATACAGAACAGAATCATTCCCCTGAAACGACGCGAATTTCATCAAATAATCGCGTAAAAAATCGAGAATTTAAACAAATAATCAAGAATTTCATAAGTCGGTTTTGAAAATAAAATCACAAATTTCAATAAACTATCGCGGAAAAGAATCCGAATTTCGTCAAATGATATCTGAAACAAACAGCGAGTACCATCAATCGGTCGCGGAAAAAATATATATCGCGAATTTCGACAAGTGGTGGCGGAGAAAAAAATTCCCCTGTTTGTCGCAGAAAAAATCGCGAATTTTGGCAAAGTATCGCTGAAAAAAAGTCGTGAATTCCGTGAAACGATCGCCGGAAACAAAATCGCGAAATCTGGCAAAGGATCACGAAAAAAAAAAGAGTTCCGTGATACGATCGCCCCCAAAAATTTGAGAAATTTGCAATAGGTCATAGGAAAAATTGCGAAATATCCTTAAACGATCGTAGCAAAAGATAGCGAAAAGAAATAACTATTATCATTAATCAATTGGGGAAAAAATCGCGAATGTTTGCAATTTGTCACGGAAAAAATCGCGCATCTCCTCAAACAACTGTAAAACATATCTTGAATTTTACCAAAGGTTATGGAAACAAATGGCGATTTTAGTCATTCGGTCGCGGATAAATCATCGCAAATTTCGTCAAAAGAATGGACAAAAAATTGCGCATTTCGTCTAACGATACAAAAAAATCGCAAATTTCGTCAAATGGTCGCGGGCAAAAAACACAAATTTGGTCAAAAAAATTGAGAATTTAACCAAATGATCGCGTAAGAAATCACGCATTTTTCTCGGTCATGAAAGGAAAATCTATAATAATCTGAAAATAGTCGCTTTTAGTAGCAAGTGGCTGCCCTGCAATGTTAAGAAAAATTGGAATTTTTTTGAGAAATTGTGTCGAGCAGAACCGGGACTGATTTAATTGATTTTTTCACGGGCCGGGCTTGTTTTCACTGTTTCTTGTACGAGCCGGGCCTGGTCGTAAACTGTGAAAATATAAACGGGCCGGGCTCGTCCTGGGCCTTGGAATTGCGGTCCGTGCAGACCTCTAGTGTGCCCCCCCCCCCCAGGGCCGTGCAAAGAGCAGGCTAAAGAAGTGGTCTCCCTGGGCGCGAAATTTAGGCTGCAAACCACGGTTTTGCTAATTTATTCATTTTTCGGGGAATTTCTTTTTCTCTCTTGATCATTTTTTCCCCCTTTCGCTAAACATCATGACCTCTCTAACAAACAAGTGCAATTTTATTTTATGTTATTTAGTTCTTCTGAATTCCTAAATTAAAATTAAACCTTTTAAATAAGTTCCAAAATAAACGCGAAATATTTATTCGATAGAATTTATGTTTCTGCACTTTATCAATTTTATTACACCAATCACAAAAAGAAAATTTTTTTATTGGAGAGGGGGGGGGGGCGCAAAATTGAAAATTCGCTCAGGGCGCCGTTTTTACTTCGCACGACCTTGGTGCCCCCCCAAAATGTCTGGTCACGCTACGCCTATGATTTCGAGAGGAGGGGGCTGTAATTCGTACATCCCCCTCCCCATCTTTGGGAATGCTGTGATATCAATGTAGAGTAATATAGGGATTAACGAGAGAATGGCTATTTCGTTGTATGACAGAAAAAAATTCATATTTATTTAAAAAAGTAAGGAAGAAACACTTTTTTATTTAATTTAAAACTTTTTCGGGAGGAGAGGGCCTATAACCCCATCAGCCCGCTTTCTCTTTTTTGGTGACCATGTGGACTAATATGGCTCTAATGAGAATGACTAATCCGCTGCATGACAGAAAAAAGTTAATTTGTTTTCCAAAAAAGAAGCAGCAAAAAATCAGCTTTTTTTTCATATCACTTTCGAAAATTTCGTCGGGAGGGGGGGGGGAGGGCTGTAGTCACATCAGCCCTTTCCCTTGGGTAGGCCTATGGGATATCACAACAAAGATAGTCACAATTTTAAGAAAATATCTAGTAGAAAAACTAATAGCAAACTAATAGAAAAATTGATGGATTGGTTTATGAGGTAAAGGTTTGCAAACTTCATTTTTTTTTATTTATGTATGTCATAAAATGTCTAAAAGAACCCCCCCCCTCCTTCCCCCGCATTGATCATTATAAATTGTTTTAACTTGCCTCGTTAAGAGGAAAACACCAATAATTTCACTTGAAAACTATGTACTATGTTTATAGAATAAAATTTTAATCATTAGATTTTTTGAGAATGTAGCTCATTCTTTTTTTCGGGGGGGGGGGGGGGATCATGAGCTAAGGAGAGGTAACGCTCTTCCTTAATATTTGAAAGTCTTTTTGGTAAATATTTGATAATATTTGTAATTTTTGGCCAATTTTACTCATAATGGCATCCGAATTCCTGCCATGGTGAACTCGTTCAAATGAGGTGGCTATGCATGACCGTGCATTAGTCAGGCTCATAACGATAATTCTTAAGAACACTTTTCTAAAGCTACGTATATTGTCAGCAGAATTTATAAACACTATGCAATTAAAATGAGTGTAGCTAATATTAAAAACACATACAATACATAAAAATGCACTTTTAGTTATGTAAGTATCGCTCATAAGCAATAATGAAACCTAATTACTGTCTAAGGCTCTAAACGAGTTAATGTTGACATCTTTTAAAGTATCCTTGTAAAATATTTATAAATACTACCACTACATACTCTACATTTTACAGAAAACATGTTGTAAAATACCGCAGTAAATGGATGTGATTAAAGCACTGCCCAACTGGACCGTTGCCCTATGGTCTCCGACTTTTGGAGCTCTGAAATTTAGTATGCAACATTAATGAAGCTGATATTTTAAATCTATTTTATTCTAATGTTAATATAACTAATCAGGGAAGCGCCTTATCAGAATGAACATATTTACAGAATTTGCAGCAAATCTGATAAATCTGCATGAAAAATACATTCATCTAAATTAAGGGGATTATCCCCCGTCCCACCCCCTTATGCTTAAGGAATGAATTCCCAAAACTAATCTGGGGAGCACCTTATCAGAATGAACCTATTTACAAAATTTGAAGAAAATCGGATATTTCTATCAAGAGTTATCACTTTACGTACGTACAGTCGTGGGAAAAAAAAGTAAACACCCTCTACTAACTCCTCAACAAATTATCGTAGAAGAAAGTTACTGGCACCACATGATTGGAAATAAAGTTTACTTTTAAATGATATATATAGTATTTGCTTTGGGGGCCATCTACATATTCAAATGAACCATAACTTTGTTTTTTTTCAATAGCAGTACACAATTTTGCAGCATAAATGAACCCTACACCCTTCAATTAGCCTAAAAACAAATTTTTATGCAATTCGTACGATAAATTTCAGAGAAATTAATAATTTTAAAGCTACCGTATTTTAGGGTCTGTATCTAAACTGAGGTTCGGTACACGATTGTTGACCGAGAGAGCACCCTTCTTGATCAAGGCACCTTAAGCGCCACCCAAGCAGTAGTTCAAGACTGCTAGATTACAGGATAGCATAAGAAATTTCAAAATATCTAGTCACTTCAATCACAGAGGGCCCCTTAAACTATTATTTTGTCGTTTTTTAAGCATAATTCGAAAAGTACTTGGAAGAAAAATGTGAAAATTTTGGAATTTCATAAAGCAGGACTCAATAAATCTAAATCCATCAAAAAAACTGTAGGTTGCAATTCATACTTTTTTCGAATATTAATTTAATAATTCATAATTCATATCATAAACTTATAAAAATTGAGAATTCAACGTATTTATGTTTGGGTATTTTAGTATTATTGCTACACAAAAAATTAGCACATTAAGATTATAATTTCAGGAGATATTAATAAAAATATGAGAACGTAATTTAACATTAGTAGCACTCAGTTTTGAATGTTTATAATTCAAAAACTTATCGTTCAAATAACTTGAAATTTGGTGTCTAGGCATAGTTTGAACCGAAGATTTGAAATATCGTGTTAAAATTGGGTATTGCCATTGAAAAAAATGAAGTTTGGGTTCGTTTTAATATGTAGATGGCCCCCTAAGCAAATTTTATGTACGTAATTTAAAAGTAGACTTTTTTTCCAATCGTTCGTACCAGTAACTTTCTTCTACGATAATTTGTTGAGTAGTTAGTAGGGAGTGTTTACTTTTTTTTCCACGACTGTACATACATACAGAACCTGCGAACACATTAGCTCTCAGGCATTGATAGCCTGTGAGCTAAAAATGAAAGGAAATTCATCAACAAACTTCCACAGTCTCAGCATTCCCAACTCAATATATATATATATATATATATATGGGGCAATCTCACAATCTTTTGACCTTTATGTCCCTGAATAATTTTTATTTTAGTACATATTCTTGTGTTTTTTTTATTTCATATACTGGGGAACAACCCATTGCATGATTGCATAATAATATTAACCAGATAAATAAGTTTTGGACGACGTTGGGGGTCTAAATATCAGGAAACTCCTATACCGTCCCGTGTCTCTGATGCTGATTTTTATGTTTTAAGCTGTCTTTGGAGGTTTACTCCTGCACTTTCCGAGATAAATAATAAAACAAATTATTTAATCCAATGTTAACGACTGTTTCTAAAAATCAATGAACATTGTGGCTATCACTTAGTCTTAACATGATTTGCCTAAAAATAGGTGGTAATTTTCCTTACCGTCGCTTTTTGTCCCATTTCGTCCCTTTTTTTACCTTACCGTCCCTTCTTTAACACCCCTTTAAGACAATGTTATACAAAAATTCTGTATTAAAAGTACTAAATTTTTTTAATTTCTTATAAAATCATTATCATTCTTATAAAATCATTATCCCATATTATCCTGTGGGTGCTATGCAAATTCATTATAAGTAAAAATTTAGAAGAAAATAAAAAGTTATATTTAAGGCGGGTCTTTTAAAAAAAATTCCAATAATAGTCTGAAACTTTCTGACACATTTTTAGACTAACTTTTAAATATAAAAGCATGCTACTTACAGACATAGTTATGGCAGTAATTTGTAATAGACATTTTTTTTTCAATAAATGAATCACTTCTTTAGTTATAAACGATTGCAGTATTTGGACGACACTTTTCCTTTTCTGTATTGTGGTCTACGAAAATCGGCCAAAGACGAGATCGAATAAAATCCTACATTTAATGCAGCGCAATGTGCATAAGAACGCATTTTACCAAAAAAAGATTATTCTTCATTTATATATTACTAGCAGGCTCTGCCCGTTACGCTGATCGGTTTCGCTAAACTAACTTTGAAACAAATGAAAAATTTCAGTGAATTTGACCATGTGTTTTAAAGTAATATGGAACGTTATCTGTCTTTCTGTATTGCTGTAAACGATATGAATGTCATTGCGTTATTATATTATCTAATGTGTTAAGTGAAATTTGTTCTGTTAAGGATCGTTGATCATTTATTGTAGATTTGATATAGAATGATATGCAAAATGGTAAAATCTCCCCTAAAATTTCCTAATTAACAGTACAAGTCCCATCAAAATCCATTTAGCAGAATTCACGTTATCAACAGCCCGAACGAAATTTCCAGTTTCATTTTATATATATAGTAGGTATTATAAATCCCCAATCTTTCACCAGATGCAATGATTTTCTGTCAAGTAAGCTGAGGTTACTCGATGATGCAATATTTTACCAATTCCTACACACAGCTCTTTAAGTTACTCGATGATGGAATCTTCTGCCATGTGTTACGCAGCAATATAAGTTACTAGGTGACACGGTATTTTACCAATTACTATACACAACTATCTCAGTTACTCGATAATACGATCTTCTGTCGATTTATACACACAGTGATCTAGTAAGTTACTCAATGGTACGTTTTTTTTTTTCTATTCCTACACACACTATCTAAGTTACTCGATAATGCAATCTACTGCCGTCCTTATCTACCTGACGCCGTTCTACCGCCACAGCAATTTAAGTTACTCAACTATACGTTATTTTGCAAATTACTACACACAACTATCTCATTTACTCGATAATGCGATCTTCTGCCCATTTCTACACAGAATCTAAAAGGTATTCGATGGTACCGTATTTTTATAATTCCTATACACAACTATCTCAGTTACTCGATAACGCCACCTTCTGCCCATCTATAACATAAACCCATCTAAGTTACTCCATGATAAGGTATTTTACCAATTCTTACACTCAACTATTCATTTACTCGACAATGCTAGCTTCTGCCCTTCTTTTCACACATTAAGCAAAGTTACTCGAATATATTGTCGTTTATCTCGTCATAATAGCACTATGATAATATCATAATAAAAAAGAAAAGTGTCCAGCTAAACTGATGGCATTGAACTCACAGGCTATTCACACTAATTGTATATTATACTCTTATTTTAAAGAATAATGCCCCCCCCAAAAAATAAGTGAAGGGGATTAGCCCCCGTTTCCCCCCTTTATACTTAACCAATGAACCTCCAAATCTAATCAGGGAAGCTCCTTAACATAATAAACCGGTATACCAAATTTGGAGCAAATCAAATAATCCTGCAAAAAACCCCATTTATCTAAATTAAGGAGGTGGACTAGTCCCCTTTTATCCTTAACCAATGAATCCCCAAAACGAATCAGGGAAGCTCCTTAACATAATAAACCGGTATACCAAATTTGGAGCAAATCGAATAATTCTGCACGAAAAACCCGTTTATCTAAATTAAGGGGGGTGGACTAGCTCCCTTTACCCGTTAATCCTTAACCAATGAACCCCCAAAACTAATCGAGAATTTCCTTAACATAATAAACCGGTATACCAAATTCGGAGCAAATCGAATCATTTTGCATGAAAAACCCATTTATCTGAATTAAGGGGGGTGGACTAGCCCCCTTTCCCCCCCCTTTTTTTTCTTAACCAATGAACCCCTAAAACTAATCAGGGAAGTTCCTTAACATAATAAACCGGTATACCAAATTCGGAGCAAATCGAATTATTCTGCATGAAAAACACATTTATCTGAATTAAGGGAGGGGGGTTAACTAACCCCCTTTTCCCCCCTTTATCCTTAACCAATGAACCCCCAAAATTAATCAGTGAAGCTCCTTAACATAATAAAACGGTACACCAAATTCGGAGAAATCGAAAATTCTGCATGAAAAACCCATTTATCTGAATTAAGAGGGGTGGGATAAACCCCCTTTATCCTTAACCAATGAACCCCCAAAACTAATCAAGGAAGTTCCTTAACATAATAAACCGGTATACCAAATTCGGAGCAAATCGAATGATTCTGCATGAAAAACCCATTTATATGAATTAAGGGGGGTGGACTAACCCCCCTTTTCCCCCTTTATCCTTAACTAATGAAATTCCAAAACTAATCAGGGAATCGCCTTATCACAATGAACCTACAAAAAAAAAAAAAATGAAGCAAATCGGATGTTTTTATCAAGAGTTATCGCGTTACGTACGTACATACGTACATACATACAAACATACATACATACATACAAAACGGGCAGGCAAATTAGCTCTCAGGCTTTGATAGCCTGTGAGCTAATAAAAAAGAAAAGTGCCCAGCTAAACTGATGGCATTGAGCTCACAGGCTATTCACACTAATTGTATATCATACTCTTATTTTAAAGAATAATGCCCCTCAAAAAAATAAGTGAAGGGGAATTAGCCCTCGTTTCCCCGTTTATACTTAACCAGTGAAACTCCAAATCTAATCAGGGAAGCTCCTTATCATAATAAACCGGTATACCAAATTTGGAGCAAATCTAATAATCCTGCAAAAAAAACATTTATCTAAATTAAGAGGGTGGACTAGCCCCCCCCCCCCCCCTTTATCCTTAACCAATGAATCCCCAAAACGAATCAGGGAAGCTCCTTAACATAATAAACCGGTATACCAAATTTGGAGCAAAGCTTATAATTCTGCATGAAAAACCCGTTTATATAAATAAAGGGGGGTGGACTAACCCCCCTTTTCCCCCTTTATCCTTAACCAATGAACCCCCAAAACTAATCAGGGAAGTTCCTTAACATAATAAACCGCTATACGAGGCAAATCGAGGCAAAATTCGAGGCAAAATTCGAGGCAAATCGAATCATTCTGCATGAAAAACCCATTTATCTAATTTAAGAGGGGCGGGCTAACCTTCCTTTTCCCCCTTTATCCTTAACCAATGAACCCCCAGAACTAATCAGGGAAGTTCCTTAACATAATAAACCGGTATACCAACTTCGGCGCAAATCGAATCATTTTGCTTGAAAAACCCATTTATCTAATTTAAGAGGGGCGGGCTATCCTCCCTTTTCCCCCTTTATCCTTAACCAATGAGCCCCCAAAACTAATCAGGGAAGTTCCTTAACATAATAAACGGGTATACCAAATTCGGAGCAAATCGAATCATTTTGCATGAAAAACCCATTTATCTGAATTAAGGGGGTGGACTAGCGCCCCTTTTCCCCCTTTATTCTTAACCAATAAACTCCCAAAACTAATCAGGGAAGTTCCTTAACATAATAAACCGCTATACCAAATTCGAGGCAAATCAAATGATTCTGCATGAAAAACCCATTTATCTGAATTAAGGGGGTGGATTAACCCACCTTTTCCCCCTTTATCCTTAACCAATGAACCCCCAAATCTAATCAGGGAAGTTCCTTAACATAATAAACCGGTATACCAAATTCGGAGCAAATCGAATGATTCTGCATGAAAAACCCATTTATCCGAATAAAGGGGTGGACTAACCCCCCTTTTCCCCCCTTTATCCTTAACCAATGAACCCCCAAAACTAATCAGGGAAGTTCCTTAACATAATAAACCGGTATACCAAATTCGGAGCAAATCGAATGATTCTGCATGAAAAACCCATTTATCTGAATTAAGGGGGTGGACTAACCCCCCTTTTCCCCCTTTATCCTTAACCAATGAACCCCCAAAACTAATCAGGGAAGTTCCTTAACATAATAAACCGCTATACCAAATTCGAGGCAAATCGAATGATTCTGCATGAAAAACCCACTTATCTGAATTAAGGGGTTGGACTAACCCCGTTTTCCCCCCTTTTTCTTTAACCAATGAACTCCCAAAACTAATCAGGGAAGCGCCTTATCACAATGAACCTAGAATAAATTTTTCGAAGCAAATCGGATGTTTCTATCAAGAGTTATCGCGTTACGTACATACATACATACATACATACATACATACATACATACATACATACGTACATACATACAGAACGGGCGGGCACATTAGCTCTCAGGCTTTGATAGCCTGTGAGCTAAAAAGGGAAAAGATAAAGTGAGAGGAAGTTGGACTCGCAAGAATTCAGTCAATTGTTTTGTGAAATTTTTGCATGGTCTGCAGACCTACGTCGATTAATGTTTTAAATCGAAATTAAAGGATAAAGCAAATATGAACTACATACATAACCGATATAATATTTTAAATATTTTAATTGTAGTTGGTCATAGTTTAAGCAGCCGGCTTTGCCTCTAGATACTGAAAAAAGACTGTTTTTAGCTTTTTTTTTTTTTTTTTTTTTTTTTTTTTTTTTTAGAATAGGAATGAAAATTTGTGTTCCGAAATTTTTGCATGTTATTTATTATCATTCGAAGGATATTGCATTTTTTTTTTTAATCAAAAATTGATTATGTGAATTGTGTTGCGTAGGTGATGCGCGTCGTGCACTTCCAACTGTGTGGGATCCGATAGATTACCATAGGCGTCTGCAGTCGAGTTTTGTTAAAGATTATGAAAATAGATAAGATTGTCTGGGACTTCAAGTATTTTGAGGTCAAGAAATCGAAAATAACAAAATGGTGGTCATTTCAAAAAAAGTCTCTTTTTGGCTCCCTTTTTCGCACTTTGCGTAATTTTAAATTAAATGTTTTTTTTTTTTTTTTTTTTTTTGTATGAAAATGGCTGAAAGTGGTTCAAAACTTAATAAATTATGTCCCCTTTAATTAAAAAGAAATTACAAGATCGGTTTAATAATTTTTTGCGTTCTGATCCCGCCCAGTTTGAAAAAACTTATTTTACATAAAATGAATTTTTAGTGCTCCAAAGCAGTAAAAACCTACGAGCGCGTTCTGCTAAAGCACTCAATAACTACGAAAGGTCTTCGAATTCGGCCAAATAATTTTACAAGGGTAATCTACAGACTATAGGGAATAGAAAAAAAAAAAGAAAAAAAAAAAGAAAAATTGATTTTTTGAACCGAAAAAAGGAAATACCCTCTTAAGGAAAAATGTATAATAACAATAAAATTAAGCTCTTTTAAAAAGTTAAATGAAACCATAAATACTAGTACATAAAATAGGTGCATTCAAAACAGTGTTCTTTTGCTCTTTTCCCTATCATATCGCAATCGCATAAAAAGGTTTTACTTCTTTGACTGCCTGGTATAGTGCATATATATTATCAGATTTAACATACTTTCCGTTTTATCTCTGGAGATACGCATAATTAAGTAACAAACTTTAAGTTTTTTCATAACAGTCAATTCGTTATATATATTTTGAATCTAACGGCTACTTACTAAAATTTAAAATATTCAATTATTATTATTTTTTTCCATATGTAATAAATATAAATGCTGTGTTCAAATTTCTGGACATTGTTACAAAATATTATTCGTGAAGCAGCATTGTTCTGAAGACTTATATATGTTTCGGAAGTATGTCCCCCCCTCTCCTCCCCAATATACTTGATGTTTTCAATTTTGTGTTTTGTTGAAAGGTATTATCAGTAACATTCAGCGAATAATTTGGAATTATATAAAAATATTAAATCGTCCTGCCATGTGATATACTCAACTTTCATATAAAGGCAAATATCTTTAATAATAATAATAATAATAATTATGGGCATAGCTGAAGTTAATAGCCAAAGCAATGGACAAAGGTTTCGCTACTTACAGCAGCCTTTTCGATTCTGAACATTTCAGTGGTTTTAACGATTATGTAGACTACTTACCCGTTAAATTTGTGTTATATTAATGTTATTAATGCAATTTTTATTATTTATTAATAAAGTTTCTTCATTATAGAAAACCAGCCGGAAATAAATGCTAGACTATTTATACTGTTTCGTGTGTAAATGGGCAAATCTTTTGTAATCGGAAAGAACAGCGCAATTTTTTTATATAATTGTTCTATCAATATAACAGAGTATACTTATGCACACAATTCTCTCGATTATTTTTCATAAAAAAGGGAAAAACTAGACAATTTCGAAAACAAAAAAAGCTTCCGAAAATTTCAAAATACTATATATATAATCTATAAATTGATTGATAAATTTTGCCAAAAAATTACTACATAGTTCTACCCACAGTCAAGCTTAAAAAGTATTAAGAAAAAAAAGATTATTTTCTTAATTAAACAAATTTAAGGAATATTGATATGAAAGGAACATTTATTAATTTTATTTTCCGATAAATAAATTACATTTTGATTTAAACTACTTTTGTTTCATAACGACATTTATAGGGCTGTCCTATCAAAAACTTTTGTTCAAACTGGCAATTTTAACAGCATTTTCTTAATAATCCCATTTTTTTACCGGAAAATGGAAGATAACAATATTTATTCAGCTTCGAAATAAGAGCACGTGCCAATTTCACGCGTTTACGTAAAAAATTGAATTGATGAATGCGTCATAAAACTGCCAGATTTATTTGAGAATATTAATATTATCTAATGGAGAGATTCAAAAAGAGTTTAACCCTTTATCTACTGATGGTACTTATAAGTACCAATAAAGTCACTCGTTTTAAAATTCCTTTAATAGTACATCAATTAGTTGTAATGCAGTTTAGAATGAGTTATAGATACATTACTTTATCTTGTTACAAAAGTATTATTTGTTACACAAAACAAAAGTATTTTTAAAAGGAGGATTTCTTTTGCCTTTGCATCTTTTGAGCTTTCTTGGCGTTGGGGGAAGGGGAATGGGTTGGTTAATTCGGAAATATTTGTATGTTGCAAGAATATTATATTTTTACATTTCCTAATTCTACAAAATACTAACAAAATATTTAAAATGAAATATTTGAGTGGGGTTATAAATATTGCACAAAACCCCTTTAAATTCAATACATAAAGGATTAAAGCGGAATATCACATTCATTTTGATAAAACAATAATTTACTAAACATGTGCATAAAATTTACATAAAATAATTTCCTCATATATAATTAGGTTTTAAAAACTTCACCTATTCAATTATGATGGTTAAAACATACATAAAAAGATATTAATGTTATCCTTAAATAGAGGGTAATTTTAATCCTCATAAAAATCCGTCGAGAAATGCATGAATAAATGTCGTTTCAGAAGTTTTGTATTGAGTTAAAAAATGTTTCTTATCGGTCCGGAATCTCTATATGCATTAAATTTATCATATGAAAAAGAAAAAAACAATGGATATGTTCTCTAATCCCCCCCCCCCCCCCCGCGCGCGCCAGCATTAGATTAAAGATTTCAAAAATCTTAAGGTAATATTCTTTACTAAAATCTGGATGACGGATGACTTATTTCGCTAAACTCTGACAATTAATTTATAACAGAGTCGTTCTGATTCGTGCTCACATACATAAATACTTTTTTATTCTAGAAAATAATATGAACCTTTAATTTTGCAACTAAAAATAGATATAAAATGTATCTTTATCATGATGTTTCGTCTTATCTATATTGCCCTTTATAATTGAAATTAATACATCTTTTAAATAAAGTTTGCGATTACAAGTTTAAAAAAAAGAAAAGGAAAGAAACTAGAAATGAAATAATGTAAACTGAAATTTAAATCAAAGAAAAAAAAAACACCAGTGGCCGAGAGGTTACACATTTCAAGAGACAAGTACGCACTGAGTAAACTTATACATAACATTAGTATATACTCCACTTCATTCTCTGGCAATTAATTGTCAAAGTTCAAATCGTCAAAAAAATTCATCCTAATTACCCCTGCCTCCCCTAATTGTTTTGTCATCTAAATTGTTTTCTCAACGTTTAACCGTAATTTAATAGATTTAAACCGCAAAATTTAATAGGGTATTTAACACTCTTTATTTTTTACTTTTATTTATATTTCTACATTTTAGCTTTTGAAATATTTCACTGTTGTAGTTCCCCTATAATAACTGTGAAGATCAAAATAAAAGGAACCTTTGCTCTTATAATAAAATAACGGAAGCTTTCTTATATTATGAGGTGTTTTACTCAATATGCCTTTTCTGTTGAATCAACTGGATATACAACTTTGATACAAGTTTGCTTATCTTGGAATTCGTGCAGAGATCTGTTGTCTATTATGTTTCGGGGCGGGTTGGTAAGACATGTGCAAAGTGTAAATCATTATAAATGGAATGGGTTCTACTAAAGAAAGTGCATGCGCGTATTGGAAACGTGGGGGAAGTTCTATAGAGAGAATCCTAGATTTTAAAGGATTCTTCTTTTTAAAATTAAGACTATCAAGATTTTTTAATATTGGTTCCTTCAAAGAAATACTTACAATGATATTTAAAAAGAGATATAACTCATAGAGTCAATGATGAATGTAATAATCCCAATGTTGCATCTCTTCCTTATATGATGTTTTAAATTTATTCCAATGACATTTTCATTTCATTATAATTATCTCGCAAGACTTGCAATAAAAAAATAAGAAAGTACTTTAAATTTGGAAAATAAAGCGATAAATGACTTTTATTATTATTATTATTATCCTGATCTCACTTCCAAATTTAAATTAATTGCGTTGCAAGTAATTTTGCATTATTATGATTCAAAAAATGTGCGTAGATTTTGTGTTGAATTACTCAATTTATGTATGTACGCTCTCATTATCAAATTAATTTTTTTGAATTCCTGAATTCGACTTGTTTACGATAAAACTTTAATTTACACTCTCTCAGTAATAAAGAGAATAATTTTCGAGAAATGAATAGATTTATTTAAAATTTGAATGCTTAAAAAATATGTCATTACAGTAAATAAACTAAATTAAATACTCAAAGAAGAAAAGAAAAAGCCTTAACACATTGCTTAAATCAGAAACTTTTTTAAAAGAAATATTTACGCACACTTTTAGGGTTCTGTACTTAAAAAGTAAAAACGGAACCATTATAAGATCACTCCTGTGTCTGTCTGTCACAGTCATTTTACTCGTAAACTATGGAACATGGAAAGTTCAAATTGGAAGAAATAATAAAGACTACTGACTCACATATTTTCAGATTATTACACATTTATAAATATATTTAATAAAAATGTGGGGGGGGGGGGGCAAATTATGTTATTTTGAAAAAAAAATATTTTCTTTGTATGTCATGCGGGATATCGCCTGAAAGCTTTCGTAACGCTGAATTCAAAAATACATTTCTTTTAATTTTAGGTATTATATTCTTAAAGATATCGTCGAAAATGTAGCGCAGAAATATGTCCCCCCCCCCCCCCATCTAATTCCGAATCTACTGAAACTAAAATTATGAAAAAAATTAGAGGTACTGGATGTTAATTTAAACCTTACAGGAAAAATATAGCGATTACTCTAGGTCACTTTGAGAAAATCTCATTCATCCGTTATACACAAATTTCAATTTACAGGCATTCAGCAAAAGTGTTGAGCAGCGCTGGAGGTACCTGTCGTAGCAGAAGTATAAAAGCATTGTTGATCATGATTTTCGAAAAAAATCGGCAGTAATTAGCCGAGATATTAACCGTTAAAGATATGGGTGGTTTGGACATACATAATGACAGAGGCGGCGTACCCTATGTACCATCGGCTTTTAAAGCCTTGTTAACAACTTTTAATGTTATATATGTGTAATGCAATGGCCAGTAACAGTATAAAAGCAATAAACGTCAAATTGTTAAAAAAACAGACTAATGCAAGGGGTCTCGGGACTCTTAAAGCTTCAAAAAAATTTTAATTTTAAATTTTTTAGATGTTAACCTTCTACTTTTTCTGAACATTTGAATATAATTGTTTCCTTCAAATTCTCATTAGAAGATAAGTTATGGCTTTTAGAATTATACCCGCTCAATAGCTGAAGTGGCATTTTCGAAACTTTTAAGTCATTTTTCTCCAAATCACTTTTTTGGGCAAAACGCACACTTATATCTCAAACTTATGAATATTTTTTTCATGAAATTTTCAAAACATGCGTTCCATGTTAATCTGTATAAACTGAACCTAAAAGGTCCTTTTTATTGTTCAAAAAAAATTTGTTTGAGTGATTATGTTGTTGAAATTTTCAAAATTTTGTATTAGCTAAATACACCTTTGTATTAAAAATATAAAAATGCTTTAAATATAAATTTATTTATGTTCAGGATAATTACTACAATCTGAAGTATAAGTAGGTACCAAGAATTTCATTCTAATTGCAATTTATTTTGAAATCCTGCGCTTAAACTGTTATAACAATTTTTTGCTCGTCAAATGACTGACAGTTTGGAGCTCTCTTTAAATGCTAATTATGCATCTTGCATTTTTTTAAAATACATTAAATAACAGAAAATACTTAAATCTTTCATCCCAATGAAAATTGTGTTTTTAAATCATATGTATTTTAATATATTAAATGTTGAAAATGTCTTTTTTTTTTTTTCATTTTTTCCAATTTTGAGAGCCCTGAGACCCCTTAATTAGAGCGAATTACATAAATAGTATGGGATTCGCGACTATTTTGCATTGAATGCATCTTTCAATACTCCTCGAGTGACTTTAAATTTAATTATAAACCTATCTGGGAAAACGCGGCAAGAACTAAGGCGGCATTGCAAATTTGTGACTTCCTTTCGAAGCGCGCTTAGCACAATGCCAAATGTAAACTTTGAAAAAATGTTTTATTTTAGCTACACTGTAGAAAGAATGGTTATTACTATGCTAAATTTAGTTTTATGAACTGCCAAATGAAGTTTAAATATGCACTGCTTATATTGTCAGTACCGAATTAAGTTCATTATAAACAGATTAAGTTAATTTTAAACTAGTCGGATGTGTCAATCCCAAAACTTTCTTTTATCTCATACATGTTAATACTTTTGATAAATGCAGCACAGCAGTGCCACCGGTTAGATGATTTATACCAAAATCTAATCAAGGACAATTTACGTGAACTTCTAATTGAATTTGAAGTTTATCCGTGTGTTAGTTTTTGAGATAGGGCTATTGCGGAAATCGTGAAAAGTTCTGCATAGCAGCGGCACCACTTGGGCAATTTACACCAAATACTTATTAGGAAAAATTTATATCAGGGACTAACTGAATCTAAAATTTGATGAAAATTCATATATTAGTTCTAGAGATACAGCTATTGCGGAAATCGTGAAAATTGCAGCATAGTAGCGCCACCTGTTGGACGATTTAAACCAAAAACTAAACTGCACTAATATATATAAGTCGGGCTAATTGAATCTGAAGGTTGGTGAAAATTAGTGCATTGTTCCTGAGATAGAGCTATTGCGATGATCATGAATAATGCAGCTTAACAGCAGCACCTATTGAGCGATTTACACCAAAAGGTTATCAGCACTGAATTATATCAAGACTAACTGAATCTGAAGTTTTCTGAAAATCCGTGCTTTAGATCTTCAGATATAGCTATTGTGGAAATCATGATTAATGCAGCATCGCAGCGCCAGCTGTTGGGCGATTTACACCAAAACGTAATCAGCACCAATTTATATCAGGGACTAACTGAATCTAAAATTTTATTAAATTTTGTTCAATAGTTCTTACGATAGAGCGCCCACAAAATTTTTGTCACACACAGACAGAATCATAGACAGACATTTTGTAAAAACATGTTTTTCATTATCTCTGTCCCCTAAAACTTATAAATCCATCGAAAACCGGAATTCAAAAATTTTCACGAATCCAATACTTTCTTCTTGTAAAGATAGAAGAAAGTAAAAATGAGTTATACAAAATAGGTATAATTGTTATTACTTTGGTTCACATCTTTCTGAACTTTCATGGTATATCCATTTACATTTTTCTAGTATATTCTGTTATACACATACTTTGCATAGTTTTTTACAAATTCTTAGTATTCTTTTAGCAAAGGTTATTTTTTTTAATACAATTACCAGTTATATTTATTGTACGGAAACCCTCTGTGCGCGAGTAATACTCGCACTTGACCGCTTTTTTTTAAATCTATTTTGAACTCTAAATATTTTTCTTTTCCTATAAAAAATAGCACTGAGATTGATTAAATTATATGTTGTTTTATGCAGAGAAATTTGCATAAGACGCATTCAGAAATTCTACTTTTTAAAGTATGAAGTGCTTATTTAAATCAGTCAATTTACTATTTGTTAAAATATAACTAAATTAGAATACTTGGATTTACGGAACCGGTTTCGAAAGTGAAGTATCCTAATAATACTTTTTAAAAACCTCTACACATAATACAAAAGTGAAAAAAGTTCTTCGTAAAGATCGACCTCAGCTATACAACACAAGAAACATTTTAAAATATTGAAATGCAAATGAGATACTTTAAAAAAATTGTTACACAGAATTAACATTAGCGATCGGGTGTTTTCGCACGAGTGAAGTAGCCTCTTAAGAGCAGGGCTTAATTTCTAACAAAAAAAGTATCGGAGACCTCAGGTCCGAAACTAGCCTTTTTTGCCCCCGTGGCAAGCATGGATTTTGGCGCCCCCCCCCCTCCCTCTTCCGCAAAGTACATTTACAAAAAGAATTTTACTAATTTTCTAATAGCCGACCTATTTTAAAATTTAAAATATGTAATACTGAACTACGTAATCTACAATGGCGGATCCAAGGGGGAGGTCACGGTGGTCATGACTCCCCTCTGAACACCAACAAAAATATTCTAAAGATCATTTTTAAAATGAAATATACAGTTAGAGTCCCGATTATCCGAGTCCTGTTTAACCGAGTTTCCGCTTTCACAGAGTTATTTTCTTCTGATGGACTGATGGCTTCTATTATTATGAAACAGACATTATAAATGAAGTGTTAGGTGAAGATGAAAGAGCAGTCGTAAAAAGTTAGAACTCTGATTTTCTGGTCAGAATGGGAAGAAAAAAAATGGCCGCCATTTTTTTTCTTCCCATTCTGACCAGAAAATCAGAGTTCTAACTTTTTACGACTGCTCTTTCATCTTCACCTAACACTTCATTTATAATGTCTGTTTCATAATAATAGAAGCCATCAGTCCATCAGAAGAAAATGATCCATTCCAAAAATATAATCCTTCATTTGGCACCCCTTCGATCTGGCGCCCGGGCACATGCCCCCTCTGCCCCCCCCCTTAGTTTCGGCCCTGGAAGCCCTTATATTTTGTGGTGCCGGTAATAACAACTGTACCGTTCCCTCTCCCTCCCCTCCTCCTGTCACTCCAATCTGCATATTTATATTTGGTACATTATTTACAAAATTTAAAGCATTTTTTTCTTTAGCAAAATAAAAATTTTACTCCAATCTGCATATTTATATTTTGTACATTATTTGCAAAATTTAAAGCATTTTTTTTTCTTTAACAAAATTAAAATTTTAAATATACCTGTCAGCATATACTTTAGCTGTCCACTATTCCACTTTTTAGTTATCAGTCCTTCCGAATAGCAATCTTTGCCGAATTATAATGTTAATTGGGACTTTTTGTTTGTGGTGCAGGCTTTCGGCCTTTTCAAAATTTAATGTAACTTTAGAGAATCTGTAATTGTTTACACAGGAATAAAAATATATAAATAAATAAAATTAAAATCTAACAAATTTGAAAAGTATGAAACTTAAATTAGAATTCTATAAAACAGCAGTTTGTTTCATTGCGTAAAGTTTTTATCTTTCTATAGTTTTGACATTACTAACCAGAATTTTCAATTGTTTTATAGTCGTTATCTCTAAAGTCCATTGATAACATTCATTACAAAATAACAAAATACATCGTTAACAAAACAGAATTGGAATTATAATTCGATTTTTTAAAACAGCAAGGCATGCTCAAATACAATTGATTTAAGTGTATTAAATTGGTGATTTTGATCTTTAAAAAAGGAATTTTTTTTTTTTTTTTAAAGGTTTCTATTACAAGTTAAAAAGAGAAAATCTGCGACGAGCAAGAAAGGTGTCTCTCCGCCTACCGATTTATCAAATATCTTAAAACCTCTCAATCTTCAAATTTAACATAGCCCTTTTTCTTCAATGGCTGCATTGAAGAGATCCTTTAAGAGGCTACTTCAGTCAGGCGAAAACACCCGTTCGCTAATGTTAATCCAATGGGAGATTTTTTTTTAAAGTTAAGATCATTTCGTTTACATTTTAATATTTTAAAGTGTTTTTTCAATAGATAATGTCGATCTGTACAAAGGTGGTCGATCTGTACGTCGATCTGTACAAAGACCATTTTTTACTTTTTCGATTTTCTTCGCAATTTTTTTTTTTTTTTTTTTTTTTTTTTTTTTTTTTTTTTTTTTTTTATGGGGATGCTTTCATTTTCGAAGCCAGTTTCGAAAGTGAAAGGGTCCTAATTAAAAATACATGAAAACAAAAACGAAAAAGTAAAAAACGCCGATGTAGAGAACGAGATATACTAAAAAATATCTCCGATTGGATTAACATAGCTAATGGTTGTTTTGCTTGACTGAAGTAGCCTATTGCAGGGTTTAATTTCCGTCGGAGCCAACCGGAGCACCAGCTCCGGCACTTCTCTGTTTTCAGTAAATATTTAAACATTGGTCAGAATTCACCAGAGATCATAAATACAGGGTTCCTGAGCGCATTTTTCCCCCAACCATGATTTGCCATCTCGTAATTCCGAAAAACGTTAAGAGATGCAGATAAAACGCACTCAATTTTTATATCAGTTTTTGGGCTTAGAGCTCAATCTGTCTTACATTCGAAATTTTATTTATTCATGTATAGAAAAAAAAAATCATCCTTCAAAATTACGTATTATATTCTATTTCAAATCATTTTGATCTGAATGAAAGGAAAACAGAAATCGTGTTTTTCTATTCTGGTAATATTTGCAAGTTTATGTCGTCAACGCATTGATACGGCTCCACTCAAGAGAAAGAAAAATGAATTTGCTCTCAGTTCGATTTTCTTTTATGACAGTAGGATAATTTTTAATTGGTTGGGTTTTTTCTTAATTACCATTTATTATTATTATTATTATTATTTAGATATCTAACCTGAAAAGAATATTTTCTGTTTTTACCCAACGAGCATCAGATTATTGTTTGTTTGAGGTTTTTTGTCTCCTATTACGTACGAGTATAAAAATTACGTTAGTGATTTTTCTATTTACTTTGTATCATAGACGCTGCCCATGCTAGGGCTCTGCTCTGCATATTTTACGAAATCACTTTCATTTGTAAGTAGATATAAATGTCATGCATTGTTATTCTATCAGAAAGCAGTTGAGCAGTGTTTCCCCTTTTTCTATAAAAGCATCTAATCTTTCCGATAATGGTGTCAATTTGTTAGTTTATTCTGATTTTCAGGAACTCACCACAAAAGATTGTTATGCGGAAGTAATCGATTATAGTTTAAGGAATGCACCTTTTATGGGAAATTGAAAAACATTGTTCCATTCTTCAGCATATAAATATTAATTTCTGTAAAGTTCATTAATTTTTTCATAAAAATGCACAGCTACGAACTATGCCTTTTTTATGTGTTAACACCATTTCCGAATCATAATCCTTACCATATTTAATCGTAGAATTAACAAAAAGTCCCAATTAACATTATAATTCGGCAAAGATTGCTATTCGGAAGGACTGATAACTAAAAAGTGGAATAGTGGACAGCTAAAGTATATGCTGACAGGTATATTTAAAATTTTTATTTTGTTAAAGAAAAGAAATGCTTTAAATTTTGCAAATAATGTACAAAATATAAATATGCAGATTGGAGTAAAATTTTTATTTTGCTAAAGAAAAAAATGCTTTAAATTTTGTAAATAATGTACCAAATATAAATATGCAGATTGGAGTGACAGGAGGAGGGGAGGGAGAGGGAACGGTACAGTTGTTATTACCGGCACCACAAAATATAAGGGCTTCCAGGGCCGAAACTAAGGGGGGGGCAGAGGGGGCATGTGCCCGGGCGCCAGATCGAAGGGGTGCCAAATGAAGGATTATATTTTTGGAATGGATCATTTTCTTCTGATGGACTGATGGCTTCTATTATTATGAAACAGACATTATAAATGAAGTGTTAGGTGAAGATGAAAGAGCAGTCGTAAAAAGTTAGAACTCTGATTTTCTGGTCAGAATGGGAAGAAAAAAAATGGCGGCCATTTTTTTTCTTCCCATTCTGACCAGAAAATCAGAGTTCTAACTTTTTACGACTGCTCTTTCATCTTCACCTAACACTTCATTTATAATGTCTGTTTCATAATAATAGAAGCCATCAGTCCATCAGAAGAAAATGATCCATTCCAAAAATATAATCCTTCATTTGGCACCCCTTCGATCTGGCGCCCGGGCACATGCCCCCTCTGCCCCCCCCCCTTAGTTTCCCCAGAGTTCTAACTTTTTACGACTGCTCTTTCATCTTCACCTAACACTTCATTTATAATGTCTGTTTCATAATAATAGAAGCCATCAGTCCATCAGAAGAAAATGATCCATTCCAAAAATATAATCCTTCATTTGGCACCCCTTCGATCTGGCGCCCGGGCACATGCCCCCTCTGCCCCCCCCCCTTAGTTTCCCCAGAGTTCTAACTTTTTACGACTGCTCTTTCATCTTCACCTAACACTTCATTTATAATGTCTGTTTCATAATAATAGAAGCCATCAGTCCATCAGAAGAAAATGATCCATTCCAAAAATATAATCCTTCATTTGGCACCCCTTCGATCTGGCGCCCGGGCACATGCCCCCTCTGCCCCCCCCCTTAGTTTCGGCCCTGGGAGCCCTTATATTTTGTGGTGCCGGTAATAACAACTGTACCGTTCCCTCTCCCTCCCCTCCTCCTGTCACTCCAATCTGCATATTTATATTTGGTACATTATTTACAAAATTTAAAGCATTTTTTTCTTTAGAAAAATAAAAATTTTACTCCAATCTGCATATTTATATTTTGTACATTATTTGCAAAATTTAAAGCATTTTTTTTCTTTAACAAAATAAAAATTTTAAATATACCTGTCAGCATATACTTTAGCTGTCCACTATTCCACTTTTTAGTTATCAGTCCTTCCGAATAGCAATCTTTGCCGAATTATAATGTTAATTGGGACTTTTTGTTAATTCTACGATTAAATATGGTAAGGATTATGATTCGGAAATGGTGTTAACACATAAAAAAGGCATAGTTCGTAGCTGTGCATTTTTATGAAAAAATTAATGAACTTTACAGAAATTAATATTTATATGCTGAAGAATGGAAGAATGTTTTTCAATTTCCTATAAAAGGTGCATTCCTTAAACTATAATCGATTACTTCCGCATAACAATCTTTTGTGGTGAGTTCCTGAAAATCAGAATAAACTAACAAATTGACACCATTATCGGAAAGATTAGATGCTTTTATAGAAAAAGGGGAAACACTGCTCAACTGCTTTCTGATAGAATAACAATGCATGACATTTATATCTACTTACAAATGAAAGTGATTTCGTAAAATATGCAGAGCAGAGCCCTAGCATGGGCAGCGTCTATGATACAAAGTAAATAGAAAAATCACTAACGTAATTTTTATACTCGTACGTAATAGGAGACAAAAAACCTCAAACAAACAATAATCTGATGCTCGTTGGGTAAAAACAGAAAATATTCTTTTCAGGTTAGATATCTAAATAATAATAATAATAATAATAAATGGTAATTAAGAAAAAACCCAACCAATTAAAAATTATCCTACTGTCGTAAAAGAAAATCGAACTGAAAGCAAATTCATTTTTCTTTCTCTTGAGTGGAGCCGTATCAATGCGTTGACGACATAAACTTGCAAATATTACCAGAATAGAAAAACACGATTTCTGTTTTCCTTTCATTCAGATCAAAATGATTTGAAATAGAATATAATACGTAATTTTGAAGGATGATTTTTTTTTCTATACATGAATAAATAAAATTTCGAATATAAGACAGATTGAGCTCTAAGCCCAAAAACTGATATAAAAATTGAGTACGTTTTATCTGCATCTCTTAACGTCACACAAAAGTGTTTTGATAAAAAATAATGCAAAAAACTTCGAGATTGGAAGGTAAGGAAAGGGTTTCGGTTTTTCGGAATTACGAGATGGCAAATCATGGTTGGGGGAAAAATGCGCTCAGGAACGCTGTATTTATGATCTCTGGTGAATTCCGACCAATGTTTAAATATTTACTGAAAACAGAGAAGTGCCAGAGCTGGTGCTCCGGTTGGCTCCGACGGAAATTAAACCCTGCAATAGGCTACTTCAGTCAAGCAAAACAACCATTAGCTATGTTAATCCAATCGGAGATATTTTTTAGTATATCTCGTTCTCTACATCGGCGTTTTTTACTTTTTCGTTTTTGTTTTCATGTATTTTTAATTAGGACCCTTTCACTTTCGAAACTGGCTTCGAAAATGAAAGCATCCCCATAAAAAAAAAAAAAAAAAAAAAAAAAAAAAAAAAAAAAATTGCGAAGAAAATCGAAAAAGTAAAAAATGGTCTTTGTACAGATCGACGTACAGATCGACCACCTTTGTACAGATCGACATTATCTATTGAAAAAACACTTTAAAATATTAAAATGTAAACGAAATGATCTTAACTTTAAAAAAAAATCTCCCATTGGATTAACATTAGCGAACGGGTGTTTTCGCCTGACTGAAGTAGCCTCTTAAAGGATCTCTTCAATGCAGCCATTGAAGAAAAAGGGCTATGTTAAATTTGAAGATTGAGAGGTTTTAAGATATTTGATAAATCGGTAGGCGGAGAGACACCTTTCTTGCTCGTCGCAGATTTTCTCTTTTTAACTTGTAATAGAAACCTTTAAAAAAAAAAAAAAATTCCTTTTTTAAAGATCAAAATCACCAATTTAATACACTTAAATCAATTGTATTTGAGCATGCCTTGCTGTTTTAAAAAATCGAATTATAATTCCAATTCTGTTTTGTTAACGATGTATTTTGTTATTTTGTAATGAATGTTATCAATGGACTTTAGAGATAACGACTATAAAACAATTGAAAATTCTGGTTAGTAATGTCAAAACTATAGAAAGATAAAAACTTTACGCAATGAAACAAACTGCTGTTTTATAGAATTCTAATTTAAGTTTCATACTTTTCAAATTTGTTAGATTTTAATTTTATTTATTTATATATTTTTATTCCTGTGTAAACAATTACAGATTCTCTAAAGTTACATTAATTTTTGAAAAGGCCGAAAGCCTGCACCACAAACAGAAAATACCTCACGATTTTCACTTTTCTACGATTTTATTTATTTGTTTCTGTGCATGTGTGTGTTTGACTCTTTCAGTTTTTTCGGTGCAAGAGTGTTCTAAAAATCCCCCCACCCCCACCTCATTTGACAAATTTACAGATTTATTTTTAAACATTAAAGCTTGACCCGGGTAGGTATATTTATTGAAGTGATATGGAATCGAACAGCTTTTTTTTTTCGATAAGTGAATTATACCTTGAGTTATAAACGATTGTTTGATCATGGCGACTTTCATCCGCGACTGTCACTTCTGGAAATATAGCTCAAAATGCATGGTAAAACTCTGAAAGATTCTCTGCCATTTTATAAAAAAGGGTAAAAAAATCTATTTAATTGTTTCTGTATAGAATGCTTGCCAATATCCTCTTTTACAAATAAAATGGAATTCAAGAATTTGTCCTAAATTAAACAGTTTTGATTTGAGATCAACATAAAATATGTAGTAATTTCAATCCCCCTCCTCCCAAAAAAAAGGGGGGGGGGGAAAGACTACGTAGAAATTTCAGATTAAACATCGGAGCAGAATATTTATTAGGATGTTGAATAATTTAGTTTGTTCGACTTTTCTTCCTATGGGGGAGGGGGTGGGAGAGTTTAGATATTTTATTAAAGCTTAACTATACCCCGCCGATATTAGCTTAAGCATTTCAAAAATCTTGGGTAATATTCTGTATAGAAAACTAAATGAACTGTTTAAATAAACTTTGATAATTAATTCTTAATGTAACTGATCTGGTTGATACTCACATAAACAAGTAGAGTGGCAGTAATTCGTATGTTTTATTCTGATAATCTTTTACTTTCTAAAATTTTTACTGAGAGTACTATAAAGCTAGAAATATTATTAAATATTTTTTTTTTCAAAGAAAATAACAAGAACTCATTAATTTTGTTACCAATAATAGTTTTTTAAAAGAGTTTTGTTCCTTTGTCATAATGTTTCGCTTTACCTGTAACACATATTTAAACATTCATTTGATAACTGATGCATCTTTTTTCACAAATTTTAAGATGCAGAAAAAAAGAAGCAAGAAAAAACTGTCGATTTTCTAATACTGTATAATATATATACATTTTATTAAGTTGAAATTTATCTGAATATACACTAAAATCGTGTATTATTTTGAAAAATGTTTCTTTAAAATATGAATTCTTATTTTGATTTGCTGTTCTATTCTAGTTGGATTCGAAAATCCATTTATGATCATTTCAGCTTCTTGAACGCAAAACGATTCAGAAGTTTATACTGTAGCGTTTTTTACTCACTTGCATTCCGCGTTGTACATGTTTGTTCCTGTCAGAGGCTTAATTAATGGCTTTCAGTGGGACATTCTCCCTATGTCTGCTTATATTAGATAAAAGGGCAGGCGAAAGCAGGTTTCCAATTGCCAAAATACTGTATACATTCTTTCTTTTTTCCGTTCTTGGATCAGTTAGGTATTAAAACTAGTGTCTGGTATGCCAATCTCGAGAACAAATCCGTAATTTCAATAAGATTCCATTCAGATCAGACTTATTGACGAAGAAATTTTTTTTCATACTATGAAAAACAATTTTAGTAAATCAGATTTTGATAAATTGATAGGTGTTTTTGTTTTTTAAAAAAGTTCCTTATTATATATCGTAATAATATTTCGTTTCCTGTGTTATACACTTCTAAGTGAATTTCTTTAATGTCTTTTGGTAATATCAAGAAGAAAACTTGATTTTATGAAGTTAATATAGTACATAATAACTTTACGAAGATATAAATATATTTTTATGAAACCATACAAAAATATAGTTCTTAGAACGTCTTAGAACATCCATTTTTAAAAAGCATTTAATTTTTAATTATAATAAAAATTATTGCAGTTAAAAAACAGTAATATTTTAATTGCAATAAAATTACATATTTTAGAATGCACAGAGAAGAATATGATTTTTCTTGATGAAAATAATAACAATATGAAAACATATAAATACGTGTTTAATTACCCCCCGCCTCCTCCCATAAAAAAAAAAAAAAGGAACATAACGTGATTATTTATTTGAACGAAAAATTTCATACGAGCTTGTATTGTACCATAATATACGATTTTGCTAACATAGCTTCAAAAATAACCAATAAAATTAAGTTCCCTAATAATGAAAATTAATAGGAAAAAAAGAATTGAATTTTTGATTCAGACAAAGGCTAAATAAACTTACTGTCATTGTAAAAATTCTGAGACACACAACTGCTCGCATCTAATCTCTTGGTATTGGGGCGAAGAATGTTTCATTCTCCGGAAAAAAAGGCCGCCTTTTGTATTTTAAAAACTGTAGTTTGTTAAAAATAAATGTTCAAAAACTCTTATCTAATTTATAATAATTTTAATGTTTTGTTTTTTCAATATATTGATATATTGAGTATTTTAATATTAATTATTTATACCTGAGATAGACTTTCTTAAATATACTGAAACGATAAAAAGTCCAGCGATAAATTTTTAAAAGCATCCCAGCATTAAATCGATGTTTACTAGTACACAATAAAAATAAAACCAATAATTAATTGTATAATAAAATTTTTGTTCTAATAATACATGAATGAGTGGTTAAAAAAATGAAATTCTGAAATTCATATAACTTCAAATTTTATTTTAGGACAGAAAGTTTTGATACACAATTTTCTCATAGAATAACGACATAAAGGCCTTTATAAATTCAAACAATACAGAGTGAGATTGAAAAAAAAAAATTGAGAGCTTTAAGAAATTATATAGCATACTATAACAAAAAAATTTTTTTTAATATGAAATAAGGGTCGAAAAACACATTCTTCTGAGAAAAATACAGGGTGTCTCATTCCAGACAGAACATAAGTTTTCCAAAACGTTTATCACTGAAAGAGTCATATTACAGTCAATTTTCACCAGATTTGACTTGCATTGTGTGAAATGTAAATGTAAAATGCGAATTTGTGGAAGTTGCCCTTATCTACCCTTAAACAGTATTGAGCTAGATACTCCGTAATTGGAAGTATAGTTCGCATTGCATACGGTGTCACTGACTGAATTACCGCTCACTTCCAGAACTTTTTGCACCGCCATTACATTTCACATAAAAAATATAAATGAGAAAATAAGTTCTATTTATTATTCAGTTTTCCGTTTCTTCAGACGAAGACCCTCACGAGGTAATGCTAAAGCTCTGGGGGGGGGGGGGGTTCTTTTCAAGTATATCGTGTGTATTTCGACTTTATTATTATTATTTTTTTTAATTGAATAGCTTAGGCATTTACATTCGCCCGTTTTATTTTATTTTGGGTGCTTTTTTTTTTTTTTTTTTCCTTATAAAGTTACCTCTATTTTCGGAACGGGTTCCGAAAGTGAACGTGTCGTTATTTCCTCCAGTTACTGTTCATTAAAAAATTTTGAATTTCAGAAACAGCGTTTTTTTTTTTCAAATTAAGGGAGAACGTACTTGTCATAGCCAAAAACTTTTTAAAAAAATTTTGGTTCAATTCTATGCATAACTTCAAACACTATTTGGTGGTAAAATGACAACAGACACACGAACATACGGGCACACGGACAGACAGACATTTTCTATAAACATGTTTTTGGGATCTCTGATCCCTTAAATGTATAAATCGGTCGAAAAAATTTCGATTACATAATATGTATTCATTATGTTTATTCATAAGTGTATATTAATGTATTCTTATTCATATCGATTTTTCCTCTTGTTTATGTATTCGATGAATTTCTGATTATTTAAGAAATATTTAGTGCCTTTTTTATGATAGATAATTAATGATACATATAAATAATTATAATAAATTATTTCGTGATTTTAAGTTAAAATTTAAATTTTCAATGCATATGCATGCAATATTGTTGATGTTGACTATTATATAAAGAAACGTTACGTGGGTTTATCGGTATTATTTTAAAATTTGAATAATTATAGAAATAATTATATGCATTTTATAAAAAAACATATACAAGAGTATGAATTCTATTTTATTTTACTTTCTTTAAAAGAATATCTTCTCTATAGGTAAAACACAGTCGAAAAGGGGCACAATATCATTTTCTTCATTCCAGAAACTTTTTTAACAAGCATCTGTGCCAGTCCCGAATCGCTCTTAGCGAATTCCCCCCTCCTTTGTACATGTACATCTGGTCAGCAGTTATGTGCTAAAAGGTGTGACTTGAAATTTCGTCGAAATGATGACTAGCTATAATGACTGCACTGTTGTAGTATCCTTACTCTGAGTTTAAAATGCAGTTTTTAAAACAGATTAAATAAAAAAAAAAACTTTTTAATAACATTAATGTATTTTATTATGAGTTAAAAGCATAAAAATTTCTGTTAGGCATAATTTTTTTTTCCCTTTAATAACAAATACACATGTTTCATTGCAGTACGTATAAATGATTTCAGAATATGTTTTCTTTATTATTTTAAATATGCATCAATAGCAGTTTTAAATGTTGATTTAATAACATTCTGCATTAAAATTTAAACAGATGAATAAATTAGTCTTAAAGCTTTCTAATTAACGTCTTATAACATTTATTTTTGTAAAAGATTTACTTTTTAACGCTTTCCACCACTTTCCACATGGTTGAAAAGTGTTTATGAATTGCGTTTGTCTCTCTGTCAGTGCTGTAACGCGTGTAAATATACTCGGATTGCCATGTAATTGATATACGTAATTGATGCTTATTATGGCATGTTCGGTATTGAAAATGAAGTATGTACCATTCATAGTTCATTTACAGGGGCACTCAAAAATATTCCGCTACATTAAGGTCTATGGAGAAAAATCATTTGCGGTGTATTTTAATAGTGCTACAATGTGCTAAACATAATGAAATTTATATACATTATTAAGGCGCACTTGAAGATGGTTAATATATAATTACAGTACGTGTACTGAGAGCTGCAAAGTATTTCGTTATATTATGATCTATGAAGAAAAATCGTTTGCGACGCATTTTATTTATATGAATTTATGAAATGCACAAATGCATGCTTTCTGTAGAATATGGAGTGCAAAGCATTTATCATTCATTTACAGGGTCCGATTATATAATGGTCTCCGGAGAAATACTGTTCGCAGCGTATGTAAATTATCTTGCACTATTACAAACGGGATGAATTTGTTATGCATTACTGAGGTTTACTACAAAATATTTTTCAGTAGAATATGATGCGTGTAAAATGAAGTGCGAAAAAATATGTTCTCATAGTTGGCAAAATTTTTGAGACAGCGTAGTGGCAAAAATGTTGTTTTTGGTTGGGCATTAACTCAGGATTACAAATTAGGGGGGAAACACTGTTTGATACCTAAAACATTGTACAAATGTCTTATCTGTTAGAAAGATGAGAGTTGCCAATTGCAGAAAAAAGAAGAAAAATCACGATAACACCTTTATATAACTTTTAATGCACATATGATAGGGTATTCTTTTAGATATAATTTTCATGATCCAGCATTAAACCGTAAGTCAAGCTGTCTTTTTTTTTTTTTTTTTTTTTTTTTTTTTTTATGAAATACATATAGGCATATGCGTCCTTGAGACCTAACAACGCTAATTACTGATTAATTGTCTTTGTATTGTACGATATAATAAGACTATGTAAATAATGAAACTAATCAACAAATTTTTTAAAAATTTTGTCTATTGATTCCTCTCCTTCTAACTTATTGGATTATAGAACATGCCTTAATCGCTACCCCTGATAATTCAGATCCAGTTCAATAGCCTATTTTGATAGTGTTAAAGCATACACTGTAAAAAAAAAAAATCCGACCAGTTTTCCTGTAGGAATCGGAAAAATAGCTGCCCTTATCGTACCGGAAACTTTTCCGACCTAACTCGGAATAAATTCCGTAAAAAAAGGAAATAGTCAATAAAACGGTATTTTACGGATTTTATTCCGAGCTGGGTCGGAAAATTTTCCGGTTCGATAAGGGCCAGGGCCGGCCCAAGAAAATTTTGGCGCCCGTGCGAGTATTCTCTTGGGCGCTCCCCCCCCCCCCCCCCAAAAAAAAAAAAAAAAAAAAAAAAAAAAAAAAACATACCTGTTAAAAATATTTGGCCTTTTTTCACACAATTTTTTAAATATTCGTAAATTATTCGTTCATAAACTTTTACACATGCTATTCTTAATTATTTAAGATATTATTAAAAAAGACTATAAAATAAATAAAAGTATCCATATTTAATCCTATCTTTGAGATCTGAATTTTATAATAAATATCAATCTCAATATGTAACATTATGATCCAAAAATTAAACGCCATTCATTATGCCATGGTATAGAACAAAAATAACAATAATTAATTTATTGACAGAAATTTTTTTATTAGAATAGTTATGTTTATTATTTGGACTGTAACCCTGTCTTGTTATTTACTGTGAAGGTGGCATATATTAATTTTATATTTGGTGAGTCGTGAGCTTTAAAATCTTTTTTAAAAATAATTTATTTTTTTTTATACTTTTTAAAAAAATATATGATTCTGGATCAAGCAAAACAAAAAACGGATAAGAATATTCGAATTACAAACGGTTCAATTAGAAATTGAGTACTTTAACCCTTTATCTACTGAATTATGAATTCATGAAAATTTTGTCTTCTAAAGCATTTTTCGTGAATTGTTTAAACTACATTAGACGATTTACATAACCATTTAATAAATTTTAGAAAGATTTTAGAGGGATTGAAGGATTTAGAAGGATTAATTCAATTTGAATTTATAGAGATTTTGTGCAATATTTATAACCCCACTCAAATCTTTTATTTTAAATATTTTCTTAGTATTTTGTAGAATTAGGAAATGTACAGATATAATGTTCTTACAATAAAAATATAGAAATATTTCCAAGTTGAAAAATCCCCCCCCCCCCCAACGCCAAAAAGCTGAAAAGATGCAAAGGCAAAAGAAATCATCCTTTTAAAAATATTTTTGTTTTGTGTAACCTATAATGCTTTTGGAACAAGATAAAGTAATGTATCTATAACTCATTCTAAACTGTATTACAACTAATCGATGTATTAAAGGAATTTTATAACAAGTTATTTTAATGCGGTACTTATAAGTACCGTCAGTAGATAAAGGGTTAACACAGACTCCAATTGATAATTCTGGGTATGCTTTCCACAAAACTGTGTTTTTGCTACTTATATACATTGAAAAAAAAATAACAATAGTTTTCTTTGCAGATAGAATTTCTTTTGAATATAGGTGTATATAAAATGATTATACCTACATACTCTAACAATGTTTGTGCCCGTTAACTGACGCGTTTTTTTTTTTTTTTTTTTTTTTTTTTTTTTTTTTTGGGGGGGGGGGGGGATAGAATGTGCTTTTTAAAGGTGTATCACATACAGAAAACACGTTCTAATTACAACAAATAAATTTTACGCCTTTTAAGTAATCAAAAAAGTAGGTAGAAATTTTACTATAATCATTTTATACATATATGTTGAAAATAAATTACCTATCTTTCAAAAAGTTATTTTTTTTACAATGTGTACAAGTAGTAAAAACCCACGCAAAGTTGAAATTCAGTTGTAATCTGTGTTAAAGTATGCGTTATCAATTAATTTAAATTGGCTCGGTTCTAATTTGAATATTTTCACGCAATCGCTTTTTATAGGTTCAAAAATTTAAAAATATATCAAAACCAAGAAAACAAGAAAATCGATTTTTTTAAGGTTTAAAACTGATCATGATCACTACACTAAAATGTTGAATTCTGAAAAGGATTCTCTTATCATAATAAGAATTTTTGATAAATTAGAAAAGTCATTAATCTCTCGAAAAATTCATTTGAAAAAAAGAAATAAAAAGTCTTGTCTTTAAAATAAATAAGATATGAACACCGATTCTGAAGCACAGTATTTAGCATACATTCCGGTCAAGTAGTGATTACACACATAAAGGGAAAAAAAAGGTCTATACAATTCTTGTTTATCTTCAAAATATGCGAGATAATTTCGACTTAAAGCTTCCCTAAACATGGCGTAATCATGTAAAGAACAAAATGGGCTTAGAGAAACTTTTTATTTCTTCATTTTTCGGATATAATAAAATATTTTATTAAAGAATGCATTCACACACCACACACAAGGGGGGAAAAAGTCTACAATTCTTGTTTATCTTCAAAATATGTGATATAATTTCGATTTAAAGACTCCCTAAATATGGCGTCTCCCTCTCTTCATTTAATCATTTGAATTCTCCTTTCAGGTACCTAATCATGTAAAGAACAAAATGGGTTTAGAGAAACTTTTTCTTTCTTCATTTTTCGGATATAATAAAATATTTTACTAAAGAATGCATTCACACACCACACACAGGGCCTTATTATCCAATGGGCAATTCGGAACTTTGCCCAGGGGCCCCAGATGTCAAGGGGCCCCCAAATTCATATATTAATTTATAAAACATTTAATTTTTTTTTTTTTTTTTTCCAATTTGAACTCTTCCATTAGGTTGAAATTATTAAATTAATCTTACAGTAAGTAATATAACAAGTTGTTAAAGTTATATAAAGGAGTTTTGTTCTGTACTAAGAAAAAAAAAAAAAAAGAGTTTTTATTAATTAAGGTATATAATTTAGAATTGACGCAGCTAAGGATTTTCTTCTATTTAAAATACAAGGTGCGAAAATATTGTTTATGCATTACACATACACATATCACAGACCATCAGTTCTATTTTATTAATGTTGCAACGATTCAAATGGGGTCCCCTAATTTATCTTTGTCCAGGGCCTCAACTAGTCATGATCGGGGCCTCACCACACACAAGGAAAAAAAAAAGTCTACAATTCTTGTTTATTGTCAAAATATGCGAGATAATTTGATTTAAAGCCTCCCTAAACATGGCGTGCCTTCTCCTCCATTTAATCATTTTGAGGGTCCTGTCAGGTACGTAATCATGTAAGGTACAAAATGGGTTTGAGCTATCTCTAGAAACATTTAGAGAAATTTTTCTTTCTTCATTTATCGGACATAATAAAATATTTTACTAAAGAATCCATTCATACATACACAAGGGGGAAAAAATCTTCAATTTTTGTTTATCGTCAAAATATGTGAGATAATTTCGGTTTAAAGCTTTCCTAAATTTGGCGCCCCTCAGCTACGGCGCAATTAATTAGTCAAAAGAATTTAGCACTCCACAAGGAAGCGGAAGAGCTGAATAGGTGGTGGTCCTTTTCAAGTTTCAAGGAAGGTAATCTGAGCCTTTAGCTTAAAGGGATTTCTTTAAAGAACGCATCCTAACATCCTTCGTTCCTCTGATATGTTCATCACAAGTTCTTTGCATTTTACTCAAATAAAGAATACAGAAGTCGCTGCATGTGAAAGTTTAGCACCTTTAAGCACAAAGCAGATCTACCTAGACCCAATAGATGATTCACACCTGCTTATAGAAAATGTTACAAAAAAAAAAAAAAAAAAAAAAAGTAGAATCCAAAATTATTTATAGCCGCTCTTTACTCCTACCGCAGGTTGGCGGGCCCCCGCAACTAGGCGCCCCGTGCGGTGGCACACTTCGCACACCCCTTGGGCCGTCCCTGAAAGGGCAACTATTTTTCCGATTCCTACTGAAAAACTGGGCGCTTTTTTTTTTCTTACATTGTATAGATTTGAGAGACCTCAAATTTATGAATACTTTGACCAGGGCCCCGATTACCTAAGTCTCAATCTAGCCCTCCCGGTGAATACTTATAATCAGTTTAATTTTCCTAAACTATATTGATAGCGTTAAGAGGCTATTCACTCAAGCGAAAACACAAGCTCGCTAACGTTATTCTTATGAGAGAATTTTTTTTTTTAATATCTCGTTTGCATTTCAATATTTTAAAAAGATTTCTTTTTTTACATTGAATAACTGAAGTCAATCTCTAGAAAGCCCGTTTTTTACTTTTTCGATTTTGTTTGCATACTTTCACTTTCGGAACTAGTTTGAAAAGTAAATGTATTCTAAATAACTTCTCCAGTGCTGTACAAAATTATGCAGCTATCCAATGCAAAATAATAATAATAATAATAATAATAACAATAATAATGTACAAATACTGAAATGCAAGCGAGATATTTAAAAAAAAAATTTCTCTTATAGGGATAACATTAACGAGCGTGTGGTTCCGCGTGAGTGAAGTACACTGTAAAAAAAAATCAGACCAGTTTTCCTGTAGGAATCGGAAAAATAGCTGCCCTTATCGTACCGGAAACTTTTCCGACCCAGCTCGGAATAAAATCCGAATAAAAAAGGAAATAGTCAATAAAACGGCATTTTACGGACTTTATTCCGATTTTATGGATTTTATTCCGAGCTGGGTCGGAAATTTTTCTGGTACGATAAGGGCAACTATTTTTCCGATTCCTGCAGGAAAACTGGTCGTATTTTTTTTTACAGTGTAGTCCCTTAAAAGTGCGAAGCAAAAAATTAATACTTTTCTGTTTTTACATGATATGTTTTTGAAAATGTCATTAGATATTTATATTTCGATTACCAGTGGACTCTGAATTTCTATAACAAATGTAATTCTTTTGCAAACTTTACTTTGTACCTGTAAAAAAGATTTTGCTGAACTAAATTTTCCACACCATGAGAGTTTTAAGAATCTGATTTTAAAAGATTTTTATCAGTTGTTAAAAATACTATATAGTTCTGGATTTTTTTTAAATTATTCATTTTGTATTATCTTAAAAAAACGTATTTGACGACACTTTTGAAAACTGCAGTATTTTAATGCATGTATTTTTATTCAGTTTTTTTTTTCCTGTTTATAAATTAGATATATCTTTGATTATACAGCTAACTGATGGTTAGCATATTCTTTTTTATGGCTCGTTTGACGACTGATTTAAGTGATATATAGTGAATTTTATAAAACAGATAATTCTTGTAATAAATAAATAATAATAATAAAAAAATTCCTCAGTTCTCAAAGAATCTGAATTAAATATCTGAAATTTTTATAACAGTGTTTGAAAACTTTGTTATTGTGACTGAAAATTTAAGAATTATTTATAAATAATTAATGCATACATATGCAATGTTGTTGTTATTAGCGATTAAACAGAAAGCGTTATAAGGTATTATTTATTATTATTATTATTTATCTGAGTAATTGCAGTAAAATTTACATGAATTTTGAAAAATAAATAAAAGATTATGATTCCTATTTTTTTCAAAATTCCTAACATTAAAACAAGGTAACTATTTAAAATCTTACTCTAATATGAAGTTCCTTTTTAATTATAGACTCAGGGGGAAAAAAAGAGTTATTAGAAAAAGTATTTTAATTCTTATTGATAATAAACTTTTACGAAAGATCAATTCTTGCTCTAATCCGAATTCCATGAATCTAAGTATAGGTATAGGGGTAAGAGAAAATGGATTTTATGTGGAATGAACAAGCGACTTAAATGAAAGATTCTTTTCTAATTCTTGTACACTTGTTGGGTAGCCGCCATGCATCTCAGACAAAAAGGTTCTTCGATGAATACAGTACATTTGCTACTGATTTTCGAATATTTAAGAATCGCATAAAAAATCAAGAACCTCCCCCTCCCCCCCACACACACAATCTAGAAAAATGCCTCACAGCTACGATCAATATTGTCAGAATTTGAAGGTAAATCCAGTTTTGTAGAATAATGTGCATGTATATATATATCTAACCTTCTAATTCATTACATTAAAAAAATCACTTAAAAGAAAATCTAACATTTTTTAAATTTTTTATTAGGGGATTTAACTGCAGAATGCGGTTACAGAACGTTGGCAGAATCTTACTTTTTAACTGTAATAGATTTCTTATAATTAATATGTTTTTAGATTGAACACTAGCAACTCCAAAAATCATTTTAATTTAAAAATATAAAAATGTATTCAAATAAAGTTTTGAAATTTATTAAAAGCAATACTTTTGTATTAGTACTAAATCAGATGTTAATATCCGAAACAATCGATAAGGATTTCGTTAATTACAGAAGTATTTTTTTCTGATTATTTAAGCGGTTTTAGCGAGTAATTAGATTACTTGTATATTAAATTTGTGTTATATTTATATTATTTATAATATTTTTTAGTTATTCATAAAGTTTCAATTTTGTTATGGAATACTATTCGAAAATAAATGCTAGACTATTTATATTGTTTCGTGTGTAAATGGGTTAATAATTCGTAATCGGAAAGAATAGTGCAATTCTTTTATGTATTTTTTTTAATTAATATTACAGTATACTATATACACGCATAGCTGTGAACACGTACGGATTTTTGTTACCACTAAAATTCAATAGTAAATTTTGCCTAATACAATCTATGAAGTTTAACGATTTCTTACAATTTAATGAGGTAATAATCTCTATTAAATTTTAGGGGAACAAAAATCCGTACAAGTTGGCAGCTATGTATACGTTTTCCTTGGTCATATTGTATTTAAAAAATCAGTTTGAACAATTTCAAAGAATAAAAAAAAAGCTTTCGACGTGTATAAAATCTATAAATGGATTAACAAATTTTGCTAAAAAGCTGCCTACAGTCAAGCTTAAAACATACTTAAAAAAATCCTAATTCAACAAACTTAAGAAATTTAATAATTTAAAAAATATTAAGAATGTTTATTGTGTTTCCGTTTATTTTTATTTCTTCTTTTTACAAAAATATCAAAATGAATTGCATTGCAATAAAGTCGGAATTTTGAAATAGAAATTATTAATTTAATATACTAAAAAAGAGACAAAGTGATTTTATTATTGGAATTATGAATTGTTTTAGGTATATTTAGCGCCATGTAGTGTCATGCCATTTTTCGAGCACACAGTATTATTTTTCGTTTGCACGTTCTCTTTTCCGAGGGCGCAATTCTATTTGTGATAGCTCCATCATATTTTTATTTTCTAAGATAAACAAGTACTGCATCTATTCTTAATTTTATTAAAACTTTTATTTCTATTTTCTTCTTTTTTTTTAAATTCATACTAATAAATTATTACACCTGTTTATTTTTCTGTTTTGTAAACTGTAAAAAAAAAAAAAAAAAATTATAGATACATGATTAAAATATGTTTATAAGTCTAATTACATAAAAGGAATGCATATATGAAACAATTATCAGGGTTCTTAAAATTGAACCTTCTCCCCAAAAGAAAAAAATGCTTTCAAACATGTAAGTTTAATATTTTGTTGCTTTCAATGTAGTTTTAGTTTATTTTGGTACATTTTCTGTTTATCAATAAGAAATATTTATTTACAAAAAGTTGAAATAAAAAAAATCATTTTAAAAATATAGAAATGATACTGAAATGTTACAAACTATTTTTAACAAGAAATACATTTATTATCATTTTGCATTTAGAAGAAAGTATCTTTTTACGATGTTATAAAAAATTTGCTAATATTATAACATTGTTTATGTATGTTTTATAATTCTTTTAAAATGCATATTGACTTGTGAAAGAGTCCTTTCACACCTAATCCACTCTCCCTCTATCTGAAAATATGATTAATACTTGTGAAATATTCTATAACACGACCCACTGTTCTCTTGACCTATGTCGCCGTATATAGTAGGGTAAGAATGCCTAATCTACGAACGCATAGTATCATTGTATGACCATGTGCATTTAAAAAAGCTTGCAAATATTTTCTGAGAAATGGCGGAAAAGAATAAGGAATTCCCATGCATAGAACGTTATATTCAGTGCCTAATTTAGTAATGTAGGGTTCCAAGCACGAAAACTTCAGTGAGCTCATATACACAGATACTATATGACTTCTTTCTATTGATTGATATATCCTTATATAGTATATAAATATAATCAGAGAATTACTACTTTGAGGTTCTCACAATAAACAAGTAAATGAAGAAACTGCGAACAAGAGTGCCCAATTTATACAGATGTGAATTGTAGATATCCACTAAATCTTCAATCCCTTCTTTTAACATTTCCCGTATTTCATGAATTTCATAGAAATTTTCACACACAGGCACAAACGTATGCATATATGAACATTTCCCAGTCGTATTATCTCAGTATCTAATGTTAAGAGAAACCACAAGATTTTGGGAGGCTGCAATTTTTATACTTCTTTTAAATCTTCTTTTTTTTAGATGCGTTCGTAATTATATAAATATGTAGCACCTATAATCGTCATCTGGCTCGTCCGTCTGACCGCATGTAACAGAGCAGAAACTACACAACCGAATGGTTAAAAATTTAGTATATAATCGTTGCAGAATTGTGTCGAGTTATTTCACATTTTTTGAAAACCGAATCAAAAATTAAAAAGATATTAATAAAAGTTTTCTTCATTCTATTAAATCCTGTCATACGTAATTAATTCCCTCATATCCTGTGATAGGTCATGATTCAATTTTGCCATGGTGATTACGTCAGATTTAATATGAAATCATATCATTTCCGTATTATTGGATTTAATGTATATAATAAATTTTATATTCATGTATTTTTGCATGAGAGTGCAACAGCTATTGCATCAAAATCTGAATGTTTATAAAACTAGCTATAGTACGTCATTTGCCACATTTGACCTACAATTTCCGATTTTCATTTCTGCTAATTTTTTAATTCGTTACCGCAATAACAAGTGAATCCTGGGTACAAACACTGTTTGGGTCTCCATTCTTGTGTTGTGTAGTACGTGAAACATTTATAATTCTACTCGATTGGTACAATTTAAACTTTGTACCGGCCTATTCACGAAGTTAATTTTATTCATAAATGCACAAAATTTGCATTTATATTTAAACTATTTCAGAAAATGGAATTTTATTTCAAATTTTTCTATTAAAAAGATTCTTAAAATTGGTAAAGATTTTCGCTATAGAGCAGTGAAGAAAAAATATGTTTTCGCTTAAGAATTAATTTTAATTAAGGATGTATATGTATAAGTTATAAAAAAACACTGATAAGTTCCATGGCACCCGAAATAGTACTATTTAAAAATTACACATGTTTAGATGTAAAAATGTCTTAGTGAAGGTGCAAAAAGGCGCGAGTTGCCAATTGCAGTCCAAAAAGGATAAAAAATAAATAAAACATTAGAACACGCTTATATAACTTTTAATTGCATGTATGATTGGACATTTTTTAGACGTGATTTTCATGATATAGAATTAACCCATAAGTCGCGTTATACCTTTCTTGGGCATTGCGAGGTAGTTTCAAGAAAGGTATTAGTTTCTGGAACACAGTAGCGGTGATTAAGAGTTACCTATCTTGTTATTGTACGATATAAAAGTATGTAAACAATGGAACTCAACAGCTAATTTCTTTCAATTCTGCCAACTGACACCCCCCCCCCCCCTTCAAGCTTATGGGATCATGGACCAATGTCCCGTTTGCCGATTCATAATACTGGCCCTGTGTACGCTTAAATCACAGTTTAATTGGTCTACCTTATGTTGATAGGATCATAGGCGTAGCGTGACCAGACATTTTGGGGGGGCACCAAGGTCGTGCGAAGTAAAAACGGCGCCCTGAGCGAATTTTCAATTTTGCGCCCCCCCCCCCCTCTCCAATAAAAAAATTTTCTTTTTGTGATTGGTGTAATAAAATTGATAAAGTGCAGAAACATAAATTCTATCGAATAAATATTTCGCGTTTATTTTGGAACTTATTTAAAAGGTTTAATTTTAATTTAGGAATTCAGAAGAACTAAATAACATAAAATAAAATTGCACTTGTTTGTTAGAGAGGTCATGATGTTTAGCGAAAGGGGGAAAAAATGATCAAGAGAGAAAAAGAAATTCCCCGAAAAATGAATAAATTAGCAAAACCGTGGTTTGCAGCCTAAATTTCGCGCCCAGGGAGACCACTTCTTTAGCCTGCTCTTTGCACGGCCCTGGGGGGGGGGGCACACTAGAGGTCTGCACGGACCGTAATTCCAAGGCCCAGGACGAGCCCGGCCCGTTTATATTTTCACAGTTTACGACCAGGCCCGGCTCGTACAAGAAACAGTGAAAACAAGCCCGGCCCGTGAAAAAATCAATTAAATCAGTCCCGGTTCTGCTCGACACAATTTCTCAAAAAAATTCCAATTTTTCTTAACATTGCAGGGCAGCCACTTGCTACTAAAAGCGACTATTTTCAGATTATTATAGATTTTCCTTTCATGACCGAGAAAAATGCGTGATTTCTTACGCGATCATTTGGTTAAATTCTCAATTTTTTTGACCAAATTTGTGTTTTTTGCCCGCGACCATTTGACGAAATTTGCGATTTTTTTGTATCGTTAGACGAAATGCGCAATTTTTTGTCCATTCTTTTGACGAAATTTGCGATGATTTATCCGCGACCGAATGACTAAAATCGCCATTTGTTTCCATAACCTTTGGTAAAATTCAAGATATGTTTTACAGTTGTTTGAGGAGATGCGCGATTTTTTCCGTGACAAATTGCAAACATTCGCGATTTTTTCCCCAATTGATTAATGATAATAGTTATTTCTTTTCGCTATCTTTTGCTACGATCGTTTAAGGATATTTCGCAATTTTTCCTATGACCTATTGCAAATTTCTCAAATTTTTGGGGGCGATCGTATCACGGAACTCTTTTTTTTTTCGTGATCCTTTGCCAGATTTCGCGATTTTGTTTCCGGCGATCGTTTCACGGAATTCACGACTTTTTTTCAGCGATACTTTGCCAAAATTCGCGATTTTTTCTGCGACAAACAGGGGAATTTTTTTCTCCGCCACCACTTGTCGAAATTCGCGATATATATTTTTTTCCGCGACCGATTGATGGTACTCGCTGTTTGTTTCAGATATCATTTGACGAAATTCGGATTCTTTTCCGCGATAGTTTATTGAAATTTGTGATTTTATTTTCAAAACCGACTTATGAAATTCTTGATTATTTGTTTAAATTCTCGATTTTTTACGCGATTATTTGATGAAATTCGCGTCGTTTCAGGGGAATGATTCTGTTCTGTATTTTCCGAAATTTTAAGGCATTCGGTTCCGAAAATTTGAAAAAAATCGGTCATCAATCCTAAAATTCGGGCATAAAAAATATCGCTAATTTCGCAAATGGTCGCCGAAACAATCAATTTCGACAATCGTTCACAAAAAAAGTCGCCAATTTCTTCAAGGGATCGCAGAAAAAACGAATTTCGCCAAAGGATCGCGGAAAAAAAGCACGAATTTCTACTAGGGATCACGAAAAAAACGCCAGCTTTGTCTGGGAATCGCGAAAAACACACACATTTCACCAAGGGATCGCAGAAAACGCAATATTTATCAAAAGATCGCGGAAAAGCACGAATTTCGCCAAAGGATCGCGATAAAGAAACACAAATTTCGTCGAAGGATCGCGGAAAAACGCGAATTTCGCTGAAGGACAGCCGAAAAAACGCATAATGGGGGCCGGGAGATTCCCCCCCCCTTTTCCTCATCTGCTGTAACCTTTCAGAAAATTTGCTGTGAATTTCAGATTTTTTTTTTTTTTCTCAGAATCATCCCTGTCGTCTTTTTGTCCGTGACCATTTGACGAAATTTGCAATTTTTTTCTCTTGGTCGTTAGACGAAATTCGTAATATTTTGTGAATTCTTTGACGAAATTTGCGATGATTTTTTTCGTGACCGCCATTTGTTTCCGCAACCTTTGATAAAATTAGAAATATTTTTCCACGGTCCTTTGAGGAGATTTGCGATTTTTTTCGACGGCGAATTACCAAAATTCGCATTTTTTTCCGCCGATCGTTTTACGGAATTCACCATTTTCTTTACAGATCCTTTGTCAAATTTCGTGAATTTTTCTATGACCTATTGACGAAAATGATATTCGGTATTTGTTTCAGAGATTAGTTGACGAAATTCGTGATATTTTTCCCCGGCCTTTTGTCGAAATTCGTCTTTTCTTTTGTCGACTGACTGAGGAAGTTTAAGGGCAAGGAGGCAAAAAGAAGTGACAAAATCATTTGGGGGATAAAGGCAGGGGCAACTTTATTAGCCATGGCGCCCTGTGGGAGATTTTTTACTGTACCACTGCAAATACTATACTAATTTTTTTTCTTTTAAAGGGTTTTACTAACGCATTTTACTTTGTGCACTCCTTCCAGGGCCGAAACTAGCTATATTTTCACCCGGGGTAAACATGGATTTTGGCGCCCCCCTCCTTCCTCCGCAAAGTAAATTTACAAAGAGAAATTTACGAAAGTTTCTATTAGAGGACTTATTTTAAAATTTAAAATGTGTAACAGTAAAATACGTAATAATATTGAAATATATAACCAGCTTTGTCAAATATTTATTCATTAAAACCTGTGAAAAAAATCGAAAGGAAGCGGAAATAATTCCGCTTTATACAGGTTTCCGTCTTAGCAGATATAACTGTTGGTATTATTTCTGTTGGAACCATGCAGTTTTTTTTTTTTTTTTCATTTACGACAATGTTCCATTATAGACATTTCATTTTTCTAGATTTTACTGTTGTTGTAGCATTACAAATTATTACAAATGAGGTACTTTAATGTCATAGTGATATGAGTTACATTGTTTCAGGAACTAAAAAATAGGATTTACTGTACGCATAAAAATGAATTCCAGATTGTAAAATATCTTCCTGTACTATCTACACCAGTTTTGTGGAACTATTACTTATATCAATCTTCTTATTTATAGATAGATATGGCTACATACGTTCCTCAACTTTTCAAATTTAATTTTCAAAGCTAATTTTCAAATTTATGTGTGACTCAAAACAACAACAACAAAATTATTAAATTTTTACTTTTCATTTTGTGAATTTTCGACTGCTTGGTGTTTATTGTCCCAGTCAGATACCTGACCTCGCCCAATTAAAGGCCAGATATGGTGATATGCATGTAAAAAAGTAATTATAAGAAAAAGAATGGAGTTATTCATTTACTGTCTTGTATATTGTAGGGTAATCTTTTCATCTATTCGACAATTTTAATGTATACTCAGCTTTTCTTTTTGATTTTTCAGCTAAAAAATATTTTTTTACACAAATTTCACACGCACATATATATATTGTATAAAACCGTAAAACAAATTTTCATCTGGCGCCCCCTTCGCGTAGCGCCCAGGGCGCATGCCCACTCTCAACCCCCTTAGTTTCGGCCCTGACTCATTCTCCCGTTATTTTTTATTGTCCCGGGCAGCCTGGGTGGGGCTTGTTGAGCTAAAGCCAATGGGTAGGCCTCCTTACCTATCCGAACCTGTCCCGGGTAGCCACCCGATCTCGCCCATATCAAGACAGGAAAAATGAAAGCCCAATACTGCTCAGGAAGAGAAAGAAAAAAAAATGAACAGTCTTCAAGGAGTCTTTTCATCAGAAAAGTCAGAGTCAAACAAAATCTTCATTTGGCGCCCCCTTCGCCTTTCGGTATACTTGGAATTGGAGAAAGAATAATGCTCAAGACAAAAGCTCTTTTTTTCCAATTCATTTGCAGTCTTCTATTATAGATGAATCTTTTTTTATATAATTGTAAATTTCAATGCATTTAGTTCAGTTTTACTTTTGGATTTTCCGGCTGTAAGATTTTTTTATGCAAATTCAATATAAATACATATATATTTTTGTATGTAAAGACAAAAAAAAAAAAATCTTCATTTGGCGCCCCTTTCTGTTCTGGCGCCCGGGGTGTAGAAGGTTGGGGGGGGCACACGCCCCCCCGTGCCCCCCCGACGCTACGCCTATGGATAGGATTAAAAGTGCGACATAATAAATTAATACTAATTTGCTTTTACATTACGGTTACTTGAAAATAGTAATGAATTTATATTTCGCTTAAGATCGATTCGAAATTCCTTGATAAAATGTAATAATTTCGCAAATTTTACTTTGTCCTGTACGTGTAAAAAAGTTTTTTACCACGACAACTTTCAACAGAATAAAAATAAAGCAATTGCTAAAAAATGTGTGTTTCACGAAAACCTAATTTTTTTTTTCATTTTCTTTCATCTGAAAAAGCTTTGGGCCCACGCTCTTGAAAATCTCAGTATTAATAGGTATATAGTAAAACATTAATGTATTTTAATTTATATCGGGCCCCACTAGTGGCCGAGATGTTCTGCTCTCGAAGCTGGTAGACGGGAAGTGCTGGATTCGAACCCAATCGCGCCCGTCGGCTTAATCGTTCGGAGTTTTCGTGGTTTTCTTCGAGCCTTGGATTTCCAAGCGTTAATATGGGTTAGGTTCCCTTAGAAGGACCCCCCCCCCACGAAGGGCACCCCTCCCCTTAAGGCATATATCCCTCGTGTTGATAATTGGCCGTCATAAACACAACCAACCAACCTTTAATTCATATCGATTTTTCCTCCTTGTTTATATATTAGATATATATCTGATTATATATGTGTGAACAGCTGATTTAAGGGATATGTAACGCGTTTTTTATGATAGATAATTACTGTTATAGATATTATTAATAACAAATCATCAGTTGTATGGAATCTTAATTAAAATTGATGGAATTTTTATGATTGTGTTGAAACTATTTCGAGATTTTAAATGAAAAATAAAATGATAAATGCATATATATGCAAAATTGCTGATGTAGGCTATTAAATAAAAAAAAAGTTATGTAAAATTATTAATATTATTTTAAAATCTGAGTAATTATAGTAAAATTTATATGCATTTTATAAAAAATAAAGGGTTATGATTCCTATTTTATTTTTCTTTCTTTAAAAGAATTTCGAAGAATATCTTCTGTAAAGGTAGAAAAAGGCAAAATATTTTCTCCTGATCAAAACCCTCTTCAAAAAATGTCTTCGGGCTAAAACTAACCGCTCTTTTGCCTAAAGGGATTTCACCCCATACCTTGACGACATCTGGCCGTGGTCACTCACACTGGAACTGGAATGCCAGACTTAAAATTTCCTAGAAATGGGCAGGAAACATAAATAGCCATGATAAGAGTTGTATCTTACTCCGTTCTGTGTTTCAGATAGGGGAAAAGTAACATTCAATGTAATGTATTGTATTATGAGTTAATACATTAATGTTTTTGTTATGTATTAACGTATTTTTCCCTCGCAAAGAATGCACATCTTCTATTGCAATACGTATAATTGATTTCAGAATACGCTTCCTTTTTTAAAAATATGCCCCAATAACAATTGTAAGTGTTGATTTTATAACATTCTGTTATATTATAACATTATGTATTAACGTATTTTTCTCTCGCTAAGAATGCACATATTCTATTGCAGTACGTATAATTGGTTTCAGAATACGCTTCCTTTTTTAAAAATATGCCCTAATAACAATTGTAAATGTTGATTTTATAACAATCTGTATTAAAATTTAAGCAAATAATTAAAATTAGACAAAGTTTCATAATAAAGGTCTGATATATATATATACATTATAAAATATTTAACTTTAAAAAACGCGATTTTTCTAATGAAAAAAAAATACGAAACCTTTTAAATATATTTTTAATAGCAAATTAAAAAATACTTCTAATATAATTTCTTATCTTAAAAATGCCATATGAGTTCGTATTGTGTTGGTAAAAAATTCAATGTTAAACTTTTGAAAGCATCAGTATTAAACCGACGATGTTTATTTAGTCAAAACCAGAAAAATAAAATTAAACAATAAAAAGTTTAATTAGCATTTTGTTTTAATAACACATATATGGGGTAATATTAAAATATGAAATTCCGAAATACAAATAACTCCAAATTTGATTTTAGGAAAGAAGATTTTGATCGTAATTTTATAATATTAATGAATAATGACACAAACGCCTTAAAAATTAAACAATATAGAGTGATAAAAAAAAAAAAAAAAAAATAAGATCTGGCAAACTTTAAGAAATGGTAGACCACACCACAACAAACTATTTTTTATATAGGAAGCCAAGGTCGAATAACATTTTCTTTTGTCAAAAATACAGGGTGTCTCTCTCCCAGCACCATAGGAACTCCATTTGGCGCCCGGGGCGGAAGAGCTTGTTACATACCATTGGCGCATAATGATAATAACTGACAAAAAAAAAGTAAATATTTCGGATTGAACATCGGTCAGGAATGTTTATATGGGGTTGAAAAATTTATCTTCTTGGTTCTACATTTTTCATTTGGAGGGGGGTCGTGTCGTTATTTTATTAAGGCTCTCAACTGCTCTGCTCAACAAGCGCAAACCGTTTTGACACATTTACAAATTCATTTTTTAACGGAAAGATATAAAATTGGAAGGCCTGACTATGGAAGCGATTTGGAAACGAACTGTGTTTTCCATTTTTTGATAAATAAATTACCTATTGAGTTATAAGTGATTTTGATCACGTAACAAAGACGTATTTCTCCCTTCGCTGACTGGTTTTTCTGCTTTCTTCGGGAACTTCGGTTCAAAACGTCCACTTTCACACTATTTTCTGAAAGATCTATTGCGTTTGCAAAAAAACGGAAAAAACAGTTCGATTATATAGTTTCTGATCAACAAAAATTGCTAGTTTCATGCATTTCCGAACAAAGATAAATTAAAACTTATGTCATAAACTTGCCCTTTTGGATTTGAGAACAGCCTTAAGACTTAACTATGATGGTATTGCATTGAGCATTTCAAAAACCTTAAAGGTAATATCTTCTATTCTTTCTTTATAGAAAGATATCTATTCTTTATAGAAATATAAATAAACATTTTAAATAAGCTTTGATAATTAATGCTTAATGAAACCGATCTCATTCATACTCACATAAACATGTGGGAGGGCTACTTCATTCACACGAAATGACCCGCTTGCTACCAGGGGCGTAGCTACAGATATTTTTTCGGGGGGGAGAGTTCGAAAATTTCCCAACTTGAAACAAATTCCTCCAACTTTCAACTAAAGTGATATACACAAAGTGTGTAATAATGATAATGGAGCTTATGCATAAAAAATTCCTTTCCAAAGAAAAATTTTGAAACTAGAAACATAAAAATTCTAATTACTGGTTTGTTTAATAAAAAAACAAACACGCGTTTTACTTTCTTCTGTCTTCACAAAACGAAAGTATTGAATTCGTAAAAAAATTCTACAACTGGTTTTCGACGGTTTGATACGTTTTAGAAGGTCCTGAACATGATTTGACTGTTTTTAGAAAATGTCTGTCTGTGTGAATGTGACACAAATTTTGTGGGTGCTCTATCTCAAGAACTAATTCGCGGAATTTTATAAAACTTTAGATTCAGTTATACCTTGATAAAAATTAATGCTGATTAGTTTTTGGTGTAAATTACCCAAAAGGTGGCGCTGCTATGCTGTATTTTTCACGATTTACATGATTTTAGCGATAGTTATATCTCAAAAACTGTTGCACAGAATTTGATCAAATTTCATATTCTGTTAAACCTTGACATAACTCAGTGCTTATTAGGTTTTTGTATATATCTGTGGCACTGCTGTGCAGCATTTTTCACGATTTTTGCGTTAGCTATATCTGAAAACGGAAATTTAGTCAAACTTCATATTCGGTTACACTTCCTTATTGGGCTTGGGTGTATACTGTCGAAAGGTATCACTTTTGAGCTCTTTGGGTTTGGAATTTTGGTTGCAGACATCTAAGAGCATGGGTGTCGAAATTCAATGATTTGTTTGGAAAATGCGATGCTTCTATGCACACAATTAAACGAATTATAAATTAAATGCACATAATTAAACCTTTAGAATTCATTATTATGGTCATAGAATTGTTATTTAATTTTAACATTGTGATTGCAAATTTTGAAGTATTAACATGTATGGGATATATAAGGTTTTGGGATTGGCACATCCAAATTGTTTTCATTTAACATCAATTCTTTTGGTCTTCAAAGAAGCTAACCTAACATCGTCCAGTTTAATAAAATCCACTATTTCACTTTCACATTTTAAAAGCATTAGGCTGTCAAGTCTGTCAGACCTCATTGTAGCTTGCAATATATATTTTTTTTAATTTTTATTTGACTAAAGATTCTTTCATTAGATGCAACGCCAAAAAGATAAGCTGCTGTGAATGTTAAGGTACGAGTATATAGTTTGACAGTGTGACACAAATAGTCTTTGAATTTCATGGCATGAGTAAAAAGTTTGTTAAGTGAGTTGGGATTTGGTTTATTTCTATTTAACTCTGCAAGTCATGTACATCCGGTTTCTCATATCCAGGTGGAAACATTATTAATTTTCTAAGTTAGTGATACTCAAATTTGCTTTGCACAGTTGTAATTTAAATATGGAATCTATTGGTGCAATATTCTCCTGATATAGGAAACATTGTCATTTAAGCCCATTACTAAATTGCCGAAATTTTCTTGTATTTCTTATAACTCTTCCCTGTAAAACTTATGTGTATCAATGTCCATTGCTATGCTATTATTTTTATCTGTTCCATTTGGTGAAACCGTTTTCCCACGGTGCTTTCAGAAGTCAGCTTCTTCAATCACATCCTAATATTCATAATTGTTTATGAACTTGTCTGGGTCAATCCATTTCAAGTGGTCCAGAAAATCATTAATTCGTTGCTCGACCATTTTTAAAAAATCTGAAATTTTTTGTACAACAACCCTAACATGATGGAAGTTCAAAATGACTATTATTTTAATTTTTGTTTGTGCATGGCGGCCATCTTTGTTTCATCGTCTGCAGCAATTTTCTGAGAAGAAGGGTTTACGGAATTGTAAATAATTCATCGTTTATTTATCCAATTCAATTGCGGATTGAAGCAATTTGTACAGAATACATTGGGCTAAAAATTTGGTAATAGAGTAGTTTCCGAAAATAAATCCTTATTGGTGAAATTTAAGCATAAAGTTTCAGTTTTTTTCAAAAATTTGTCTGTTTACAAAAGGAAATTTTTCTAGTAAGGAAAACTGTGAACATGACATAATTTTTTTACAAATAGACCGAAAGTACTTGTACTCAGTTGCGCTTGTCGCCAAGTTTCAGACCTGGGACTTCGTTTCGACCCAAAGTTTTCAAAAATGTCAAAAATTGCACTTTTTAGGCTTTGATATCTCTGGTGGGGCACGAGATAAAAATCTGAAGTTCTGGTTTCTGAGAGTATTGTACGGTAGTGCTAAGCACAAGAAATTTCAAGGTGGAGATTTGACTACAAGCTGAGATATGGCAAGGGCAACATGTCAAAAGAATACTGCCAAACTATTGTTTTGTTGTAGTCACAGCTAAGTATTTATCTCCGAGTGCCACTTAAATTTATGTTTTTGATTATCTTTAAATAATAGTAACAGAAAATAAAGCCCTTTGCAAATTTTAGCAATTAATTTAAAAAACAATTATGCCTAAGGCCATACATTTTGTATGGTTTCAGTAACTTTTGTTGTAAGTAATTTTAGTAACTAAAAGAAACCTCAGCACTTTTACATAAAGAAAAAAAAATTATTTTTATAGAAGACCTGAAACAAAAACAGAACAGGGAAAGAGAAAAGCTTTTAATGTTGTCATACTTGTTGAGACATGATCAAACATGTCAAAACACATTCTTACTTGTTGGTTTAAAATCCACAATTTTGATCTTTCTCAAAATTTTGTTTGTAGGAACCAAGTCTTGTCATTTCTTGATAACTTGATTGAAGACCTTGGACCTGCTGGCTCATAGAAATAAACTTTGAAATTACTATGTGCAAATCTCAGTTTATTAATAATTCCTAGCTTACTTCTTATGCAAAAATGTCATTTTCTGCAGTATAAATTTTGAAAGGGCTTTGGGTATCTTTACTTTCTAAAAATTACTTGAGGCTGATGCATGGTAACGTCGTATAATGTTCCATTTACAGGAATATACTTATTGTAGGAACAAGTTTCAGGGATTGGCAAGCAGCATTAAAATTGTGGTTTTTAAACCAACAAGCAGGAATGTGTTTTGACACATTTGATCATGTCTCAACAAGTATGCCAACATTAACAGCTTTTCTCTTTCCCTATTCTGTTTTTGTGTCAGGTCTCGTATAAAAATATTTTTTTTTCTTTATATAAAAATGCTGAGGTTTCTTTTGGTTACAAAAATTACAAAAAACATTACTGAAACCATACAAAATGTACGCCTTAGGAAAATTATTTTTTAAATTAATTGCTAAGCTTTGCAAAAGGCTTTATTTTCTGTTACTATTATTTAAAGATAATAAAAAAAAATAATTTTAAATGACACTCTGAGATAAAGACTTAGCTGTGACTACAGCAAAACAATAGTTTGACAGTATTCTTTTGACATGTTGCCCTTCCCATATCTCAGCTTGTAGTCAAATCTCCATCCTGAAATTTCTTGTGCTTAGCACTACCATACGATACTCTCAGAAACCAGAACTTCAGATTTTTACCTCGTGCCCCACCAGAGATATCAAAGCCTAAAAAGTGCGATTTTTGACATTTTTGAAAAGTTTGAGATTTTTTTTTTTAGCGAAGAGAAACCAAGTCCCAGATCTGGAACATGGCGTGTGAGTATAAGTACTTTCGGCCTATTTGTAAAAAAATATTATGTCATGTTCACAGTTTTCCTTGCAAGAAAAATTTCGTCTTGTAAACGGACAAATTTTGGAAAAAAACTGAAACTTTATGCGTAAATTTCACCAATAAGCAGTTAGTTTCGGAAACTACTCTATTACCAGATTTTTAGCCCAATGTATTCTATACAAATTAATTCAATCCGCACTTGAATTGTAGAAATAAACGATGAATTATTTACAATTCCGTAAACCTTTCATGTGAGAAAATTGCTGCAGACGATGAAACAAAGATGGCCGCCATGCACAAACAAAAAATAATAAAATTAAAATAATAGTCATTTTGAACTTCCACTATGTTAGGGTTGTTGTACAAAAAATTTCAGATTTTTAAAAAATGGTCGAGCAACCAGTGCTGGACCACTTGAAATGGATTGACCCGTCTATAAGGAAATCTTTATTTATTCAAAATTTTATTCAAGTGCAACCGGTCAGTGTTTATGGCAACCTGTATGTCGATTTTTTTCTTCAGTTGATGGACTGCTTTCTTGGTCATATTTCTGTTCCAAATTCAAATCATCCACTTTTTTACCTTTTTCATCCTCGAATAGACTTTTAGGTGCTCCAAAATCTTGCACGAAAACTCTTTTTATGAAGGGTTCTTTTGTGCTAAGATTTATAGTCATTTTTTAGAACAGCTTTAAACACACAACACTGGACTTTTGGTTTAAAATTTCATAATCACCTATAAATATAAATGAACAGGACATATATATATTTCCGCACACAAATAAAGGTAAAATGTGGCAAATTTATCTAAACTAACGACTTCTTATATTCACATTTGCTCATATAATGCTTTTGTCTTGACAGCGAAGGGTTAACTAATTTTCGGAGAAAAAAAATCACGAGAATGAGTAAAATATTGTCCAAAAATCGCAAAATTAGTGCAATTTGTGAAAACTGATCAAATCTTCTTGCCCAGCTGTGTTTCAAGTAGGTGACTACATTCCTATCTGTTGTGCTACAAGTGATCTCCTATTTTCAAAAGAAGCTGCAATCCCTTTGGATTAAAATAGTTGGATTCTCTTTTGGGAGGGGAAAGGGAGGAAGGGTGACATTTTTGAGAAAGAAACAAAGTTTTGAAGGAAATAAAGGAACTGGATAGTCAGCTGTTGGTGGATAGGAGTAGAGAAATTTAGGTCTGGTAGATGTATAATATTTTCGTAGAACTGAAAAATACAATGGTAGAATGAGTGTGGCTGATTTCTTTTTGTATTTCTTTTAATAATTTAACTTGCTTACTGTTACAGTACTCAGTCAGAAACATAATCACCAAAACAATAAAAATTTCATAATGTCTCAAAAATCCAGAATTTCCCAACTCTAAGCTCAAATTTCCCAACTTCACAAATATTGGGGGGGGAGCCTCCCCCCCCATACCCCCCCATGGCGACGCCCCTGCTTGCTACGGCTAATTCAATGGAAGAAATTTATAAATGTATCTTGTTTGCATTTCAATATTTGTTAAATGATTTTTTTTTCTTGCATTAGATAGCTAAAATCGATCTGTACAAAGGCCGTTTTTTATTTTTTATTATCTTTTTATTTATTTTTAGCTCACAGGCTATCAAAGCCTGAGATTGTATGTGCCCGCCTGTTCTGTATGTACGTATGTACGTACGTAACGCGATAACTCTTGATAGAAATATCCGATTTGCTTACTTTTATTTTCTAGGTTCATTTTCATAAGGCCCTTACCTGATTAGTTATGGGGGTTCATTGTTTAAGGATAAAGGGGAAAAGAGGGGTTAGTCCCCCCTTAATTTAGATAATGGGTTTTTCATGCAGAATTATCGATTTGCTTCAAATTTGGTATACCGGTTTATTCTGATAAGGAGCTTCCCTGATTAGATATGGAAATCCATTACTTAAGTATAAAGGGGGGTAGGGGGCTAACCCCTCTTAATTTGTATAAATGGGTTTTTCATGTAGAATTGTTCGATTTGCTCCAAATTTGGTATACCAGTTCATTTTGATAAGGCGCTTCCCTGATTAGTTTTGGGGGTTCATTGTTTAAGGACAAAGTGGGAAAAGGGGTTTTAGTCACCCCCTTAATTTAGATAAATGGATTTTTCATGGAGAAATATTCGATTTGCTCCAAATTTGGTATATCGGTTTATTATGTTGAGGAGCTTCGCTTATTAGATTTGGACTTAAGTATAAAGGGGGAAAGGAGGGCCTAGCCCCCTTAATTTAGATAAATGGGTTTTTCATATAGAATTGTTCAATTTGCACCAAATTTGCTGTACCAGTTTATTATGTTAAGGAGCTGCCTTGATTAGATTTGGGGGTTCATTGCTTAAGGATAAAGGGGGAAAAGGGGGGCTGATCCCCCACCTAATTTAAATAAATGGCTTTTTCATGCAGAAATATTCGATTTGCTACAAATTTGGTATACCGATTTATTATGTTAAGGAACTTTCTGATTAGATTTGGGAGTTCATTACTGAAGTATAAAGGGGGAAAGGGGGCTAGCCCCCCCCCTTAATTTAGATAAATGGGTTTATGTACAATTGTTCGATTTACTCCAAATTTGGTATGCCGGTTTATTATATTAAGGAGCTTCCCTGATTAGATTTGGAGGTTCATTAGTTAAGTATAAAGGGGGAAAAGGGGGTCAAGATCCCCCCCCCTTTATTTAGATAAATGGGTTTTTTATGCAGTTATTCGATTTGCTCCAAAGTTGGTATACCGGTATATTATGTTAAGGAGGTGCCTTGATTAGATTTGGAGGATTATTGATTAAGTATAAAAGGGGACGGAGGCTTAGTCACCCCTTAATTTAGATAAATGGGTTTTTCATGCAGAATTATTCAATTTACTTCAAATTTGATATACCAGTTTATTCCGATATGGCGCTTCCTTCATTTGATTTGGAGGCTCATTGGTTACGTATAAAGGGGGGAAACTGGTCTAATCCCTCTTCATTTATTTTTTGAGGGGCATTATTCTTTGAAATAAGAGTATAATAACAATTAGTGTGAATAGCCTGTGAGCTCAATGCCATCAGTTTAACTGGGCACTTTTCTTTTTCTTTTTTTTTATGAGGATGCTTTCATTTTCAAAACTGGTTCCAAAAGTGAAAGTGTCCTTATTAAAAATACCTGTAAACAAAATCGAAAAAGTGAAAAACTGTCTTTGTACAGATCGATTTGTGCTATCCAATGAAAAAAAAAAAAAATCATTTAAAAATATTGAAATGCGAACGAGATACCTTTATAAATTTCGCTCATAGGATTAGCATTAGCGAGCGGGTCTTTTCGCTTGACTGAAGTAGCCTCCTAATGCATCGGTTCTATTTCTGATAATCCTTTTATTTCTGAACTTTTTACTGAGAATATGATAAAGCTGAAAATATTCTTAGATTTTTTTTTTTTTTTGAAAGAAAATAAACACTTTAATTGTATTAATAAAAATAATAATAATTTAAAATGTCGTATTCCTTTATCATAATGTTTCGCTTTATCTGTTACACATATTTAGACATTCGTTAGATAATCGATGCATGTCGACAAGAACAAGAAAAAACTGTCGATTTTCTAATATTTATTTTTAAAGTTGAAATTTATCTGAATATATAATACAATCATGTATTATTTTAATAAACATTTACCAGAAAAAAAAACAAAACAATTAAATAATAAAGAGTTTAACAATAATTTTCTTAAGAGCTTATACAAGTCACATAGAGAAGCTCGAAAGAAAATGTTAAACCTATGGGTAAAACTTCAGCAGAAATCTTTACAGAAGTCGTTATATATATACAGGGTGTCCACGTATAACCTAACCGACCTTTATTTTTGCAACCGTTGGTCCTAGTTGGTCCTTCCTATTACAAAAGTGGTCAAAATTAGGTTCAGAGTTAAGATAAAAAAAGTTTGAAGCGAAAAAACAATTTAGTGAAGAATTACAGAATCTAAAATTTTATACGGTCACCCGGTCCTATAAGTTATATTTAGTAAAATTTTCCTGTTACATTGACTAGTAAATCAAAAAGAGTCCCGTTATTCTACGATTAAAATTGACCGAGTAATACCTGTTTAAAGTTGGAGAATATTTTTTGCTGCAAATTAGGGGTAATTCATAAATTTACTAGAAATATAATTTCGTCAGATATATTAAAGAAATGGTTGAAAGTAAAATTAGCATTGCAATTTGAAATCTTTAATCATTCTGACATATTACTGCAAAATATACAATTTGTACTGAACATATAAGAGGATAAAAATAACAGAATTTTTGTTAAATAAACGGAAGAAAAACAACAGCCTCAATTCTTTAAAAAATATACTTATTTTTAAATGCCGCTAGATTACACTGTCTTTCAAATTTTGGGTTGTGCCATGTTTTTTAGCTTTTAAAAATTGATTCTTATGTATTTGTTAGCGCTGAATACGAAAATGACCTTCATTTTAAACCATCACGTCAGGATTTTTCTTAAATTGCAAATTTCAAAGTTAAAAAGCTCAAAGTTAAAATTGGTCACCCCTCTCCTCCCAACCTCATCGGACCCCTGAGCTGTTTAGCTGTAAAAAACACAGTATAAGCCAACAAATTGAATAAATTATTGAATTAAATAAAATTAAACTCAATAAAAAAGTCTTACATCTATTTTATAGTATCAGATTTTTCGCATTGAAATTTACGATTTCCGAAAAATCCTTGCATGATGAAATTAAACAAATTAAGCAAGCAACTGTAAACAAAAGATCTGGCTAAAACTCTGTTCGAGTTAATGACATATATTTTACTAATTTAAAAACGAAAGAATATTTTTTACATAAGTTACTTTATTTTTTTATTTATAGGTAACATAATTTAAATAATATTGATCAGTGGTTAACTACTACAGATTAACATTTGTCCATTATTTACTATTTGTCAATTAAAAATATTCACCAATTACTTACATTTATCTACGTATCAATAGCGTCAATTAAGTACCATTTTAATCAAATGTAAGTAAATTATTAAGCATGAATATCTTTATATCATAACACTTTCGTCTCCATTGCAAATATTATATTTTCGATATATTTTCATCAACCAGCAAAGCCCCCCCCCCCCCCCGTATGAAACATCCTTTCATGTCGCATAAAAAAAGACACCACTCTACAATTATTGCACCGAATTAAACAAACAACCGTGTTCAAAAGTCTTACCTAAAGAATTTGTTACAGCCAATGACATATATTTTAATATTTTAAACAAAATTTAATATTTGTTCACAAAATTTATTAAAAAAAGAGCCCATTTTCTTTTAAAGACGACATTAATTAAATCGTATTAATCAATCATTAACTAACCGCAGTCAATAAGTCAATTATTTACTACTTGTCAATAATAATCATTAATTACTACCCATAACTAATAATAGCGTCAATTAAGTACTATTTTAATTAAAAATAGGAGGTGATTAAGCATGAATATCTCGAAATCATAACGATTTCATCCATATTGCTTAAAACATCCTTTCGAAAAATTGTCATTGTCCTTCAAACGCTTCAATAACATTATACACTTTGTCAGGTAATTCATTGAATAATAGAGTAACCACCCAGGATATCTTAGTTCGAGATTAAGTTACTCGGGTTGAGTGTGTAAAATTTCAAAACGAGTAACACTCGAGTTACTCTAAATAATTGTACTTTACTCCCACAAACTTTTCGTTCTAAAAAATACAAATTTTCTTCGAATGAAATTTTTTTGGTGTTCATATGTATATTTTGCATATCTTAACATTCTATAAAAATATTTAAATGCTATTAATAAAATTTCGGTGGGTATTCCAAACGTCGGTAAAAAGTTTAGTTATTGACGAGGGCGGGTAGGACGGTATGTGTGTGTGTGTGTGTGTGTGTGTATACAAGACCTGAGACAAAAACAGAATAGGGAAAGAGAAAAGCTGTTAATGTTGGCATACTTGTTGAGACATGATCAAACGTGTCAAAACACAATTAAAAACAATTACAAACAAAACACGTTTAAAAACCACAATTTTAATGCCGATTGCCAGTCCCTGAAACTTGTTCCTACCATAAGTATATTCCTGTAAATGAAACATTATGCTATGTTATGCATCAGCCTCAAGTAATTTTCAGAAAGTAAAGATATCCAAAGCATTTTCAAAATTTATACTGCAGAAAAATCACATTTTTGCATAAGAATAAGATAGGGATTATTAATGAATTGAGACTTTCACATAGTGATTTCAAAGTATATTTCTATGAGCCTGCAGGGCCAAGATTTTTAATCAAGTTATCACGAGATGAAAAGACTTGGTTCTTACAAATAAAATTTTGAGAAAGATTAAAATTGTGGTTTTTGAACCAACAACCAAGAATATGTTTTGACACGTTTGATCATGTCTCAACAAGTATGACAACATTAACAGCTTTTCTTTTTCCCTATGTTGTTTTTGTCTCAGGTCTTGTATAAAAATATTTTTTTTCTTTATGTAAAAGTGCTGAGGTTTCTTTTAGTTACTAAAATTACTTACAACAAAAATTACTGAAACCATACAAAATGTATGGCCTTAGGCATAATTATTTTTTTAATTAATTGCTAAGCTTTGCAAAGGGCTTTATTTTCTGTTACTATTATTTAAAGATAATCAAAAACAAAAATTTAAATGACACTCTGAGATAAATACTTAGCTGTGACTACAACAAAACAATAGTTTGGCAGTATTGTTTTGACATGTTGCCCTTGCCATATCTCAGCTTGTAGTCAAATCTCTATCCTGAAATTTCTTGTGCATAACACTACCATAAAATACTCCCATTAAAAAAAAAATCAGATTTTTATCTCGTGCCCCAACAGAGATATCAAAGCCTGAAAAGTGCGATTTTTGTCATTTTTGAAAGATTTGGGATTTTTTTTAGCAAAGAGAAAGCAAGTCTCATATCTGGAACTCGGCGTGAAGTACAAGTACTTTCGGCCTATTTGTAAAAAAAAAAATTATGTCATGTTGACAGTTTTCCTTACTAGAAAAATTTCCTCTTTTAAACGGACAAATTTTGGAAAAAAAACTGAAAATTTATGCTTAAATTTTACCAATAAGCATTTCGTTTCGGAAACTACTGCATTACCAAATTTTTAGCCCAATGTATTCTGTATAAATTGCTTTAATCCGCACTTGAATTGGATAAATAAACGGTGAATTATTTACAATTCCGTAAACCCTTCTTGTGAGAAAATTGCTACAGACGATGAAACAAAGAGGGCCGCTATGCACAAACAAAAATTAATAGAATTAAAATAATAGTCATTTTGAACTTGCATCATTTTATGGTTGTTGTACAAAAAATTTCAGATTTTTTAAAAGTGGTCAAGCAACGAATAAATGATCTTCTGGACCACTTGAAATGGATTGACCCATGAAATACTGAAAGAGATATATATTATAAGTTTTTAAAAGTAATAAGTGGCATTTTTAAAAAAGGCGATACGCTTCGTTTTATGATTTTGAATTTTTACGAGCGATTGTTATTAATCAGGATCAATTAAAAGATTACTCTTTCAAGGTATCCATTAATTCACTTAGAAAATAAAATTATCCATGAAGGTATTGATGTTACATCAAATATAAAAACCATAATAAAAGAATAAAAAATCTTGATAAATGAAACTTTTAAAAACAATGTTGAAAAATCATATTAATCTCCTTTTTTTATTACCTTCTTTGTAGAAATTGCTTTAAACATGATAAGTAATAAGTTTTTTAAAATAGTAAGTGGTATATTTAGAAAAGGCGATATGCTTCGTTTTATGATTTTGAATTTTTATGAGCTATTGTTATTTAATCAGGATCAAATGTATATTAAATTCAATTAAGAGATTACTCTTTCAAGGAATGAATTAATTCACTTAGAAAATAAAATTATCCATGAAGGCATTGGTGTTACATCAAATATAAAAAGAATAATAAAAGAAAAAAATAAATCTGGATACATGTGACTTTTTAAAAACAATGCTTAAAAATCATATAAATCAATTTTTTTTATTAATTTCTTTGTAGAAATTGCTTTAAACATGATAAGTAATGCATAAAATACTGATAGAGAGATATATTGTAAGTTTTTAAAAGTAATAGGTGGCATTTTTAGAAAAGACAATACGCTTCGTTTTATGATTTAGAATTTTTATGAGCGATTGTTATTTAATCAGGATCAAATGTATATTAAATTCAATTAAGATATTACTCTTTCAAGGAATGCATCAATTCACTTAGAAAATAAAATTATCCATGAAGGTATTGATGTTACATCAAATATAAAAACAATAAAAAAAAATCTTGATACATGTAACTTTTAAAATCAATGCTTAAAAATCATATAAATCTCATTTTTTTATTATTTTCTTTGTAGAAATTGCTTTGAACATGATAAGTAATGCATAAAATACTGTTAGAGAGATATATTATAAGTTTTAAAAGTAATAAATGGCATTTTTAGAAAAGGCGATACGTTTCGTTTTATGATTTTGAAATTTTATGAGCGATTGTTATTTAATCAAGATCAAATGTTTATTAAATGCAATTAAGAGTCTCTACTGTTTCACTGAAGGCATTATTTCACTCACAAAATAGAATTTATATCACATATCAAAACAATAATTCAAACGACATTCGCTTCGGATACAATACAGATTGGAACTATTTTAGGCTTAAGCAAAATATTGAATATTTACCGGTAAAAGAAATACAAATTTTGTTTACGAGAGTTACAGAAAAAATGTATAATGTGCATAACAGTAAAATAAACAATAATCACTAGTGCACTTACTTCGAGTATTTCATGGATTTACGGGCCGAGAAACTAAAGCTGGATACCAGTATCCACGTTTCTGCTTGAGATGTCCGTTCTCCGGTAGAGCGGAAGACGCCATTAAAGTTTATCACGTGTTGCCACTCAACGATAACAAACATTGAGCCACAATTTCGGATTTAGTGCATCCAACATATAATTCTCTTTTCCAGTCATTTTAATTTGAACGAAAAACATGGCGAAACCTCCTTCTTTTTCCAGTTTTTTGGAGAAAAGTTAAACCTTTATTTTTAACAGTGTAATTTTGGTAACTTGTGGTGATTTATCATTTTTAAATTTCTTGTAAATCTTTAAAGATACTATCCGCCAATTTATATGCTACGGATTTTGAATTTAAACTATCGCCTTCAGTTTCACAGTTTTACAAAATTGATCAGAACTTGATTCTCAAGAAATAATGAAGAATTAGCAAACCATAAAAGAAATTTCTTTAAACTCTTACTAAAATACTATTTATAGTTCAACATTTGAAAATACTTATGTAACATTTTAAGTATGTTATTTCGTTTATTAGAAACAAAAGTCGATTTTTAAATTAAACATACTCCTACAAACACTCATTTTCACGAAATATCTCTATCTTCAAATAATTTTTAACACATGGACAGTGTCTTACCCGTTATACAAAATTTGCATTTGAAATAATTCATATTCATTAGATAAATTTTAATATTTATAATGCAAAATGAGTTTCAAAATGGAGATGTGTTTTACATAAATACATATTCAAATTTTTAATAACTGAAGCTCTTCAGTTTGTTGAAAAATGGTCTAAGTTGTAACAGCGTATGAAACACAATTTTTTTTAAAAAGCCACAAAGAAAAAAAAAAAAAACGTGAATATTTCATAAACAGTGCCCAAATTTAACTTTTTGATACATAAGAGATTTAAAAAGAAATGTTTCTCTTTAAAAGTAAATTCTTTATCAAATTTACCTGACTGAGGGGAAATTATGGAGCTATATAGTAAACAAAGTTGATTTAGTTGGAAATTATTTCAATTAAAAAATCAGTAATTATTTTAATAAATTTATACAGAAACGAGTGTTTTATTAAAATTATAGTTACATATTTGGTAAAAAGTGTTAACCATCAGGAATTATCAATTTTTTAGAAAAAAGAAAATATTTTTCTTCCTTACATCATAGATTTAATATATTTTTCATACTTTAAAATTATTGATTCATTTAATTGGACAAACAAGTATGCTACAATTTTTGTACAATGTTTATTTTAAGTAAATAAAAGAAAATAAAAATAAATGAGATTTACTAAGCTAACTTATGCACATATATTGAGAAGAAATACATATTTGAATTTGAACTGGGGATAAAATTATTTCGTAGTTTGTCTAATAATGTCGTAATGTCTAATAATTAACGGGCAGAATTTTCCGCTACGATTTGATTTTCCCAACACGACGCATTGGACATTGATTCCGATATCTAATGTCTAATAATTACCGGGCAGAATTTTCCGGTACGAATTGATTTTCCCAAAACGACACGACTTTCCGACCGACCCAATAATTAGAACTTGATTTACAATTATTTTCTCAGTATGATCAATTTTTTCGTTTCCAGCACTATCGCTTCGGGAAATTCTGGGCATTTTTTGAAATACATTCTGCCGTTATCGAAAAAATCGACCAATACAGCACATTATATAGTTTCTGATTAAGAGAACCTGCCAATTGGATACGTTTGAGAGGGAAAATGAATTTAAAAATGGAGTCTTTTTTTTTTTTTTTTTTTTTTTTTTTTGCTCTAAGAGTTGATTCTATCAAAAACTTGTCAATATGAAAGTTGTAGTTAATATTGAGAAGATGTACAATAAATCTAAGCGGATTCGATATCTTGTGAATTAAATAAGTTATGAATTTTCTTTTTCATCAACCACCCTCTTCCATTTTTTTTTCGTTTTTAATTTTTTTTTTTTTTTTTTTTTTTTTTTTTTTTTTTTTTTTTGCAGTAACAGTTGGTCCTATCAAAAACGTGTCAATATAAAAGTTGTAGATAACATTAAGACGATTTATACTAAGTTTAAGTGAATTTGATATCTTAAGAATTGACCAAGTTATGAATTTTTTTCTCCCTAAAACCCTATTTTTGTGCCCCTTGAGCCCATTTTTAATTTTATCAAAAATTTGTGATTCATAAATTTTTGGGGCTTTTCCTAGGCATAATAATAACTTTAAACTGATTCGATATGTATAAAAATTAAGAAGTTATGGGGTTCTTTCTGTTTTCACAAAACCCCTCCCTATTTCCACCTCCTTGGTCCGATATTTCCCATTAACGAACTTGACCGAGATTTTCTACCTCTTGATTTTATGTATCAGTTTGGAACAGATTTGTGCAGAATTATGGAAGTTATCGTGTCCATAAAAAAGTGATATATACACTGAGGTGACAAAAGTCATGGGATAGCAATATGCAAATATATAGATGGCAGTAGTGTGGCTTACAAATTGTATAATTGGTCAGTGCCTGGGCAGAACTTTCATTTGTCTTCATAGGCTTCGTGTGAGAAGGTTGATTATGTGATTATGGTCACACGACGAGAATTAACGAATTTTGAACGCTGTATTCAAGTTGGAGCTAGACGCATGGGAGATTCCATTTCGGAAATCGTTACGGAATTCAACATTCCGAGATCCACAGTGTCAAGAGAGTGCCGAGACTGCCTAAATCCAGGCATAACCTCCCATCATGGACAACGCAATGGTCGACCGCCGGCACTTAATGACCACGACCAGCGACGTCTGCGTAGGCTTGTCAGTGTGAAAAGACAAGCAACACTGCGTGAAATAACCTCCGGAATGAATGTGGGACGTCCGACGGGTGTGTCCGTTAAGACAGTCCGGCAACATTTGTCTGTAATGGGCTATGGCAGCAGAAGACCGACTCGTGTGCAATTACTAACAGCACGATATCGCCAACAGCGGCACTCCTGGGCTCATGACCATATCAGTTGGACCGTAGACGACTGGTAAAAAGTGGCTTGGTCAGATGAGTCACGATTTCAATTGGTAAGAGCTGATAGAAGGGTACGAGTGTGGCGCAGACCCCATGAATCCATGGACCCAAGTTGTCAACAAGGAACTGTGCAAGCTGGTGGTGGCTCCATAATGGTGTGGGCTGTGTTTGCACGGAATGGACTGGGTCCGCTGGTCAAACTGAGCCGATCGTTAGCTGGAAATGATTACATTCAGCTACTGGGGGATCACTTGCAACCATTCATGGACTTAGACATTCATCATCTTAGAGGCTACATGGCTCAATATTTCTCCAGAGGACTTCCAACGACTCGCGGAGTCCACGCACGTCGCCTGGCAAACGGAGGATCAACACGCTATTAGCAGGGTATTCCATAACTTTTGTCACCTCAGTGTATATATAGGTAGATAGATAGATAGATACATAAAATTCTTTACCGAGGGTGGTTTTCAGTTCTACGGGTCATGATCGGTGTAGATCTGCAAAAAAATTTTCAGAAATTCCAACATAGGGAAGATTGCAATAGGCAGTATTTCATAAGAAATCTTCCCTTAAAAAGAAAAGGGACCTCCGACATGGCGCGCGCGCGCGCAGCGTGTTTCGCAAATTAGCGGCGGTCTCCCATCCCAGCCGTCGCCGAAACGAATAATAAGCTTGATCCGTAGAGGTTGTCCGACGTCTTCAGAGATTCGGTCCTATTCTACCCGCTTTTCGAAGTCTTTAATTTAAAGAATTTACCTTTAAAATTTTCCAGTGTATTAGTCAGTGTTTAAAAAAGTAAAAAGAAAAGGAAAGAAGAGAGAAAAAAAGGGATCTCATTCGTGGCGCGTTCGCGCGGACCATCTGTTCCGCAAATTAGCGGTGGTCTCCCAGCACACACGCCGCCGTGACGAATAATAAGCTTAAAGCCGCAGCGGTCGTCCGAGGTCTTCAGAGCCCCAGCCCTAGACTTCCCGCTCTTCGATGTCTTTAATTTAATGAATTTAGCTTTTTATTTTTTACGATGTAGTGACCAGTGTTTAAAAAAATAAAAAAAGGAAAGGAAAAAAAAAGAGAAAAGAATGGGGACCAGCGACGAGGCTTCTGCGAATTAGCAGCGAATCATATTGCCATAGAGAATACAATTTTGAATGTTTGTTTTCATGTTTAAAAAAAGTCGATCTGTTCACGCTCGAGCCATTCTAGTGGCTAGGTAAAGTTGTAGATTTGAGAAAAATACGTTTCAAATTTAGAATTCGCTGTAGCGCAAATAGCTACAGTGCCACATTAGGCATTCTAACTTTTGTAAGAATTCAAATTTTAAAAAATCATTTTTGGACTATATTTTAAACACTATGAGCTGACCAATAAATAAATAAATAAATTAAATTAAATAAATGATTTTCTAAAAATTTCAATTTTGTGTACCTAACCCGCTATGTCGGTAATTTTAAGAGTAAGTTCAGAGCTCCAATAATCTGGATTTTTCAGTAACACTCTATCCGAATTGTAATATTTGTCTTATTTAATCGCAAAGATTCTACAGAGTTAAATAAATGGATTATTTCTATTCAAAAACAGTCATGTTTAAAATTCCGGACGGCCGGCACCTTTGAAACTTGTTTCACAAAGCTGTGTATAAGGACAGACTTAGGACATGTGCATTTTGTTCATACTATTTTAGATAGTGATGTTCACCTTATTTAATCGCAGAAATATAATTTTTCATCACTCCTAACTACAATAATTAAGATCGTTGGATTCATTAAGATAGTTTTTGCTAGGATACTTAAAACAAAAAGCATAACATGAACAATGTTGTAAATTGTAAAAGATATTTTTCTTTCAAATTTCAATAAAATGCATTGAAAAATAGGTCTTCTTTTATAAATTTACATAATTATATACTCATTGGTTATACATAATTATTCAACATCATGAAAGTCCTTTCATAAAAAAATTATATTTTTGTCACCTTTTCTTCATATGAATAAGCGAATCCTTAATTAGCTATGTTTATATGCTTTTAATGACTTTTACAAACTCCCGAGCTGTGAGCAAATAACCCCTAGCGTTTAAAGGAAAGTTAATAGTAAAACCCTGTTGCTTTGAAACGTAGCATAAACTCCCTTTTACGTAGTAATGAAAAAACCTATTACAGCATTTATTTCATTACCTACAGACTGGCACAGAAGAAGGCTGTTTTAAAAGTTAAAATCAGATAATAGGAACCTTGGTTGTTAAATACTCGAATGAAAATGTTTTTATACTTAATGCTAATAGTTGACTGAAGCTGGTTCATGGCTTACTTTACAGATGTTTTAAGAATTTAAAATATTAAAAAAAGATAAATTGTTTTGAGCGCGTAGGCTAGTAATCCAAAGGTACTCGCAAAGTAATGTTAAACCAATCGGAGCATGTATTTTTTTAAATACTTGATTGCGTTTAAATATTTTTGAATTATATATCTTTTTTTGCATAAGATATCTTAGGTCGATGTCTTGCCGAATATTTTTTAATTTTTCGTTTTTGGCGGCATTTTTTTTTTCAGGGGGACTCTTTCACTTTCGAAACCGGTTAGACAGTAACCAAATCATTTTATCAAAACATTTCGTTTAAAAAATATTATTTAAAAATACCCAAATGTAATTGAGCAATTTGGAAAGAAACCTCCCATACGTTTAACATTAGCTTGCGAGTATCTTTGTGTTTACAGCGTGGGCTATTAACCCTTTGCACTCAGAATGATTTGAGTGTCAGGAGTTATATAGCTATTAAATCTCCCTTATTTTGAGAACCACCGTTTCCGAATCGAAATAGTCGTTTATTTTATTACAGAAATGAAACGAAGGCTACTATTCAGAAATAGTGTTTCTCGACACAGGAGTTTCTGCGATAAAAACCGATGTCGAATTACACTCGAGAAAGGAGCATAAAAAGGTTAGAGTAATTATCTTTTGCTAAGTTTTATAAATTCCTTGATCAACACGTTCCTACATAAAACTCTAATTTAAAATCCAGGATTGAACTACATACATTTTTCTTTTTAATTCTTTATAACGAATCTCTAAAACAATATTAAGCACCCAATTTCGTAGAATGTTTTTCCAATGATTTTCGTAATAGATGAAAAGAAACAGAAAAAATCATACAAATGCCAATTGATAAAAAATATTTGTACAGACAGATGGTGCTATCTGTCGTATAACTGCGAGGAATCACTTATAAGTCTGGAAAAAAGGGAAAAAAGAATTGCTTATCATTTCGAATCTTGACATTCCAAAATGACAAATTGATGTTTTTGAAAAAAGCTTTAATTGATATGAGCCTTATTTAAAGCGGTAATTAACAAGTTGTTTTCCCATCTTCAGAAGATCGATCATTTGAACATTGATAGGCCCTTTTCTCTCAACAGAACAATTTGAGCATTATACTGTATTTTTAAAAACTATTGTTTTTCCCCTTTAAAAATGGGTTCTATAGAATTTAAGAACTGTTTCGAAGAAATAAAATACTATCAGCGAAAAATTTTAGAATGTTAAACACACACAAATAAAATTTTTAATTTCAATTAGAATTAAAGAATTAATTTTTACTTAAAGAAAAGGGGAAAAAATAAATTTAAAAAACTAAAATAATTTAACACTATAAAATTGAGCTTTTTAATTCCCGATTAATCTTGGTAAAAAAAAAAAAAAAAAACACTCTATTTTACAAATAATGAGAAAATGCCATCCCATATTTCCCCACTTCCCTCAAGAAAAAATAAATTAGAGCTATAAAAATGACTTGCTACTTCCAAATACTATAAAAGCTTACGACAACATCAATAATATGTGGTCGTAACTTGCAAGAATTGTAACACTAAAATGAATAATCAGAATAAAATAAATGCTGAAATAAAAATTGGGAGATCCATTATCAGCTTATGCAACATATTACAGATTTCTACTATTATGTAGAATATTTGTTTTGAAACAATAATTATTTCAATACATATATATATGTTTGTTTGGGTGGCTCCACCTCATTAAAATTAATTTGCATATAGCTACATAGTACGTGCATTAAATTATGTCTGCAGACACAACTTGGAGCTCTGGTATTTTTTTTAATACTACGACTGCAAGATTATGAAGTTGCACTTTTAGTTACAGTTATACCTTAATCACAAGACTTTGATTAAACTGTGAAATTTTGAAAGATTTTGAGTATAAATGATATTAAGATTAAATAGAAATATCTGATAAAATTATTTCACATCACAATAATAATAATATATATGAAAATGCGAAATAACACTTATAATATCACTCCCTGTGTAAAAGTCTTTTACAAAAAAAAAAATAATAATAATAAATAAAAATAAATAAATACTGTATAGCAATGCAAAGATATGAAAGGATATGAAGAATGTGCCCACATTACTCCACAGTAAATGCGCGCATTCTACTCGAAACCTCTGCTTATCTAGAATTAATTGGATGTTCTTGTTTATAAGATCTCTTAGTACTATGAGGTGTTTAAATTTATAAAAGAAATTTAATATATCTTTGTAAAACATGATTTGAAATACTGAGTGGTGAAGAGTTAAAACCGGTGGAATGAATTAACATCTGTGAAGCTCTTTTTTTTTTTTAATCCTACAATAAAATGCCAATAATTAGCCTCAAAATATTTTTAAAAAATGTTAAAAAGATCAGATTTACAAAAAATATTAAAACCCCATTTTTTTGCTCCACAAAAAATTAAAACAATCATGATACAAAAAATAATGAATTATGACATAAGAGGTGAGAATGTTGTAAATTAAGTATAATGAGGAAAAAGGGAAAATTATCCTATTCAAGGCTGGAGTAGCACAGTTAAACTTTATTCCAACAGAGCAAAAAATGTCCAGACCAAGAATTTAACCTGGATACTTGGCGTGCCGTGCCAATACTTTACCTGTTAAGCTATCCGGATGATACTTATCTGACATAATTCACTCTTATTTGGCATGGCACGGCACGTCAAGTATCCAGGTCCGATTCCTGGTCTGGATATTTTTCGCTCTGTTGGAATAAAGTTCAACTGTGCTACTCCAGCCTTGAATATTATTTAATCCAGTTGGAAAAAATATTCGTTCTTTTCATTATAAAAAAATGATCCTTCAAATGCAGGATGTGTATGTAGATCTAAACATAGAACTCCGCAAGAGAAACTTACTGCGAAAAATGGTAACCTTGTTAAAACTTTGTGAAAGACAAACGTTGTACACTTTTTCCAACACGGGAATGACATGCAAAGCTGCTCGAAGAGGAGCATGATTTTGTAAATATCCACTAGTACTTGAAATGCGTTGTAAAAATTGGTACTGTCTAAGGTTCGAATACCGATGAACTCTTGAAAATGACTAGAGTATGAAATGATCAACGAAAAGTGTATATACTCACCATGTAGATGAATGATATTAACTGTTAAATAGAACCTGATACGATATGAAAAGTAACGACGCTCTAAAGTTTTAAACTATCAATAAGATACAAAAATTTACCATGGTGATTGGAGAAATGAAAATAAATAATGATCCAAAATGTAAACCTAATGTAACTAATATCCAAATATGAACAAATACCTGTATAATCCGCTGATCTATAAGTAAGTATGCGACAACATTGTAAGAAAAAAGCATTGTAAAATTCTAACAATAGCATTTACGATCCAATCTGGAAATCATAAGGGCGACAAACGCCTTACAGCGAAACCCACAGAAAATCCAAAATGAACATTTTTTTTAAGAACTCATATATTCCTCAGCTCACGAACAGGTGAATGAAAGAGAATCCAATAGGGAAATAATGATAATAAAATAGGATGTTAAAATAACTATCTTTTGTTATCCCTAAAACATAGCTATCAATTACTTCCGAAACAAAACAATTATTTGTTTGAAACAGCATGTGCATCTAGATAATGTTTTTTTTTTTGAGTATTTGTTTATTTGCATAATGAAAATAAAATGATACCGTGCAAAACTTTAAAAAAATATGAAAAATTTACAAGTGTACAGATTTTATAACTTATCTAAAAATAAATTTCTAGAAAAAATTCTTCTTGATTGAGATAGAATTCCGCATGATTCACATTCTGGTAAAAATGTAGAATGATTTATCTTTAAAAAAAAGGCTTGTGCAAAGCATAATTCCCTAAGGATTGTTGATAATTATTTTCGAAAATATTTGTTGGTAATTAGCAGAGATATCCATTAAAAAACTATCTAGAAAACCGCGGCAAGGAGCAAGACAGAATTGCATTTTTGCGTCCTCCTTTCGGTGTACAATTCTAAGTTTAAACTGTGTGCTCCGTACTCCATACCTGTGTCCGTAAACTCGGACAAGCTCTATGTTAAACGGAACTGTTTATGCGCTAGTGAAACTCGCACTTGACTCATTATTACTTCATTTCAATGATTTACACGCATATAAATTCTAAATACACACTGTAAAAAAAAATATTGCCAGTTTTACGGTAGGAATCGGAAAAATAGTTGCCCTTATCGTACCGGAATAATTTCCAACCCAGCTCGGAATAAAATCCGTAAAACCGGAATAAAATCCATAAAATACCGTTTTACTGACTATTTCCTTATTTTTACTGATTTTATTCCAAACTGGGTTGGAAATTATTCCGGTACGATAAGGGCAACTGTTTTGCCGATTCCTACCGGAAAACTGGCAGTATTTTTTTTTACAGTGCATATCCTAACTTTAAGATCTAAAAAAATCAATTAACTATTAAAAAATATATAAATAATACTATTCTAGAAAATTTATTTTACCGTAATAAATATATCGACCAATATTATAATTTAATGGAAACCATAGTGAAACTCAGGTCGAAAACACGTATCACCTATCCTTAGCCTTTTTTTTTTTTTTCAAAGATAGTAATATAATGTTCCGCATTTCGAACTATTGATAATGGAAACTAGAATGGAAGAAATTACAGTGGCCCTAATAAAAATAACACTCTTCGAGCAATAACAAGTTAACAGCCAGAAAATTTCAGCATTCCAGCTCCCTTATCAGTGGAATTGCATCTGTAACTCGACTTTCGCAGTTTTAGAAAATGATGCCTACGAACAGGTTTTATTAGCTCCGCGTAAAATAATTGAAATTGAAGATGTCATATGTAAGTTGTAATTGAAGACAAAACTACGAATTTTCTTTCAAAGACAGTGGAGCTTTTATGATTTCAATACATTTTGGATGCGGAAAATGTTGATAAAGATCAAAATGGAATCAACACCTGCACTTTCCAAAGCAAAGTTCATGCCGTCGTTCTTAAGAATTCGAGCTTTTTAACTGGGATTTGCGCCACGAATCCGTCCAATGAAGCACAAAAGGTTCTAATTTAGTTTGAAACATATTTATAAAAAGTATTCTAGAAAAATAGCAGTCCATAAGATAGGATAATTTTTTCTTTAAAAGTGGAAAGTATCCTTTTTCAAAAGATAATATTACTTTTATTACGCTAATAATATGCTTCATTTATTAGCAACGCATAGCATTTATAGATCTTTGAAGAAAATTTGTAAAATGGCGGGATGGTAAACACAAAGGTGACAAGATTTACGGATTTTACATACCATTATTTTCGAAATTCTCATTATTGGACTGCAAAGTTTTGTGATTTAATAAAATAAAGATTAATACTTGGAAATGGTGATAGTCAAAATTCGTATTCCTTGGCATCTCAATCATAGCATGCATGGTCACAGTGACGTCGTTGTGACGTCACTGTAAGTCACTGAGGTCACATAACATCTGTGACCAAAATGGCACCACTGTGTGATGTCACATTTGACTGAGATGTGAACTTCTCAGAAAACTTTAAAAAATTACAAAAATTATTCAAAACATGTTATTTATGTAAAATTATATTTTTCTGGCAATTAAAAAAAATTGTAACGTCACTGTTATGTCACTGCATGTAATCTGCGCCACGTCACATATGCGACGAAAAAAACACCATATTGTAAGTCACAGTGTGACAAAAATATGAACTTCAAAAATCTTTGAAAATGAAGAGAAATATTTTAAACAGGCCCGAGTTACAGCGGCATAAAGAATTAAAATATATTAGTGGATAACAAATAGTACAGTGGCGGTCAAAAGTTTCCGGCCAGCATAAAAGTTTTGGTTGATTTGTAAGTGTACCCATATAAAGAGGAATCTCAAAGTGGTACTTATACATATGAGTTGTGTCAATAACACGTACCTCACTTTGGTTTCTAAAATTTTGCTTTTTGTATGACTTTTTTGTATTGTAAAGATTTTTTCAGGGGAAAAAAGAGGAATATTAAAGATGATTAATTGGATTTGCTGGCATGGTGGAAATTGACGTAACAGAAATAACTGATGGTGCATTTTTCCTTTTCACGATTCTTCGCAAGCGCTTTCTTTCACAAAATACTTTTGTATTTTTAAAGTTAATATATTCTTCAAAATGATGACATTAAAATAAAAAATTTTATATTACAAAAAAAAAAAAAAAAAAAAAAAAAAAAACGTTAAAACTGCATATATGACAAACTATGCAATGCAGAAATGTATTCTGAGTTCACATAAGAGATCAGGATTTAAATTTGGTCATTAATGTTGCATTTTTAAACTTTAAGCAATTTTAATTTTAGCATTGTTAAAATAACAATCCTTTAGTAATAAACAACTGAAAGAAAACATAATTCCGTGTAACAAGTGTTACACATTACGAAATGATTATAATTCTGTCTGAAAATTTATTGAAATGTTCGCGTGTAACTTTTTGACTTGTTGAAATTGTGCCAAGTCTCGTCTCTGTTGAGAATACAGTGCGCAGCATTAATGAATGAGAGCTACCCTTTCAACACGATCACTAACAGCATCATGCTGATATATCACGCAGAAGTGCATAGATAGTGGAGATATTCTGTCACATTTAGCTTTATTACGTGAACATAGAATCATTTAGCATATGTAGTATAGGATAGAATGCAATCTATTGGGTGCAATAAATAACATCGTTTCGGCCCTATCGATCGCTTTCATTCATCATTCGTTAACGTTTTAAATATATCTTGAAAGGAAAGCCTTAAGTGTTTTGAAATAATAATATTAATTATTTTACAAAGAAATAGAATTATATATCAACTAATAATTATTAAAATATATAGACTGTGTGTACATATTTCGATGTTGACGCAGGTTTTGTTTGTTACCGAAGGATAAATATTTAATTACCTTTTCCTGTGACCCGCTTTATCTGCAATAAAATTTAAATGCGAGCAACTATATAATGTTAAGAAAAAACTAAAAACATATATTCATGATATAAAAAAAAAAAAAAAAAAAAAAAAAAAAACGCTCAAGTTCGGATATTACTCACGCACAGATGGTTCCGTATAATAAATATATTAATTACTAACTGTATTATTAAAAAAAAAATGTTGCTAAAAGAATAATAAGACTTTGTAAAACTATACAACGTAGGGTTGGGTATAGCTGTATATACAGGGTGTCCAGCGAATAAGACCCTGATTTCAAAATTAAGTATCTCAAAAACAAAGATCAATAGAATTATGCGGTAAACGGTTTGTTTACTAGCTAAGCTGTAAAAATGTTGTACAGAAGTTTCAAAAATTAGCTGCAAAAACCGCTAACAGATGGCGCTGTAATCGCAATACTTGTAAACTGCTTCGAAGCCGAGAGCCCTAGCGTCTCATTCCTAGATGTCTCCCTATGGGAAAGTCCATTTTTTCATTGGGGTGATGGGCAGAAATGGAGACATCTGGTCACAGAATTATTGCACCAGCTTTAATTTTAGAAAATTTCAATTAATAGAAATTTCAATAAAAAGTTTAGAAATCATTATAAGAATTTTTTAAATATTTTATTAAATTCAATCTTTAATGCCATATAATTATTTAAATCCAAATGCATATATTTAGAAAATAATTTTGTACTTTTTATTTATTTTTTATATTTTTAAATCACGGCATAATATTTTGGTATTATTGTTTATACCTGAATTATTATAAATAAAAAAGTAATTTTTCGCTTTTGATTTATTTTTAAATCACGGCATAATACATTTTTTTTAGCACAACACATATATTTCTTTTCTTTGTAAACAAAGTTTTAGAGACAGAAATTATACGTTAAATTATTTCTTTTTTAAAAGGAATTGATGATAAGTCATATCATCAATGCCAAAGCAAAAGTATTTTGGATGCTGCATGCTTTTCGAACACTTCGGATCCTATCGCTTGAAGCTGCACCATATTTCTGTGCTCAATGATAAAAAAATGAAAACCAGTTTTTAAAATTAAAATTACTTTTTTAACTTAATTAAGTTTTTAAAAATAGAAACTTTATATTTTTTCATTCAAACTATTATCTACAATTAAAAAAAAATGATTTATGAATTGTGATTTGAAATATGTTTTATTATATTATTGTAAAAGCTCAATAATTTGTAAAAAAGGGGTTTCTTTTAGCTTAATTAAATTTTAAAACCAGAGACTTTGGATTTTTTTATTCACACTTTTTTCACAGTTTAAAAAACATACAACAGAGATATTGGTATTCGGACCGAAGTAGCTTATAACAAAATTTGAAACAAATCTCAATTCTGTCAACACATGGCTCCGCTTCTGCACATTACCCAAATAAAATATTTTTTAAGTTCTTATATAATGATTGCTAAACTTTTTATTGAAAATTCCATTAATTGAAATTCTCTAAAATTGAAGCTGATGCAATAATTCTGTGACGAGATGCCTCCACTTTTGCACATCACCCCGAAGAAAAAGCGGTCTTTCCCAATTTTCGTTCTTCCATAGAAAGCCATATAGGAATCAGACGTTAGGGATCTCGACTTTAAAACACAATTTATAGGCATTGCGATTACAGCGCCATCTGTTAGCGGTTTTTGCAACTAAATTTTGAAACTTCTGTTCAACATTTTTACACCTTAGCTAATAAAGCTACCGTTTACCGCATAATTCTATTGATCTTTGTTTTTGAGATATTTAATTTTGAAATCAGTGTCTTATTACCCTGTACTAGAAAAGTATAAAAGGATATACCACGAAAGTTCAGAGAGATATGAAGCATAAATAGTATCGAATATTGATATTCTAAATAACACTTTTTTTTTTTTTATCTGATCCTGATTTGTTTATGATGAACTTAATTCAGTGCTGACAATAAAAATAGTTCATATTTAAACTTCATTTGGCATTTCATAAACTCAAATTCAACGTAGTAATAACCTTTTCTTTTTAAAGTGTACCTAAAACAAAACCCTTATTCAAAGTTAAAAATAGTCAATGTGCTAATCACGCTTCGAAAGGAGGTCGCAAAATTGCAACTCCGCCTTGGTCCGTGCCGCATTTTTCAAGATAGGTTTTTAATTAACCTTTAAAGATATGAGTGGCGTATTGAGAAAGCAACTCAATGTAAACTGGTCGTGAATCCCATAGTAATTACGTGATTAATTCTAATTAAATTAGTCTGTTTTTAACAGTTTGACGTTTATTGCTTTTATACTAATACTAGGCGTTGCATTACACAAATATATCATTAAAAGTTATTATCTAGGCTTTAAAAGCCGCTTGTGCATACAGTACGCCTGCCGTGTCTTTATGTATGTCCAAACCGTTCGTGCCATTAAGGGATAATATCTCGGCTAATTACTGACAATTGTTTTCGAAAATCATTATCAACAATCCTTTTACACTTCCGCGGCGATAGGTACCTCCAGCTTTCCTATACGCTTTTGCTGATATCTTGCATATTGAAATTTGTGTGTAACGGAAAAATGTGATTATCTCAAAAACTATGTGACCTAGTAAATCTCTATAGTTTTCCTGCCAGGTTTAAAATAACTTCTACTATCCCTGTTTTTTTTTTCATAATTTTAGTTTCAGTATATTCGGAAATAATGGGCGGGGTGAAAGCCATATTTTTGAATTATATTTTCGACGATATCTGTGAAAATATAATACCTAATATTAAAAGAAATGTATTTTTGAGTTCTCCGTTACGAAAGCTTTTACACGATACCCCACACGATATACAAAGAAAGTCTTTTTTTTTTCAAGTAACGTAATTAGACCCTCTAGATTTTTCCCAATTATATTTGTGAATGGTTAATAATCTATAAATATGTGGGTCAGTAGCTCTTATTACTTCAGCCAATTTGAACTTTCTACGTTCCAAAGATTACGAGTAACATGGCTGTAACAGACGGAAAGACATACACAGGAGTGATCTTATAGGGTAACGCCGGGAGAGTCGCCGCATACGAGATAGATGCCGCACCCCTTTTATTTCTTGTAATTATCGATAGTTGGTCATCAAACGGACAGTATAGGTGCGCAATGAGATTATTTTAACCAGTGTATAGCGTGAATCCCATTTCGATGTTTACTTGTAGAAGTATAATCCTTACTTTGACGTAAGTGCATGATTTTACTGTCCAAACTTTTAAACACATTATGTTTAAATATTTTTCATACACTAATTACTAAATGCATGCATGATTTCGAAGTCAAAACTAAGTGTAGCGTTTGTATAGAGTACTGTGTGTATGGTTACGCCATTCCCCTTAGCGATGTCAGGTAACTGTGATGGCCGACGTCTGCACCATTCAAAATGGGATACATGCCGCACTGCTATTCCAGTATACATGCCGCTGTTTCTTTTGTACGGGATGATTAAGTGTTATTAACTTTTCCTTTTCTTTTTGCACAGACAAATAATGTTAGGCATGTTATCAAGTTTACTAAAACTAAAGGAGAAAAAGGGAAAAATAAAAAGTAAGAAGTGCAAGAAAAATGCAAGTCAAGATGATAATAATGAAAAATTGGATTACGTGTAACATAGACGTTCTTTGCAAACTACTCCAAAAAAGAAGAAGTGTAATTGGCTTCATTGCATCATGTGTTTAAATGTAGTTACATAAAAACTGTACTTTTCCGATACTTTTTCGGTAGATTGTACTCAAGAAAACAGGTCTCTTAACCCATTTGGGACTATAGGTGCATATAAGCACCTTCGCAAAGAGCTTACAAAATTTGTTTCTGGCACCAGTGAGAAAGAAACGTAATATTTGCTTTGTTTAATTAGAGCATTTTCATGATTATTTAAGTTATTAAGAAAGAAACGTAATATTTGCTTTGTTTAATTAGAGCATTTTCATGATTATTTAAGTAAAGTTAACTTCTTTTAAAAAAGTGGTACCAACCTAATAAAATTTGTGTAAAAGCCACCGGTCCCGAAAGGGTTAACAAATAAATTATGTAAACACAATTTTACTTTTTTTTTCTTTTAACTTTCTAATACATTGATGTTACGTTGTTGCTGAAATAACAATTAAAATTTAATGTAAAAAAAATAAGTCGATAATTTTAATAGTGAAAGTAGACAAGAATTACTAATTTGAATATACTAATACATTTCATTGTACTCATTTAGTTTCATGTTGTTATTACATCGTTAATTATAGTCCAGATATGAATATTTTTTAAAATATTTTTATTTATAATTTCATTCTGTTCTTATTACAAGAGCGGCATAACTACTGCACAAGTGCGGCGTCTCAGCCTGAATGTACAGGTGACGTGCCGCAGTATAATGTTTTAGAAAAAAATTTTTAAAAAATATTAATAATTTGTTTTGAATTTTTTTGTCGCAGTACACGCTTTGTATATTTAACATTAAATAGCACAGCATGATTTTTTTTTATTTTACACTCTAAAAACGACGTTTTCAAAAATGAGCAAAAAATACTCAAATCTGAGTATGTCGCATCGTCAAAATGGCTCCGAAACAAAATTACTCAAGTTTGGAACATGTATATTAGTCCAGGCAATAGAGACCGTATAGGGACCCTACCTAGCAAAATTAATGGTAGTACTGAAAATCGGCTTTCTAGATGTTTTTTGGGTCACTGAATTCTTGAGGGCTGCTATATTCCTTGCAGGTGTGACGTACGTCTGCTTTCCCCCCTTTCTCACTTGTGTGCTTCTCTGTCCGGTAAGCATGCAGTACCACCTTCTGTCCAATCTGTAATGTTCGGTTTCATTTACTGTATTTCCAAAAATACAGTAAGTGGAACGGAAGACGGTATTGTATGCTGACTAGAGAGAGAGAAGCGCATAAGCAAGAAATGAGGAAAAGAAGACACACATTCATACCGGTGGGGGATGTAGCAGCCCTCAAGAAGAGTGAGAATAGTCGTTGAAAGTTTGAGGCTGAATAACAATTCAAGTTTTTAAAAAAATGGTAAACATAATAATTAAACTATTTATTGCAGAGTAGTTTTGTATTAGTCTCATATGCTACCATTGTCTCTGACTAATGTGGATTCTAACAAAAAGCTACTAAATTGTTTCAAGATATAAAAGTTGCAAGATAACATTCAAAATTTTGAAAGTAAATTAAAGAATCTTAATTAAAAAAATATTAAACTTGACTTTGGAGTTGGAAGGGAGATCCATCGACATAAAAATTTGGCTACTTTTCTGGCTTATAGGCAATGTAATGTGATTATATATGCATAAACTCGTGTGGAAATTAAAACCGTTAATTATCATAAACAATTTATGATTAAATATGGTGCCATCGGCAAAAGGGGAACGAGTCAGAGATTCATTCGGCCCCAGGTTAGATTTTAGGAAATTTTTCATGTAATGAGGGGCCCACCGGCGGCACGGAAACAAGACAGAGTTTTGTTTGGTTTGAGGTTAGTTTTTCACTAGAGGTTCTGGGGCCCACTAGCCAGCGAAGCCAGCTAGTCCTTTTTTATAGTGATCTTTTGTTCAATAATAACCTATTAAAATACAGATGCAGGTAAAAATTCAGACAAATATACAGACACATTGGCATACAATCATCCTTTTGAATACGAAACTGTTACAAAGCTGCCAAAACTTTGTATTTACCTAATATATTTCAGCTAGATCCCCTTCAATTAGTTTTAGATAAATGTCTGCCGACTTCTTAACTTAACAATCTCCTTAATATAAGTCTTTTTTTAAGTTATACGTAGAGAGATAAGCAGAACACCTAAGTGAAGGAAGTGGTTCAGAAATATTTGCAGTAAAACACCAGACACATTCAGCATTATCTGTATAGGTATAATAGCAGGTATGTTATTAGCTATGGTAAAACATCGCATATTTCTATTTACAAATGAGAAAGAAAGCTATTGGGATTTGAAATGGTGGCAACATTTATGTCTAAACCAGGAAATTTTCGAATAGGACAAGATGGTCATTGAAACGAAAAGATGTTGGAATTTTATTATAATGTTATTGCTATTGTTGAACTAGTCAACAATTATAAAACTTTCTTTGCTGATTCCTTTACCTAAAAAAGCACATTCATGCAAGAGAGTTGAAAAAAGACTGTGAAAGCAGAGACATTAAGAAAAGTATATGAAGTATGGCAAATAGATAAATAAAATGGACAAGATTAGAGTTTGCTGCCCATAGAAAAACCAGCTGGATGCAACCATGCTAATATTTACATAAAATGCAAAAGTGTTTTCAAAATTTTCCTTTTAAATGTTATATTTTAATTACACAGCAGTTTAAGTTAGATTTTTTTGCCAAATTTAACTACTTTGGACAATACATTCTATGGTTATTATCTCAAACTATGAAAAATAATGAAAGCCAATCAGCTATTAAAATACAATTAAAATAGGTGTTTTACTGCTGCTTTGTATTGTACAATATAAAAAACCCCTTCCCACAAAACATATGATACAACCCCATACAAATTAACAAATTTTTGGCCAACTAGGAACATAAAACTGACTGTACTACAAATATAAAGAAAATAATTACTAAATTTTACCTCACCACTGATCCATAAAACTAGTTCAATTAAATACTGAAGATTTACAACAATAGTTTCCTGAGATCCATAATTTTAACAAAAAGAACAAAACAAAAGAAAACTAAATATAAATTTATTTACAAAACAAGCAATTTTTCTTAATTATTTCAATCTTTTTCATTTGTACAGCATGGATTATACCGCAATGTAACATACAATGATTTGTCATTTAAATCATATGAGTTTCTTATATGCAATGGAACATAGTTAAATAAATCTTTTATGTTTATTAGATTAACAGCACCAGTAGAACTTACTACATATGAGTGGAAATGGCAGTCAAAACCTAAAGACTCAAACAAATCACAAATTAAAAATGCATTATTATTATGGACAAACATTTTTTTTTTATTTTACCAAAAATAGGTAACTTATCAATACAAGAAACAAATACAACCATATTTTTTGATTATGTTGTGCCATTATAACGAAAACCATTACACTGCATTACTTCTGAATTGTCACTCAAACCGTTTACTTCAAGTTTCAAATTATGTTTCTTTAAACTATGCATTTTTCCATATGTTGTTTCTAACATATTTGATATTGCATTACATTTAAAATATTTCTCATGTAAAGTATGTGCAATTTGTAATTGATGGCGTGTGGCTACTGGTTTAGCACCATTTACAAACTTTTTGCTATCTGATGCACATCTTTTTGAAGGATAATGTTTGCTTTCGTAACGCATGCTCCAATACATAACTGGAGGCCCTAGCTGCCTTATGATCCTAGGATAGTGTGCTGCAAAATGCATTTTTGGTGATAAATATTTATCTGGAAAAAGCTCTAAAAAAAGTTCGTGATGATCTGCTATATTTTCTACCAATTCAAAAGTTTCAGGTAATGTAATTACTGGAGCCATAATAGTATTAATTAATTTCAACATAAGATTAAATAACTGTCAAAATTCGTTATCTTCAGAAATTTTGTCACCAATTAATAAGGGTATGTTTCGAATCAAGGTCCACATTTGACATGCACTTTGCCCACTAGAACCATCAAGATTTAAAAGTTTTTCTCTGTTTATTGACACGGGTTTAGAACTTGATTCATATTTACCATAATTAAAATTTATTATCCTATCATTTAAAAGACTATAAGTGAAAATCTTGGCTTTAAAAACGAACTGGTGTAATATTAAGAAGATTTCACTAGCACACCAACCTTCAAAAATATCGTGCATTACATCTACAACCAAATTATTTGTCGCATGCCAATAACTTAAATCATTTATGCAGCAAAGAGTTTTCACACCACATTCTGATACTGTTATGTCACCAGAAGACACTTTATAAACTAATATCTTCCTTTACCATTTTATACAAGATTTTTTTGATAGACAAAATCTACAACAAAAGTTAGCAGAAAAGCTCTCAACAAACCCCAGCAGTTTATTCAACCCTAAATTATCACCTACCACTTGCCAAATTACAACTTTGTATATATTTCCCTGAAATTCTATACCTTCATCCGAAAGCTTTTTCAAATCATGAACAAGTCTGTTTAGTATTGTCCGATAACCATATTTTTCGACATCAAGAGAATAGTGTATGTTAGTTATAAATATTGAATCTAACGAAGATTGAAAGTGCACAGGCAAATATTTAATTTTAAAATATACGAATCCCAATTTATGTACACCGGTATGTGACCTCAATGGATTTGTAAGCTCCACATCGTCTATATATAACTCGATTACTATTGTATCCACAGAGCTTAAAATTGCATTTTAATAATAATAAAATCCATCTTGGATACTACAAAAGGTTGCATTTCTAAGACTTTTGTTTTGTTTGTCTGTTTTGAAAATATGAAAAAAGCCATGAATAGAAATAATTTTTTTCATTGTATCTACTATATTTATATATTGGCATGTGTCAATTTTAAGAATTTGGTGAGGTACGCCATCTATAAACTTTTGTTCATATCGTGTACCTAAAGTAATCTCCTTTGGCTCAACATAGCGACAACTTGCTTTAATGGCATTGACTATTTTATGTTTTGAATCAAATGTAGACAATGAAGAAGCAGCAAAATCAAATATTGCCATCAGTGATTTTGTGTTTTTTTCACATTTCATTCCATTTTCAGTTAAAAATTTTACTGTTTCCGATTTTAAATAATTTACAGTATTGTACAGAAAAGATGAACTACTGCTGATAGATGAGATAATACTAGAAAAAGGTACACTGCTTTTGTTACATGTTTCACTGCAATATTGCAAAATATCATTTTGAAATTGTTCATGTTTACATATTTCTGAATCACCCAAAAAATTGATTTGAAAATATCGATTTGAGGTTAAATCATCAGAAGATAAATCACCATCTTTACTATTTATCGACTGATTTGAAATATTACGACTTTCTGAAATGTCTATTTCTATGCCACTAGCATGAAATCTTTTCAAATGTCTCTCATAATTAAACAACTTCATAAATGCTTGTTGACAGCTTTCATCATAACACACATACGGTTTAAGTTTACATGTTTTATGATAATTTATAATGTGACGACAAAGATCATGTGGATTTCGATTTTTTTTTTTTTTTTTTTTTGCAAAGTGAACAAAACATGGCTGTAAATTTTTAAATACAAATTGTAGCTGATAAAATATAAGAAAAAAAACAGAACTTAAATGTTCTTTTAATTCAGTCCAAAACAAGTGCAGAAATTTGAAAGTCTCCCCCTCCCCCCAAACCCCTATGAGAATATTTATTTCTCAAATGACAATTTACATTAAGATTAAAATATTAGGAAATATTATGTTAATAGTCACTTTTAGCTCACTGATATAGGATGTCACTTCACTTTGTTTTTTGTGCATCCCATTTAGTATAAAAACAGACATTGAGAAAGTTCCATACATTACTACAGTAAGGAGATGAAAGGCTTTCCTACGCCAGCCCCAAAAAAATGACATATGTCAAATGAAATAAAATTTACATTAGATTAAAATATTATGACATTCAGTTAATATCAATAATAATAAAAAAAGATAAATAGGATAAAAAATTTCATAATTGTATAATGCAAAGCAAAAAATATGATATTTACACACTTTAAAAATTTCCGTTCTTTTAGTTCTCTGATACAAGATGCCATTTCATTTTGTGCATCACATTTATAAAAACAGACAGAAAATTCCATACATTACTACAGTAAGGAGAAAATTCCAAGTTTAAAATATAAGTTATCTTAAAGCATAAATCAACTGCTTTTAACATACTACTTGTTTTTATACAATGGTTTTCAAAAATTAATGTTTGTACAGGGTTTAACTTCACCAATAGTTAATACAAACGGTTGTTTATGGTCTCCACATAATAGTCTGTCTTCTTTCATAAACTTTTCGATGCCTTGGCCTACCTATAAACAAAAGAAAAACACTTTAAAAATAATAAGTGCAATAATTTCTTGATTGTAGTAACCCTGTCCACAATTTACAAAAGCAGCATGATTTAGGGCACTTCAGAAATATATACTGATTGCATGAACTTTGTGTTGTGTAATGAACTCTTCTTGTGAGCTCCTGTAAGTGAATTATAAATACTACACACTTAATTTTCAATAGCAATCTTGCTGTAATAATCCAATAGCGTATATCTTTTACAAGATTTGGATATAAATACAGAATTATCAGCACTTACAAACTAAATTCAAAAATAAATAAATAATGAGAAGTGTTACATTTTTGTGGGGTAACATTTATGTAGTAATTTTAGAATTCATTACAAAATATTTTTAATTGAATAGTTTGAAATCAAAAACGTGATAATTATCCAACTGTTGTTATCATATAAACCTCACAAAAAATACAATACTTGATATTTATAATAATACAACTAATTTTTAATGTAAATCAACAATCACAAGAGTTATTGGCAAGCCCATAACCAGGATTTTCCTTCGGAGGGGGCTCAATCTTGGAATTTTTTCTGATATGATAGCAATAATTTGCACACTTTAAAGTGTGAATAAAAAAAATAAACAAGGCTTAAACTAAGGTGTATTCCTCCTTATAGTATATTTGATACCCATGTCAAAAATTTTATTTTTCTTTTTTCAAGTGAAATTTTATTTTATGATCAGAAGGACAGAAAACTGTACTGGTGACTACCACTATTTTAAAAGATAAAACTTTTTAGTACATTTCACTTGCACACATTGTCAAAGTACACTATGTGACATTGAACATGCAACATCAAGAAGTAGGAGAGGTCAGATATTTATTCAAATTTCAGGATAGATGCATGTCATCGAGTTATTCAAACGATGTGAAATGCGCAGCTCTCCAGCGAATATTGAATAAGATATAAGCAAAGGAACCTGAAAAATGGGCAGTATTCGTAGCTTTACTTCTGCTAGGGAAATCATCGTAGAAATTTTGTTCTTGTCTCGCAGGACGCCTAACAATCTGTCTGTTTCAGGTTATACATATTTAAAAAAAGGAAAAAAAATTGCTCACGTTGAATTATCACTATGATACGTATTTCGGGGCAGCGTATGAAGAATCCTCTTCATGCAGAAAAAAAAGGTAAATAATGTTAAATCTTTTTATTGTTATTTATATATATATATTTTTTTTATTTTATGTATTATTTTTAATTTTTTTTTTTGGACTACGCCTCTCTTTATATATGCGCTTTCTGCAGGAGCTACCGGACCCGCTTCAATGTCAAAGTCCAGGGAGCCAGTTTTTACCCGGTGGGGTACGGTAGAAAGGCGTAGTCTTATGTCCCTTGCAACGTTAAGTTTGCCTATCCATTCGGCCCAAAAAAAAAACAGTTGGTGCAATTTGTCTATCTGCGGAGCCCCAATCTTTGTTTTCTCTACCACCCCCCATACAAAAAATAATATTAATAAAAATATAATAAAATAAAAAAATAATAATCATTTTCGTTTAACAAGTATGCATCAACAATTAGGCTTCAAAAATTCCAAGCTATCCCAATTAGATCGGGCAGCGGTGGCCAAGCTGGTAGAGCATTATACTCGTAGCCGTTGGTCGCAGGACCCAGGCTATCTGCCGGCTAAAATTCCGTCAAGTAAGCTAATGGCACCTGGTGCATGTAAAATCCGTCGTGGGTGCAAAGTCCTCCAAGTTACCTGTGAATTACACCTCTGGAGGTGCCTTGCCAGGTGAAGGTCTCGTCATCTGATCAAGTTTCTAAATTACGAGATCAACTTAAGTAGCAATGTGCAGGTGCCAAACGACAGGATATAGCGTTAAATAACCGGCAAAACAAAGCATACACAAACGAGCAGTAGACGCTGCAAATAGGATGGCGATCGAGGCAAAGATGTCAGGTTTATTGCCGCTTCGCGGCGATTAGGCGGTCACTCGCCCCGATGTCAGGTACTAAACCCGTTAAGCTGGGGCAACCCGGCAGGTAGGGGTCTGGTCATCGGTTAGAAAGAAAGGAAAAATATCAGAGAATGCCAGGCCACTGTCAACGGAGGCATTTACAGCAGACAGACGATTTTACGAAAGGCATGGTGATTGGACTGAGAAGGACAGGTTGGTCCATACGTCAAATTCAAGTGGAGACACATCTGGGTGCGTCCACAGTGTACCAGCTGTGGCGGCGAAGGTGGTTGGAACGAGGAAATGTGGAAAGTTTGAAGGGTGCCAGTGCAACCAGAGTGACGTCAGCACATGTGGATAGACGCTCCCCCCGAAAAGGAGTAGTGAACCCGCAAGCCACTTCTACCTCCATTTTGCAGTGTGTTCAAGACACCCTAAATGTTCCCATATTGACCAGAACCATTGTAGTACTCTCATTCACTCTGTACCTAGACGTGTTGTAATTTATGCCTGGATCTTCCCAGTAGCTAATTTGATAAATAGTTATCCTAATTGGTCGGAAATTGGCTAAACTTTGAACATAGATTAGGAAGACTGTATTTATTTAGGTTACTGCTTCGTTTTGAATTTCTTTATTTATGTTTTATAGAAATAAAAAATATCTGTTAAATTGTAAAAGTAATTAAAAAAATAATGTACATAAATTATCTTGGAAAACTAGTTTTGCAACGATTTTAAAGTCAAGATTACATACGTTTGAGTCAAAATTCTTCTTTATACAGCTTATTACACAGTTTCTTAATTATACTCGAATAAAAAAAAGTCCTTCCGGCCAGTGCCGGGAGGAAGAGGTAGCTTTCATATTCCTTATATTTAAAAAGCTAGCTTATGTTATTCAAGCACACGAAGCTCAATTTAGTGGAAACCGATTATAGAAGATTCAATACTAATTTTTATCGATACTAAATCATTATGAATGAGAATTTCGCGAAATTAGTCAGCTTTATCCAAGCTGCTTTTATTTAAAGTAACTTATATTTGGTTGCCAAATTCGGCGATAACTTGAAGTGCCTGCCATTTTAAGACAACATGTTGGATGAGGGTTACCAGGGAACTTGGTCGAATGCTCACTCACATCGGAATCGGTTGATATATACGAGTGCTGTCGCAGGCAAAAAATCAGATTTATCAAAATGTCACCCACATAAAGAAATTCAAACTGTTTTATCTCAGCCATATTTTTTAAGATAAGGACAAAATAAAAAATGCTCCGGAATCCTTATATCAAGGTCAAATACTTAACAAAGAAACCTTTTTCAATTTCTAATTTTTTTGCACCTCACTTTAAATATATATATTTTTTAATTTAATGGCCGCCATTTTGAAACAAGATGGCGGATGAGGCTGCCCAGCGAACTTGGTCGAGACATTGCTATATGCTATCCACATGCCTTCTTACATCCAAATCGGCTCATAAATAAACCTGTTATCGCCTGACAAAAATCAGGTCGTTTCAAAATGTCAGCCACAATAGAAATTCAAAATGCTATAACTCAGCCATTTTTTTAGATATGGACGAAACAAAAACTGTTCCGGAATCTTTGTATTAAGGTCAAACACATAAGAAAAAAATCTTTTTCATTTTCCAATTTTTTGGTACCACATTTCAAATTTTAAATTTTTAAAAAATTTTTAAATGGCCGCCATTTTGAAACAAGATGGCGGATGAAGCTGGCCAACGACCTCGGTCGTGACATTGGTATGTACTATGTACATACGAAGGTACATCCATATCGGTTCATAAATACGCCTGTTATCGCGTGACAAAAATCAGGACGTTTCAAAATGTCAGCTACGCTAGAAATTCAAAGTGCTATAACTCAGCCATTTTTTAAGATATAGACAAAACAAAAACTGCTCCAGAATCTTTGTATCAAGGTCAAACAAAAAGAAAAAAATATTTTTCCATTTTCAATTTTTTGGTATCACATTTCAAATTTTAAATTTTTTTAAAATTTTTAAATGGCCGCCATTTTGAAACAAGATGGCGGATGAAGCTGGCCAACGAACTCGGTCGAGACATCTGTATGTGCTATGTACAAACCGAGTTTCATCCAAATCGGTTCTTAAATACGAGAGTTACAGTGTGACAAACATTATATATATATATATATATATATATGTAACGAATTCGTCGCTACTCCAGTTATGGATCTTCTGTCGTGTCGTCGGCCAAGGCCCGACCGCTGGGGGCAGGGGCGCGAACCGCGGACGCGTGCGTGCCGATTTCTGAGCGAATCCTCGGAACTTCTATCATCTTTAGGTAGTCGCAGGCCGCGAGTGGTATCCGGGAAATCAAAGTCAGATTCAGACAGTAGTTATTCCAATAAAGACATAGTTTTTCCGGGGACCTGATTTATTGTTCCTTTGTTACATCCTTTTGAGAAATCAGGCCCCTTTTGGCTTGAGAGCTGCTAATTTACTTTATGGACATCGGGCTTGGGAATTATGTGTACCGCTAAGCGATACTTAGAGAGCCGAGTGTCGTGGAGTTAGGGCATTCGTTTGATGGTCAAAAGCCCTGTCCGGGGACCTGTGCATCGTTATAAATATGCTGTATTTCGCATTATTCCAGCTAGGGGCCGTTGAAGTCAAAGGAGGCGTCTTTAAACTATAATTGGTCGTTAGCTGAATGATTGACTGCCCGGGATACAGGCTGTGGTTTGAGTTGGCCGATCGAATGCAGCAAGACTTATAAATTGCACTTATTCAGCAAAAGTATTCTTATGAGATGTGCCAAAACGATCTCTAAAAGTTATAAAATGCGATGCGGGAAAACTGACTTAACAGGGGCAACCTCATTCAATCAACTGAGACACAATTACAAAAGCATTTTAAAAGTTTTAATTTTAATTTCTAAATTTAAATTTTAAAAAGGGACAAAAAAGGGGATTTTAAAAAGGGGCTTTTTTTTCATTTCATATCCCCCCCCCCCCCACTAAAACAAGAGCCACAGGGCTCGCCTGCAAGACCTGTGGGTCTTATCTCGTAAATTTAACCCAGGGTGTTTTTTTTTCTCCAGCTCTCAAGTCAATTGGACCTATTTTTACATTCATATCAAGTTACATAAAAATATTGTTCACATAAAAATATTGGTTACACTAAAACATTGGAATTCTTTAAATGGTGCTGCAGCAAAATAATAAGGGGACAGTCTCGAGACATGGGACCTTTAATTACACCAAACTGTCTCTAAAGCAAGTCTTTTGGATGTTTTTTGTAAATGTCTCTGGGTATTGTCCATTGAGAAACATCCTTTTTTGGTGTAAAATTGTAACATTAACATATACAGAATATATAGCATATACTAAAATACTCAAAGATAAACCTACTGAAAACTATATAACATTTTCAAATGTAAAAAATATTTACAAATACAAAATATTCAAAATTATAAAATATTCATTAATACAAAATGTTCAAAAATATAAAATATTCAATAATACACAATATTAAAAAATATAAAATATTCAATACTACAAAATGTTCAAAAGTATAAAATATTCAATAACATAAAATGTTCAAAAATATAAAATATGCACTAATACTATCAACACAAATATATTGTCTACCAAAATGCACTTTGGCAAGTTTGCATTTCTAAAAATACTGAATTTTCACACTGAGCTAACATAAAAGTAAAATACACTGTAATACTAACAACAACAAACACATTCCTTCTTATTCTACCTTTCTGTTTCGGTAGGGACTTTACTACTTCTTTGATGGAGCCAAGGGTTATTTTTATGAAAAACAAACTAAGTTGTCTTAAAAGAAAGGAAAACTATAGCTAAAAAATTATAAATATGCGTTTGCTATAATTTTCACCATGCCCACGGTCAGTGTGACATGGATTTTAATACTCTGAGGTGAATATCCTCCCAAAAAATGTGCCTCTTGCACAACTGAAAAAGGAAGGTGGGCAATCGACATTCACCTACAGAGGGGAAGCGAAGCAGTTTTGCCAGATTCTCCGTTCAACCTGGAAAGAGAATCTGGGAAAACAGTCCGGCTAAAGATGGGTGGCCACGGAGCGGAGGACCCCTTCATAGGTCACAAAATTATCATAATAATATAGTTATAAAAAAAAACAAAAATTCTAACAGTACTTTTAAACTGTCATCATCATTCTACGCCGCCGGGGAGTTAGGTTACACGCCCAGCTGGGTCCTCGTCCAAATGCTACGAGCAAGGGGGACGATAGGAAAGCAAAAATAAAAAAATGAAAGATGAAAGAGATAGATTGGGTTTTATTCATGGTTGAGCTTAAGGTTTTGAGGTGGGTGGTAGTATCTTAACTTGGAGGAATGGACAATTTCAGAATTTCTCTTAAAATGTGGACTGGGTTTATCAATTTCAAAGGATACATCAGAAAGTTGTTTTAAAATGGTGTATGGGCCAGAGTATGGTGAAGTCAATTTACGGGTATTAGGATAATGAAATTCTTCATACATTACAATGTCACCAACTTTAAATTTTACAGGAAGGAAACGAGCATCATAACGGACTTTATTCTTTTTATGGTAAGCAATTGTTCTCTCTTTAGCCAATTTTCTAGCTTCCTCCACAGGGGGATAATAACTATTATTTGGTAAAGGAGGATCATATGGTAATTTTCCTAACAATAAATAACTAGGGGTGAACTGGGTTACAGAATGGGGAGTATTATTATATTCATATAAGACTTCATCTAAAAGCTTAGTCCAGGGTACTTTCTTGGTTGTGGAATTGACTTTACATTTTAATCTAGTGACAATAGTCTGATTTAGGCGTTCAATTTTCCCATTCGTTTCTGGGTGATGGCTGCTTGTTAATCTGTGTTTTACATTGTAAGTACGAAGAAATCGTTTAAACCTGGAAGCTGTAAATGCTCCATTTCTGTCGGTTAACAATCTATTTGGTACTTGTATCTGAAATAATTGCTTCAAAATGTTTGTATAAGTTTCGGTGGTTACACTTTTTGAAGGAAAACCCCACACATAGTGAGTTGCATGGTCAACGACTAAATGCAAATATTTTTTTGTAGAATTGTAATAATTAAATCCGCCAACAGAGTCTACTGCTAAACATTCAAAAGGTATATCTGTTGGGGGCATTAATTGCAATAAGCCAAATTTTTTTTGCCTACATTTTTTGTTTATCTGACAAGTGTGACAGTGTTTTACAAAATTTTCAATGTCCTGATTAATGTTAGGCCAATAATACTGCAGAGAGATTAAATTTATCATCTTATAAATTCCAGGATGGCCAAATTGTGTGTGGGTTTTTTCTAAGAGGGGTAGACGTAAAGACATGGGGACCACAATCTTATACAAACTTTTCTTTCTAATTACAACAACATCATTTATCTCAGTGTATTTTTTACCATCAACTGTTACATTTTCTTTTCTCTGATTGTCTCTTACTTCATTCAAGTCAAGGAGATGTATAATATGGGGTAAATTTTCTGAAACAGGCTGTCTCGATAGCATATCAGCTTCAACATTAGTGGAGCCTTTTTGGTATTTAATTTCATAGTCAAACATACTAAGTTTTAGGGACCAGCGGAAAAGACGTCCTCTTAAATTTTTAACACTTTTGAGCCAGGTAAGTGCCGCATGGTCTGTATGTATGACAAATTTTTGACCGTGTAAATAATGATAAAATTTATCTAAAGCATCCACAATCGCCAAACATTCTAACTCAGTAATTGCATAATTTTTTTCATAATCGCGAAGATTTCTAGAGTGATATGCTATAGGATGTAATGTTCCTTTTTCATCGACTTGTTTCACAACACATCCCACTCCATGACTTGATGCATCTACAAACAAATGACAAGGTGTTTTGGGATCAAACAACTTTAATATAGGTTTTTCAATTAAAGCATTTTTTAACTTTTCGAAAGAATTTTGACAATTTTGGTCCCATACATAGGGGACATTTTTCTTCAACAAATTGTTGAGAGGGTATCGAATGTTAGCATATTTTGGAATAAATTTGTGATAAACGTTTATAGATCCCAAAAAACGTTGTAATTCTTTTACATTCGTAGGTGGTGTTAATTTCTTAATTGTCTCTATATTAGGGTTGTCAGGTGTGATACAACCATTCGAGACTTCATATCCTAGGAAATTAATTTTGGATTTAACAAAATTACACTTTGACAATTTTAGTTTAAGGTTTTCTTGGACACAGATATTAAATAAGGTCTCTAAATGACACAAATGTTCGTCTTCATTTTGGGAGAATACAATAACATCATCAAAGTAACTACAGGCAAAGTCAATTTTGTATTTATTAAGGATTCTTCTGAGGGTACGGTTAAACCAAGCAGGCGCGTTTTTCCATCCGAATGGTAAACGATTCCACTCATATAATCCAAAGGTAGTGGCAAACGCCAGCTTCTCCGTATCTCGAGGGTGGATAGGGATGTGCCAATATCCACTGGCCAAATCAAGAGTGGAAAAAACTTTAGCATGTGCCAATTTATCTAACAGGGTGTCTATTCTAGGTAAGGGTTCTGCATCTGTTTTTGTAATGGCATTCAATTTTCGAAAGTCAATACATAACCGGGTTTTCTCCCCTTCTTCACGTTTATACACCAAAGTTACGGGTGATGAATAAGGGGAATAGCTTTCTTTAATGATACCGGCTCGCAATAAATTCTGAATTTGGTCTTTAATTTCTTCTTCTTCCTTAGGGGAAGTGCGATATGCTCTTAAAGAAACGGGGAGGTCTGATGTTAACTGTATTCTCTGGGGTTCAATGTTTACACAACCTACATCATATTTATCTTTAGCAAAAATACAGACATATTTGGCTAGAAGAGTAGGTAATTGTTCCTTGACAGTCTGAACATTTGGCACATGTTCAGTGGTCTCGAACAACTCCGGCTCAAAATTTTCTTCGAATATCTCTGCATTTTTAACTGTATTTTCCATTTCTGGCTGGTTAGTATATGTTTCTGATAAATGTAAGGTATGATGGGATGAATTTGTTGAAATACTGTCCATGAGAGGTACTTTCTTTTTCTCTTGCGTGATTTGCATTTTAACACAGTCAATATTCAATTTAAACAGTTTACAGTGGGGTAGCCCAATCAAAGCATAAGGTAAGTGATTATTAATTATAAAAAGTTCAACATTCTTAGAGATATGTCCTAATTTCAAACTAACAAGGCATTTTTCTTTCAAAGCTAGAACACCTTGTGTTTGTGTGACCGATATACTCTGCTGAACTTTACATATTTTTAGGTTAAGTTTGTGGGCTAAATGATAAGGAATAACACTGATAGAACTCCCTGTATCGATCAAACAAGGTAGTGAGCCTTCACTTTTTACATCAGTAATTTTTTGACAATCTCTATTTGATTTTTTGTAGCTAGCTTTTTCTTTTTGTACATGTCCGGACATAAGAAACCGTCATTGATTACTAGATATATTTTCAGATGACTCATTAGCTGTCTGATCTGGGTTGGGGTTCGCAAAATTCATATTGGGACTAGGGGTTGGAACTGCTAAGACTTGTTGTCGAAAAGGGCAGTATTCCACCCAATGATACGCATTTGGTATTCCTATATTAAAACAAACTTTGCATGGGGAGGGTGGCAAATTGGTCTGGTGATGTACATTTGGTCTCGGTTGACCATTTGTCGTCGGTCTAACTGTATTTTGGGGATTTCGTGCTTGATTAGAAGCAAAAGGTCGAGTCGGGGGTTTTGATAGGGAACTCTGTAGTTCCACTGCCGGTTATAATTCTGTCCTGTCTCATATGGGGGGCGAAACGGTCGCCATTGTCGATACTGATTGGGGTTTTGTGGGCTTGCATCTATTTTGCTCTCATTTCCTTTTCTGTCCAGTTGCAGCTTGCAAATTCTGAATACTAATTCACGCCATGAATGTGTATTTGAGGGGTTGCTTGCAATAACTAGCTTTTGCATTTCTAACGGCAAGCCCTCCGTTAATCCTTCCAAGATAAGCTTCTGGTCTAACCCTAAGTTTCTCCCTATTTTAGTCTTTTTCTGATAGTATTCGTTCAGGTCCTCTCCAATCTTGTATCCAATACGGGAAAAATCAGTTAAAGAAAGAGTGTCGGGAATTTCGTAATGTTCATTGAACAAAGTGACAAATTCGGACCAATGTAGCACATTTAAACAATTATTAATGTACAACGTAAGTGCACTGTCTTTTAAGTATTTCTGTATGTGCCTAATTTTCCAGAAGTCGTCTTTTTCCTGTTCTACACAGACACTCTCAAAATAGGCTAGCAAAGCGGTCCAATTCATATTTGAATTAGGCGAAAACGCAATAATATCAGGTTCTATGGACATTTTCGGGCTAGCGGTTACTGAGTTGTGACCAGACCCAGCTTGAGCTGACAGGGTTTGTTCACCTAATGTTGTTACATTATGTGTCTGTGTGGCAATCTCGGACTTCTGAGTATCTTTCTCTTTATCTGATTTGTTTTCTAAGTCATTCTTTTCAGGAGGGGGAGTGACACTCATCTTGAAATACAAAATATTACAAGATTACACAAAAATATAAGGCACAATTTAAAACAAATAAAAATGGAATATTTTTCAAAAAAATTGCAACACAATATTTGTAACAAAAATGGGCTTAAATCTAAATAAATTCAAATTTAATATATCATTTTTTTTTTCAAATTGAGATTTAAAAAAAACGAACTTTGAACTAAAATTTTAAAATTCCAAAGATTTAAATACTGTCTAAATTTCAGAAAATTACTCTCTTATAGCAAAAATAAATAAAATAAACGTTGTCTTATTCTAATTTTGGCTATTAAAATGACAAACAATTAAAAAACTACCTTTTAAAACTGTATTCTTTTTCTCTTTTTTAATTCAAGAATAGATTAAAATGGTCTTACCTTCAACAAATCTATTCAAGGACAGCCTTACATATCCACAAACAAAACAACAAAAAAAAAACGATCTTCATAAAAATTTCCAGGATTAAATTTACTCCCTGCATAAAAAAAAAGAAATCATTTTCTCTTTTTCTTCTTAACACAAATCAGTGAGTTATCTGCCGGTAGAAAATTCGTTTTTCAACACGGTTCTTCATTTTGACCTGGTGACCCACTTTCTCAGCTGATAACGTCCATGGCTGGGCTGGGAGGAGAGAGTTTTATTTTTCTTTCTTGCAAAGACTGTTTCAGAGGCTTGTTCGTTGGAGAAATAATTGATTTTCAGTAACAGATAATTTTTTCTTGATTGCTAGGCAGATGAATGTTTTTCCCGTTCTTTTTGACCAGTCTTTTCCTTTTAATGACCAGATTTTTTTCTTTTTAATTAATTGCTAGGGAACGACACTTTTTTTTTTTTTTCGTTTTCTTTTTCACTCATGGAAGGCAGAAAAAGGATTTGAAAACTGTTCTTTTTAGAGATTTCTTTCGTCACTTGTTACACACCTCTTGAGTTTTGTTGGAATTAATTGCTGGTTAAATAAACAGTAGATACGTCATTTTTTAGGACTTCATTACACATCTCGTTGTTGTTCTTGCTGGAATTAATTGCTGGAACTCTGGGATTTGAGCCGCGCAAATAAACCGTCGTGCCGACTTTTCAATGTAACGAATTCGTCGCTACTCCAGTTATGGATCTTCTGTCGTGTCGTCGGCCAAGGCCCGACCGCTGGGGGCAGGGGCGCGAACCGCGGACGCGTGCCGCGGACGCGAAATCAAAGTCAGATTCAGACAGTAGTTATTCCAATAAAGACATAGTTTTTCCGGGGACCTGATTTATTGTTCCTTTGTTACATCCTTTTGAGAAATCAGGCCCCTTTTGGCTTGAGAGCTGCTAATTTACTTTATGGACATCGGGCTTGGGAATTATGTGTACCGCTAAGTGATACTTAGAGAGCCGAGTGTCGTGGAGTTAGGGCATTCGTTTGATGGTCAAAAGCCCTGTCCGGGGACCTGTGCATCGGTATAAATATGCTGTATTTCGCATTATTCCAGCTAGGGGCCGTTGAAGTCAAAGGAGGCGTCTTTAAACTATAATTGGTCGTTAGCTGAATGATTGACTGCCCGGGATACAGGCTGTGGTTTGAGTTGGCCGATCGAATGCAGCAAGACTTATAAATTGCACTTATTCAGCAAAAGTATTCTTATGAGATGTGCCAAAACGATCTCTAAAAGTTATTAAATGCGATGCGGGAAAACTGACTTAACAGTGGCAACCTCATTCAATCAACTGAGACACAATTACAAAAGCATTTTAAAAGTTTTAATTTTAATTTCTAAATTTAAATTTTAAAAAGGGACAAAAAAGGGGATTTTAAAAAGGGGCTTTTTTATCATTTCATATATATATCAACTTTTGAACGGAGGGTGGTTTCGGGGTCTGGGGGTCATGATCGATGAAAATATACCAACATTTTTTGAAATCGCTTTCCTCCGAACGGCTGCAATAGGTAGCTTTTCGTAATGAAAGCTACCTAAAAGGGGTCAAATTATTTAAAAAAAATTAATGAATACAGAACCATAAAAATTGGCAATTTTTTGTTACAACTTTTTTTTTTATTTGTAGAAAATTTCATTTCCTTTAGTAAAATAAATAAAGCCGCATCTTGTAATTACGTTAAATTGTTCAAAATTTATTTTGGAAAAACCGTTGAAAAGCTGTGTTTTGTGATCATTGAGTTTAAAGTTTTACCTCCGCCGGTATCACCGGTTCAACATTGATGGCTTTTACGATCGTCATTTTAGGCTTTTTTATATCGGACCCACTGTGTCACATACTAAAATATTTAAACATTATAAAATCATTATTAATAATAAATACATTTTTTGTCATTTCAAATCTTTCTGGTCCCCATAAAAGTTATGTATGAATTAGGTTTTTGGGGAAAATCTACATATTAAAACTGTATCTGCTCTTTTTCAAATTTTAGCACGCAAATTTGACACCATACACGAATATCTTGGGTCCAGTCAACCTGGAAAATTATATAATTTGTGCATTTTTTCTTAAAAAATCATACAGTAATAATGGGGCAAAATTTGGGGATGCTAAAGTTACGAAGTTGGTTTAAATTTATATCGTCGTCCCTAACGTAATCTAAAATTTATTTTTAAATTCGGAAACATATTTATATTTCTGAATATCATTAATAACTTCACATTAAAAACAAAAAAAATTGGAATTATTACCTGAAATACTTTTACATAAAAATAATCAGAATCGTCAAAAAGAATGTTGTGTGAATTTACAGCTCATTTATATTGTTAGTTTTCAAGATATAGAGATATGCTTCTTTTCGTAGATCCAAAAGAATCATCTCCTGTTATCGTTTGCACCAAAACAAAAGTAACGATAAAAGTTGTACAAAATATTCTTTTATAAAAATTTAGTTCTTTTTATATTTATATTTTAATAAAATTTTTCAGGTTATTAACTGGAGGAGACTGCCTCTTTATTCCATAAGATATTAATTTTATTTTTCTATTTTTATGAATAAACACTTAACAGATTTCGTTTTATTGCTGCGAAGCTTAAAGGAAAAATCTGTATAATCTATGCAATTTTTTGGTTGATTTTATTGAAGAAACCCAAAGCACCACTAGTAGATGTTATTATTTGCAAAAAGAGTATTCAAAAAAATTTATTTTTGGCATCTCCCAAATCCTAATACATAACAATATAATCCCCATAACATTTGTAACATACTATTAAATTGAAATAAGGCCATGAAGTCTATTTAATAATAAAAACAACAGATTTTTAAATGGCTTTAAAAGGAGGAATATTAGTTGAATAACAAGTTTGCTTTTCAACGTAATAAAACTGTTTGTCGATTCGTTAAAATTCAAATCCCACACTAAAATTTACAATGTCTCCAAAACAGCTATTTTACCTTGATACACAATCCTTACATAATTTTGAACAGCTAAGTAGGCCCCGTGAACTAGATGGAAATACTACTAACACACGCAGGGCTTAATTTCGCGCCGGAGCCCACCCGAGCTCAGCTCCGGTACTTTTCTGTTTTTTTTTTTTTTTTTTTTTTTTTTTTTTTTTGTAAATAATTAAATATTGATCGGAATTCGTCGGACCTCATAAATACAGGACTCCGGAGCCCAGTGCAATGGCGCTTCCGAAAAACCGAAACCTAAACTGGCCTTTCCTTTCCCTCCATCTCCATTTTTTTTTTTTAACTTTCTTTTCTATCAAAACACTGACGTAATGTGTCGCACACGTAGGAGATGGATATGAAACGGGCTTGATTTTTAAATCGGTCTTTGGGCTTAGGCGATTTCGAGCTCAATCTGTCTTACATTCAAACTGTTATTTATTCATGTATAGAAAAAAAAAAGAACTTTCCCCCCCTTAAAAGTTACGTATCCCAGTTCAAATCATTTTAATGCTATTTTGATCGGAATGAAGGGGAAACAGAAATTGTTTTTCTATTCCAGTGATATTTGCAGATTTAGGTATGTCTGGCACTGATGGCAGCAACTTGTTGATGTGGTACCACTCAAGAGAGCGAACAATAAATTTGCTATCAGTTCGATTTTCTTTTGTGACAGTAGGAAATTTTTTAATTGGATCGTTTATTATTTTTATTCAGATATATAACCTAAAAAGAATGTTTTCTTTTGTTTCTTTTCAGCGAGCATCAGTGTCGGGTTTTTAGTCTTCTATTGTGTACGAGTATGAAAATAACGTTAGTGATTTTTCTATTTATTTTTCATCATGAATGCTGCCCATGCCAAGGCTCTGCTCTGCAGATTTACGAAGTCATTTTTATTTGTAAGTAGATATAATATGCAGGTATTGTTCATTATTCTGGATAGATAGCAATCGAGCAGTTGTTTCTCTTTTTTCTATAAATGCATCGAGTATTTCTTTTTTGTGCTTTTCCGCATCATAATTTTCACCTTATCTAATTACAGAAGTCTGCGATTAATTAACATTAAAATTAGACAAATAGTTTTATTCGGAAAGAATGATAAACTGAAAAGTGGAACAGTTGACAGTTAGGTATATGCACGTAGACTTATTTCAAATTTTTATTTTACTAAAGAAAAAAAGATGCTTTAAATTTTGCAAATAATGTATGAAAATTAAATATGCGGATTGAGGTGATAGCGGGGGGAGGCCACGCTACGGTTTTAGTACTGCAGTATATTAGGGCTCTGGCTCTTTTTTTTTATTAGAAATTAAGCTCTGACCAGCAGCATTGCAGTAAAGCTACTGTCCACCTGTCACGGAAAACCTTCAGTACTTCGATCATGGAATAGGGGAGAGTAGCCTAATTTGGACCGCCGCTTTAATTGGACCGTTGCCATTCTGCCGTTAATTACAGGAAGAGACGCCATCTACCGCTGAAATCCTACTCATCAGAATGACGTCACTCACGATTAGAAGAAGCAACCGCCTACCACGTGTTGTTGTTAAACAATTTTAAAAAACCTAAAGTTAGCTGTTTTGATCCATTTTTTTCCTACTAAACGTAAGAGAATACTTTAAAACTAAGGTAAGTTGTTAGGTTTTCATATACATATATAAATTCATCTGTTAATTGCGCATATTTCTCACGCGGATTTGTTTCATTTCGTTTTTGTTCTTAGTCCTGAAATTATCTGTTTTAAAAAATGGCGCAGTTGCCATAAATAGACCATTTTAAGTTGCTTAAATTGGACCAGATATGCGATCATAAATTTTGAAAATTAAGGAAAGAATTTCGAGGACGGTACACTTTGTACACTATTTTTTTTATTTTTTTAATATTTTATAATGGATTACTATCTCCATGCAAGTTTTTTTTTTTTTTTGAGGGGCGTGGGGGGGGGGTGTATATCTGGCTTAAATTTTTTATACAGTTTAGGCCTATATAAAAAAAAAAATATTTTTACATGTTTATGCAATAAATTTTGTTTGCAATTTCTTTTATCTTGTATGTATTTGCATTAATTTTCTTTGAATACTTTATTCCTACGGCGTATTTGGTTTACAGAGATGAATTCAAACGTTTTCTTCCTGGGGGATATTTGCTATTTCCTGAGGAAAGGCAGACTTTTTACAGTTTTGGAGGGTGGAATTATACTTTTTTTGCCATTAAAACTCATAAAACCTCAAACCTTCCGGGAGGAGGGCGTTGAATTCAATACTGTTGAATATATAATGTTTGCGTATAATTAATCGTAGCGTATTTTTCAAGAGAGCATATTTTTTAAAACACTTTTATAATATAACATTAAAAATGTTGAAAAAGACACGGACAATCTGTCTGGAAAAAAAACAGGCGACAGCAAAAGCTGTTAAAGATATAGGAAATAAAAAGGAGAGAAAAAGTTGTGAAGAAATTGACCTGCAATAAGGCTGTAGCTACAAATCCTCCCCAAAAGCCAAAAAATCATTAGAAATATTATATCCTTTGCTAAATTTAGTTTTAAAAAAGTACAGAGGGAGCAAAAAAAAAACAGTTGTGTTAACATCTTCGCCATATAAAGTAAACCTTGAAATGAAAAAACACAAAAAATCGACTAAAAGGAAGTTATCACAGCATAAAAGCAAACGGAACATCAAGTTTTAAAAAATAGGCGTAATGCAATTTTCAAGGAAATGATGAAAGGGGAGAACTACAATCATAATGTAAAGAAAACTTCTGTTGCAAAAAAAGTCTTAATAATTCAGAATCTAAAAAGAAAAATCTAAATAGTGATGATTGGTTTTGCCTGATTTGTAAGAAAATAAAACAGAAGAAATGATTCAGTGTTCATATTGCCAAATACGGTTCCAAGATGTGTGCGCTGGAAAAAAAATCAATAAACGAAATTCATGAGTAAGCTTTGCATCACTCGTAACTGGCAATTAGTTTCATAATTTCTATTCTTAATTACTCATAACTTTGATTTATATTTTGAATACATTTTGATTTAAAACAATTACACTTATTTTCAGATATTTGATTTCATTATATTTCATTGCTGTTATTTTGTTTGATTGTTTCAGTAACCGCAAACTTTGCTTTTAATAAAATTAGTTATATTCCCTAGTCATTAAAACAACCTGATTTTATTTGGTCCAATTTAGGAGACTGGTGGTCCAACTTAGGCGACCAGTTGCTGAATTTGGACCACTTTTGACAAAATTTTCAAATTAAAATAAAATTTAAGATTTTCAAAAAGAAAATGATCTAAAGTTTTATTTAGTTAGTGGATGAACTGATTGACCCTGTGTAATGATATTTTTCAGATATTCCAAAAATTAAGTGAGTTACACCTGAAAATAAGCGAAGTGGTCCAAATTAGGCTACTCTCCCCTATCTTCACGACAAGTCTTTAGTGAAGCTAGAGTCCCTTGTCGGCGAAATCCGTTGTAAATCCGAAATTTCCACCTAACACCTCACTGTATATACATACTAAACAACGCCAGTGACCTAATTAACATATGTTTGCAAAATAACCGTAACAGACAATTCCGTAGATTCATACAAACTTTTCAAAACTTAAAAAAAAAATAATAGATTAATCAGCGTTAGCGTAGCATCGTTAGCATCATATTAGCGTGAGCACAAATGTCAACTATTAAAAAAAAAAAAAAAAAAAAAAAAAAAACGATCATACGCAAAATCACCACGTGAAATTATCGGACGTAAGAGTACCCTTATAAAAGAGTAGCCAGGCACCCTACCTCACATTTAAATTTAAAGGTAGGCTTTACTACCAATAGGTTGGTACCAGTATCAATTTTCGATTGTGAAACATTAGAGGCGTCCAAAATTTTTGTCTCTGGGCCATTTGTCGCCACTATTTTTAAATAGTGAACTTCGCTATATTTAAACAGAGAGTTTCTATCATCTCTTAAGACGAATTATACTATTCGCAATCAGTGGCAGCCTTGCAAGACGCAGGTTGGCCATATTTGCATTATATTTATGTAAATCAGAAAGTATGTTTGAATCTATGTAATTAAGTGCTAAAGACACTTCACTATCGAATTTCAAATTTTAATTTAACGTATAATAGCTCGGAAAGCACTACTAAACATTAATAGGGTAAAATAACCAGTACTCGGCCATTTATTAAAAAGGGGGGGGGCGGTAATACTAATACAAAAAACAGTTATTTGCTGTTGGTTGATGATTTGTGTAATTATTCTGAACATTACGAAATTATAATATTTCATTTGGAACCAGAAATAAACTATTTATAAAGAATTATATTTCATTGTAGCCGGCCGACTACCGGGGGGGGGGGGGGTCGAGTATTGCAGCACTCACCCTGTATAAAATTCTGTAGGAATAAATAAGAATTTTACTGTTTAAATTGCATTTTACTTTCTGAAATTGTAATATTATAAATGATTAACTATACATTATTAATAGATACCCACACCTTATCATAACTTAATACTCTAATATGCACTGTGCGCTGCATTAATTTTTCATAGTCAGTATTATGTGCTCAATCTAAAAAAAATATATACAAATACAATACACTTAAAATTACCAATTATCTAAAACAAATCTAAAATAAGAATCATAAGAATAAGAAATTTTCCGTAAAATTTAGCTTGGTTGGTTGGTTGAATGATGTTTAATGGCACAAAATCCCTTAAGGTACATGCTGCGCCAAAAAAAGAATAGATTAAACACATAAAAAATTGAAGAGCAATGAGAAAAGCATTCTGGATGGGGGATCACATCCAGATGCAGTCAGACAAGTATAGATGAATAAGGAAATTTAAAAGCTAAGCTATCAGAGTATAAAAGATTTTAAATAAAAAATGCAAAAGTGCAGTCTAGATGGGCTTTCATCCAGATGTCAGAAAAGTGTAGAAAACATTTCAAGTATTAGTTAAACCAAAGAAAGTTATAAAAATTATATTTCAAAATAAAATCCAGCATGTTTTAAAAAAGTGAAGAGTGCCCCATGAGGTGTATCCCCAATGAGGTTTGTCAAGATTGGTGATGATGAATTAAAATAAATTCTGTATAAGTGTCGGAGACCCGGACAGTTAGTTAAAACATGATGAACAGTCAGGTAATCAAAATGACAATGTGGTGCATGGGTGCTACCTCCCGAAGCAAAAGATGTTTATGAGTTATCCTAGAATGTCCAATTTTAAGACGAGTTAGGAGAACACCTGTTTTCCTTGGATAGTTCGGAGGCCAGGTCATGATTCTTGGTTTAACATGGTGCAGTTTATTATCATGTTCCAAATCCCAACTTTCTTGCCATTTATGATTTTGCGTATGATCGTTTTTTTAATAGTTGACATTTGTGCTCACGCTAATATGATGCTAACGATGCTACGCTAACGCTGATTAATCTATTATTTTTTTTTTTTTAAGTTTTGAAAAGTGTGTATGAATAAAGTGTTTTATAAGTAGTTTAACGTCTGAGAATGGAATTTTAGGGTATAAGGGGTTAAGAGCACGTTTTGCCGCCTCATCTGCTTTCTCATTTCCGGGAATAACCATGTGTCCAGGTACCCAGCAAAATAAAATATTATAACCACGTCTTGTCAATTTATTATAAAAATCAAGGATGGATGAGACATAAGGATGCTTTTAAAATGATTTAATTGCGTCAATAAAACTATTTGAGTCAGTATAAATGATGAACGATGAGCTATGATGATGAGATATGTGGAACATGGCTCTCTCTATTGCAATTAGTTCGGCTGTAAAGACGGAAGTACAAGAATGAAGGCGATAGCTTAAAGAAGTGTTCTCACAAAAAATCCCACAACCAACAATATCACCTCTTTTAGAGCCATCTGTATAAATCTCAGTATAGTTATTAAAATTTGCTCGATGTGAAGCAAATAACTGTTGGAAAATAACAGGAGCCAAGTTGTTTTGATCATATCCTTTAAAAGGGTGGAGAGAGGTAATTTAGGAGGATTCCAAGGAGGTAGCACATGTGAGGGACATGGACTCACCTCGATATTATTCAGAGGGCCATTATTAATAATGTTTCTCGTTCTAACTCCAAAACATGGGATGCAAGATGGTCGATGCTGATAAAGAATATCATTGTTGGTGTTTAAAATATAAGTGTGACGTAAAATTTAGGAAGTGTCTTTTATTAAAGAAAATAATAAGAGATCTAATTTCTATAATGCTTCTAATTAGAAGCATTATAGAAATTAGATCTCTTATTTTATTTAAGTTAAATTTTATATATTTTATTGGTGCAGAACATGCTAACTAAAGTGCTACGTTTTAATTAAAAGTTCCAACTAATTTTCATGAATGTTTAATGAACAATTTAACAGATATCTTGCGTTCAAATTGAAAAGGTTCCAGAAAAATCAACTTAAGGTTAAATATTTTGCAAGTGGCAATGCTTAAAAAAATTCGACTGTAACTTACATTCAACAAAAATTTTTGCATTTAAATTTGATTTTTTTTTTAAATTTTTAAACTACAATGTATGCATATATATTTTTTTTATGTAAAGGTACAGCACCCCCCCCCCCCCCACACACACACACACACACACACAAAAAAAAAAAAAGAAAAAAGAAAGAACGCTCTATCATTTTAATCACCAAATTGTCACAAAACCCCCGGAAAAAGCTCCTTTACTGGAAATTATTTATTTTGTTTTTCGACTTATGTTAAAAAAAGAAAAAAAAAGTTTGGGGCTCGTTTTCATGAGGAAATTGTACCAAACTCTGAAATTTTCAACATGAACTCCTCATTTTGGTACCATATTTGATTTTTTTCGGTAAATCGTACATTGCCAAAAGGGAAGTCATTTGGTCAAACAGTTTAAGAATTATGAAGGTTTAAAACTGAAAACTCCTAATGTTGAATTCATTTGTATTCTTTGAAAAAAGATATTGCCATGCGGATAGATTTTTTCGACATAACTCAATAAATATTCGGCAGAATAAGCTGCAATTCTGGATTCTCATATTTCAAGCCTCTAATAACAGATTTCTGTTAAAACATTCATAGCTTATATTCATTTTTTTTAGAAATTTATTTAGGAAAACATATTTTTCGAAAAAAATGTTACTGTAACCTTTGGATTTTTGAACTTAAGAATATCTAATTACAGCTCAATCCATCTGGTAGTTTATGAGTTATTCTTAAAAAACTACCCCCATTGTAATCTGCTTTGTGACAATTGCAAATGAATTTAACTTTAGTAGTTCTAATCTTTAAGCATATTGTATAACAATTTCTAAACTACTTGGCCGAACGACCCTCGTTTGGTATCATAATATACAATTTACCGAAAAAGCCAGGTATGGTGTCAAAATTATGTGTTCGTATTGATTGTGGTACAATTTCAATATAAATATGACTTTTTAAACACAAATTGAAGAAAGGCATAACTTGCAGTTGAATGGTTGTTTCCGTATTTTTTTGAAAAATTTGGAGATTAAAATGTATGAGATGTTCTCTTCATTTCTTTCCTTTCTTTCTTTCTTTCTTTTTCTTTTTTTTTCTTTAGTTATTATTTTATATTTACTCTGTAGCTGATTTAATTTAAAATCTTCTATTCTGTAACATTTATTTTGAGCAATTGTGTGCCAAGAATCATTATTCTGTATTCATTCCTGAAATTTAAGATATTGGGCGATTCCATGGATAGTGTCACACTCGTAACGCAGGCTTTAATTTGCATTTATTCAATTATTTATTAAATTTTAATGTTAATTCTGATTTTAAGTGGTATGGTAAATAAGTTATTACCATATTTTTAAATTTAAATGTGTGGCAATAAAACTCACAGAAGTATACCATTTAATTTCATTACTCAATATGTGCTTTTTTTCTACTTCAGAAAAAAAGCACATTTTGAGTATGAAATTAAATGATACCTTTCTGTGAGTTTTATTTCCACGCATTTAAACTAAAAAATACGGTAATAACTTATATACCATTCCACCTAAAATGACAATTAAAATTAAAATTTAGTAAATAATTGAATAAATGAAAATTAAAGCCTGCGTTACGTGTATGACTCTCGGCACGGAATCGCCCAACTACGTCTTCACAGCTTTTATTCAACTCTACAATGTAAATTGAAATGTCTGAAATTCAGATACCTAAGTGACTGAAACGGATTTTAAGACGTTTTAAAATGTCTTAATTTTTCAGACGCTTCAACCGTCAGAATCGTAGACAGTTTTTTATTTATTTTTTTTTTTTTTTGGGGGGGGGGGGGAAGCATTATACGTAGCCAGTTTTTTACTACGTTGAAAGCAGGGCTCCGTTTGTTGCAGAAGCAGAACGTGATTAAAGCATATGCAAACGGAGCCATAGTCCTGCACCCTCCATCCCCATACAGCCTGATTTCAGGGCTCTCAAATTCAGTATGCAATTTTCGTAAAGCTGATAATTTAATTCTTTTCCGACATTGTACTGTTTATAATTAATATTTTGAACTTCTAGAATAGAATAAGATAAAAAAACAAAAGGATAAATTTATATAAATACGGCAAAATCTCTCAATCGCGGCACCTCGGGACCGTGAATCTGCAGGTGTCTGGTTATCTGAGGTAGAAGTATATAAAAAGTATACATGATGTGAATGAAAAATGTGTTTCCTAAATAGCGGCGTCTTCTATTTAGCAGTGTCTGTTATGAAGATTTCACTACAAAACCTTCATATGGACAACTTTATTTAGCGAACACTCACTTTTTCCATCCATAACTTATACATAATTTTTTTTTTTTTTTTTACCTCAGAAAAGCAAACATCTTCGAATAGCTGAAACATTCAGAATTCCCGAGGTGCCGGATATTGAGAGGGTTTTGTGTATTACGAATTTTTTTTGTTATTATTTATTTAGTTTTAAATCACATTCTACTTTAAAAGTTCAAAATATGGATTATAATCAGCACAATCTCGCAACAGATTCAAAATATAAGCTTTACAAAAAATGCATATCAAATTTGGGGGGCCCCTAACATCTTAGGAGGATGGGAGGAGACAATGCCTAGTTTTCCCATGATTTAATCAAGTTTTTCTGCAAAAAATCCAACCCTGCATTATGGTTCGATAAATAGAGGTGTCTGGTATTCGGGAATGACCGTTATGGGGGTTAATGGGCATTCCCGAATATCTTACACTCCTGTTTAGCTAATACCTTTTTTAATCCACAACGAATACATATTTGTATATTTTTATCTTAGAACAGCAGAAACATCCGATTAGACATATTCCGCGGTCCCAAAGTGTCCACTTTTGATGGCTTTTACGGCATGTGGATAAATATATATTTTGTTTTTTAATCTTGTCCTACTGTAAAACTTCAAAATTTTTCATTATAATCAGTGCAGTGTTGAAAGATTTTAAAATATAAGTTTTACGAAAAATGCATACAAAATCCACCCCCCCCCCCTAAAATAAATAAATAAATAAATAATATAAATAAAATAATAATTATTAATAATAATTAATATAAATAAAATAATAATTAAAATTCATATCCTTTAGAAATTATACATTTCTAAAATTTATATTACTATATGGTCAATTTTTATGTAGATCAGATGATAATCACAAGAGCTATTTAACTATGAATATATATATATATATATATATATTTATATATACTTACAGCTTTAATTCATAATATTACGGTTTTTGATGGTGGTAGGTTATGTTTAATTATTGGTTATATATATATATATATATATATATATTATTTTAATAGCATGCAAAAAAAATTACTTCTAGTTTCAAAACTTTTTTTGTATTAAATATCTAATTAATCTCAACATCTAAAAATGCATACAAAATCCACCCCCCCCCCCTAAAATAAAAAAAATAAAAAAATAATATAAATAAAATAATAATTAATAATAATAATTAATATAAATAAAATAATAATTAAAATTCATATCCTTTAGAAATTATACATTTCTAAAATTTATATTACTATATGGTCAACTTTTATGTAGATCAGATGATAATCACAAGAGCTATTTAACTATGAATAAATATATATATATATATATATATATATATATATATATATATATATATATATATATATTATTTTAATAGCATGCAAAAAAAATTACTTCTAGTTTCAAAACTTTTTTTGTATTAAATATCTAATTAATCTCAACATCTAATTGTAATTTTTTAATTTTTCATGTAAGTGCATACAAATAAACTACAATTTTGGTGCGAAATCTAGTTATGTAAGTAAATATATATAATTCTAGCGTTTTACAAATACCCATTTTGAATTTCAAATTACTTTCTTTACTAAAAAAATTAAAAAATTCAATATCAGAATTGATTTCAAATCAAATATATATGTATAATTTTTTTACTTGCATTTTTACAGTTAGATTAACAAGATTCAAAACTACGTCGATTGCATTTCATACAATTATGAAGTACTGTAAACAAAATGTCAACAAAACGATTACTTTAAAATTTGAATAACTGTCGCAATGAATATGATGAAGAAAGACTTGCATCTTTTAAAAAGAAAATCCCTTCATATATCCTGCTAATTATGTCAAAAGAATAAAATCTTTTCATTTCAAAACATAATCCGCGGGGCGAAAGTGCAGTTTACCAAGCTTTGACCAGGCGAATACGAATATCACTATATTATTGATATAAAATTAGTACGAATTAACCGGTTCAGCTAGGTGGGGAGGCCTACCCAAAGGCTTAAGCTCAACAAGACCCAACCAATAAGAATTAACACTAAGTCGATGCGAATTAAAATCACAGAACTTCATATTGCACAGAAAATGAATCAAGACAAAAAAAATTATTAGTTAAAATCTACACGGAGAAGTTACACATAAAAACAAACATTCAGTTTGAACTACAACGAGTATCAAGTTCGAACGAAAGAAATATAAAACGCCTGCGCAATTTAAGAAAGTGCACTCTGGTGGATACGACCGAAACAACAAATATTTCTTAAATTACCTCATTATTCATACATTTTCTCAGTTCGTTTATACCATGGTCATCGTAAGAAAATTATGTGTCTTAAATTGAGACATCTATTATGTCTGAATTTTCAGATTCGGACACTAAAGTTCTATTTCAGTCACACATGTGTCTGAATTTCAGACGCCTCTATTTGCATTCTATATTCATTTATTTTGTAGATTTCTTATTAGCTTTGCTTTCTTTAACTTACTCCAATTTAATATTCAAGTTGTACATTTGATACATAAATTATTACGTTAAAGAAGAATTTAATAATTATATTCAAAATATTATAAACGAAATAAACTACATTTAAAAATGCTTCATAATTAAGAATTTTTTTAATGAATTTAATTAAACTGAAAGTTTTAAGTACATATTACTTTAGAAAAGTTTGCTTCAATATTCTTACATTAAATAAAAAAGACGGCCAACATAAAGTGAAGTTACATTTTGCAGCATCATAATAGTGTAACTGGATGAAAATGTTATATATTTTCTGTTTTCATTGTTCATTTGAAATAAAATGAAAATACGATTACTTTTGCTGAATAGAAATTAGCAATTAAGAGGATTATTCTTAAGCAGTAATTTTTTCATAAATAAGAATATAAATTATAGTACTTTAATGCAAATCGTGAATCTGAATTAGTTTTTAAAAATAGATATTTAGTGATTTATGAAGAATTTCATTAATGCTTTTTTTTAAAGAATGTCATTATTTTGTAATTTATTGATAAAGTTTTTATTTTAACAGTGCAATAAAATAATTATTTGCCGTATGCTTTATCATGAGCAATAAAAACCCAATTACTTATTTCTCAAAGTACTAAATGTTTTTAAGCAGCTTTTAATTAAGAGGATTCTGTTTTTATAATCGCTCGTAATAAATTCAGTATCGCAATTTTTTGCTTTACAAGTGCATTAATGTATGAATATTCATTCAAATTATGTAATGGTCCATTTCATCATCTCTACATAAAATGTTTAATCAATATGTAATATTTAAAATTTTCTTTAGTGACTATGAAGCGAAAACCCAACAAAGCAAAGTGTTTGTTGGTCACAGAGAAAACTTTGCCATGCAAAGTAAATTATTTGTGCTAGCAGAGGAATTTTTTAAAAAAAAGTTAAATTTTTTTGCTTAGTGCGAGGAGTTACAAATATCGTGACATACCTTATGCGAACTTTCCAATTTCGTCAAATGCAATTGATCTATTAAGAATAAAGTTTCAAATGTTTATTCTCTGAATCTAACAATACAGGGTGGACAAAAAATCATTGAGTAAATATAATGCTTTATTATACAACCAAATATGAGAGTACAAATGATTATAATAAAGTAAAATTCCAAAAGTTTATCTTCCTTAAAAATATTCGATGTGACTGCCTTTCGTTACTTCGAAGATGTTCCTTTTGTAAATGCGTTCTTGTCATATGCTTAATAGAATGTTCACATTGATCAAACAACTGCAGTGCTGATTTCTGACTTCAATTCAAGAATGCAAATACGAAGTGGCGGACTGTCATAAACCATTGCGCTGAAATGTAGGGATGAAAGTAATGATGATCGTGGTGGCCATGAATAGCACCCTCTCTATCAATCAAAACTAAGACATCGACACTGTAGTAAGGAGTATAACTGAAAACTTATGATACAAGACTGATGCATTTGAACTAGTATCGTACAATTAATATTTGTAAATTATTAAGTTACGAAATTCTTGAACTAATTTGCGTTCACAGTGTATTTATAAAATCGGATTTATCATTTTAACTATACATTAAGGGAACACAAGTAATGGATAACTACGAGAGTCTATTATTTTTTCTCACCACAATTTTGGAATACCAATCCCCGATTACTGCGATTAAATAAGGTGAGGATAAATATTCTCAAAAACTAACAAAAAATCTCTCAGCAGTTGACAAAGCTCTACACATGTCACTTATAATTATTAGAAAGGCTTCCTTCCTGCATTTCAGGTGTACTAATAAATAAGCTTATGGAATGTGGACCGTCGAATGAATAACATTCATGTTAATATTACTCAAACTCATAATCTATTAAAATAGTTAAAAACAATTTATAAAGTTCTTAAGGAAAGGATTATAAAGGTTGTAACGTTGAAACAAAAACTTTTTTTGAAAATTAATTCTCTAATACCACCGTCAACTGAATGTAATATAAATGCCATAACACCGTGCCTCAAATGCAACTCTTCCGTCACATGGAGTACAGTGGAAAATAAGACGCTTTAACGCAGGGGTTTCAAACTGTGGCCAGACGGATACCACTAAAGTTTGACAGTAATAAGCGCCTTATCTAATAATCGAATCTCTGCCATTCAAGTCGACACTTTCTTTAAAAAAATAGTGGTACCACGCGGTCCACAGTTTGACATCCCTGCTTTAAAATCAATATATCCCATTCGGCGTCCACAGTTTGACATCCCTGCTGTAAAGTCAATATATCCCATTTTGTAAGGAAGTGCAAATTACTCTATAAATCGCTCTCGGTGATGGTCGCGAAAGGACGATTCTGAAAGTCATAAACGTCGAAATACAGATGCTACATTTTGATCACCATTGTGACTGTGACAATTTGTGGCGACTGTGTTTTCACGGTGACGCCGTCACATCAACTCGCTATGTAAGAGTGTTTGCAACATATATAAACTTTATGAGAGGCCAATTGATGTTATCTTCAGAAACGCCAGTCATTTCGGATTATCTACAATCTTTAGCTTTTCTTTACAATGAAATTAGAAATATGTTCCCATTTTTATCCGAAAAATTTACTCCCTTGAATTCCTAACTCGTTTACTGAAAGATCTGAGAAAAAGTATTGAAAATCGTGTTTTGAAAATTATTAATATCATATTCAGAATTTGGCATTTATGTATGGCATAGTTGCCAACTTTTACGCTCCTTGTTAGCACTATATCCGAATTATTTACCCACACTTAATAACAACAAATCTGCAATCAAATACCGAGAAGTTTACTGTTCAGAAATCGTGGTACAAAAAAGCGTAAGAGTTGGCAACTATGGATAGAATGCTGCTAGTTGGACCTTCTTTTTAGATCTAAACCATCATTACCGAATAGTAATACGAGAATCTGCATTATTTATTATTTCATTAAATAGGACGCATATTACAATTCAGAACAAGCGATAGATTTATGATACCAATTTATGTGTTGATGAGATACTTTTATAAAACTGAAAATTTTTTTATAAGCAAAATAACAGATATGTTTCTTTTCAGTTCTATAAATATAAATTTCAACTTTTTCCCATAAAAACGGACAAAAGGTACACTTAGAGGCAAAAGAAGTCTGTGCAAGAACGAACTTTCTTTCTTTCTGAAGCATGATTTCGGGCACAATAGTTTCAAGAAAAATCTTATTTTTCTGAAACTCTTACTCTTTTTCTAAAATTGTAAATGGTTTCTTTAAAATTACTTTCATACTCTTTCAATCCAAAAATTTAGTTTAAAGATGTTAAATAACTATTTATCTTTTCATTACACAATTTTAAAAAATTTAAGTTATTTTTTAAAGTAAAATATCAGATATATTTGTTAAAGCTTTTTCCTTGCAGTTCTTTAAAAAGAGTATTCGCATTTTTTCCAACGAAAAGGAAAAGGTTACAACAGAAAGGGTAAATAAGAGCTACAAGGTTTCTTTCTGAAGCATGAATTTCAGACTCTACACATTTTAGGGATCACAAAGGTTTGGAGTGATGGAAATTGACTGAATTGAGATAGTAGGTTAGGAGGCATAGAATTGATTGAGACAATTGCTTCTATTTGAATTTATTTGTTAATTTATTATATAAATAAAATATATTTATTAAATTGTAAAAAACAATAGCGAAAATTTTATAATTCAACGAATAAATCAATCTTACAAAACTAACGTTGACACAATTGTGAAGTGCAGGTTCTATATTTTTGATTCGGCAATTCTTCTCTATACCACTTATTAATTTGTCTCTCCACTATATCTGAAAATATCCACGCTACAGCAAAATAATGATCTATTTTTATTGATTTTAAATGTATTATACTTTATCGAAATGTAATTTTTCCTTTTTTTTAGGTATAATCGAGAAACAACGTAATAAGAAGTATTAAAAAGAAATGACCACTAAACAATATTGAACGTGGACTTCAAAATCGTGGCAAAAATAATTTACAAGATTAATTTTGTCGTACAACATTAAAATTTCTTTTTTTTTTTAACTTCTTAACATTTTTTTTTTTTTTTTTTTTTTTTTTTTGGTGTCTAGTAAAGCATAGATTCAAAATGTAGTAATAGTCCAAATTAATTAAAGACTTTCTGATTATCGAACAGACTTTATTCAATTTTCGTCATTTCCAACCTTTCTGGTCCCCATAAGAGAAATCTGCATTTTCAAACTCTTTGTCTTTTACTGAAACAGGGGAATAAACTCGCGCTTTCCGTGTTACACAATATAGAGGAAAACCATTTTTTAAATTAGAAAATTCCAATAAACTTTTTACATTCAATATAATTTTTAAGAATGCCACTAACAATACCAAAAATCATATTTATATGATAAATAGCAATAAAGCGTTCAAATAAAATTTTGAAATTTATTAAAAGTATTTCGTATTGGCCTTGCGACAGGAGTTAACAGCAGAAGAAATCGCCATATATCACTATTTAAATCAGTCTTTTGGTTCTGTTCCTATCAGTGGTTTAAGCGGGTATTTTAATTACATGTCTTAAATTTGTGCTTTATTTTTATTTTTTTTTTGTTGTTGTTGTTTGACTTATGACTGTTTTAAATTCATTACACAGGCCTGTGAAATTGAAGTTTTTGAAAAATACAAGAGAAGTTTTCGCGGATTCTTGTGTTATTTGGTGTGCTGATTTCGAAAATGACCTCCATTTTGTCCCATCACGTCAGGATTTTTTCTAAATCGATATCGATATTTTTGCTAAAATCGTATTTGAAAAGGAATTCTCTCGAAAAATTTTGCATCTACTATCTGGCAACAGTGGTTTTTATCCATGTAAATGTATGTAAAATAATCGATTCTTGGTGAGGCAAATTGATTTTTTAGTAATCGGTTACTTTTTAATAGGTTTAAGTGGATGAAAACAACTGTTGCCATATCGTAGGAGCCGCCTCTGGTCGAGGATAAAACAAAACGTTCCATCGAGTTTAAACTTTTTACATCAAATTATGGTGCAGTTTCTAGAAAAATATCATCTACATACTATTTTAATTTTTTTTTATTAAGTCAACGTACATAAAATAGAAAAATGGCCAAGAGGAGCAAATATTATGTATGTGTATGAAAGTTTCAAACAAATTTTGAACTAAGCAAAAGAACAAAACAAAACAGTAAAGTTTCTATTTAAGTACGCACTCTTTTTCTATTAATCTTCTTTTTGATGTTCTTCTTTTTTGTTCAATCTCAGGCCTATCTCGAGTTCGCGTTAACATCCAACAGTAGACGACGAGCATGATCTTGTCCCATCTTTCTTTTGAGCGCTCCATAACTTGTATGTCTTGATGGAGCCTTTCACCTTGTCCTTCGCTGACTGATCCTAAATTTGCGGGTGAAAAAGTGCACATGTGAGTAAAGGAAATGTATTTGACATTTATGGAGCAACCCAATGCTTGAAATTTGTCCATCATATTCATTACAATTGGTTTATAGTCAGGATTCTTGTAATTACACAGAAATTTGCTCACGACATCTTTGAAGGGAACCCAAGTTTCCTTTTCCTTTGTTGTCATACTAGTCTCAAACTCTTTATCCTTCATAAGCTTGCGGATATTTGGACCAATAAAGATTTCCTCTTTCAACTTGACTTCGGATAAACCGGAAAGTTTTTGCATATTTATTTGAAACAATCGCAATCATTTGAAAAAATCGCAATCATTTGAATCAATCGCAATTATTTGAAAATACAATTTTTGGCTCAACTAAACTGTTCTGAATCACATTCTTAATGCCCAGTTTAAGATTTTGTCTTTTCGGCCAATCTTTTTTGACCCAATGTTGAGTCTTATCACGGCTGTTCCACTCACAGATGAAACACAGATAATTTGTGTATCCGCCTTGTTGACCAATAAGCATGGAAGTAACTTTCAAATCACCGCAAATGGTCCAACCAAGGTCGGCATATTTAATTTTGTTGAGAACGTAAGCCAGGTTTTAATAGCGTTCTTTTAAATGCACCGAGTATCCAACTGGTACAGATGCATACTGGCTTCCGTGATGAAGAAGGACAGCTTTAAGGCTCCTTTTCGATCAATGTATAAACAGCCTCCATTCATCTTTATCGTAGGTGATATTAAAATTTCTCATCAATCCGGGAACATCGGAACAATAGACCAGGTTCTCCCCCTCCTATAAGTATTACTTAACAAATTCCTTTTCTCGATTCCTGTATTAATAAAAAGCGGATCCTTTGGCCAATAAGTTTCTTTTCTTTCAATCTGGAGCCCAAAAATTCTGCTACCTCTTTCAAAAGACCCAGATCTCTAGTCAGATCACTAATTTCAACCTGAGAGATGGACTGAGGTGAATCGCTTCCAGAGGGCTTATATTCATTATCGGAGCCTTGAACCTCTGAATGGTCCGAGTCTGAAGACCCTGAAAGGATGACTTTGCAATTCAATTGAAGGCAAAGAAACTGGCACATCAGGTCCACGAGGAACGGGGCATATGGACGATGGAATTATCATAAAAATCCAACTAAAATTGATTTTTTCAAGAAAACGTGACGTGATATAATTTTTTCATTACTTGTTTTTAAATTAGCACCAAAAAATACATAAAGATCAACTATCAATTCCCTTGTATTTTTTTCATCGCAGGCCTGTGTTAATGATAATAAGCTGGAAACAAATGCTGAGCTAGTTATATTAATTTAAGTGCAAACGGATTTACCTTTCGTATTCGTCTGCATGCGATAGAGATAGAATTTTAAAAAACAAGGCTTGAAAATTACTTTAAAATATATAAAAATTGAGTAAATAGCAATGCATTTTTGAAACAAATTCTGATACCATTTCAAACAAATTGCCTTTGAATGTACTTTCTTTTCCATTCGGCGGTCTAAAAATTTAAAATTTTCTATGTTTAGGTGTTAAAAAATTGCAATAAAAGCGAAATTCAATCGTCTGATGTTGGCAGCATCAAAATGATGTTAGCGTTACAGACGGACACGTTTGTCCTTTTTAATACCGATATTTTAACTGCTATCCTTAAAATTGTTTTCATCATTTTCTTATAAGATTCCTTTCAGTGATGCTTTAAAAAATCACAGAGAAGGTGGGTGATATACGAAATGAAAATTGGGAATGTGAGCGAAAATGAAACTTCTTTCTCAATAATGAAGTTTGCGTGCAATATTTTTTTTAATGAAAACTATCCATTCAAAATTGGGGCATCAGAATTTAGCATCCCTGTATATTTTCCCAGAAAACTTGATTTAATGACATTCGATGCCAATTTGTGCTATGGAATAAGACAAATATTTCTGAATCTAAGAAAACTACGAAAATAAAAAATAACCTCTTTGGAGTTATCCACGATGTTGAAAATTATTACTTTACCTTCGGAAACATAAAAAACTAATAGATTTCCACGATTTAAAGAAGAATTTCTCAAACAAAAGTTTAGTTCGCTGTCCGATAAAAAAAGGAAGAAACCGAAACGTTTCCGAATAATTTATATCGGGGCTCGATTACCAAAAGTGCAAACTTCCACCAGGAAATTTTAACAGAAATTTTCTCCTTATTCAAACGTCCAATTCATGCAAAATTATTGCCATGAATAAGGAAAAAATTTTTATTCCTCTTTACTGGTGGAAGTTTACCCCATTGGTAATCAGGCCCTGGTTTTTATAGTTTATTACTCCGTTTTCTTAACACGAAATATTGGTTTTCGAATGCTACCAATTCTTATCGAAGCATTTTCAAATGCGTAACAGAATGTATACATGTAAAAGTAATAAAATGTCAATTTTAATATTAATGATAGCGCTGTTAATTTAGCATGTTTGTTTGTAGAACATGAAAACGTTTACTTTATAATTGATAGCGTCTGAAAAACCGATTTTTTATGTCGAAAAAACTGATTAATTCCGCGTAAAATCTACTCGGAAACGTTTCGCTTTTTCATTTATGAAACTGGCAAAAATTTTCATTTTCTGACATGTATTATAAACCTCAGAAATATATTAACTTTTTACGTTTATAAAGGAAAAAGGAAAACTTTTTTCGAATCGTGGATTACTCGAAAGATGTTATATTATATTATTATATTTATATTCGATTATATTATATATTATTATATTACATAATATTATATTATATTATATTATATTACATTATATTATATTATTATATAACATTATATTGTATTATTTATATTATATAACTTATTATATTTTTTTATATTTTCGTACAGTTTTGCTAAACCCAGAAACATTTTTCTTTGTTTTACTGCGTATCTTTTAATTCGATAACTTTATGAAATTCAAATTTTTAAAAAACAAAAAAACACACATATTTAGTATAACCTTTTTCTTCGAATCTTCAACATGGTAATCGAATTTTCTTCCCATTTGACATACATTGTAAAGTGACAAAAGATACTCTAAGAGAGGCAAACGAAATCTGTGCAAGAATGAAATTTCTTTCTCAAGCATGAATTTCAGCCTCAAAGGTTTTAAGAAAAATTTGCATTTTAAAAATATTTCGCTTTTTCTAAAATATTTTAACTGCTTTCATTAAAATCGTTTTTATTTTTATTTCCTATAAAGGTGCTTTTAGAGTTTTCCTTTTTTTGCTATGGGAAAAAGGTTTCCGCAAGTAGATTTATTTCTTTGAAACGTACAATACGATGTCCCAGAATATCTTTTAAAAAAATAATTGTAACTGAAAAAAAGTTATAATTGAAAGTTGAAGTGTTTTAACCGTGCAATACATGTAAATAATTAACTAATAATAAAAAGAATACTTTTCATAATAAAAATGTTTTCACAGAGCCTCATAAGTTATGCCCGTGTACTATCAAGTTCTATTTTGTAACATAACTGCATCCGCTGAATAAATTAAAACCCTTTTTTCATGATACTTTACCGTAGTGTGCCAAAATTACCGCCAAATGTACCGTAATGTGCCCTTCATATATGTGAATTATTATTATTATTATTTTTTTGAAAAAGTGCCGTTTATAAGCACTGCCGTTCAAGTTTTATTTTCTGACGCTTCCTCTCCTTCTGTTTTTACGGAAAATTCCTTAAGTTTTTTTTTTTAATATCTCCAAAATGAATGTATCTTATGCAATTTATTTTTAGCTGATCTCTTTACATATTGTGTCATAGAATGGCATACTTGTCTGTGCGCACTACCAGAACTTTGAAAGGAATGTTCCTTTCGAAGGATACAATTTATGTTTTCCTTCATTTTTATGCACTAAGATTTAATATATATTTATATTGAGTTTAAGTTTTAAAATCAAAAAATGTTAATTTGCTCTGAATTTATTTTGCAAATTCTAAAACCCTGTGATATTTCATAAATTCCAAATATAACCCCCCCCCCCCCCAACCCCACCTAATTTTCCAATTCTTTCCACGAAAGTTCCAATTATAAGTTCCCCCTTAAAATCATTAGAATTTTCTGCCTGCTAAAGGGTGGCTTTCTTTCGGTACTTTACGGTATTTATTTTTAATTCTGTGCAGTTTAAAACTAATCACAAATTCAATGCCAAAGGGTATTTGTTTTATTATTATTATTAATTATTATTAAGATGACTATCCGCCTCTGGCAACGAGTTCGGTTACCCTTAAATGTATGCTAAGCATTGCATCATGTTACTTTTATTCATAATTTAATTTTCTTGCTTAATCCTTCACGAATTTTGTTTTGAGCCATTTTGGAGAGAAAATCCTGTTTCCGTGTACCTGCAATCTGTTCTACCGTGCTGTCATACGAAGGAAAATCTCGTTGCTGGGTTGCCCATGCATAAAATCGGCACCAAATTGGTACATCGGTGCGTTTTAGATATCTTTACGGAAGATTCTTATAAAGAAATCAAGAACCCTTTGCGATTATGGTAGCATTTCGTACATTTTTTGTTGTGTATTTCCTTTTTTTGGGAGGGGGGGGGGGGATATCGCTTAATTCATTTAGGCATTTTTGATTATCGGTTGCAAACATTGACTAATGTGAATTTTTTTAAAATATTAAATAATATTCCGTTATAGGATCCACAGTCAATTGGCATTTTTGAGCTAATACAATTTGGTACAATGGTGTGTTGGTCTGAAAAGCAATTAATGTTACCACATTTACTTTTAACCATTACTGACAAGAGTAATAGTTGTTGCAAAATGTATTTTACGTGAAACGAAACATTTGAAGGAGAAAAAATAATAACATTGTTGGTATGAATGTAAGTTTTCACAAAATATAACAATTGGAAATTACACACATTTATGAACTATTTTAATAAATACATACAAATATATGCTTAAAAAATAATATTGTACAATAAAGTAATGAAATAAAACTCATATTAAACTACAGGCATGAAATTGTAAATGTCTCTTAGCATTGCAGTAAACTTTTCATATTTTGAATGAAGATGTTCATGATTTTTTAACAAAATCTCTTTTTATGCATAACTACAAAGTACTGAAATTTTTTATAGCAGGTCGTCTCATCATCCGCAATTACTGAAGGGTAAAATCATCTCCTTGTCAGTAAGAAATGTAAGTGATAACTTACTAATAAATATTTTCGATTCGGTAAAAGCAAAATAAGATGCTTGGCGAGGTTACTATTAAATAATAATAATTAAAAAATGAGTCACGTTCAATAAATTGCTAACTATAATGTTTCGCATGATTTTCGATAAACATTCCTTGCGCGGTCAGGATTAACAAATGGCGCTATAGCATACATATTGGCATATTGTTGGTAAAATGGAAAAGTAGTTCCTTTTATTTAAAATGCACAACTTTAATTTCAAATGTATTCATTTAAAAAACACTAAATACATTTAAAGTCCATTTTTTTCTCTTATTTTATTTAAAACGCAAAATAAATAGATAAAAAATGATATCATAAACAAAAGCATTTTATTTCGGCATCAAAGCATTGTTCCTAATTTACACGCACAAGGAAAAAAAAACCTATTTGCGAAAAACGCTATTGGCGTGATTTGCGTCCAGCTAACATAAAAGTATTTAAGATCGTGAAAGACGTTGAGTAATATCGCATTACACCTAACAGAATTATGCTAAATTTTGATTGGCCTATAGGCGCGAATTATTTTCCTGACACCAGAGACCAGACAGTTTCAAACTTTATGGGTGGAGAACTTGCTTTGCTAATAATTACCTTCATGGTGTAATATTTTAATCTTTCATCAGGAATGACTCTCTTGTGTTTGTTTGCGTTCATGGAATGAGATATTAAGCTGTCAACTTAAATTCATCTGAAGTTATTTCAATATGAATAAAAGTAAAATGTTACAATGCTTAACACACATTTAAGAGAGAACAAAGTGATCGCCAGACGCAGCTAGTTATATAGACATAGTTAATATATGTATATATAGACTAGTTAATAAATGATGGCGATGGAACACTATTTGAAGATTTATCACTTGCGCCCAGCTAACATAAAGGCACCAAAATGGCCTCCTGGCATATAAAAAAGGAAGCGGTCCGCCCGGAACTGTTTATGACAGTCACATTATGATTTAGACATGGCTTTGATTATAGAGATACTTGGCGCAATATAATATAGAAAGTAGATATATATATATAGAATAATATAAGTGGAAAAATCTTTTGACTGCAATTCGGCAAAAATCATCCCTAAACCCACTTCTATACATGATCTTAACTTTCTTGAAGCATTTCATGTCTATAAAAATTACGAAAATGCTGTTAATTTTGAATTCGTTACACCCCTCATTCTCAGATTGTTGGGAAAATATTATATAAAAACATCTTTTTCTTAATTTCTTCCAGCAAACTTTCACATTTGCGGTTCCATTCCCCATGCTATTCTCCTATTGGCGTTCAGCCAGAATTTGTTGTTTTTTCTATTGGTCAATAAATTTATCACTCGAATCCGCTTCTCTTCTATATATTTGAGCAAATTTCTGTCATTATTTGCACTGAGTTGACTTTGTGCGATGAATGCTACCGAAACTAGTATGCTAAAAGATATAAAGTTCTGGCGTTATTAACGTTGTTATGTCTACTTATATAGTATTTTTTAAATTTATACATTTATTTAAGAAATAACTACTGCTACAAGAAATTTAGTAATGTCCGTGGGCAGAAACTGGATAGCTTCTAAATAGCTCAGAAGAAAAAAAAGCGCGAATTAGAAAACAGAATCTGTTTTACAGGGTGTTTTAAAATATATATACGCAGTTTAATTGCTAATAACTGGCATATTATAATTTTCCTTTCAGATTTAGCTTAAAATAATGGCTAAAATCGGCGAAATTTTAAGTGAAGTAAATGTATCCTAACATTTTAATGGAAGTTCGAAAAACTAACTAGTGCAGAGACAATTTAAAAGATAAATTGAAAACAGGTCCCACTCATGCAACTTGAAATTGCTAGAAATAGACAAGACTGAGGCAATGAAACTGTTCAAGATGTTTATAAGCAATGTTAGGAAAGATTACGGTCATCAACAGTCTCGAAAATGCAGAGGCAATTGGGTTGGATCAGCATCGAGAAGCGGCTGGCAGACTAGAACTTTTTCAATCAAAAGTCCATCGCACTTTAAAGCACCAAATTACGTTTCAAGATAATACGATCTTAATGAAGATGATTCGGATCGTTATAAACCGTTATGTTCATCATCACCTAAAATAGAGATACCAAGATTTTTCAATTACTTCCTGTATAGTGCCTTAGTAATCCAGTTAACTCCAGCTACTTTTCTGATTTCATCAGTCTATTTTTTCTGCGGTCGTCTTGTTGGTCGTTTTACATCTCTGCGATACAACTGTAGAGTGTTTATGATGCATCTACCCTCATAGCATGCATGGTCACAGTGACGTCATTGTGACGTCACAGTAATTCACTGCGGTCACGTCACATCTGTGACCAAAATGGTACCACTCAGTGATGTCACAATGTGACTGAGATGTGAACTTCTTTGAAAACTTTAAAAAATTACAAAAATTCTTCAAAATATGTTATTACCTTACCAAAATATTTTTCTAGTAATTAAAAAAAAAATTTGTGACGTCGCTTGTATGTCACTACATGTAACGTACGTCAGTTCGCATATGTGAAAAAAAGCCACCATATTGTAAAGTCTCAGTGTGAGAAAAATATGAATTTCAAAAGCATTTGAAAATGAAGAGAAATATTTTAAACAGTATACTTTAAACAGGCCGTCTAAATGTATTTGGGAGCTTGGATCGGATTTATTTTGTGCGCATCTCACAAATTCAGTTATATTTAGCGTATTTATTTATTGACATATCGTAAGAAATTTTTTAAGACCGTTTTTGTTAAAAATTTATTAATAACCAAAACTACGAAGAATCACTTAACGCAACGACATCAATCCATTTACCATATGCATAATTATAAGTAAGGATCGGACGAAACAAGTTTTTAAGACCGAAACCGAATTTCGGTAATATTCCTATTTTCGGTCTGAAATGAAAATTTTCAAAAAAATATTTTCTTGAGTAATTAATGCATACATAAATATACAGAATTATTAATTAATTATATCGGTGGCCCAAGTTGGTTCTGTGCCTCTGACCAAAACTTTTATTTTTATGTAACATAAAATGTAATTAATTCATCAGCGGCGCAAAATGATTTTCTAATTATAAGAATTCCACCAATTTAAAAATGATTTAGTTGTGCATACCTCGATTTATCTTTTATAATAATTTTTGTAAATATCACCTGTTATACTAGAAATTTCTCAAAGATTATTAGAGACACTTTTGCGGTTCAAACTAAACATTTTCTATTAGAGTTAAGTCAAGTCTGCAGCTTTTAATGAGCACTTAGATAGCGACTTCAAAGTTTAGTCATATATCATTTTCTTGCTTTATAATATGCATTCAAGTCATATTTTTCCCCGTTAGAGTTTAACTATTTTAAGTAACTATTTAAAAAAAAATTCTATTTCCTTCAGATTTTTAAATAAAATTAACATTTTCCGAATATATAATAAATATACAAAATTTAAGCAAACCCATGGTTTTCATTTTTTGTTTTCCACAAATGTCTTAAAAAATAGTTATTTTACAAGATGTTTTATTCTACAGAAAATTAATATGAAAAGAATAAGAGATTGACAAAGAAAACACTATCTACTCGATAACCCTTTTTTTACCTTTTAAGAAGATATTTTGAATTTATTACGTGTGATACAAACTTTACTTTTTTTTAGAAAGAAAAAAAAGTTTTTTTTTATTTTTACGCATTTTAAACAATGTTTTGTCTAATAAACTCTAATTATGAATAATGTTATTATAATTTACAGAAAAGAAACGTTACATCCATTTTTACTTAAATACATTAAAAAATTCTTCAAATAAAAAAATTTAATTAGAAACGCTCTCATAAAATTATTATGCACTAAGTTCCGAATCTGTTGTATACAAAAACAAATAAACGTAAATGAAACACACGTGCATCGAAACTAGATAATAAACTAAATAATCGTCTGCAGATGTCACTGCCGGAGAATAAATAACTGTAAATAGAGAAAGAAGCTTTAATAAACGCGACAAATGCGGAAAAGTTCGAATGACAATATGGATGCGTATTGATACGGATTAACAAATTGAAACAAGAAAGTCCACAGATGCACCTCCAAGTTAATACATCAAAAAAAATATGAGTCTGAGAAATTTACAGTGGCTTTGACTTGGTGAACACGATTCCAAACTTTGTCACTGTCATTATTATCGGACTTAATTTGTTCTGCAAAAAATAGTTGAGAAAGAATAACATCAATGAAAACAGGTATGAAAAAATATTATTTTCCCTGTTTGCTTTTTTTTCTTAAATTACACGATTTTAGTTAGCTTCTTATAAACATAAGTTTAATACATTTATTATTTATTTTGTTGGAATAGATAACTTGCGTATGAACCATTTTGTTCAGGTTAGTGATTTAAATTGCATTTTAAACTTACTTGTTTTATTATTTAAAACATCTAGTTAAAATCGCATATATTCATAATTATGGAAGTATATGGACAAGTAATATAATCAATCGTTAATTATTAACTTTTAAAGATAATTAAATTGTTTAATAAAAAAAGCCTTTTTATAGACAGGGCCATCGCTAAGACTTATTATTCGGGGGGGGGGGGCTTAAATTGCCAAGTCAAATTTCAGTATTTGCCAACTTAGTTTTATAATTTTGCCAAGTTATCACAATTAGAAAATGTAATATAGTTATTATTTGTAAAAAAGTTTAATAATATCATCAATTGGATTTGTAACTTCAGTCACGTCTATCAGAAATAAAAAGTGTATTATAGTTGTTATTAAAATTTTAAACAAATTAGCCAATTAAGTTTGTAAATTTGTCAAGTGTAACAACATTTGCGAAAGTTGTTTTTTGGAGGGAGGCTATGCTCCACCCCCCCCCCCCCTAGCGAGGGCCCTGTTTATAGAATAAAATTACTTGCAAACTTAATTTTTTTATTTTGTTTTAAGTAACGTTCTGAAACAATTTTCTATATATTTATAAAATTTTCACCACACTTTATTCTAAAATATTCATAGTAGATTGTAATCTCTTTGTACTATTTATGATAATATCAGAGTTATAGTGGCCATGACAACATACATCCAGACAGACAGATCCTTGGCAAAACGTTCAAGAGTTTTAAATTAGGCCAAAATACAGTAGTTGCGGTGCTGTGTTTAATAAACAATAAAGGTTTGTTTAAAAAATCATAGCTAGTAAGAGTTATTATTTCTTTTAATATATAATTTCGTGAATAAAAATGCAATTTTTGCAATCAGTTATTAAAGTTTTTTTTAATAATCAAAAAGTTGTTTTTAAGTATGAATTTTACGGCAGGCAAACCCTGACATAAAATAAATTAACCCCTTGTATCGCCGTGCTACATATCTGCAACATACCCAAAAGTCACAATTACTTTTACAGTGAACTTAAATATACGATTTTATTTATTGCTGCTATCTTCCAACATAGCGATTGTTATCAAAATTGTTCATAGAATTCTCAACATACTGATACTGGGGATACTGAGTAAATTTTTCATACCAAAGTTGTATTTATCATTTGAGTAGTTCCAGATGGCTATTGCTAAAATGTACTTCGTAAATTTTCTAAAATTAAAAGGCTGGATATAGTCACGAATAGATATATACAAAGGAAAGTATATGTTGTATATTTCGCAATTTTGTATTTGTAAGTATGCAATGTATGTAAGGAGTATATAATTTTCTGTTTATTTCAAATATTTAAAAAAAATCAACAATTTAAATTTTTTATGTTTTAAATCATTTTTTTTACATACCAAAAATTACATATTCTAACATTTAGAGTAAATATTAGCAATTTCATCATTAACTAGCACTTAAAATAATTATTCGATTTAAAAACTTTTTAAACATATATATCATATATGTTGCTATAAGACTACCAGTTTTGATATTTTTACATACCATAGTTTTCTTTGTGTAGTTAAAAGTTTGCAATACAATTACAGAAGCAGCAACGTTTGTTGCCTTTCTTTTTTTTTTCAGAATAAAGCGCTAGCATGACAAATTATTATTTTAGAATCGAGGTAGTTTGAACTTGTTATGGCACTTTTGTGATATAGTCGATCCTGATTATGGATTACCAAATTATAAAGCATATATGACTTTATAATAATATATGTACAATACAAACAACATTTCGAGAGATAAAATGCCCAGCTGTAGTCATTTATATGTATGACATGTGTATGATGTACATGATATATATAGATATACAGGGCGTCCGGTCTCAACGGTGTCCAATGGCCAATTCCTAAACCGTTAGTCATAGACATATAGTTCCAATTACAAAAATGTTTAAAATCAGGTAAAGAAATATTTTAAAAGTGATTTGGGTCAATAAAAACATTTCTTAAAAAATTACGAAATTTAAATTTTTATACGGCCCCTCAGTCCTATAAGTTATATTTAGTAAAATTTTCCCTTTACACTGACAAGTAATACACAAAAAGTCCCGTTGTTCTACGATTAAAATTGACCGAGTAATCGCTGTTTAAAGTTGGAGCATATTTTTTGCTGCAAATTGGGGGTCATTAACAAATTTAGTCGAAATACAATTTCGTCAGATGTATTAAAAAATGGTTAAGAGTAAAATTAATATTGCAATATAAATTTGAAATGTTTAATCATTCGGACATATTAATCCAAAATATATAATTTGTAATAATTATTTAAGAAGAAAGAATAAAACAAAATTTTTGTTAAATAAAATGATGCTAAATTAACAACCTCAATTCTTTACAAAATGATACGTGTTTTAAAATATTATTAGATTACACTAGCCTTCAAAAGTTGGGTTATGTCATGTTTTTTGCTTTTGATAATTGATTCTTATGTATTCTGTACCGCTGAATCTGAAATTGACCTTTATTTTTAACCATCACATCAGGATTTTTCTCAAATTTCAAAGTTAAAAAGTTAAAAGTTAAAATTGATTCTCCTCCCTCATCTCATCGGATCATTCAGCTTTTTAGCTGTAAGAATCCCAGTATAAGCAAAAATATCCAATAAATTATTGAATAAAATAAAATAAAACAAAAAAAAGTTTTACATATGTTTTATAGTATGAGATTTTCGCTATATTTTAACTTACACATTTACGATTTGCAAAAAAATTCTAACGTGATGGTTAAAAATGAAGGTCATTTTCAGATTCAGTGCTAAAAAGTACTTAAAAATCAATTATCAAAAGTTAAAAAACACAACCATCCCCTCTACTTTATAGTATCCGATTTTTGTTATTCTTTAAATTTGACAATTTATGATTTGCGAAATATCCTGACATGAGGGTTAAAAATTAATGTAATTTTCGGATTCAGTGCTAAAAAATACATAAAAGTTAAAAAAAAACAACTATCACAGTCTTGTGTCATCTAATCTAAAACTTTTTCTTAAACTTCTTGGCGGTAATCTATCCGAAATTTTTTGTGTTATCCTGTAAAATAAGTATAAATGGTAACCACCGAAAATCATGATAATATTAGATTGTTATTGGATTTGCGCCAGTATGTAAAATGTAATCTCGATCGGATATTTAAAAATAAGTTAAAGTTCGAGTACAAATTTTGAACTGGTAAAACATGCATACGATCGTTGAAGAGACATAAAAACTTATAAAAATAACATAATTTTTGTTAAATCATAAAAGAAACAGTCTCAAATCCTGACAAAATAAAAACTATGTTATTTTAGCCAATCTGAAACTTAATAAATGTTAACTTAATCGTAACACTTGTACGATTTTTTTCAAAGCGCAGATACACATTAAATAACATCTTCCAATACTTTAAGCATTTGGTATATGACCCCTCAAAGTCAAGCCGAACTCATTTGTTTTCAGAGCAGAAAAGTGGGATAAGTCATGCATTTTTAAAGTTTCATAACTCGCTCAATTTTAGATTTATATGAATGGGGCTTTTTTTGTCTTACTTTTCAGTGTAATAGGACAATTTTATTAAATATAACTTATAGGACCGGGGGACCGTATAAAAATTTAAATTTCGTATTTTTTTAAGAAATGTTTTTTTTTACCCAAATCGCTTTTAAAATATTTCTTTACCTGATTTAAAACATTTTTGTAATTGGAACTATATGTCTATGACTAACGGCTTAGGAATTAGCCATTGGACACCGTTGAGACCGGACACCCTGTATATGTGTGCGTGTAATATGACATATATATATATATATATATGTGTGTGTGTGTGTGTGTGTGCGTGTGTGTGGCATAAAAGACGTAAATACTAATACGTACTATATAATGACTATATGGAACATGATGAGCGTTTGGAGTATATATATATATATATCGAATATTTAAACAAAACATTTTCTTTGGTGATTTTAATGCTTTTTAGTATAACAAATAGCAAATTTTGAAAAAAATATGATCTATCAAATATTCAATTGTCTTCAATATTCTCATTTATTATAACAGAAAAAAAAATTTCAACAAAGATTAAAGTCTGCGGGGCATTGCATTTTGATACACTAAAATTCTTTTGATGTACTCTTGTTAAATCGCCACAAGTTTTAATTGCGATGTATCGCCAAAGTATAAAAACGTTATAGATGTAAATTGTTTTACAACATGTATAACTGTGTCACAATGTGACTTTACAACAACATTGTCACTGTAGTTACATATTCGTCACAAAGTTATTGGCAAAATCGTCACAAATCACACAATTTTCATAAACTTGTCACAATGTGACTTCACAACATTGTCACTGCCGTCACAAAACCATCACATGTTAGTGACAATTTCGTCACAAATGACGCACTGTTCACAAATTTGTCACATCGTGACATCACAAAGTGGTCACAATGTGACGTCACAAACGAGCTCTAAAACGCTATAACGACTTCACATTTTAGTCACCATGACTTCACATCGACCTCACATGACGTCACATCGACGGTCACAAAGTCACAGTGCGACTTCACATCGACGTCACCGTGGCGTCACCATGCCTTACGGGTATTGTCTTGTCTTCGTGCAATGTGCCCAGCCATTTTGGTTTTAATCAATTATCTCAATGATGTCAAAAACTTTCTTCCGACTTCCTATCCAGGTTTTTCTTTTTCTGGTTTTTTTTTAGTTATATCTAGTATTCACCTTTCCATAATGCGCTGGGTTGTTTGTAATCTTTTTACCAACCGTTTCGTTAAAGTCTATGTTTCTGCTTCACCAGTAAGCACTCATATCGCATATGCACCATGCACTAGGTAAGGGTATTAACAATTTGCACCGATGGAATATACGAATTAGACATTAAGTCTTTGCTCCCAGTCGATTACTTTATGCCCCTTGAAAGGAAATAAAGTGTCTTCTAGTTAGCAAGCAAAAACTATTAAGCAGCCCAATCCGTTACGTTATAATAAATTAAATTGTTTATAGCAGGTTCTTTAGAAAACTTGTATGTATAATTATTTTAAGCACAGAAACAAGTTGCAACTGTAATCTGTTCAAAGTCGTCCCATGAAAATGTTAAAAAAAATTAAGTAAAATAGTAAAAGTAAATACTACTATCTAATATCTATACTAATAAAAGAACAAATCACTCTGTGTGTGTGTGTGTGCGATGGCTAGGGAAAACTACTGCACGTAGAGGTCCGAAAATTTAGATGTGAATAACCCAAGACAGGTCCTGATGCACCTGGCGCTCAGAGGTTTAATTTTTGAAGGGCCGGGGCCCCTAGGCCCCTTTAAGATTTTATACACTAAATTGTTAATAACATGCCTCTTTTCTATCCGATCTTCGTCGTTTTTGGAGTGAATTCTCCTTTCAGTTTCTGCCCCAATTCTATATTTCAGTTAAGACGCTGGCACCCTTGCAAGGGGCCCGGTACAGGGCCACTTGAAATTTTAGTGCACTAATTTGTTAATAAATTGTTTCCTTTTTATCCTATCTTCATTTTTGGGAAACTTTCTCCATTTAGTCATTCTCCCGTTTCTACATTCCAGTTAACACCATGGGTCCGTCTACGGACCCGTAGGGGCCCGGTCCACGGCCCCTTAAATTATTTGTGTGCCATGCGTTTTTCACAGCCAAATTTTCTCATCTTCGCAGTACGTAATTTTAAAGTTGAGTCTTGAACTCTTCTCCTTAGACCAACACTCACATATTTTTATTGGGGCCATAGGGCCCTTTTTAAGCATTTTCCTAATTTTTTGCACATTTCTTTCAAATTATATTCAAATGATTAATTCATACTCTATGCTTAATCTTGACTAATCGTAGATCTAATACGCTAAGTACTAAAACGTTGTAACATGTTTTCATGTTAGGGCCCTGTTCTCAAGTATCAGGTGACCCCTTTTGGGCCCCCTGTTATAACTCCCTTAAAAATAATCCGATTCACTAGCTTTTTTTTCTAACAACATCTTAGGTTTCCAGCTATTATATGAACGACAAAAAAATATTTCAGACTTCAACTACCACCAATTTTGAATAGAAATCGTCTTCTTGGGGCCCTTGGTACATCTTCTTTAAAAATGATCCGAATTTCTTGCAATTTTCTTTACCATAGTTCTAGCGTCCTCAGACTACATTAAAAACTACTAAAAAGTGTATTTATACCAAACTACATGCCACTTAAGTCCCTTCCCCCTTGGGGCCCTGTACAAAGCCCCTTGAAGATTTTTAACCATAAATTATTAATAAATTGTCCCTCTTAATCCGATCTCCATTTTTGGAACGATTTTTCCATTTAGTTATTCTCCGGTTTCTATATTCCAGTTAAAATCCTGGGTCACCTTACGGTCCTGTAAGGACCGATCGCCCTTGAAAATTTTATGTGCTATGCATTTTTTACACCCTAATTTTCTCACTTTCTCATTGCATAATTTTAAAATTGAGTCTTGGACTCTTCCCCTTAGACCAACAACCTTATATTTTTATTGGGGGTCTCGGTCCCCTTTTTAAGCATTTACCCCATTTTTGCGCATTTCTTTAAAATATTATTCTAATGATTATTTCATACCCTAAGATTAATTTTGTCTAATTGAAGATCTAAAACGCTAAGTACTAAAACATTTAAACATGTTTTCATGTTAGGGCCCTGCTCTCAACTATCATTTGGGCCCTTTTGGGACTTCTGTTATAGCTCCCTTAAAAGTGGTCCGATTCACGAACTTTTTTTTTTCTAACAACTTCTTGGGTTCTCCAGCTACTACATGAACGACAAAAAAAAAAAAAAAAAAAAAAAAAAAAAAAAATCAGACTTCAGCTACCACCAATTTAGAATATTAATCGTCTTCTTGGGGCGTTTTTTGCAGCTTCTTTAAAAGCTATCCTATTCTATTGCAATTTTCTTTAACATAGTTTTAGCGTCTTCCAGCTACTTTAAAACCCCTAAAATTTTTTCTTATACCCACTTACATACCAGTTAAGACCCTGGCCCCCAGGGCCTGGTTTATCTTTATACCTCAGCTACCATCTTTTTCGAACATTAATCACCTTTTTCAGGATCAACTTACGTTTACTCACTACAGCCGTAAATTAAAAATCGAGTTACTTTAAAGGTAACTTTAGATAAGGGAATTCATCCGTTTATTAAATATCGTGTTAATGCTAACAGTAATTAATGAAATATACAAGGTGAGGAGGCATCTTACACCGCTTGTTGACGCATTATTTCCTCGGTTTTAGGGCCCAATTTCAACGGGATTTGCTTCCTTCAACTTAGATTACAAATAGACTACTTACTTACAAAATACAAACTTAGAAAGTAATTCAGCTACTTTCTTTATTAATTTTATCTTACACTTTAGTTACCAACATTTTCTAACATTAATGGTGCACTCTTTTTTTTTCTTGATTTTGTGGGATTGATTCTTACGAGGATTAGCTCACTCAACTTGGTTTTCGATTGTCTCCGGCACCTGCGGTCACTTCCGGTAAATGCTGCCATAGGTAGTGGGGATCTAGATTACAGGTTCGTTCGGAAAGAAGTTTGATGGGAAAACACTAGACGCTGCGGAAGGCAATGGGGCCTTCGAAATTAGATTCATTTAAAAGAATTTCCAAGGATATAAAATCATGCAAACTTAAGTTTTGTTTAAGGTTATTATTTACAAACCCCGGGCAACGCAGGGCGGATCTTCTAGTTAATGAAATAAAATTTAACTCTGCAGCAACATTTCAAGTACGTTGCGTATAATTTACGAAAGAAAAGTCAAGTCTGATATATCACGTTTATAAACATAGCACATCAGCATGATGTAAAAATGCATTTTTAATAAAATAAGGCGCATGGTCTGGGAACATACCGCCCTGAAGCGATGTCAATCTTATATATATATATGGGACATTCTCACAACCTTTTGACTTTTACGTGCCTGAATAATAATTTTTATTTTAATACATTTTTTCGTGTTTTTTTTTATTATTATTTCATATACTGAAGAACATCCCATTGCATGATTGCATATTAATATTAACGAGATAAATAAGTTTTGGACGATGTTGTGGGTCCAAATACAAGGAAAACTCCTATACCGTCCCGTGTACCTGATGCTGATTTTTAAGTTTGGAGCTATCTGTATAAAATTTTTTCAATAAAAGCAATTCGATGTAATTTTTTTCCGAAACTGGGATAATTGTTTTATATAAATATGTAGCAAAAATTAACCTGTACACATTTTTAGGGTTAATATTATTTTTTGAACTCTGTCCTTGGGTTTTTCATCCTTACTGTCCCTCTTGCTGAACTTATATAGAAAATCACTTCAGCTGCAGCCACAGAACTTTTTTTTCTCATGCAAAAGTATGCTAGAGAAAGACTATCTAAAATTCTTTGACAGGAAATTTACTGCAGAATTTAAATCAGCATTTAAATATCAATTTCAAGATCGTGGCTTTATTGGGAGTGTTACCGTCCCCAAGGTTTATTCTTGCAATTTTCGAGGTAAATTAAAAAAAAATTAATTAATCCAATGTTAACAGCTCTTTCTAAAAATCAATGAACATTGTGGCTACCACTTAGTGTTAACGTGATTTGCCTAAAAATAGGTGGTAATTTTCCTTACCTTTCCATCTTTACCGTACCTTTTTTCCCCATTTCGTACCTTTTTTCCTATACCGTCCATTCTTTAACACCACTTTAAGACAATGATATACAAAAATTCTGTACTAAAAGTACTACATTTTTATTATTTCTTATTTGAATGTCCTGTGGGTACTATGCAAATTCATTATAAGTAAAAATTTAGAAGAAAATAAAAAGTTATAGTGGTAAAATTGTCAGGAAAATTAAACTCGCATGTTTAACTTAAACCTCAGTTAAATAAAAAAAATTTCGCTGCTGACCATTTTTTCTTTATTTTGAATCATTAAAGCATTCGTCTATCAGATTAAAATGTTATTTTAGCAAGTTTAATTTCAGCAGATTTTTATTCACGAAAGTCAAAAGTTTGTGAGATTGTCCCATATATATATATGTATATAACCATTAATTAAACATTTCCGACCATCATCAAAAACAGCAATATTGTGAATGAAATGACAATAAAAATGGATACCACAAACCTATAATATACAACTGTATGTATAAAATAAAGTGCCTTATACTTAATTACAAGAAATATTAATATGGAAGAAAAAAAGAAGAATATGGATACCGAAAAAAATAATTGAAAAACTTATATATTGAATTACGTTTTCAAGAGTACAGAATTCAATGATATAAGCAAATCGGTGTTTCCTGTGAGAAAAAAAAAAGCTAAAAGCTGAAATTTTTTTTCTCCTGTACACAAACAACCAATATGACCAAGAGAATAGTTTCAAGATGAAAACAGAATAATATCTAATGGCATGAAATGGAAAAAAACATTACAACCTTTTAAATATTTAATTTATAGCATAAAAAATAGAAATATTACACAACATACTGAATAAAATCCCTGTTGTTTTCAAAATATCCTCCTGTATATGGTATCCAAAACCATGATATGATTAAGGTGAATTAAACAGTTAAGTTAACACAGAAAATAAAACCTATGGAGTCAGTTAATTCATTTTGAAATGTGATAAATTCAATTAATATAATATAAATAGAAAATAATTACATTATTTAAAATACCTAAAAATACTTTTAAATTGTTTAATTTCTATTTTACAATATTGTCAATATCCAGCGTTCAATACCACGTGGTGTAAAAATTTAAAATTATTACTCTAATAGAAGCATTAGAAACAAAATTTTGGTGCTGTCATCTAGTATGTTATTTTAATACTATTATTATTATTCAAATGTCACAAGATGGACCTAATAAAAGCTAATGAATTTAAAATATATCAACTACATTACCACACAAATTCCAATATATAAGTAATACCATACTATATATCATTATTAAAAAAAATTAAATAAATTAAATGTTAATAAAATACGTTCAATATATTTTATTACCTTACCCATTTAATCTACACTGAGAAATTAAATAATTTTATAACATTGATAATATATAGAATATAGCTATATGCTATAACATAAAATAAATTATATATAATAAAAATATAAAAAACTTTAATAATTACTATTAAATATTAAAAAAATTAATAAAATGAACAGGGAAAAAAATGTATGTTTATAGAAGATTGTCAGATTCTAAAATTCCCAACTGCCTAAAGATCACAAATATAGTGTGTGAATTATTTTCATATTAGCCATAAAAAAGCTAAAAAATATGATTGTGACAATCAAACACATTAAACCGCTAATTAATCATGGAATACAAAGTTGAAAATAAAACAATATTAAAAAGTATAGAGGAATAATAATAAAAACTAATTACCCAATTTTAATACATACAGTATAACGTTAGTTATATCAAATAAACTTATATGCATATTAATCACTTTAAAGATGGTATTCTATTATTAATTAATATGATATTGTCCTGAGTAGACTAAAATTTAAAAACAAGTTAATTTTGAATTTGATTAAATATTAAATGAGCTAAATTTAATATGAATTGAACTAAAAAAAATCACCATTTACATATAAAACATCAAATCAACATCCATATAAAATACGTATTAGAAATGTAGTTATAATACAAAAGCCCCATCATTTTTATTTATTTTTTAATTAACCATTGCGTATTAACCAGACAACACCACCCTCCTCCGTACTCTAACATCAACCCACCCAACCATCCTATAGTAATTGTTTATTATTATTTTACAATTTTTAATTTTTTATATAAATATTTTTTTATTTTATAAATTTTTTTTGCAATTTTGTTTACGCATGTTTTAATTTGTTTTTTTTAAAGATCATGTAAGTACTAATTGTATATTAATGAATATATAAATTTTTTTGGAAAACCATGATTTAATGCATCATAAATTAGTTTTTTAATATTATTGTTAATTAGATGAGAAGAACATAAACATTTTATTCTATATAAATAATTAAGTATTATATTTCGACATACAGAATGATGAAGACAAGATTTAAAATTTGTAAATGTATTAACTTTGAATTTAAATTCTTTACGTTTATCATATAAATCTGTTATTGTTTTGTTGTCTTTTATTGTAATTTTAAGATCTAAGAAGTTAATTGTATTGTTAGATAAGAGGTTTTCCGTTAATTCCAAAATAGTGGGATAATCAACTGGAAATTGAGAAATTTTATGATCAGTGGCAATTAAAATTATGTCATCAATATAACGATATAAATATAGATTATTATTAGTAAAAGTACGTTCATAGTGATATAAGTATATGTCTGATAATAAACTGGATGTACAACCACCTTGTAGTATACCGACGTGCTGTAAATGTAATGTGTTATCTTACAAGATATAATTATTATAGATAATGAAGTTTGTTAAAGATTTAAAATAAGCGATATCTATATTAGATGGTAATTCAAGTTTTTCATAATACCTTTTAAATAACGCATTTATAATATTGTGTAAATCTAATAAGTCTATATTATTAAAAATATCTTTGAAGTCATATGTCGTTACATTATATACACAATGAAGATTTTTTAAAATATTGACCAGTTGATAGCTATATTTTATACAATGTGTATTATCATTGTTTGTAGTAAGTATATATAATTGATTAAGAATTTTTAATAGAAGATTATTGGCTTTATTATTATATGTATTGCAACCAATAGTTACATCCCAGCTAAAAATGAACTGCAGTTTTTCTACAGAAGTGGAGTATTTTTGAGGTTTTTCTATAGTCAACTATAGATTTTCTGTAGTGCAATCTCGACTGTGAAAATACTTTAGAAATTCTGCGGCTAATGTGGCGTAATTTTGTGGTACTTTGTTTTAAAAATACTCTGTGCTATCAACTTCAAAAATACTATAGTTTATCTGAAGTCATCATAAACTTTTAAAATAATGAGATTTTGCGTCTGTAGTAATGCTGCAGTATTGAAGTAATTTTATCTCATAATTTTACCAGTTCGTCTTTTTCTCTTAGTGTTTAATTATTTTAGTTGTCCGAAAGGAATAAATTTTATTTTGTGTTAATCAGAGAAAAAGAAAATTTAGTTAAAATTAAATTTCAAAGTCCGAAAGAGAATGCCGTCCTCGGGTTACAGCTCCGCCCCCCCCCCCCAAAAAAAAGAACTCTTTTTAACCTGACTTTAAGATAAAGTTTAAATACATAAACATGAAAAAAAAATCGACCGAAAATTAACTACCAACAGTGAGATATAGGGGGGTGAATCTCTCCCCCAACAGAAACTTCTTAGTTTCTGTTTAATTTTAAGTTATTCGGAATAAATAAATTTTACTATATTTTTCAAAATCGGAGAAAATAAGATATTTCCGTTAATTAAATTTCAGACTTCAGGGATGGCAATGGGCCTTCCACCGCCCCCCCCCCCTCCTTAACGGAATTTTTTTATTTCTTTTATTTTAAAATACTGAAAAAGAATGAATTTTACTATGCATTTCATAAAAAAAGAAAATTTAATTACTTAAATTTCAAAATCCAGGGAAGGGAAATGGCTTTTTTCTCCTATCCCCCTTTCCCCCGCTCAACTGATATTTCTGATATACTGCTTCTCTTTTATTTTAAGTTTCTGAATATAAATAAATTTTACTATGTACAAAGTCGGAGAAAAAGAAAATTCAGTTACATATATGTTTCAAAATCCAGGGAGCAACAATGACTCCCCTAGGCTCCCCTCTTTTAACGGAAAATTTTGGTTACCTTAATTTTTAAGTTACTCGCAAAGAATAAATTTTACTATGTTTTTCAAAACAGGAGAGAAAAAATTGGGTTACTTAAATTGAAATATCTAGGGAGAGGTAATTGGTCTCCTATGCCACCTTCCCCTAAACGGAAATTCTTGTTTCCTTCTTTTTAAGTTACTCGAAAAAAAATAAATTCTTCTATGTTTTCAAAATAGGAAAAAAAGAAAATTTAGTTTATACAATTTCAAAATACAGGGAAGGGCAATGGGCGTCCTATACCGTTCCCTCAACTGAAACTTTTTAGTTCCTATTTTAATTTAAGTTAGTCGAATTAAATAAATTTCACTATTTCAAAACCGGTAGAAAAAAAAATTAGTTACTTATATTTTAAAATCCTGGGAGGAACAAATAACTGTTCTATACCCGTCACCTCCTGACGGAAAATTCTTGGTTTCTTTTTTTTAGTCACTCGCAAAGAATAAATTTTATTATGTTTTTCAAAATAAGAAAATAAAATTAGTTACTTACTTCAAAATCTAGGGAGGGGTAGTTGCTCTCCTATGCCCCCCTCCTCCCCTAAACGGAAAATTCCAGCTTCCCTTTTTTTAAACATACACGAAAGGAATAAATTCTACTGTGTTTTTCAAAAGCAGAATTTTTTTTTTTTTTACTTTAATTTCAAAATCCAATGAGGAGGCACCCCCCCCTTTTTTTCTTTTTCATAGCACACCCGGACCCGGATTTACTAAATGCACAATTTGCCCTTCTCCCCTAAAATACATGACTCCCAGTTCGTATGAAAATTACTTCTACTTTATAAAAACGAATGAAAAATAAATAATTCTTATTAAATATTTTATTTTAAATTTACATTGGAATATTTGATTATTGTTCACGCAGCTGAGGCTGCATTTCTGACTAAATAAATATTTATTATTTAAGTTAATTTTTAATTATAATTGATTTAATAATTATTAATAATATTTATAATTAATAATTATTGATATTTAATATAATATTAATTATATATTACATAATATGAATAATATAATTTAAATAATTAATAATTATTATTTATAATTAATAATTATTAATAATATATAATAAATTAATATTATTTAAATACTATTTTTTATTCTAAATTCTGTCCGGGATGCAGATACATTTTGCGCTGTTAGCGAAACGAGATTGACCAATCAGAAGCTCACATTTCGCGAACTTTTCCCTGTTTTAAGGAAGCAAGCTTCCTGATTGGTCGATCTCGTTTCGCTAACAGCGAAAAATCTATCTGGATTCCGGCGGATGAAGCAGTAGTGCTCGTACAACTCAACTTTCGATCTAGGCGGAATGCTTTATTTACAATACATGTGACTCGCGATTCGACCTTCGTCTTTTTTTCATAGCCCCTTTTGTTCGTATTATGCTTTCGCGTTAATTATTATTATTATTATTTTTAAATGAATGTCAATAACCATAACATTGCGAATATTATGTAGCGAGCTAATTTTTTAAAGAACTGACACCATGCCGGTTCGGTTTTTGCGTTCGTATACTATTTTTTAAATCTGACTTGCCCGTATAATACTTTGATTATTCTTTTAGAATGTATATTTAAGATTGCTAAATTATGTACCGAGCTTGATCTCTCTTTTTGAAAGGACTATTATACTTCCAAAAAAGTGGGCCCTTTTTAAAAAATTCGGATATACTATTCAACAGTAGAAAATAAAAGTCGCACCAATAAAATATTTCGGAGGAGGATTTGTAGGTGCAAGATACTATTTATATGTATATTTTTTGGTTTTTCTTTAAAGAATAATAGAGGTGTAGCTGATTAAAAGCTAGTTAGTGTAAATTTAAGTAATTTATTGTTACTACAGAGGAAAAGAGTTCAATAATCTAAGTTTTTTATTGAATAGTTTTTTTGTGTGTGTGTATTGTTCGGGTTATTTAATGTAACTTTTCAAGTAGTGTTGCTGGTTTTAAACATTTTAAAACAATGTGCATGACTTATTAAATTTTGGAATAAAATTAAATTTTAAAAGTAAACAGAAAAAGTATGTTTTCAGACAATGCAAAAATCTTACGTTTTTTTTTTTTTTTTTTTTTTTTTTTTTTTAAATCTGCCTACCCTCAACTGCTGCTGAAGATTAAACTTGAAGCCACAGCGGTTGTCCAATGGCCTGGAACTAACCCTTCCCACTTTTCAATGTTTTTAATTTAAGAAATTTTTCTTTTAAAGTCTGGTAACTTCTTTTTAAAAAAATTCTGCCTCCAGTCGAGTGGTCAGTATTGATTAGAGTGTGTGCATGAATGTTTCTTCCTTAGTATACACTAGTACTTGGTATTCGATGCTCAGAAATTCTGCAAAGCAGCACTCAATAGACTGCCGTGTTTACTTGTGTAATAGTCTCAACCCTGATTTGAAGCAGAAAAAATCGTCAAACTATTTTCTTTTCATGAATTGAATGGATGAAAAAATTATGAAAGATCAACGTTTGGAAGAAAAGGTCTTGAGCATTGCTAAAAAAAAACAGCCATGCTGGTACTTGATAGTTTCCGAAGACATTTTGTTGATGATGTAAAGAAAAAACTTTCAGAAGGCAAAACAGATCTTGTGATAATTCCCGGAGGAGTCACAGAGATTCTGCAAGACAATATAAGACGAGTATATGGATATTGGATAATCAATGGGAACAACGAGAAAATTCCCAGTGGAAAAGTAAGGCGCCCATCCCTGGACCTAATGTGTAGTTGGACATTACAAAGCTTGACTTTAATGACAAGCGATATAATTTCCAAAAAATTTTAAGAAGATGGGTATCTTTGACGCTTTGGACGGAAGCGAAGATGACATTTTATGGAATGACGGAGATTCTTCAGACACAGACTCTCATTACAATAGTGATACTGAAACCTTTAGTAAAAGAAATTTATTATGATAATTTTTTGTTTAAATTTTCACAAAGATTATTATTTGTAAATTTTACATCTATAAAAATATTACCATAAAAAGAAAATGGTTATTTAATAAACATCATAATCTGGAAACATTTGGTAAGTTACTAATTTTATTATGTGTTTTTTTATACCAGTAATGTTTCAGCATTTCAGTGTACAATATTATGCAGTAGATTTCTCCGCATAATAGTTGCACCTAGACATTCACAATAAAAATTTGGCAAAAAAAAGTGCAACTATTATGAGAGTAAACACAGTACTATACAGTATGAAGTCGATTTTTGCAAAGAATCTCCACTACTTACTTAAGAGGTTACTTCACTCACATGAAAACGCCTGCCCTGTAATATTAATCTTATAAGAAATTTTTTTTTAAGTATCTCATTTGCATTTCCATATTTTGAAATTATTCTGTATGCCAGCTGAGGTCGACCTTTACAACAGCCGTTTTTTACTTTTTTGATTTTGTTTGCAGGTTTTTTTTCTGAGGCTATTTTTGTCTGAAAAAGATTAACGTCCTCATAAAGAAAAAAAAAAGTGTATTTTAGAGATCGTCTTTAGTTACCCAATGCAAACAAAAGCATGGGAATGCAAACGAGATATTTAAAAAAAAATCTCCAAAAGATTAAGATTAGAAAGTGCATGTACTTGCATGGGCACAGATGTCATATACGGGCGGGGGTTTTTTCCGACGCCAGTTTGCTGAAAGTTCAAGACTGGCAGCGGTCGTCACAGATTTTCTTTTCTGTTTTGCATATTCTTTTTCATCAAGCCATTACTTTGCTTCATATTATTTTTAGCTCTTTATTATTTAATACAAAAAGTTGAGATTATTATTAATAACAATTCATAAAATACCTAAAAACGCTACAGGTAAGTGATTGTTTGATTAATTAATGCTTCAATTGTTAAAATTTTGCAATATTTTTTATGACTGATTTGTGAATTTAGTATTTTCATTCTGTGACAGAGTCACAAAACTTGCATTTTTTTCCATGTCTGACTGAAAAAAATAATTAACTTTTGATCTGCGACTGATTGATGAATTTTGAGATATTTTCATACAACTGACTGACAAATTTTGCAAATTTTCTTTCGACGGAAAGATATGACATTTGTTCCCCCTTAAATTACTTATAATCTTGACATTAATGTAAACATTACCCTTAATCTCTGATTCATCTGATGTAAACAAACAGCCATTATTTGTGACATTAGTTGTAGATTTGTCCCCAAATCACTAATTTATAGGCATTTTAGAATTTTTTCAATTAATAATATAGAATTGTGTTTGCTTGATGTTTATATATGAAATTATCTAAAAATTAGGGAACTTCACATTACTTTTCTCCTCAAGTGGGCACACCTAGAAAAAAGTGTCAGAATGAACAAAGTAATAACTGTTCTTATGACGTAATTTTCTTTGAAAAAGTTTTGTTATGTGCAATTTTATTTAAGGAAGTTTTGGGATTTTTTGTAAAGAAAAATTATGTGTGACATTTATCGTACTTTATGAAATTCATATTTTCAAACTTGCATTGATAATTTCAGTTCTGTTCAATTTAAAAAAATTGACGTATTTATGTTTGCTCTGTTTTTTTTTTTTTTTTTTTTTTTTTTTTTTAAATTGTACTGAAATGTATCGGAAAAATTTGAGTAAAATATTTTTATAAATGTCATCCTTCAATTTAAGTATAATACATTATTAGCATTATATCTATGTATGTGTATATATATATATATATATATGATGTGGGAACGCTGCATCTCCTGACTGAATTTATCCCTGTGCATTTGTTATGGTGAATGCTTTTCATTATGGGTGTTCTCAAATCCAAAGAGGCAACTTTATGACATATGTTTTAAATTATTTTTGTTTGGAAACGCATGAAACTAGCAGGTGTTTGTGTTCAGAAGCTATGTAATCGAAAGATGTTTTCAGACGTTTTATTTTACTGCAGAAACGCGGAATTCCACTTTTTCAGCATTGAATTTTATTATTCCTGGGATCGATGCAAATATGCATTAAAATTTGTTAACATTTTTAATGAGGGAAGGGTTGTAGTGGGAGTGTAGGAAATATAGCAAAAACTTAACTACGAACCGCACCAAATTGAGCACAATTGTCAAAGGATCATGGAAAAAATGCAATTAATGTCAAAGAATCATGGGAAAAATGCGATTTTCGTCAAAGGATTACAGGAAAAAATGCGACTCCCGTCAAAGGATCGCTGGGAAACGCAATTTTTGTCAAAGGATCGCTGGGAAACGCAATTTTTGTCAAAGGATCGCTGGGAAACGCAATTTTCGTCAAAGGATCGCTGGGAAACACAATTTTCGTCAAAGGATCGCTGGGAAACGCAATTTTCGTCAAAGAATCGCTGGGAAACGCAATTTTCGTCAAAGGATTGCCGGAAAAATGAGATTTTCATTAAAGGATCGCGAAAAAGACACGATTTCCATCAAAGAATTGCAAAAAAACATGATTTTTGCCAATAGATCGTGTAAAATATGCAAGTTTATTCAAAAGGTTGTGCAAAATGCTCGAATTTCATCAAAAGAACGTGTAATATGCGAATTTCTTCGAAGGGTCGTGGGAAAAACGTGAATTTCGCCAAAGAATCACAAAAAAATATGATTTTTGTCAAATGATCGCAGAAAAAATGCAAATGTCGTTAAAAGATCGTGGAAAACATGCAAATTTCTTCGAAGGATCTTGCAAAAAAATGTGATTTTCGCCAAAGGATCGTGTAAAATATGCGAATTTTGTCGAAAGACCATGTAATATGCGAATTTCTTTGAAAGGTCACAGAAAAAACAAGAATTTTGTCAAAGAATCGCGAAAAAATGCATATTTCGTCAAATAATAGTGTAAAATATGTGAATTTCTTCGAAAAATCGTGCGAAATATGCAAATTTTGTCGAAAGATCGGGTAATATGCAAATTTCTTTGAGAGGTCGTGGAAAAAACGTGAATTTCGCCAAAGAATCACAAAAAAATATGATTTTTGTCAAATGATCGCAGAAAAAATGCAAATGTCGTTAAAAGATCGTGGAAAACATGCAAATTTCTTCGAAGGATCTTGCAAAAAAATGTGATTTTCGCCAAAGGATCGTGTAAAATATGCGAATTTTGTCAAAAGACCATGTAATATGCGAATTTCTTTGAAAGGTCACAGAAAAAACAAGAATTTTGTCAAAGAATCGCGAAAAAATGTGATTTTTGTCAAATGATTGCGAAAAAAATGCATATTTCGTCAAATGATCGTGTAAAATATGTGAATTTCTTCGAAAGATCGTGCGAAATATGAAAGTTTCTTTGAAAGATCGTGCGAAATATGCAAATTTTGTCGAAAGATAGTGTAATATGCAAATTTCGTTGAAAGGTTGTGGAAAAAACGCGAATTTTGCCAGAGAATCACAAAAAAATATGATTTTTGTCAAATGATCGCAGAAAAAATGCAAATGTCGTTGAAAGATCGTGGAAAATATGCGAATTTCTTCAAAGGATCTTGCGAAAAAATGTGATTTTTGCCAAAGGATTGTGTAAAATATGCGAATTTTGTCGAAAGACCATGTAATGTGCAAATTTCTTTGAAAGGTCACGGAAAAAACAAGAATTTTGTCAAAGAATCGCGAAAAAATGTGATTGTTGTCAAATGATTGCGAAAAAAATGCATATTTTGTCAAATGATCGTGTAAAATATGTGAATTTCTTCGAAAGATCGTGCGAAATATGCAAATTTTGTCGAAAGATAGTGTAATATGCAAATTTCGTTGAAAGGTTGTGGATAAAACGCGAATTTTGCCAGAGAATCGCAAAAAAATATGATTTTTGTCAAATGATCGCAGAAAAAATGCAAATGTCATTGAAAGATCGTGGAAAATATGCGAATTTCTTCAAAGGATCTTGCGAAAAAATGTGATTTTTGCCAAAGGATTGTGTAAAATATGCGAATTTTGTCGAAAGACCATGTAATATGCAAATTTCTTTGAAAGGTCACGGAAAAAACAGTAATTTTGTCAAAGAATCGCGAAAAAATGTGATTTTTGTCAAATGATCGCGAAAACAATGTGTATTTCGTCAAATGATCGTGTGAAATATGCAAATTTCTTCGAAAGATCATGCAAAATATGCAAATTTCTTCGAAAGATTGTGTAATATGCAAATTTCTTTGAAAGGTCGTAGAAAACTGCGATTTTTGCCAAAGGATCGTGTAAAATAAGTGAATTTCTTCAAAAGGTCGTGCGAAATATGTGTATTTCCTCGAAAGATTGTGTAATATGCAAATTTCTTACCACTTATTCATGTTATGTACCTACGGTGACCCTCCCTTTACATTCACACCAGGGGGGGGAGGGGTACTTTTCTAAATTTTGCCGACATTCATCATGTGACATATCTTTGGAAAGGTGTGTGGCTGCTTATTTGTATTAGCACCTTCGTGTCCCTCTCCCCGCCTGCCCCTCCCCCGTGGGAGGGCATTTTTCTAAATTTTGCCATAGCCCCTCATGTGACATATCATTGAAAAGGCCTGTGACTGCTTAATCATTTTATGCACTTCTGGTGCTCTGCCCACCACTTTGCCCCCCCTGGGGGGTACTTTCCTAAATTTTGCTAACACCTGTCATGTGACATATCGTTGGAATGGCCTGTAACTGCTGAATCATTTTATGCACTTCCGGTACTCCTCCCCCACCCCCACTTTGCCCCCCCCAGGGGTGTACTTTATGAAATTTTCCCAACACCCGTCATGTGACATATCGTTCGAAAGGCCCTTGGCTGCTTAATCATTTTATGCACTTCCGGTACTCCGCTCACTACTTTGCCCCCCCTGGGGGGCACTTTCCTAAATTTTTCCGACACCCGTCATGTGACATATCGTTGGAAAGGCCTGTGACCGCTTAATCATTTTATGCACTTCCAGTACCCCGCCCACCACTTTTCCCCCCCCGGGGGGCACTTTACTAAATTTTGCAGATACCCGTCATGTAACATATCGTTGGAAAGACCTGTGACTGCTTAATCATTTTATGCACTTCGGTACCACACCCACCACTTTGCCCCCCAGGGGGGCACTTTACTAAATTTTCCCGACACCTGTCATGTAACATATCGTTGGAAAGGCCTTTGGCTGCTTAATCATTTTATGTACTTTCGGTACTCTGCCCGCTGCTTTGCCCCCCTAGGGGGGCACTTTCCTAAAATTTTCTGACACTAATCATGTGACATATCGTTGGAATGGCCTGTACTCCTCCCCCACCCCCCACTTTGCCCCCCCCAGGGGTGTACTTTACTAAATTTTCCCAACACACATCATGTGACATATCGTTCGAAAGGCCCTTGGCTGCTTAATCATTTTATGCTCTTCCGGTACTCCGCCCACTACTTTGCCCCCCTGGGGGGCACTTTCCTAAATTTTTGCGACACCCATCATGTGACATATCGTTGGTAAGGCCTGTGACCGCTTAATCATTTTATGCATTTCTGGTGCTCCATCCACTACTTCCCCCCCCCTTTTGGAGGGCACTTTCCTACATTTTGCCGACACCCAAACCTGTGACCGCTTAATCATTTTATATACTTCCACTGCTCCGTGCACTACTTTGCCCCCCTGAGGGCACTTTCCTCAGGGAGGCAAAGTGGATACTCAGTAAAAAAAAACTACATTTTTGAGGTCGATATACTACAAAAAAACTGCAGTTGGAGAACTGCGGTGATTTGGCCGATTCCACTACAGAATTTTTGCGGTCAATAAAACTGCGAAATTTCTGCAGAATTTTTAATATTGATATAACTATAAATTTTCTGTAGAATTTTTGTGGTCAATACAACTGCTAAATTACTGCAGTTAGTAAACTGCGGTAATTTTGTAGTTCTATTGACCGCAAAAAATCTGTAGTGGAATCGGCCAAATCACCGCAGTTTTCCAATTGCGGTTTTTTTTGTAGAATTTCTGCAGTTCATTTTTAGCTGGGCAGTCCTAAATTTAATTGGAGTTTTATGAAATTTGGGAATAAGAACTAAATAAGGATAGTTAAAGTTAGTAGATAGCATATTTAATAGTTTATAATAACTTTGAATTTTACGATTATTTACATTTACATTTTCATTAGTTTTTTGAAAAGATTTATTAGAAGAAATACAGGTTGTAAGAAGTTGGTGATAATAAGATTTACATATGATTGCATAATTATTAGGGGATTTGTCTACATATGTAATAACGTAGTTTTTTGCAATTTAGTAATTTGTTGGAAAAAAATACTTTGTGTTAATAGAAACCAAATCAGAAATATTATTTTTTAAAGCCATATTTAATTTTTCAATTACTAATATTTTCATTTGATTAAAATATTCAATAGGTTTATTGTAAGAGATTGAAATTATATATATAAAAATATCTATATCATATGTAAACTGTTTGATAATAGATTTAACAGCAAATTTAAAATCATTAACAATAACAAACAATAACAAGTTCAAAATCATTAACAACATTAAGATTTTCAGTGATTATATGTCCATGATCATTGTTTATATATTTTTTTAGATTGGGGTCATTACATTTACACGGAAAATTACTCGCAGCAGATGTATTTTTTGAAAATGTATTGTAGTTAAATATCTTTCTACCAATTGTATTCGGATATTTAAAGGTTTTTGATATATGAAGATTATTAATAAGAAAATAACAGTTTTTATCATTAATTATAGAATTGATATTAATTTTATTAAATATATGATTTGAAAAGTGATTATCATTAGAGTATTCGTGTTTTGAATTTTATGTTTTTTTTTTTTTTTTTTGACAAATTAATATTTAAAAAATTAACCCTAGTCATAATGAGATCAAAATAAATATCAGAGAAATGCTTAGAGAAAGATTTACTTAAAAATACATTTAAATGTTGTACAATCTGTTTCTTTTTAATAGCAAATATGTATTTGCGAATTAATAACCAGATATAATGCTTTAAATATTTACTTTGAAGATCATTTATTTGTTTAGTGATATATTTTTTGTAAACTACAACTGATGATGAACCCTTTCCACGTTTGTTTTGTGCTGTTTTACAATTTAAATTATGATTAAGAGTAGGATAAATTGGAGAATAATCAATAGTGTTATTTATAGATGTGAAGACTTTGACAGGTCTATTAAATATTTCACTATTAACTCCATAAGGATAAATTGTGTTGTAATATTTCATGTATAATGACTCCATATAAAGCCGATCTGATTTATATATATATATATATATATATTTTATTTTTTTATATATATATATTTTTTTTAGAATTTGAAGGATTTCAATTGTCGTATTGTTAAATTGATGTTTATGAAAATGTTGAATTTCAGCTGTAGACTGTATATTTTTTGCTTTGTTTTTATTAGAGTCTGAAGGATGTTGATTGATACTTTGTTGATTGATATATATATATATACAGTCGACGCTCGTTTTTACGAACTCGTAGGGAACACCCATATAGTTCGTAAAATAGAAAGTTCGTATAATAGAAAAACATCAAAAAATGATATGAATACGTACATTATTTATGTCTATTTTTATCAAAATGCCTCCTCTTCATAGTTGAAGCAGTATTTCAAGATTATTTATTATTTAATAAAGTTATACATGTGTTTTTAAATATACAAGAAATAAATGCAAATTTATGCACAAAAAATAATTTTAGTACACAAAAACATACGTTACCATGCTTTGAAAATATTACATATGAAAACGCAGACTGTATTAGTACTTAGTTAGATGAAAACATAGATAAAAAATTAGGAATGGAAATAATCACTTATCTTTTTTAAAAAAATCACATTTTGAAAATTTTTTCAATTTTATCTATGGAAACCTTTACTACCTTTAACTTTCACAGTTGTGGCCGCCCCTCCGGGTGGTTCCGACCCGATCCCTTGAGTGGGGGAGGTGACCGGAAGCTCGGCAGAGTTCGTTGTGTACGAATGTGAGGGGGCCGGATGGGGACGAATCGCCACCACCTCGAGAGGCTCATCTCCGACAGGCTTTGAGTCTGGTGACCACGGTTAACGGACTGTGCATAGGGCCGTAGCCCGCTTCGGTGGGTACCAGAGGTACGGTCCTCCGGCACCCGGGTTTTCTGGGCAAGCCGGGTAGCGACGCTCCATAGGTCGTTCCCGGTGCCGGTCTAACGGCCGGACGGTGTCGCCGGACAAAAACTAGCTAAGGCGATAGGACCCCATCCACCTATTGACTAAGAGGGAGCCTGAGGTAGGAGTGAGGGCTTTGTAGTGGAAAGTTCTCGATGCTCGCTAGTGACGACGGGGCTCGCGGGAACGTCATGCAGGGACTCCCGGAGAAACCGAAGGGCGAGGGTTTCGGACAGCGCCCAGGTTACTTTATGACTTGGGTGGCTCATCCCTCCGAGGACCTCAGCTGAAGCAGTTGTGAGCCGACCCTTTGGTGGGTAGGGTTTGGCGGTGCCCCCGTTGACCAAGGAGCGGTCGCGTGGGGAGGCCAGTATGGCTCTGGTTGCTCCATGTCGTGCCGTGACAATTGGGAGAGGGTCGGCCGGCAGGTCCAACATCGAACGCTGTGCCCACGGGGAACCGGGCCGGAGGCTCGCCGGTAACGCGGCGGCTCATCGTGCCTCAGAGGAACTCTTGGTCCGATCCAGGTCCTTCGTGTCTATGCGATACTGGAGTTTGCCCCGCCCAGTGATGAGGACCTAGATGTGTCTACACCTAATTTTCGAACGCACTAACAAAGGTAGCGGTCGGTCACTGCACGGGGTCAGGGGCCTTCGGGCCTGGGTACCCTCGAAGGCCGTGAGGTACGGTAGTGGTGGGCGGGCTTCTGACGGCCTCCGCTGGCTTCTCTGTCTTCGGGCAGGGTCGAGTCGGCGGGGGCTGGCGGAACTCCGTTCCATCCAACCCCCTAGCGAGGCGGAGTCTATTCCGTCTAGGTGGAGCTTTCTGTGCCTGCCTGGGGTCGCTAACGGCACCTAGTCTGGGCCAACTGGTTCCCGGCGTGATCCGCGAGGGGTTCCGTCGGTTGAGCCGGGTGGTCTGGGCGAAAAGCCCGGAGCTGGGTCGCTTTACGGCCGGAGGGACTTTCCCCGTCCTCCCGGGTTTTCAAGCTAGGGGCCCTACATAACTTTCTTATCGGCTGGCCCACATAAATGTCTCTGCCGGAAAATGGTATTTGATCTTGGGGGCCTTCCGTAAATTAAATTCGGGTCGGAAGCCTCGGTTCAGTTCGTGGGCCCAGCGTCTTTATAGGCGTCTGGTTCCCGCAGGGCTTGCGGTGTCTACCGGTTCGAGTAACCAAGTTTAGGGACCACTTGGTTCTTCTAGCTGGGTGGTGAGGACTGCTGTCGTAGCGGCCGTTCGTCTAACTTGGGAATAGCTGACGTGGCGTGCGCTGGGCAGCGCGTCGGTCTTGGCCGGAGCTTGCGTGGGGTTCCGCTCTGTCGGGGTTTGTCTGGCGGCGACCTTCGGGACGCGTCGCGGGTCTTGTCTCGAGGGTGATTCCCTGCGTAGGCAAATGGGCCTTCTGAGGGCCTGCGAGCGGGGGATAGCCACCCGTCTTTACCTTTCACAGTTATTGTTTCCTTCAAAAAAGTGCCTTAGTCCTGACAATCCCCAGGTAAAAAAGTCAGAGAAAAACCTTTAAAATTTTTTGAGATGTTGCAGCCATTTTGAAGGTTTCAGCGGGTATCTTTAAGGAAAATGAAAACTAAAGGTTTTCTTAAGAGAAGTATACCGCTTTTTAAAAGATTTCATACAGGTTTATTTCTGTAAGTTATCACCTCCAAATTATCTTCAATGACTTAGAAAAATTTCGTGAAATCGCTTGAGATATTTTCAGGGAAAATGAAAACTGTTTCTCATGCAGGTAATATGGAGGTTTTACTTGAAAGTTTTATAAAGTTTTATTATTGCACATTATGGTATCTAAGATTTTGATATGCCTGTGTTTCCTCATTAATAATTTTAATAAATTTCTAAATTAATATTTTAGATAATACACGGAAATCTAACGTCTTCCATCGGTACAATAAAATTTTTTTAACTTCTGAAATTATTACAAGTAACATTACCTCTAACACGCTCAAAAATTTTAATCTCAGAAAATTCCCCCTAAAAGGAAAAACAAATCACGAAGTTATTTCGAAGCCCTTTTTGACCTTAAATTTGTCACAATTTTTTCTAAAATTATAACAAGGAACAATAATTCACCACAACTCTAACACGCTCAAAAATTTCAATCTCAGAAAATCCCCCTCTATAAAGAAAATAATAATCACGAAATTATTTCAAAGTCTCCTTTTTATCCTAAAATTTTTCATAAATTTCTCTTAAATTACCACTAGTAAAAATATTCCCTCAAACTCTAACGCATACAAAAATTTCAATCAACAAAAATTGTCCCCTAAAAAAAATCTCCAAATTATTTCAAAACCCATTTCATTAATATTTAAAATCGTATTCAAACACGCACAAAAATATATTTTAGTTAAATTTTAGTATCTAACGATGGGCAATGGGCCCCCAGTTTCCCCACCCCCTTTCTGAAAATGTCTTATTTAGTTTTTCATTTTAAGTTTTCCGAAAAGAATAAATTTTACTGTGTTTTTCTAAATCTGTCAAAAAAAAAGAAATTTTAGTTAATTAAATTTCAAATACAGAAGGGACAATGGCACTCACCCCTCCCACCATGCCGCTCTTTCGTCCAAGCGCGACATTCATAGTTCCTCTTTAAAACCGCCCCACCAGTGGCCGAGAGGTTCTGCTCTCCAAGCTCGTAGACGAGAGGTGCTGGTTTCGATTCCAATCACGCCCGTCAGCCTAATCGTTCGGAGTTTTCCGTGGTTTTCTTCGAACCTTGGATTTCCTTGCTTTCTCTTAGAAAGATGCCAGAGCACCCCCTCCCCTCTCCTTTGGGCCCATATCCCAAGTGTAGATAATTGACCGTCATAAAACACACCAACAACAGCTCTTTAAAAAAGAGGAACTAAGAATTTTGCACATACTAACATAAAAGAGGCTCTTTTAATTTAGTTACTCGAAAATAATAAATTTTATATTGTTTTTGAAAACATAACAAAATATGTACAGTAAAACCTCCCTAAAGCGACCACGTTCCGTTCCAATAAAAATTGGTCGCTCTGAGAGGTGGTCTCTTAATGGAGGTTATGTTTAAATCTAGATTTTAATTGTTGAAAAAAGGCAACGATAAATGTCACTAAAATTTATTTTTCACATTAAGAAAAAATATAAAAATTTAAGTATCAAAACAAAAGTTAATTATAGTAAAACCTTCTTAAAGCGACCACGTTCCGTTCCAATAAAAATTGGTCACTCCGAGAGGTGGTCTCTTAATGGAGGTTATGTTTAAATCTAGATTTTAATTTTTGAAAAAAGATAACAATGTCACTAACATTTATCTTGCACATTAAGAAAAAATATAAATATTTAAGTATCAAAACATAAGTTAATTACGTACGTTAATTACTACAAAGTTTAAAAAATGAATACGGTTTTATCTTTTATAACTTATATTTCCAAGTCCTTTCGAAGTTCAGTAAATAAATGCTTTTTTTGGGGGTGGGGGGGAGCAATAAATAATGAAGATTTCATTAATTTGTATCTATTATTATCTATTTCTTTGAGAGTTTCCTGACATAATAGGGCAAGGGAGTTTATTGACCGTCATTCTTAGTTTGTCATCAGAATTAAATTCATTGCCTAAAAAAGGCATAAAGGGGTTTAAACACTTAAAAGTTACCGGAATAATAATAATAATAATAAAATCTAAATTTAGTTTAGAAGTTTGATGAATAATGCGCTCTCCGAAATTATTTTTCTAATAAAACCTTCAAGCGACCAGGAGAAAACGGAATTTGTTTCATTTTCTTCAAACAAATTGGTCGCTCATGGAGGGAGTTCAACTGGGATGGTCTCTGAATGGGGGTAAAATTAGTATTGAGCCTATAGGAATAAATTTCGTTCCATGAAAAAATGGTCGTTCTGAGAGGTGGTCGGTTAATGGAGGTGGTCACACAGGGAGGTTTCACTGTAGTCACTTAAATTTCAAAATCAATGGAGGGGAAGGGACCCTCCCATCCCCCCTCTCCTCATTTTGGTGGCGTCCACGATTAAAGCTGAAAAATATAGGTGGGGTTATTGCATGCATAATTTGCCCTTATCCTCTATCAGGCGTGACTTCCAGTTTTTATAAAAATTACTTCTTCAAAAACAAATGAAAAATGTATAATTCGTATTAATCTATTTATTTCAAATTTTCGTTGGAACATTTGATTTTGATCACGAGCTGTATTTCTGACTCCATGTCACGGGAGAATGAGAAGGAAGTACCCAACTCAACTCTGAGACTGTGTGTTTACGTTTTAACGCCATTCGGAAAATTAGCGGGACTAATCGTCACGTTGTCGTGTTATTGTATTTTTTTCTTTTTGCAGGGAGTTTTTCATCAGTATAGTAGTCAAATTGTAATTAATTTTTAAGTTGATATATATATATAGCGTAAGAGGGCTGTATTACACTTCTTTTTAATATTATAGTATTGATATTCGACACTTTGTATTCACCATGCATTCGACAAGAATCATGTTCGGTAAAAAATATCGCCACATTAATTTAGAAATTCTGTGGTATGGGGAAAACTTTTTATAAGAAATTTTCGTGTACAACTAAAGATAAATTTCACTATTTTTTTAAATAATAGCGAAAAATGTATTCATATATTTCCATTATGTTTAAAAGTGAAAGACTGATTTTACTCCTAAATAATTAAACTTGTAAAAAGTTCAGTTTGGAGGTGGGAAAGTTTTGTGAAGGATCCTGTTTGCAGGTGAAAAGTTTTATGAAGGTTCCTTGTTTTGAGGTGATAAAATTTTGTGAAGGGTCCTTTAAAGGACCAAGTTAATAGATCCATGTATTGGAATACAAATTTTACTAGTAAGTACCTAATTTAGTTTCCTTTATAAATTGAGCAGCTATAATCTTTTTAGGAACATAGCTGCTTGATTAATAATGCACAGAAGGTGTAATGTCTCTTGCAAATCATTTAGCAGGGGTCAGTGTCTTTGGTTGCAGTATTCGACTCATAAAAATAATTGGTACTTTTCGGTTAGCCGTTTGCCAGTGTTATATATACATACATATATTGCATATATAAATGCGTATCTGTGTATATATATATACACACATATATGTATATATAACACTGGCACCCAGCTAACCGAAAAGTACCAAATAATTAAAAGAATTTTTATATATTGTAGATTAATTTATTATGTAGAATATGAAATATAGAAAAAATAAGGTACTTTTCGGTTAGCCGGGCACTAGTGTTATATATTACAATATATATGTATAACACTGGTCCCCGGCTAACCAAATAGTACCAAAAATAATTTTACATGTGTTTAATTATTTTAAATAAAGTAATTTTTTCACGAAAAAACAGTTAAAGACAAATTTAAAACAACATTTTTTTCAGATGACTGAATGAGAATTTTTGCAATTTTTTCCCGCAACCAACTGATGAATTTTGCAATATTGTATTTCTACCAATTTGCATTTAAATGTTGCATTTTTTCTTACACCCGATTGGTAAACTTGTGAGGTTTTTCTTTTTCTTACTTTTTTTTCATGTGATCGCTGGGTGAATTAAGCAATTTTTTCCCTGCTACAACTGAAGAACAATGTGATTTTTTCATTGTAACTGACTGGTGAATTTCTCGTTTTTTGGTTCACATGACCGATTGACAAATTTACTGTGCCTCTCCATGACCTAATGGTGAAATTTACGTTTTTAAAAAATAGCAAAATTCTTCATTTGATCACGGGAAAAGATTGCAAAAGTCTGTAGAGAAAAAGGGACGGCTGAACAAGCCAATTCAAAGTATTATTATTTTTTTCTTTTACAGAGTACAAGTGTGCCCTTTTTAAAAAAATTACCACTCTGTGGCCTTTTTTTTTAGATTCAACTTCTAGGAAGAAAGGGCTGCTGGGTGGGAATTTTTACATAAAGGGCGTTCATGTACCTTGTTCTCAAAAAATATTTTGAATTGGTTTATTTAGGATGTTTTTTTTTTTTTTTTTTTTTTTTTTAATATATATATATCATCAGTAGAATTTTGTGATGTTTTCCTGTGATGGTTTGAATTTTGTGATTTTTTCCAATTTTTATAATTATGCATTCTTTTTTGTTTACATTGATGTTCAATAATTATTATTGAACGATAATATTCAATTGTCACTTAATGTGATTAATTTAGCGATTTTTCGCTAATTTTCTGCATTCCATTTTTTTCTGCAACCGAATGAAGAATCTCACGATTGATTGTCCGCTACATTTCATTATTTTTTCCATAGCAGATTGACAAATTTCACAATATTTTAAAGCAACACACTGAGGAATTTCTCTTTCCCCCCCCCCCCCCCCCAATGATTACTGGTGAATTTCTCAGATTTCTTTTTTCCCCTGATGACTGAATGAAGAAATTTGCAATTCTTTCTTGTAACCAATTGACAAATTTTGGGGTATTTTACTTGTACTGATTGGCAAATATTGCATTTTTTCTTGCGAGCAACTAGCGGAACTGAATATTTATTTTTTTGTTTATGCAGTCGGTTTATGAATTTTGCCGACCCCCCCAGCCCCCTCTCCCTTACCTAAGCTTATCAACGGATCCGTTTTTTCTGTCGATAAACCGTCTTTTAAAAAGTCGATAAATTTCCATATTTTTCCCCCACAACTTACAAGCAAAACAATTTTTTTTTCATGCAATCAATGGATGAATTAAATAATATTTTCCCCCCGAGACAATCAAAGAACTGTGTGATTATTTTTAACCCTTTACCGACTGATAAATTTCCTGGGTTTTTTTTCTTTTTCATATGACCAGTTGACAAGTTTATGCAGGTATGCAGTGTTACTGAAAAAGAACCAGAAGGTATACAACATTTACCTCTGTATACCCTCCACTTCTGATGGCAAATTTTTTCTCTCTTTTTTGCGAACGATCATATTTTTTTCTGCTACCGATCGACTAATTTTGCATTTATTCGTGACAGATCAGTAAAAATTGTGATACTTTTTTCACAGTCGACTGGTAAACTGTGTCTTTTTTCAACTGATTGGCCAAATCTCGAGGGTTTTTTTTTTTGCACGGCTGATCGAGGAATTTCCATTTTTTTCTCTGATCTACTGACAAATTTCGCTTTTCTTTTTCTTACCGGTGACTGATTTTTAAATTTTGCTATATTTCTCTTGAACCAGTAAATATATCTTGAGGCCGATTGTTGAAAACCGAGTTTTTTTTCGCTACTGATCTACGAATTTCGCAGTTTCTTCCGTTGATCTACTGACGAATTCCGCGATTTTTTTTTAGCCACGACCGATTTGTAATTTTATCGATTTTTTCTTTTAACAACATAGGTGAATTTTGAGACTTTTTCTTGCGACCGATTAGGGAAGATCGCGGGTTTTTTTTTTTTTTTTTTGCTGTTTCTTCTAGCGGTGCACTGGCGAAGTTTTTTACCTGCAACTGATTAGCAAAAATCATGGATTTTTTCTAGCAACTGTTCGTTGAATTTTGTATGTTTTTCCACAACAGGCTGAAGAATTTCATGATTTGTTCTCCATGACTGATGAACTGTACCGTACGAGTTTTTCTCGTGACCCATTGATGAATTTCACAATCTTTTTAATAAAGATGAAAATAAGGAATTTTGCTTAGTAGCCACTGTCCGGTGGGTTGATTTTATTTAGTAGCCAGTTACTAGCGAGTCAGAATAATTTCTTTAGTAGCCAGTAAGTACATTTATGTCACTGAATATTTAATTTATGGGTATATTTTAGGTATGTTTATCCACTGAGTAGCAGGTATGATTCAAAATTGAAAAAAATAGGTTTAAAATCTGAAATTTGCAGCAAATTTTCTGAAATGTAAAGGGGGGGTTGGTAGGGGATCCCTCCTGGTACTAATTATGCATTTTTTTCCAGATACTTTAACGAAATTCACGTTTTTTCGGGATCTATTGGCAATGTTTTCGTTTCTTTGGCGTTCCTTTGACAAAATGTGCGTTTTTTTCACGATCTTTTGACAAAATTCGCATTCGTTTTCGCAATTCTTTGGCAAAATTCTCGTTTTTTTTTTTTTTGGAGATTCTCATTTTTTTTCACCCGCGATTCTTTAACAAAATTTGTGTTTTTTGACGATCTATTGACGAATTTTGTGTTTTTGCCATGATCCATTGACGATATTTGCGTTGTTTCTTTGCTCTATTGATGATGATTACGTTTTTTCGCAATTCTTTGATGAAATTTTGGATTTTCAGTGATCGTTTAACGAAATGTGTGTTATTTTGCGATTCTTTGACGAAATTGTTTTTTTTCTGCGATTCTTTGACGAAATTGTTTTTTTTTCTGCGATCTATTGACGATATTTGTGTTTTTTTTTCCGCAATCCACTGACCATATTTGCATTTATTCCGCAATCCTTTGACGAAATTTCGGATTCGTTGCGATCCTTTAATGAAATTCGGGTTTTTCCACGATCCTTTGATGAAATGTGCTGTTTTTATTGTGATTTTTTGACAAAATTCTCGCTTTTTTGCGATTCTTTGATATAATTTACTTTTTTGGTGATCCTTTGATGAAATTTACATTTTTTTTTTTTCGTAATCCTTTGACGAAATGTGTGTTTTTTCGCGATCTTTGACAAAATTCGTGCTTTTTCTTCCCCAATTCTTTGACGAAATCCCTTTTGGAAATCTTGTGTTTGGCTGGTACTTTCCATATTTTTAATCGTCAGTTTTTCACATTTACTTGGCCGAGTGGCGACTGGCGATTGCTTATTTTCATCTTTACTTTTTAATGAACAATTAAAGAATTTGGCGATTTTTTTTTCTAGCCAATGAGTGACAAATTTTGCGATTTTTCCTACATTGAATGGTGAATTTTCTTGAAAATGAAAATTTGAAATGTTTTGCAGTGAAATCCGTTCTTCTGTGATGTACCTCTCATTTATAAGCATATTCTGCTTTGGGGGATTTCATTATCTCTTACTTTTCAGACTTTTTTTTAAATTGCAGCATTTTCATCGGAGTTTCCGATAAATATTATTTGTAATATATAAAAATTCAAAGGGGGGGGGGGGAGGCACAATACTAGGCCCAAAGTGTGGCACTTTTCTAACTTTTACCAACACCTGTCCCTGTCATGTAACATACTGTTGGAACGGCCTGTGACCACTTATTCATGTTATACACATCTGATATCTATGCTGCTACTTTGCTCCTACCTGGGGGGGCACTTTTCTAAATTTTGCTGACACCCCTCATGTGACGTATCGTCAAAAGGCCTGTGACCACTTATTCCTGTTATGCACCTCTAATGTCACTCCCCCACTTGCCCCACGGGGGGGGGGGGGAACTTCTACATCTTGCTGACACCCCTCATGTGACATATCGTTCAAAAGGCCTGTGACCACTTATTCATGTTATGCACCTCTAATGTCACTCCCTCCAATTTGCCCCACCGGGGGGCACTTTTCTAAATTTTGCTGACATCCCTGATGTGACATATCGTTCAAAAGGCCTATGACCACTTATTTCAAGTTATGCACCTCTAATGCCCCCCCCCTTTGCCCCCCCGGGGTCACTTTTCTAAATTTTGCTGACACCCCTCATGTGACATATCGTTCAAAAGGTCTGTGACCCCTTATTCATGTTATGCACTTCTTATGCCCTTCCCTCCATTTTTGCCCCCTCCGGGTGCATTTTTCTAAATTTTGCCGACACCCCTCATGTGACATATCGTTCAAAAGGCCTGTGACCACTTATTCATGTTACGTACCTCTGGTGCCTTTGCCCCCCCCCCCCGGGGGACACTTTTCTAAATTTTGCTGACACCCCCTCATGTGACATATCGTTCAAAAGGCATGTGACCACTTATTCATGTTATGCACCTCTAATGCCCCCCGCCACTTTGGCCCACCGGGGGGGCACTTTTCTAAATTTTGCTGACATCCCTGATGTGATGTATCATTCAAAAGGCCTGTGACCACTTGTTCATGTTACACACCTATGGTGCCCCTCCAGGGGGCACATTTCTAAATTTTGCCAACACTGTTCATGCAATTTATTATAAGCATAGTTGCTTTCCAGAAACGGAGCCTATACAAATCTATGACATGATACCCCCAAAAGCTAATGTTAATCAACCAACTTCACAATTTTGTAATCCCATTTGAGTATTTGAAGTTTATTTTATGCATAATATATATCAAATCATTGTCGAACTGGATATATAATCATTATTATGTATTGATCTAATGCGAATTTGCACAGAAGGCTGTCCGCATGCAGGTGCAGCGATATAATGTAAAGAGAACATACAGGTTTTATACCTAAAGAAAAACTGCAGATATTCTGCCAAAATCGGTGAAGGGAAATAACAGGTTTTTTACCTAAAGGAAAACAGCAGGTATTTGGAACTAAGAAGGTTAAGGGAAAATACATGTTTTTTACCTAAAGGTAAGCTGAAGGTAATTTTAGTTCCAAATACCTTCAGATTCCCTGAAGTTTTTTTTAAGGTTTTTTGCTGACTTTTTACCTGGGTCACTACTTGAAATTGTTGCAATGCCCCCTCCCTACGAAAGAGATTGGGGAAAATCAACACATTCTTGGACACAACACATTCCTGATGTCTCATTGTACCTGTATAGAGTTTAACTGACGTTGGCATTGCATTCCGATACTTAAAAAAAAAAGAAATTCAGAAATACGAAACTGAGTTCGCAAAAAAGAGATTTTCATAATCTGTAGTTCGTAAATGGGAGCGAAAAATTACATTGATTCTATGGGAGCGTATTCGGGACCACTCTATAGTTCGTAAAATCGCAAGTGTTCGTGAAAAAGAGGTTTGTAAAAACGAGAGTCTACTGTATATATAACCATTAATTAAACATTACCGACCATCATAAAAAACCGCAATATTGTGAATGAAATGACAATAAAAACGGATACCACAAACCTGTAATATACAACTGTATGTATAAAATAAAGTGCCTTATACTTAATTACAAGAAATGTTAATATGGAAGAAAAAAAGAAGAATATGGATACCGAAAAAAATAATTGAAAAACATATATTGAATTACGTTTCAAGAGTACAGAATTCAATGATATAAGCAAATCGGTGTTTTCTGTGAGAAAAAAAAAACTAAAAGCTGAAATTTTTTTTCTCCTGTACTCAAACAACAATATGACCAAGAGAACAGTTTCAAGATGAAAACAGAATAATATCAAATGACATGAAATGGAAAAAACAATATAACCTTTTAAATATTTAATTTATAAAATCCCAGTTGTTTTCAATACACACACACACACACATATATATATATATATATATTAATTTATTTGAAATTTATTTTTCAGAAAATTTAGCACTTATAATGTATGTTTCTGGAAAAATGACCCTTATTGAAATTTCGCAAGAATTTTTGTATGAACTTTTGAAAGATTTGTAAAGGAATATCGGGGAAAACAAAAGAGTAATAAGGAATAAAAAATTAAATTTCTTCAGCAAAAACGAATTTTGGACACCCCATTTTTTAGAGAAAGCCACATATTCAAAACGTTTTACAAAATAATTTTAGGCTAAAAAAAAAAATCGGACATTTTCCATGTAATCTATAAAAAATCTGCTTCAAACGAAATAGTTTCTCAGAAATGAATTTTGTAATTTTGTTATTTTGTAATTTTGTAATTTTTGTGAATTTTGTTTTGGTGGTTTTTTGTTTGTGGACATTTTTAAGGGACCAGAAAGATTTGAAATAACGGAAAATGCCAATTTTATTATTATAATAATACTTGATCACTTAGGAAATGTCGTAGATTTGTTCCGATGGGTAAATTTCTTAAATTACGGCCGAAGAAGCCATAAACGCTGTATCGTTTCGCGCAGACCGGCGATACTACTGTTGTTGAATGGTTTGGTCAAACTTTAACAAGTTAATGTATTTCCATTTTAAAAAAATAAAGCATATTAAATTCTTAACAAATTATAACAGGAAAAGCAGACAAAATTATTTTTTTTCCAATTGTGCAAAAAAAATATATTTTTATGGATTTTGATCATATAGTTTTAAAATTTAAACCATATGTTTTACGAAACAGAGGTCTGTTTCTTGGCTACCACTGTTTCCAAACAATAATTTTCGTTTTTGATTTGGGTTGCAAATATACTCCTGTTTGTGAAAAATGCAACATCATGAATGAAAGACATGATTGAGCTGAAATTTTCAGCAAATGCAAAGCATAGTGTTTTATGCAAATGACACAAATTTCAAAGTCACCACACATGCGTGTGCTGAGCAGCGCCCTTTGGACTGCTGCTGAAACCGTATAAATAGTGGGCTGTAAAAGGACGCTGAAAATAGTCTATGGTTATCTGCTAGTGGGTAAACTTTGGGTGAGACATAACTATGCCCCTTCAACGAAAGAGGGCGAGATTTCAACAACTGACGGACTTTGAACGGGGCAGAATCACCTGACTTCGTGAAGGAGGAATTTCCTATCGTGGAATAGCAGCCCGTGTGTAGCCTAACAGCAGCACAGTTATAGCGTCTAGAAGATAAAGTGGGGAAACAGGCTATTCTAGTAATACTTTAAAAAGTGCTAAAAAATTGAATCCAATAAATGTTGAACGATGCTGAATCAGAAATGTCGGTCACAGCGACATCTGCTAACCACATGGAGCATAGAAAAGAGAGGATTGGACATATCAATCTTCCATCGTATCAAGCTTTGACACCGAAAAACCAGTTTTCTCTACCTCTCCTGCATGCACCATGTTTTACTTTGACCGATAGCAGCCCCATCTGTATTATTATCCAGTGCAAGGACTGGTTAAATATGGCGGGTCGCAGGGGATGTGGGGGGGGCAGCATCAAGTAAAGCCATTTATGTCTAATCCTCTCCTTTCATAGTTCCGTGGTCCTTCACCTGCCGAAATTCCTTCTCAATTGAATCCTTATGAAATGCTTACTTTTGTACTACTAGTCGTTGCTGCTATCGCCATTTACCATTCAGCCTCATTCAACATGTATGGTATTAAATTTTTTAGCACTTATTGGTTGGTCGATTGCCACACCATCTAGGCACTATAGCACAGTGATGCAAGTTTGGAAGTAGTGGACGACGAGAATCGATTAACTCTGAAATCTGCGTATGGACCACGAAAATTTCCGTCAGCGCGTGATGATAATGGAGTTATGAATAAAAAGGGGGAGAAATATAGCGTACTGTCTACCAGTTGCGAGTGAAGTAACTGAGGAGGTTGTCACAAGATGGCGGCTGCTTTTTCTAAATCGGAGCTGCAGTTTTTCAATACCACCGGGGCAAGCTTCCCACCAGTAAACTTGAATAGAAAATTTTGCCTTATTTAAGCGCCTTATTGTTGGAAATATTTTCTCACAAATATGGTAAAAACTTCTATTTGTTTTTACTGGTATCAGTTTGACTGGTAAAACAGACAGTTTGTTTCACCGCTTGTCACAATATGGCGGAAAAAGGGTATGACAACCGCAAAAGTAAATTTACACCAGTAAAATTGAAAATATGGTTCTGCCATTATTTATGACTGAAAATTTGTATTAATAAAGACTTTAAACACGGAGAAAATGTCTATATAAATTTACTGGTGGAAGTTTTCACCTGTGGTAATCAGCCCTTGCGAAAGCGGTTACAGTTGAAGCTTCACTATTTTAAGAATATACCAGTTCCTCTTTATTAATAGTTCCATGGTGATGATAGACAGTTGATGCACATGGCGCTGACGGACCGTACAGCTTCATCTAAAGCTAGACAGTGGGCAGCACACTGGACAACTGTCGACGTCAATTCGTCAGCGTTTGCTGCACCGTGGACTGCGTGCAAGAACTTCTTTATACAGGATACTCCTTACTCAAAACCATTGACACCTGCGGCTGCAATGTGCTCATGAGCATAGAGACTGACATTCAGATTGGCAACAAGTCATTTATTCTGACGAATCCCGCTTTAATTTGTGGTACCATGATGGCCGCATTCGCGTTGGACTCTATGCCTGTGAATGATGCCTTCCGATTTGCATTGTCGGGTGTCATAGCGGACGAACACCCGGAGTTATGGTCAGGAGTCATCATGGACGATTGCAGCTGCTACGAGGTTGAACATCAACAGGTAAATCAGTGAAGTGATGGAGCTCGAAGTCGTTCCTTTCCTTCAAGGCATTCCTGGAGCTATATTTCAACAGGATATTGCCCGCCTACATGTTTCAATACGAATGATTAAGAGTTCTTGTCAGCAGACCTACAGCTGCTTCCGTAGCCTGCGTATTCGCCAGATATGTCGCCTGTTGAAGGTGTGTGGGATTTCGTTGGTCGGCGTTTCGTTAGTGATCCTCGTTCTAATGCTTCTACAGATGAACTTTGTATACGCATGCAAACAGTATGGAATGCTCTTCCCCAGGTAGACATTCGAAATCTGTTTGAATCCATGCCACGTCGTATAGCAGCACTTATTGCAGCGCATGGCGGCTACACCAAATGCAGATTTTGGAAACATAATATTTTATTTTGCTTTGAAAATGTAATCATTTGATTGCACCAATACTAGTCGTTTGTGTATTAAATTTCATTTAAATCTGATGATTCCTTCATGGTGTTGTAATTTTTTACAAACACGAGTTTATTATAGAAATCTTCGTGGTAGAAAAGAACGCGGCTTGCAATTGTTGTACTACATTAAAATTTATTGTAAGTTAATAGAGCTAACCATGGGCATATTCTGAACATGTTCAAACTGTGATAATTCTTATGAAAAGTAAATGTTCGATTTATCTATTTGCGATCAAATTACTATTCTGAAATGCTGGTAGAAGTCTGCACATATTAATAATGTGGCCCTGTTGGTATCATAAAACGACCGCTCCGACTTCTGTGTATTCAGAGTTTTCCGAAGTTATAAATTAGCTTGTTTATCACAATTCCCTACATTATTTACTTCATAAAATACTTCTATTGAATTAAAAGTCTTTAAAAAAGGAATTAAGAACCCGATATTATTAACTAACCGATATTATAACTAAAGCCCCCAAATTAAATATTTACATCAAGCGGAACATTAAGTGCAAAATTGAAGCCCTAACTCGCATATCGACGATAATATACGCATTTTCTAATCAAAAATGTGTGACACACCTTGAGAAATTTACCAAAATGCTTGCCAAAACCCAGAAAATAAATTTACGTTCTTTCTTTCCGCAACATTGCATAATTGTACAACAGTGTCCTTGTTTAGCTCTACTTTATTACGCAAAGTAAAAAAAGTCTTTACAGTTTATTTTAGCTCATACATTTATGATGTTGAATATTTTGAAAATTAGGGATCTCCATTTTTTAAAACGCTGCAATGAAAATTAGTATTTTCTATTTTTTTTTTTTTTTTTTACTTTTTACAATAAACTGTGTTTCAGAAAGATGTTTTAATAGTTTACAGTCATTAGTACTTCCGCTCAAAGAACAAAAAAAACACTGATCAATTTCATATTTTCTTACACATCTTTCTGAAAAATGTTTGATATTAAACAGAATCCGGTTGAACTATTAAATGATAGAAAGGGTTTGTAATCTTACCTTTGCAACATGATTAATTTTAATGGCTAAATTTAGTTATTTTGAGAAATGATTTCTTATTTATTGTTTAATTATTTCATTCAATATATACCCAAAATGCCGTGAATTTTAAGCTAAAGGTCACACAATTACAATATATAGAACTCATTAACATTACGTTTCCTAAAATGCAGACCACCTCCCCAGTTATTTATTTCATTAACTTTTTCTGGAAGAAAACACTGAAAATTAAACAAGTTGGAAATTGTACGTCAAACGTGGCAAATGAGGTGCGTTCGTATTATAACTAATTTTATATATATTCGCATCATGGTGCAATAACTGTTGCACTCTTATGGATGCATGAATACAAAACATATTACGATTATATTTATTAAATTGAGGAATACTGAAATAACACGATTCCATCTTAAATTGGACGTTATTATCATGGCTACCTAGAATCGTTACCTACCATGGGATATCATTGAATTTCTTATGTATGATACGATTTCATAGAATAAAGAAAACTTTTATTAATATCTTTTTAAATTTTGATTCGATGTTCATAGAATTTGAAATGACTCGATAAAATTCTGAAACGATTATATATATTAAATTTCAAACCATTCAGTTGTGTAGTTTTTGTGCTGTTATATACAGACACAGACACGGGGGGACCAGAATATGACCATTGGTGTTACGTATTTATATAATTACGACATTTCCGCCATCAGGTCCGAAACTAAGGGGGGGGGGGCAGAGGGGGCATGTGTCCCGGGCGCCAGAACGAAGGGGCGCCAAATGAAGGATTATACCTTTGGAAGGGATAATTTTCTTCTGATGGACTGATGGCTTCCATTATTATGAAACAGCCATTATAAATGAAGTGTTAGGTGAAGATGAAAGAGCAGCCGTAAAAAGTTAGAACTGTGATTTTCTGATCAGAATGGGGGAAAAAATGGCCACATATATATATTTTTTAATTATGGCCATTTTTTTTCACTCTGACCAGAAAATCAGAGTGCTAACTTTTTACGGCTGCTCTTTCATCTTCACCTAACACTTCATTTGTAATGGCTGTTTCATAATTCGTTTGCGTGTCTGTGTTATGCGAGGATTAGTTTCGCAGTCGTAAAGGTCAGCCGATGCGCCAGACTGCAGCTGCTCAGTACGATGTTGACCGTGCAACAAAAAGCACAGTGCGTGATTTGGTATGTGGCGTCAAAGTCAATAGTGAGTGTACAGCGGCTTTTTCGGAGAACTTATCCAGTTCAAACTGCTCCTGTTAACAAAACGTCGGCTGACCTTGACGACTGCGCAACTAATCCGCGCAAAACACAGACACGCAAACGAATTCTGGTGAACTAAAACCAAACTTGCGTTCACCAGTTATCGTGTAGTGAAAGGATTATTCATTTAACATAATAGGTTTCGATGTTATGATTTTTTTAAATCTAGGCATTATTTTTCGATGACCCTGTAATGGAAGCCTTCAGTCCATCGGAAGTAAAGAACTCGGTTAAAGCGAAATCTCAGCTAAGCGGGACTCGGATTATCGCGACACTACTGTATATTTCATTTAAAAAATGATCTTTAGACTATTTTTGTTGGTGTTCAGAGGGAAGTCATGACCCCCGTCACCTCCCCCTTGGATCCACCATTGTAGATTATGTAGTTCAGTATTACATATTTTATGATTGCATATTTTAAATTTTAAAATAAGCCGGCTATTAAAAAATTAGTAAAATTTTCTTTATAAATATACTGTGTGGAAGAGGGGGGGGGGGGCGCCAAAATCCATGTTTGTCCCGGGTGCAAAAAAGGCTAGTTTCGGCCCTGTCCGCCATAGACCATAATGTAATGGAATACATGTGAGTGTCTTTGTAAATAAAATATGAACGGTACATACTTTATTTTCAATACCGAACAGGCAGAGTAAATCTCAATAACATATATCAATTTCAGAGCAATCTGTCTATATTAACGCGAGTTACAGTTCGGACAGACAAGCGGACAGATAAACAGGTAAACCGAATTCATAAACACTTTCAACTATGTTGGAAAGTGTTAAAAACGCATAATAGGTTGAAATTTGTCTTTCAGAAATTTATACCAACAGACGGAAGCATACTTGAATACTTTTGTACAGCACTGTATTTTACCTACTATCTTTATGTATACCTGCCACTATTTAGCTAAAATTTAATTAAGGCTAAAACACACTTAAAACTCGTGAAATGACACTTACAGAGATTATTATCCACAGACGGCCATGTATGTATTTCTTTGCGTGGCCCTGCATATCATTTTATTTATATTCTACAAACATATCTTAATATACTAAATGTAGTTCAGCTTATAAATGCATTCAGCAACACATGTGAAGCCTCTTGTGTAGACCTGTATGATCTACAGCATTTATAAACACAACAAAATATGCAAAAATTTAGTTAAACTTAAAAACTCATATCACAACCAAAAATGCACTTCTAGCAACCATCACTAATATACAGTATTTCGGATGCAGTATAGTATCCGAAATCTTTTGTGTGTCCCTGTAAACATCTATCCACATTCTATTATACAGGAAGCAACTTGTAGTAAACCTCAGCAACGTATATTAATTTCATTATCTGTGAAATAGTTTAATATAATTAAAATACACCGCAAAGTATGTTTCCCCGTATACCACTATGTAACGGAACTCTTTTGTGTGGCCTTGTAAATGAATAATAAATATTCTTTGCACCGCATATTCTACAGAATGTATATTTTAGTGCACTTCATATAAATGCATAGCAATTTCATTTTGTTCGAAAGGGTGTAACATCATTAAAATGCACTTGAAACATTTTTTCCCATTGGCCGTAATGTAACGGAATACATTTGACTGTCCCTGTAATTGAACTATACTTTCGATTTTCATAAAATTTGAAATGACTCAACAAAATTATGCAACAATTATATATTTAAAATTTCAAACCATTCGGTCGGTTAGTTTTTGCACTGTTATATGCGGACAGATAGACAGACGGGCGGACCAGACGACCAAGTTTTTGTAAAAATATGCCACTGTTTGCGCGAATTGCGTTGGATTGCTAGTGATAAAATTCTTCTTTTTTCTAAGTAGAGAAACTTTTAAACCTTTTTGCATGTATGTGTACCTTTGGTGTCTTTAAAATTTGAATCATAGATCACAGAAGAGACCGAAACTGGCGAAATCGTTAGTATATCTTTGACTCCTTACAATAATTTTGATTTGCTTTATTTATAATTTTTTTCGCGGATAATTTTGTTTTGAGTTAGAAATAATCTTGTAAATCCATATTCTGTATCTATCTTATACTCTTTCACTATTACCAGCACGTATATTCAATAAAACAAGTGTGTCTGGAATGAACTAATTTAGAATATTCCTCATTTACAGGCATTACATCATCAGATATATGAGCTTTTCCTATTATTGTTCGTGACTGGGCGTAAAATAGTTGAAAAAAAAGAAAAATTAAGTATTCATTAAATTCTTCTCACAAGAATCATTGACATCACATTGATTCATCATCTCAAAAACAATGTGTTGACCCTAGATGACGCAATGCATTTTCTCTATTTTCACGGAAACGATGTTTTTTCTTGTCTTTGTGACATTCGTAAACAGCCAAAGGTCATCCAATGACTGTGACAGAATGTAATGTTTCAATTTACTTAAGGATTCCAGTATAAATTTCCCTCTAATTATATGATTCGTTACTTCGACATCTCCAGTAATCAATATTCAGTCTCCATATTATTTATTTAACTAGTGTAGTTGTCAAAAGTACATTTTCAAAATATCGGCTCTGTTTTTCTGAATTTTACCAAAAAATCCAGAAAGCTTCATTTAGGGAATGAGTGAACCAGAATTAAATTAGAATTTCTGTTTTTTACTTTTAGACTGTCCAAGTGGATATGATTCTCATGGGAACAATCTAAAAGAGAAAGTTAACCTCAAATAACATACGTATTGAACCACGTCCAAAAACAACAATTCTTTGAACTTCCATAGTCTTTCGAAAGTCTACGTGCTTTTATAAAACAATACAAAAGAGCCATTTTATCTCGTACTATGCACATTTTGAATAAGGATAAACCGTCGCACAGCGGAAATTTTTAAATATTTAACGAAACTTGGAAATGCATCGAAACGGGCTTTTTGCACCTATACAAAGTGTCCCCCTTTTTGTTGTAAAACATTAACGAAGTAATTCATAAACAGTTAGTTTTAGAACAGGGGTGGTCAAACGGTGGACCGCCGGATTCAAATATTTTTTTAAAGAAATAATGGTCTTCTTGAATCGCAGAGATTAGAGGATTAGATAATTAAATGATTACAGTAAAATTTTAGTGTTTTCCGGTCAGCCACAGTTTGACACCCCCTTTTTAGAAGTAAGTCTCAAATTTCAAAAATGCTTCTTATAGTGTTCTTCATTATATTAAACACCATTTACATCAAAATTCTTATTATTTTTTAAGTTACGAAATTTAAATTTTTATACGATCCTTGTGTGCAAGTTATATATTTAGAAAAACTCCCTCCATGTTCTGAAAATTAAAACAACAACAATTTAATTTTTAAGCGACAAAATTTACCCAAATATGACATTTTGAAATTTATGAATTTTACGCAATTTTCGATACTAAAAACGGCACCAACGCCAAAATTCAAACTCAGTTCGGCTGTTTAATAAAAATTACAGGGTCTATCACTTAATGTCAAGACTGGATTTACATTCCTAACTTTGACTGATAATGTTCAACCACCGCCTTAGACGAATAATAAGCTCAAAGTCGCGTCCTCCGATGTATTCAGTGCAGCGGCCCTAATCTTCCCGCTATTCGATGTCTTTAATTTAATGAATTTAGCTTTTAAATTTTAATATGTCTATATGTAACTCCTATTATTCTTTTTTCAAAAATAGAAGAAACGAATAATAAGCTCGAAGAACCAACGGTTATCAAACGTATTTAGATCCCCGGCCTTACCCTTCCCGCTTTTCAATTCCTGCTATTCGATGTCTTTAATTTAATCAATTTAGCATTAATATTTGTCCGGTGACACCTTTTAAATTTTTTTTCCTCATCTGAGGTCATTTTCTTCTTTAAAAAAATATACTGTCCAGTGCACTGAAAAATGTAATAGCTAATTCATTAAATTACAGTCATCGAACAGCGGAAGTACCGGGGCTCTGAACCGAGAAGGGCTAAAACTAAGTGGGTAAGCGTGGTCGCAGATCGCACAGAGGGTTTCGTTTAATATATCTTTTAAAATACTTTATCCTTAAATTAATAAATCAAAATTCTTAATTTATAAATATTAAATCCTTACATAAATGGTAGCACCATTACATTTAATTTTAAAATAATTAGAAAAATATTTTAAAATAAAAATAAAAATATTCAAGAAATATTATTTAAATAAAATTAAAAATTCCGAACGTTTTTTAATTCAGCAATTTCAAAAATTTAGCGCAGGTATCAATAAAATCTAAAATCTTTAAAAGCAAAAATTTTTTTAAACATATTACAGTAACAGTTTATTAAAACACTCCAAAAAGAAGTGGGAGTGGGTCAACCAGCTTAACTTTTAAATGTAATAAAACACCTCTCTAACGTTAATCTGAAGATTCCACACTAAAATTAAAAATGTCTCTGAAACAATTACCTTACTCTGGCACGATCCTTACTTAATGCTAAATAACTAAAATAGACTCCGTGAAACTCCGTGTACTTCTTTACTTGAAGTAGGAAAATCAATTTCTTATCAAATGCTTACAACCAGGCAGCAAATTGTAATTCTATTCTCTTGACATAAGTCCTCTCTGTAACTCAACGCATTGTATGTAGCACGAGGGAACATGATGACCCTCACTAGAATATTAGTTATGAAAAATCCGATCCAAATTCTATGATTCCAAATAACACACTACAATATAGCCACTACACAACCACACTTAATAAATTAACATATCATTCCACTCTGGCAAACAATTCAGGAAATTTATACACACTATGCAAAACTTTAACAAAAATGCACTCATACACTATGAGTACTCTTATAAAAGAGTATCCAGGCATTCTATTACAGCATGACAGTGCGCTAATCAGGCTCTGGTCACTGAGGAAATTTCAGTGCGTTTCTAGCACTTTTTTAGATTTCGTGGCAGTTTAGAAAAGCAAATTTATTTTGTTGAAGGTTTTGCGACAAAATCTTCATTATTTTACACATCAAATCAAAAATCCGGTGCTAGGTAAAAGCAATTTTGATTGTTTCAATCGCGCATTTTTCACAGCAAAACAGATGTTGGTACCATTACTAACGTACAAACCATTCTATACCACTCTGTAGCAATATTCGGAGGATTCACTATAAGAACATTCTTATATTAAGCTTTTAGCCTGTCAGTTAAACCTTGTGGAATTAAATTTTCAGAGAGATCCAACCTCCTACAAATCACCACTTTCTTATAAATATAATCTTCCAACTCACTCATATTTTCTAGTTCCTAATTTGAAAAATTAACGAAGTTTGGTATACTAACTTTAATAATTTTTTAAGTACGAATTACAGTAATTTGATGATATTTTTCACATTTTAAACAATCATTATTGCAAAGAGTTAAAGGACTTTTAAGAAATTTAGATATATTATGATACTTCCTGTCATCCTTTTGTTAATCATTAGTGCAAACAGTATAAAAAAAATTCAACCAGTCCTGAATCTGCATGCAAAATTCTAGGTAAAAGGACACAATACCAAAATACTCCATTTTCAAATTAACGATTTTTAGACCTGATCTTAAAAGCATAGCATTTTAAAATAAAATCTAAAAAAACATTAAATGCAATAAATTTTAAAAATAACAATAAAAAACAATAAAATAATTTTAAACCAATAACAATTTTCATAACTGTATACCACTTTAGAATAGAAAGAGAAGTTTTTAAAAAACATATTTCAAAATCCTTTTTTAAATCTTAAAAAACATATTTCAAGTTTAATAAAAAAATAACGATAAAAAGTAATATTCAACATAATAACAATATTTCAACTACAATAAGAAAACTTCTTACCAGCCATGGACTTGACACATAAACATTGGTCATTTAATGCAATTTAAGCGTTTAAGGTGATGTTGATTGGCTTTAATTTTTGGAGTTTGTGTTGATCTTATATAATTTATGGACGACATCAGATAAAGATAGTAAGAGATATAGAATGCCAATGTTTCTGTTTTCACAGGTTGTGAACAGGTCCTGCTCAACAACGAAGTTGTACAGCAATTGAAGAGCTGAGTGGATGAACATGTTATGCTACATTTTCTAAAAAAAAAATTTTCTTTTGGATGAAAGAGTTATGCGATAGCCTATTACATGGTGAAGCTAAAATACTAAGATTCCATTTCGTCTTGAAGATTTAAGAGATTACTCATTAATATTTAATATTTTAATATTTAATAATGTCAATCATATTAATAATTTTAATATTTAAAAATTAAATATGAATAAGATTTTCTGGGAGAGTTTAGTACTATACCTGTTAATATTTTAAACACATGGTATCAAACAGAAAATAAATCATTAAAATTTACAGCAAAAACTTTCACCTGAAATTTCTTGAAATGTAATTTTTGTTACTTAACATGTTCTTCCACTAAGCTCTTCAATTACGTGATAGCAGAAGTTGCTGGATTTCGTTCAACAACAGCAAAAACATTAGCCTGCCAATGATTGACAACAAAATACTACATCAATCACATATTCTAATACAAGTCACTAGAAAAATACTAATCAGGATAGTCTTATCAGCGTGCAGATAGAACTTAAAAACAGAAGCTTGTAGTCAGTTAAATGTGCAATCATAGTTACTAATCGTGAAGTCATACCATCGTGGAATTGAGTTAATTGAAAAAAAATGTGGCAAACGTCTACAACCCCTGAATGTTTACACGAGAAAGAATCAAGCAGCTTACGTTTAACATCTTTATTGACATAATTATCACACAATGAATGAAGTACTCTGAAATCAATTGATAGTTTATGAAGAAATGTAATGTCAAAATAACTAAAAAATCAGAGCGCACAATAAATGCTGAAACATTTGTGTTACCACTGCAAATAAGGGCGTCTTAAATTCAGACACATATGTGACTGAAAACGTAATTCAGACACTTAAGTGTCTGAATATGGAATTTCAGACATCATAGGTGTCTGAAATTAAGATACTTAAGTGTCTTACTATATGATCATGGTATAAGACGGGTTGCCATCCCCCGGTCCCAGGCCCTCAGAAGGCCCATTTGTCTACGCAGGGAACCGCCCGCTAGACAAGCCCCGCGGCGAGTCCCGAAGGTCGCCGCCAGACAAGTCCCGGCAGAACTGAACCCCACGCAAACTCCGGTCAAGACCGACGCTCTGCCCAGCGCACGCCACGTCAGCTATTCCCAAGTTTGACGAACAATCGCTACGATAGTCCTCAACACCCAGCTAGAAAAACCAAGTGGTAAATAAACTTGGTTACTCGAGCCGGTAGACCCCTTAAGCCCTGCAGGAACCAGACGCCTATAAAGACTCTGGGCCCACGAACTGAACCGAGGCTTCCCGCCCGAATTTGATTTACGGCAGGCCCCCAAGATCAGATACCATTTTCCGGCAGAGACATTTATGTGGGCCAGCCGATAAGAAAGTTATGAAGGGCCCCTAGCTTGAAAACCCGGGAGGACGGGGAAAGTCCCTCCGGCCGTAAAGCGACCCAGCTACGGGCTTTTCGCCCAAGCCACCCGGCCTAACCGACGGAACCCCTAGTGGATCAGGCCGGGAACCAGTTGGACCAGACTAGGTGCCGTTAGTGACCACAGGCGGGTACGGAAAGCTCCACCTAGACGTAATAGACTCCGCCTCGCTAGGGGGTTGGACGGAACGGAGTCCCGCCAGCCCCCGACGACTTGACCCCGCCCGAAGACAGAGAAGCCAGCGGAGGCCGACAGAAGCCCGCCCACCACTACCTTACCTCACGGTCGTCGAGGGTACCCAGGCCCGAAGGCCCCTGACCCCGTGCAGTGACCGACCGCTACTTTTGTTAGTTGCGTTCGAAAATTAGGTGTAGACACCTCTAGGTCCTCATCACTGGGCGAGGCAAACTCCAGTATCGCATAGACACGAAGGACCTGGATCGGACCAAGAGTTCCTCTGAGGCACGATGAGCCGCCGCGTTACCGGCGAGCCTCCGGCCCGGTTCCCTGCGGGGACAGCGTTCGATGGTGGACCTGCCGGCCGACCCCCTCCCAAGGGGCACGGCACGACATGGAGCAACCAGAGCCATACTGGCCTCCCCACGCGACTGCTCCTTGGTCAACGGGGGCACCGCCAAACCCTACCACCCTAAGGGTCGGCTCACAACTGCTTCAGCTGAGGTCCTCGGAGGGATGAGCCACCCAAGTCATAAAGTAACTAGGACGCTGTCCGAAACCCTCGCCCTTCGGTTGCTCCGGGAGTCCCTGCATGGCGTTCCCGCGAGCCCCGTCGTCACTAGTGAGCACCGAGGACTTTCCACTACAAAGCCCTCACTCACACCTCAGGCTCCCTCTTAGTCAATAGGTGGATGGGGTCCTATCGCCTTAGCTAGTCTTTGCCCTACGACACCGTCCGGCCCTTAGACCGGCACCGGGACCGACCTATGGAGCGTCGCTGTCCGGCTTGGCCAGAGAACCTGGCTGCCGGGGGATGTGTGTAGGTCCGAACCCGAAGGTCCCCGCAACCCATGCACGACGTCCGTTACCCGTGGCCACCGGACTGTCACCTGGCCAGGACGCCAACCGCTAGGTTTATGGACTAATTGTCCTGGCAGGAAAACCCCTCCACCACCCAGTTTCTCCTTACCAAGGAAACGGGCAAATCAGCGGCATTTTTTTTTTAAACTTAGAAAAATTACAAAAAAGCATACACCTAATGCTTAGAAAAAAAGCATCTCGCTTTGACAAAATAACAATAAAATATAATAACAAAACGGGAGTTTAAGTTTACTCAGAACTTCACAGACGAGTTAAGGATATAGCAATGAGGGTTTAAGATAACCCACAACACCTGTAAATGAAAATGTGTGTCAAAAGTCTTTGCAGAATTTATGCAAATAGTTCAAATGTCTCTCAACAATGTCATTGTATATTAAGAGTCAATATGTAAATGAATACACAGTTCTAAAGTCACTTAGATCTATAGACTCATAATAATATGTGTCAAAAAATCTTTGCTGTATCTATGCTAAAAGTTCGAATGTCTCTAAGCAATATCATTGTCTATAAAAAGTCATAAAAAGAAAAGTTTTCTCAGTTCTAGAGTCACTTAGACCCGATAGATACCATCTCATCCAATAAGCACCACAAAGTTCAAGTCACTGTCAAAAGTTCCTTTCACATTCAACATTGTACAGCACCATTAATGTCAAAGTTTTAGCACAGGTGTTTTAAAAACAAAATTAATATTAATTAGAACTGTTAATATCAGTCAACAGCAGTATATAATGATATACATTGATAATCGATATATTATGCAGATCAGCATAGATGAGATGATAGAAGAGCACGTTAGAAAACACTGGAGATCCTCACTGCAAGGTATTTTATAATGTTTACGTGCCATGGGTAATTACCATTCTACAAAATCCGCGTAGCTTCAAGAAAAACCTGTAGAGATATACATTGAATAGGAAATGACTAGTTCAGTATCTAAGTTAACAAATGATATCTAACAGTATCATAGGTAAAGATAGTATGAGGGAAATAAGAAACTCCGTCCTATATATATTGTGATAAAAACTCCATCAGGTGAACTGAGGAATACTTGCTCTAATTCTAAGATTTTGTGCTGTTCTTTTTCCAGTTTTTCCATAATACTGTGCCTTATTTTTTGTACTTCTTAAAGACACTAACCTGTAACTTGATTAAGCTAAACTGCTGTTAACAAGTTATTCCAATAGTCAAGTAATAACGCCATTTAATTTTATAAAGTGATTAGCCACTCTTATCTTCTCACAACACAAACTACCTTCAAGAGTTCTGTCTAGCCACTACTATTACAACAAGACAAAGAGCATAGCCAACTCCATGAATAACATGCCTACACTTATCCTTAATGACACACTGTCAGAAATGGAGACACGTAAGAAGTTAATTGAGAAGAACTAATATTGTAGTCTTTAAAACTGTCTAAATAAAAGGATAGTCCTTATATCCAGCTTAACTAAGATCAATCATATTAAAAGGATAGTTCGTGTATCCAACTTGTAGTACATAAAAGATACCGTATATTCATACGTAAAGGGTGAGAAGATGACCAATTAATAATAATGTAATACATAATGAAACATACAGCTCTATAATTCAGTAGATGTAACTTAGAGTTAAAACTTATATTTTATAAACGAGAAGTGAGCATTTAATGAGTTGTAAATATTGCACAGTTTATTGTAGTTATCTGGATTAAAAAGAACTCTTTTAATATTCGCACTTACAGTAATAGAGTTGTCGAAATGGAAGAAGTATTGGACGAGCGGGCATCTGCCAAAAAGATAATGTTTTATGTCACCGCGCATACCACAATCACAATTTGGATTAGATCTTTTGCCTATTTTAAATAAAAATTCCGGAAAGCTCCCATGAGAGGTCAGGAAATATTGGATAACTTGTTTTGAGCATACAAACTTGGTGTCTACCTTTTTCAAAATGTCATAAGTCTCTCTTCCTTTTACAGAGTTCTTCCAATATTCTTGCCAGTCCATCAGCACTTTTTCTTTACAGTACCGCTTAACGAGTGAAACTGGGAAATTCTGTATGTCTTGTTCGTCTGCTTGATTAACCAAAGTGGCACTTTTAGCTAATTCATCTGCGCGCTCATTACCTGGGTTACCAGCATGAGCTTTGATCCAGCCTATTGTCAGGAGTTTATTAGCGTTTTGTATCAAATTATCAAATATATCTTTAACAATCACGTTGATCGGAAAGGTCCTCTGTAACACCAAGTAAGATGCTTTACTATCTGTAAAAATTATTACTCTATGAAAACTTGAATTGATAAACCATGTTACTGCGTGTTTTATTGCTACTAGCTCGGCCTGATAGACTGAGTTCTTTGCATGAAGATTAATCTTAGAATCGAAAATGAAATTAGAATCTACGTATACTGTAAATGCTGCACCGACACCGTTGCCTATCTTTGATCCGTCTGTATAGATAACAGGAATATTCTTAGCAATAAATTTCTCATCGTTCTCTTCAGTAAAATAAAGATTTAATAAACTATTATAGTATGGAAAACTATTAGTTGTGAGGTTTTTCATTATATTATCTCTGCAAATTATATCTTCGCCAATTTTAATTTTATTATCATTAAAGATGGCATTATATTTCATACTATTGTATTTTAGTTGGATATGTAATGGTGCTATTCCAGTAATAGTGCAGAGTGCATCTGTTGAGACTGTTCTATATGTAGAGGCAATAGACATGAGTCCAATCCTTTGGCACGAACTTAATTTCCTTAATGCATGAGATTTAAGATCGTTGTACCAGATTTCTGATCCGTATGTAATTTGTTTTTCTATAATTTGCTGATACCAAATTTTTCTTATTGCTGCACTTAGACCCTTATCTCTCTTTGTAGTTTTCTTAATTGCCAGCGTATAATTCCTTATCTTCTCACATATGTGTTCTAAGTGATTTATCCAATTGAATTTTCCATCTAGCACGAACCCCAAATATGTAAGTGAGTCTCTGACTGGTATTGATGTATTTTGTATTTTGAATATAGGACGCCTGTTTTCCAGATTATACCTGCCAAACATTATGCATAGACATTTCTGTATACTTATGGTAAGATGAAATTCTTGGCATAAATTGTAAAAGTAAGCTAATTTATTATTTAGGTTTTCTTCTAGTTCGTTTCTTGTGTCTCCATATCCAATTACTACAAAGTCATCTGCGTATGAGAGCAATTCTTCAAAGTAAGTCTTGAATCTTTTTATCAGAAAATCAGCTATAAAAAGCCAGAGCAACGGGCCGATGCAACTACCTTGTGGACATCCTTTATATATATTATACCACCGTATTCCGTTAGAGAAATTAAAGCCTATTTTACGATTTGAAATATAATTTTTTAAGATATCTTTTAAATAATTTCTGATAGGTAAATTATCAATAATCCTAGCCAATATCTGCCAGCTAACCGCATCAAAAGCGGCTTGAATATCGATCGATGCCATTGTAACGTACTTGTATTCTCTTAATTTCCTGTTAATTAACATTTTCAGATCCTTTAGTGCTGTAATTGTGCTGTGACCTTCACGGAAGCCGTGCTGTGCTTCATCCCAGTATCCACTATTTTCCAGTTCCGGGACAATTCTAATTTTAATAATTCTCTCTAAAATTTTTCCTATAATTGGCAATAATATTATTGGTCTGTATGATCTTGTGGTACGTCCGTCTTTATTCCGTTTTCTAAAAAAGATGGCAATTCCCATTTTCCACTGCTGGGGAAAATGTCCAAGCTGTAAGCAAGTTGTAAATAATCTTCTTACGTAAATATTAGCAGTACGGCAAAGATTTTTAACTATTAGTGCATCGAATAAATCGTATCCTGGAGCTTTATTATTGTCTTGCATATTAAGAGTGTATTTCAGTTCTCTGCTTGTCACTGGGCTATTAAAGTCTGGAACACTATGCACTGTATCAGATATAAATTCATAGATGTCTTCTGGAACAGAATCTGTTGAAAAATGTTCTTTCATTAAATCTTGGGCTACTTCGTTGTATGAGTCAAAGGTGCCCGAGTCCTCTAAGCGTGTAAAAATCAAATCATTATGTTTTGACTGCCTAAGGGGAACTGCTCAGACGTGGGGACCACGTCTGTAGAGCATAGATGTTCCCCCCGGACACCTTTATTAAGGTCTTCAAAAAAAAAAAAAAAAAAAAAAAAAAGAAAAAAAAAAAAAAAAAGAAAAAAAAAAAAGAAAAAAAAAGTTACATTAATGAGTCTGTAGACTCAAGTCGCCGGAAAATAAAACGCGAGCAATGGGCGACTTATAGAAGGATAACAAAAAGTAAGATACATTGAGGTGGACCAGATCGCCAAAAACGCGACAAGGGGCGATAGTATGTCCAACGCGACAACTGTTTAAGGTAAGAGAAAATAGAATTAATTGTTTGATAGATCCATTAAAAAGCTAAATATTTGTTTTAATTTTAAACGTAGTGCTGGACGGTATAAAATATTACTTAGCCAATTTTTAGGTATTGATAAGGGGCGCCGAATATGCCAGCGTGAGGTAAGTGGACATGTATAGTAATAGTGTGAGGCACTTGCTAAATCGCCACATTCACATAAAGAGGAGCTTGAGCAATGGAATTTATACAGGTACTCTCTAAATGGGCCATGTCCTGTAAGGAATGCGGTAACGGCAGGAAAGAGGGGAGGAAGCTCTAAGGAGACCTTTGGAACCAGGTCATATGTGAATCTACCCTTCTCCGAATAGTCCCAGTGATCTTGCCACTGCTCCAACTGTTTTGCGTGCAAAATTCTCTTAACATATGAGTGCGGAGCTGGCAGAGAGTAGTCTACTACGGGGAAGCTGGTTGCGTTTTTAGCAAGTGTATCCGCATATTCGTTACCAAAGATCCCCTTGTGAGCTGAGACGTGACCAAGTGAGGATTTATGTAAAAGATGTTTCAGCTGGATTTTAATTTCCAAAACTTGCGGGTTTGTTGATTTAGACGCGCTAATGGCCTGTAAACTGGAAAGGCTATCACTATAAATTTTAATCAGATTTTTGGAAGAAACATTAGAGGTCCATTCCAAAGCTTTGTGAATGGCAAATAGTTCTGCTTGGAAAACTGAGTTGTTGTCATCCAGTCTACAGGACCATTCATGGGTCACGACTCCTACTTCCGTTGCGCAGAAAGCTGCACCAACACCAGTTTCAGTACGTGAACCATCAGTGAACACCGTAAGTAAATTAGAAGGTTTGAAAGAATTGAGGGAGGGATTTACTTGTAAATGGGTAGTATCTTCAGAAGGATGGAGTTGCCAACTTGGAGTCTTTTGTTGAATGACTGCACATGGGAAATGTAAAGCAGTTATTTCATTGTTATTAAGGTGTAAAATTTGACTAATGTTGTATTCATATTCTAAAGTGAGAGTAATGGGAGGAATACCAGTAATGATTTGCAGGGCGTCACTGGAAATGGTCCTGTAACCCCTTGACAATTGCAATAGAAACATTCTTTGGATTGAGATTAATTTTTCTTTTGCGGCTTTTGTTAAATTACCCCCCCAAATGCCCGCGCTATAAGTGATGATTTTTTCTGTGATAGTTAGGTACCAAATTTTTAACATTTTATTGTTAATGCCCCATGATTTAGTAGTTAGCCTAGTAGAGTTATGATAATATTTGATAAGTTTCAATTTTAAAAAGTTAATATGCGAAAACCAATTGAGGTGCTTATCTATAACAATCCCAAGAAGCTGCAGACTGGCACATGATGCACACTGGTTCCGTTTATTCTTATTGTTGGTTTCCTTTTTAAATTATGGGGTTTAGCGAATGTTAGAGCATTTGATTTTGAAGACGACAACTGTAGGTGAAAAGATTCCAAGATCTGTGTAAAAATTGCAAGGGCTGAAGCTGCCTCCCGTTCCAGATCTAGACGCCGACGACCAGAGAAGATAAAGTTGAAGTCATCCGCAAAGGCATAAAGTAAGTAACCTAAATTTTCTAGTTCCTTCAGTATAAAATTTGCAATAAGGAGCCATAAAATAGGTCCCAGACAGGATCCCTGTGGGCATCCTTTCTTTTGGTGGTGGCTAGAGAGACCAGCTCCCCAGTTAACTAAAATGGTTCTATTCGAAAGATAGGTGCGGATGACTCCAGCAATGTTTCCAGGGCAATTAATAGATATGAGTTGTAGAAGGATATCCCGCCATTCGACATTATCAAAGGCTCCTTTAATGTCGAGTGAGACCAGGGAAGTGTGTAGACCTTCAGAAATTTTAAGCGCGCAGGAAGACAAAATTTCAGACAAAGCTTTGACACATGATCTGCCCTCTCTGAACCCAAATTGCCTATGATGTAGAAGATTGTTAGATTCCAGGAAGACAGTTAGACGATTAGCAATTAATTTCTCTAATAATTTACCTAATGTTGGAAGCATGCAGATCGGGCGATATGAACTGGGTTCAGAGGGAGTCTTCCCTTGTTTGAGGAAATACACTACTTCCCCTTGCCTCAGGACGAGAGGGAAATAATGGAATTGGAGACAGAGGTTAGCCCATCGGGTAAAGATCTCCGGTAATATATTAAAAGCTCGTTTAAGTATTTTAAAGTCTATACAGTCCGGGCCAGGGGCTTTGTTATCTTTAAATTTGGCAAGAGTGGCCCGAAGTTCTGATTTATTGAAGGGTTTATCATTATTTGTTGAAAAGGAAAGATCTGAGTTATCATGATGATAAACAGACTCACCGAAGAGTTGCTGTGTTAGGAATTCAAGATTTCTTTGTCTAGATGATTGACCGGAAGGCAGTTCAAGTAGAATTTCGTCCGGAGTAAAGAATTTTCCAGTATAAATTTTTTGTGCAACACCAAAGGGATCTTTCTGGTTAGAGCAAAAAGAGATCCATGCGGAACGTTTTGCCTCAAGAATGCCACGCTTGTAAAGGGCTGCTGTTTTGTTGTAGATAATTTGTTTCTGACTAATAATTTCAGGAGGGTAGTTATTGTGTTTAAGAAAACGCAATTTACGTCTCAGGGCTATGAGATGATTCCTCTTGGTCCTAAGTTCTGGGGTCCAAAAAAGAAAATGTTGGGGATTTCCTCAAGGTTTTGAGACGGAAGGAGACGCGAGCTGCCGAGCGGATAGACTCTGTTAAAAAAACTGTGAAGCTGTTAAGATCATTCGTATTAGAAATCTCATTTAGTAAATTTTGAAGAATAGGTTTTTTGATTTTAATGGTCTTAGAAAATTTCTTAAAATTTCCATATTTAGTATTAAAGCGACGATGGGTAGAAAATAGAGGAGAAATTAGGAAATTGTAAACAATGTATTTGTGATCTGAAAAGTTGTGGTGATCAAGAACCCGCCAATCGCGAATGAAGGGAATGGCTAAGGAATTTACTAGTGTGTGATCAGGGAAGCCTTTTCAGGGAAGCGACCAAGGCGATCCTTTTTAACAAATGTATGTTTCCTATTGTCTGCATTAAATATTGTTAATTGGTTGATGACTAGGAATTCAATGAGATCCCCCCCTCTGGAGTCTTCGCGTGGACTTCCCCAGAGCGGAGAGTTTGCATTGAAGTCCCCACCACAGACAAATGGTCTTTTATTAGTTATGAGATGTTGCCATTCCTCAAGGGTAGAGTCAAAATCTTTCACTGATGGAGCTACATAATTAGAGCCAAAAATAAATTCTCCTTCCGCCGCGGTAATTGTAATGAAAATACAGTGATCCCCTGTGAAGAGGTGGTTAATTATAAGGCTGGCATTATTGACAATCAGGTGAGCCGAACAAAGTTTAGATGAGAAAATCCTACAGCCAGAGAAGCCTGTTGGTTTTCCTTCACTACTGCAATGCACATCCTGGAGCAGTGCTAAGTCTATGGAGTTTTCATCCATAAAGCGTTTCGCTTCAGGACTAGCCACCTTGCAATGGTTAAGATTGCTCTGCAGGCTCCTCCCTATCGGAGGAGGCTTCACAGAAGCCTGAGATGGTTCTGGGGATTTACTTGCAGCTTTGGCTCCTTGAAGATTAATTTGATTGGCGTTGACTATTAATTCCGGGATATCGTTGTTTGAGTCGTTTTCTGTTAAGTTTTGGGAATCTTGGGTGCTATTGTCTGGAATAACTGTTGTTTGAGGAAGGTCTTGATTGTTGGAATCTGGAGGTTGATCCGGTTTTTTTAATACTTTGAATTCTGACTGCTGTTTTTGATGGAGTTATTTCTGTCTTTCAGATAAAATAAGAATACTGGGCACTTGCTGGAATTTGCTGCGTGTGGGAAGTCTTCTCTTGTTCCTGCGCAGTTGATGCATTTGTATTTGTTTGGGGTTTCTCTGAACTTGCAGTTTTCTGTCTCGTGTTTTCCTTTGCAGTATGCACATGCTTGTTCATATCTGCATCTAGCGCTCGTGTGGCCATATCTTTGGCAGTGTCCACATCGTATCACAGGGCGATACTCTTCAATTCTGCAGGAATTAAAACCAATCAGGATTCTTCCATCCTGTGTCAGAATCCTGGCCATATTTGCTTCAATATTTATTACTAGCTGGTAGGTTTTACCACCCTTTCGTTGCCTTTTTCTCAGTATTTCTACTGGAACTTCAACTTTATATTCTGTTAGGATCTTTTCTGTTATTTCCTCGCTCTCCATAATGTTTGGAATTCCGATGATTATGACTTTCTTCATATTTGTCGATCTAAATGTGAGTTCTGTTATGTCTTTCAGTGTTGCTATCGTTTCTATGAATTTCAACACTTCCTCCGTCTTTGTGTCATCTTCGGCTTGTATTATTAGTGTGTTCTTGTCTCTTGATGTGTAGCATGTTATTTTTGGGAGGCCTGTTGTGTTTCGTGCTGCCCTGTTTAGGATTTCTCTGATGGTGTTGAGTGTTGTATTTGTGGATGCATTACGTTTAATGAGAATGGCTGCTCTTGAGAGGTTGTGCCTTGGTGTAGATTCTTGTTTTTTCAGCACCTCAGAGTATTGTTGCTGTGCTTGTGTGTCTTGTTTTTCTTCTTCTGTATTTTTTGTTATGTTTAGTTTTTCTCTAATTTCCTCTGTGTGTTTTTCGATGTTTAGCACTCTCTCGTTAATGACGTGTAGGATGTTTTTGTCCAGGGTTTGGCTGCTTGCACCCAATGTTTGTTCTGTGTTTTGGGTTTCTTTTTGCTGTTGGTTTTGTTCTTGTCTTTTTAGCCGTTCTTCTAGGATTTTTATTTGACAATCTTTTTCTTTTATTTTTTCTTCCAGTTTCTCTATATTTTCTGAGTGCGTTATTGCTTTGTTCTGGTCTATTTGCTCGCTGTCTTCGTCGGTTCCATTTTCTTCTGTTGATTTTGCTAATTGTTGTTTTAGATTTGTATTTTGTGCTTCTAATTCCTGAATTCTTTCTGTAGCACAGTTCCAGTATTTTTGCGCTTCTTCTGAATCTCCGCGACTTCTTCTTTTCTTTAGTTTTATGTAGCGGTTCAATAATTCCAAGATTTCTATTTTTTGTGCGTGTTCTTTGTTAAATTTTGGTATGTCCGCTTTAACTGGAATTGTTGCTGGGGCAAGGTGTTGAGTTGTTGAAGTTGCAATGTGTTTTTCTATTAGTCTGTAGTTTCCCTTGAAGACTTTTTTATTACGCACCACATCTGTGGTGTTGCTTGTCTCATCATAGTCTGAAGCTGATGATTCCATCTGGCTTGGTGGCATTGTTAGTGGGTCCTCTTGAGTATTCGATGTTTCTGGAGGCCGTGAGGTATTCTTGTCTTTTTGTTTATTTTGGGAGACAGAGATCTCTTCTGGTTTTTTCTCAGACATTGATACGCCTTTTATTAATTTTCTTTTATATCTGCTCGACTGTCAACGTAATTATTATGCAATTTACTTTTTTATAGAGAATATACCAGGCATCACTAGAGCACGAAAACGGTCTTTAGGAAAGAAAGGGGAGATATAGTATAGGGTAAAGCAAGAGCCGGTGATCTAGATCACCGAAAATGACTAAGAAAAAGTTAATAACCAATTTTACTTTATGTTGTTAATAATAATAATAATAGTAAAAAAAAAAAAAAAAAAAAAAAAAAAAACAATTAGGGGTGATAGTGTTACACTTTGGTAGAAATAAAGTGTAATTTACTTTATAAATTGGAGAGTGAGTAGATAATTTTGGAATACAGATTTATGTAACTAGGAGTTACCACATTAATTAGATGAGGAGTACATGCATTGTGGACTTGGCTTCCCGAGCTTGGTGATGTTGTTGTGCAATAAGGAATGGAACACAAACAAATATTTACACTAAATACTAAAAATTAAAAGATTGAAATTATCAAATTTCATTCCACTAGTGAAATCTAGTGAATACAAGACCGAACCGTGAACAAAAATTATATTCATGAGCCAATTTACAGACACGGGAATGAGTAATTGGCATCATGAATTAACTGTAGGGTGGGTATCAGAGCCAATAAAGTGTAAAGCCAATGTAAAAGTAGATGCAAAAACTTTGGAATAAAGAATATAAAACTCAAAAGAGGACTCACCTCTGACGACCAGACTGCGCTTGCGAAAACTGAAAGGGGGAAGGGGAGATAGTGGAGACAGAACGGTGAAGAGAAAAAAAAACCCGCTAAGGGCGCCCCCTACTGGCTTATAAGTGAACTGGGCTTACTCTAAATGAATGGAAGCGTTGGGTTTGGGCCAAAACCAATCCAGTGATATGCCGTAGGGACCTGTTCATTTGAACAGAGAGTAGATAAAGAACTAAGGCTTACAGCGCCCCCTACAGGCGTATGAATGAGAAAAGCTTAAATCATTATGTTTTAGGTTCTTTCCCGAAATATAATTATGTAACCTTCCGTAGGCTTCATTTGTTTTCTCACAGTAAACAATCCAACTCTTCCTCTTGGCCGACTTCACATTTTCCTTATAATCGTTTCTGTATTTTTTATAAAGATCAAGTAGTTGAGTATTCTCTGGATTCTTTCTATGTCTTTTATAGCTTGCAGTTACCTTGTTTCTTTGAATTCTTAAACTGTCTGTGTACCATCTGATTACTGGCTTATATGATAGTGATCCTTTGCGAAAGCATTCCGAAGAGATATCATCAATCTTACTCATAGTATCATTAATATGTCTTTCTAACTGGTTACTGTTCTGGACTAATATTAGATCATTCAAAAGAGTATTTTCAATACTTTTAATCTTGTTATTAAACTATGCAAAACTTTTATTTTTTGTTTTAAATCTAATATTCTGTTTCAAATCTGGAACATAGTCAAGCGTAAACTTAATATAGCGGTGATCGCTAAACGAAAATGTAATATTGTCCACAGACCAGTTGATAAATTTTTCACAGACATTTACTCCCGCCAATGTGAGATCCGGCCTACCTTTTAACGGTCCTTGTACGAAAGAGTGAGGTGCTTCTGGGTCGTTTACTATGCTTAGGTTCTTTTCGGCAAGATGTTCCAAGAGAATATCTGAACGGACAGTCTGTCTGGTGTAACCAAATTGTAACAGTGGAACGTTGAGGTCACCAGCAATAAGGATGTCATCAAAATTATGAAAGTGATTGCCAAGGTCAGTCAGGTCTTTATCCAAGTTTCCGGAAGGTGAGGAGTATTGAGAACAGATATAAATTATACTATTTAAAATATTTAATGATATAGTAACACTATTACTCAAAACCAGACTATTTATAACAGCATATTCCTTGTTAGTTATAAAGATAATTGCATTGTTATTAGAAGAATGAAAATAAGGCCAATCAGGTGGAATGGCCACCGGACCCTTGGCCTGTCGACCGCAGGTCTCTCGAGGAGGTGGCGATTAGTCCCCATCCGGCCCCCTCACATTCGTACACAACGAACTCGGCCGGGCTTCCGGTCACCTCCCCCACTCAAGGGGTCGGGTCGGAACCACCCGGAGAGGCGGCCACATATGATCATGGTATAAACACTCTAAACTGAAATGTCTGAAATCCAGACACATAAGTGTCTGAAACTGGAGTGTTCAATTTTCAGATATTTTAAAGTGTCTTAATTTTTAAGACATGTCTATACGTCTGAATCGCAACCATTTTTGACCAACGTGCAAGTTTGGCAATAGGCAATGAATTTTCACTGTTTTTTGTAAGCTTTATGCACTGTAAAAAATATCCGTTACAATACGGAAATTATATTGCCAATTGATACGCCAATTTACGTATTTTAATGTAAATTTTCTTCCAGAAAATTTTCCATATTTTGCATATTTCTGTATTTAAAATTTTCCATTTAAAAGGTAAAATATAATCTTTCAAGGACAAATCCACATATTTCGCAATCAGAATTTTCTAAACTCACGTATATTCGACATGATTTTTTTATTTATATTCAAACCAGTGCATTGCGCACCTACCGGGTCAGTTAAGGGGGCTGAAGCCCCTCCCAGACTAGACTAGATATTATTTTTTTTAATTATGAAAGAATATTATTAATTTTTAGTAAGTCCTTAAAAAATCGGAATTTTTAGAAAGATATTAATTTTGTGACACATTTTTTTCTCTTTTTTAAATTTTATTGTGAAATTCGAAAGTATAGCATGTTTAAAATTTACTTAATTATAAACATTAATTACTTAATTATACTTAAGTAAATTAATTAATTAATGCTTTTAAAATTTACTTTAAGAAAACAATTTACTTAATTATAAATTTACTTAATTATAAATTTAAGATCCAGTGCAACTTCTTGCTCACTTTAACCTTCATAATATTTTGATAATTTAATAGTAAAACTTTAAATTGTTTGATTCCAAACACACTTTAAAATTATCCAAATACGGAAACACATAAAAAAAATCGCAAAAACAAAGGTATATTTTAGTACAGTATTTCATTATTTAACATCTTAAAAGCCAACCAAATCTTTCTACAGCTTCTTCTGGCTTCTTGGTTACGACGCTTGCATTTTTTTACGACTACAACACTGCCTCTAAAATATGCTCGTCCCTTCAAATCGCAATTCTGGATGCGCCACTGAATGTGTGGAGTATCCAAAGGGTATGCTCATGCTACAGGTTCCCTGTGAAATTTATAGAAAATGTAAGTTTAATTACGGAAATTTCGCAAAAAATTAATATTATTTGAAAATAACCTAAAGCTGTGGCGCCATCTATATTGAATAAGAGAAGTCGAACTTATTATTATTTTGCGCATTTAAAGTTTTGATGGTGTTTTAAGAAGTTATTAGGTAGCTTTCATTACAAAAAGCTACCTATTGCAGCCGTTCGGAGGAAAGCGATTTCAAAAAATTTTGGTATATATTTTCATCGATCATGACCCCCAGACCCCGAAACCACCCTCCGTTCAAAATTGATATATATCTGACATTTGTCACACTGTAACTCTCGTATTTATGAACCGATTTGGATGAAATTCGGTGTGTGCGTAGTACATACCAATGTCTCGACCGAGTTCGTTGGCCAGCTTCATCCGCCGTTTTGTTTCAAAATGCCGGCCATTTAAACTTTTAAAAAAAATTAAAATTCGAAATGCGGTACCAAAAAATTGAACATGGAAAAATATTTTTTTCTTATATATTTGAACTTTATACAAAGATTCCGGAGCAGTTTTTGTTTCGTCTATTATATCTTGGAAAATGGCTGAGTTATAGCATTTTGAATTTCTAGCGTGGCTCACATTTTGAAACGTCACGCGATAAAAGGCGTATTTATGAACCGATTTGGATGTAACTTCATTTATACATAGTACATACCAATGTCTCGAGTTCGTTGGCCAGCTTCATCCGCCATCTTGTTTAAAAATGGCGGCCATTTAAATTTGTAAGAAAAATTTAAATTTGAAATGTGGTACCAAAAAATTGAAAATTGAAAAAATATTTTTTTCTTATGTGTTTGACCTTGATAAAAAGATTCGGTAGCAGTTTTTGTTTCATCTATAACTTAAAAAATGGCTGAGTTATAGCATTTTGAATTTCTAACGTGGCTGACATTTTGAAACGTCCTGATTTTTGTCACGTGATAACAGGCGTATTTATGAACCGATTTGGATGTACCTTGGTGTGTACATAGTACATACAAATATCTCGACCGAGTTCGTTGGCCAGCTTCATCGCCATCTTGTTTCAAAATAGCGGCTATTTTAAAAAAAAATTATTTTAAATTTAAAATGAGATACCAAAAAATTGAAAAATGAAAAAGATTTTTTTTTGTATGTGTTTGAGATTAATACAAAGATTCCGGAACAGTTTTTGTTTCGTCTATATCTAAAAAAATGGCTGAGTTATAGCATTTTGAATTTCTATTGTGGCTGACATTTTAAAACGACCTGATATTTGTCACGCGATAACAGGCGTATTTAAGAACCGATTTGGATGTAACTTGGTCTGTACATAGTACATACCAATGTCTCGACCAATTTCGTTGGCCAGCTTCATTCGCCATCTTGTTTCAAAAGGGTTGCCATTAAAAAAAATCAAATTTAAAATGTAAAATGAGGTATTAAAAAATTGGAAAATGAAAAAGATTTTTTTTTATGTGTTTGGCCTTGATACAAAGATTTCGGAGCAGTTTTTGTTTCTGAAAATTTGTTCTTTTGTTTATATCTTAAAAAATGGTTGAATTATAGCACTTTGAATTTCTAGCATGGCTAACATTTTGAAACGATCTTGTATTTGTCACGCGATAACACACGCATTCGCCTATTTCGATGTAAGAAGGCATGTGGATAGTATACATCAATATCTCGACCAAGTTCGCTGGCCAGCTTCATCAGCCATCTTGTTTCAAAATGGCGGCAATTAAATTAAAAATATATATATTTAAAGTGAGGTGCAAAAAAATTAGAAATTGGAAAAGGTTTCTTTCTTAAGTATTTGACCTTGATATAAGGATTCAGGAGCATCTTTTGTTTGTCTTTATCTTAAAAAATGGCTCAAATATAGCAGTTTCAATTTCTGATGTGGGTGACATTTTGAAAAATCTGATTTTTTGCCTGCGACAACATTCGTATATATCAACCGATTCCGATGTGAGTGAGCATGTGCACAGCAATTACTAAGGTCTCGACCACTGGTTAGCCTCATCCACCATGTTGTCTTAAAATGGCAGGCACTTTTAGAAATCGCCGAATTTGGCAGCCAAATATAAGTTACTTTAAATAAAAGCAGCTTGGATAAGGCTGACTAATTTCGCGAAATTCTCATTCATAATGATTTAGTATTGATAAAAATTAGTATTGAATCTCCTATATTTGGTTTTCACTAAATTGAGCTTCGTGTGTTTGAATAATATAAGTTGGCTAAAATAAGGAATATGAAATCTACCCCTTCCTCCCGGCACTGGCCGGAAGGACTTTTTTAGTTCGTTATTATTATTATTTAGGAATTATATGGAATATTTTTGAAATATTTTACTACATAACTTTTTAGCTAATTGATTGAGTATTGATTTAATTCAGGAATGATCTCATTTCACCGTGAGAAAATTAGTCTCACCAAAATATTTTAACCTGTATTTCGATCGGAAAAAAAGAAAGAAAAAAAAATTATGTGCGCAAATATAAAACAATGGTTTTTATTATTTTTGCAAAAAAATTATACACAATATTAATAACTGAGGAATTTTGTTCAGAATATAGGAAGGAATTAATGAGTCCAATTTAAAAAAAATTGCCATATATTCAACCGATCAGAAAAAAAAGAAAAAAAGAATCAAAGGAAACAGAACACTATATTCCTTTACACACTTTTATATACACATACCTTGGCATTAAAATTAAACACAGGCTTTGGGCAAAAATATATGCATTTTTTAAAAAGTGAAAAATTGATTTTATTTTTAATGGGCGTTGAATTACGTCCCCTCCCCCCATCCACACACACAATTGAAACGGGACAAGCCCTAATTAAATATATATGTATATTAATTAAATATATATCTAATATATACACATATGCACTATTAAAACATTTTAAATATTTTAATATTTCAAAAATAACGTGTCATTAACGTGTGTATTAACAATAATATTTCTGTTCTGAAAATTTCTTCGGTAGAAGTAAAAAAAAAACCTTCTGCTAATCTTACATTGCAGGAAATTAAAAAGCAAAATATTCAAAATTCTACAGAGAAATGTGTAAAATCGTTCAGAATTATAAGTAGATTAACAAAATATTTACAATTACCGTAAAATAAATTGCGAGTCATAAATAAGTAACAATATTTGAGATTATCAGCTGTGCAGTTGTGGCCGAGTGGATAGGACGGCTAGTCTGGTAACCACGAAGTCCCGAGTTCGTAACCTGCGAGGGGTAAGTGCAATATTGTTAATGTTGTAAATTTAATTAAATGACTTAATCATGTAAAATGTGCGAGACCTTGTATTGAAATACGTGCGTACACTTCCTTTCTTTCTTTTTTTATAAATACAGAAATTTCAAAATAAATAAATAAATAAATAAATAAATTTTTCGGAAACTGAGAAAAACTTCCATTAAAATACGTAAATTGTACTGGCGGTCTTGATTGGCGGTACATTTTTTATATTTTAAAGGGTTTTTTTTTCTGTGTATAAGGCTTTCCGAAAAGAAGGTGAAAAAATGGCTGCTTTTGCAGAGAATTAAAGGTGGTCAAACATGGATGCATTTCAGACATTTGAAATGTCTTAAATTTAGACACATACAAGCGTCTTAAAAATTTAGACACTTTAAAATGTCTGAAAATTGAACACTCCGTTTCAGACACTTATGTGTCTGAATTTCAGACATTTCAGTTTACAGTGCCGAAGTTGCCCAGCTAGTAACATGGCGTACGACCGCAAAATGTGTACTATAAATTGATTTTATACAGTTAAATGCTTCGATTAAACTAATCACTGCAAAAGCATATTTTTGGTCTAATGAATTTCTCGAAAATACCTGAAAGAAAGCTTCTGGAATAATCTCGAAGTAATCTGGATCAGATTAAAAATTTCCGAATTCGAATACATTGAATAGAGAAATATTACTGGCGTATTGCGAAATGAGGAAAAATTAGTTGGATGTGTCAGCTCCAAAACTTTATTCTATCTGATGTATTTTAATATTTCAAAACGTTGTTACAAATGTCAATATTTCATTTTTATTAGTTCAATACTATATCAACTTTGACTTTTATCTTAAATTTCTGCTTCAGTCAATTAATCGGAGTAAAAACTAGTTAATCTCGATCATGATATTTATGAAAACAATAGTTTTCCGTTATTCTGTTGTATATCGGCTGTTCGCGAATAGTCGGCTTATCAGGATAAGAAGTTTCCGTCGCTTCATCGAACTACGAAAAATTAAGAAAATTACACAGAAATCGCTATTATAGTGCCCCCTTTCGGCGGAATATTTCCACATTCAGGGAGGACCTTCTTGCCATGGCCAAAAGCACACATAAAATATTTGGTTCAATTCTATGCATAACTTCATACACTTTTCTATGGTACAATATTGAAAATTGCACAAAAATCGCCATTTCAGCGCCCTCTTCAGGCGATCGCTATTACAGCGTCCCCCTACCGGCGGAATTTTTCCAAATTCAAGGAGGACCTTCTTTCTATGACCAAACATCTACATAAAAAATTTTATTCAATTCTATGAATAACTTTTTACACTTTCCGATGGTACAATATTAAAAATGGCACAAAAATCGCTATTACAGAGCCCTCTTTCGGCGGATTTTTTCCAAATTAATGAAGGACCTGCTTGCCATAGCCACAAACTTAAAAAAAAATTGGTTCAATTCTATGCATAACTTCATACACTTTTTGATGGTACAATGGCGACATACGGACACACGGACAGACAGACATTTTTTTAGGATCTCTGACCCCTAATACGTCTAAATCCGTCGAAAAAAAATTCGATTATAATACTTTCTTCTGTTGAAGATAGAAGAAAGTAAAAACAAATGACGTGTTCAAATCATATAGTTTTTGAAAGAGGAAAAGAATAATAATATTTAATACAAAAAATAGTAAAATTAAAGGTCGAAATTTAAGATAATTTTAAGATAGGTTAATATTTAAAATATGTTTTACATATATACATACATACATTTATGCTTGCGTGTGTGTGCTTCTATTTCAACATAAAATGGAAAACGATATTAGAGATATTGTTTTAGGCTCCTTTTTCACACTTGCGTTAAAATGTGGTTTCATTTTCTTAAATTTTGGGTTTGGGTCGTGTTTTGAATTGGCTAAATATAGAATCTGCGGGTTCGGGTCGAGTACAACTCTTACTATACTCTCCATACGTTTAATCGATCTTCCCATTTCATTAATGAATTCTATATTTCGTCATTACCACATATACTTATTCCCTCATCACATTTATTTCCATCTATCATATTAAAGCCAAATAAATAAATAAATAGGTAAGTAGATAGACAGACAAAGATTATGCTTTCATAAACAACTCCATGCAAGCATAAAATATATTTGGTATCATTTATTAAAGCAGATAGTCTTAATTCAATTTCACGCAGTTCTATTCTATTTCAGAATATGAAAAGCAATATCAAAATTTTTGATTAATTAACAAACGAGAAATATCTTATGCAAAATGTAAAATAAATAATCACCCAGTGGGACTTTATTTCGCCACTAGCATTTTATAGAGTTCCTCTCAGTCAATGAACTATATCGATCGTAACATTGGAATTCGTCTTTAATGCAGGCGATATCAAATTAGAGATAGAAATGCATTATTAAAGTATATTTCAACATTATTGAATATAATTAATATTTGATTATACCGTATTAAATATATTTTCAATGCTTAATAATGTTGTAGAAATTAAATAATTTTTAGTTTATATTTCAGAAAAAATAAATATTTCTATTGAAGGTATTATTAAATATTTTTTGTGATAAAAAAAATTGAAAGTTGGTTTGCAAAGAAAACACTCTTTCGCAAGTCTCCAATGTTTATTTAAATATCACGCCTAAATTTATGACTGTAATCCATGTAGTTCCAAATAAATTTCGTTATAATAGGTTAATTTGGCTTGGGACAGGATTATTGAAAATGTAGCGCTTTTATTTACGTTTGATAGTAAGCGCGAAGTAGTGAATGTATTTGTCAAAAATATGTAATATTTTCTCTGGTTCTTTTTTAAGATTGGCAACAGGAAAGACAAAACGCATCATTTAAATTTTCTATTCAGAATTTTTAAATTCTTTATCAATGTATAATAATTATTTATTTAATATTAAACTGTTAAATAGATTGCAGTCTTTATTTTTTATGAATATTTATACTTTTTATTGTTTAAAATATTCATCCACTGTAGTTTCACAGGTGTTGCCCTATTTTGGCGAGGATGGCTTGGTACACTGTTCAAAATTTTTCTGTGAAATTACAGCGAATCTACTGGTAATCCATTATCTTGAGTCTTATGCAAAATTACAGAGATTTGAAAAAACAGAGAAATTATTCGGTAAATTTACAGTAAATTAACATCGTTAAAAATACACAAGACTCTGTAAAATCAATTTATTTTTAATGAAAATAATTTAACATAGTTTTTGAAATCACAGAATTTTTTAACTTCGAAGTATTGTTTTTTTTTAGTAAATTTGAACTGCTGTACGATTTAATCTTTTGCACAATTTGTTTCTAACCGTCCTGGTGGTTTGAACCCGTCAACTCTGGGAAGGAGAAAAACATCTTACTGAGTGCGCCATAGTAGCTGTTGTTGTTGTGTACAAAGGATGTCTTTTATAATGAAGCGGGGTAAAATCTATTGTATTTGTGCTTTTCAAAGATTTCGTTTCAAAAATATTCGTTAGAAAATTTCTTAAACGGTTTCTTTTAATTCAGTTTGGACCGATATTTAATACCTATTATTTTTTTAATCAAATTTAATTATTTAATCCTTTATTTACGGAACTATTTATCAAGAAATTGCTTTTTATCAATAATTATCTTCTTTAAATATCTGAAGATATACCGGAATTTTTAAATAAAAATAATGTGAAATTTAGGTATATGTTTTCATGAAAACTTTTTAAATATATCCGTAGTCATAACTTTTTTTGTAAAATATTTACAAAATTAATCAGATTAATTAACCAAAAATACTTTTATGGTTATATCACAATTCTTATAAAAGCAATGTATTTAAATGTATTATGATACTCTCTGTAAATGGAAAGTCTTTTGAAGCTGAAAATGTTTCAGGTAACTCTTTTTTAAAAGAAAAATTATAACTATGAAAATGATTAAGAAAATTACTACTTTTTGAAAATATTTAGCTTTGACTATTATCTACTCTATCTAAATTTGATTGAAAGACATGGAAATCCCTACAGGGAATTCGATACAAGATAAGGGAAATGTCTGTAAAATGATAACCGAGAAACTCAATCGAATGCATTTAACCGAGAACTAGTGTAAATTTACAGATATTCTTGGTCGAGAAACTCAATCGAATGCATTTAACCGAGAACTGGTGTAAATTTACACAGAGTCTTGACCGTGAAATTCAATCGAATGCATTTAACCGAGAACTAGTGTAAATTTGCAGAGAGTCTCGGTTTTATTTCTGTGTTTTTACAGAAATTTTCAACAATGTGCATCATTAACTCAATTGCTTTTGTAACTCATAAACAGTTAGATTTATCACTTGCGGCCTCATAACAGAAAAATGATTTAAATTTAATTAATTAATTAATAATTTAGTTCGAAAAAGTTTAAAATCGTCATTGGAAACACACGTATTCACACATTTTTTTATAATTCTAGCATAGCAAGTAAGTGAAAAATCGATTACAAAACTCTATCTTTACATACAAAATCCAAATTTAAGTTAAATAAAAGGGAGTTAAACTAATGTAAAAGGGTGATGTTTTCAGATGATGCAATTTCCTGAAACTTTCCTTCTTATTATTACATAATTATCTCACTAATGATGGTTGATGCAAAATTGCGTTTTTTGGATTTACGTAACTGTACTTACGATCCCTTTCTTTGCATTTTGTAAGTTACGTTATCTCTTTAAAATCTGCACAATATTCGTATTTAAGAATTAATGTACTGTACATATAAATTCTTTGAAGAGAAACAGCGCCCTCAGCAGCATAGAAGAGATTTTTGTTAAATAATTCAACATGCAAGAGTAATGCTCATAGACGGAGTTAAATAGTTAAAAGACAAAAACTAGCTGTCTGCTACGTATTAATGAAAAATTTTCATAAATTTAATAATTTATACATAATAAGAATGACTTTGTTTAATATCGTACTTTAAGTGACCGCAAAATTTTGTGCCGTTGATGCATTATCCGCTGGACGCAGAAGAGTGTCGAATAAAGTAATATTATTCAAGAGGGCCATCTACATACCTAAGTCTTAGCTTGGCATTTGAAATACTATTATTTAATAATTTATACACTATGTACTTAATTATCTATAAGACTAGCGCAATGGTTATTGGGGAATAAATTTCGCAAGATTAATCTCCGCATTTTCGTCCTTTACCTAGACATGCACATCCAAATACAATAGGATATATGCAAACTTTGGGGAGGGGGGGGGGGAGCGTAACACACCCTACTTATTCTGCTGCTGAAAATAGTAAATTAAATATATAAATACAGTCTTCAATAAACAGATAAAAATAAAAAGAAAGAAAGAAAAACCATGCGTCAAACATAGATTATGAAACACGATTTGGCACTTCCAGAATACTGTAACTAAACTTGACCGTTTAATAAAATAAAAGAAGATATCTAAGAAAACAATTTAGAAAGAGTATATATATGAAAATTATATGTCAATAAATGCGGTCCCTAGTCAGAAAGGTATTCGAATTTTTTTGTGTAGCCCTATATATGATCAATAGATACGTACTACATATAGTATTCTAAAATATGGTTTAGTCAGACAACGCATAACATAGCTGAAAATTCACTTTCGGCAGTTTCCGCCAAGTGTATTGGATTCTTTTGTGCAGCCCTGTATTTACATCTTTTGATACACATCACTCACATCACACATATTTAACTAAAATTTAATTCAGGTAAAAAACGCATAACACAAATTAAGAACGCGATTCCATCAATTATCACCCATAAACGGCAATGTATCCAGTTCTTTGCATAGCCCTACCTATGAAATTATTTATATTCTACAAACAAAGCTTTGCATACTATATAAATTTCAGCTAGAAAATATGTAACATAATTATCAAGAGCAAAATATCATGCATCAATCATAGATTACGAAACACTTTCCAAATATTCCGGAATATTTTAACAAAACTTCACTGTTTAATAAGATAAATGATGATGTCTAAGTAAACACATTGCGAAAAGTATAACGCATTTTAAAACCCGATTTCGTGAATTACGATCAATAGTTAGAAAATTATCCGAATTCTTTTGGTCCTTCATGTATATGATCTATAGATTTGTATATATATAACATAGAATGATACAATTTAGTTCAGAATAAATCAGCTGAAAATTTCCCTTCAACAATTTGCGTCAGTAAACGGAAATGCACTCGAGATTTTTGTGCTGCCCTGTAAATGATCTATAGAATTTATACATACCAAGTAATAGGGAAAGAATTAGTTACATATACCACAACTGAAAAGACACTTCCAGCAATTATTAAAATCAAACTATTTTATGTGTCCATGTAAAAGAGTGATGAATATACGCCATATTTTATAGCAAGCCTACTGTAGTGAACCTCGGTGATATATATAAATTTAAATATGTTTTGAATAGTGTAAAATAACAAAAATACGATTTCTTTTCATAGACTGTAACGTAACGAATTTATTTTGAGTGTCTCTGTAAACAAGCTTTAAATGCTGCACTCTTCATTTTCAATACCGAACATAGTAAATCTTAATAACATACACTTTATATCCATTAATCGCAGGACAATTTCAATTTCAGACATTTTGTCGAATATTTAAAAATATAGGGGAGGTAGGGTAGGTTTGATACATGGGGAGGGTTGATACATTGACAATTTTTCTCAACAAATGGCATTAACAGCTATTGTAACAGATGTAAAGTCTTCTTTTATTAGCAGAGGGCATCATTAGCTGGATTTAAAAGTGAAGAACTGACAACGTGTTTTTTTTCTTTTAATTTTGAAGACTTTTGGAATGTCAATGTAATTTTTTTTTAAATGCTGATTTTTTTTCATAACTCTTATTATTGTGAAGAAAATGTCTTGTAATTTTTTTTATTTGTAAAGCACATTGTTAGGATGAGTTTTACCAGAAAGCAGATTGGTATATTGCAACTGCATTTATGCAAAGTGATTGAAAATCCAATGTGGCATAATAGGGAGAAATGATACATTAGTGCTGGGGAGAAATGATACACTTGTATATTTGAAATTTAATAGTTTTTTTTTTTTTAAGTTGTAAACTAATATAGGACTGTAATATTCATTATTGTTTTACAGCAAGAGCTACTGAAATTGGTAAGGACGAACAAAGAGACTATTCATAGACATTATGTCGGTTACATAGAAAAGCAGTGCGATGATAGATGGTTAGTTCACTTTGTTCGTCATGTAGAAGGAAAAAAGTTCAAATGGCCTGAAAGGGAAGATGTTTCTATAACTGACGAAGGGAAAATTAAAAAAAAACATTAAATTCAACCGATTTTACTTAACAAAATGATAGAGTTATTAGTTTTTTAACCATTTCAGGGGTGGTGGTATGTTTATGAGACCACTTAATTTTAATTCCCAAACGCCACATTGGCACCAGCATTTTGGTAAAATATTTTCCATTTAATATGAAAGTGAAATATAATTCTTTTCTTATTTCCAATTAAATTTGTTGGCAAATTCCGGTGCCGTTCATTTATTCGACACTTTAGCATTGAAAATGCTTTGCCCTGTAAGGGTTAAAGAAATCTTAAATGTGCTAAATTTATGTTAAATTGTTTGCAAATCAGCAATGTTCACTTCATTTTTCCTTGCAGCAAGATCTCTAGGGGTTTTTTTTCATTATTTATTTTCTAAAAATTATGTTAATAGAATTGTTTAAATAATAGCAATTGTTTAAATATTTTTGTAAAAACCTTTCTGAAACAAAATATGTCAATGTCATTTCTTTTTAAATTTGACTTAAATATTTCAAGATTTATCATAAAAAATTGTATGGCACATAAACTGAATTGTCTGCATTTTTTTTTCAATTTACATAACAATGTATCAAATCTCCCTTGCTAGTGTATCAATCGTCCCCAGCAATGGGGAGATTTGATACAGTTGTAACCATTCACAATAATTGGGATGTATTTTTTGAATGATTATTTTTTAAATTCACAATATTTTTAATAAAAGAATAAAAGGTCACTTTATAAGAAAACACGAATTTTTTTTTTTTTTTTTTTTTTTTTTTTTTTTTTTTTTTTTTTTTTTAATAGGTTTCTAAGGGTTGTAAAAAATTTGTAAAAAAAAAAGTGTATCATAGCTCCCCTATCTGCCCTACTTGTCATATTCTTCTGGAACTTCAGGATTATAAAGAATATGTTTGGCCTCAAATTTATCAACGTCGATTTGATAAGGAGGGTAATTAGGGAGCCAACTAAAATCAAAGAAAAATAATAATATTTGGGATCACCTTTTACATAAAAATGCGCGAAATGATCTATACGCCACAGAATACAAATATGTGGATACTGTACAATATGTTCACTGATTTCTGTAAGAAAAGCACGTATATTCATAGAGATATAGCGATTATTAAAAAAAAAATCTTGCATGTTTTTATCTTATATCATGCAGGATTTACAACCACATTTAACGCCAGTTTCAGAAAAAATGGCAAAATGTAGTAGATACAGTATAGTGCAAATCGAATGTAAATATATTCAATACACTGCAAATTAAAATGTCTGAAATTCAGACACTTAAGTGTCTGAAACGGAATGTTCAATTTTCAGACATTTTAAAATGTCTGAATTTTTTCAGACACTTTTTGCGTCTGAATTTCAGACACTTCAAACGTCTGAATCGCACCCATTTTTTGTAAGCATCATACGTAGCCATGTTTGACCACGTTGAATCCTGAAAAAATATTTGGCTGTGGTCCTGCCCCCTCCACCCCCATACAGCCTGATTTTTTTCGGTGCTCCCAATTTTGGTATGCAATTATCGTTAAGATGATAATTTAAATCTTTTACCACATTGTATTTATTATTATCAATATTTTGAACTTCAGGAGTAGAACAAAATTAAAACAAAAAAATATTTATTTAAATATTAAGATTCTTTTTTATCTTATTTTACCTCACAAAAGTAGACATCTTCGATTATCGGGCAAATTCCGCTGCCCAGCAGTGTCCCTATTAAGGTATACGGATAAATATATGCATATATATTTTATAATCTTGTCCCACTCTAAAAGTTCAAAATATTTAATATACTCGGCGGTTGAATGTCGAAAAACATTTGAAATATCAGATGTAAGAAAATTGCAAGTAAATTCCACCCCCCCCCCCCCTAAGAAAAAAAATGAAAATTCATAATAGGCACACATAGGCAATTTTACATATGTATCAGATGATAATCACAACAGCCATTTAACTATGAATAAAAAAAATAAATATTCTACTTTAATAACATTGAGAAAAAAAATACTTCTGTATTTTGTTAAATATATATTGGGTTTTTAATCTTGTCCTACTCTAAAACTTCAAAACTTTAATTATAATCAGTTCAAGATTTAAGATATCAGCTTTACGAAAATTTCATACAAATCCCGAACCCCCCCCCCCCCCCCCAAAAAAAAAAAAAAAATGAAATCCTTATTATTTAAAAATTAGATTTAAAAAAAAAAATTATATTTCCACATGGGCAAGTTTTTATGTAGATCAGAGGGTAATCACAAAAGCTATTCAACTATCAATAAAAATAAATAAATAAATAGTCTATATTAATAACATGAAGAAAAGATAACTTATAGTCTCCAAACTTCTTTTGTCTTAAATATATATCTTAACATCTGTCATTTTTGTATTTTTCGTATAAGTTTATGTTTTATCTCCTACATACTTCCTTTTATTTCCTGTTAAAAAAGTTTTTGAATGACTAAATATTTACAATACTAAAAAGTAATTATTATGACAAATTAAATTTTACATTATTCTCATAACCATGTAATTAAAGATTACAATTCTACGATAGAAAATCCTTTTCATTAGATATCTTTAAAGCAAAATAAATATAAAAGCACGAAAAGAAACAAACGCTTATCAGTAAACGTTAATTTCAAAATGACTAACGGAATGGAAGATCTTTCTACACGCAGCGAAATCGAAATAAACAAATGATTTCGTTTTTCCTGACTCATCGTTGTGACGTCTGTTTGCAGGTCAAAAGATTTACACGCTAAAATGTTTAATCGCTTTTAAATATAAGTAAAAAATACTCGAGATATATATATATTCTTTTCCAATGATACATATATACATAAATTTATAAAAATTGATTTTTATTCCAAAAGCAAAAGTCTATAAATATATTTTTTGATTTCAGTTGAATATTGTTCTGTTAAAAAAAAAAAGACAACTCCGAAAATCCCGGGATTTGACAGAAAAAATCCCGGGATTTTCGGGATTAAAAATAGAGCGGGGTCCCGGAATCCCAGGATACGGGATTGTAATCCCTATGTAGGAAGTAAGAAAGCATTAGGAAATCTTTCAAAGCTTTTTTTTTCTTTATATCATTGTGGTCGCTTAGTGCGAGATAAGAATTAGAATTGAAAAAGATAAGAATTGTAACTAAGAACTCCCATGGAAAACAAGAGAATGAATTTAACATAAAATGTGATATTATTACTTTAAATTAGGGGAAAAATATGAGAATTTAAAATATATAATTTGTAATAAAAGGCAACGTCATAAGTTTAAAAATATATACTTCTAGAATTAGCGGGCTTTTTGCAAACAGATTCAAAACTAATACCATTTTATGCAAGATTTGATCAGTGCTATTTAGAAAATCATAAAAAAACACTAATTTTAGTACTAAAAAGAAAAATTGTGACACTTCCTTTAATCCTATTGCAAGAAGTAAGATAAATTCCTCGATTTGAAATTTTAAAAACTATTACAGTGACGAACAAAGACTTGCATTTTTTTAGAAGGGAATACCTTAATACATCCGGCTAAGCATAGTCAGAGAATAAAATGCTTCATCCTCAAAATATACTCCGCCAGACAAAAGTTCTTTTTTACCAGCTTTGACAAAGACGAAGTACAATAACACTAAATCTGGATACAAATTAACACTAAGTACGTTCCACACCACACACACTTTGTAGAGTTCCCGGATGTAATCTTCAAGTGTTGTCTCTATCCCGAATTATATCGACGACAGCTTATAAGAGACATTGGGTGTCAAGCACGTAAGTCAGATGTATATATTCAATACATAAATAAACTAAGTGAATACGACTTAAAATCACAGAACTTCAACTTTCGCAAAAAAAGAAATACGCGTACAAAAAACAAACTTTCAGTTACAACGTACGTTCCAAAGAAAGACATCTAAAACACATGCGCAACTGACAGTGCCCCCTGTTGGATACATTCCAGAAGATACATTCTCCCTCCCAGTATAGTGAAATTTAATCAATTATGCTTTCTTTATGTCTGATAATTAAAAATATATGATATTTCTTTTCTTATAAATGGCTATAGAATATATAATTTTACGTTACGGGAAAATGTTACTAAGAATTTTACTTCAGAGAAACCCACCTTCCTTTGAACACTTCGTAGAAGACAATTTTAATTATTTTCTTCTTTTGATATTGATATATTTCAAATTTATCTCAAAACGGTGTGTGTGTGTCGGGGGGGGGGGGGGGGGAGAGTCCATTGAGAAAAAAAAAAGTTCTATTTTCAAAAATGTCGTTTGAAACTTATTTTTGAACGATTAATTTTCATATTTATTTTTATGTTTGTATCTTTAAAAATTTCTTGCCCGAGGAGTTCTGTCAAAATATTCTTTGTTTGCCTACTTCATGTTTATGTTCTGCATTTTAGAAAAGCGGATTACGCTGTTGACCCCAGACACAACAGTTCCAAAATATTGTCCCTCCCTAAATTTCTTTCCACCGGTACATCTCTTAGTATTTAACGGGAGGGTGTGGCTCTTCTTTGGACATACGTGCGTGCGTCCATGATTGCGAGTAATTTTTGAAAATAAATATTTTTTATGAAAATCAATTACTGATTTATTTATTGCGCTAAAAATAACTAAGTCCCAAAACTTTAGTAAGCTAACTATTTCAATTTTCCAGACGTCCCATAATCTAAACAAATTACTTTTTTTTTTATATAAAATACCAAATTTAATGGATAAAAATATTTTAAACATCTGTTATCCATTCGAAAACAATTTTCTGGTGGTGCTGGCATACATATTGCAATATAGTTATACATACAGTCATCACACATATGATGCAATTGTATGGCATTTAGACACTTAAGTGTCTAAATTTCTAAATGCCTTAATTTCAGACATATCGCCATTTTTCAGACATTTTTATCAGTTCATTTATGCCATGATCATAGTAAGTTTTTTTTTTTTTTTTTTTTTTTATTAATAATTTAATAATAACCCTATGGAGCAACTCATAAAAAAAATTCAGTCAAATATTGTGAAAATTCAGAACGATATCTTCAATAGAGTGAGCTGATTTTTAGCTGCTCTCTGAAAGCAGCTGAATGATAAGGGATTTTCCACAAATTGTCATTTTTTATTAATTGAGTTTCAGAAAAAGTTAGTATTTAATGAATATCAATGAGTACATTTGGAACAAATGCTTCGATTTTGATACTTCTTTTTATCATGGAATAGGCCTGTTCTGATGGTTATCCAAGAAGACTAAAGCACCAATAAAAAATGAAAATAAAAAAATTTAATTAAAATTGACAATTTGAGGAAAATTCCTTATCATTCAGCTGCTTTTAGAGAGCAGCTAAAAGTCAGCTCACTCTATCGCCGATACCTTTTTGTATTTTCACGATATTTTACTGGATTTTTTTTAATAAAATATTTAATATATTTATATTACAATTGTAGTATATTGTTTCTACTACATCTAATTACATACTACACTAATTACACACCACACTAATTACTACTACATTTCCTAATTTTTCTTAAACTGGAGTTAAATTTTTTGAAAATACTGCATGATACGTGTTAAACGTGCAAGAATTTCTTCAACTTAAAAAAAAATCGCTATATCTAAATGAATATACTTTCTATTCTTACACAAATCAGTAAACATATTGTACAGTATCCACGATTTTGTATTCTGCAGCGATAGATCATTTAGTGCATTTTAATTTATAGGGTGATTCCAAATATTATTATTTTTCTTTGATTTTTTTTGGCTCCCTAATTGTCCTCCTTATCAAATCGAAGTTGATAAATATGAGGTCAAACATGTTCTTTATAATCCTGAAGTTCCAGAAGAATCCGACAAGTATATTTTTATATATTCGAGAAAATGTCTAAAATTGAAATTGTCCTGCGATTAATGGGTATATTGTGTATGTTATTAAGATTTACTATGACATGTTCGGTATTGAAAATGAAGTATGCAGCATTTAAAGCTTCTTTACAGAGACACTCAGAAGAAATTCTTTACGTTACAGTCTATGAAATATATGTCTATAATTGAAAGTGTCCGGAGATTAATAGCTATATAGTGTATATCAATTGCATGACAATCCGTCTGTATTTACCCAAGTTAGAGTAAAGACGGACAGACAAACCAAATCCTTAAACCCTTTTAACCACATTGTTAAAATCCACCAATGAGCAATTCATACCTACAGACAGTAATGCTTACGCATTGTTTTGTGCAGCCCAGTGCATAATCTCTAGAGCTTATATACATGACGTCATATGCAAAAAATATATTTAACACTTAAAATACTGGGAATTTTACTAAAATTTAGAAGAATAATTTCACACCAGAATTTTTATTCAAAACTATTAAACTATCTTATTTAACTTATTTCTCTGTGATTCATACTTTATTTCTTTTATAAAGAAATTTCTTGTTCGAATAGGAATATTTACATTTGTTGGTATATTTAGTGTTAAGTTTCAAATATCATACCATAACTGAAAAACGCGCTTCCATTAATCATTGCTCATGGACAGTACTTTAATTAAATTCCTTTGTGTTTATCTGTAAATTTACCGTAGCACCAGATATTTAACAGTAATCATCTTGTAGTGTACATCCGTAAATTATGCTAATTTCATTAAGATTGATAGTCATAGCTTTAATACACACTGTAAACAATTTTCTCTCGTAGACTATTATATAACTGAATTCTTTTGTGTAACTCTGTAATCCAATGATAGATACTTTGCCACCATATCTCCAAGAAACAGGTTTACACACTAGGAATGCATATCAATTTCATTATGTTTGAACCGGACCCGAACCGAGTCGTGTCGGGTTGGCGCTATAATTTTTCATTACAGGCCGGGTTGATTTTCATTGTTCAGTGTTTTCGGTCGGGTTAACATTCATTGTTTCGAGTTCGTGTCGAGTGCGTGTCGACCCGATTTGTCCAACGAATATTCAAAATATTTTTTCAAGACATAAATCTATATACAATAAAACCTTCTCTACGCACACACCCGTATAGCGGACATCTCTGTCTTGCGAAGACTGTTTTCAATTCCTAACACTTATATATTTGTATGTTTTAAGAGTTAAAAATAACTCTGAAGTGTAAATACCTCCGAATATACACACACGCAACATGTATGTATGGTCATAAACTATCACAAATACGATACATGATTTTTTTGCGTGTATCTTAAAATACATTTTGGCAATATTTTTCATTTTCCGAAAGAAAACTAGTCGTATGTGCCAATCCCAAAACTTTTTTCTATCTCATTTATATTGATACTTCAAAATTCTCTATCACAGGGCCGAAAATAAATGACAATCTATGCCGATCATGAGAATTCTAAAGATATGAAAGTCCGCGCACTAGTTCTTGAGATATGATTATCGCCTAAACAGTTTAAATCCTGCAAAATTCAGCATAGCAGCAACACCTGTTGGGTGATTTACACTAAAACCTATTCAGCAACAACTTATGTCAACGTCTAACCGAATCTGAAGTTTGATGAAAATCCGTGCATTAGTTTTGAGATAGATCTATTGCGAAAATCTTGAAAACTGCAGCTTAGCAAGTGCCGCCTGTCACGCGATTTACAACAAAACATAAATAGCACCAATATTTATCAAGATATAACTGAATCTGAAAGTTTGATAAAATTTCGTCCAATAGTTCTTGAGATAGAGCTATTGCAGAAATCGTGAAAAATGGAGCAGAGCAGCGCCACCTGTTCAGCGATTTACTCCAAAATGTAGTCCGCACTATAATATAGCTCAGTACTTTGAATTATTTTCAGATCTATATGCATGACCAGGTTCTTTTCTAATGCATTCGCTGGGTTTTATAAAATAGTTGTAGGCTGTGATCGTTATAGAAATAAATGCTTTTAAATTGTTTTTTACGAAATCTGTTTATTTGGAGTAAATATATAAAATTAAAGCATTTCATACAGAAATGGATAGGGATGGTGCCTGAGAACATTTTTAAGAAAGGTTTTCACATGACTGAGTTCGTGAAGCGAGAGCGAGCAATTGCCAATTATTCTGTGATACGCACATTGGCATCAAACAATTGGCGAAAAGAGCACATGAAAAATGAATGATATCATATGAGTAAAAATTATCTGTTTACGCTTTAGTGATAAAGGCATCTGTTACATATCTTTTCTTTCTTTTCTTTTGGAGGAAAGTTACAATGGGAACTGAAATAAAGGTTAGGATAGAATGAATAAGTAATTAAAGATTAGTTTTAACTGAAATTTAGAGATAGGAGTAATTTAAGAAAAATATATGTGATTCCACATCACATATATCTCCCCTTCAACGGACGACAAAAATGTACATAAACGGCGTGAAATCAATTTTCATATGCTCTTAGGAGTACATTATGTATAGGACAGTCATGTAAACGAAATCAGATATGTTCAAATTAAAGCAACAGCAATTGAACTTCTCTCTAAGTAGGCAACCATCCTAAATAAAAGTATAGCATGATATAAATATATTGGTACCATAAATTTTGTCAAATATAGATGACATTACATGTTGTTTCTATTTAGAAACAGCTGCAGCAACATTAATAAAATTTTTGATCACTTTTCAATTCGTCATAGTCAGGCGATGACTTGTATCAAAAATGTGCACATACAAATAAAAGAAACATTAGGCCTAAGTCCACAGGTCAGTTGCCAACTGGAAATAAATTCAAAAATGTTTCTCATAATAAACATTAAATATGTGTATTGATCAATACTATAATTATAATAAAATACTCGAGTAATATAATGTAGCTAAACACATAATATAATACACAGATAAATAAAAATATAATGTAAACAAGCAAGAATCCTGAAATAATTCCCATAATAATGACTAAAAGTATAATTTTCAATGGTGTATCTTCCTTTTTTAGCTCACAACATTAATTTTAAACAAACGTATACATAAAATGACAGTTCAAGAAATGCTAGATAATCAGGATATGAGACATTACCTGAAACACTGCCGTAAGCCATTGAATTTTATGTGACAACTGTGTTGTTGTGTGTATGTCAAATAAATTGTGTTATTTTAAGGCCTAAAACATTAAAATTTTGAAATAAATTAAATTTGCAATTTAGAGAAGGCATTGAATTATATTGACTATCAAAACGGTATTGTAATGTAAATAAAGGAAAATAAACATAAAATATTCGGTATCACCCATAAAATACCTTTACTGAAAACAATGACTGATAAATGGAAGAAAATTCACGTAGAACATGTAAAATAAAAGCTAGACATGTGTGAAAAATGTATGAAAAAGTAATATGTAAACCGATAAACACCAAAAAGATTTGTAATAACCATTAACACAAAAGTATAACAGTGTCTTTGCTTATAAAAATTGACAATATACCTTCATTGAAAAGCAGTTTGAAAACATCGATAGCTATGCAATTTTTTTTATCGCCTTCACTGGTGTGTATCGTTTACCGATGTGTGTAAAATTGACTGGGGTGTAAGGATTTTTTTTATGAGCAAATGTTTAAATACCTTGTACAAATTAAAAGAGGATGAGTATTGAGTAAAAAAGTGTGTGACCCTTGACAAAGATATAAAATTTTCTACCTTGACAAAATTTCAAATAAAGAAGCAGTAATATCATTAGGTATAATGACAATACAGATAGTACGTGTGTAAATAAATATATATTGGCTGAAAAAGAAACCTTGAATGGTCGTGTATGTGGTGTGAAGTAATTCTCTGTATACCATGTATAACCCAATGAAAGTAAAGAAATGTGAATTTTTTTTAAAAGGTGCCAGTTAATCATGTATGACATGAATAAACATTTAACATGTATAATTAACATGTGTATGCCATGTTAAATATTGACATAACATGTATAAATATTTACTATTGTATTGTCATATATTCATGATGGCACTGAATAAACGAATGTAAGTGAAAGAAAATAAAATTAAGAATTCAAAATGTAATAATGCAAGAGCTTTTTAATAAAACATTTGTAAAAAGGAAACGTCTTAGAATATCAACAAGAAAAATGAAAATTTTTGTATATCTAAGTTTAACGCCTGAATATAATTTTTAAACAGTTGTACAGTAGGCATCTATTAAGGGTGAATTTTAAAATGTCGATTATTGACATGTATATTAGTTGAATGTGTCTTAGCTACGAGATAAAGTAATGATGAGCGAAAATATTCTAACGGGAAAAAATCAAAAATCCCTGAAATTATGTGACGCGAGAAAATATCTTGTAACATATTCCAATGAGTAGTAATGTTTATATGAATCAATAGCAGGTCAATATAATACAAAAAGATAAAAATCTCATACATGTAAAATGTTTCAAATATATGTATTATATAAAATGTATGTATATGAAAGCAATTATGTAAAAGGATAAAAATATGAAAACACGAAATGATGAATTATAACCATTTAAAATAAGTTGAAGAAGAAAAGCAAATTTTGTTCTTAGTTTTATGATAAAAATATTATCTTTAACCATCATATATAATAATATCAACACTATTGCGATGCAACAGATAACAAGTACAGTTGTTTACCAATAATAATATGAATAACTAATGTTATGAAATCATTCAATTGTATATTGTGTAACTAGTACTTACAAGGAATTGCGTGATTATTAAATGATGGTAATGTAAAAAAAAAATGTGTATTAATATCAAAAGTGTAAAGAGAAAAGGATTATGACATGGAATGGTAGTGTTAAAAGCAATGACTGGTGACAATGAATGTAAGTCTTGATTGGTACCCTAAATGGTACATTGAATGGTAGCTCTGAATCTGAATGGTAATGATATATCTGAATGGTAGCTCTGAATGGTGGCTCTGAATAGTAACACTGAATGGTAACTCTGAATGGTAACATTGATTTGCAGCATTGATTCGTAACATTCATTAAATTGTAATGTATGTAACACTGACCTGTAGTGTACATAGTATTTGATGTAAACGCTAATATAATTTCGACAGAAATTAACTCAAATGGTCTACACCAGATAAGAGCTCACAAACACTATGCCACTATTGAAAAGTAAAAAAAATGCATAAAATTTTATTGACAGATATAAAAACTGAAAAGAATGATGTCACAAAGTTATAATCTCCTATATAATCTGCAACAGCACACGTGTAAAAATGGAAAACATTACATGCAAATGTGTAACAAGAAAAGAAAAAAAAAGGGGACACCGTTACATAGTACCAATATGGCTATAGGCTATGGTAAAGCAGTATAAAATCTCAACGATTGTTTTACATTTTCCTTAAAAATAAGTACTGTTGAACTACTTTACCAAACTAATAACTTGTGAGAGTGCAATTTTGAGGTGATATGTTGAAAGCTAATGGTAGTGGTATGTTGAAATAAAATGGTAATGTCACCTAAATTAAAATGAACCATGTGAAATGTGTATGTGTACTATGTATTTTATCGATATTAAGAAACCGTTAGCTCAAAGAGTGAGATACATAAATATCACCTGAACAAGGCACGATTTTTGGCGACCCGCACCTCAAACGTACCGGTTCAAATAATCTATACCTCCGCAAGACCATTCCAGGCGCCTTTGAAATAGTCAAGCGAAAGGCGTTTATAACTCTCCAAAAAAAAAAAAAAAATGTGACATAATTAACCCTCCGTCTACCAGACGAGTCCATTGCACCCGACAGGTACATACAAAATATTCATTCAAACCAGAAAATTCTTTAAAATAAACTAAGTATATAAACCAGACAAAAATAAGGTAAATAAATAAGTTAAATAGTTTTAAATAAAAATTCTGGTGCAGAACGTTTTATTAAAACTTGAATAAAATTCCCGGTAGATCTAGGGTTAAATATTAACATTTAAAAAAAATTATTCAAAGCGTGTCCAAAAGAAAAATGAATAAGTAAGCATGTGTGCATGTATGTTTTTATGACAAAAAAAAAAAAAAAAAAAAAAAAAAAAAAACTAAAAATCAACTAAAAAAAAAATCAACGAAAAAAACGTGTGTTCTTATAAGATATAAAATTATGACCTGCGAGACTAAAAGAAACATGGGGGAATGTCGCAAGACTTCATTAACGAGCCAAAACAATCAAGAAGTTATGATATTTATTTCCTTTAAAACATATACGATAAATATGTGTTAGTAATATGATGTCTTGTATAGACTAAAATATGCGTAGAGTGATGAATTTTCAAAACAGTTGAAATAGGTAAGAGAAAAAATTAATACATATGCCTGAAATTATAAAGGTAAATGGAATCACTAACTGTCCGAAAAGTGCAACATTTTAAAACTGCATGGCTATTTTATGGCAGTTTCAATCCAGTGCACATTCGACATCAGAAATACATCCAAATTTAGGTTATTCATTTCCTTATAATGTTTGGATATCGAATCAGCACACAATTATCTAGCATATTATTTATTCTTTTTTTTTACACCACTATGAAAATAAGCAAAATAAAAATCACACCAACAATTTAATTTAAAAAAAAAGTTGCTGCATGCGAAATATTTAGACCCTCTTAAATCATAATTTAAAGTACGACACTAAGCATTTACTTTCACATGTACAAAATTTAAAACATCATTAATAACAAAATGAGTTATTTTCAAAATAATCTACTTAAATTTTAGAAAAAAATGATAAACAATCCATTAAAAATAATATTAACCTCTTTTTTTTTTTTTTTTTTTTTTTGAATGACATTGTTTAAATTCTCAATCAAATGCTATAATGTAGCAAGAAACTTACCAAAACTTTGTTTTAATTAAAATAGTCTAAAATGAAAAGTTTTATAAGGTCATAATTACTGGCGGAAAAATAATCATGCATGCAGTACTCTTAAATATTATATCTTGTAAAAGAGTCATCTTTCTTTTTGCATACATAATAATAAAAAAGAAAAATTACTTCGTTTTCCCCTATAGTATATAAACTGTAAGGAATAGTTCTACTTGAATACATATAATCAATGGGCACTCTACTTTAAAGATGTTGATAGCCTTGTAGTCCAGGCAATAGGGAATTTTACCTAGCAAAATCAATGGTAGTACTGGAAATCGGCTTTCTAGATGTTTTTTGGGTCGCTGAATCCGAATTTGTAACTTCCCACCAAAATCCCCCCGGCAACCTCCCCAAATTTTGCTAAAAAGCCCGCAGAAAAGGTTTTTATTTAAAAAAAATCAATTTTTTTATTGTTTTAGAGAAAAAGTATCTAGAAATTCAGAAAGTAGACAAAATTTCCAACATATTAGATATATGACATTATGACTTAGGATGAAGGGGAAGGGGGATCTGCCTCGGAACATGCGCGCGGTAGTGCGTAAACTAAGTTGCGCAATTCCACTTAACCACGCACACATTTACATTCGCCCTCCCATCTCCCCTCCGAACTTTCTCTATAAGGTTTACTTTAAGATTTTTTGGGTCGCTGAATCCGAATTTTCAACTTTCCCCCAAAAATTCCCCCCCGAACCCCCCCCCCCCAATAGTTGTTTTTAACCTAAATTTCTTATTGTTTTAGGGGAAAAGCATTACAAAATTCAGAAACTAGACAAAATTTGCAACAAATAGGATATATGACATTATGAATTAGGATGAACGGGGAGGGTGAGGGCTGCCTCTGAACATGCACTGCGGCTCTACGTGCACTAAATTATGAAGTTCAGGCAATTGGGGATTTTACCTGGCAAAATTAATACTAGTTCTAGTTTCGACTCACTTTATGTTTTTTGGGTAGCTGAATCCGAATTTGTAACTTCCCACCAAAATTTCACACGGCAACCCCCCAAAAAATTGATTTTTTGAAAAAATTTGGTTTTTGAGAAAAGCGCGCGGGGAATGTTCCGATGCAGCCCCCTCTCTCCCCGTTTATCCTACGTCATAATGTCATATATCCTATTTGTTGCAAATTTTGTCTAGTTTCTGAATTGCGTAATGCTTTTCCCCTAAAACAATAAGAAATTTAAGTTAATAACAACTATTTGGGGGGGTTGGGAGGGAAATATTGGGGGTAAGTTAAAAATTCGGATTCAGCGACCCAAAAAACTTAACGTAAACCTTATAAAGAAAGTTCCTAGGGGAGATGTTAGGGCGAATGTAAACGTGTGAGTGGTTAAGTGGAATTGCGCAACTTAGTCCACGCAGGACTGCGCACATGTTCCGAGGCAGATCCCCCTTCCCCTTCATCCTAAGTCATAATGTCATGTATCTAATTTGTTGCAAATTTTGTCTACTTTCTGAATTTCTAGATATTTTCCCCCTAAAACAATAAAAAATTGATTTTTTCAATTAAAACCCTTTTTTGAGGGGGTTTTACCAAAATTTGTGGGTGTTGCCGGGGGAAAGTTTGGTGGTAAGTTACAAATTCGGATTCAGCGACCCAAAAAACATCTAGAAAGCCGATTTCCAGTACTACCATTAATTTTGCTAGGTAGAGTCCCTATATGGTCTCTATTGCCTGGACTATTTATAGATTTAATTATGCAAGTAAGAACATGGCTACTAATTTTAAGCACAGATAAAAATAATGTCTTAATAATACTCTACAAACACAATACAAGATAACTTACCTTTAAATTGAACTTTCAAAGTATAAAAATAGAGATTAGATTCAACTGGTAAAATTTTATATACTACCTGAAAATGAAGGCAATGTCACTAATAAATGAAATATTTATTCATTACCAGTATTCATCTTTATCTCTCTCTATATTGTTTTTTTTTTTTTTTTTTTAATAAGACTTCCTGTCTAAAAAAAATTCTGAAACTGGCAGCATCCTGTATTATGATTTACTTGGAAACAGGAATATTTTAGATGCACCATTAACTTACCTAGAACTTTTATTAAAAAATGAAAATCATAATATAAAATATGAGATAAAGAAATATATATATAACTGTGAATTTATAATACTTCAAAAACAACTGCACTAAAAAAAAGAAACAAAATATGTAATCATTAAATGAAATGAGAGAAATGATAAAAACTTTCCCTTTTCCTTTTGAAAGAAAAAAAATTCCAAAAGAATGCGATCCATAAAATACTTATTCGACATTAAATATATATATATTTTTTAATCGACTGTCTTGATCTTTATGAAACTCATTCCAGCAAAAAGTGAACAGTAAATAAGTATTATGGATATCTGAAAAATGTGATTTTATCATGCTATCGTTTGACATCTTAGTTCTTAAATAGCATTTGTAAAACTGTGATAAATTTCAAAGAAATCTAAAAGTATCTACAACTGTTATTATTCATGCAAACAAAATATGAATATGAGTGCTGGGCAACATATAACAATAATATGTTCCCGCACCAATGTTGGTTAAGTCAAAATACAGTTGCGTAATTTGTTATTTCTGTTTGTACAAATTCTTTTTTTATAAAACATAATTATGAGTGTAAAATTATAATAATATTATTTTCGAGTAAAATAGGAATGTAAGTTCATACAAAAATTATTAAGTTGATTTTAAATATTAAATATATATTTTAAAAAAATTGTTGTATTGTAAAATGAATGTATAATGTTGAATATAGTTCGGATCTCAGATAACAACAATAGCCAGACGCCATGGTATCGTTTTATGACAAGCCAGTGGAAAGTGGAGTATAATTAGAAATCGTAAAATAATAAAAATGTTGGAATAAATTTATGGCCTTAATAAAAGTGTTGGAATAAATTTATGGGTTTTCAGACCACCCAAACTTTAAGGCATATAATAACATTCAAGTATATGTAAGGGGCCATTTGCAGACTGTGAGCTAATAGGTCTATCGAAGGATAATGCAAAATCTTCTCACATCCAATAAGGGAGGACTAGACAAATAGTTCCACCCACTGCAAGAGTTGGTGTGCCAGAAGAAAAAGATTTGAAAAAGAGAGTCTGAAAAAAGATGTGGAAGACGCAGGAGCTAACCTGAAAGCCCATGCAATGAATCCAGAGAGCCCTAGTAATGCCCAGGCGAGATGGACATATCGGAGTGAGCCTAAGCAAGCCTAATTGAGGATGTCTTCCTGGTGTTGAAATAAAATGGATTGTTCTACTGCGGTCCGTAGCTATGCATCCCGCCATCCCGATTTCGCCGCTCTGATAAGAAGATAAATCCGGAGGATGTTTGGAGATGATCCTTAGCATCGCGACAGCTCTGAATTTGATGAATAAAGGCCACCATCCCGTATATGATTCAAGGTATTCCATTAATCTTTTTCTTTACCACTTTAAATTATATGAGAAATTATACATATCCTTTTATGATATTTTATGGTAGAGAGCAATCTGAGATCCAACAAAACCAATAATTAAATATAATTAAGGTATTTTAAAAATGGAAGAGAATTATTATTATTATTTTTTTTTTTTTTTTTTTTTTTTGCAAAAAAGAAAAATATATAATAATAAGAGTAAATGAAGACATTGTCTTTTTTTTAAAAGATTAAATATACATGTAATAATGAGCAGCAAACAAAAGTGTTGCTTTCCTTTTTTTGAATTAATATTATGTGTTTCTGTGTATAGTTGTGTTCAATGTAAATAAAATATTTAATCAAGTTTTAAAAAGTTTCTGTAATTATTTAATTGATAAATGTTTAAGGTGTGTCAACTTATTTTTACAGCTTAAATTTTAGTTTAATTCATAAGTGGAAGAGTTCGTCTAAATAATTCACAACGCAATCTCTTAATTTTATTCGTAATTAATTAAATTTAATAATTACAGTTTACGCGGATTATAATTTAATTTTATTAATTATTCGCGTTGCTCTTCTACTAGAATTACGTAATTACGATCACTTATGTTATTTGAATTTATTTAAGGTATATAAAATTATATACCGATTTACTATGAGGTTGCTTGGATGATTTGGACCAATTAACAATTTTGGGTGTAAATTAAATAGGAAATAAACAAGTGTAATTATCTGTCCAGCAATGAGAAAATAAAAATGCATAATCAACAAAAATTGTTAAGAATTACTCAATATATTATTTTAAATATTGCATTTTATAAAAATGTCCTGTAGTCAAAATAGAAATTGAGCATTAATAATTATAAAAATATAAAATGCATATAATATTTTTCTCATACTCACATGATAAACCCTAATTGTTTATGTATGTATATTTTCTCTTATGCTGTTCCATTACTATAATCGATGCAACTGTATCAATATTTAATATTCATTATCATATTGTACTTTTTTATGAAGGTTTTAACTGCTTTCATTCAACAGTTAACAGTATTATAATGAAAATGAACATTCAATATCGAATTTCAATTCAAAACACACAATTGGTTAAAGCACTTTTTTTTTTGCAGAAAGGCAATATTGGCACCCACAAGTGGAAGTCAAAAAAATAAATCAGTGTGAAAAAAAATACAACGTCGATGAATGTCGATTAATTTAAACGTCAAACATGGAAATCTGTAGCACTTTAGAAGCATAAGTAGAGAATTGAATCAGTATATTTCTGCATAAATTTACGAAGCATCCAAATAAGTTGAAATAAGAAGCACTGATTCAACCGAAGTAGGTGAACGGAGAACTCGGAGAGGCGAACTATAGTAGTTACAGATAGGCTACCCCAGCTTCTTAAGCCTACATTGGACGGAGAGGCTGTAACAAGCGGGAGAGATTACGGCGAACATCGTGAAAAAAATCTTGATCCGAAGAATCAGCTGCAACAGCCATAAATGTCACTCACCACTGGGATCTAACTCCATTGTTATTAAAATAATAAGATCCATCGGGAAAAGAAGATCCATAAATTCACAGGAAACACGGGCACTTCAAACAGCAGTCAGGTAAATGGGAAGTTATTTAACAATCCACGATCAGCATAAATAATAGGCAGTCATCTATCGAGGCAATAGGCATTCCAAAAATACTGGTAGAAAAGACGTTTAGAAATTCACATCCGTAATAGGCAAACTAATAAACATCAGGTAGGCTAATAAAAACAGACAGGCAGGCTCATAAACAGGCAGGCTAATAAACAGGCAGGCACCATCCATAAAGTTGAAGAAAATTTTTTCGAATGCCCTGTACAGGCACCAATATTTATAATATAGCTCAGTACTTTGAATTATTTTCAGATCTATATGCACGACCAGGTTCTTTTCTAATGCATTCGCTGGGTTTTATAAAATAGCTGTAGGCTGTGATCGTTATAGAAATAAATGCTTTTAAATTGTTTTTTAGGAAATCGGTTTATTTGGGGTAAATATATGAAATTAAAGCATTTCATACAGAAATGGATAGGGATGGTGCCTGAGAACATTTTTAAGAAAGGTTTTCACATGACTGAGTTCGTGAAGCGAGAGCGAGCAATTGCCAATTATTCTGTAATACACACATTGGCATCAAACAATTGGCGAAAAGAGCACGTGAAAAATGAATGATATCATATGAGTAAAAATTATCTATTACGCTTTGGACAATTAGGAGAATTTTGAATTGCGTGGCAGGGCCACCAGCATAGTAGTCCTAAAAAATAAGCCAAAAAGAACTTGAACGCCAATTCGTACGTTAAGAGCAAAGTTTTCCGCTTTTACTGGAAATGTTTATGATTTAACAAGGACGTTATAGTAAAAAATTAAGCAGAGATCAAAGAGTTATTTCCACTGACAGACCCCAAAGTCGATCTTTATTATTATTATTTTTTTTTTATCTAGTCAGCGTGAATAATCATCTAAATGAATTTTATCAATGCGAGAGCCGCTTTAGTGATAAAAGCATCTGTTAAATATCTTTTCTTTCTTTTCTTTTGGAGGAAAGTTATAATGGGAACTGAAATAAAGGTTAGGATAAAATGAATAAGTAATTAAAGATTAGTTTTAACTGAAATTTAGAGATAAGGGTAATTTAAGAAAAATATATGTGATTCCACATCACACGCACCAATTCATATCAAGGACTAACTGAATCTGAAGTCATGTTCAGTGAACACATACATTTGTTACACAACTATTATAATTTATGAGAAACCTTTTACAGAAAAATCACTTCAACTTAAATCACTTTAGAGTTATTTATTGCTATGACTGTTATTTAAGGAAAACCTTATTGATATTTCTTGAAATAATAATCTAAAAACATTTATCCATCATAATTCAACATTTCATTTCCTGTTGTAATAGAAATATCTACGCAAGACATAATCAATCCCATAAATTCTTCATTATTGTGAAATATGTTCCTTTAGCAATTAGCAATTTTGAAACTATAAATCATCTGAAATAGTGTTATACTTAAAAACATTATCTTTCATTTTCTTAGTGAAATAACTTTGTTTATAACGCAACATCTTGCAGACGAATTGCTACAATTTCAAATTTCCTTTAACGGACTAAATCAATTGTCTGTTCCTAGATGTGTCACGATTTCATCCGGTAACCCATTTGAATTACACGGATTTTCTGATGCCTCAACATTGGCATATGCTGCCGTAATTTATTCCCGACAAAGTTATAAGGGGAAAATAAACTCTTTTCTCTTAGTTTCTAAAACTAAACTTGCTCCAATCAAACAGATTTCAATGTGAAAATTAGAGCTTTGCGGTGCGCACCTACTATCTAAGCTGTTCCGTTCCGTCATGGAAACATTAAAGAGTTACAAGTTCGATATTTTCGCCTGGACGGACTCAAAAGTCGTCCTTTCTTGGCTATCTGCACATCCGCGTAAATGGAAGACTTTTGTCGCGAATAGAACATCTCAAATTACCGAAATTCTACCTACAAAGCACTGGAGACATGTCCCATCCAAAGAGAACCCCACAGATATCTCTTCCTTCGGTATTGATCCAAAATGTCTTCCAGGTTGCGATTTGTGGTGGAAGGGGCCAAGTTGGCTGGTTTTAGACCCATCCAATTGGCCCAAGGACGACTCAAATGCTGAGGAATTTGGTGATCTAATCAAAGCCGAACAAAGACCTCATCCAATTTTTTCCTTTCACACACGCACATCAAATGATCTATTTGATAATTTGTTTCAAAAGCACTCTTCGCTTGCAAAAATTATTCGCATTTTGGCATATTGCCAAAGATTTATCAAAAAATGCAAGAAGTCTAACAAAACAGAAATTTTTTCACCACATCTTACTTACAAAGAAACAAAAGATGCCGAAGAGAATATTGTTCGTTGGATTCAGAATTCTTACTTTCAGGAAAAATTTAAATGTATCCAAGAACAGAAAGCTTTTCCAAAGAAAAGTACGTTACAGTCCCTCCACCCGTTTATTGATGATAAGGGTCTGTTACGGGTGGGAGGACGCTTACAAAATTCACAATTATCATTTAATCACAAAAATCCGTTAATCTTGCCTTCACAGCATAAAATGGCTGAGTTATTAATGCAGCAACAACACATTGCCCATTTACATGCTGGGCCTTCACTGCTATCCAACATCATAAGACAATCTTATTGAATAGTTGCTGGAAAAAAGATCATTAACAAATGCATCAATAGATGCTTGAAATGCTACAGATATAAAAGGTCCATTGCAACCCCTCAACTAATGGGAAATTTGCCAAAGCATCGAGTAACCCTGGAACGTCCAATTTTTTCCAGCGGTGTTGATTACGCAGGCCCTATATCTATTAAATTTAGTAAGAGTCGGGGTGCAAAAACAACTAAAGGGTATATAGCTTTGTTTATTTGTTTGGCTGCAAAAGCTGTGCATATTGAAGCTGTGAGTGATGTGACAGCTGAGGCATTTATCGCCGCCCTTCGACGTTTTAGTGCAAGGCGAGGCGCCCCACGGCATCTTTATAGTGACAACGGCACCAATTTTGTCGGTGCATCCAGAACATGATCCAGAACATGAAAATTGGATTCGCAAAACGCTGGAGCAGAGAATACCTAGCCTCGCTGCAACCCAGAGCTAAGTGGAAGATCGCCACCCCTAACATCGAGGTGGGTCAGGTAGTGTTACTAATGGACGCAAATCAACCGCCTGGAACTTGGCCGTTGGGTCGCATTACAGAGGTCCACCCAGGCAGTGATGGACTCAACAGAGTGGTGACTGTGCAACGCGGGTCTTCATTAGTCAAGCGTCCAATCAACAAAATAGCATTACTCCCTCAGTATCTCTGGATCGTTCTGTCTGGATCGTTCCAAGTGGTTTAGTCGGTAGAACGTCAGTGCGCTATACTGATGGCCCGGGTTCGAGTCCCGGCATGGAATCTTTTTCACTATGTTGGCCTTTGTGCCTTTTAAGCAAATCACTTTGAAATTTGTTTTTCATTTGAAATATTGTATGCAAGGCGAATGTTTCTCTCTGGAATAATTTCCATGTATTAAAATAGTTTCTATCGATGCTGGATTTAATTATGTTTCGTGCTCGCCCCAGGTGGGTGGCTCACGATAAATATTCCATCTTGTGCTACGTTTGTAGCCTTGCCAACATATAATAGTGAGAAATTTTCCGAGCTAGGTATCGTTCCAAGTGGTTTAGTCGGTAGAACGTCAATGCGCTATACTGATGGCCCGGGTTCGAGTCCCGGCTTGGAATCTTTTTCACTATGTTGGCCTTTGTGCCTTTTAAGCAAATCACTTTGAAATTTGTTTTTCATTTGAAATATTGTATGCAAGGCGAATTTTTCTCTCTGGAATAATTTCCATGTATTAAAATAGATTCTATCGATGCTGGATTTAATTATGTTTCGTGGTCGCCCCAGGTCGGTGGCTCACGATAAATATTCCATCTTGTGCTACGTTTGTAGCCTTGCCAACATATAATAGTGAGAAATTTTCCGAGCTAGGTATCGTTCCAAGTGGTTTAGTCGGTACAACGTCAGTGCGCTATACTGATGGCCCGGGTTCGAGTCCCGGCTTGGAATCTTTTTCACTATGTTGGCCTTTGTGCCTTTTAAGCAAATCACTTTGAAATTTGTTTTTCATTTGAAAGGTTGAAAATCATTCAATACACTTCTAATATATATTGTGCACAAAAGTGCGGAAGATTTTTTTTACGCAAATTTTCACTTAACTGAAATAGGAGATAGTGTCGTTTTTGATTAATCATGCAAAGTAATTGAATTAAAATTAATATGAAATAAACATCATGTAGTTTTGTTGAAAAACTAAGGCTGTTTCAGTTTATTTAACCTGATACTTGAAAAATCAGAAAAATTGACCAACAATATTTTAAACCAATATTTTTATCAATGTTATGGATTATTTCTCAAACGATATGCTTCGATATTTTGAAATTCGGAAATCCTAAATAATTTGATTTTACTTTTTTTTCAATTTATTTTAAGGTTGGGGAAATGTTTTTGAACCAAAATAGCGTTTATTGAACTACAGATATTAAGACCTTCCTTTAGAAGACGGGAAACATTAAGAATGATTTTTTTTTTGTTTTGTTTTCTTTCAAAATTTACTGTAACAGTTTTTAAATATAGATATATTGTCGTATACTGAGCCAGACTTAAAGCGCATGTAACACTTTAAAGATTTATGTACTTCGAAAAATTCTTTTTTGAGAAAAATGCATTTGAAAAATATTTTGGCATGATATTTTTATTAATTGCCTAATTTACGAAGTATGAAAATACATTTTCTTCCAAGTGTATGGATATATATTTATATTTTTTAAATTTTAACACAAAAGTAAACCTTTGTTATTTTGCTTGTTTCAAAACCCCTTGTTCCTTTAAAGCTGTTTTCAAAATATATTATTCCGTGCTCAGCAATGTGAAACATTCTGATAAATTCACGAAATCCCTTTTACACATTAAAAAAATGAAATTTACATGCATGATTAATGATGATATTTGAAATCGAATAGCGTATTTAATTTTTCAATAAGTGTATAATAACGTGAGTTATTAACCATGCAGTCTCACGACCACTTTTCACGGCCTTCGTATCCAGAAAATCGTTTTCAATACTAATTGTAACAGTATTTTTCTAAAGATCTTTTGTGGTTATATACAAATAAAGAACACTGTTTTATTCGTGAGTTTCTGAATAATAAAAACTGAAACTTCATGCATTAAAATATGTAAATAACATTAAGAGAATGTCATAATGTACCTAGTTTGGTCCTTAAAAGATTTTGCACTAAAATTTTTAAATATAGTCGAAAACTTTTTTTTGTTTTGGTAAAAGCAGTGTTCTGTGTAAAAAATGTAATATGATTTTCTAAGGATAATCATACATAAATGTTTCAAAAAAATTTTTTAACGTAAAAATGTCGAAATTTTACTAACAGGTACGATGTACAGAATTTCATTTATTAACGTATTTTCAACACCATAAGACTACTTTGTGTACTTGACAAGTGCTACTTTGTAACTGGTGGGACTACTTTGTGGTACCTGGTTTAATTTTCGTATTTCGAATCTCACGCCCTGTCCGGTATGACAGGAAAGTAAATAGCAGTGCCATATCCTGGTACGGTATGAAACATCACCTAACGACCATTGAATGAAGCTCTAACACCTCGCTTGTTCTCTCTGGCTGGTGTATGGTTGTCCCCTGCTCCTGCATTGTTGCCTCGAAAGTCGGAACCTTTGTGTTCTGAAGTCTAAAGCGTATGAGAATCACGTAGCATAGGTAAATATTCTTCGTTGTTATTGTCTCAGTTAGAATGTGGAGTAATATAACATTTGTCAAGTGGTATTACTGTGAGATATAGCAGCATAATAAAAATATAGATACTTGATGGGGCTAATTTGTGACACATTGACTCCCTCGTAAATTAGCCCCGCAAGATGTCTGTTTAAAAATTAAAAATATATTTTTTGTTTTTAGTGTCAAGATAGACGTGAAACATTATGCGAACGCAAGATAGTCCAAAGGCAATCATTAAAGACAAGTTAAGCTCACATACAAGGTTTAGAAATGCTACGTCTTTGTGAGAAAAATAATATTAAGTTCGTCTTGCATTTCTTCCAAGTTCGACTCATCCCCTGCAGCCCTTGATGTGGGCTTTTTCTGTTCTTTAACATCACACTGAAGGAGAGTGTTGTCAAGTTGGAAAAATTATCTCTGGTAGTAGATGTACAAACGTACCAAAGGACGAATTTCCGCCTCTTCTAAAAGAGCTCATATCAAGAACAATCTGAAGTTGGGATTTCGGGCGATCTGAATCTATAAACTAAATAAAAACAAAATTTTGAAACGGCCTCCAAAAACAGTTCTCGAAGAAAACTTAGGATCAATGACGAAAAGGGTGGGAAAAGTTACCTTGAAAGAATTGAAGAAGAAGACGGTGAAATAACAAAAAGTCGGGTCACTAAAGATGCAAAAAGTTGAATGTCACGCTGGACTGAAACATTAGTACTAATAATGTCCAAAAAGCCAGAGGAAGGGATGTGGCTACTGCGTATATAGACAGCAAAGAGGAGACATTTCTCACCGGAAGGAAAAGAACAAAGAGAGACGCGGAATCTTCCAGATAGGTCAAACACTCCTCCCATCATTTTTTGCATTAGGCAAAGTTCTGAATACGTTTTAGACAGGATACGGCACATTCTTAGAATTTTCCTTATCGACTGGAGAGAGAGATGTTATTCCGAAACCATTCATTCCTCTTCAAGGGCACTTGATTAAAGATGTGATGCATTTAAGGAAACTGCAAAATGCTATTCAATTCGTTACAGCGAAGCTGGAGTAGAACAGGGGAACAAATCAGCACCATTTAAATATCAATTTCGTTATTTAAATTGTTTACAACATAATTTTCAGAGAATAAATAATTCACGAATTCTTTCCCTTGCATTTCAAGGCAAAAACACACGTGTCACAAAGTAACCCCACTCGATGGGCCAACTTTGTAGCATCTTTAAACCTAAATTTCTAAATTAATATTAAAGATTAAGATTGGTGCAATACATCGTTTTGTAGCAAAAGGATGTGTTAAAATTTATCAATAGTCAGTTTTTGGTTACTTATAAAACAGATCGGCTGATGTGATTAAAACTTCAAAATATGTCACAAAGTAACAAAGTATCTTACGGTAATTAGATTTTTTTTAATACCGTGCAATATTTTTGAAGCAATTTGTTTCAATTTTAATATTGTTCCAGAATGCATTTAAAAAAACAACCTGCATAGTAAAATAATCCTAACTTCTCCCACATTTTTTTCTGAAAAAGTAAAAACAGAGCAGTAATAATTTTCGGACTTAGTTTATCTTCAATCTTTCAAGTTATTTTTTAGATTGCAATTTATTATAAAAGAAAAACACTTTTTAATTATGTACTTTAAATGCGTTTTTATAATCTATGCAAAAATAAAATTTAAAACTGCAATTTCTTACAAAAGCTCCAAAAAAACACACTTTTTAAACATATAAAACGCTCATTGAGTTTTTTACAATTTCCTAAAAGAATTTGTATTTATTCTTTTTCGCAAATTCACTACAAACACTCGCTATGAAAGGATGCGTTTCTTATTCCTTTGGTTGCAATATATATTAAGCCAAAATTACTATTTGTAATTTGAAAATAATATATCTGAAAATATTTAAAATATCAATTTTTGTTAAAAGGAAATCCCTTCATGTTTTTTGTTTCTACTCTTACATTATTTATTAAAAATACGATTCGTTTTATTGAGCCAAATCACGTCTTTCTTCTTTCGACTAACCATTATTTTTTTTCTTCGATTTTGATTTTATCTAAATGTAATCGCAGTCAGATTCTTCTTTTAAAAAGACTAGGGGATGCAGCCCGGACCTCTGGTTTAGAGAATATAAAGGAATACCATTTTTTAAAAATTAATATATACAGGGTGCTTCAAATCTTATCGTACAAATTTCGTGGGGAGGTAGGGAAATACGCCACGAAACCGATTTTACGTAGGAAAGTATGTCTGCAAATGTCCGCATGCGTATGTAGTAGGCTCTGTGAGTACCCAACCTTCAATTGCGTCCCAATCGTTGTTTTGACATTCCTAAAGCTAGTATTATTTCTTCTCCTATATCTACTTCTCATCTTTAAAAACTCCATAAATCTCGTTTATGACCTTTATTCAACGCTTCTCTTATCTGACACCTGGAAACTTCTCGTTTAATTTTGTTTTTTCCGGTTCTTTTAACATTTATTTAGATGACGTTTGCGGATATACTTTCCTATGTGAAATTGCCCAGCTAAAAATGAGCTGCAGTTTTTCTACAGAAGTGGAGTATTTTTGAGGTTTTTCTATAGTCAACTATAGATTTTCTGTAGTGCAATCTCGACTGTGAAAATACATTAGAAATTCTGCGGTTAATGTGGCGTAATTTTGTGGTACTTTGTTTTAAAAATACTCTGTGCTATCAACTTCAAAAATACTATAGTTTATCTGAAGTCATCATAAACTTTTAAAATAATGAGATTTTGCGTCTGTAGTAATGCTGCAGTATTGAAATAATTTTATTTCATAATTTTACCAGTTCGTCTTTTTCTCTTAGTGTTTAATTATTTTAGTTGTCCGAAAGGAATAAATTTTATTTTGTGTTAATCAGAGAAAAAGAAAATTTAGTTAAAATTAAATTTCAAAGTCCGAAAGAGAATGCCGTCCTCGGGTTACAGCTCCGCCCCCCCCCCCCTCCAAAAAAAAAAGAACTCTTTTTAACCTGACTTTAAGATAAAGTTTAAATACATAAACATGAAAAAAAAATCGACCGAAAATTAACTACCAACAGTGAGATATAGGGGGGTGAATCTCTCCCCCAACAGAAACTTCTTAGTTTCTGTTTAATTTTAAGTTATTCGGAATAAATAAATTTTACTATATTTTTCAAAATCGGAGAAAATAAGATATTTCCGTTAATTAAATTTCAGACTTCAGGGATGGCAATGGGCCTTCCACCCCCCAGCCCCCCCCCTCCTTAACGGAATTTTTTTATTTCTTTTATTTTAAAATACTGAAAAAGAATGAATTTTACTATGCATTTCATAAAAAAAGAAAATTTAATTACTTAAATTTCAAAATCCAGGGAAGGGAAATGGCTTTTTTCTCCTATCCCCCTTTCCCCCGCTCAACTGATATTTCTGATATACTGCTTCTCTTTTATTTTAAGTTTCTGAATATAAATAAATTTTACTATGTACAAAATCGGAGAAAAAGAAAATTCAGTTACATATATGTTTCAAAATCCAGGGAGCAACAATGACTCCCCTAGGCTCCCCTCTTTTAACGGAAAATTTTGGTTACCTTAATTTTTAAGTTACTCGCAAAGAATAAATTTTACTATGTTTTTCAAAACAGGAGAGAAAAAATTGGGTTACTTAAATTGAAATATCTAGGGAGAGGTAATTGGTCTCCTATGCCACCTTCCTCTAACGGAAATTCTTGTTTCCTTTTTTTTAAGTTACTCGAAAAAAAAATAAATTCTTCTATGCTTTCAAAATAGGAAAGAAAGAAAATTTAGTTTATACAATTTCAAAATACAGGGAAGGGCAATGGGCCTCCTACACCGTTCCCTCAACTGAAACTTTTTAGTTCCTCTTTTAATTTAAGTTAGTCGAATTAAATAAATTTCACTATTTCAAAACCGGTAGAAAAAAAAAATTAGTTACTTATATTTTAAAATCCTGGGAGGAACAAATGACTGTTCTATAACCCCCCCCCCCCCCCCCCCCGCCGCCTCCTGACGGAAAATTCTTGGTTTCTTTTTTTTAGTCACTTGCAAAGAATAAATTTTATTATGTTTTTCAAAATAAGAAAATAAAATTAGTTACTTACTTCAAAATCTAGGGAGGGGTAGTTGCTCTCCTATGCCCCCCTCTCCCCTAAACGGAAAATTCCAGCTTCCCCTTTTTTAAACATACTCGAAAGGAATAAATTCTACTGTGTTTTTCAAAAGCAGAATTTTTTTTTTTTTACTTTAATTTCAAAATCCAATGAGGAGGCATCCCCCCCCCTTTTTTTTCTTTTTCATAGCACACCCGGACCCGGATTTACTAAATGCACAATTTGCCCTTCTCCCCGAAAATACATGACTCCCAGTTCGTATGAAAATTACTTCTACTTTATAAAAACGAATGAAAAATAAATAATTCTTATTAAATATTTTATTTTAAATTTACATTGGAATATTTGATTATTGTTCACGCAGCTGAGGCTGCATTTCTGACTAAATAAATATTTATTATTTAAGTTAATTTTTAATTATAATTGATTTAATAATTATTAATAATATTTATAATTAATAATTATTGATATTTAATATAATATTAATTATATATTACATAATATGAATAATATAATTTAAATAATTAATAATTATTATTTATAATTAATAATTATTAATAATATATAATAAATTAATATTATTTAAATAATATTTTTTATTCTAAATTCTGTCCGGGATGCAGATACATTTTGCGCTGTTAGCGAAACGAGATTGACCAATCAGAAGCTCACATTTCGCGAACTTTTCCCTGTTTTAAGGAAGCAAGCTTCCTGATTGTTCGATCTCGTTTCGCTAACAGCGAAAAATCTATCTGGATTCCGGCGGATGAAGCAGTAGTGCTCGTACAACTCAACTTTCGATCTAGGCGGAATGCTTTATTTACAATACATGTGACTCGCGATTCGCCCTTCGTCTTTTTTTCATAGCCCCTTTTGTTCGTATTATGCTTTCGCGTTAATTATTATTATTATTATTTTTAAATGAATGTCAATAACCATAACATTGCGAATATTATGTACCGAGCTAATTTTTTAAAGAACTGACACCATGCCCGTTCGGTTTTTGCGTTCGTATACTATTTTTAAATCTGACTTGTCCGTATAATACTACTTTGATTATTCTTTTAGAATGTATATTTAAGATTGCTAAATTATGTACCGAGCTTGATCTCTCTTTTTGAAAGGACTATTATACTTCCAAAAAAGTGGGCCCTTTTTAAAAAATTCGGATTATTCAACAGTAGAAAATAAAAGTCGCACCAATAAAATATTTCGGAGGAGGATTTGTAGGTGCAAGATACTATTTATATGTATATTTTTTGGTTTTTCTTTAAAGAATAATAGAGGTGTAGCTGATTAAAAGCTAGTTAGTGTAAATTTAAGTAATTTATTGTTACTACAGAGGAAAAGAGTTCAATAATCTAAGTTTTTTATTGAATAGTTTTTTTTTTTGTGTGTGTATTGTTCGGGTTATTTAATGTAACTTTTCAAGTAGTGTTGCTGGTTTTAAACATTTTAAAACAATGTGCATGACTTATTAAATTTTGGAATAAAATTAAATTTTAAAAGTAAACAGAAAAAGTATGTTTTCAGACAATGCAAAAATCTTACATTTTTTTTTTTTTTTTTTTTTAATCTGCCTACCCTCAACTGCTGCTGAAGATTAAACTTGAAGCCACAGCGGTTGTCCAATGGCCTGGAACTAACCCTTCCCACTTTTCAATGTTTTTAATTTAAGCAATTTTTCTTTTAAAGTCTGGTAACTTCTTTAAAAAAAAATTCTGCCTCCAGTCGAGTGGTCAGTATTGATTAGAGTGTGTGCATGAATGTTTCTTCCTTAGTATACACTAGTACTTGGTATTCGATGCTCAGAAATTCTGCAAAGCAGCACTCAATAGACTGCCGTGTTTACTTGTGTAATAGTCTCACCCCTGATTTGAAGCAGAAAAAATCGTCAAACTATTTTCTTTTCATGAATTGAATGGATGAAAAAATTATGAAAGATCAACGTTTGGAAGAAAAGGTCTTGAGCATTGCTAAAAAAAACAGCCATGCTGGTACTTGATAGTTTCCGAAGACATTTTGTTGATGATGTAAAGAAAAAACTTTCAGAAGGCAAAACAGATCTTTTGATAATTCCCGGAGGAGTCACAGAGATTCTGCAAGACAATATGAGACGAGTATATGGATATTGGATAATCAATGGGAACAACGAGAAAATTCCCAGTGGAAAAGTAAGGCGCCCATCCCTGGAACTAATGTGTAGTTGGACATTACAAAGCTTGACTTTAATGACAAGCGATATAATTTCCAAAAAATTTTAAGAAGATGGGTATCTTTGACGCTTTGGACGGAAGCGAAGATGACATTTTATGGAATGACGGAGATTCTTCAGACACCGACTCTCATTACAATAGTGATACTGAAACCTTTAGTAAAAGAAATTTATTATGATAATTTTTTGTTTAAATTTTCACAAAGATTATTATTTGTAAATTTTACATCTATAAAAATATTACCATAAAAAGAAAATGGTATTTAATAAACATCATAATCTGGAAACATTTGGTAAGTTACTAATTTTATTATGTGTTTTTTTATACCAGTAATGTTTCAGCATTTCAGTGTACAATATTATGCAGTAGATTTCTCCGCATAATAGTTGCACCTAGACTTTCACAATAAAAATTTGGCAAAAAAAAGTGCAACTATTATGAGAGTAAACACAGTACTATACAGTATGAAGTTGATTTTTGCAAAGAATCTCCACTACTTACTTAAGAGGTTACTTCACTCACATGAAAACGCCTGCCCTGTAATATTAATCTTATAAGAAATTTTTTTTAAAGTATCTCATTTGCATTTCCATATTTTGAAATTATTCTGTATGGCAGCTGAGGTCGATCTTTACTACAGCCGTTTTTTACTTTTTTGATTTTGTTTGCAGGTTTTTTTTCTGAGGCTATTTTTGTCTGAAAAAGATTAACGTCCTCATAAAAAAAAAAAAAAAAAAAAAAAAAAAGTGTATTTTAGAGATCGTCTTTAGTTACCCAATGCAAAAAAAAAAGCATGGGAATGCAAACGAGATATTTAAAAAAAAATCTCCAAAAGATTAAGATTAGGAAGTGCATGTACTTGCATGGGCACAGATTTCATATACGGGCGGGGATTTTTCCGACGCCAGTTTGCAGAAAGTTCAAGACTGGCAGCGGTCGTCACAGATTTTCTTTTCTGTTTTGCAAATTGTTTTTCATCAAGCCATTACTTTGCTTCATATTATTTTTAGCTCTTTATTATTTAATACAAAAAGTTGAGATTATTATTAATAACAATTCATAAAATACCTAAAAACACTACAGGTAAGTGATTGTTTGATTAATTAATGCTTCAATCGTTAAAATTTTGCAATATTTTTTATGACTGATTTGTCAATTTAGTATTTTCATTCTGTGACAGAGTCACAAAACTTGCATTTTTTTCCATGTCTGACTGAAAAAAATAATTAACTTTTGATCTGCGACTAATTGATGAATTTTGAGATATTTTCATACAACTGACTGACAAATTTTGCAAATTTTCTTTCGACGGAAAGATATGACATTTGTTCCCCCTTAAATTACTTATAATCTTGACATTAATGTAAACATTACCCTTAATCTCTGATTCATCTGATGTAAACAAACAGCCATTATTTGTGACATTAGTTGTAGATTTGTCCCCAAATCACTAATTTATAGGCATTTTAGAATTTTTGCAATTAATAATATAGAATTGTGTTTGCTTGATGTTTATATATGAAATTATCTAAAAATTAGGGAGCTTGACATTACTTTTCTCCTCAAGTGGGCACACCTAGAAAAAAGTGTCAGAATGAACAAAGTAATAACTGTTCTTATGACGTAATTTTCTTTGAAAAAGTTTTGTTATGTGCAATTTTATTTAAGGAAGTTTTGGGATTTTTTGTAAAGAAAAATTATATGTGACATTTATCGTACTTTATGAAATTCATATTTTCAAACTTGCATTGATAATTTCAGTTCTGTTCAATTTAAAAAAATTGACGTATTTATGTTTGCTCTGTTTTTTTTTTTTTTTTTTTTTTTTAAATTGTACTGAAATCTATCGGAAAAATTTGAGTAAAATATTTTTATAAATGTCATCCTTCAATTTAAGTATAATACATTATTAGCATTATATCTATGTATGTGTATAAATATATATATATATATGATGTGGGAACGCTGCATCTCCTGACTGAATTTATCCCTGTGCATTTGTTATGGTGAATGCTTTTCATTATGGGTGTTCTCAAATCCAAAGAGGCAACTTTATGACATATGTTTTAAATTATTTTTGTTTGGAAACGCATGAAACTAGCAGGTGTTTGTGTTCAGAAACTATGTAATCGAAAGATGTTTTCAGACGTTTTATTTTACTGCAGAAACGCGGAATTCCGCTTTTTCAGCATTGAATTTTATTATTCCTGGGATCGATGCAAATATGCATTAAAATTTGTTAACATTTTTAATGAGGGAAGGGTTGTAGTGGGAGTGTAGGAAATATAACAAAAACGTGACTACGAACCGCACCAAATTGAGCACAATTGTCAAAGGATCATGGAAAAAATGCAATTAATGTCAAAGAATCATGGGGAAAATGCGATTTTCGTCAAAGGATTACAGGAAAAAATGCGACTCCTGTCAAAGGATCGCTGGGAAACGCAATTTTCGTCAAAGGATCGCTGGGAAACGCAATTTTCGTCAAAGGATCGCTGGGAAACGCAATTTTCGTCAAAGGATCGCTGGGAAACACAATTTTCGTCAAAGGATAGCTGGGAAGCGCAATTTTCGTCAAAGGATCGCTGGGAAACGCAATTTTCGTCAAAGGATTGCCGGAAAAATGAGATTTTCATTAAAGGATCACGAAAAAGACACGATTTCCATCAAAGAATTGCAAAAAAAACATGATTTTTGCCAATAGATCGTGTAAAATATGCAAGTTTATTCAAAAGGTCGTGCAAAATGCTCGAATTTCATCAAAAGATCGTGTAATATGCGAATTTCTTCGAAGGGTCGTGGGAAAAACGTGAATTTCGCCAAAGAATCACAAAAAAATATGATTTTTGTCAAATGATCGCAGAAAAAATGCAAATGTCGTTAAAAGATCGTGGAAAACATGCGAATTTCTTCGAAGGATCTTGCAAAAAAATGTGATTTTCGCCAAAGGATCGTGTAAAATATGCGAATTTTGTCGAAAGACCATGTAATATGCGAATTTCTTTGAAAGGTCACAGAAAAAACAAGAATTTTGTCAAAGAATCGCGAAAAAATGCGTATTTCGTCAAATAATAGTGTAAAATATGTGAATTTCTTCGAAAGATCGTGCGAAATATGCAAATTTTGTCGAAAGATCGGGTAATATGCAAATTTCTTTGAGAGGTCGTGGAAAAAACGTGAATTTCGCCAAAGAATCACAAAAAAATATGATTTTTGTCAAATGATCGCAGAAAAAATGCAAATGTCGTTAAAAGATCGTAGAAAACATGCAAATTTCTTCGAAGGATCTTGCAAAAAAATGTGATTTTCGCCAAAGGATCGTGTAAAATATGCGAAATTTGTCAAAAGACCATGTAATATGCGAATTTCTTTGAAAGGTCACAGAAAAAACAAGAATTTTGTCAAAGAATCGCGAAAAAATGTGATTTTTGTCAAATGATTGCGAAAAAAATGCATATTTCGTCAAATGATCGTGTAAAATATGTGAATTTCTTCGAAAGATCGTGCGAAATATGAAAGTTTCTTTGAAAGATCGTGCGAAATATGCAAATTTTGTTGAAAGATAGTGTAATATGCAAATTTCGTTGAAAGGTTGTGGAAAAAACGTGAATTTTGCCAGAGAATCACAAAAAAATATGATTTTTGTCAAATGATCGCAAAAAAAATGCAAATGTCGTTGAAAGATCGTGGAAAATATGCGAATTTCTTCAAAGGATCTTGCGAAAAAATGTGATTTTTGCCAAAGGATTGTGTAAGATATGCGAATTTTGTCGAAAGACCATGTAATATGCAAATTTCTTTGAAAGGTCACGGAAAAAACAAGAATTTTGTCAAAGAATCGCGAAAAAATGTGATTTTTGTCAAATGATTGCGAAAAAAATGCATATTTCGTCAAATGATCGTGTAAAATATGTGAATTTCTTCGAAAGATCGTGCGAAATATGAAAGTTTCTTTGAAAGATCGTGCGAAATATGCAAATTTTGTCGAAAGATAGTGTAATATGCAAATTTTGTTGAAAGGTTGTGGAAAAAACGCGAATTTTGCCAGAGAATCGCAAAAAAATATGATTTTTGTCAAATGATCGCAGAAAAAATGCAAATGTCATTGAAAGATCGTGGAAAATATGCGAATTTCTTCAAAGGATCTTGCGAAAAAATGTGATTTTTGCCAAAGGATTGTGTAAAATATGCGAATTTTGTCGAAAGACCATGTAATATGCAAATTTCTTTGAAAGGTCACGGAAAAAACACTAATTTTGTCAAAGAATCGCGAAAAAATGTGATTTTTGTCAAATGATCGCGAAAACAATGTGTATTTCGTCAAATGATCGTGTGAAATATGCAAATTTCTTCGAAAGATCATGCAAAATATGCAAATTTCTTCGAAAGATTGTGTAATATGCAAATTTCTTTGAAGGGTCGTAGAAAACTGCGATTTTTGCCAAAGGATCGTGTAAAATAAGTGAATTTCTTCAAAAGGTCGTGCGAAATATGTGTATTTCCTCGAAAGATTGTGTAATATGCAAATTTCTTACCACTTATTCATGTTATGTACCTACGATGACCCTCCCTTTACATTCACACCAGGGGGGGGGTACTTTTTTAAATTTTTCCGACATGCATCATGTGACATATCTTTGGAAAGGTGTGTGGCTGCTTATTTGTATTAGCACCTTCGTGTCCCTCTCCCCGCCTGCCCCTCCCCCGTGGGAGGGCATTTTTCTAAATTTTGCCATAGCCCCTCATGTGACATATCATTGAAAAGGCCTGTGACTGCTTAATCATTTTATGCACTTCTGGTGCTCTGCCCACCACTTTGCCCCCCCCCCTGGGGGTACTTTCCTAAATTTTGCTAACACCTGTCATGTGACATATCGTTGGAATGGTCTGTAACTGCTGAATCATTTTATGCACTTCCGGTACTCCTCCCCCACCCCCCCCACTTTGCCCCCCCAAGGGTGTACTTTACTAAATTTTCCCGACACCCGTCATGTGACATATCGTTCGAAAGGCCCTTGGCTGCTTAATCATTTTATGCACTTCCGGTACTCCGCCCACTACTTTGCCCCCTGGGGGGCACTTTCCTAAATTTTTCCGACACCCGTCATGTGACATATCGTTGGAAAGGCCTGTGACCGCTTAATCATTTTATGCACTTCCAGTACCCTGCCCACCACTTTGCCCCCCGGGGGGGGCACTTTACTAAATTTTGCAGATACCCGTCATGTAACATATCGTTCGAAAGACCTGTGACTGCTTAATCATTTTATGCACTTCGGTACCACACCCACCACGTTGCCCCCCAGGGGGGCACTTTACTAAATTTCCCCGACACCTGTCATGTAACATATCGTTGGAAAGGCCTTTGGCTGCTTAATCATTTTATGTACTTTCGGTACTCTGCCCGCTGCTTTGCCCCCCCTAGGGGGGCACTTTCCTAAAATTTTCTGACACTAATCATGTGACATATCGTTGGAATGGCCTGTAACCGCTTAATCATTTTATGCACTTCCGGTACTCCTCCCCCACCCCCCACTTTGCCCCCACCCCCAGGGGTGTACTTTACTAAATTTTCCCGACACACATCATGTGACATATCGTTCGAAAGGCCCTTGGCTGCTTAATCATTTTATGCTCTTCCTGTACTCCGCCCACTACTTTGCCCCCCTGGGGGGCACTTTCCTAAATTTTTGCGACACCCATCATGTGACATATCGTTGGTAAGGCCTGTGACCGCTTAATCATTTTATGCATTTCTGGTGCTCCATCCACTACTTCCCCCCCCCTTTGGAGGGCACTTTCCTACATTTTGCCGACACCCGAACCTGTGACCGCTTAATCATTTTATATACTTCCACTGCTCCGTGCACTACTTTGCCCCCCTGAGGGCACTTTCCTCAGGGAGGCAAAGTGGATACTCAGTAAAAAAAAACTACATTTTTGAGGTCGATATACTACAAAAAAAACTGCAGTTGGAGAACTGCGGTGATTTGGCCGATTCCACTACAGAATTTTTGCGGTCAATAAAACTGCGAAATTTCTGCAGAATTTTTAATATTGATATAACTATAAATTTTCTGTAGAATTTTTGTGGTCAATACAACTGCTAAATTACTGCAGTTAGTAAACTGCGGTAATTTTGTAGTTCTATTAACCGCAAAAAATCTGTAGTGGAATCGGCCAAATCACCGCAGTTTTCCAACTGCGGTTTTTTTGTAGAATTTCTGCAGTTCATTTTTAGCTGGGTGGCTTCTTGACATATTCCCTAACTCCTCACGAAATTTGAACGATAAGTTTTGAATCACCCTATATATATATATATATATATATATATATATATCATTATTGTTATTAATCCAGTTCCAATTTACATTTTTCCTTTCTCACACCAGATGGCAGCACAGTTATGGGTTTCACTCAGATGCTCAACTGTAGATCACATGTTAAAATAGTCTTAACTTTGTTTTCCACGCTGATATGGAGTAGTTTTGACTCTTAGTATGTCATTCAGGTATTGTGCTCCAATAATTTTTAATATCCTGCATGAGGTGTATCTTTCTTTGGATCTCTTAGCTTTTTATTATCTATATTCTTTAATGTTTGCGTTATAAGGAGCTAAATTTTGTCATTTTAGTCTTAATGCCGACAAAATTGGATGAAATAACGCATCTTCTATGAATGAACTCACAAGCTTCTCTGATGATTCTGTGAGTCATTCATAGTTTCTTATTTTACATACTGGTTTCATATGATCATTTCTAAATCATCTTTAGAACTGTATCAATTTCTTCATATATTTGTGATTTCAAATTTATTATATATATATATATATACATATACATATACATAACATATACATAACATATATATATAAACTTTCTGTACAATCATACCATTGAAAGATAATGAAAATGACCAATAATATGAAATTACAAACACCACATAAACCAAATAATATTTAAAATGTATAGTCCCCTGTACTACCTTATGAGGATTAAAATGGAAGAAAAACGAAAACTAAACAATCCCGATTATGGAAACAGAAAAAATATATAAATAAATAAATGAAATGCTTATATAGTGAATTACATTATCAAAGGCACAGAATTCACATATATAGTTACCTTTAAATTAACGCGATTTTTCAATTTACGGCTGTAATGAGCAAACGTAAGTTTTTGCCAAAAAAGGGTATTAATGTTCAAAAAAGGTGGTAGCTGAGGTAAAATTGAATGACAGGGCCATGGGGGCCAGGATCTTAACTGAAGTGTAGTTGGGTATAAGAAATTTTTTAAGTTGTTTTAAAGTAGCTGGAAGACGCTAAATATATATAACAGAAAATAATAATAAAATCGGATCGCTTTTAAAGAAGCTGCAACAAAGGCCCCAAGAAGGAAATTAAAATTCAAAATTGGTGGTAACTGAATCCTGCGAAAATTGTTTGTCTTTCATGTAGCAGCTGGAGGACCTAAGAAGTTGTTAGAAAAAAAGCTAGTGAATCGGACCATTTTAAAGGGATCTATAGAAAAGGGGCCAAAGGTGCCCAAATGATAGTTAAGAGCAGGGCCCTAACATGAAAATATGTTAAATGGATTTAGTTCTTAGCAGTTTCGATCTTCAATTACCCAAAATTAAGCATAAATATGAATTAATCATTATAATAAAATTTTGAAGATATGCACAAAAAATGGAGAGAAATGCTTAAAACAGGGATCTAGGGTCAGAGTAGATATACGAGGGTGTTGGTCCAGAGAAAGGGGACCAAGGCTCAACTTTAAAATTTTGCATTGAGAATGCGAGAAAATTAGGAGGTGAAAAATGCATGCCGCACAAAACGTTTGAAGGGCCACGGATCTGGCCCTAAGTGACCATGGGGTACCCCCAGGATTTTACCTGGAATCGAGAAACGGGGTAATAACTAAATGGAAAAATGGATTCGAAGGCATTTTAACTGGAATCTAGAAACAGGGGAACAATTAAATGGGAAAGGGGTTCAAAAAATGAAAATCGGTTAAAGAGGGAGCAATTAATTTAAAGTGCAAAAACGTCAAGGGGCTCGGTACCAGGCCCCAAGGTGCCAGGGACTTAACTGGCATGTAGTTGGGAATAAATATATTTTTAGTAGTTTTTAAAATAATCGGAGGACACTAGAACTACGTTAAAGAAAATTGCATGCGATTGGGATAATTTTGAAAAAAGCTGCACAAGGGGTCCAAAGAAGGCGATTAATATTCAAAATTGATAGTTGCTGAAGTGCGAATTTTTTTGTCGTTCAAGTAGTAGCTGGAGGACCTAAGAAATTGTTAGAAAAAAAGCTAGTGAATCGGACCATTTTTAATGGAGCTAAATAGGGGGCCCAAAAGATTGCCAACTGATAGTTAAAAGCAGGGCCCTAACATGAAAACATGTTAAAACGTATTACTACTTAGCTCTTCAGATCTATATTTAGTCAAAACTAAGCATGGGGTATGTTTTATTCGTAAGAATAACTTTTTAAAGAAATGCACAAAAATGGGAAATGCTTCAAAAAAGGCCCTAGGGCCCCAAGAAAAATTTGAGGGTGTTAGTTCTAGAAGAAGAGTCCGAGACAACTTTAAAATTATGCACTGAGAAGGTGAGAAAATTAGGGGGTGAAAAATGCATGGCGCATAAAAAGTTTCAAGGGCCCTGGTCTAGACCCTACGGAACCATAGGTCCAACCAGGGTCTCAACTGGAATTTAGAAACGTGAGAATAACTAAATGGAAAGAAGTTTCCAAAAAGGAAGATCGAAATCAGAGGAGGCAATTTATTAAAAATTTATGGAGCAAAAACTTCTAGGGGCCCTGTACCGGGCCCCAAATTCCAGGGACATAACTGGCAAGCAGTTGTGCATAAAGGTATTTTAATAGTTTTTAAAGTAAGCTGAGGACGATAGAACTACATGTAGAAAATTGCGAGCAATTCGGATCATTTCATAAAAAGCTGCACCAAGGGCCCCAAGAAGTCGAATAATATTCAACATTGGTGGTAGCTGAAGCCGCCCAGCTAAATATGAACTGCAGTTTTTCTACAGAAGTGGAGTATTTTTTAGGTTTTTCTATAGTCAACTATAGATTTTCTGTAGTGCAATCTCGACTGTAAAAATACTTTAGAATTTCTGTGGCTAATGTTGCGTAATTTTGTAGTACTTTATTTCAAAAATACTCAGTGCTATTAACTTCAAAAATTCTATAGTTTATGTGAAGTCATCATAAACTTTTAAAATAATGAGATTTTGCGTCTGTAGTAACACTGCAGAAGTAATTTTATCTCTTTAATTATACCAGTTCGTCTTTTTCTCTTAGTGTTTAATTTTTTTAGTTGTCCGAAAGGAATAAATTTTACTATGTGTTAATCAGAGAAAAAGAAAATTTAGTTAAAATTAAATTTCAAAATCCAGGAGGGAATGCCGTCCTCGGGTTACGGCTCACCCTCCCCCCCCCCCCCCCCCAAAAAAAAAATGAACGCTGCTTTAACCTGACTTTACGATAAAGTTTAAATACATAAACATAAAATAAAACCGATCGAAAATCAACTACCAAAAGTGAGATATAGCGGGATGAATCTCTCCCCCAACAGAAAATTCTTAGTTTATGTTTAATTTTAAGTTATTCGGAATAAATAAATTTTACTATATTTGTTAAAATCGGAGAAAATAAGATAATTCCGTTAATTAAATTTCAGACTTCAGGGATGGCAATGGGCCTTCCATCCCCCTCCTTAACGGAATTTTTTTATTTCTTTTATTTTAAAATATTGAAAAAGAATGAATTTTACTATGCATTTCATAAAAAAAAGAAAATTTAATTACTTAAATTTCAAAATCCAGGGAAGGGAAATGGCTTTTCTCCTATCTCCCTCGCCCCCCCCCCCTCCCCGCGCAACTGATATTTCTGATATGCTGTCCTTCTTTTATTTTAAGTTTCTGCATATAAATAAATTTTACTATGTACAAAATCGGAGAAAAAGAAAATTCAGTTACATATATGTTTCAAAATCCATGGAGCGGACTCCCCTAGGCTAACGGAAAATTTTTGGTTACCTTAATTTTTAAGTTACTCGCAAAGAATAAATTTTACTGTTTTTCAAAACAGGAGAGAAAAAATTGTATTACTTAAATTGAAATATCTAGGGAGGGGCAATTGGTCTCCTATGCCACCTTCCCCTAAACAGAAAATTCTTGGTTCTTTTTTTTAAAGTTACTCGAAAAAAATAAATTCTACTATGTTTTCAAAATAGGAAAAAAAGAAAATTTAGTTTGTATAGTTTCAAAATCCAGGGAAGGGTAATGGGCCTCCTATACCGCTCCCTCAGCTGAAACTTTTTAGTTCCTCTTTTAATTTAAGTTACTCGAATTAAATAAATTTCACTATTTCAAAATCGGTGGGGGGAAAAAATAGTTACTTATGTTTTAAAATCCAGGGAGGAACAAATGACTGTCCTATGACCCCCCCCCCCCTCCTAACGGAAAATCTTTGTTCTCTTTTTTTTAGTCACTGCAAAGAATAAATTTTATTATGTTTTTCAAAATAAGAAAATAAAATTAGTTACTTACTTCAAAATCTAGGGAGGGGTAGTTACTCTCCTATGTCCCCCTCTTCTCCTAAACAGAAAATTCTAGCTTTCCTTTTTTTTTTTTTTTTACTTACTGGAAAAGAATAAATTCTACTATGTTTTCCAAAAGCAGAATTTTTTTAAACTTTAATTTCAAAATCCAGGGAGGAGGCATCCCATCCCCCCTTTCTTCTTTTTCATCATAGCACACCCGCACTCGGATTTACTAAATGCACAATTTGCCCTTCTCCCCGAAAAGACATGACTCCCAGTGCGTATGAAAATTACTTCTACTTTATAAAAACGAATGAAAAAAAAATTCTTATTAAATATTTTATTTTAAATTTACATTGTAACATTTGATTATTGTTCACGCAGCTGAGGCTGCATTTTTGACTGTACATAATTATTTATTATTTAAATTAATTATTAATATAATAATTAATATAATAGTTATTAATAATATTTATAATTAATAATTATTGATATTTATTAACATATAATATTAATTCATACATATAATATTAATATATAATATTAATTATATATTACATAATATAAATAATACAATATAATTTAAATAATTAATAATAATTATTTATAATTAATAATTATTAATAATATATAATAAAGTAATATCATTTAAATAATTTTTTTTATTCTAAATTCTGTCCGGCATGCAGAAAGATTTTGTGCTGTTAACGAAACGAAATTGACCAATCAGAAGCTCGCATTCCGCGAATTTTTCCCTGCTTTAAGGAAGCAAGTTTTCTGATTGGTCAATCTCGTTTCGCTAACAGCGCAATATCTTCCTGGATCCCGGCGTGTGAAGCAGTAGTGCTCGAACTTCTCAACTCAACTCTCGATTTCGGCGGAATACTGGCGGAATGTTTTATTTACATACATGTGACTCGCGATTCTGCTCTCGTCTTATTTTTTATAACCTGTTTTGTTACTTTCACGTTAATTATTATTATTTTTTTAATGAATGTATATTAACATAACATCGCGAATATTATGTACGGAGCTAAAATTTGAAAAGACACACAATCCATACCCGTTCGGTTTTTGGGATTCGGCGTTCGTATACTACACGAACTTGCCATAATACACTTGCCAAGTCTCCTGATTTTTGCTTGTTTTTCCATACTCTTGATTTTTGACATATTTCTCCTGATTTTCTGACACATTTTTTCTCATTCTTATTTTATACTTAAATATGTTAGAAAAATCTTGGATGTTTATTTTTTTATGTTTGATTAGTGCTATTTGATATGATAGAATTTCCGATCAAATATGCAGGATGCTTCTTTAAAACTTTGACTCTTAATATGGGCAAATTTACAATTTTCATTTTTAAATACAAAAATCTGTTACAATTAATTTTATTTTCTATAATGAATAAATTGTAACTTTATGTTGCAAACTGTAATTATTATTATTTTAATGGAATAATCATGTATCATTTTATTTTTAATAAGTCTTTATTAATTAAAAATTATCATTCATAACTTTTATAATTGTTCAGAGACAATTTGTATAAGAAGACAAAACCCATTCCTGGTATTTATAATGATGAATTTCAAATTGTTTTAAAACTTTTATGTCATTTGCTTGATTAAAAGCATTTTGAGGCCCCTAATTAAAAACGTTTTTAATTTATTAAGTGTATATAGCTACAATATTATTTGAAATAAATTAATTTGTTATTGCTATTTTATGTTTGCATTTAAAAATGAAAAAAACTTCATTGAAAAGTCTCCTGATTTCTTTTTAAAAATCCCCTCATTTTTGCCCTTTTCACTCACATGAAAAAGCCTCCCCTGTAATATTAATCTTATAAGAGAATTTTTTTAAGGTATCTCATTTGCATTTCCATATTTCGAAATTATTCTGTTTGCCAGCTGAGGTCGATCTTTACAGCAGCCTTTTTTTACTTTTTTGATTTTGTTTGCAGGTTTTTTTTTTTCTGAGGCTATTTTTGTCTGAAAAAGATTAGGTATAACGTCCTCATAAAAAAGGCTATTTTAGAGATTGACTTTAGCTACCCAATGCAAACAAAATCATCTAAAAACATGGATATTTGAAAAAAAAAATCTCCAAAGGATTAAGATTAGAAAGTGTGTGTACTTGCATGGGCACAGATGTCATATACGGGCGGTATTTTTTTCCGATGCCAGTTTGGCGAAAACATAAACAGCGTAAACAACAACATCTGTGTTACCATAACAAGCAAAATAATGGCACTTTTGCGCCAGTCAAGTACCCGTTGAGTATATGACATTGGCGTCAGAAAAAAATCCTGCCAATATGGGACGTATATGACATCTGTGCCCTTGCGTGAAAGTGCATGAGCGAAGTAGCAAAATAAAATGAATTTCACTATTTTGAAATTTTTAAGGGTAGGGTTTCTTCTGGGTTTAAAACAGGGCAGGTTGCTACCGGTGAGAAAGGTCACCTTTTTTTTTTTTTTAACTCGTTCTTTTGATTTTTAAAGCCTTTCAAGACAACATCAAATCAATTTTTACTATGCAAGTAATTTTTTAATGCAAAAAGGTGAAAGGGCAATTTCTTTTATTGAGTTGCAAGAATTGTGCAAATTTTTTGTATGAGGGGCAATATTGTGCTATTTTCTAAACCAACCCCCCCCCCCCTTCCTCAACTGCCTATTGGAAACACTGGTAGGAGTACATTTTGCCAATTTAAAAAAGGGTAAGGCACTGCACCCGTAAAAAATATTCTGGAAAGAACACTATATAGTAAAATATATTTCATTTATAAGTGGTATTACAGCTCCTTCATTTAAAGCCGGATTACCATTTCACTAGTAAGTAATTTATTTTCTTTTTAAGAACAGAATTGCGCTTGATAATTTGTTTAATAAAGCAGTTCTGTTTCCATGTTTGAGCAGCTTCGTGTGTTTTGTTAACTATATATAAATTTTATTTTACGTAATTTTCTTTTGTTTACATTATGCCAGTCTATATCCTTTATTTAGAAGTAATTTGCTTAATATTTCTGAAGATTTTTTTTTTTTTTCTTATGTGTACTGAGGGCTATTTCAAAGATTATATTTTTTATATTTACAGGGTTCCCAGCATCATGAAAATTGAGGGAATTTCGAATTATTTAGGGAAATTTCAAAATATATAGGAAAAGTCAGGGAATTTACAAATATTTTCTAAAAAGTGTTGGAGAAAAAATAAAAAATGATGGGAAATTCATCAGTCTCGGGGGAAAAAATCACAAAGTTCATCAAGCGATCACAAAAAAATGAGAGAAATTTGAAGAACGATCACAGAAAAAAATCGTTAAGTTTGATAAAGGATTGCAAAAATAAGTAGCAAATTTCGTTGTATGCCCGTTTTGAGTCGGGGAATTTTTTGAGATTTGGTTAGGGTATTTGCAAGATATGTTTTGCTGGGAACCGTTATTTATGTTTGAATACCTTAAATAATTTTATGTACATGAAATGCAGTAACGATTATAGACCACTAATTTATTTTCTAATCCCGCTTGTGAGGCTTTTTTTTTCACATGGCTGATGGACGAATTTTACTGTTTTTTTATGTGACTGATGAATTTCGCAATATTTTTCTGTGACCAATTGATGAATTTAATGTTTTTTTCATGCAAGTGATTGACAAATTTCGTGTTATTCATGCGACAAAAATAACGATTTTGTTCTCTACAACCGATTATCAAATTTTGCAATATGTTTTATGACTGATTTGTGAATTTCGCATTTTCATCCTGTGACAGTCACAAAATTTGCATTTTTTCCCATGTCTGACTGAAAAAAATAATTAACTTTTGATCTGTCACTGATTGATGAATTTTGAGATATTTTCATGCAACTGACTGACAAATTTTGCAAATTTTCTTTCGACGGAAAGATAAAACATCTATTCTCCTTAAATTACTTATAATCTTGACATTAATGTAAACATTACCTTTAATCTCTGATTCATCTAATGTAAACTAACAGCCATTATTTGTGACAACAGTTGTAGATTTGTCCCCAAACCACTAATTTATAGGCATTTAGAATTTTTTCTATTAATAATATAGAATTGTGTTTGCTTGATGTTTATATATGAAATTATCTAAAAATTAGGGAGCTTCACATTACTTTTCTTCTCAAGTGGGCACACATAGAAAATAGTGTCAGAATGAACAAAGTAACAACTGTTATGTGCAATTTTATTTAAGGAAGTTTTGGGATTTTTTTAAAGAAAAATTATATGTAACATTTATCGTATTTTATGAAATTCATGTTTTCAAACTTGCATCGATAATTTCAGTTCTGTTCAATTTAAAAAAATTGACATATTATATCTATGTTTGCTCTATGTTTTTTTGTTTGTTTGTTTGTTTTTTTTAAATTGTACTGAAGTCTATCGGAAAAATTTGAGTAAAATATTTATAAATTTCATCCTTCAATTTAAGTATAATACATTATTAGCATTATATATATATATATATATATGATGTGGGAACACTGTATCTCCTGACTGAATTTATCCAAGTGCATTTGTTATGGTGAATACTTTTCATTACGGGTGTTCTCAAATCCAAAGGGGCAACTTTATGACATACGTTTTAAATTATTTTTGTTTGGAAACGCATGAAACTAGCAGGTGTTTTTATTCAGAAACTATGTAATCGAAAGACGTTTTCAGACGTTTTACTTTGCCGCAGAAACGCGGAATTCGGCTTTTTCAGCAGTGAATTTTATTATTCCTGGGATCGATGCAAATATGCATTAAAATTTGTTGACATTTTTAATGAGGGAAGGGTTGTAGTGGGAGTGTATGAAATATAACAAAAACGCGAGTACGAACCGCACCAAATTGAGCACAATTGTCAAAGGATCATGGAAAAAATGCAATTAATGTCAAAGGATCATGGGAAAAATTAGATTTTCGTCAAAGGATTACAGGAAAAAATGCGACTTCAGTAAAAGGATCGCTGGGAAATGTAATTTTCATCAAAGGATCGCCAGGGAACGCGATTTTAATCAAAGGATTGCCGGAAAAATGAGATTTTCGTTAAAGGATCACGAAAAAGACACGATTTCCACCAAATAATTGCAAAAAAAACGTGATTTTTGCCAATAGACCGTGTAAAATATACGAATTTCTTCAAAAGGTCGTGTGAAATGCTCGAATTTCATCAAAAGATCGTGTAATACGCGAATTTCTCTGAAAGGTCGTGGAAAAAACGTGAATTTCGTCAAAGAATCACAAAAATATGATTTTTGTCAAATGATCGCAGAAAAAATGCAAATGTTGTTGAAAGATCGTGGAAAATATGCGAATTTCTTCGAAAGATCTTGCGAAAAAATGTGATTTTCGCCAAAGGATCATGTAAAATATGCAAATTTTGTTGAAAGACCATGTAATATGCGAATTTCTTTGAAAGGTCATGGAAAAAGCACGAATTTTGTCAAAGAATCGCAAAAAAATGTGATTTTTGTCAAATGATCGTGAAAGAAATGCGTATTTCATCAAACGATCGTGCGAAATACGCAAATTTTGTCGAAAGATCGTGGAAAAAACGCAATTTCTGCCAAAGGATTGTGTAAAATAAGCAAATTTCTTCTAAAGGTAATACGAAATACGCGAATTTCCTCGAAAGATTGTGTAATATGCAAATTTCTTACCACTTATTCATGTTACGCACCTCCGATGACCCTCCCCCTACATTCACATACTAGGGGAGGGGTCACTTTTCTAAATTTTGCCGACATCCGTCATGTGACATATCTTTGGAAAAGTCTGTGGCTGCTTATTTGTATTAGCACATTTTTCTAAATTTTGTCATAGCCCCTCATGTGACATATTGTTGAAAAGGCCTGTGACCACTTAATCATTTTATGCACTTTTGGTGCTCTGCCCACCACTTTACCCCCACCCCACCCCCCACCCCTGGGAGGTACTTTATTAAATTTTCCCAACACCCGTCATGTGACATATCGTTCGAAAGGCCTTTGGCTGCTTAATCATTTTATGCACTTCCGGTACTCCGCCCACCGCTTTGCCCCCCGGGGGGCACTTTACTAAATTTTGCAGATACCCGTCATGTGATATGTCGTTCGAAAGGCCTTTGACTGCTTAATCATTTTATGCACTTCCGGTACTCCGCCCACCGCCCTCCCGGGGGGCAATTTACTAAATTTTCCCGACACCCGTCATGTGATATGTCTTTCGAAAGGCCTTTGGCTGCTTAATCATTTTATGCACTTCCGGTACTCCGCCCACTACTTTGCCCCCCTGGGGTGCACTTTCCTAAATTTTTCCAAAAAACGTCATGTGACATATCGTTGGAAAGGCCTGTGACCGCTTAATCATTTTATGCACTTCCGGTACTCCGCACACCGCTTTGCCCCCCGGGGGGCACTTTACTAAATTTCCCCGACACCCGTCATGTGACATGTCGTTCGAAAGGCCTTTGGCTGCTTAATCATTTTATGCACTTCCGGTACTCCGCCCACTACTTTGCCCCCCTGGGGGCCACTTTCCTAAATTTTTCCAACACCCGTCATGTGACATATCGTTGGAAAGGCCTGTGACCGCTTAATCATTTTATGCACTTCCGGTACCCTGCCCGCCACTTTGCCCCCCGGGGGGACACTTTACTAAATTTTCCCGACACCCGTCATGTAACGTATCGTTGGAAAGGCCTTTGGCTGTTTAATCATTTTATGCACTTCCGGTACTCCACCCACTACTTTGACCTCCGGAGGGGGGGGGGGAAATTACTAGATTTTCCCGGCACCTGTCATGTGACATATTGTTGGAAAGGCCTGTGACCGCTTAATCATTTTTTGCATTTCTGGTGCTCCACCCACTACTTTGCCCACGCTGGGGGGGCACTTTCCTACATTTTGCTGACACCCCGCCATGTAACATATCGTTGGGAAAGCCTGTGACCGCTTAATCCTTTTATATACGTCCGCTGCTCCATGCACTACTTTGCCCCCCTGAGGGCACTTTCCTCAGGGAGGCAAATTGGATAATCAGTAAAAAAACTACAACATTTTTGAGGTCGATATAACTACAAAAAAACTGCAGTTGGAAAACTGCGGTGATTTGGCCGATTCCACTACAGAAATTTTGTGGTCAATAAAACTGCAAAATTACTGCAGAATTTTTAATATTGATATAACTATAAATTTTCTGTAGAATTTTTGTGGTCAATACAACTGCGAAATTACTGCGGTTAATAAACTGCAGTAATTTTGTGGTTGTATTGACCGCAAAAAATCTGTAGTGGAATTGGCCAAATCACCGCAGTTTTCCAACTGCAGTTTTTTTATAGAATTTCTACAGTTCATTTTTAGCTGGGCGGAGAAATTTTTTTGTCGTTCATTTAGTAGCTGGTGGACCTAAGAAGTTGTTAGGGGAAAAAAACTAATAAATCGGATCATTTTTAAAGGAGCTATAATAGGGGGCACAAAAGGGGCCAGCAGATAGTTACAAACAGAGCACTAACATGAAAGCATGTTAAAATAAATGCTTTAGTACTTAACGCTTTAGATCTTCAATTAGTCAAAATTAAGCATAGGGAATAATATGAATTATTCGTTAAAATAATATTTTACAGAAATACACAACAAATAGGTAAATGTTTAAAAAAGGACCCTAGGGCCCCAATAAAAATATGAGGGTATTGGTCTGAGAAGAAGAGTCCAAGAGTCTACTTTAAAACCATGCACTAAGAAGATAAGTAAATTAGGGGATTAAAAATGCTTGGCACACAAGGCCAAGGGGCCCTGGACCGGCCCTACGCACCCCAGGGGACCCCAGGGTCTTAACTGGAATGTAGAAACGTGAGACTAACTAAATGGAAAAGGGATACCAACAATGAAGATCGGATTAAAAGGAAGCACCTTTTTAAGATCTTTTTTGCACAAAAAATTCAAGGGGCCCTGTATCGGGCCCCAAAAGCCAGGGTCATAACTGAAAATCAGAAAGGCGAAAATCACTAAATGGATATAGGTTCCCAAAACGAAGAAGCTTGGATGAAAAGGGGGCAAGTTATTAACAATTTAGTGCTTAAAAACTTAAGGGGGCCCAAGGGCCCCGGTTCTTTAAAAATTAAAAATCTGTGCCGAAGGTGAATCAAGACCTGTCTTGGAATATCCTCACTTAAATTTTCAGACTTCTACGTGCAGTAGATTTCGCTAGCCATCGCGCACAGACAGACACACACACATACACAGAGAGCTGTGTTCTTTTATTAGTATAGATATATATTTTTTAATTATTTCTGTCTTTCTTTTTTTATCTTACAGGTAACAACGCAATTCAGAAACAACGTAATAAGCAGCATAAGGAAGAAATAACCACTCAAAAATTTGGAACCCTGATTTCAGAATCGTCTCAAAACAATTTTTGGTAGTCTAGATGGGTCGTAGAATATTTAAACTTTTGTTATTTTTGTTACAATTTAACAAACATTTTATTTTTCTAAAGAACTCAAATAAATAAATGCAAAAAGAAAAATAGTTTAAATTAATTAGTCTTTCTTACAAACGACGAAACTTCAGTCAATCTTCGTCATTTCAAGCCTTTATTATTATTATACATTTCGAGCCGTCATTTTAAGCCCCTTAATCCTTAGTTTTCAAACGTTTGAACTGAATTAAATCAGAATTATTATGATTCATTAAATTAAGGGAATTAAAGTTGATAAGGTTAAAGAAAACACATTTTAAAGAAATTATTTTTAACATTAACCCTTTGTGATTCAGCAAATCCGATTTGAAGAATATTTACTCAGATGTTAGAATACATCATTTTAAGTAGGTAAAAAATAATTAAAAAAAATTTAGAACATAAAAATAAAAAATTACTATCTAAAAGATACTTTTTTCAGATCTGCAATTAACAGAAAACTGTATACTTCTCATAAATAGTGTCAATTTTCTAATACAAAATTGTATACGAACTTACCTTTGCTAAAAAAAAAAAAAAAAAAAAAAAAAAAAAACTATGTTCGGACGCCTCTATCCTGTGTAATTTTATAAAATTTACGAAGTTAATTATGGCAATAGCGATGTGAAACTGCTCAAATGATAAATAAAACTTTGGCAAGAAAAATTAATTCAGTAGGGTCGACTGTTGAGAATTCAAAGAACAATTTATGTTAAATGCTGTGTTGGGAGATAACACCAATAAAAAAAAATTAGTCTTTTAAAGCCAACAGTATAAGTAACATTGACTTTTGTGTATGCTGAAGATATGCAGCACGGTGATACAAAGGGTTAAAGATTGAAGAAATTGAAAATATTCAAGGTTAATTTTAAAAGAAATACCCTCTTTTTATGGGGGGGAGGGGGGGGGTAAGCATTTCTTCAATTTTAAGAACAATCGTTGAAAACACGATTATATCTTTTAAGCCAAATCACATCTTTCTTCCTTCACTACCCATTATTTTTCGTCAGTTATTTTTATTTTATCTAAATGTTACCCCAGTCAGCTTCTTGTTAAAAAAAAATGCATAAAGAAAACAGCAAGAATCACAAGACATAAGTAATACAATGCTACTAAAATGATGATACTTTAATCGTAGTTCTCAAATGTTAGAATTGAATTAGGGGCTGCTATTAAAACTGAATCCATTTGGCTAAGGAAATTAAATTAATTCAAATTGATCCAGTTAAAGAAAAGAATTCTAAGATGAATTAATAGTTATATTGACGATAATAATGAAATGGAAAAAAAAAAAAAAAACATAATAACATTGTAATAACATAGCTGTCAACCTTCCGTTTAATTGAAAGCCGAAGAAAAATTATTTAACCAGAAGATTTATTTAATGAAATGAATTTAGTTTTCGTGTGGTGGAGTTACTTGGAGCCCCAATAAAATGTTTTAATTCCGTACTGGTTGTACGGTGTTGGGAGTATTGACATAATTCAACAATACTTGATGAATCATGCCAATACGCTAAGCACAGTTCATGAATAGATTTAAAACCTTTCTGAACACAAACTGTATAGAAAAGTTTTTTTGTGTGTGGGGGTGTGTGCGCCCACACACACAAAAAAACGCGCGCGTATGAACACGGTAAATTTCAAACGGTATTTCTGATTGAGCTCCCATTTGGCGAATATAGTATCGCAGCAAACTGTTTAAGATTTTGTAAAAATAGTTCCACGGAACAAATATTTATTCTATTTTCAAACCATTTTTCAGGATACTATCAATTCTCATTTACACAATTCAGCTGCGTAATTGAATTTATACATGAGAGAAAGACAACCATAATAGTAATTTTAATGTTAATTTATCATGTTTGTCTCTTAAACATGTTTGTTGTATATGTTTTAAAAAATGCATGAATGTTTCCATTTATGCTTAAAAAAAAAAACTTATATTAGTGGTCAAGTTCTCTATTTTATATTTCACAAGTTTTATATATATATATATTTAATTCTGACATGGCCATGGTAGCCACGGAAAGGGACATTTACATTTCAAAAATTTAAAAGAAGATATAATTTAGTAATTAATGTGCGTCGTTGATACACATATTCAACTGTTCAGGGTTATTCGAGAGAAAAGGCAAATTTGGCTTAAAAAAATTGTTTTAAACTCTTAAATTTAGAGAGACTTAGGTTTTCATTACTTTTCAATTTTCTCTTTATATTTGAGACATCCTTATACTGCACACAATGTTTGATAAAAAATCGATAAACTAGAAAATATCAGTCAAAATGGATATGCCAAATCCACGGAGGGGAAAAAATTAAGTTTTCAATTTTTAACTATTTTGGTTTTCGGGTTGCTAAAACGGTACATTTCTTTTTGTGTGTTAAAGCCGTTTGAAATTTGTATTATAATTATAATTTAGCTTTTTCGTACATTATTTATGATGATCACGGAGTATACACTGAGAACTTTCCGAACTCCAAATGGAACAATTAAAGTGGGAAATATATAATTACAGAACAAAACAAAGAGTTAATAGAAAAAAACAAAAACTCTTTCTTTCTCCCAAACTATCTAATGATGATTTAGCATGATGTGTCATCTATGGCACCATTTTTACTTAGTCCATGAAGGGAGACTATTTTGGCCAGGGACAAAGTTTATAAATTAAGTCCTTAGGAAAAATAAAAGCATTGTTAAAGAATATTAAGTTAGAATTTAACTGTCCGAAATGTATTTAATACCTTACTTAAAATTCAAATACACATATGAATAAAAATATTAAGAAATCTGCAATATATCCGAATAGTTTTCCCTTCGGAACCGTAAAATGTGCTTTTTCGTGAGAATGACCATTAATTACACTATTAAAAAAATATCCGGAAACGTTTCCATTACCAGTGGTAGCAAAATAAACTTTTTTTTTTACCCGACTGAAAAGAAGGGTCATGTGTTTCACGCGTATCCGTGTGTGTGGATTTCTTTATACCCTCGAAACATCCCAACGGCTGGATGGATTTTAATGAATGAGATCTCTATCAATTCGTCTTAACGGCCCGACGGTTATAGGCTAGGATTTCTTTTTATAAATTCAAAATGGCGGCCGTAAAATACAAAATGGCGGTAGAGACGAAAAAAATGTTACGTACCCTATTAAGTGGCATATCATTGGATAGCTCTTTCAAAATGAAGACAATGCTTCATTGACTATTTTACAGTCAGAAGCTCCGTTAATATATTATACAACCTGGAAGATGTGTATGTAGGACCTCTAGCTTTACTGCAATTCTAACAATCATAGACATCTATAGACCTCATCGAAACAGTGTTTATAGATAGGAACTAACAATTAAACACAACTTAAAAGTTATCAATGCAAGTCAATAAAAAAATAGGTAAGTAATATAAACAAGTAATATCAAAAAATATTTTAAGTCAATTTCTACTTAGGTCAATAAGAGAATTTTTTTTCTCCCATTATTCTTGCCTCTTGAGTGGCGCTTAAAATGCCTTGATCAAGAAGAGGGCTCTCTCGGTCTTAAAATTCCTTGATCAAGAACAGGTCTCTCTCGATTATTGAAAATTAATTTAATTTAATTAATGAATAAATATTTGAAAAAAAACTGGATTAACATCAAGTGTCATCCACTACAAGTTTAAAAAAATTATTTGAGCTTGATTGGATGAATAATAAGTATTTTATTAACGATTGAAAATTTTAACAAGATATATATAGCGAGAGAGTGAGCTAATAGTAGGAATTGAAAAAAAAATAGTTTCACATTGATGAGAAATAATTAATTAGTTCGCTTTTTACGCAGTCGTGTTTTTTGATTTTTTTAATTTAATTGTTTATTATTAGAAATGCTTCTTTAAATCTCCAAAGTATATTCAGGATTTGTACGGGCCCTTGAATTTCCAGACTAAGAAATTCTTCGGTAAAAGTATTTTGTTATAGAAAATCTCTCCTTAAATAACGCAAAATTTAGTGCCTTTAAACTAGATTTGTTTTTCTATAAAAAAAAAAATACTGATATTTCGCCTTGAAAATAACGGCACCCGTACGAACCCTGATATTGTTTTCTGACGTTTCTAAAGATAAAGAAGGCTTTTCAAAACACTGTAAAATACTGCAGTGTACACTGTATACACTGTAAAAAATTTTCGGAACGTTTCAGGAAATTATCCTGAAACATTTCGCATATTTTACCGGAATTTCGAATTTCTTTATGTCCCACGTCAATTACGGCAATAATTTGTGTAATATTTTTGAGAGGTTTCAACTTTACCGTAAACTACTTTCTGTGCATGCGTACTTCATGTTTTGTCTTCCATTAGCCATTTTGATAAATAAAGAAGAATAAAAAACAGCTGCCTAAGTACTTAGAGACACATGTATTCTGAACAAATACCATTCTTTGCTTGATGAATATCAACCAATAAAGTAAGTAGTTAGTTTAAACCTTTTTGAAGTATATTGATTATTTTTTATAATGTCTGATTATGAAATAATTATTCTTTGTAATAAAAACTGAATGTATCTCCCAATTGAGAAAATGTTTTTTATTAAAATGTATAAATAAGTAATATTTTTCAATTTTCTTTTGAAATAAGCTTCCTAATATTTAATACGAGTAATGCATTAATAAGTTTAAAACATTATGAAATTAATTTTTTAAGATAAACATCATACTATTTTATTTTAAAACTTTCACAGAATTGCAGTATAATCAAATTTAATTATGCTGTTAAAAATTAATATTTTTAATAATTTATGAAATAAGCATGTTTAAATATTCCACAAACGAATTTTTATAATGTTTGTATTGCTTCATGAAATTTAGCTTTTTTAACCCTTTAACGCAGTGGTTCTCAACCCGTGTGTTTCTCAACACCAGTGTGTCACAGGAGATTGTCAAATGTGCCGCGAGGGTTTATGGCAAATAATTAAAAATGCATGGTGCATCAACAATATGACGTTTTCCATTTTTCATATGCTATATATTCCTTGTTCACTGCTTTCCCCGTATTAGGCTTCCCATTCGTAATTTGAAAGACACCAAATTTGACAAAAACAGAAAAATAACAGCTCATTGATTTGAGAAACGATAAGTAATTACCGTTTAACATTCTTCGATAAAAATTTGGATGAGTTTTGGTTTTCTGTCAAAAATTTGTACCTTACAATCAGCTTAAATGTTATTAAAATTCGTCTGCCTTTTGTATCTTCATGATTCTGGGAACTTGCATTTTCAGCATTTACAGAAATCAAGTCCACAAAGTGAGAATGACTTTTAAAAGTTGACAATGAAATACGAAACTTGTCTGCAACTTTGGAACCACGCTTTGATTGAATCTGCCCAAGAAAAAAAAAGGCTCAGCCCTCTCCTTTTATAAATTTTGTTTATATATATATATATATATATATGTATACGAGTGATGACCGCCTCGGGAACTCAGCTTTCACTTTAAAGTGATATATATATTGTATCATACAACCTTTACATTTTTTATATTCAGGTGTGCCGCAAATAATTCCAGATAATTTTAGCGTGCCGTCAACCAGAAAAGGTTGAAAAACTCTGCTTTAACGGGTGACGTTTGCACGGCACAAACACCAAAAGTTCACAAGTTTGCCACAAGTATTTTCGAATAGAATATTTTGCTTTTATGTTTTGGATATTTTACACGTAAAAATTATTATAGTAAAATACTTGTTGTAAAACATCATAATTTTGACATATATCAGTGTCCTTCAAAGGATTAATGCATATGCAATCATAGGGCAGATGCTACAAGTATTTTTATTTATTTACTAGGGGGCTCAGCCCCCTGCAAGCTACGCTCGCCTACCCCCGTTCAGACACCGCAGAATCTAAAAACGCGCTAATCTGATGGGTTTTAAAAATATTAGAGAAGATTGAATTATACTGAAAAAAGCTGTGCAGATCTCCCTGTAAACGGGTTTCCATTCAATTCCCTTTGATTGCAAAAATTTAAGGGCGAATCAGTTGCTGTTAAGACATCCAATGGTTGTTTTCGTTTTTGATTAAAGAGGATCAGTTAAACATTTGAAAAGAAGCTAAAATAAAATGAATTAAGTATACAGAGTCTTTGTCTCCCGGTATTTTACAACAATCTCTATAACAATAGCCTAAGTCATGTGATTATCATCAACAGTTCCGAGTGGACCACTTCGCTTTTTATACTCTAGGTGCCATTTTGGTACTTTAATGTTAGCCAGGCACAGGTGATAAGTCGCCAAATATTATTCTATCGCCATCATTTCGACTATAGTATAATAGTTCAAGTCATCAACTGCCATAAAGAAATACGGTCTGAATTCTTCGCCTTTCATATGAAAGTTTGGCACAGATGTCATATAATTGTCACAGATGTCATATATTGGCGCGATTTTTTTCCGACGCCAATTTGGGGAACGCATCAACAGCATAAACAACAACATTCGGCTTACCATATCAAGCAAAATAACGATACTTTGACGCCAGTTAAGTGCCTATTCCGTATATGACATTTGCGCCAGAAAAAAATCGCGCCAATATGGGGCCGTAAGTTTTCCATTTTGATTAAAAAATCAATTTTTTTTTTTCAAATAAAATTACATAAATGTTGCCATGGTCGCAAAGAGTTCTTGGTACTCTTGCGCTAGCCGGATGCAAATCTCGCCAATAGCTTTTTTTTTCAACTCGCCAGTTAGCATTTTTTTTTCCAGTGGTAATATTTGGCCAAATGTCATATTGGCGTGATTTTTTTTTTTTTTTTTTTTTTACGAAAATTTGGCGAAAACCTCGTTTTCAAATACCAGTTACATATGCATTTTTCGTATTACTTAGTTATCCTGTCGACCAAAAATCTATCGCCAAACTATAAGATTAAATGCCAATAATGGTTGATCGTAAATGTCACATTCACTTGACTTTAAGCAAGTTACATGTGTTTACGGCATCAAGTGATTTTTATTTCGACGTTTTATTTGTATATTTATTAATGTTATACTAATTCATTTGTTTTTTCGTTATTTAAAATAAAAATTATGTCAATTTGTATAATTTGGCGAAACTGGTCGACGGAGTAACTAAGTAGTACCGTATTTTTTAATTATTTTCTATTATTTTCTAAAGGAAATATTAAAAAAAATAATTAATAACTATAGAACAAAATAATTTATATAATTTTAAAAAATAAATAAAAGTAAATAAACATTTATTATTAAATAAACAACAATAGCCGGGTTACCATGTCAATCACAATAGTGCCATTTTGGCGGCAATTAAGAACCTCGGTTTGTAGATAACATCTGTGCCAATTTTTTTTCTTTTCGTTATGTTTTAAAAATAAAGAAAGAAGTGAAAGCCATCAATTTTAAATGAAAGTTGTGTATTTTAAATAAAATGAATGAAAGGATTATATTTTAAATGAAATTAATGAAATATATAAAAAAAAAATGCGACGGAAAATTGTTCAGCGAATTATCACCTGCGTCTCGCTAACATAAAAAAAAAAACCGTCAGAATTGATTTCTCTATCAGAATCTTTCGATTTGGCGAAAGATTGTTCAAGTAAATTGAATTATGAATAAAAGTAGCATGACACATTTCCTAGCTTAGATTTAACACTAGAACGGCGGCGGGGGGTCATTTTGACCCTTGCCGAATGAAAACATTTCGATTCGAACCAGAATTCTTTTTATAATATAAGATTGATATATACTGCACAAAAATAACTTAAATAAGTTAAATAGTTCTAAATAAAAATTCTGATGTGAAATATTTTTCTAAAACTCAAGCAAAATTTCCCGCCGTTCTAGTGTTAAGGGAGGCCAAACTGGTCGCAAAATTAGTTTAAAATAATAACCTTTTCTGAAATATGTAAAAAAAAATATCTGTTATGATTAAAATTTGAGTTGCCATCATTAGAAAAATGTATTTAAAATTAGAAAAAAAAATTAATATTTCGAAAAGTAATTCGAATTTTAAAATTCTAATACCAGTTTTGAGATCTGCGGATCAATACTGATTTTTGGTGTTAATTTCATCGCAAAGTATTCCATATTTTAGGATAAATCGCCGCCGTGAAACATAATCAGTTTTTTAATCAGTCGTTTCAAAGAATCGATACTTAAATTCGTTTCATTTCAGCCTGTTGTGAAATGACTGTGTTTTTTTCTTATTTGTAAATATTGCCTGAAGATGGCAGTACTAAAACTGAGCAAAACTGTCCTTGCAGTTCTTTTAATTTGGATTTTTATATCTTATATATTTCTTATATATTTTTATATATTTTGAATAATTGTGTAACTTGTATTATTGTTTCCTATTTTTTGATTTCAGTGTAAATTTAATAATGTTTAATAATCTGTTAGACTATTTGTTGATATTAATTAATTATGTTATTATTTGATATATTCATTTGATTTCCCGCCGATAGATGGCATGACAAGCCCATTAATCATGTTTATGTAATGTACCGGAATATTGCCAGCTCGCGGGTTTTTGCAGTATGTTTGCTGTTCTGTAAAACTAGTAGAAAGATAAAAATGTGAAGGTAAAAATATATATGGGGCGAAGTTTTGTGTAAGTCCCCTTTGTAGTGTAAACTAACTGATATTTAATGCACATAGTTCGAATATATGACCGTTTGTGCTAATTTATTTTTGCCTGTTTTATTATTTCTTCTTGAAGAACGAACGATGCCGGCTACCCACGTAAGTACAATTTTCATTGTCTCTGATTAATTTTCTTTATGGGCATGTGGAAGAAGTGTCGGTGTATTATTTAAAGTGAAATTAACAGTATAAAAATAGAGAGTTGTCCCATTTTCTCTTAAAACTGGTAGTTTTATTTAGTTTAATACGAATGTTTAGAGCAGACAGCGTTAATATATTTTTAGTTTCGTTTTTAGCTGTAGTTGTTCTAACATTATACGCTCCGAATACAGGGTTTGGGTTATTCTATAAGTGTTCTTAGGCTCTCTATGTATTTTTAAGGTAGTTTATTTATTGAATTTATTTGCTTATTTGTGATATTTTTTATAAAAGATTTTTTGAAGAGTATTATTGTATTATTGTTATTATGGAAGCTTTAAAACTCAAAAGAATAGGCGTGCGCTCGTCTTTCACACGCACTGCAAATATTCTGAAAACAGAACTTGTTAAGGATGATTGTGACATAAGTTTAATTAAAGATAAATATGCAAAATTACAAAACATACAAGCCGAATTAAATGATTTAGATAATAGAATTTTAGATTTGATAACCGCTGATGGGACGGCCGCGGAACAAATTGTTTCGAATGAAATTGAAAATAGAGAAGCATATTCCGATGACTTCATCACGCTGACTCGTCAGTTTAATGAAAAATTTATAATCACAGAGGCGAGGCCAGACGATAGATTCAGCGTCTCGGGCAATAAGATGAAGTCTTATAAGCTTCCGAAAATAGAATTTAAGAAATTCGACGGAGAATTAATTAATTGGCAGCCGTTCTGGTCCCAGTTTCAAAAAATTCAGGAAGACCCAGATTTACATGACAGTGATAAATTTTCCTATTTAGTACAAAATATGAAAATAGGGTCACGCGCTAAGGAATTTATTGATAGTTACCCGATTACTTCCGATAATTATAAAAATGCAGTTATGGCACTGAGATAGCGTTTTGGGAAGCCTGATTTATTGATCGAAATATATGTTAGGGAGTTGATTAAATTAATTATTTCGAATGTAAAAGCTGACAATCGAAATAAATTACCCCTTGATAAGCTTTATTATAAAACTGAAGCCCAGTTGAGTGCTCTAGATTCATTAGGTTTAAAATCGAGTGAAAACACATCGTGGTTATATCCGATGGTTGAGTCGAGCCTAACCGAAGATGTCCTGAAAGCGTGGCAGAGAAGTGCATTTTTCAATCTACCCAAGGGAACAGATCTCTCTCGCCTCAATATTTTAATAAAATTCTTAAAAGCTGAAGTTGAAGGTGAAGAGAGATTAAAACTAGCACGCGGCGGTTTTGAAAATAACAATCGTAAAGAAATATATCATGATAAAGTAAGAGGTGAGGTAAGGGATAAATTAAAAAAACATAATATTCCTACTGCATCAAATTTCCTAGCGATCAAAGAGCGTTCGTGCATTTTTTGTGATAAAAATTGTTATGAAGCCCGTTTATTAATTTTAGAGGAAAAAATCGCTAAAGTTAAACAGAAGAGGTGTTGTCTAAAGTGTTTAGAACCTAATCATGTCGCTAAATTTTGTAAGCAATTTGTACGTTGCTATTCCTGTGGCAGACCTCATTTGATTTCACTTTGCCCAGAAATGCATAAAAAAGGGCAACCAACGAGAGAAAAGGCGGTAACAGAACATGGACAAATGACAGCAGCCAGGCAAACTTGCACCGCGGAAGTAGCATTAATGACTTTGCAGGTAAAAGTCGCGGGTGCGAATAAAGTGAAAAAAGTCCGAGTACTTCTAGATTTTGGTTCGTAAATGTCATATATTTTAGAGTCTTTGGCAGTCGAGTTGGGTTTACCAATTTCTTGTAAAGAAATCATAGCTCATACTTTAATCGGGGGTGCTATAACTGCTCCGAAATTGCATAACAAATGTCGGGTAAAATTATGTTCTCTAAATCAAAAGAAATATCCAGATTTAGAGTTTGATTTTTTGGACCAAGACGTAATCTGCGGTGACATTCCACGTTTACCTAGAGGACCAATTTTAAGGGAATTGAAACGTAATAAAATTTGGTTATCTGATATGGGTGCAGATCACCCTAAAATTGAGATGCTTATAGGTAGTGATATATATGGGAGAATTCTCACAGGTCTAGTTAAGCAATTAAAAGGAGGATTAATCGCAGTTTGTACAAAGTTGGTTTGGGCCGTTTGCGGTGCTTTGGATGATTTTTCTCCTCTTAAAGAGCAAGGGGCTACAACTTTGCGTACGAATTTGTCTATCAGAGATTTCAAATTTTCCGATCTTTGGGATTTAGAAACAATCGGAATATTAGATATGCCACAAAATTTGACTAAGGCTGCGGAAGAAGAAATGGCCCGGGAACAATTCTTAGATTCTCTTACTCGAAACGAAGAGGGCCGTTACTGTGTGGGTTTACCATGGTTGGGAACCAATGTAGAGTTACCATCCAATCGCCATGTGGCCGAAAAGAGGCTTTTCAGTGTTTCCCGAAAACTTAAATCTTTGAATAAATTTGAGGAATATATTAGGGTTTTGACGAATGATTCGAAGAGGGTGTAATTGAGGTAGTATCAGATGCAGAACTAGATAGTAAGGGGCATTATCTTCCCCACCACCCAGTGTTTAAACCAGATAGTGCCACAACTATGATAAGACCTGTTTTCGATGCGTCGTGCAAAGTGGGTAGAGCTCCCTCTCTCAATGACTGTTTATTTAAGGGAGCAAATTTAATTGAAGAAATTCCTTCGATTTTGTTGAGATTTAGGGGAAAATGCATTGGGGTAACTTCCGATGTTAGACGTGCATTTTTACGAATAGAATTAAGAAAAGAAGATAGGGATTTTTTGAGATTTTTATAGTGGGAGAGAGAAAATGTTATAAAAGTATTCCGCCATACTAGGGTAGTCTTTGGGGTTACCTCCAGCCCACTTTTATTAGGAGCGGTTATAAGATACCATTTGTCACAGGTGCCACCCGAAAAGAGGTTTTTAGCTCAGAAACTAGATAAATCTTTATACATAGATAGATGCATAACATCCGTTGACAATCAGCAAGAACTCTAACAGTTTATAAAATATTCTACTCAGGTTCTCGCCGAAGAGAAGATGGAGCTACGCATGTGGACCTGTAATTCAGTAGGGACAGATATCGATGTAATGTCACAGGTTTTGGGGACAGATTCCGTGTTAGAGGATCCGGTATCAGTTTTAGGAATTATGTGGGACAGGAACAAAGATAACCTGCATATTAGTATTAAGAGTTCGCCGAATTCAGAGAATTTGTCAAAAAAAAAGAGATTTTGTCCCTAACATAGACTATTTTTAACCCATTAGGTTTCCTGACACCAGTTTTCTTGACTGCAAAGTTATTGCTTCAGGAAATTTGGACTATAAAAGTAGATTGGGATACCCCTTTACCTGAAGAAATTAAAGTTAAATTCTTAAAGTGGTATAACAATTTGGGAATACTCACGGATTTGAAATTGCCACGGCGCATAGGTTTTGGAGATAGAAGTTCCTGGTCACTCCATGTTTTTTATGACACAAGCCAACACGCCTATGCTACCGTTATTTTTTTGAGATGTGAGCATAACGGGGAAATATTCGTAAGTTTAGTTATGGCTAAAGCGAGAGTCGCACCATTAAAAAAGGTTACAATCCCAAGACTCGAACTTATGGCGTGTGTTTTAGGGGTGCGTCTTTCTAAATATGTTACAGAAGCTCTTTCGCTACGGGACTGCCCAAAATATTTTTGGATCAATTCCACCACCGCGTTATTCTGGATTAAAAGAAACGATTGTTGGAGGACTTTTGTGGTCAATCGGTTGAAGGAAATTTGTGCTGTCACAGAAGTAAATCAGTGGTCTTACGTTCCGAGACAATTTAATCCGGCAGATTTGCCTTCTCGCGGCGGCTCCCCTCTTTGGTTTATGGAATATAAATGGTGGTATGGGCCCAACTGGCTAAAAGAGCATAGAGACAACTGGTCAATGCTAGAAATAGAGCCAGATGAGACTTTAGTTTTTTCTGAACGCAAGAAAGGAGTAAACGTAAATTTAAGTTTAAATATGATAAAGGATCCTAAAGAAATTAAATGGTATGAGAGATTCTCTAAATTTTCAAAGATGATAAGAGTTTTAAGTTGGGTAAAAAGGCTTATCAGTAATTGTTTAAAGCGTAACATTAATAAAGAACCCTTTCAATCTGCTTATGAAATTCAGGAATCGAAGAATACACTTCTTTCACTTGTTCAGACGGAGAGTTTCTCAGAGACTGGAGGCTCAGTTCATGTTCTCCTGACTGAGAGAGATCAAAGGGGCCTACTTAGTGTAAAGACTAAAATTATAGAACGTGATGATCCTTACGCTTTTAGATATCCTGTTTTGTTACCTTCCAAACATTATATTGTCCACTGTCTAATACGAGATCATCACTTGAAAAATTCTCATGCTGGTATTCAGACTCTTATAGTCATATTACGTAAAGAGTTTTGGATCATAGCTGCTAGACGCACTATTAGATTAGTAATAAAGAAATGCATACCATGACAGAGATTTACAGTAAAGCCACATAATACTGCACCAATCCAATTGCCATTGGACAGAGTTCGTGATGCCTTTAGTTTTAAAATAACAGGAATCGGTTTATGTGGCCCTCTGATTCTCAAAAATAAAGTAAAAGCGTGGGTAGTTCTTTTTACGTGTGCTGTGTACCGATGTGTGCATTTAGAACTTGTCACTTCTATAAGCCCCGAGTACTTCATACAAGCTATTTGCCAATTCATTGCCCGGCAAGGCCGTCCTTCTATAGTGTACATGGACAACGGAACCAATTTTGTAGGAACGTCCACAGCACTGAAGAAAATTGATTGGGAGAAGGTAGTCTCTCATGAAACTTTAAATCCCATACAATGGAAATTTATTCCGCCTACTGTTGCATGGTGGGAGCGACTAATCCGCACTACCAAAATTCTGCTTGTCAGAGTGCTAGGGCAAGCCTCAGTAAATTATGAAGAACTGCTCACAATTATTTGTGACGCCGAAGACGTTATTAACTGAAGACCATTTACTTATGTGTCAAACGATACGGAAGATCTTGCACCATTGACTCCGTCGATGTTTTTACGCGTTCTTCGGACATCAGGTGAAGTGGATTTGGACCTTGTGATAACAACAAACTGCTTGTTCGCCAACGTCGATGTCAAGAATTTCGCGAACAATTTCGAATGAGGTTTCGCCAAGAATATCTTAGCCAATTGGCACAAAAACATGGTCAAAAGGACTGTGATATCAAGGAAGGTGACATTCTGCTTATCGGTTCAGAGAACACCAAACGCATCAATTGGCCAATCGCTCGAGTACAGGAACTCTGTACGGGTCTAGACGGACGTGTAAGAGTAGTTAAAGTTCAGACAAAAAATGACACATTAGTGCAGCCTGAGAGCAAGCTTTATCCTCTAGAAGTGTGCTCCTGTACCAGAGATGCAAAGTTTAGTTTTTGATTTGACTCTCATCAAATCAAAAGGTGGGAGTGTTGTGAAATGACTGTGTTTTCTTTCTTATTTGTAATTATTGCCTGAAGATGGCAGCACCAAAACTGAGCAAAACTGTCCTTGCAGTTCTTTCAATTTAGATTTTTATTTCTTATATATTTCTTATATCTTTTTATATATTTTGGATAATTGTGTAACTTGTATTATTAAGGTTTCCTATTTTTTGATTTCAGTGTAAATTTAATAATGGTTAATAATCTGTTAGACTATTTGTTGATATTAATTAATTATGTTATTATTTGATATATTCATTTGATTTCCCGCCGATAGATGGCATGACAAGCCCATTAATCATATTTATGGAATGTACCGGAATATTGCCAGCTCGCGGGTTTTTGTAGTATATTTGCTGTTCTGTAAAACTTGTAGAAAGATAAAAATGTGAAGGTAAAAATATATATGAGGCGAAGTTTTGTGTAAGTCCCCTTTGTAGTGTAAACTAACTGATTTTTAATACACATAGTTCGAATATATGACCGTTTGTGCTAATTTATTTGTGACTGTTTTATTATTTCTTCTTGAAGAACGAACGATGCCGGCTACCCACGTAAGTACAATTTTCATTGTCTGATTAATTTTCTTTATGGGCATGTGGAAGAAGTGTCGGTGTGAAATTAACAGTATAAAAATAGAGAGTTGTCCCATTTTCTCTTAAAACTGGTAGTTTTATTTAGTTTAATGCGAATGTTTAGAGCAGACAGCGTTAATATATTTTTAGTTTCGTTTTTAGCTGTAGTTGTTCTAACACAGCCGTTTCATAAATTCGTTTCATTAGGATTTTATATATATAGGGTAGATGTATTTTTTAAATGAGTAATAAAATCAAGTCCATGTTCATCTTTTGTTATCTTTCAAAAATTTATATATTTTATTAATCAGCTTTTGTACTTTATTTTTATAAATTAATTAAAATATCCTTTAAATACCTCATTAAGCCTATGTTATATGTAAATAACCATATATTGTCTTTTTTTCGTTTAATTAATTATAAACAAAATTATTTTAATAAATTTGTGCCGTAGGGGCAGCTGAAATAATTTTAGAATTTTTAATGTATCGCCTTTCCTATTTATAAAATATGATATAGGTAAAATAAGTGTAATGTACTATTTCTCTCAATTTTCTATGTAAAATTTGGAAAAAAAATTAACACATAAAAGTAGTTTTTGCACGTTTTATACATATCTTTTATGTTGCTTATCGAATCTTATAGCAAGGATGTATATTAGTAAACCAGAAAAACATTGATTAAATGGAAATTTTATATTTTCTAAACACTCGTGATTTTAATAAAGGAATAAAAATAATGTTGGCATTTTTTAAAAATATAATTAACAGTTTTACACTTTATTTACTAGCGCAAGTCCGAGCTCGGAACTCATTTTAGCTAGTACTTCTTAGCTCACAGGCTATCAAAGCCGTAGAGCTAATGTGACCGCAGGTTTTGTATGTACGTATGTATGCATGTATGTATGTACGTAACGCGATAACTCTTGATAGAAATATCCGATTTGCTTCATTTTTTTTGTAGGATCATTCTGATTAGGTGCTTTTTGGGGGCTCATTTGTTAAGTTAAAAGATGGAGTACGGGGGGCTAATGCCCCCTTAACTTAGATAAACAGGTTTTTCATGCAGAATTATCAGATTTGCTTCAACTTTGGTATACCTGTTAATTCTGATAAGGAACTTCCCTGCTTAGATTTGGAGGTTCATTGTTTAAGTATAAAGAGGGGAACGGGGGGCTAATCCCCCTTATTTTAGATAAATGTGTTTTTCTATTCAATTTGCTTCAAATTTGGTATACCGGTTTATTATGATAAGGCACTTCCCTGATGAGATTTGGGGGTTCATTGGTTAAGTATAAAGATTGGGTACGGGGGGCTAATGCTCCCTTAACTTAGATAAATGGGTTTTTCATGCAGAATTATCAGATTTGCTTCAACTTTGGTATACCTGTTAATTCTTATAAGGAACGTCCCTGCTTAGATTTGGAGGTTCATTGTTTAAGTATAAAGAGGGGAACTGGGGGCTAATCCCCACTTATTTTAGATAAAAGTGTTTTATATCCGATTTGCTTCAAATTTGGTATACCGGTTTATTCTGATGAGACGCTTCCCTGATGAGATTTGGAGGTTCATTGGTTAAGTATAAAGATGTGAAACAGAGGGAGATAATCCCCCCCCCCTTAATTTATTTTTCGAGGGACATTATTCTTTAAAATTAGAGTACACTATGACGCAAAAGTTTAGACAATGAAGAAATTCTTACATACTTTGAAAAATATTTATTCAATTTTCAAATCACTGCTTGAAATTAATGTGCTGTACATATAAACAATATTTATAACAAAGAAAAGCGGAATTGTGCATATTGCAATAAATTAAATGCTAACAAAAATAAACTGCTGTCTCAAAAGTTTAGACACAAATTAAATAAAATCGAAATAAACAATTTTTAAAACCTGGTTGCGCATCCATGCTTATGTATTACGTCATATACACGAGATTGCATGGAAGAAACTAAATCTTGCATAGTTTGTGGATCGATATCGTACCATGCATTCTCAATAGATGTCTTAAGTTCCTTTTCAGAAGAGTATTGTCTAGCGTTGCTATAAACTTTGCGACACATGATGCTCCAAAGGTTTTCTATAGGGTTAAGATCTGGGCTACATGCTGGCCAGTCGAGAACTCTTATATTATGGGAATTAAACCAAGATTTTGAATGTTTTGCAGTGTGAATTGAAGCATTGTCTTGCTGAAATTCCCACTGAGGACCCCCTAGAAGCTCAGCAAATGGCAGTAGGTTTTCTTCTAATGTCTGTGTATAATGCTGTGAAGTTTGACGACCACTGGTGAAGGTCAGAGATACTTGTCCATTATAGCAAAAGGCAGCCCAAACCATCACCGAGCCCCTTCCTTGTCTGCGACTAAAAAAACGTCGAGGTTCCTTCCGCAAGTCATGCCAATACGATAAACAACCATCTGGACCATCCAGATTCCACTTTATTTCATCGCTAAATATGACTGACTGCCATTTCTCTCCATATGACATATGCTTTCGAGCCCACATAAGTCTTTGTAACTTATGATATGGTTTCAGAGCTGGTTTCTTCTGCATTTTGCTATAAACGATTGTTCCTTTTTCCAAAATTCGTCTACGAATCGTATCCTTTGATACAGAGAGTCCCGATGAGCTTTGAACTCCACGTACGCTCATTTGTTGAGTACTCGCTAGTCTTTGTATCAGGCGATCCTCTCGTACATTTGTCACACGTGGCCTCCCAGACCGACATTTTGCTTTATATTCGGAACCACTCGATAAAACTCGATAAATAGATTTTTTTGACCTATTAATAATAGCAGAAATTTCAGAAACGCTCTTCCCTTCACCTTTCAACTGCCAAATCCTTGAAACCTCATTCACTTGAATTTCTTTAGCTCTCGGCATTTCGACTATGAAGCGCAATCGTTTGCAGAACTTAAGTACTCCAAATTTGTGACATCATCGATTCTAAATTTGCATATGCCAGCGAATATTCAAAGAAATTTAGAATAGTGTCTAAACTTTTGCGACAAGCACATTTGAATTTTTATGAAAAAAATTAGTATTATAGCAAATAAAACGACTGTCTTTTGTACATAGCATTTTAAATCAGTTTTTGAATATATTTACAGGTTTTTGTAATTCTGACGTCATAATTCTACATTTTAAAGCTGAATGACGTTATTGTCTAAACTTTTGCGTCACAGTGTATAATATACAATTTGTGTGAATAGCCTGCGAGCTCAATGCCATCAGTTTAATTGGGCACTTTTTTTTTATCATATGCTTAGTTATGAGTTTCGATTATTATATTTTTGTCGTACAGCTTCGATTTTGTTACCTGATAAATGAAAAATAATATTTTCAAAATTAATGCGCTTTCAGCTTGATTCTAGTGTTACATTTAAAAACTAACACTAAAGTTTAATTTTGTGCCATGTATGAGAATTACATTAAACAAAATATGTTAAAACTATATGAAGTAAAAACTATTACTTCAGAAAGGCAAACAAGAAAGCTAATAGCATATAAAAACTGAATTATTACTTTTAATTAGCTATAGTGATAAGCAGTTTTAGAAATTTTAAAATCACTCTGTTTCGCGCCGCCGCCGACGAGGAATTTTACCCGGCGCTCACCTGTAGTTGCTGCCTGTAGCAAAGCTGCAAATCCAAGGCAGAAAAATAAATTTTTATATATTTTTTTAAGATGTTTCTCAGAGGTTGAATTCTTAAAAAAAAAATAGTTTATCAATATGAAATTAAAATAAACAAGTTAGAAATTGCACGTCAAACTTGGCAAAGGATGAGACCTGATCATACTGTAACTAGTTTTATAAATATTTTCGCACCGCATATTGTACTGAACGTATATTTTAGTGCACTTCATAAGTGCATATCCATTTCATTCTGTTCGAAAAGCTGTAACATCATTCAAATGCACTTGAAATAATTTTTCCCATTGCCCGTCATGTTACGGAAAACTTTTGACTGTCCCTGTCATTAAACTATACATCCGATTTTCATAAAATTTGAAATCACTCGACAAAATTTTACAATAATTATATATTTAAAATTTCAGACCATTCGGTTGGGTAGTTTTTGCTCTGTTATATGCGGACGGACGGGCAGGCAGACAGACAGACCGAGCGACGATTATAGGTGGCTACGTATTTATGTAATTATGAACGCACCTAAAAAGTATTTGAAATGTATTTACCATATTTAATGTTGAAAAAAGCGAGCAGATCTGAAAATAGTGTTTCCTTTTATTTTTTCACATTTTTTGTGTAATATTTTAACGTTTCATAACATGATTTTTTTTTTTTTTTGAAAAAATACTTTTTTTTTCCATCGAGCTTGCATTTATGAACAAATATAATACTTTTATATTGTTTGTTAACCTTGACTGTAAAAAATTTTCCGGAGGGTTCCAGACAAAAGTGGTGGCATTAAGATGCCACGGCTTTTTGCTGTTACGTTTCATTCTAATTTTTCAGAAACATTCCGTAATATATACTCCGAAACCTTTCATAACTGTTATGAAAGGTTTCGGAGTATATATTACGGAATGTTTCACTACTTTGTTATGAAAGGTTTCGGAGTATATATTATGGAATTTTTCACTACTTTGTTATGAAAGGTTTCGGAGTATATATTACGGAATATTTCACTACTTTGTTATGAAAGGTTTCGGAGTATATATTATGGAATGTTTCACCACTTTGTTGTGAAACGTAACAGCAAAAAGCCGTGCCAACTAAATGCCACCACTTTTTTCCGGAACCTTCCGGAATTTTTTTTACAGTGCAACTCGGAAGAGGTTGTTGTATATTTTCATTCGTGGTTAGATTCTATTTACTTAGATTTAAAAAAACTGTCTTTTTTTACAGGGCGTGCTATTATCGCAAAAATGAACATAAATTTTAGAAAATATCTACATAGCCGAGTGCTACCGCGACAGATCACTTAGAGCATCTTATTTTACCTTGCTATTACAATTATCATAGCTGCCAACTTTTAAGCTTTTTTGTTACCACTAAAATATAAGAGATATTTTTTACTTTCTTAATCGCAAATTTCGAAGATTAATAAAAGCGAAATTTCCTGTTAAATTTTAGTAGTAAGAAAAAACCGTAAAAGTTGGCAGCTATGCAAATATTATTTTTTTTTTATTCATTTTATTGTGGGTTTCTTAATTTCCCTCTTGGTCAATCCCTTGCCGAAAAATATGAGGTCAAACGTATGTGACTAGTTCCATAAGTACTTGTAGTGTAAGTCACATGCTACAATTTTTGGCTACCAGTATTTTAATAGTGAAAAATGTGACTTATTTTATCGGAGTGTCTCATTAATTGAATAAGGCTCAGCAAACTTTTCGAAAATAACGGTGACGAACAAGCATAGCAGTTATCAGCTATGTGACTTACACTACAAAAACCCATGGAATTAGCTATGTATATTTCCGAAGTTCCAGAAGAATTCGTCAAGTATTTCTTTAGGTATTAGACTACAAAACTGCAAAAATCGAAACCGTCTTTTGACGTTTGGTATAACACATACGGTATAACACGAAAAATAATTGTTAGTCACATAAATTTGTTAATTATATTTTCTCTATTTCTACTTAACTTTGATTAATTCATTTTCATAATGCGTCCGCTTGGTATCTTTTACCTAAAACCAGGGCTCGCAGCGTTCCTAAAATTTTCGCAATTTGCTACCACTATTTTAAAACGATAATCTTTATTTAAAACTTTTATTGCCGGTGGTAATGGAATCTATAACGAATATTCTCTATTTAAAATAGTGGTAGGAAATGGGGAAAAATTTAGGAACGCTGCGAGCCCTGCCCAAAACTACAAAACCCATCACTTTCAAATTTTTAATGGCATTAGTAGCATGCCATTAATAATAATAGGAAAATAATACAAGCCACGACATTTAATACAGATTGTCTAATAATATATTACGTAATTATTCATTTTTTACAAAATATTTTGCTAAAAGTTTAAAACAAAATATAAATTGTTTCCTATTATTATTAAATGGTATGTTCCCGATGAACATAAAGAAATCGAAAGTGCTGAGCTTTGCAGTTTTTACGTTAAGCGTACCAAATGGACACAATTACGTCTAAATTTTTTGTAAGAATGCTAATAAAATTTAAACGAAGAAAACTAATAAAATTTATAGGTGAGAGACGCGTTGGGCACCTACACTTTTACACCCCTGGTCATAACATAAAAAATTTCCAACATAAAATAACGATTTATTCGAGCTGAAAAAGAATACAAGTTGAATTAAATGTATTTGGCAGGTAAAATGTACAATAGAAAATTTCAATAGTCACACGACTGAAAAAAAAAAAAAATCTTTGACATAAGCATTTTAATAGTCATTGCTTTTTGGCTGGTATGATATTGTAATTTTCTATACATAAGTTAATTTGGGATATCCATAAATAATACTGCAGTACTCAAATTCATGTGAAAAATACCAGGAAAAAAACATTTCATAATGTTTAAATTATAAAATACAGTCGGCCCCACTTAATTGGGTAATGGATAATTGCATACCCCGCTTAAATGCATAGAATGCCGTGGAACAGAGACGTTCCCCATAAGGCTAATTTTAAATGTACTCGTTTTATCGCATAACAATCCCCGGTTAGTTGCATAAATATCGCCAATCTACTAGTAGTAATCCGGATTTTATGAATTCATGTTATAGTGGTGAATGGAAAAAAAAGGAAGAACTTTTTTTTTTGTAACAATGGTTTGTTATATTTACAATCAAAGAGCAGAAATAGTCGTGTAAGATGACTTATCTTAATTCTGGCAACTTATGAGAGTGTTGAATTTGGACAATTGTGTTTTTCTTTTAAAGCTTGTCGTACATATAGTGATTCAAGAGTCAAGATGCTGGGGGGTATTTTTTGAAAAATTCTGGAATCGGGGGAAAGTAGACCAATAAAAGATCAATATTTAGCGCTGGAAGTGGAGAAATGCAATGTCAAGATATATATAAAAAAAAAAAAAAAAAAAAAAAATCCTAAAGGATTTTTTGTGTCGGCAAAAGAAAAAAAGAGAAATAAATTGACAAATAATTGAAAAATATAAAAGAATTTATGCAGAAACTTTTATTTTCAAAGGTATGATTTAAAAGCAAAAATTTTCTATTTAACTTTCATTTTAATTTTCACATAAATTATAATGAAAAATTAAACCATGTACCGTAAATAGTGTTATAATACCTTATACTTTATTACATATACTTTTATATAGAGAGTAATAATAAATTATTTATTAAAGTTATTAATACAGTAGTTTTTAATTTATTAGGTAAATAATTATTCTCCATTAATATTTATCATATCTGTGGCATATAATCAAATGATAGCGTTTGCTGATAACATTAATTAATGTCCTCGCTTAAATGCATACAATTCAGTGGAACCAACTGTATGCAATTAAGCGGGACGGACTACATTTTAAAATTAAGTCTATTCTCTAAACTTAGGTTGAATTTCTGACAACAGAAACATTTTTAAAATTATCGGGAAAAAAAACAGTTTTCATAACAAAGCGAACTTTCTTTTTTTAAATATCAAAATATCCCAAACTGACACAATTCATAATTATGTTTGAAACCAAAACTATTACTATTCAAAGAAAAATATTATACTGTATTAAATAATAATAAAATATAATAATTTAAATATTATAATAAATACAGTCTCACATGATCTTATATTTTTTAGAAGAAACAACAACAACAACAAAAATTCAGTTAAACTTACCACTGTTGGGGAGAATTTTTGATGATTTTTTTTTGACAGCATGCAGCTCGATTTGTATATAGATTTTTCACTAATTATTTCCAAGGTATCTAAAATAAAAGAATAACTTTAATAATAATTATGGTGTCAAAGTACAATTTAAAAAACAAAGTTTTATACAGAGATGGTTTTTGAGACTACTGTATACATTTAAAATTATGTGTAAAATATTATAGCTAAAACTACAGGTACTTATCATGGTTTTTTGGTACACCATAATATCCCGTTTATCCACTTTTCTCGATAACGCCCTCTCCCTCCACCTTTTGTTAAAAAAAAAGATACTTCTTAGTTATCCCGTCGACCAAATTACTGTCGCCAAATTGTAAGATTAAATGCCAATAATGGTTGCCATTCATTAATTAATTGTAAGATTAAATGTCAATAATGGCCAATAAAACCATTAATTTGACATTTTATTTGTTTATTTATTAATGTTTTACTAACTTATTTGTTCTTTCGTTATTTAAAATAAAAATTATGTCAATGTATATAATTTGGCGAAATTGGTCGACGGGATAACTAAGAAGTACCAAAAAAAAAAAAAAAAATCCCAAGAAAGCATCACCTACTTCCAAAAAAGTTCCACCCTGCATGTCAATGTCAGAGTCAATACCAAGTATTTTATTTTTTCGCCACATCAGAAAGGGGCGTGAATTCTAAACATGACATTCCCAACACAGGGATTATTCTGTTCCGAATTTTCTGAAAAATTAAACATTCGGTTGAGAAAATAAAAAAAATCAGGCATCAGTCCATAGTCCAACAATTCGGACATAATAAAATGTGAATTTCGACAAACGGTCACAGAAAAAATAAATTTCATCAATCGTTCACAGAAAAAATCGCCAATTTTGTCTTAGGACTGCAAAAAAAAACATGAATTACACCAAATGATAGCAGAGACTGCACATTTTGTCTAAAGATCGCGAAAAAAGCCAAATTCGTCAAACGACTGCAGAAAAAACATGAATTTCATCAAAAGATCTTGGGAAAATGCAAATTTCGTCAAAAGATTGCAGAAAAAAGAAATTCAGTCAAAGAATCCAGTGAAAAACACACATTTCATCAAAGGATCGCGAAAATAGATACATTTCAACAAAAGATTGAAATAAAAGCCCTGCCGATATCATCAAAGGGTTATTGAAAAAAAAAAAAAAGAATTTCGTCAAAGTATTACGGAAGAAACGTGATTTTGGTCAGAGCAATGCGAAAAAAACTCCTGCAAGGTTCACCAAATGTCCCCAAAATCCCCCACAAATGTCGTGAAAAAATCCTGTGCAAGCACCCCCCAGATTATTTTACAATTTTTCGTCATGTCTTTCTTAGGGGGAGGGGAAATAACAGGATTTTACGGTACAGTTTTAAATAAAGATATTTTAAAAAGTTATAAATGCAATTCTAGTGTGGACCCTAGGCCAATTTTGCAGGGCGCAACGCCTGGCAGCTCTTTTTAACTCGTTTATGTGGCGTCAGAACAGCCTTTTTTACACAGTGTATGCATCTGGCAGCCCTTTTAATTATTTTATACACCCTGTGTCCCTTGCTGACATTTATGATGCACCCTTTCGACTCATTTCTTTTCTTAGCTGTGAGGGGAAGGGGGGGGGGATAACTCATGAAATATGTCCATTATTTACAGGAAATATTATATAAATTTCAGCATTTGTTTGTGGGGGAAGTGTTGCAAAATTTGTCAATCGGTCATGTAGGAGGGGAAAAAAAGAAATTTGACAGATTAATTTAGTTAGAGAAAAAAAAATTGCAAAATTCTTCAGTCTATCATGAGAAAATAATATAATCGCTTATTTCGCCATTCAATCACATGGAAAAAAAACTTTGCAAGTTTTGCCAGTAAATCATGAGGAAAAATCTGGAGTTCATCAATTGCTTCATCGATCTGCCATGGGGAAATTGTGAAATTCAAGTACCGATTACATGAAAAAAAAAGCCCCAAAAGTTTTGCAAATCGGTAGCACAGGACAAAAAAAGGCAAATTTCACTAATTGGTAGAGATAAAATATCATAAAATTCATCAATCGGTTGGATAAAAAAATTGCCTTTCAGTTTTCAAAAGAAACTGCAATTCGCAAGTCGATCGCTGGAAAAAAAAAAAAAAAAAAAATTGTTCAGGAAGTTGCTTTGAAATACATCAAATTTTGTTAATCAATCACAAGAAAAAACATGAAATTCAACAGTCAATCGTGAGAGAAAATCATGAAAATTTTCAGCCAGTTGCAGAAAAAAATGCAAAATTCATCAACTGATTGCACGGAATAAATCCTGAAACTCATCAATCAATAAGGAGAAAATTAGTAAAATTCACTCAACTGCGGGAAAATATAGCAAATATCCACTGATAAAAAGGAGTCTAAACAAATTCAAAAATATTTTTTGCGACACAAGTGCCATTTTTTTTTTAATTCCAATCCGAGAACCCCCCCCCCTTTTTTTTTTCTTTAGAGTCAACATGAAGTTCATCTAAAATTTCATAATTACATTAAAGAAAAATATTTAATTTTTTTAATTTAATTGAAATGTAACAACACAAAGTGTTGAGCAACAATGGAGTGCTTTATTTTTTTACTGACCTGTAGGTACATAAAAACACAGGATTGAATATTTTTATGTATCGAACAAAATAAAGCAAAAATATATTGTTTACAACATGTAATTAATAGAAAATTGATAATCCAAATCATCTTAAATTTTTAAAGTGACCTGCTACATCATTGTAAACATTTTCAAATTGATTTATTATCTGAATCTTTTAAACAGCCTTGCTACATCAAAAATACTAAAACAAAATTGAACAGATGCTGCAGCCACACCAAGGTTGGTGCTTTTTTTTTTTTTTTTTTTTTTTGAGCCATTTTGGCAAGAAAACCCTGGTCTGAAATACTTGTTGGGCATACTGTGCAAAAACTACATGTTAGTTTTGTTATTTTGAATCAGTTTATTTTATAATGAAAACACACACACATGCACTTTAATATAAAACACACACATTTATATATATATATATATATATAAAACACACATTTACGTTATTGCAAAAAAAAAAACAAAAAAAAAACATTTTTTTTTATTATACGGCACACACATTTACTCTATAATAAATAAAACATTACACATTTTTTTTAAAATACAAATTGTTTTATAAAACAGACACAAAGTTTAATTTAATAAAAAACACACTATCTGTTTTGCCGTATTGTCATACTAGACAAAACATTATGATTTTTGCACCAAAAAGAAATATTGGTGTATCTACGAGATAACTACCAAAACATATTTTCTACAAAGAAAACCATATAAAATAGTGTTCACATTTCTTTTAAAAAACAGCCTGGCAGAATTATAGAAATCAGCATTTTTCTTGAATTTTCAGGAGAGGGAGAGGAATATCCCCGCTGGTCCACCCTCTGAATTCATCATTGACATGCATTATCAAGACAAGCTGAAATCATATACATTTTTAAAGCAACGTTATAAACGCCAGAATAAACAAAAATGTTTTTGTGAATTTTTGTTTATTCTGGCGTTTTTAACGTTGCTTTTAAAATGTATATCATTCTGCGGCATGTAGCATCTTAATAATTAAGCTGAAATCATGCTATGTTTTGAGAAAAATTAACATATAAATCAAATAAGCTTTCCATGGATTACTAGATGTAATATAATAATGCATTTATAGTAAAATCGGCAATGCTAATTCAATTCAGTTACCCTTGAGTATTCGCCTGGAGATGGGCAAGATTTTTTTTGCCGATTTTAAATTTCTTCATTTGTAAATTTTTTATGTTAATATCCGAATCTTTTTTGCCTGTAAATTTGAAATATATACTTTTAAAAATGAATATTTCCTTTATTCTATTGTTTTAAAATTTATGTATATTTGCTGTCTGCTATTTACAAATTCCCCCTCCCTATTTTTCTTTTTACAAATGAGGTTTAGAATGCCGATTTCTGTTTAAAATTTTTCCATTTGGATTGTTTTGTTGTTGTTATTTTTAATCTTTGAATTTTCGAAAATTAAGCTTAAAGTGGTTATAAATGAAAAAAAAAAATAGATAGCGGACTCAGGGCGAATACTCAAGTTATTCCTTTAATTCTATAGCAATTGAATATTAATGCCTGCAAATTTTATGCGCATATAAAAATGACTTTGTTAATGCACCAAGAAATTCACACTATTCAGAAGTATTATTAATTTTTTTTCAAGAAGTAATATTAATTTTCAGAAGTATTTTTTTATTTCAAGAAGTAATGGTAATTTTCAGAAGTATTATTTATTTTTTCTAGAAGTAATATTAATTTTCTGAAATATTTTTTTTTCCAAGAAAAGCCTTAAATGTATTTAATGTTTTGATATGCAAAAACACCTGCATAGAAATTTTTTAAAAAATAGCGTAATAAGAAGTTCAAGTTACTTACCCTGTTTAGAACCTAAATAAAAAATTGATAAATATTAAATTAATGTGAACAAATAGCGAAAAAGGGGTGTCGAAAAACGCGGCTATTTTTCAAATTTATTTTTAAGTGGTTAAAGAATGAATTTAAAATGTCAGCTTAAATTGATGTGTCTATAAAAAATCTTATACGCTTACTGTTTATTTTGGAATTAAGAATACAATTCATTTAATTCTGTCTGTTTTAACTTTAACATATATTGTAGTTTTAATTCAACCGACAAGAATTGCTGACATCTTTTTCCTTCTATTCCACGTTTTAATCGTGCGATGACTAGGCCTAATTTCTTTTTTAAATTTCATCTTAATAAATTAAAAGTTTTTCTAACATAATATAAATATATAGACAGAATAGTTATAAAGAAATGCATTACAAAATGAAAGAAAATTCTTACCTTAGATCCACATTCTTCATATTTGAATTTGCCATGACCAGCGACAGATCTCATCAATGGAGGAATCAAAATAAACGCAATTTCTGGTAAGTAGGTTGGCTGGTTTCACGTTTGCATTCTCGAGATCCGTCTTGGAATATCCTCCGGTCGTTTTGAGGACGGTTGCAGCTGGACGGTTTCAATTGGTCCGTTCTTTAGTATTCTGCGGACATTCACAGGATAGTTTTGTAGGATATGACAACTACAGGATTTTTAGGATCATTGTAGAGCGTCCGAAGGACGACTGTGGTTGTCTGGGTTATTTTTGCAGAGATAGTATTTTTCTATTGAGTATACAATTCTCAATGTTTTACACATTTTCTTTCCACAATTTCAAATATTTATCTTTTTAATTTCATGCTTTATAAAAGATAAATTTTATTCTTTAAAATATTACATGCATGAAAGAATGTATTAAGAGTAATGTTTTCTTAATGTTTCCCCGTTCTAAAATTTTATTGTAATATTCTTCATATTTATTTATTCATTTATTTCTGAAAGGAGACTAACATTTTTTTTTTCAAACATGTACTTTGAAAAATTATTTGTGAGACGATCTACTATAAATCCAATAATGATAATTACCACAGGGTATTAACATAAATTTCCTTTATTGCTTATTATAACTTGGATAAACGTCAATTTTATAATAATTTCGTTATAATATTTCAGATATGTTTTAAGTTTTATGTGCAAATCTATTAAAACGAATAGTCTCAAACTTTAAAAAAAAATTAATAAGATTTTAATTTTTTTAATATCGTAACAATATGTTAGCTTTTTATTATTAAAAAAAAAGAAAGAAAGAAAAATATTATAGCGAGTTGTTTAAAAATACATACTGTATTTGGCGCCATAAATATTATCGGTTTAAAAGCCAATGTAACACCAAAAATATTTAGTAAATATTCGGGAATAATTGGATATATTTTCAACATAGAACCACATATAGCTAATACGGGAGTTTCATTAAAAATAATTTCACTGTAAGACAAGTATATACAACAATTAATTACTTCGCTTTCCAAACACAACAACTAATTCTATACATCATTTACAGAACTTGCACTGTTTTGAAAGCAATACAAAAATATTCCGTAAAATTGATGGAAAACTAACTAGATTTATACGAATTTGTAATCTCAAAATGTCAATTAAGGATATTGTGTTGTTTTCTTTAAAAAATTAAACTATTCTAATGAAACTATGGTAAAATTTTACGGAAAAATTTGTATATATAGACAGATTTTCTTTACAGTGTAATCTTCCTGTAACATCACCTTCAATTTTGAACAAACTTCAACAAGAAAGTCTTGTTGTTCGAGTATGAGAAGTCGCGGAACTCAGAGCGCACAAACGCGTCTCATGCTCACTTTTCTGTTATCAACGTGTGAGTTGCACGCAAATATAACTGCAAAATTAAAAACAAAACCTCATATCTAACGACCTTCTTGAACGATAATAGCGACGGTATTAATTTTGACTTCTGTAAGCGTAGTTAAAGGAAACCCGCGTCCATCTTCCTTTGAAGATGGACGCCTTTGTCTTTTTCTTCCTGAACCCTTTCAGGGGCAAAACACTTCTATTGCTAAAATGTTGAAATGAATGAATGACATCGGAATTTAGGAAAAAAATTATTTGAAAATAAATAAAGGCTATATTTCAGACACATAATAAAAGGAAAATTTTTGTTCCAAAATTCTGGTGTGTCATTGTGGCATTTGGGATTTAAAATTAAGTTGTTTCATAAACGTACCACCGCTCTTGTGAGGATTAAACATTTCAAACCATCTTCTAAGTGTACTATAGGAAAGTAAAGACTCTCCATAAGTCTCCTATAACATACGCTTCAACTGACAATTTCTTCAGGCGAAAGCAAAATTTCCAGTAGGTTAGAGCATACTGCTCAGTGCGTGTTGCCTGCATCGTTCCCGTATGTGATACTAAAAGTATTTGAACGTTCATGGCTGTCGCTGACGTACTATTGGAAATAAAGGAGAAAAAATATACTACGTTTTCATTGCACATTAAGCTAACAATGGAACATAAAATAAATTTGTGTGCAATAAAATATGCTAATAAAAATTTATGATCATTCTTTATTGAACAGCCTTCGTATATTATAAAGGGCAAACGTGCCCGTGAATAACGCTGGCGCAATTTTGACGCTGGCGCAATTTTGACGCTGGCAACAGCAGACGGTTAACTTTGACTTTTACTGCAATTTTTTAAACTTCTAAATATTCCACATTTTTACACCGTCGAATGGGAAAAAATTACTCTCAAATGCATTTTGTTTGAAAATTATATCCCAATTTGTTTGAAAACTGTATCGCAATTTGTTTGAAAACTGTATCGCAATTTGTTTGAAAACTGTATCGCAATTTACTAAATTTTTATTGTTTTTTAAAATAATTTTAAGGATGTATTTTGTTCACTTTATCTTTATCGCGTGTAGGCGATTGCGATTTGCGAAAGATAAATCCGTTTTTACTTAAATTAATATAAGTAGCTCAACATTCCCTTCCAGTTTATTTCATAACGAAATTAAATCATTTAAGTTTTCTCATTTATTTTTTATTAATTGCAATTTTGTTTATCAAACAATGTGTTTTAATTATAAGTAGGTATACTACGTCAAAAGCCGGTTTCAGAATCTTTTGAAAAATACCCCATTCATTGCATTTGGAATGTGCAGAGTAAAAGAGTGTTGACATCACAAATAATATATATGACAGGGATGAGATTTCTCTGTCCCAAATATTTGATTTTCACCTGTAAATTTTAATAGTATTCCTTGCTTTATTAAATCTCAGAAATTCTGTCATTAAGTAAGGCAAGAAATACCATTAAAATTTAGTAGTAGGAAGAAGTCATTTGGGACGGAGAATTCTCATCTCTGATATGATGATTTTCACATATATTCTGGAAGCCCGGTTTTTTCCACTTGTATAAATAATAGATATTTTTCATGTTATATACTTGGCGTGCTTTTTGAGAAAGCACCGATTTGACATCAGCAAAAAACAATATTTGTAACAATTTTATTTTTACATGAAAGCCTGGACATTAATCCACTTTTCAACACAATTTGTGCCTATATTAAGGCACGTATCGTATTGTACGTCCAGCTTTTGTATTCTATCGTCATAGAAATGTGGTGCCTACTGTGTTTAACCACTGCATCACCGCCGTTTTGACGACGTCATTCTCGTTGTAGCGCTGAACACCAAGATGCTTCTTTAAGTGCGGTAACAAGTGGTAGTCACTTGGCGCAAGGTCAGCGCTACACGGAGGTCTATGCAGTTATTCGGAATCACGTAGCACGATGAGATCCTGAAATCGATGAGACGTGTATAGACGAGTATTGTTATGAAACAAAACTCTCTACTGAGCATCCCACGCTTCTTGTTCTGTATTGTATGACGTCAAAACGGCGGTGTGGTTAGCTCAGCAGGCGTCAGATTTCTATGAGGGTGGGCAACATATGCACTCGTGTGATACGATAAGTGCCTTAATATAGGCGAAAATTATTCTGAAAAGTCGATTAAAATTCAGGCTTTCGGATAAAAACAAGATTGTTGCCTTGTGTTTTTTAATGGCCTTGTGTTTTTTAATATCAAAGAAGTAGTTACTTAAAAAACACTCTTCGTATATAGAGAGGGATATACCGGGTGATTATAATTAAAGTTACGATTTCAAAAATCGATAATTTTAAAACTACTGGTTAGAGTGACTTGATATTTTAGCAGAACAATCATAAGGCAATGAAATTTTGTTTGGCGAAGGAAAAAAATAGTTCCAAAATGTGCCGATAGATGGCGTTGTTAGCGCAATGTCAGGGGAAAGACCTAAAATGTAATCGTTAAACACAGGAATGTTGTTATCCAAAAGGAAAAAAATAGACTTCAGGTATTTACTAAAAATTTATTAGCGAAAAGACTAGAATACGTGTTTACAGCGACAACAACGATAATGACAAAAAAAGAGCTTCATGGAACAAACACCTTACTTATGATTAAGGCATAAGTTGTTCGATATTCCCTCCGCCTTGTTCCGTTACTAATTGGAAGCGCAAAACGACATGCTCCACAACAGATCGGAGGGTATCTGTACTGATGCAATGGGTGTGGTGTGTGATGCTTGCCTTCAAGTCGGCTAGATTCTGAATCCGCCCGCTGTAATCAACATTCTTCAGGTACCCCCCAAGCCAGAAATCACACGGGTTTAAGTCAGGGGAACGTGGCGGCCACGTTGTTGGAAAATGGTGGCTCATGATCCTATTATCTCCGAAATTAGCACTCAGTAGTTGCTTCACAAGAGTAGCAATGTGCGGAGGAGCGCCATCTTGCATGAATATTGTGCTATCCACACACTGACGCTGGTGAAGTGCCGGAAGGACATGGTTACGCAAAAATGCTTCATACCGCTTGCCAGTAACGGTGCAGGTAACGGGACCCGAAGGTGTGATCTCCTCGAAGAAAAAAGGACCGACGATAAACGCTGCCGTTAATCCGCGACACACAGTGACTTTTCAGACTGAAGAGGCAATGGCTGTAGCAGGGACGGATTCTCGATCGCCCATATCCTGCAATTTTGCGTATTTACAGAACCTTGCAAATGTAGGCGGGCTTCGTCAGATCACAGAATGTTCCATGGCCATCCGTTGTCCACTTCCATCCGGGCAAGAAATTGTAGTGCAAAAGATTGACGTTCTTCCAGGTCAGCAGGTATCAACTCCTGCACATGAGTTATCTTGGACGGATAACAGCGCAAGATGTTCCGTAGGACTTTACGCATCGTGCTGTTTGGCATATCCAGTATTCGGCCAATTCCCCGTGCACTGCTGATTCCAGCCTCACTGTTAATCTGTTCTTGTAATGCTGTAAACACATCTTCCACTGCCGCAGCCGAAATTGGTTTCCTTCCTCTACCCCGCACTGTTAAAAATTTGCAGCATTCTGACTGGTCATTTGACCGTTATTTCGAAAACGGTTACACAACCGTGAATTTAACACTATTCTGACCATATTATTGGCCATTTTATGGTCAGAATATAGTTAAATTATGGTTATGAAACCGTTTTTTCAAAAACGGTCGAATGACCTGCCAGAATGCTGCAAAATTTTTAACAGTGCGTTTAACGTCAAATGAACCGGTCTCTTCGAGTTTAGAAATCATTTTTCGCAGACCATTTGTGGTTATTGGACCCCTGTTTATGAATTTTAATGTCCGAAACTTCCTAATAGCTGTAAGTGCACAGTCATCGTTCTTATAAAAAAGCTTCAAGAGCATAGCGCGATCCTTCATAGTGAGAGTCATGATGAAGCATTCAGGCAAAAAGCTAGTGCTCTGCATTTTTATGGCAGCTATGTCTGCGGTGCGCATATCACATATTAGTAATTTGCATATCTCCGGACAATGTGAACCCCGACAGCGCCATCTATCGGCACATTTTGGAACTGGGTTTTTTCTTCGCCAAACAAAATTTCATGGCCTCACGATTGTTCTGCTCAAATATCAAGTCATTCTGATCAGTAGATTTAAAATTATCGATTTTTGAAATCGTAACTTTAATTATAATCACCCGGTATATATATATATATATATATACTAGAATATGTATATTTTAGGGGGTAAAAGTTTACATGCTTGTTTTTTTTATGAAATGCATACTTTTAAACTTTGCGTTAAAATTGAATTATTTTACGCATCGTTATCTCAAATGTGGCCTTAATATTTATCCCTTAACAGTTTTTGTATATTTTGTTTTGAAGAATAAAACATTTAGGGACAAAAAATTGTGCAAAATACTACTACTTACCGAAAAGTAATCTTAACTTCTTATAATCTAAGACTTTCTCTCATTAATTAAAGGGAAGATTGTTATTAAAAAAACTGTGTGGTATACGAATGCACTGATTAACGCAGCGCGTAACTTACGGCGTACGTGCAAAACAGTTAAGGAATTAAATTCTAAAAGTTTTAACAAATGGAATTTTTAAAAGTTGCTAAAAAAGATTACCAAATGATTCATTTATTAAATCAGTTCATTTTAATGAATTTCTACATTTTGTTTCTCAAACACAACTAAAACCTTATAAGAATATAGTTAAAATAGAAAATTTTCACGAATGTTTCTGAAAACATGATTTTGTGAACAATCCTTTACGAAAATGTTCTATCTTCAGAAATTATGTTTATTTTTCTACGAAACTCATCGCCTACAATTTATGTGATGTTGTGAGTGTTATAAACTACCGGTTGAAATATTGAGAAGTTCTGAAATTTTACAGCTATTTCCATAAATCAACATACAAAAAATATTTGAAAAATCCTTTTTGAGATAATTTGAAGGGGTGTATTTGTGGAAAGTTTTTATTTTTTTATTACTTAGATTGCTGCATTTTCCCTCATCATTTACATTCACAATCAAATTGTATAGTTATTTTAAAAAAAAATAGTAAACTATTATTATTGTTTTTTTTTTTTCGGTAAGTATCAAATAATGAAGTATTTTTCCGAAAAAAATTAAAAATTATAACGAAATGTCATACAAATAATTTATGAAACAAATACCATCTTCTTTTTGTATTCCAATTTATTTGAAACAATCAATATTACATTTATTTTAGCTTTATTTAAAAAAAATTCCTATCGAGCGTTTAGTGTATTCTAAATAAATATTAGAGTTTATATAATTTTTTTACATGTGCTTAAACATTTTAAACAGGGTTACACTACGCTAACGAGCGGTGTAAAATATTCATTTTTGATTGAAAAAATGAGAAAATCGTTTGGATATATTTACGTGTTTCTGTCAAAATTACCATACTTCTTATCAATTTAAAAAGATATCGGGACTAAATATTAAGTAGGTAACGGAAGTCTGAAAGACTATTTTAAAAGATGGATAAAGATATATAACGTGTCATGGTGAACATACAATCCATCATCTCGTTTACAAAATTCTTCATCTAGTTTTTGATAGCTTAAAAGTATCAGGGAAATAAAATCAGTTTCCCGTAAAAAATATAAATTTAATAAATAAATAACATGTAGAAGAATTTGTGTTACCTTTACATGTAAAATAAGACGGAAAATGATCGCAAATATACATATTCTAACGGGCTACGGAAAATAAGAAATGAAAATTCATGAACATCGAAAGGAGGAGTATTCTAAATGGATATTTAAGGTAAATATCTGGAGGTTAAATAAAAAATCCTTCTCTATCACATCTGTTTAAAGGAGGTAATATTATTTGTGTAGCATTTATTCCACAAAGACGCTCCTTTTCCAAACACATAAAACAGCATTTACAGACATTTACATTTTCCAAAATGCAACTTTTTTCTTTTATATCTTCTTCTATCCCCAGGCACTGGAAAGCTTGAGATCAATCATCTGATAGTGGGTCCATAAATCTACTAAAAATAGATTAATCTTTAGTGTTCGTTGATTTTGAGATCTGGGGTCGTTAGGACATACAGGGAAAAAGATGAATGGTCTGCTTTTTTCGAAGGGTTACTAGGCTATAATGTTAACATTTTAAAAATGGTTTTCAAATTTTCCACGTAGATGCATACACATGAAAAAGATACTATAGCCAATTTTGCACAGAAAGGAGAAAGCTAAAAGCTAGCTAACCCTAAGGACCTTCAAAGACAGATCGAAATATATTTAAATAAATAGTTAAGTACATAAAATATTTTATTATACATTCAGTATTTATATTAAAATAAGAAAACTTTCTTTATGTAAAATATTATTTTAAGCATGTTTTATTGGGTTGTCTAGAAAGTTCTTTGCGTTTTTCTTTCTGATGAAAATTTTTGCTGTTTAAGGATCGTTTTTAAATAACTTTTCATAAAATATAAGAATCAGGTAGTCTACAAAAATATTTGGTCCACAAACCTACTAAAAACAGATTAATACTTACTGTTGGTTGATTTGAATTTATGTTGGATGAAATTTATCGAAATCACTTCAGTTATATAATATTTACAAGGTGATCCTTTTTGATGATGAAAAGTTGAGTCACTTAGAGTTATTCCTTAAAAAAAAAAGAGAAAATATTGCGGTTAAACATTATTGCTGTAAAAATACTGCTGTAAATACAATACTTGTAGCCACTACATATCATACTTTTGGCAAAGCAGCACTTTCGGAAAGTTCTGAAAGTATTACAATTGAATATTTCAGCCTAGAACATCGAGACCGGTGTCGGTGATCTTTGAAAATTAATAAAAATGATATATAAGGGAAAATTGAATTAAACCGAAAATTGTTATCGTAAGATTTATTAGAGTTTGCGAACACATTTACAAGTTCAGACTTCAAACATTTTATAAAAGCAGAATATATTTTTTAATATAATGCAGGTTAAAGCACAACTGGTCCAAGCAAAACTACATGTATCGGTAATAAGCTTTCAGTATGCCTCTAAGACAACATAAATTGAACAAGTAGATAATACGTAGGAATGGTGTAAACTGAAACGTAAAACAAGTAATGATTTCTTATCAATAAAAGAGGTACAGCAAGAACGAAAAATCATGCTTCATGACACAGATTATGAAGCACTTTCCAACACAATCAAAATAGTGTTAAGAAATTGAATGCAAAAAACATAAAAACAACAAAAACTCGGTAAAAGTTCATTTTCAGCATTTGCTGTCTATAGCCGGTAATGTATATGTATTCTTCTGTGCAACCCTGTATATAACTTACAAACATCGTAATACACTAGTTATGTTTTAAAATGCATATCATAGTTCAAAACGTAGATCGAGCAGTTACGGTCAGTAGTTAGTCCTGTAAGAAAATTCTTTTGAGTGTCTCTCTAAATAAACGATAAATTCTATCTACTCAATAATCTAAAGAAAACATGCTATATTGCACCTCTGTAATGCACATACATTTCATTGAAATAGTTTAATATCATTAAAATACACTGAAAAGATTTTTCTCCGTAGATCGTAGTATAACAAAAGTATTTTTGGCATCCCTGTAGACGAACTATATAATTGTTACTTACTCTATACCCAACAGAAGGCATGCTGCACCATTGAAATTCACTGAAAACGATTTCTTCCCCATTGACCACAATGTAAAAGAATGTTTTGAATGTCTCTGTAAGCGAAATATAATTGCTACTTATAATATACTCTACAGAAAACATGTTGTTGTCCACCTCGGTGATGCATATGAATTTCATTATGTTTGAAATAGTGTAACATTATGAAAATGCACTCGAAACAATTTCCTACTTTCACCGTAATGTAAAGGAATGATTTGAAAATCCCTGTAAAATAATGGTAAATGGCACACGGTTCCTTTTCAATACCGAACATGCCAAGGTAAACCTCAATTACATATATCAATTGCATGGCAATCCGAGAACATTTATGCGCGTTAGAGCACAGACAGACGAACAGAGAGACAGGCAAACAGACGACCAGGCAGACGCAGAGACGGACAGACGACCAGACAGATTTGGAGAAAAACAGACATACAGACGGACAGATAAATCGAATTAATAAACACGTTTCAACTTTGTTGGAAAGGGTTATAAAGAATAGAAATATAAAAATAAAAGTGTATTAAAATTTCACCTCTAATCAAATTATTTTAACATTAGATTTACGGAACCCGTCAATTTGACGGTTTTGGAATTTTATCATTGATATCATCCGAAAATATAACTTATTTTTACAGAAATATGAGTTTGAAAGTATTACGATACACATATTTATATATACCTAGCCCATTTTCTCCATCGGCTCTCTACTTTTGTGTATCTGTTTAAAATGAACGAAAAATATGCATTTTAATGTAGTCGAATTCACGTAAATCTAGTGCTAATATTTAGAGCAAATAGAATTGCACTTCATTTTTTCTTTTATTTGTTTATTATTTAGTTATTAACAATTCACTAAGACTAGTTATGAATAATTGTTAAATTTCCATAAAATCAACATATACTTTAGAACTATTCCTAAGTATTTTGGAGATATTTTGTTATTTCAAAAATCATTGTCTATATAATCATAGGTCTACACTCTGTGAGCGAAGACAAATATTTCGATGCCATATTAAAAAAAATCTATCCAACCATTCCCATTTTACCAGGGAACAAAATATCTTAAATTGACACGGTCAAAAAGATTACCCTCCTTTTCTGCATGCAGTCGGATATAATTAATGCTCAGAGTCACCTAAATAAACATCATTATCCGATATCCTCTCACAAAAAATTATGAAAAAACGTCTTTTTATTGTCTGAAAAAGGTCGAAATTCATTAATATTCAACGTATCATAACTCAGTATGTTTTCGTCATTTTTTAGTATTTTATTTATTAGAGCATGGAGAAATTTTTTTTTATATATAACTTATAAGATAAAAGAGACCGTAAAATAACTTCGTAACCTTTTAAAAAAATAACTATTTTGACGGAAACACATTTTCGTATGCTGAAGAATTGCATTTGAAATATTATTGTAAACGGAACTATACCTATAAAACTAATGATTTAGATTTATTTGGCCTGGTTTGTTGGTGGCACTACAGTCACCTTTTCTACACACTGTAAAATATTTATGTAACGTTACTTCAAAAAATTGGTTGCAACATGCTACCTCCAATTTTATAGAGTAACGTTACATACATTTTTTACAGTGCACCAGAGACCAGGTCATCCGTGTTTAACTTATGGTGTAATTTAAACTGCTATAACTGGTGTAATATTACACATTAGTGTAATGTCACACCAGCTATATCGGTTAAATTACTCAATAAAATGGAGGCAGCATAGATGCCACCAGTTTTATAGAGTAACGTTACATAAATTTTATACAGTGCACAAGAGACCCAGGCCATCCGTTTAAAGTGGAATCCGAGCCACTACAAATATCCATGTCTGAATCGGAATTCGAACTCAGACCTTTGTCCAGTAACCAGTAGACTATCATGTGGTCTTTAGTGGTTCAGGAATCAGCTATCCCTAACGATAAACAAATGGGTAAGTGTGACGGCAGATCGCACAGAGGGTTTTGTTTAATATCTCTTTCAAAACACCTTATCCTTAACTTAACAAATCAAGATTGTTAATAGAAAATTAATAATTCCTTCCATAAATGGCAGCACCATTATATTAAAAGCAATTGGTTCTTTAGTTATCCAAATTTAAAAAAATTCCCTTCAATTGTCTGTGCGAAAAAGCATTTCTTTTATAAGTTTAAAAATTGAATTTTTCATAAATCGGAATGTTGTGGTCCGGTTTTTTAAAATTTAGATTTTATGAATTAGTGTATGAAATAACATCCGGATGCGGAAGAACCAAATTTGTAAAATCAATAGTTAAACTAGTTGGATATGCCAATCCCAAAACTTTCTTCTATCTCATACATGTTAGTGTTTGAAAAAGTAGTTGCAGATGTTAGTTCAATACTATACCAACTTTGATTTTCATCTTAAATTTCTGCTTCAATCAATTAATCGGAGTAAAAACAGATTTAATCTCGATCGTGATATTTATTAAAATCAATAGTTTTTTGTTATTGAAGGGAGACCAAACTGCTCGCCAAGGGCGGTAGTATGTGATAGATTAGCTGTAACAGCTTATAAAATCACCAGTCAGTTAATACACCAACAGGAGATGTTGCCATAGCAGCATCAATGTCTCACAGCAATGTGAATTGAATGGAAACACGATGACCGATGTCTTCGAGTCCAAGTAATATCGATAATCTATTTGCAATCCATTTCACATTGAGTCGTGGTGTGCAGCGTTGCTACGGCAACACTTCCGTTGGAGCACCAACTGAGCGGAAATTCAGATTTATTTGCACCATTCTATTCTAATCCATTAGCATTCCAAAGAATACTAGCCGCCCTTGGCGACAAGTTTGGTCTCCCTTAAAATTTATGTTTGGGAAAGAATGCTAAACATTGTATCATGTTACTTTTATTCATAATTTAATTTACTTGGACTCCCTTAAATATGATTAATATAATCCCTTAATTTAATATTAGTTTTTGTTGCATTAAAATATCTCAATTTGTTGATTTTCTGTAAGCAAGTAAACCCTATTGGTTTAAAATGGCAGTCTATGGGAATTTGGCGAAACATTAGAGATATCGCCAATTGGCGTCACTTTTGACGACTAATTTTCGTCGCCAAATTTGGTGATATATCGCCCAGTTGGCGACAAAATTGGCGGCATTTGGCGACATAACAGGGTCCCCCTACGGTAACCCCCTTATAGGTATGAAGATGCATTAAATGCTGTTCAATAACCAATGAGGTGCGTTTCATTCGAGCGTTGCCATTAAACAATTAACAAATAATCGCGATTTCTGTGCTAGCATAATATATATATAGATATAGATATATAGATAGATAGATTCTGTTGTATATCAGCTGTTTGCAGAAAGCCAGCTTAGCAGGACGCGAGTTCCCGTCGCTGCAGGAGCCGCTGATGCCCAACAGAACTACGAAAATCAGAGAAATTTATACAAAATGGCTATCATAGCGCCCCTTTCCGGCGGAATATTTCCAAATTCAAGGAGGACCCGTTGGCCATAACCAAAAACATACACAAAAAATTTGGTTCAATTCTATTCATAACTTCATACACTTTTCGATGGTAAAATAAATAAAATGGCACAAAAATCGCAATTACAGTAACCCTTTCCGGCAGAATATTTTAAAATTCAGGGAGAACCTGCTGGCCCTACACTGTAAAAAAAACACTGCCAGTTTTCCGGTAGGAATCGGAAAAATAGTTGCCCTTATCTTACCGGAATAATTTCCGACACAGATCGGAATAAAATCCGTAAAAATAAGGAAATAGTCAGTAAAACGGTATGTTACGGATTTTATTCCGAGCTGGGTTGGAAATTATTCCGGCACGATAAGGGCAACTATTTTTCCGATTCCTACAGGAAAACTGGCATTATTTTTTTCTTTTTACAGTGTAGCCAAAAACTTACACAACAAATTTGGTTCAATTCTATGCATAATTTCATACACATTTCGAAGGTACAATAATGATAACGGCACAGACATCGCCATTAACAGCGCCCCCTTCCGGCGGAATTTTTTCATATTCACAGAGGACCAACTAGCCATAGCCAAACACATACAGAAAAAATTTGGTTCAATTCTATGTACAACTTCATACACTTTTCGATTGTATAATAATGAAAATGAGACAAAAATTGCTATAACAGCGCCCCCTTCCGTCAGAATATTTCTAAATTGAAGGAGGACCTGCTTGCCACAGCCAAATACATACACAAAAAAATTGGTTTAATTCTATGTATAACTTCATACACTTTTTGAGGGTACAATGGCGACACACGGACAGGCGGACGGATGGACAGATAGACATTTTGTATGAACATGTTTTGGGGGTCTCTGACTCCTAAAACGTGTAAATCCATCGGAAACCGGAAGTCGAAAAAAATTTCGATTACAATACTTTATTCTATTCAAGATAGAAGAAAGTAAAAATTTTGTACTGCGATTATGAAACCCTAGTATAAAAATTTATCTCTTTTTCTTTCCGTGTCACGTGCCTGCCGTGGAAAAAAATGCAATTCTGGAATTAATTACCAAAAAATTAATTATCTTCGCTTCCGATTGTCGAAATTAAAAAATAAAAGACATATTCTGAAAGGGAATGAAACTTTTCGTTGGATGGCGTAAAAATCGTAGCTCAGAAATCAATATTTAAAAAAATTTTGGTCCTGTATAAAAATTCTGAGTCCGTTTCTGACCGCCAGACGCACTTTTTTCATATTCTCCTGCTATCGCCGAAAATCCAATGTCGTCAGACATCTGTAGTCTTCACAAATGAAGGAAAATAAAAGATTTTTTCTCAATTTTTAACGAATTTTCGAGTTTTTATGGTACGATCGAGATAATTTTTAGAATTTCTAAAAGCTGATTTTTTCCCCCGTCTTGTGGTACTATTTTCGAATTTCTGGGATGCGTAGAAAAAAAGTAATCGCACCTTAAAGAAATTGTCAGTCCTTATCCGCCGTTAAAATGTCACCTGTTTTTAATCGGTGGAAAAAATCGTTTTTGTAATTTGATAAAAATCCATGCTTTCGTTGAATTATGAATGCTTTTCCGATCTTGTAATTGCGTTTTTTTAATTAATAACGTCCGCTAATTAGGACTTTTTCAAAATTGTATGATTTGTCTTTTGATGTGAGGTGTTCAGCTGTATGCAAAACTCCAAGTCTCCAATATATATAGTTTCTGAGAACGGGATCTGTGACAGACGAACAGACAGACATACAGACAGAGGAGTGACACGAATAGGGTTTTGTCAGATGAACTAAACCCTAAAAAGACACTCTGCATATATATATGCATATTTCCTCATGTATTTGTTTTTCTTTCTTTTTTTGAATCAGAGCATTTAGCAATATTGGGTATATTTTTATATCGAATTTTTGTTATTGGTTAATTTATATCTGTCTATAATCTTCTGTTTTAATAGTGATATTTTTTGCAAAATGTTCTATTATATCTCTCTCTCCCTATATATATATATATATATATATAATATATATTTATATTCTAGAGGAACGCGCACCCCTAAACATTTTATGGATATACAGAGAAAATAAATGAATAAAATTTGGAAATTGACACCAAACTAATTTTTAAAATGTTTTAGATATTTATCATATTTTCGTGTATAGATTGCTGACAATAAAAGATGTTTACTTTTTCTCTGGATAAAAACCACGCGAATGCAGATCTCATAAGAGTTTTTTTTTAATAGTCAATCTAAGCCTAGGATCCTATTTCCGGTAGGGTCGGGGATGATTTTTTTTCGTTACTGGTTGGATTTCGGTTTACCCGATATTTCAAAAGAAAGTCTAGAATTTTTTTTTTTTCAGATTTTAAAACTATATATCTGAATATCAATATTTATTTTCCTACATATTTTTCCATGTTTATTTTCTGCCATAAAAGATAAGATTGACATTAGAGATATGATTATAGACAAGTTTTTCTTAATTGTATTATATTTTGGGGTAATTTTCTTTTATTTCGAGTTTCATGCGGTTTCGAACCGATATAAAAAAATTTGTAAGTTCGGATGGATTTCGGGTCAAAGATAAGCTTTTGTCACGCTGACTTTAAGCATAATTTTCGGGTTCGTGCCTGATCCGCGTAGAACTCTGGTTCTAATTGATTGTACTGTTTTTCTTTATTTTTTAACTGAATAATATCATTAAATTTGTGTTTCGTGTCGTTAGTAGTAAATGCCATTGCAATCAACAGTCATTAGCTTAAAAAAATAATTTCATTCACCCCTATGTGAACCAAATAAATTTCCATTGAACATAAACTTCCTGGCAGTAATTTAAAAAGAGATAGTTTTCAATGAAAGATGTTTACTTTTACTCTGGACAAAAATCACTCAAACACAGACCACAAAAAACGTGTTTTTTTCTTCTTTTTATAATCAAACTTGGGTACTGCTTCTGTTAGAGTCGGAGGTAATTTTATTTCGTTGCGGGTTGCATTCCGGTACAAGATATTTCAAAATAAAATCTAGAAGTTTGTTTCAGATTCAAAGCTATATGTTTAAATATGAATATTTATTTTCCTACATTTTTTTACATGTTTATTTTCCGACATAAAATATAAGATTAACACTAGATATATGATTATTGACAGGTTTTTCCTAATTTTATTATATTATAGGACTATTTTCTTGTATTTCGAGTTTCGGGTCGGATTCGAGTCAATGAAAAAAAAAATCAGTTCGGAGCGGATTTCTGATCAAAGAGAATATTTTGTCCGGTTTTGGTTGACTTTCAGCATAATTTGCGGATTCGGTTCTGGTACGTACCAAACCCAGGCAGGACTCTGGGTCTAATTGTTTGAATTTTTTTAAAAAGGAAAATAAATCCCCGTGTGTGTATGCGTGTATATATATATATATATATTCACTGACCTCGAATTAGTCTGTGCATTCCATTCCAGAGTAATTTTTTTAATTCCTTTATCATTAGAGAACTTTTAAATTTTTAACTGAATAATATCATTAAATTTGCGATTTGTGATGATAATAGTAAATGTCATTGCACTCAAGTCTCATTTGCTTAGAAAAATTTCATTCATCCCTATGAGAACCAAACAAATTTTGCACTGAACATAAACTTCCGTGCGTTTAAAACACTTCCAGTTTATTTACTTGAAGACAATCACAAAAATCAATTACACACTGTATGACATAGAAAATAAACTATTGGGGGACCTCCACGTATTCAGTTAATGTAATATCAACAACTGCATTTGGTTATATTTTCGAAGTTCGCAAACCGTTCCCCCACACACACTTCGTAAACACCCGATGCGGGCACCACGCATGCGTGCGAAAAGAGATTTAATAGCCGGTGCGCAAGGAGCAGTTGGGTTATCAGTCAGTGTTGTGGAGTGCATCTGTGGAGTTCGGATACGTAGTGAAGTTGATCAAAACTTATTTAGCTGTTCTTCGTTCTTTGAGCAACATGCAGCAGTGGTGTGGTGGAATAGTTTTAGCCCTGCTAGTAGTGGCCACGGCATCTCAAGGTATTTAAATTTAAACTATATATATATATATATTCAACAAGTGTTTAACAAAACTTTTACGGAAAATGTCAGAGTTTATCATATTCTTATTATATTTTATATAAAAGTAGCAGTATACCTGTTCTTCGTACTGTCGGGAATTTAAAAAGAAATACTCATAAACTCTGAACATAGTAAGAAAAAGACTTCCATTTATAAGAATGAGGTGTATAAAAGGATATCGGTGAATTTATCCATAAAAGGAAAACATATTACAATGTTTGTTTAAAGCAGAAACACTTTGCACTTTTATTTTCCTTTTATATTACGTTTAAAATACCATATGACAAGGATACAGTGATTTTATTTGTAAGGGTAAGCCAAGCTGTGAAATAATTATAAGGGCTACATTCCGAAATCAGTCCATGAAAATAAGTCGCTTTTAAAAATAAACTGCATTTTCATATATGAATTTGGCCCCACCAGTGGCCGAGAGGTTCTGCTCTCGAAGCTGGTAGACGGGAGGTGCTGGGTTCGATCCCAATCGCGCCCGTCGGCCTAATCGTTCGGAGTTTTCGTGGTTTTCTTCGAACCTTGGTTCTCCAAGCGTTAATACGGGTTAGGTTCCCTTAGAAAGACCTCCACGGAAGGCACTCCCCCTTAGGGCCTATATCCCACGTGCAGATAATTGGCCGACATAAATACAACCAACCAACCAACCATATATGAATTTGAAGTATTTTACTTAGAACAGCGCGAAAATGATTCATGCCTTTTAAATCTCAGACTTCCAACTATATTGTGGATTTTTTTTTTTTTTTTTTTTTTTTTTTTTTTTTTTTTTATCATTTATTTCTTAAATTACTAACTCCCTGCATTTTATAAAATTCTAAAGCTATGTTAGTATTAACATGCTTTTTTACTATCATGTAATTTACACCAGTTTAAATGGTGCAATATTTATCTGGATTATAACCCTCTGAATATTCAATTTTAAATATAAATATTTCGAAATAATAATGTACGATGATTATCTGAAAAAAAAAAGTTCCGTGGTGAAAGTAATGATGCATTTATCAGAAATTATTTTTATCTATTATGCCAAACATTTATTGACAAAACAGAAAAAATAACGCAATATGCACTCTTTTTTGATTCCACATTAAGGTGTTTAAAGCTGGAAGAATACAAAAATTTTACTTGCATTTACTCTGCTACGATAACAGAAATAAGTTCTTTAAAATTTGCCCAAATTCTTTCCCAATGTTGCTAAAATGTCTGAAATTCATCACGAAACCTAAATTTTATGTGAATTCAAAGCACAATTTATTTTATGAAATATGAAAAAGAAAATCTTGAATTATCGATAAATTATGCAAGAAATTTGAAACAAAAATATTATAAAGCACAAACGTGTGCGCTAGTAAAAATATTTAAAAATGATTGAAATTTTCGGAAACACAGAGCACATTTAAAGATGCCCTAATTTTTTCAGAAAACTTAAAGTATGAGGTAATCTGGTTTGATAGTTTCCAGTAATATTCTTATTGTTTCAGTTGCAATAATTAAATCTGATGGCTATGTCTAATTAATTTGCTCATTTAAATTGGTGGTAAAGTTGTGTCTCGTATTCAAGCGACAAAAAAAATTGATTTTTTAAAATCTTTTTTCGATTTTTAAAAATTTTAAATTTAAATATAAGAACATTCTTATCAAGCCTCTGCATTCTAAAACTTTATTCTACGGGAAATGAGAATTCTCTAAATAGAGATTTTTGAGTGTTTTTCTCTACTTCACGATATAAATTTCGGTTTCTAAAACAATTTGAAATAAGAATGTAGATGTTAAAAATAATGTATAATTCAATTTTTAAGTTTAAAGCGTGTTTCTCATGATCTTTTATCCGTTTTACCCATTTAAATTTTGTTTTTTGTAAAATATGTGCTTCATTAGCATCGGATACCTACAGGTAATATTCTTATGCATAATATCGAATTTCTAAGCATTGAAACTATGCCGTATTTCGATTCTATAATGCAGAGTGTCACATAAAAAGCATTTTTTTATTTGTATTTGGCGATATGTCAATAGTTTTGTATTCTAAAAGAGCATGTACGGAAAGGTCAACTAAACTCAAGCTTTATTCCTTTATTCGACTATTGTAATAAAAGTTTATCCATTAATATACACTCCTAAATAGTGTTGCTTACCCCGCATTCACTGAAACATCTCATATCACGAATGATTGCATTTTAATTTTTTTTTTTTTGTTTTGTTTTGTATTAGATTACATTCATGTTTACTTTTCAATCAAATAATTTGTAATTTTAATTTTCTCTAACTAATTAAATTTATCCTATTACAATAAGCAAAAGAATCAGAATGGTGTATGTATGATTTGGCTTTTTTTATTTTCCCGAGATTTAGCGAGAAAATAATAACATAATATTAATAGTATTTCACCGTTGTGTAAAAAACAAAATGGAGAAACAAAAAATCCCGTTTGCAGTTTGACATTTATCGAAAGAAAAGCAAAAAGTTATATGTCACCCTGTATTTATGCTTCGGTACATAACGGGTAATATCTGATCTTCATTTTCTGAAACTTACCTCTTTTGTAAAGATTCTAAACGTGAGAAAAATATTCAAAATTGTGCGTGTTTGATATTTTCGGGCGATAAAAAAAAAAAATCCTTAACAATATTTTAACTTTGTGAAAAGAAACAGTTTGTAATAAAATCGTTTGCAGATTGATATTTACAGAAATTAAAAGCAAAAAATTCCATTTTTGATTATTTTAAATAAATCGTTAAAAATTCATACACAGGTTACAGTTTTGAGATAAATCTGATCTCTCTGTAAGTGCATTTTTTGTTCTGTTCTGTGCTGTTAAGAGTCAAATTATGTGATATTTTGAAACAAAGATGTGAAAGTTGAAAGAAAATATTTAATGAAAAAATAGAGTAAAAAAATCCTTCAAAACTTAATTTTTCCAAAGTCTAAACCTAATTTTGAAAACATCTCTTCGATGAATTCTGGAGTACATCTTGGAGTACCTCCGTGCTCAATGTCGTAGTTCTGTTCTTGTCATTTACAGCGTGAGGGCAAAAGAGGCAGACAGACAGACTCACAAACTATTAGTTTTATTCGTATAGATAAGAAAAATGTTATCCAATAAATTTACGTCTTAGAGAAAATAGTTTTGTTTTTGATGCAATTTCTGATTAATATCCCAGTGTATGAAACAGTTTTTTTTTAAAGTTTGCAATAGTAATATAAATTTGTAAATAGTGCATTTTTAGAATATTTTGATGCAAAAACTTATGATTTGATGATGTAATTTTTAGCTTAATAAAAAATCTGGGAAATACTTTTAATGACCTAGGCCTTCAGAAAATTTTTAGAAAATTATTTCATGTTTATATGCGACTTCTTTGTGATATCTTATAATGCATATATTTTTATAAGTGGACTGAATAATTAATGAATTTTGAATAATTAATAAATTTTGAATAATTTTATACAAATTGGCCTTTTAATGCTTTATGAGGAAAAAATTGGGAGATTAAGGTGGAAATTTAATTTGCTTTAACTAAAAATAAGTAAATAAATCCCTGTATGACGATGTCGGTTAAATGTTTATTATAGGTTTTCATTATATTGAAATCCATAATAAATATTTAATTATTTTTTTTAATACTTAGGTTTAGTCAAGTACATAATTTTTGAGTTTATCTGATTTTAACAAAAATTCTTTTAAAATCCCATTTTATCCAAAATGTTTTGTATCCTAGTATTTCTTGGCTAAAAGATACCTATTTATAAAAAAATATATTCAACGCAACAGTCGATAATTGAAAAACAAGCTTGGTACATATTAGAGATAAATAATATCTAAACATATAAGTAATATTTTCATTGTACAGATATAGTGAAGAGTATTCTTTCTCCATTAATATAAAAAATATAATTATTGTTTTCTAATATAATTTTTTTTGTGATATTTTATTCCTGTACTTTATAGAAAGTATCTACTTGTATGATATTATCCAAAATCCATTGATAGGGAAATATTTATTAAAACAAATTGTTTACACATGCATGAATGAAAAAGCGAAATATTTGCAAGTAAAGTGTGAGACATTTGTTCACTTTGTGTCAGTTATTTGTTCTTGAAAATGGGTTTGGTGTCAGTTACTGTAGAAATTAATTTTTAATAATACAATGTATAATTTTTGAGAATTTTGTCAACAGTAATCTTTTAATGTATCTCTGCTATCCTTAAAAAAAGACAAATCAGTGTGAAATGGATTTAAAATTTTGTAATAGTGATTTGAATAAGAAAGAATCCTTAAGGTATCGGTTACTGGAGGTTTCACTTTATATTCAACTTATATTTAATGAAATGTTCATTATAATAGCGTAAGTTACAAATTTTTATACCGCAATGATCTTTTCAAATACCAATACAGAAAAATTCCAATTTATTTGAAATTATTCAAATGGATTAATATTGAAGTCTTTAATTGAAACGAATTTCTTTCCTCTAAGATCAATGGCTTCTAACACTAAATTGTTTTTTTTCTAATCATTTTTCGAAGGCTTAAATTTTATCAATATTATTTTCCTAATTTTATGTTAACTTAAAAATAATCCCAAAATGTAAATTTGTGCATTAAAATATACGTTTTGTCTATCAAAATGCAGATTTATATGAAAAATATTTTCATTGCTATCTTTAATTTAAAAATGCATTTTTTCTCGTATTAGAAATATAAGGGATATTACGATAAAAAAAAATTGCATTTTGAAGCATACTTATAAGCTTCAGATTAAAGTGGAATGTTTTTTTTTTTTTTTTTTTTTGAGTAAATCTAAAGTTTTAAAAAGTATATGGAAAAATATTTTAAATTTAGACAAACTTTCTACTTGCATTCTTGAACATCAAAATAATCCTTTTAAAATAGAGGTCTTCAATATGTGGCTCGTGGGCCAGAGGTATACCACAATATTTGAATAGAAAAAATGCTTTATTTTGCCTTATTCCCTGATATTTATGTGTTTGCTACAATTCCTAAACTTTCTAAGTTTTTAGATTGCTGTCGGTATTAAATATTTTTATAATTTTTGAATACTTATAGTCCTTAAAAAATATTTATACGCAGTTTTTGCAAGATTTGATATTTCACTTTATTCTTAATTCTAAGTTTGTTTTTGCTTAGATTCTGAATTGACATTTTAATTGTCAAAATAACATATTTTCCAAATTAAATAATTTTATGTTTCCAATTCTTAAAAAAATATTTTCCGTTAAAGTTTTAATGATAGTATTTAACGACCCAACACTTCACAATATCGTTAATCTGCTGCAGGTTGTGCTTCTTCATTCTGCGAATAAAAATTTAGTGTCTCAAAGCAGTTTTGCAGTTCTTGAGAGCATGCATTAACGATCCCCTTTCGATTATTTCTCTAAATTGAATTTTACCGCTTCTCAACCCCCCCCCCCTCCTTTATCACTTCGAAGTATCCAGTTTTTTCAGCACTTATGAATACAAGTCAAGGAACTTCAAATAGGATTGTTGCATGAATTTTAAGACGTGTTGCACGGTTTAAATATTAGCATTTTAAATAATTATAAACTTCTTAACCAAGAGACTTCAATTACTTGATTTTATATAAAATTCGAAAAGGTACCAGGGACTTTTGGTCCGCCCTGTATTAGCGTACAAATCCCTCCACCGTAAAAATACAGTTCTTCATCTGAAGCGAGTGTACCACGGAAAACTTGGTGGAATTTAAACGATTAACAATTTTTGTTTTACAAACTGGTTACGTCATAAATGTTTTTAACGATTAAAACACACCTTTTTGGTTTTCTCTTCAGCAAAAATGTATAAAGAATGAGGAAAATCGCCGGGTAGCGACTTTCTCGCCAAACTGGTAAAAAACAGGGTCTCGCTAAAACTCTACGAAACTTGATGAAAATTGTTGAAATACTTTAGACCTTTATTTATTTATTTATTTGGTTGGTTGCGGGTAGGGGTGCGGTGGGGTGGGGAGGTTATACTTTTCTAAAAAAGTACTGAACATATTTTGGTGAAGTTTAAATGGAAACAATTCGAGAGAATCGTCTTTCATTTAAAAAAATCACATGAATTGGTCACTTAGTTTCGGAATAATGGGTAAACCACACATAGAAATAATACATAAGCGTCGTATTGAGAACCACATTCCTTTTTTGAAGCCGGTTAAAAAAAACTTTAAGTTCTAAAACGTCAAAGTCAAATATGAAATTTTATTATATTGCTCGAAACTGAAGAAAAAACTGCAGTTCCTTTAAGAAAGGACTTTAATATATATATATATATTTTTTTTATATCACAAATTAATTTTTTAACGGGTGTTCACTAAATAATAAATATGTAATTCAGTCCGACATACTAAATAAGCGCGCTACAGTGAAGCATGGTTTATATGTTTCCCGCTTATGCACGTTCTTTCTTTCATTTGTCTGATTTTGAGTTCAGATCCCAGTGCATTCCTATATATTCTAATAATAAAACGATTCGTTTATACGACACAAGAAGTTCTTATTTTTGCTTTAAGTTTTATCTCTAGAGAATTTCTAATTCGAAAATGCCCCAGAAAAATGAAAATTTGCTTTCACTATTTTTCTATTTTAATTTATAAAATTTCCCTAATGATTTCGTTATTATGGATATATATTTGTTCAAAATATATAGTTACATAATCAAAAAGGTATATTTAGTAGCGATGTGTTGAATTAATACATGTTTAATTAAAATTTTCGTTCTAAATAAATATAAATGTATATTTTTATTATTTGCATTTGCTCTTATTAACATGTATGCCATTGTTGTATGAAATTCTAATTTTGGATTGTCATATATGAAACTTCAAGAAATCGATTTTTGTTAAAGAATTTATTGGCTACATGTCATATTCTTTTAGAAAATTAATGTTAAAGAAATGTATATCTATAGATTTCAAATTGATTTTCGAAATAAATATAAATCGTAACCTGTAAATTTTTTAACAGAAATAAATTTCTAGAAGCTTTAAATATGCGTATCCAAAATTACAAGACCCTCAGCCAAGTAGTTTTTGAGTTACATTTAAAAAACTACGCAAAATGCAATTTATTTTGCAACAGTTAAAATTTAATTTAACATTTGAAGTTCCAAGTTTTAAACCGGCATATTTCCTAAACTACTTGACTGAATGACTTCCCGTTTAGTATCATAAGGTGAAATATTCCGAAGAACCCAAATATAAAATCAAAATTAGGTATCAGCATTGAAAATTTTAAAATTTGATCAGCCATGGTGCCCCTAATGCCCCATATCCCTGCTCTAGATGTTTTAAAACAAATTACCCCCCCCCCTCCTCAAATTGATTGAACACATGTGCTACAATTTTCCGAAAATTTGACTCGTTCCCGAGATTCAGAGGGGATCGGACTTTTTGGCGGACCTTGTATATATTTTATATTTTTAATCAATATTTTTATCTATCATTTTGTTTAACTAAATCATCATATATTTCATATAAAATTTGTCTTAAAAGGATAAATAACATTATACGTAACCTCACTTAAAAAATCACTGATATTTCTTTTTTTTACATTTTCGGATTATGCAATATTGTAGAATAATTTTGAACGATGACTTTCGCCCGATAAATCTACATTTTATTACGTGAATTTTTATTTCCATTGCTAACAAGGCGTAAAACCGACAGAGAGAAAAAGTATCTAGGCCAGGGTTCGACCCAGGTTCAAACTGAAGTTGCAGGTTCCAACCCTGGCCTGGATACTGTTTCACCCTGTTGTTTTCACGCCTTGTTAGCAATGTGAATAAAAATCCACGTAATAAAATTTATGTGTTACTGATTTGTAATCATACATTGTTTTTTTATTATTCTCATTTTATAAAAGAAGCGCTCAGATGATAAAGGTGGTATGTTGTTAAAAAAAAAAAAAGACTTAATCATATGATTGAAGATAATCAATGGTCCTCTACCATCTGTTAAATTACTCTTTGAAAAAACATAATAGTCACAGATATTTTAATTGATAAAGGAGGTAATTACATGACAAATAGATATTTGTAACTTTGCATCTCATTTCCTCAAAATGATGATCGTGTCCCTTACCACCTTTATCATCTGAGCTCTTCAAATGTAATTTATCCTATGTATTTTCTAACACCGAAATTTCATTTCAAAAATAGTTCATTTTCTATAAAATTTATACAAATTGATTCCATCTTTAAGAAAAGTTTTCTTAAAATTTATGAAAAATAAAACTTTCTTTCTTCCTTTAAATTTTCTAGTTATTGGTAAAATGAAGTTAGGGAAATTGTAAAAAAGTTTAAACAGAATTACATATATTTTTTTTTTTTCAAATATCCATTTATACGATCATTTACTGTTAAGTAACCTGAAAATTTGCTGCAACTCAGAGGGAAAATTTTGATAAAATTTTAGTTTCAATGTTGCCGTGTATTTTAGAAACCTGAAATTATTTAAATCCTCTCTTAACACTAGAACAGCCGGCAATTTTACTCAAGTTTTATAGAAAGTATTTCACACCAGATATTTTTATTTAAAACAATTTAACTTATTTAATTAGCCTATTTTAGTGCTGCAAACATTTAGCATATCTCATGAAAGAAATTCTGTTTAGAATCGATAATTATAAATTTGGCAGGGGTCAAAATGACCCCTAATGGCGGTTCTAGTGTTAAAGGGAATTATATATATATATATATATCCTTAATCCTTAGAGCAATGATTATTTTTTGATTTTGGAATTTCACATTCCCCAGTACTTCAAAAGATGATATTTGAACCTAATAATGCATTTTTTACTCTAATAATTTTAAGGTTGGATAGATGTAAAAAACTAGACATCAGATAGGGTTTTATTTATATGAAAATACTTAAAAAAGAGCTTGGTAGTTAGTGGCACAGAAAATTCTTTATGGGTTATACATATATTTATAAGTATTGTCATATATTTACGCAAATATTTTTTAGAAGTAACTATATTAATATATACTCGAGTTTTTTCACCCTATTAAATCACATTAGAAGCCTATATTAATCATCAAAAACTAATTCCTATCCATTTTGCTTATATAATGAGTTTTTTAAAACATGAAAGAGCGTATAATCTTAACTCAAAAACATATTTATACATTTTTGTTGCGATGCAGAAAGTTTTAGTTAATTAAGTGGAATGGAAAGGAATCAAATTTCAACGGTTGTTTTATAAATGCCATTATGTTTAAAAAAAGACATGGTGTGGTGAAATAATTAATTCTAAAAAACATAATTTCAAATTCAGCAATTCAAGGTCGCATATAAAGTGAAAGATATGAATCCAAATAAATTTTAGGTAACACAAAATAAGTCAAACAATCAAGGAATAGAAGAATAGGGGTGGGGGATCCGGTTTAGCTCTACAAGGTGATTTTAAGTAAACGAAATGTATACTTCGCGATGTCTGAAGGCATTTCTAATCCAAAGATGCAGATTAATTTTGTTTTACCACTTAGGTAGAATGGGAATGCGATTGGAAAAAAAGAAAACTATATTTAAAAAGATTGCCCACAAATTCTAAAGAAATAGGGGCCCTGTGTAATAGACTAAAGTTTTGATGTTTTCATGCGATGCTAATTAAATGCCTCGATGGACGCAATCTTGAAAAATGGATTGTTTGGATGCTTTGACCGTCAAAAGATCGTTATTCATATTACTCAGCTGTCAACCTTCCGTTTATTTTCAAGTAAACATCATTTGAAGAAGATTATTAAATAAAATGTTTCCCACTTCCATTTGGCTCTTATATTTTTTTTATTCAATACAATTTCTGGTTTAATTTGATTTAAACAATCCCAGTAAGTTGACAGCTATGCTATTAGGATGAAAATTTATATTTTTTCAAATCAAATAAGACCAGAAATTTTATTAAATATTAAAAGCTAATGGAAAAACTCGTGGAAAAAGAAAACATTTAATTAAATAAATTTTCTAGTTTAAATTATGTTTATATGATTTGAGGTAAAACCCTCCAAAATTTTGGCAACTATATAATGTGAATTAATATCTGTCGAGGGTCATAGAATCAAAATTAGACCTTTTTCCAGATAGTGCCCTTTGAAATATTGTTTCAGCATCGAATGAACTACAACCTGTCAAAATTTCCGCCAGTTCAAGTGGGACCCCTTTTCTGTATAATTTCTGCGTGATTTTTTACTACTACCTGATGTTGTTTAGCATGGAATCTAAGTAAATAGTAATATCAAAATTAGACCTCCACAGAAGTCTCCCATATTACCACATACCTAAGAATTTTGATTTTCTTTCTTGGTATAAAGTTTTGACTTTCTTACGTCATCAATGCATTGGCAAATTTATACCTGCTGGCAAAAATATGTTAAATGTACCTAATGTAATTATAATTATAAATATGGTTAATAGTTGCAAACTTAAACAAAATTTAATCTGAAAAAAAAAATACTACTGAAAATATCGGATACTTGTATATCCTGAAATAAATACTGTCTTAGTCTCGATGGGTTATTTTTTTTATTTTGAAGTTTATTGACTTGATTTTAAGAATGGTGTTAAGCAGAATGTTAATGAATATATGTTGTACTATTTATCAAGCAGGACGGTCGTTCTGCCAAGCCAAGCTGAAAAAAAAATGCTAACCCCGCCAAACAAACAAACGCCAAGAATAAGGCAAGACACCGTAACTGCTTATTATAATGATGACAACTTCTCCATGTTAAATGAACGAAATATGCCAGCGTAAAATTTCCCATATCAAAAGAAGCAATCATCGCAGAAAAATAAAACCAACACTAGAAGGACCTAATAAAGAAGATCTTCAATTTGAGATCAAATGCATCCTCATAAATTAATTATAAACAGAGATATAGATTTTTTAAAATAACGTCGAGATACTGAAAATGATCATTTTATTTTCTTCGTCACAACTTATGTTTAAATCGAGGTAGAGACTTAATTATTGGACATAAAAAAGTAAGGATTGCATTTTTGGACAGATATTTACTCAATCTACGTGCTTTTATAAAATTCAGCTTTAAAAACATTAATTTTCTATTCATAATTAGCGAAAAACTGTTAATTAGTTCTAAAGTTTACAAATTATGCCAAATGGCGATAAACCCGCCAAAATATTTTAGAAATCTTATACTTTTCTTTAATATTATCCTTTTGCAGTGATTTCATCGAAGATAACTATGGCTGAGATTCAGATAGATTTTTCGCTGTTAGCGAAATGAGTTTGACCAATCAGAAGCCTGCATGTTTGAGAATATTTGCTGTTTGTGGATCCCGGCCTATGTCATGAAAGTTTTGAGTCATTTTTTTAGTGCCGTGGATGAAGTGCAATGTTTGTAGAAATGTAGGTTAGGATCCAGATAGATTTTTCGCTGTTAGCGAAACGAGAATCGCCAATCAATAGCCTGCATTTCTGCAAACAGCGAAAAGTTCACAAAAATGCAGGCTTCTGATTGATGAATCTCGTTTCTCTGACAGCCAAAAATCTATCTAGATTGCGCACAATGGAGGATATTCCAAATATGGGTTCGAGGCTGCAAAAGTCACGTGATACCGGTAATTTATCCAAGGAACTTCTATCTGATAAGAAGGGAAGATACTACTACTTTGCCTCATGAACCGTTTCATTGGCTAGCGGGGATTTACATTACACGTCTACGGAGCCTTCCCTTCTTTACGATAGAAGTTTTTACCTTGACCACGTGATCAAAATGTAGATGGAATATCCTCCATTATGTTGAACACAATTTTGCATTTCCACATCCATGTAGGGTATTAATTGTCATAACAACAATACATATTCGAAACTATTTAAGGCACTGATTCTGAACTCCTTTGCTATACCTTTCAGTATTAAAGAAGTTGTTGTTTCCATAGTAACAGTATTTTTCTGTATTGCTTTCTCTAAAACACAAATATAGAAATTTAACAAAGAGCGCTCAGAATCAACACCATAACAGAGAGCCTTCATACATAAGAGTGGTGATATATGCACAGGAAGCATGCTCATTTCAAGTTTTTGCCAAAAGTATGGCTACAGCGTCTAGAATACCTTGTGTGGAAATATGCTATCCAAACAACGCTAAAAATTTGTATCCCTTAAATGTGCGACGATACTGCTAAAATCCCAAGTATCGATCACAGCGACATCTGCGGGATTTAGTATTACATTGTATAGACTAGCAATATCTTGCAGTTTGAGAAAATATCCTGCAGATGTCGCTGTGATCTGTATATTTCAGCAGCATCATTGCACAGTTAAGGGATACAATATTTTAGCACTTTTTAAAGTATTACAGGGATAGCCAATTTCCACACTATATATACAGCGCCTAGAAGATACAGTGTGGAAAACGGCTACAAAATAGTGCTAAAAAATTGAATCCCATAAATGTACAATGATGCTGAATAACAAGATGTCGATAGTAGCGCCATCGTAGTGATTTAAAAACGATAGTCATTCTAAAAGAGACTCTTTAACCTATTTCACGTCATTCCTTAACTAAATTAGCTTATAACAGACCAAAATATCTTATATTTATAGTTTCCGATATTTAACATTCTATAATTTTTGAAAACTCAGTGTTTATATTGAAAAGAGTTACGAGATGGCGCTCGTATCAGTATATTGCCGCTGAGCATTGTTGGAGATTTATGGGATACAAGTTTTTAGCACTTTTTAAAGCATTATAGGAATAGCCGTTTTCCACACTGTATCTTCTAGGCGCTGTACTATAGCTCCGTTATAGGCCTAGATTATATGTTGTAGGAATCGACTATCCCAGCAATACTTAAAAAAGCGCGGAAATAGTGAATCTCTTGAATGTACAACCATGTTGAATTCCAAACAGTCATTTACAGCGACATCTGCAGGATATTATTTAAAGAAGAAAGAGACACGTGTAATGCACCGCTATAGCGTCTAGAATACATACTGTGGAATTTTGCTATCCAAGCAGCGCTAAAAAGTTGTATCCCTTAAATGTGCACTGACGCTGAAATCCAGGGAGCTGATCGCAGCGACATCTGTGATAAACTTTCAAAGTAAACATCGTATTATTACAGCGGGCTTGACGCCAAGCACATAGGTCAGATGTATGTTAATAAAATGTAAAAAAAAAAAAAAACGCTACAGCGTCTAGACCAAATTATAGCGCCTAGAATATATAGTGTGGAAATTGGCTATCCCTGTAATACTTAAAAAAGTGGTAAAATATTGTATCCTTAAATGTGCAACGATGCTGCTGAAATATACAAATCGCAGCGACATCTGCTGGATATTTTCTATAACTGAAAGATATTGCTAGTCTATACAATGTAATACGAAAATCCCGCAGATTTCGCTGCGATCGACACTTGGAATTTTAGCAGTATCGTCGATCATTTACGGGATACAAATTTTTAGCGTTGTTTAATAAAATATTTCCACACTAGGTATTCTAGACGCTGTTACCAAATCGTCATAAAGTTTTAGGAAATATCCTGCAGATATCGCTGTGATCGACTCATTGGATTTCAGCATCATTTGAAATTTAAGAGATCCAATATATTAGCACTTTTTAAAGTATTACTGGGATAGCTGATTTCCACACTATATATTCTAGGCGCTGTAGCACCGCGGTAGCCTGTCTTTTTCGTTTACCTCAGAGTATATATAGATGAAGTCATTTGTAGCTGTTCCTAAACTGTGGCCAACAACATATAAGGCCAGTTCATAACGTCACACGGAGTTGATTATCTGTACACGGCAATGGACACAAAAAAAATCGGCTCGCAGCTTTGTACTAATCATTGTGTAAAGAAGATCCAACTCTGAGACTAACGAAAAAGACAGGCTACCGCGGTGGGTCCGATTCTTCTTTTTTTACAGACCGCTGTAGTCACGTGATGCTCGATGCACCAAAGAAGGTGCGTGAAAAGAGCATCACGTGACTCCTGCGGTTTGTAAAAAAAGAAGAATCGGACCCACCGCGGTAGCCTGTCTTTTTCGTTAGCCTCGATCCAACTGCGTGTGACTTTTAAACATCATGAACTGGCCTATTATGTCATTGGTCTCGCTAACACCCTCCCTCCTGCGTCCACCGTATATAGCGGCATCTTGTACTGGAGACTGCTAAATGGGCTGCTATCGGTCAAAATCAAGAGAGAAAAGGGCAGAAGAGAGGGAAATAACTCGTTTTTTTGGTAACTAGTTTTTCACACAGGAAGATTGACATGTCTGTTCCTCTCCTTTCATAACTTCATGGTGGTGAAATACGCCAAAGCATCCTAAATATCTGAGAAAGTCTTGACTCGCGTCACGAAAACATCACACAAAGCAGGCAAAGCAAAGAAACAAAATCATTCATCGGCTCGTGAATATGAACGAGCCAATGAATGATTTTCTTCTTTGTTTTGCCTGCTTTGTGTGACGTTTTTCTGACACGTGTCAAGGCTTTCTCCAATATTTAAAGGGCGTTGAATAGGCCGGGATCAAGATAGATATTTCGCTATTAGCGGGATGGGATTGATCAATCAGACGTCTGCATTTTTCCGAACTTTTTGATGTTTGCAGTAAACACCGAAAAGCCTGCAAGGATAAAGGCTACTGATTGGTCAATGTAATTTTACTAACAGAGAAAAATTTATCTGGATCTCGGACATTAACTTTGGTTGGTTAAAACAATTTTGAATAAAATCAAATCAGGAAGCCAATGTTTGTTAACTTTTCTGGTTAGTTTAATTGAAATCTTGCTCGTCTATTACTGAAAACTGAGTTACCGTACTTTGGACAAAAAATTGAATATGAGTACACGACTTGTGCATATGTCACCACTCTAACACAGTGTTGCCAGATGGGCTACTTTTTTTAACTCAGATACTTGATTGGCACCACTTTTTTGAAATTGTTAAATGTGCCTTATTTAATGACATATTAATTAAGGCGAAAACAATGGGAATTTTACCGTTTATAATAAGTGCTGGCAATCAAGAAATCTGAATTTAAAAAAAAAGTAGCCCACTGGCAACACTGCTCTAACATATAAATGTTCTGTGTTATGACCATGATTCTAAGTGCAGTTGGTTAAATTTGAGTATCTGGGCATTAGAGAAAGCAATAGTGGCCCACTGTGGCTGAGTGGATAAGACACAATGCCGCTAATCGCTTGAGAGCGTAGGTGGAAGCAGATTCGAATCCCGCCGTGATCCGCATGTGATATGATGTATGTGTTCAATAAATCAAACAAACAAACAAGCAAGCAATAGTGAAAGGTACAGTTGGCATGGAAACAACGACTTCTTTAATTCGTATAGAAAATTAATTATTAGTAGTAAATGACTCAAGTTTAAAATGTAGGCAAATGGTCTGGAAATATCAATGGCTTCCATCTAGTATTTCACAAAATTAATTTAATAGATTCACATGATGTATAACTTGATGCAACTCTTAACTAATGAAAATTCTGCAACAAGACTTGTGTAGGTAGATCTTTTGAATGAATAATTCAGAATTCTGAGAACAAAACGAAGTTCTTAAGGCTCTTCCTCACACCCCCCTCAAAAAAGGAAATACGATAGAAAGATATAAGAATTTGGATAGCTTCAATATGTCTGTGATCTTTTGTCAGAGTTCAGAAAAAGAGTCTGGGCATAAAAAAAAGACAAATTTAACGAACGATAAGACTATAGATTTCAGGCACTTTTTAACCGAAAAATATTTAATTCTAATGTATATGCGACTTTAATAATAGACTATTAAAGCTAATCAATTTAGGGGAAATTTTATAGTAAATTAATATCCTCACATTTATGCAAATAGGCATGGATAAACAGACTTGAGTAAAATTACATATTTATTCTTTCTTCTCTATAACACGATCTAAATGAAGATGAAGTTATATGTACAGTTTATATCTCTAAATTTTTAGATTTTTTTGTCAAAAATGTTCCTTTATTATGTCTAGAATTGCTAGATTTACAGATCTTCGATTCTTTAGATGCCTGCGGGTTTTCATTCTCGGGTTAACCGTAGGTATTTGTAAAGGTAAATTTATTTTGCAAAACCGTCAGCAAAAAAAATTAGAAAAAACAATTAACTGACAGACTAACTGTAAATATATATTTTATTTCGACTCTGTTTTTTACTAAATTTTCATCTTTCGTAGAAAATTTTAAGGAGATATAAATTGAGAAAGACTGATACTTTGAAAGAAGAAATTGACTTTCCTTACTTTTAAATTATTAATCACTATAAAAAATGAATGATAGGTAAACAAAATGTATAATATTGTGTTTGCTTCCTGCTTATAAAGGCTATACAAGGACTAATTTTAATTTGAGCTAGTAGAATTATTTCAGTTATATATCATTTGTTTTAAAAAAAGAACTGATATCTACTAAAAAACAACTTTTCAAAAGTAAAAAATAAGCCAAGCAAAAAAAAAAAAAAAAAAAGAAAAGAAAAGAAAAAAGGTGAAAGTTGTGGCTAAAAAATAGTGTGATATCAAATTTCCAAGCTTATATTGCGGTACTTATTTAACATTTTTTGATAAAAATTTACCATATGTAAGTCGAGTACCTAAGTATGCGTTGATAGAAAGCCTTTTCTCCTTTACTAAATACATCATAACGTGTTTCTGAAAATTAATTTTTTTTAAATTATGCATGATGGGCTTGGCGGCCATCTTTCCATATTTTACACAAATTTCTAAGCACTCAAGCTCGTAACATATTTGCACTATTAAGAATTTCGAAGTTATAGTTTTAGCTACAGACAGATAAATTAAGAAAGTTTTTTATTTTGAAAAAAACAAATTGATTTTTACTGCTTTAACTAATTAATTAACCCCCCTCCGAAAAAAGAGAATCATAAGATGAAACCTGAAGTTACTTCAGCTTTATTTTTAGACACAAATTTTTAGGCACTCATTTCCATAAATTAAAAGAATAAAATGTTTGCTTTAGTAACAATTTCGAACTTCCAATCTTAACAATGAACTTGTGTGCTTAGAAATTTGTGTAAAATATGGAAAGATGGCCGCCAAGCCCATCATGCATAATTTTTAAAAAATTAATTTTCAGAAACACGTTATGATGTATTTAGTAAAGGAGAAAAGGCTTTCTATCAACGCATACTTAGGTACTCGACTTACATATGGTAAATTTTTATCAAAAAATGTTAAATAAGTACCGCAATATAAGCTTGGAAATTTGATATCACACTATTTTTTAGCCACAACTTTCACCTTTTTTCTTTTCTTTTCTTTTTTTTTTTTTGCTTGGCTTATTTTTTACTTTTGAAAAGTTGTTTTTTAGTAGATATTACAATTTTACTCTTATGCTTTAAGATTAATATTACAGTGTTCTTTAGATAAAACAAATAAAATGGTGCAATCAATTTTCTTTTCATTATGCCTATCCCCGTAATCAGTGAAGTTATAATTTAACTATCGAGCAAATTTAGCAATTTGGGATTTATGATTTAATCTTATCTATCCGTGTACTTATCATGCTTTCCGCTAACAGATGTAAAAAACTACACAGCCAATTTCGATTCGATCTAACGTTGTATAAATGTAGTAACCATGCGGGATTTACAATTTTGATTTTCAAAAGGTGACCATTTTCAGTAGAAGGTTGGCTATAAATCATTCCTGATATATCAGAAAGTGCAGATGTAGCGAAACATATTTTTTTCGTTATTGCTCAGTTGCTTCAGACAATATCTAAAAGATAACAATGCCGTAAATTCGTATATCTTGATCGTAAACTCGGTCATGCATTTTCTAAATAAAATAATTAATAATACTCATTGTTTCAATTTTCAAAATAGAAGTCGAATGAAAGTTTCACAATGTTTCGGTTCTAATTTTAAAAATTGTATAAAAACTAGATGTTTTTGTGCAGAAAAACATGAGTTGTTTCGATGTTATTTCTATTTATATACAAAATGAATGTCTCAAAGTTTAGCCATACTTTTTTACACCCCATAGAACAGTTAAGGAAAAAATACTACTTCGAAAATTGCCAATCCAATATTATTGTAATAAGTTTCTAGGTCCCCAAAGTTAATAAAATCTATAGCATACTAATTAAGAACTATATTATCGTTGTCCAGTACATTAAACATGCTTTGTTGCGTGAGAGGAAAATAATACTTACACAATGAAGCGTAATTCAGACAGGGTCGTAATTTATTAAGGCTAATTTTCTGGAGTGTTTCTCTTTTCTTTCTCTTTATATATGAATATGAATTAATATCCACAAGTGATTTACGTATGAATGAGAGAATGAGAAATTCTTTTATGCTTCCAGTTTTCCAATTTCGACATTATTAAATACACTAAGACTAAATTTGGAGAAATGAGGTTTTAATTGTAAAAGTTCCATATTTTGGAAATATGCCATTAACTAAAATTTGCACGAAAATTGTTTTGAAATGTTTATAAAATGAAGATTCTTATTTGCTGGAAAATCCCATTTTTATTTGCATTATATGACACTTTCGTTTTCCTGTCATGTACCATTATATTATTTAATATATGCACCAAAATTACAGCAAATTTGATAACTACAGCAGTTCCTCCTACATCTGTAACATTTTCCAATTATTTTACATTTGTTTTTCCTGTTAATTCTTTTTTCTTCTATATTCACTGTAGTCTCTTATTTATTTAAACATTATTTATTATATTAAAATCCTACTGCGTGTTCGTTATACAATTTGTTGTAACTTTTACTGACTTTCCTGTAATAATGGCGACAAAGTAATCCTATTGTTGTAATAAATGAAAAGAAAAGGGGAATAATATGCGTATTATACCTTTTTGTAGCGATTTTTTCATTTAAAGTGAAAAGGGAAAATTTTAAAGTTGGGTAAAATGTATATTGTATAATTCGATTTAATGATTTTAGTTCAAATCATCTTTAAAGAAATACAATGAAAAGAGTATTCATTGGACTTATTTTAACATTTACTATAATCATTACCAAAAAAAGGAATTATATATTATTCTTTCGTATGAGATTCCATTTTACGAATTTGTTTAAAATGTAGATGAATGTATACTGATAAATCTTAGAGTTCGAGCTTGGAGTGAACTTATGCTCATATTGGATATCTGTGCCCAAACCATAGCAACCCACAAAACAGAGTCTGGTCTGTTACTCACGTGGACGTACGTTTAACAAGTAAACATACGTTTGCTTGACATAAATGTCCAAGTTATTACCCAAAATCCTTTAAATCAATCCAATGTTATTGACCATATGTTGTCATAATTGCATCAAAATCATGTAATTTGTAAAATGCAATTTTCAGCTAATTTACATTGTAAATATCATTTCACGCTTATAGTACTAAATAAAAAATTAGTACAGTAAATATTTTCTAAATGTAGTATACATTATTTTCTATTTTTCTCCAAAAAATTGAAGATCTCATACAATATTAATGGAACACATCGGGTTGCTACGCCAGCTAAAATTCTTTGAACCAGGAGTGCTAAACTGCGGCTCGCGGGATACCATTATTTTTTAATAGTAACCTTTGTCTAATTATACTGAAGTTTGATACCCCGCTTTAAATAAATTGCTAACGCAAATTGCACTGGTTTATGATGATTTTCTGCGACATTGATTACTAAGCAGTTTTGACTGGATTATTAGAATTTTGGAAGTTTCCCTTAGAAAGTAATGCTAATACATTTAGTCATATAAATTTTACAATTTCGGATTTCTGCCAAACTGTTATTAGATGGCTTCCTTATTTGAAATGATTGAAATCAAATGTTAATTAGGAATAAATATTCGGTAATTTAATTCTGGTATCCGAATACATTGAAATGTACTTTTTTTTTTCAAAAAATGACATTTTAAGTCTTTAGATTTATTGCATAGAGCATTTGAGTAGCTTTACAAAACAGATTTGAATTGTATCTACGTCGTTTAAAAGCCGATATATAAAAAAATTTATAAAACTCGTCAAGCCGTAGGTGATTGTTTAAAAGGAATCGAAATACCATATAATTTAGCAAATATATTTTTAGGTATTTTTTTATATTTAAAATAATTAATATTTTATGAGATTATCTGGCAGGGAGAGAAGAATTTAAATCTATCAACATTTATTTTGTCAAATTAAATAAACTTGCATTTTTTTTTTCAAAATACCTTATTTTATATATACATATCGCTTTCTTTCAAAAACGGTGCCTCAAAATGTTATCATTCATTTTTTTTTTTTTCAAACTTCATGTTTTTTTCTTTATCCTGTTTCCCAGCACATCAAGTAGAACAATGTTCATAATAACAATATTTTTCTATTTATTTGAATTGTATGATTCGACTTCCGTGCAGCAGTTTTGCTCTAAAATTTCTTAAAAATTCTCTATATATTTATCAGTTTTCTAAAAGTAAAATAATTTAACGGGAATATAAACTTAGTATAGTTTTTCTATACATAAAAACTGGTTAATTTGTTTCATGTTCATTAAAAAGTCCTCCGAATGTATTCTATCACCTTTAAGTAACATAGCTGCCAACTTTTACGCTTTTTTCTTACCACTAAAATTTTATAGTAAATACTGTATTATTTAATCGTCAAAATCTCACGTTAAACAAGGCCAAAATTTCTGTTAAATTTTAGTGGTCGAATAAAAGCGTAAAGGTTGGCAGCTATGAAGTAGTTAAAAATTTTCTTTAGTTTTAATTGTTATTTATTTATTTATTTTAAATACCATTTATAAATGCATTTAGTAAAAGTATGAGATTTATTAAATTTACACTAAATAATCATATATTTTTTGACAAATAAATGAAAATTATTATGCAAATATTACTAATTCTGATTTATACTACGAAAGAGCATAGAAAACTTCTAATTACTACATAGTTATAGACATTTAATTTATTTAGAGACATTGAGAATGGCAAAATATGTATATCTGCATCATTTAATGGAGTGAAATTATTTAGAGAATTAAAATTAATTTATTTAATTTAAATTCCATGAGCATTTTAATAATAAAAAATAATTTACCCTTAAAATTTTACGTGTTTAATTTATTCCTTCTACACATTTGATTAAGAAATGTTCTACAATCGACACGTTATTTCTAAAATTTAAATAAATAGTGATATTTTTGATGCAAAATCTATTTCTTTGTATTGCATTTAAACTCAAAATTTCTTTTATCTTATATCTTAATAAATGCATTTAATTAAGAAAGTAAATAGAATTTTTAAAACGCACAATATGTGCCGTATTTTTAAAAAATATGTCTGAGTAGTAAAAAGTTCAGTGTCTCATTTCCTTACAAAATTTTAAGTATTTTTATTACCATATATAGGAATATGGTCTTATGGGTTTAAATTACTTTCTTTGATGAAAAATAGAAATACTGTTTTGGGATCCAGCTGCTCATGGTAATTTTATGACCGATTTTGATAGGGAAAGAAAAAGAAATCTAAGTAAGGGGGAAAAAAAAGAAAAAACTTCATCTTCTATTTCCCCAAATTGCTTTTACTAACGGTGCCGATGAGCTTAAAAAAGAATTCATTTCAAGTGCGTAGTTTTTGAAGAATCGAATATCGTTAAAGCATACTTATAACGTCATTGATGACTATGTGTTCACTCTATGAAATGCCATTAAGGAAAATTCTGTGTTGTTTTCAAAAATTTTGAAACCTCATTTAATAAAGAATAGTTTACTAATGTAAGGAAAAACTTCCATCAACATATGTCCTTATTTGAGAAAAAAAAAATAAAAGCTTATTTTTGTAAGAAAAGCATTTCCCCTTTTTACGTTATGTGTTTCACGTTTAAATTTTCCTTTTTGGTTTTTCGATCCATTTTAGTATTTTTTTTTTTTTTTATTTTTAAAAAAATCATTAAATGGTAAACCTTTTAGGCAGGATTATATTCAGAAAATGCATTCAAATACCATTTACCTGAAAACATTTATATACCTTGTAATGTGAAACTTTCATTTTTTTTCCAATTCCAAACATTTTTTGTTAATGGAGTTCTTAATGTTTCCACGATTATTTTAAATTTTTAAATAAGAGTGCATTTACTGAGGTGATAAAAAAAAACTTCATTTAAAGTGAAATTTCACAAATTAAATTTTTACATAGGATTTTTTTTCTTGATGCTTGAAAGATTTTAGAATTTTTTTTAATTTAGTCATTAAAAGTATTAAATCGTTTCAATAATATATATATATATATATTATTCACTAAGAATCTAATTATTTAAACATTTTTCCGTGAACGTTTCAGAATTTGTTTTAAATTTGATCTTATAGACAACTAATAATACAAAATTTTGTTGCTTATTTTCTAGACTGTAGAAGAATAATCTTACTTATTTATTTATTACATTTTAAGATACTTGGAATCCATTCACACCGAGAAAAGGAATTGATTAAAACTACAAAACATGTTTTGTTGAGTACATTTTGGTTGTTTTAAGCAAATTTTTTTGTTGAAGCAAAAAATTGGTTTTGTTGCTTGGACAAAAAAATATTGTTAACACTTTTACAAAATTTTAACAAAATTTCATCCATTTTACTTGAATTAGCAAAACCTGTTTTTGTAATTTTACAATAGCTTTATAATTTAAATTTATAATTCCAGCAAAATTTTGTTGTTTTTCAAAATTTAAATTGTTGCGTAGTAGCCACAACTCTCTCACGTAATTTGGTTTATTTGACTTATATAGCTATATAATTAAAGGATTAACATAATTTTTGAATAATTAAATCTTTTTAAATTGGGACGGGCCAAGGTACTTTTAAAAATCCCCCTCTCCCATTTATTTTTCTTGATTTTCTATTAGAAATGGAGCATTTAGATTTTAAATAGTTCAGAATATTTATCAGGTAAATTACATCAAAATAATGTGCACTGTACATAGTTAATTCTTTGTTGAGGTCTTAATTTTAAGAATAAGAAAAGTAATTCATCAAACAGACAGACATTTTTTATTAGGAAATAAAGTATTTTAATAATAAAAGTATTGAAATAAATTAAGTTTGTTTGAAATATTTTATTACTGTACGGATTTTATTTATACTCTAGCCGGGCTTCGCCCGTCTAGACAGGAGTACTCGCTGCCTTCGGCTGCGTGCTTCCCGGACACCTTTCAAAAAATTACTTTATACATGAACTTCTCCAAAATCTCCTTCCCTTTCGCTAAAGTTTAGTAGCTCTCAAGAAACAAATTAATTGCAAAGAATCACGAAATGTTCATGGAAAACAGAAAAAAAAATCTTAAATCACCGGTTTTTGCGAGCTATTTTATGAATTTTTGTGAAATTTTATTTTGGACTCGCAGTCTTTCCTGATAAAAATATTCGCGAATTTTTAACGATAATTTACGGAATAAAAAAAATATTTACCGGTTTTCACGGGTTTTTTTTTTCGAAAGTCGCGTGAATATCTGTATTTGTATTTAAAATTCGGCATCGTATGAAAGAGTAAAACATTTCATTTATTTTGACGTACATTTTTGGTATTTCAGTTGAGAATTAATGGAGATGTTCAATATGTGAAAAACAGAAAATATCGCATTATAACAATATGAAATAAAACTGTTATTTTTTAAATCTTATGTATTATATATGCGTGAGTCATAAATAAAAGATGTTATTAGAGAAATAAAATGATGTAAAATGTATATATTTATATTTCATATAAAATTCTATCAGTGACAAACAGAAAAATTGTCAAATGTGGCCGGGTCAATCCATTTCAAGTGGTCCAGAAAATCGGATATTCGTTGCTTGATCATTTTTTAAAAATCTGAAATTTTTTGTACAACAACCCTAACATGATGGAAGTTCAAAATGACTATTATTTTAATTTTATTAATTTTTGTTTGTGCATGGCGGCCATCTTTGTTTCATGGTCTGCAGCAATTGTCTCACAAGAAGGTTTTGCAGAAGTGTAAGTAATTCATCGTTTATTTCTCCAATTCAAGTGCAGATTAAAGCAATTTGCACAGAATACATTGGGTAAAAAATTTGGTAATAGAGTAGTTTCCGAAAATAAATTCTTATTGGTGAAATTTAAGCATAAAGTTTCAGTTTTTTTCCAAAATTTGTCCGTTTACAAAAGGAAATTTTTCTAGCAAGGAAAACTGTGAACATTACATAATTTTTTTTTACAAATAGGCCGAAAGTACTTGTACTTACTGGTTACTCGCGCAGAATAAAAAATAGGAAATCAATATGGAATATACTTGATAGGTCAAATGTTTCGTATATTTTCGAAGCTTAATGATAAATAATGAAACACAAAAAACGAAATTTGTTAATGATTAATTGAAAATAAAGTGCTACAAAAATATTGCATTTCACAAAATTTGGTCAGGAATTTAATTCTATGTGTTGTGCAAACTCCTGAATATTCACTATATGGCATGTATTAAAAAAGACAATCTTCCAACTCTAAGTCCACTAATCGCCGGAATGCACCTGAAGTTTCGACAGATCACAATCTATCCTATAGACTTGGCAGCTGTGACAGAAGTACTTTGCGAGATGTCCTTCGGAAACCAGACGAGCGATCACTGGTCAGTAATCAATTTCAATATCTGGACAGGCTGTGAAAGCACTCTTAATTAGCAAGCCTCTAAGTTATTCCTGCGATCCAGCCGACTTTCACTTTGAAACATATGGTCCCGGAAGCGTGGGAAAGTAGGGTGTAGCCCACATGAGATCACGCGAGCGACTCAGAAAAAGAAAGGACAGAGATTGGTTGAACCCCCGACGCCCAAGAGAGACAATTTTTGAACTTAGGAGGAAGATCTTAATGAGTAGTCAGTTGATGACAGAAGGTGATATAGCAAGTTGGGCTTGCGAGTTTCGCCGAGCTTTTTAGGGAGAAATAGATTCTCCAGGTTTTCATTAAGCCTCTCACCTTGAGAGCAGCGAGCAGACTGGGTCTGCGGTCCACACGTTCTTTTGAAACATCTAGCCTCCTGACAAACAAAAGGTACTGCGGTTAGACCGAGAGTACGTTCCAATTTATTTCCAACGGGAGATTAGATCTCCCAGCCGGGACGACATTTCACTGCAGATCAACGAGGATCGAATAGACCAAATGGTCTGATTAGACAGTCTACTAATGAACAATATTGAACTCTGTTTTAAGGCTGCCACCTTTAATCCAGGACTTTCTCAAATTTGTACGCAAACAATTATTGTTGCGTAGGAGTAACAAGAACAACTCAAATTACGAGAGTTTTGATTGTCATTTAAATTAATAAATTTCATTTTTTATTCTTCATCAATTGAGTTATAATCTGATTTAGCCCCCTTCGAAACAAGCCTTAACACGCTCCCGTTACTACGCTCCGAAGTTCGCACAGTGTTTCTTGTGACTTTTCCGATAAATAAAAAGAAGTGCTTTTCTAATTGCGTCCACTAAAAAGAATAAAGAAAAAATAGAAAAAGCAACGAAATGTAAATTTATTTTGGCGAACCTGACATAAGAAACAATTTAAAAAGAAACTTAAAAAAAAATATTCAACTTGTTTAATATTACTAAATCTCCTCATTAAACTTTAATCTGTGATCCATAGAACGCATGCTTTATAGTGTATTGGGGGTGCAAAAGTACAATGTTTTACAATAACAAAAGATGCTGTTTTATTTTTAAATGGGATTTCTGGGAAGGAGGAAAGAAATGACGCAACAAAGAACGTGAACAGCATAATTAGCTCATCAGGCTTATACCTTTTCTATAGCAATCTTCGTGTAAGTGGAAAGATAACGTTGTACATTTTAAAAGAATCTTTTTTTCATAATCAATTTATTAAAACATTTAAAAAATTATATATCAGGTACCCTCTTCGAAAATATCAGTGTCTGTGCAGTCATTTGAGTAGAAAAATCTATTATAAAAATCTGCAATTTTTGCATTCATTTTTGTTTTTAAAGAATGTTTCTAATTCTATTTTTTGTTTATATATCTCTATTCCTTCCCATTATATAGTTCCATTTATATATTATATAAATTCATTGTTATTCAGTTAAATTTGACAGTTTGTAGGGTAAATTTCGTGAAAAATTTCAGGAATAGGGCACATACATTCTAAAAATCCTAAATCGAAAGGCTATCCCACAGTTATTTCACTTAACGCAGCATGCTTTTCTATTAAATTTAAACATTATACGTTTACTTGTACGGAATTTTATTTAAAAAACCCATTAAAAGCTGACTGAAAGATAGATATTTTATCCATGATTTTTTAAAACATGCTTATGTCATTAGTGACATTGATTTACTTTCTCGTCTGATTACGATTTGTTAAGTAGTTTTTAAAAGTTGTTTTAGATTTGATCACCAAGTCTTTGATTTTGAATTTCAACCCCACTGAAAGTTAGAACAAAATATTGATTTCTTAACAGTTCACAATATTTTTCAACGTCGCTCATTTTGAAAGCATTAGTATTATAGTTCTATTCATAAAGAATTGTGTACGTGTTATACTACAAAGGCAGTAAGCACGCGGCACAGATACAAAACACTCTGCTTCCATACTTCAAGCACGTATGCGTCAAGTGAAGAAAAGCGCAATAAAATGATTACTGTGGAAAGGGATAACAGTTTTTGAAATACTTTTTGTGCTCTAAAAATTGATTGTTCCATCATGTTTATTTATTTTTTTTTATTTTCAATCGTATTAGTTTTTTTAGAGGAGAAATGGAGTAAAGACAAGACTCCACATCAATAAGTTTTGACAAAATTGCTTTAAATAAGCTTTTTCAGATATCTATAATTCAGTGAGAAAACTAATTTTAATCGATAAAAACTTAGAATATTCCATAACTAATAACGTTTAGGTAAACTGTATTAATTCTACAATCTCTTTGAAAAATGGTAGTCATAAAAAATTTATTGGTATCTCTAAAATGTATTGTTTTATAATTTTGATTTCCTATCATATTACTTTTTGCGCTGAGGGAAAATAAAGAAGATAATTTTTAAATAAACTTCAAAAAATATTTTTCACAATATTGCCGTAAATAGAATCCTTTCTTCTGATTTCTTTAATCAAGTGAGAAAAGTTTATTTTTAAGCGAGTAAAACATCAAATATTTCCACAACTTTTATCGTTCATTTGGGAAAAGAGTGTCGAACTGTGGAATTAGCCATTATTTAATTACTTTGCTTAAATCCTTCAAAGCAGGTAAATTTTATCGAGAAATAATGTCACAATTTCACTTTCAATATTTAGTGCTAGAGAGGAGTCGAGTCGGGCAGTATAGCAGTGCATACAACTAGAGTCCTGCACGGACTGTTCTATTTCAGATCAACACGAAACCGGACACACTTCAACTTGAACCGAAATACACGAACGGAAGAAAGTGAATCCATAATTTAATACAATTATGAGAAAATAGTCCACCTCTAATACTCGGATTTTTTTAAGCTTTTATGTCGAAAAATGAATATAATACACGCGCTCATCTATGTACAAATGTATAGTTTTTTTTAATCTAAAAAAATATTCTAGACCTTTTTGGCAAATCGTGTCAAGGCGAACTCGACCCGCAAGAGTTAAATCTTAATTCGAAACTGACCCGAACAGCTCGCGGGGACGGTTTCTGATAAAGAAAAAAAAAAAAAAACGAGTTCACCAATCCGATGTGTACCGCACTCTACATGCAATGAAATGTTATAAACAAACTTGAAATGCTTCTTTTGTAAAATTCTATTTTTTTCTGTTGTGGCGGTCTTAATGCAATAAGGTGACTTAAATATCTAAATTCTTTGCAAAATGATTGCCTTAAAATTTTATTGGTAGCCTTAATATCTATTTTTTATTTATTTGTTTACTTTCATTCCCAGTCGTATTAGTTTTTCTCATAGGAGGAGTGAAAATATAATTTAAAAATACACATTGTCAAGTTTTAAGAACATTGCTTTAAAAAGATCTTTTCCTGAATTTTGTAATGGAGTGAGAAATGTTTGTTTTTAAGCGAGTAAAGCATAGAATTTTTCACGACTTACAGAATTTGACAATCGAGTATAAAATCTGCGAACTCTTTGCAGAACTGTAGTATTTCATTTGAATATTATTTGGAAAGGTCCTAAAATCTTGTGTGAGAACTTCAAAAATCCTAAGTCCATAGGAACTCTAATCATATAATTTTTGTGTAACACAATTAATATTCTAATTTTGTATGCGTTTTAAAACTTTTTTTAATTACATAATATTTTAAAATCATTTTTATTTTACGGTTGTTGATTAAGAACCAAACATTGTTTTCCGATTTATTCTCTTACTTTTTACACTACTGAAATCTTACTGCTGAAATTCCTTGTCTTGCTTTTCGTATAGATCATTCTTAAAAAATTCACCTTTTATTAGTATTCGTTTGATAGATTACTTATTTCCTTTATTATATTACTTTTTTATGCAGATAATGTGTCCATCTTTTTCTTAATACAATGGATTCGGTTACATTAAGAAGTCATTTCTCAGTAGATAGCCAACATTAAACCTCTGACGCAGACCTTATCCTAGTCTAAATTACCTTTGTCACAGTGACACTAGCTTTTCTTCCGCATTGAACTTTTTGCTAGTTTTTTTTCTTCTGAGCATTGTTAAGCTTCGCTTGTCTTCACTCGAGGGAAACACTCATTTAATTCTTACAGTGATGTTTATTTACTTTGTCACCTCTAGGTCACTGTGGTGACCTAACTTCTAGTTAGCCAAAACATTCAATCTGGCTAAATGCCCATAGATATTTAATAAATATGTTTTGTTGTTTTAATTGTAACTTGATTTTCAATAAAAGCTTAGTTTTTCATTTAGATTTATTTTGCGCTCGGAAAGATCTTAAATCCGTTAGAAGACTTTAAGTACAGTTTATTGGTCTATGAGTCCATCAGATATTTGGAAATTAAAAGAACTTTTTTGGATTAACGTTTCGTTTGCATGAGATTAAATCTTTCCGTTTAGAACATGCTTTGAATAATAAATTTTGCTTTTAAAATAATATTTATATTAAGCTAAAGTTTAGAAAGTTAAGGATAAAATATAAAATATATGTATGACAAGACAATGGTTATAGTTTCGCTTAAATTATTGCTTATGCCTCTTTATTGTTTTGATTAAAAAATAATTGCATCCGTCAGACTAAATCTTTCAATTATATTTTAAGATTAACATCCATTATTGTGATAATTTTTATACGTATTGATTTTCTATTATTTATTTCTTTTTATTTCTTTTATTTTCTTCTGATATTAATCATATCAGATTTCTGTAAAATTTTTAATTAGTTAAATAAATATTTAAGCTACAATTTTAATAACTGAATCATTTAAAACATTTTCTATTTGCAATCTTACATTAATAATACCTTCCTTTTTTTATTATTAATAAAAACTATTAAACAACATGTCAATTTTGTAAATTATTAAATCGACATTGGTATAATACAGGACCGTACTCTTTCTATCCTTAGAGTTCCGTGTAGGTTCCTTTGGAGCAAACGTGAATGAAGCTTGATATGTAGACTTACCTTTACCTTAAGAGTATGCATTCACCAGCATGCGACATTTGCAAGCAAATGTCAAACCAATGGAAACGTTCTCTATAAAATTCTCGTTGTATTTCAATATCGTTAAATTATTCCTTTTGAATGGGATATTTGAGGTTAGGAGCTAAGATGAGAATTCAGTACTTTTTAAAAAAATTTGCCGTGTAATTCAGGGGAAGCTATTAAATTTGAAACCGGTGAGGACCGAGTTATTGTTTCCTTTATAACCTTGCAAAATCCATAGCAACAAAATTCAATTTTTTTCAGGAAATTAAACGAATATTTGTAAACAACGCTGCTATTGATTTAATTTCAAATTTCTAATGTCTTATGCTACCGAATGTTCTGCTTAAATCCAGTCTTACTGTAAAATTACCTTGCAGGAGGTAATAATCTTCCTAAGCATATCATCATAAAATAGCCTTACCGTAAAATGAACTCCGAAAAACCCTTTTTATCAATTAAAAATTAGCATGTTAATGTAGTATGTTTAGTATGTTTAAATGTCTGTGTATTTCTCTGATTTTCATGTATATGTGTTTTTTTTGTAAATACATTAAATCTTCACTCCTGTAAAATAATTTAAAATTATACTGTCAAACTGGCTTATCATTCAAATAGACATTCGTCACTTTATTTTCTATTTTAAAAAGCTCTCTGTGCTTTAAAAGCCGCATTATTTATGATACGAAACTTAGATTAAAATAAAATACTTGACTTTTACGAGTTATTTACCTTTTTATGCTTTATAACACTGTTCTCTATTGAAAATAATAAAAGGCCTTCTGAAACAGTACCTCTAACAGGAAACGCGTCATTATAATGAGAAAGATTAATGTGCTACTGTGAGATTCTCATAATTTCTAACTGACATTTAACAACATAAACTTTATTGGTCTCTAGATTGTTATTCATGCTCTTAACACCTACAGAATTTATAGCTCAAATTTGAGTTGCTAGATATATGCTTACGTTAAGCTAGAGATATGTTTGTTTAGGCATTGTCATGTTTAATGAAGAAGAATGCTTTTCGTCAACTTTTCTGTACTTATTAATAGAAATAGATGCGGAATTTGGATGAATGGAATATTTGTATTTAAATAGAATTATATTTCGAAGTTTGTGTATTTTTTAATTCTTAAATAGTGCATTTCTGAAGAGTTTTGTTAATTGGAATGGAACTTTTCTATTAAAAAAATAAAATGTTCTAAAAAAATTTTAATTTGGCCTTCTTTTTTTAGAAATATGTTAAAATAAAAAATAAACAAGGGGATAGTAACTAACTTAAAGTTAAAACAAAATTGAATACAAAATAGACTGAAACATTTTTGTTGTTTAAATCTTGCGTATTTTTTACAGCTTGACATTCACGCAGTTTTGAAAAACCGAATCTGTGTAAGATTACTAATACTTGACAGTAAAAGAAATATTTTACTAATTAAAATCTCCATTTATGCAAAATTTGGTAGGTTTCGTCGAATTTGTTTTATATTGTATTAAAAAATGAATAAATGAAATATCAAGATTTTATTTTTATTTTTATTTTTTTTTTTTTGCAAACAGAAATAATTTTTTCAAAGAAATTTAGGTACAACGCTCATTGTAGCTGCCGTTAAGGAAACTGAAATAATTTACTAAATGTAAATAAGGGAATAGTTAGAAAACAGATAAGTTTTGTTTCTAAAAATCATATAACATAACGGTACCCAGTGGTTAACACTGTACCAGTAATGGACACTTTTAAATTTGAACTTAATAGTTTTTGAAAATCGAGCAGAAGTTCGCAGCCCTCGTGGAGTTGCTGATACAACCCCAACGCCTCTAACTACAGAAATCTCAAGCCGTCAGTGCCGGAGCAAGGTGATTTAATTTCAAATCATGCAACCTTTTAGTAATCTTATCCTGATTTCAAGTAGTTTGGAATTAGATAATCCATTTTTTGTGAAAACATTTAAGCAATTGTTTTATACTTTTGGCTGTAACGTGACTATTAGGTCTTCAGAATTCATTTACTGTGTTTATTTTTTAATTTAGAAACAACTTGTTGCATTTTTTATGGTTGTAAATTACTAGTACTACTATGTATCACCCTAACTAGTATTCAACAAACTGGTCAAAAGTTGGAATCCTGGGGACAAACACGGTGCGAACAGTATGCGACTGCTGAGGAAAGAACTGGATAGGAAGATCCTATTTAATAGATAACCGATCTGGATGCAAATGTTTTAACGCTTTTTTAGAAAGTAATCTGATAACTTTGTCTCAAAAAGATCAGAATTTATCAGCAGAAAGACTATATAAATAAAGAAAGGCTATTTAAATTGTTAGAAGAGTCCCACATCTAACTGTCAGATTCAAATCTTTATTCGGTACTTGAAGTTTCAAGCATTTTAGGCCAACTTGACAGCGTTTTTTCTAACCCCTAAATTTCTCGCTTTAAAAGAGAACAAAACTTTTTACTTAGGTTTAGTATTTCCGAAAAGCAATCTTCGTCTTATTTAATTGCAGAAAAAAGGCAACGATTAGTATTCAGAAATAGTAGAAGTGAATTCAAAAAACACAGAAATATCCGTCTACGCCAATTACCATTTTTCGAGTCAATGGGTAGACTTATTATTCAGAGGCTGTGACTAAGCTAGATCTTTTTAAGGTTACTACACAATTCTATCATAAAAATTCTGCTTACGCATTAACGCTTAACTGCAATAAAATGCTGCGATTTAAATGCTGTTTTAGAAATGTGTCATGCTACAAAGTCCTTAAACTCTTTTAGAGGTTCTTCTTTCCCACCTTTTGATACAAGTGTGTTATTTATTTTCCCTGCATTAATTCTATAATATAACAACAAATACATTTTTGTTAAGAAATTATATTTCACGTTTTATGCAAGAATTCAAAAGTGTTCACTACTGTAGCAGATAGGTATCCGATATTGGAGCATTTTATAAGCTCTCCGGAAAAAAAATGTTGAGCGGAAAAATATTGAAAGCAACAATTTTTGCAGAACAGTCGTGTGCAGAAATTGTTAATTGAGATACCTAACACTTGTTTATGTTGCACTCACTGAAACAAAAAACAGTACGCCAAAAATAGGCGAAAAATTGTTCCGGTGCTGGCACAGTTTCCTTATCTATCGTAAATTTAAAAATGTGTACTGTTTCTGCATTAAGAGTTACCAATAAAATGTAACAGTTGCCATTGTTAAAGGCGATAGCATAAAGCTATGAAGGAGGAAACTAGGAGACTACATCTGACAACCTAACTCACGTGGATAATGAGAAAAACTAGTTTGGTTATCTTATCTTCAACCGAAAGAAACGTTTTAGAAGCGAATGGCCCGATTGCACATTAAACTTGCTAAATTTTACACTGAAAATTGTTTTGTTTATATTAAAATCATTATGTTTATTCTTATTATATGGTTTGGAATTTGTAATGCATTTTTCAAAAATCAAATAATCCATGTTTTTTTTTTTTTTTTTTTTCTTTTTTCACGTATTCCTTAACAAGTAAAATTGGTGTGTTTCAACAGCTTCCATCTTTACTCACTGATTCCTTTAAAAATGTCTCTATTCAAACCAGGGACGTTCCTAGTGTGCGGTTAAGGGGTGTCATCATGTAACTTTTTTAGCAGAAAGAAATTAATAATTAATAACTTTATAACAGAAATATTTTAAATTCTCGATTGAATAAAGTGAAATTTATTTTTAAATAAATGTGGAATGATGACACCCCTTTGCCTCATTGTAGGAACGCCCCAGACTAAATTGACTCTTAAACAACCTATTTCATAATCAGGACTAACATACTGAGAGTAATATAGAAAAAATATGGATTGGCAATTGATTTAATGCTTATTTCTATTACTTGGTGCAAACGTATTTAATCATTGCACTGGAACATACAATGTTCAACTCAATTTAATTATTAGTATGTTATCGATTATGCACAACAACCAGTCCTCTGTAATTAGCCATGTCACATAATAGTATTTATGAAGTAAAATATTAATTACTATATGGTTACTGATGCATGCTATAACCGAATTTCACTATACATCGTGTTAATAATACTTTAATTGCTACGTAATTGCGTATCTGTTATAAATAATTAGTATTTTTTTTTTCTTCAGGTAATGCATTGACTTAAGACCGATAATTTTATCTACTAAAAATAGTAAACACTGAAATAATTATGTAAATACTCCGCCAAATTTATCTGAAGGTATTTTTGCAAAATTTAGTTTTTCGCATCTACATAAGTTTAAAGTAAAAACATCTACAGCAGAAAGCATCTTCTACCAACAGCTGATGCGCTGATGCTGAATAAAACATGTGCATACACTGCGCTCCAAGAAATCTTGTAAGGATAATTTTCAAATTTTAAAAAAACGTTCAATATATCGATTTTTTTTTGTTTTTAGCATAGTAATAATACATACGAAAACATCGTCTGTTTGCAAAACAATTTTTGATTATCGTCATTTTTAAGCCAGTTGTCCACATTTTTTTTTTTTTTTTTTTTTTTTTTTTGCAGACGCAGGCAACACCTGCTTCAGCCTCACTTATTTAAAACACTTTTTGACGCACTTTTCTACCTTCCGATACTTAATAATAATGTCAGTTCTTGTGAAATGTTTGTTATGCCGTTAGAAATAACTTCAGCTGTGAAATAAAAAAGAAAAATGCCCAGCTAAACTGATGGCATTGAGCTCACAGGCTATTCACACTAATTGTATATCATACTCTTATTTTAAAGAATAATGCCCCTCAAAAAAATAAGTGAAGGGGAATTAACCCCCGTTTCACCCATTATACTTAACCAGTGAACCTCCAAATCTAATCAGGGAAGCTCCTTATCATAATAAACCGGTATACCAAATTTGGAGCAAATCGAATAATCCTGCAAAAAAACCCCCATTTATCTAAATTAAGAGGGTGGACTACCGCCCCCCCCCCTTTATCCTTAACCAATGAATCCCCAAAACGAATCAGGGAAGCTCCTTAACATAATAAACAGGTATACCAAATTTGGAGCAAAGCGAATAATTCTGCATGAAAAACCGTTTATGTAAATTAAGGGGGGGGGGAACTAGCCACCCTTCCCTCTTTATCCTTAACCAATAAACCCACAAAACTAATCAGGAAAGTTTCTTAACATAATAAACCGGTATACCAACTTCGGAGCAAATCGAATCATTCTGCATGAAAAACCCCATTTATCTAATTTAAGAGGGGCGGGCTAACCTCCCTTTTCCCCCCTTTATCCTTAACCAATGAACCCCCAAAACTAATCAGGGAAGTTCCTTAACATAATAAACCGGTATACCAAATTCGGGGCAAATCGAATGATTCTGCATGAAAAACCCAATTATCTGAATTAAGGGGGTAGACTAACCCCCTTTTCCCCCTTTATCCTTAACCAATGAACCTCCAAAACTAATCAGGGAAGTTCCTTAACATAATAAACCGGTATACCAAATTCGGAGGAAATCGAATCATTCGGTATGAAAAACCCATTTATCTGAATTAAGGGGTTGGACTAACCCCGTTTTTCCCCCTTTATCCTTAACCAATGAACTCCCAAAACTAATCGGGGAAGCGCCTTAACCTAATAAACTGGTATACCAAATTCGGAGCAAATCGAATCCTTCTGCATGAAAAACCCATTTATCTGAATAAAAAGGGGTGGACTAACCCCCCTTTCCCCCCCTTTATCCTTAACCAATGAACCCCCAAAACTAATCAGGGAAGTTCCTTAACATAATAAACCGGTATACCAAATTCGGAGGAAATCGAATCATTCGGTATGAAAAACCCATTTATCTGAATTAAGGGGTTGGACTAACCCCGTTTTTCCCCCTTTATCCTTAACCAATGAACTCCCAAAACTAATCAGGGAAGTTCCTTGACATAATTAACCGGTATACCAAATTCGGGGCAAATCGAATGATTCTGCATGAAAAACCCAATTATCTGAATTAAGGGGGTGGACTAACCCCCCTTTTCCGCCTTTATCCTTAACCAATGAACCTCCAAAACTAATCAGGGAAGTTCCTTAACATAATAAACCGGTATACCAAATTCGGAGAAAATCGAATCATTCTGCATGAAGAACCCATTTATCTGAATTAAGGGGTTGGACTAACCCCGTTTTTCCCCCTTTATCCTTAACCAATGAACTCCCAAAACTAATCAGGGAAGCGCCTTATCACAATGAACCCAGGAAAAATTTTTGAAGCAAATCGGATGTTTCTATCAAGAGTTATCGCGTTACGTACATACATACATACATACATACATACATACATACAGAGCGGGCGGGCACATTAGCTCTCAGGCTTTGATAGCCTGTGAGCTAATAAAAAGGGAAAATAAGGTTATAGAAAATTTTAAATTTCGCAAAATTCTTCTTTATTTCTAATTTCAGGTTAGGTTATTAAATTCCATTTTAGTAAAATTTATAATATTAGATTACTAGAAACAAAATTGGTGTATTTTCATATATTGAAAACATATTTTTGAGCAATAATGATGAGTATCCTTACATGTCAAACTCTTTCAGGTATTACATAAAGGTTTATTACTGATAAAATATAGCAAGTCAGTCGTAAATTATATTAAAATTTTTATTAATTATTAAAAGGGTTTAAAAAAAGATATTAAGCTATTATAACACATTTATTCATTAAAATCTGTTTTTTTAGATATTAAAGATTTTCAATTTCTCCATACACATTTAATTTTTTCCAATATAATTCAGATTTCTGACAGATTTTCTCTATATATGTATAAACATAATTTACTAAAATTTATGCCACTTAAAAGTAATTAAATATTTAAAAACTCGAACGATATAAAAATTTCGATTTTTTTAAAGTAATATTTATAGAATTTTAATTAGGTTCATGTTTAAAAGCTTTATTTATAAAATGAGAAAAAAAAATATTGTAATTTTCAGGTTTATGTATAAATTTATTATTGTGGAAAAACGTTGAAGCTGTATATATAAATGGAACACACATGGAACTTTATTTTGAAGTGGGAGGAGTGGATAGAACATATTCGGGATTTAAAAAAATATTTAATTTTCATTATCTCAATAACCATTAAAAATATTTTCTTCGAAATTTGCATACTGATATCTAATAACATTCTAAATATTAGCTGTAGTTTTCAATAAAATTCATCGATAAGTAAAAGGTTGATGTTCACGGTTCACTGCATATTTAAATCATCCAGATTCGTGCTTGAAAAAAAAAAAAAAAAAACGTGAAAACGTCTCTGCATTCTCCATCGTTAAGTGATGGTCTATAAATATAGTTAATAAACATAAACTATATTTCATGCAGATTCTAATTATCTGTAGCTTCCGACTAAGCATGATTCCTTACAAGTGTTCCTACAGACACTATTCTTTACGTCCACCATTAACTTAGGTTCTTTCTTTGATTTATGTTTATTTTATTTCCATGTAATTTGTTTCAATCCGAAATACATTTAGCTTTGATTCTCTACCACCGTCTGAAACATTTTCACTTAAAAAGATATTATAAAAAAAAGGTGGTTATAAGATACATTTTTTTTTTTTTTTTACCCTTGCTTTCTCCTGACTAATTGTCTTCTTATTCTTAGAAACTTAAAGCGCAATTTTATTTTCAATACGACCGGAAGAAAAAAATTATATCACTCACTACTAACTCCCAATTCATTAACTGTTTGAGAAGAACGTGATGAAAAAAAATTGAATGGCTGTAATATAGCGCCATTTTTTACTCTTCTAAATTATTTCACTATCAGGTCGTGTAGATTTGAAAGCTTTATTTCTGATACTTCGAAATTTTCGGGTATTTTGAACACAAGTTTTGATAATTCGAGTTTTCTTTTGTACCAGAAAACCTTCTTTTATCTGCATTTTGTAGAAATCTTTGTCTATCACTTTGAACTGACAAAGTAACTACAATAAATAAGTTAACAAAGGTTATTGTTAGGATACTTCTCATGATTAGAGTTAGTGTCCTGGTCGAAAGCCCTTCACAGATTTTGCTCGCCTGTCTAAATGATATTTTGTAGGTTATTGAAAACAATATTTATAGGAATTTAATTTATTAGAAGAAAGTATTTTAATAAAATATTTAAATAAAGAGAAATATGACAATATGCGCTATTAAAAGTTTGCGATTAGAATGTTTCTTTCCTTCATCGTTACTATTTAAGATTTGATCACAAAATTTGAAATACACAGGCAAATATTGCTACCTTCCAGTGCTGCTCCATTTTTTAAAATTCAGTTTTCTTGATTGCTACGACTTTTTTTAAATAGTATATTTTGCTTAATTTTTACCTTATTTAATCTGTCATTCAATACATCAAAAATCTGGTGGCGATCAAGCAATATAAATAAAAATATAGTGGACTGATAACACTCCTACCCTCTGTCACTTTGCTAACTTATTTATTGTGCTATAATGTCGGTTCACAGGTTATATTGTTAGAAAACTTTCCATGATAAAAGAGAAAGTCTTGGCTGAATGCCCATTACAGATTTTACTTTTTGGTCTAAACTACTAAATGTAGGGAATGGAAAAGGATATTTATTGCACTTTAACATTTTATTATTGAAGTCTTCAGTTTTCACATACGAATTTCATTGTTTTTATTTGTTTCTAGTTATTTAGTTTCTAAATCAGACAAATAGATGCAATCTTAATATATTTTTGTTTTTTATTCTGTTGTCATAATATCGTGCACTCTAGGGTACATTAGGCACTCGAACAATAATAATCTGACAATTTTCTTACAGAAGGACTTTTAACACGTTGACTGCCACGCTACGAGTGGCTTTAATTTATTACTTTCTCACCATTATTTAAATTAAAACAAAATGTCTTATTTATTGGCAGAAATTTCGCTGTATTATTAAATCGAAATTTACCTTTCAGAATTTATGGTGGCAAATGACTTTCAAGAAGAAATTTGAAAATTCTTACTTTTTGCGGCAGTGAACGTGTTAAAATTGCCATACGAATTCGGGAAAAAATAACAATAGCCACAGATGCTTGATTTCACGCTTTTTCTGTAAAACTAAAATTGAATAGTAAATTTTACTCTTTTTAATCGCAGAAATTGACGATTTTATAAGGTAAAAAGTTCGATTCAATTTTAGCGGTAGGGTAAAAAACGTTAACGTTGGCAGCTGTGCATTAGTCCTATATTACAAGTCATAATAAAAACTCCACTTAGACACTCTGACAAGGAGAGGGCCAACCTTGTTAATCGCAGATTTTGATTATTTTAATATATGTTGTAGGGTAGAGACCTCTTAGTGTCAGGTTCAACGGATTTTATCCAACGTTCCTTAGTTCTTGAGAAACCGGGGGGGGGGGTCTAATAATAGTACACAACTTAAATACTTTACTTTGTAACCGCAATGATAGGTTGGTCGTAGCTCAGTTGGTATGGCGTTTGCCGGCTGATCCTCGGGCCCGGGTTCGATGCCTGAATGCGCTACATTTGTTTTTCTCATTTTTTGTTTTATAAATATACTTGTAAGTATAATTAAAAATTTCATTGTCAGTTAAAATTTATAATATTGTATATCAATTATAATTTTAACCTAGTTAATTTTTTACTTTTAACTAAATAGTTGTATAAAACATCATAAAACTGTTAATTTTTTAAAAATCACTTAAAATGTATTTCATATATTCTTTATCTATGCAATGATATTGATCAATTGTGTCAATTCGCGATTTTAAGGAAACATCATTTGCGCATTGCTTTAACAAAGGAAGTCAATGCGATAATACTATTATTCTGTTTTTAAGGTAACAAGCATAATTATATTAAAAATTGGCATCAGAATTAAATTACAACCGATTTTTTGCATATGAAAGATTTTTAAATTTATAATACGTATGCTTGCACTTTCAATTATTTTGCTTTCATCTTTATCTTCTTTCTACTTTTATTTTTATTTTATTTGAATATTCTTTTATTTTATCATAACTAGATGGCACCACAACAGATTTTGTCACGATTTTGGAATTTTTATCATTCAATAATAGATCCAATTACTTTTTAAACCTCTTTAAAGGATGACAAATAATAGTTTAAAAATAAAAAATGATACATTTAAGTTTGTTAACATTATAATTAATGTATATTAAAATTTGTAATTGAAATTATTAAATTATAATTACAAGTATATTTATAAAACAAAAAATGATAAAAACAAATGTAGCGCGTTCGGGTACCGAATTCGGGCCCGCAGACCAGCCAGCGAACGCCGTACCAAGTGAGCTACGACCAACCTATCATTGCGGTTGCAATGTAAGTATTTAAGTTGTGTACCCCCCCCCCCCCTCCGGTTTCTCAAGAACTAAGGAGCGTTGGATAAAATCCGTTGAACCTGACACTAAGGAGTCTCTACCCTACAACATATATTAAAATAATCAAAGTCTGTGATTAGCAAGGTTGGCCCTCTCCTTGTGAGATATAAGGAGTTATAAGGATATAAAAAAAAAATTAGTATGTTATTTTTTTTTTATTTCATCTTAAAAGATTTTTTTCATATTGCGAGTAAAAAAAAAAAATTTTTTTTCGTTTTTTTTTTTTTTTTTTTTTTTTTTTCCCTAACGTCAATGTAAAATATGTACGCGAAGGAATTTTTTTGAAGAAAAAATGGATTATAGGAAGTTGTCTAGAGTATACGATCGAAATTTGACCTGACAACCACTCCCTCTTTTATTCCAAAAACTGGGAGAAGTGGAATTGTAAGTTCTGCCATACATGTTAACTCTGTTGCTGTATCCCAAGTATTGATTCCTTTTTTAGATAATACTGCTGTATATTATATATATATATATATAAATGTAAGGTATGTCGAAATCGCATCGAAAACTATTCTCAGTGATTTTCCTTTCAAGGCTCCAAACATAATTTTAATTTTGTAAATCACAAACTTCTAATAAACATGTGGTTTATTTATTTATTTATTTGTTTTATGAAATATTATGAAATTTATCCTTTATCTCTCTGGAATTCCAGAGTAAACGTAAGAAATAACATTAATAGTTCTCTTAGAAAAATTCTATCAAACATGACTATCGCGTTGTTTTATTATTATTATTATTCAAGTTAGTGACTACGATAGCATGAGAACAGATGCAGCAGTTTTAAGAATTTAAATATTGTTTTATTGATACGCCCTATAGAGGTTAAAAAAAATTAAGAATGATGTGTAAAATACATTCCTATGCAACTTATTATTCATATAATTTTAGCCGTTATGAAAATTTGTAAAAGTTATAATATTTTTAGTATCAGCTGTTTTTTCACCTTTTACATTTGATTTAAATATGATTTAAATAATTCTATTAAGGTCTATAGCGACTTTTCTGATTATTATTATTTTTTTTTATCTATCTATATTATAAAGGACAAATGTATCTGTGCGTAACACTGACGTCATTTTGCGAAGGGCAACAGCAAACGATCAAATTTCGCTTTTACTGCATTTTTTTCAATTTTTTTAACTTCTAAGCATCGCACATTTTCAATTTTTATACCGTCGAATAAAGAAAAAAAAAGTACTTTCAAATTCTATTTTTTCGACAACTATATCGCATTTTGTTTGAAAACTGTTGCAATTTACTCAATTTTTATTGTTTTTAAAATAATTTTTAAGCATGATTTATTTTTTAAATCTATCTCTATCGGGTGAAGACGATTGCGAAAGTTTAATCCGTTTGCACTTTAATTAATATAAATAGCTCATCATTTGTTTCGAGCTTGTATTCTATAACGAAAATAAAACATCTATTAATCAATAAGTAAAACAAAAAAATTTAAGATAAGCAATCAAATTTCCCGTTTAAACCACTAAAATGAAACGAATCAAAAGGCTGATTGTAAAAAGCGATCTTTGGCGATTTCTTCAGCATTTAACTCCTGACGCGAGGCCAATATGAAAATATCGTTTTTAATATTTTTCAAAACTTTATGTAGACGCATTATTGCTATTTTTTAAACCAATATTATTTTACTACTGTTATTGGGCATTCTAAAAAATATATTAGATGTGAAAAGTCTGTTAGAGTTATCAAAAAAAACCAAACAAACAACAACAAAAAAAAAAACTGTAGACCCATGCGAGGCTTTCTCGCTGTAGTCTTTTAGGTTATTTGTTGATATGTTTTTTTTAAATTAATTTTTGATTAAATGCATTTTTTAAATTAAACAAAGTGTTTTAATGATGTATAAGTAAACTGCGTCAAACGCCGCTTGCAGAACCTTTCGAAAAATACGCACTTCATCGTTGTGCCTATAGTATGTGAATATAAGAAATAATATATATGATGGTTTTCACATATATTATATAACCAGGGAAGCCCGGGTTTATCCCCTTGTATTTTTAAATGCGCATTAACTGTGTAATTATGGTGATCATTATTCATCAAGACATCTGATCTAATACTGAATGCTGTATTTTTGCGAATATTTGTTATTTTTAAGCTAATTTTCTAAAATAGAGCAGTGATGGGACGGTGTAGCAGCAGAAAATCAATTGACACCGCAAAATTTTACTAGTATTCTTCATCTAACTTCAGGACAGAATTTCTGAGATTTTTGAAGGCGAAGAATACTATAAAAATTTAGTGGTGACAATCGCTCAATTGCTGCGCCACTGTTCAATCACTGATAGAGTGTCAAAATGTCAATAAATAAATGCTAACAATTTCAAAGTTCCAGGCTTAATGTTAATACTAAAACAAATTCATAAAATGTATCTCCTTTTGAACATTCCATGTGAGAATATTCAATTAAAAAATTATAATTTCTGCATTTTTAAACGGAGAATCATTCGTTCATAATCTCGATACCTAGAAGCTCTAAACAATAAAAACATAACGGTTATTGTTGCTTTGATGATAAATTCTTTTTTTCCTAGATTGATAAAGGAAGTTTAACTCGCTTTAAATAAATAAAAAAAACAATGGGTTTTGTTGCTTTGATGATAAATTGCGAAAGAAAATTTAACCTGTATTAAATAAAAACATAAAGGTTGCTGTTCTTTATATACACACACACACACACACATATATATATATATATGTATATGTATATATATATTTTAGATTAAGAAAGGGGAGTTTAACCTGTTTATATAAAAGCAAAATGTTTTTGTTACTTTGATGATAATTCTTTTTCCTTAGAATAGAAAGAAAGTTTAACCTATTTTAAATAAAAAGATAATAGTTGTTGTTTTGAAGATAAATTCTTTTTTTTTTTTTTTTTTTTTTTTTTTTTTTTTTTTCTAGATTGACAAAATAAGTTTTACCTGTTTTAAATAAAAAACATAACGATTGTTGTTGCTTTGATGATAAGCAACAGGCTGTTTTAGTGGGGGTGGGGGGGGGGGGGGGGTGAACCGAATTTTTCCGACTGCAAGATCGGGGGTGAGAAAGGCGTTGTAGTATCCCCCCCCCCCTTTCAGCGACGGAGTCAACTGTTCTACAATACTGTGAATTTATAAAAATCACTAAAAGTCTTAAGTGTTCACCTGCATACTCCTTAACCACAGTCGAAATTAAATGCTGTTATTCAGTATGTGTAAATTTTCTTAAATTATTTTACTATATAAGTATAGTAGAAAATCCTGTTATTAATTAGGATTCTGCTTACGATTTAAAAGGAAATGTGTACGGATGTACCGTACATTAACCAGTTCTCAAAAGAAACAATTTAAGAATGTTGAAGTACTTCGGAATTTATGTGTCTATAAATAAAACAGCATGCTGCTGTGTAATGTAAATGTATAAATTTTAAAATACATAAAAAAGACAAATCTTGCTTGCTAAAAATAAGATATATATTAGTATAAGATACTAAAAATTATCCATCTACATTTTAAAAATTATCACCCGCCTATCCTTTAGAATAGCCCATTTTCCAGTTACACTGTCTAAATTCAACATGTCAGTTATGTCTGTTTCACAGGTTAATAGCATTAGTTCGTCCAGTCGCTCTTCCGACATGGTGGTACGCAAGTAATTTTTTACTAACTTTAACCTGCTGAAACTTCTTTCATTACTTGCCACAGTTACTGGAATAATTAAATTCAACTTGTAGGTCAAAGAAAGGTTAGGATACAAATGAGCCTTCCTCACAAGTTTTTGCGCTGCTGCGCCGATTGTATCCGATTCAGAACTAGCTATTTCTGAGGACATGATATCAATTTCACATTCCAAGTTATCTACATCTTTGAGATCATCAGGGAATAATTGACATAGTTTAGAAATGTTCTCGGTAGAGCTATACTTGATCCTAGATGGAAAGAGACAGGCCAGTGGTTTAACTTTCTCAAATACCAACTTATGAATGTCTCCAAATGCAATTGTAAGCCGATCTACCACCTTCAAAATTTCGGCTTTAAAATAATTCTCTCGTGTAAATAGAACTGCAGTTTCAGGATTTTCGTCGATCTTCGATGGAGTTCTCCGTCACCTGTGCCGCAAATTGAACTCATAATCTTGATTATTCCATGTGTCTCGCAGATGTTGTCAGGCTCCTTAATGATGTTCATTATTGCCGCGCGTCACCATTCCGGAGTTTCTGAATGCTTTCGTAAGTTTTCTGCATTATGTCAGTTCCCTCTAAAATGTTCAGGTCTTCATGTTGCAATTGTTCTGTTGCTAACTTGGTTTTAAACATAATTCTTTTCATTGCAAGTAAAGAAACGATGAAATCGTATGACATCCTTTTGCTTCTTAACCCTGCCGCCTTAGCTCGAGCATCCTTGTCAACCTTCATGTCTTCAGAAATAATTTGCAGAGTATGTATGAGGGCATCATAGGAAGATAAAAAAGCTCTGACTGAATCCGCTCGCATAGTCCATCTTGTCTTCGACAAAGATTTCAAGGTAAGACTCTTCTGAAGAACTTCCATTTTCTCTCTCATTATGCCGAATCGCTTTGTACTCAGTGAAAAGAAGTTACAGAGATCCTGAATACTGTCATAGAACAATTTCATTATATTGCTTTCTTCGCATGCATGTTCAACACATAAATTCACTTTATGCGCGAGGCAGGGTATGCATAAAATAGATCTACCAGCTATTTCTGAAAGTTTTGATTGACAGCCTAAAATGCGGTCGGACATTGATGACGTGGTGCTCTAAGACTGTGCACGAGCTTGAGAAAGCGATATTCCAACTGACTGTAGAATTTTAGAAATAAGCTTAGCCATTCCTTCGCCTGTTTTATACAGATAATCTTTTAGTTTTAACAACCTTTCTTCTGGCTGAAAATTTGGGGTCACGTATCGGATTACAATTGAGAGCTGGTCAAGATGAGAGAGATCGTGTGTGCTATCAGCCATAACGCTAAAAAATCCACAATTTTTGACATTTGCAATTATTTTTTCACGGACACATGATCCAAGAACCCCGATAAAGTCGTTTTGCGACTTATTACTAAGATAGTTCGCATGGTATGGGCGAAGATGATTATCATCAATCCAGTTTTTTAAAGTTGGAATCCACCTGGCCTTTAATCTAATGAGCTGAATGTAGTTACCGCAGTCACTTTCTCGTCGTCGAAATGCAAGTGCTTGACGACTTAGATATCTGGTGCAGTCTAGAAGTATATTAATAATCTCTCTGTTTCTTAGACGAATTTGCTCCGCGTTAGCTGCTGCCTCTCTACGTTGACTAGATAGAAAGTTGTCAACGTGCTTAATATTTTGGACCAGATTATCTAATTTATACACTGCGGCTGTATGAGCATTGCTCGTAAAATGAGCCATTAACTTGCCTTTACGGTTTTTTCCTCGGCCTTTCATCTTATGCCATGCACGAATACAACACTGATCCAAGCTTCTTCTGCGTTTTCAGGCCCCGGGCCATCAGAGCAAAGTGAACAAGCAAAACAAAATGCGGCATCCAGTTGATCGCTGTATTCTAAATATGGATATTCTTTATCCCAGCAGGAGCTAAACTTACTCTGCTTCTTACGATCTATGCCATGATTCACAGGGTACGATGATCTCTGAGGTTGATAAGGTCCACGAGACAGGATGAAAAGTTTCTGGTTTTCGGTTAAATTGTTTCCAATACGATCGGCTGGATCACAACTTAGAAAAGTCGAGGTATCTTCCTTTTCAGAAACATTGACATTTTCCATAGAATTGCTAGTTAGGATTTTATCTACATATTGTACATTGAATCCGTTTTCCTTTCTGGAGGTCGATGTTTTCATTCGGATGAAATTTTCTTATATGGCGATATAAATTAATTTTTTTCTGTGAAATGTGTGTGCACGCGATCACAGTGTGTGCATAAAATTTTCACTGAATTATCCGCCATCATGCGACAAAAACAAACTTTTGCAAATCGTTCTTCTTCTGTGTCCGTGACCTCATCTTTTAAATGCGGCAACCTCGACTAACTAGCGCCAAATCCAGAGCCAAGAGGTCACCAAATTCTAAGAATCAGTCCATAGCAGAAGGGAGCAATTAAAGATGCTACATAGGAAAACTTACAATAGAGATTCCAACAAGCCCCCCTCCCTCCCTTTCACGAAAGTCTCAAATTCTCAGAAACGCGATTCTTTCTCTCTATCTATCACCTCCGCTCTCTGACAACCCCTCCCTCCCACACAAAATCATACACAATCTTCCGTGAGAAGTTCTTTCTTTTCCCCTTTAAAGACGGACAACAGAGAATTGAAATGATACTGACGACGGGAGAGGGGACTTTTTGCAGGGTGTGTTCTTAACTTTCCGACTATTCTAAATTTTACCAACGCTTCCAAATAAGTGTATGTGTGTGGGGGGGGTGTTACACCCCCAACACCCTCCCGCTAGGCACGCCCCTGCGGTGGGTCACACTCGACTGTCACAGTGCTGCCAAGTCTCCGGCTATTTGGATACTAGTATTTTAATACAGAAAATGTTGTTTTATTTAATTAGAACAATTGAGCGATTTAAAGGAACAACATTTTCTCTAAAATAACAGTGGTGTGCAGAAAGCCGGAGATTTGATAACTCTGAGACAGTCGAGTGTGACTCACCGCGCCGGCGTGAACGTGTTAAAATATGTTAACAATTTCATCCTTTGATAAAATTGCATCTTAACATATTTAAATTTGGTACTAAAAGGAAAAAAATACTTTTAAATATCTTGATTTGACATCAAAACTTTGAAACATCTTGAAACTAATGAGTGCATTAATAAATTAATCACTGTAATTAGATTTGATGTTTTTAACACGAAATCTCAGAGGAGAAATTATAAAACTTTTCAACTATCTTCTTTTTGATGAATGTATTCAGGGAATATATTCAGTATATATTTCATGGAATTCATACTAAATATTTCAAATACTGATTGAGGTCTTCATAAAATGAAATATACCGTTTGAAAAATAAACTTTTAATGTTATTTTTGTATTACAATGAAATTAATATATAAAGCGTGGGGATATTTTGTACATTAACTAAAACGGAAACGGAAAACTTGATTTTGGAGTGGAGTTTTTCCTTGGTTGAATTTAAAAACACAGGCCTTGGAGGTCACTTTTTTAGACACCCCTAATTTTATAAAATTGTTTTTATGGCAGATTACTACAAAATAGCAATAAAAAGCTCACCACAAAGTTTGTTACTACGACGTTTACAAGATAAATCTGAAAAGATTTTCGCAAGGAAATAATAGTGGTAAAACTTTTGATTTAGTCTCTGTAAAAAAAGATTGCTCCGATGCCTGAATACACTTTATGAACGAGGCTTAAATTTCAAATAGTATTAGTCTTCAAAGTAATAAAGACAATGGATTATACAATATAAAGCAGAAGAGTAAGTGATAAAAGATTATAGAATATTCTAAGCGTTTAACCAGAAATATAATAATAGCAAATACGTTAAATTTTAAAGTATGAATGCTGCATTACAAAGCCCTTTCTTTGCATGAAATTGAAGATTCAGCAATATGTCATGCATGAATATGCATGAACGCATTCCAAATACATGGGGAGAAAAGAATCCTTATAATGTTTTAAAATTCATTTAAGAAAAGGGGAAACTGCGGTTTGCACGATAAGATCTGTGAAAAGTTCGTTTTTTTGTGACAAAAAAACCAAACAAAAAGTTCAATTTTTAGTATTATGTACATATTATTAAAATATATAAAACTTATTGAGATTATGCGACAGGCATTCATTTTCACTATAACTATTGTGTTATCGCAACATTCATTATGTCTTTAAATAACGTGGACTTTAATTGCGCTACCTACAGATGGAATTTTGAGATTTCTTTCTCTCTTTTCGAAAAACTTTCGACTCTTACTATGGAACATCCGAAAGTGTCAGTTCTGTTACTGTCAGTTCACGAGAGTGGTATTGCTCGAAAGCTATTGTCAAAAGGATGAAGAAATGTATAGGAACTATACTCCCGAATCCAATACTTCGCGAGACATGGACCCTTTTCTATTTCGGAAGAAGAGATAATATATGATGATAACGCATGATATTCTTTCATAAGCTATCGAAGACTGGAATTTTGTCTTATAATTAATCATGCTAGTGGTTTTCAAGATAGTTTTTCATGACTGAGTGCTAATCAGAATGATATCCTGGTAATGGACAGAAGATTTGGCCAAACTGGTGAAAATTTGTGCAGCAAAAGAACTAGGTTCTGCTATACAGCATGTCTTTCTCCTAGCTGGATAGCCGAAATACCTTCAACCACTGCATGTTTACTTCTTCCAAGACTACAAGTACTAGGTAAAGAAAATAGGAGAATATTCAAAAACTCATCGAAGTATTTTCTGTGACGTTAGCACTGTTACTAAAGAAGGCATATTAAAAATGCATCACTTGGCCTACAGCCCGTTCGCTTCACCTACTTTCGATGTGATGTATCAGTAAGCTATCGAAAAGGCTTTAATTCGATACACGGATCCAGTCTTCCGATCAGTAAAACACGTATGCTTCCATCTTACTAAATCAACCTGCATTGACTGTAAAAAATAATGCACTTCATCGTTTTTGCCTGGTATTGGAAACACTTGTGTTTTCAACACTTTTACATAGAAAAATACTAGCATGGTTAATTATAAGACAAAATTCTTGCCTTCGATATATCTTGAAGGAACCTTATGCTGTTTCCCTTCTTTATTTCTCTTCTTCCTAAACGTGGGGCGTGATATCTACCCTTTTTTTACTATTGTGGTTTGCTCCATTTGGTAACCATGGAAACTTTGTGACGTTTGTTTACTCTCCGTTCGGGAATTATTCTGTGCTCTTAGACGTTTATATCCGCTTTGAACTTTTAGACTTGTGTAACATCATTTTAATCCTGATTACGATCGCGAAAGCGATTCGAAACGTAGATTTTTAATATGTTTGTAATATCACTTTTATAAAAAAATACGATGTTACAATTCAGATAAAATTTTAATTAAAAGTAATTTTATAATTACTATAATTAAATAATATAATACTATAATTAAATAATATAATTAAATAATATAATAGTGTATTTAAGTAAAATTTTATCAGAATTGTAACATCGTATTTTTTATATGTTTTTCAAGGTGAATGTGACTTTCAACAATTATAGTTTGAACTATATTTTATATATCACTTTATGTTATATGCTCCATTTAGCATGTTGTATTTAATTTGAATACAAAATTTTTAAGTATATTTTATGGTGCAATTATCCAATACATATATATGATGCCACTCTCGTTAAAATCTAGAACAGGCAGTTGGTGAGGTTCCCTAGTTAGCGATTTTTATGTTACTAAGAGCACCTCCATATCTCACTTGTTTTTTTTTTTATTTGTCTAGGAAAATCTACCGCACGTAGAAGTCTGAAATTACAGTCCATTGAATGGACAGTCCAAGGCAGATCCTGATGCACCTAAGGCTCGGATTTTTCCTTTTTTATATAATTAAACGAGATATTAATTAAAAAACGAAATTTAAATAAACGCATCGCAGGCACCAGCGTTATAGGGTAAAACCGATCGCATCTCCGGAGCGCCATAGCAGTGAGGAAACGGAGGCTCTTTTTCATCTTCTTTTTGTCTTAACGTGCTACAGCAGAACCATTCAAAGTACGGAAATATTGATAACATATTCTTAAATATTGTACTTTTATGCTTTAAATACCGTAATCCGTTCGAAAAACATTAATATTAACCCTTTACCAAACTTTTCACAAAGGTTCTTTTCGTGTTGTCTTTTTTTCCTTTTCGTCGACGCGCCCATCGGTCTCAATTTCAAGAATACTGATAAACAAAAAATATCATATTAAAACTGAGACATTCTTCTCTTCAACTATGCAATTAGTTTTCAAAAATACGAACTTTAACGTTTTCGAAAAAAATTGGTTTTCAAAAATACGAACTTTAGCCGTTTTTTGAAAAAATTCGTGTCTCCTGGAGGCATATTTCAAACATGCATATCGCTGAGACGATTACAGTTTCTAAGCCAATCAACGAGCGTCATCATCACGGTCACATACACACCCACACAGTTTAATTGACAGTGAATACGTGGACGATCGATCGTGTGTGTTTATTATTGACATTGGTCGTCATGAAAGTGAAAGACTTTATTTATTTTATTTATTTTATTTCAAAAAGACTTTGAATTTTATCATATCATAAAGTGTGCAATTAGTGCATTTCCTTAAAATCAAGTCAATTTATTGAAATTGAAGCTCAAAAAACAAATACATTTTTAGAAACTTAGTAAAAATATGTCAAGTGTAGTAATCTTGGTACTGCGTAATGCCTCGTGTTTTTAGTGCTGTGTAAAATAAAAATGTGGAGCCGAAGGAAGACGCTTCTATTTGACAGTGGATGGAGTAACTCGATGAGTGTGTAGCGGGTTAACTATGACTGTGCAACTGTGTACATACAGGAAGGAATTTACACTTGAACTGTAACCTAGATGCAAACTTTTTAACTGCCAGTTTAACTGACTTTTTGTCTTGTAGTAGCAGTGTATCAACTCAACTTGTCATATAGATGATCTCCTGTAACCGTACCTTCAGTCAGTTGTGTGTAACCGCTATGTTCACGTTGTAATCTTCAAGTTTCAATATATGTTGTTTGTTTTATAGTGAGACTATTAATTTTTACAGCAATCTACGCAAATATAAATTAACACCAATTCGCAGGCAAGGATGTCTGCTAGGTAAATAGCGATTGAAACATACAGTCGCCATAAGTGTGTTGACATCGATAACGATCTCTGATTGGCTTAGAATCTGTAATCGTCTCCGCGATATACATGTCAGAAATATGCCTCCCGGAGACCCTCTTTTTTTTTTTTAATCTACGCTAAAAGTAATTAAACGTGGGCATTTCGACACAATCTTTTTATACCTTCTTCGCACACCGCATTTACCACATCTATAAAAGTTTTGAAACGTTCGGACAGTAGAAGTATTTAAAAGAAAAATAAAATTTGCAAAATACTGAACGAGCCGAAGTGAAGAAAAAGTTTTCTTACAATAGATTTTACCACTAAATATCAATAGTTTTTTGCGAATTTTGTACGCAGCCTATAAAAAAAAATATTTTTAACTCATAAAAATTTAGAAGGGCGTGGATAATAATGACTATGTTTTAAAAAACATTTCATGTGCACGATGGCATCCTTCCTGTCTTTTTCGGCATACAACAAAATTGCGCATCAGTTCGAGAAATCAAAATACGCAAACCAGAAAAATGCAAAACCACATTTGCGTTCATTTCTCTTTCGAACTGTGCATCTTGTTTAAAAAAATGCGAATATTAACACTTTGAAAAAAAAAATATTTCCGAAAATCATTTTTCTTTTTTCAGCGCATTTCCCCGTGGGATTAACATTACGCACATTTTAATTAAAAAATACACTTAACTTTATACAATCGTTCTGAAATTTTAATACCATATACTAGCATTTCAGCTAATGATCGAGTATAAATATTTGTTTTAAAAATATGAGATTTAGTGTGAAAATATTCAGTTTGAAAAAAAAAAATCCAATAGGATACATGTTGCGCTCTCTGATGTGCGCTTATAACGTAAACTTATTTTTGTACTAATATATTAAAATTATAATATCTGTAACTAATATTTTAGCTTTTGTTCGAGTAATTTTTTTTTTAGAAATAAGGAGATTTGTGGCTAAAATAATCAGTTTGAAAATAAAAAAATTCTCAAAGGATTTCGATCTCAAAAAGAATTTGTGAGAAGAAAAATGCTGCTTTTTTACTATTAATATCAATCTTTTAGCACGAAAATTAAACACAGGCTCCAAAAGTGTTATATTTATAACTCATAAATATTTCAAAAGATTTGGACAATAAGAACTATTTTTTTTTTTTTATAGTAAATGACAAAACGAAAGAGTGGAAAAATAGATGTTAGAAGAAAACACTTTTTGCTGCCGAAGGCAGTGGGCCCCTATTATTAGATTAGTTTTGAAAATTCTAGATTTAAATATATAAGAATATATATATTTAAATGTGTAAAGTCGTTCAACACTGATTTATGTATATTTAATGTTATTACTTCGGTCCCGTTCTAGTCCGGTCTTTCAATTAAAAATATAAAATAAAAACTGACCAGAGTGTGCGTATCACGTCCGTTGTACGTTGCCGAAAGCAGTGGAGAACCAATTCTGTTCGCATACTCTGTTCGCCCAATTCTGTTTGGTTTGATTTTCATTTGAAAATAAAAAGTCATACAAGCCAGCATTAGGATCATTTAGAAATATTTCCGTTTAAATATATAAATTCATTCATAATTGATTTTAGATATATTTAATGTCATTATTACGGGTCCGGGCAACGCCGCGCCGGTCGGGTCAATCAGTAAAATAAATAATATATGAATCACACAGAAATAAGTTAAATGACTTTTAAATAAAAATTATCCCGTGAAATATTTTGATACAACTTCAGTAAAATTCCCGGTATGTTTAGTATTAAATAATTAAAATTGGTTTAATTGTACAAAATCAAATAAATATGCTAATATTTAATTTGTTGTTTTTATTTTTTGATGAACGCTATTTTTTATATTTAATGCAGCAAAGCTGCAAACTATTATGCTATCGTACAGCGATCTTTAGAATTTACTTAGGTTAAAAATCACAGCTTCAGCAATGTGTTAATAAATTTGTGTGACAATGACCTGAATATTTTCTTTTTAGGTAAAATTTTCTTCAGATTTTTAGAAAATATCTTTCTAGTAATGATTACATTCTCAATAATTAAAAATAATTTAATTTTTTTTTTCAAAAAGGAACAAATAAGCGAGTATTTAATGTTTCTTCCCTTCATTATTCGGTAAACGTTATTATTAAAATTAAAAACAGCGAATGAGCAATTTATGATACTATCAAACAGTGGTGTTTAGAAATTGCTGTTACTTAAAATTGCAGCTAAAGCACTATGCTAATAAAGGATTTGCGTGATAATGGCGCAATGTAAAGTTTCTTCAGGTTTCCAATAGTTCTACATAGGTTCTCAATAACTGGAAATAATTTATTCGCCAAGAAAGAAATATACGTAAATTTGATATTCATTCATTTTAGCGTAACATAAATATCACTTTTTGAACAAAATACTCTGAATTATTAAATTATTATGCTGTCAGTAACCAACTATCCACAAATAAACAAAAAAATAATTTTTTTATTGTTTGTTTTAAATTAAAAACAGCAATCTAGCATTATATTTAACATTCAGTACGTTATTTTACTCTAGAGTCCAGTGTAGATCGGGTAAAACCGTATCCGGTCAAAAACAATAAAAAATCGAAATCGACAATTTTTTTTTTTTCGAAAGAATACATTTTTGAGATTGGATGAAAAATAATGATTTCTGTATTTTATGCGGTTAGTGAAACTAAATTTTTTGAGCAGTGTAAAACAGTATAAAGCAGTTAAATAGCACAAAAATGTTTTAACTAAAACAAACAATTCATGTTGTTGCTTAAGCATTTTGCTTGTACATAAAATTCTGTTTTTTTTTTTTTTTTTTTTTTTTTTTTTTTTTTTTTCACGACTGTAGACTTAATGATTTATGGACGTCAAACACCACTTTTTTTAATGGTAATCTTCGCCTTATTTACGTATACAAATTTGAGATTAAATAAGTTGAATATTAAGAAATACCGGTATTGAATCTTTTAATCTATGGTCGTGTGAAACAGAATTAGAGGTTTATCAATACATACATATATGTATATGGCAAATTTGCGCATTAGACATAATCTGTACAAGATGTGCACGAAATTTAGCTTTGGACACCGCTATTTCCGAATAGTAATCTTCACCTTATTCAATCGCAACATTTGAAATAATTTTCTTCGATTCTATAAGAAGAACTTTTTGGAATGGAGGAGAATATGCTCGGAAATACTCAAAAGAAAAGCGTGCATGCGCTCTGATTTCATTAAAATATCTTCCGAAAACAAATTTGGTTCCTATTCTTTTGAATCCTTCATTTTCTTTGAAGTGCTGGTTTTTGAAATGCTATTTTTGGATATAGTTTAAGAATACGAGTTCGATCGGATGCCCCGCGAACCATTTTTTGGGACCTACATGGTCGTAGGTTGAGCAGGCCTCTCAAATCTGTAACTTATCTTGGTTTTCGCGTAACTTCTTGCTAATATTTTGATGCATGTAATATTTTCCAGCAAGGACTGAAGGTGTCAGTCTAGGATTAATATTTAATTTAATTGGATGATTAGCTTTTGATTGATAGGAGCTCAAGATCCGTACGATTCCCTGTGTCAGTGATGTGCAAGGCCTTAACCAAAAACGAAGGAGAATTGCCCTAACGCAGCACTTTTCACCTTTAAGTTACACTCTGATTTTAGTGATCAGCGTAATAAAATATGTGCTGACAAGAGAAACAAACTTACAAGGTGTAAAAAGGGTTTTAGAATATAAGATTTAAAATTTGAAAAATAAGACGTGAGATTTTAATTTAAATTTTGAAATTTAATTTAAATTTCGAATTTAAAAAGGGTGTTATTTTATATCCTTTCACACACACACACACACACATATATATATATACTGTGTTAAAATGTCAAAATTAAGTTTCATAATTGTACGACAAAATTAATCTTGTAAAACTAGTTTTGCCACGATTTTTTGAGTCGTCATTTTTTGTTTATACTGCTAATTGTGTTGTTTGTCGAATTTATCAGTAAAACAACCAAAGATTTTTTTAAAAGTTAAGACAAAAAATAGCATCATATTTCATGAATTTTAAATTTTTATTAAATTTTGTATTTTTATATATTTATTTGCTTTTTAGGGGGGGGGGAGGGGAGGTTCTTTTGAAGCTATAGTCTTGAGACAGCTTAATAAGCAGTATATAGAAGAAATAACGACTCGAAAATAGGAAACCCTGACGCCACAATTGCGGCAAAATTAGTTTTGCCAGAATCATTTCATCTTAAAATGTAATTTTTTTTTTTTTTTTTTTGTCAATTTAAGGAATCTGCCTAAGTTGGAAATGAGTACTTTTTTGAAAATTATTGAATTTTTTTTTTATTATTTCGTTTGTCAGTACAACTTTTTAAGATTTTAAAACTCCTTTTTTTCTACCATCTTTTAGAACCGAAGTTATAGTGAATTTATCGTAAAAATATACTAATTTAACGTTTAAATACATTTTTTTATTTTGATTTTTACGCAAAATTAACTCACTTCAAAAATTATAACTGAAAATATTATTATCATTGTTAGATAAAACTTTGTGAGCTTTGTATGTATATTATTATCTAGTGCATCTACTAAAAGAATTTTAATTGCATGAATATTTTCAAAATTATAGCCTGTTATTTGTACAAAAATATGAAAAACTGTTCAAAATCTTATAATTGACTCTTCGATCATCTCTAAAATTTTTATTTACTAAGATATCGTTTAAATAGCAGTAGATGCAATAGGTAAAAGTTTAAAGTTTACTTTAGTTGTAATTTTTTATAACAAGTTCATTTGTTTTTCATGTAGCATTTTTCAAGATTTTGAAAAAAATTTTTAAATTTCCATACATTTTTAACATTTTTGTAAATTCATAGGGATATACGTATAACTTCAAAGGTAAATTATTAATTTTTATTAAAACTAAATTAAAAAAATGTGAATACAATGATTCTTTGCAAAGTTTTTGAAGAAAAGTGCTTCGAACGTAAGCGGATACCTTAACAAATATATATATTTTTAAATATTTATTTTTATTGAACGTAAAAAAAATGCCAAAAGAAGTCTTAGTCTAAATGAATGAAAGCCTTCCTAATCCACGATCAAACTTCAGTCAATTTTCATTTCAAACTTTTCTGAAACCTTTATATAATAACTAGAATCTAATCTAAGAATCAAGAACTTTTCATTCAAACGCTTCCTATGCAGGGATATTTTTTCTTGGCATCCAATCATAATTTTTTCGAAAAAGATTACTTTTTGAAACCAAACACTAGAAGAAAGTGTCAATTCTGAGAGATTTTGAGAAATCTGCATTAATTTATTATTCGAACCGTTTTAGTATTTTATTATTTTCAAAGGACGGAGAAAGATAAATGTTTTAAAACGAAAAAAGAAAATAATTAAAAATCTGAAATAAATTTAAAGTTGTTACATTTTCCAGAAATATAAAGACTATCAAGGTTTAATTTAAGTAGCGCCCATTGCAATATTTCAGGTAATTAACAGCATTGTTGAGATCTTTAGAAAAGAGCAAACAATTAATATTTCTGATGTGAATTTGGTTCTAGAGTTTTAATAAATTTGGAGATTTCACTATTAAAAGGATACATTGAATTTATTTATTTTCAGTATGCGAAATGCTCACTTCTTATGCTTTAATATTTAACTAGCATGAAAGCAGAGTAAGTTGCATTAGGTAGTTAAAATAAAATAAATAAAAAATAAACACTGTTTATCAAATATTTAACAAACATAAATATTTTTTACGTTGTTCGAAATTCGTTTTTCAATCTAAAATTAAAGTCAAATAAAATTCTTCTGATAAATATATTCATTGGCTAGAAGAAATTCGTTTCAAAAGTATATATTAATTCATAAAACCACTTTTGTTAGATTTTTGAAAAAAATATATTTCTTTATTTTTTTGATATGGCCTAAGTGATACAGAAAATAAAATTCTATATTTCTATAGAGATTGTTCAAAAGGTTTTAAGTTAAGATGTACCAAACACGATTGTATTAAACAAGAACGAAAAGTTAGTTTATTAAACACTTTCCAAGACTTACAGAATATTAATCAAATATTTCATTATTTTAAGCCAATAAATGAGATATCCAAATAAGCAATTTTAAAGATACACAACTCTTTCAAATCCATTTTCAGCAATTGCTGTCCATATACAGTGTGTCCATATACAGTGTGCAAATTCTATTGTGCAGTCCTGTATATGATCTATAGAACTTATACAGACCACATAGTAAAATAAAACATTGATAAGTTTGAAAATGCGTACCATAGCGGAAAACGAACTTCTATCATTTATCGATCACAGTCTGTCGTTTAACCGAATTCTTTTGTGCGTCTCTGGAAATAAAAAAATAATGCATAATCAATAGAAAACGTTGTAGTGCACTTCAGTGCTATTATTTAATTTCATTAGGTTTAAAGTATCATAACATCATTAAAATGCATCGCAAACGATTTTCCTCTTAGATCATAATGTATTGGAATTCTTTTGTGCATCCCTGTAAACGACTATAAAGTCCACACACTTCATTTTTAATAAAGAACTGCGGTAGTAAACTTCAATTCTATACTCCTGAAAAAGCATACATTAGTTTCTCCCCAAAGATGCATATCATTGTTATTATTGTTGAAATAGCGTAACATCAATAAAATGTACCGCAAAGGATTTTCCTAAATAGACCATAATGTTAAGGAATTCTTTAGTATTTCTCCCCTGTAAATGAACTATATAATCATAAACTCAATAACATAGAAAAATTCCATCGCAATTCGGGCGCAGTTACGATAGTTAAAACATTTGGAGACGCCAGATAAGACGCATTCATAAACACTTTTTAACTATGTTGAAAAGAGTTAAATATGGCGAAATTTGTAAAATGATAAAACTTGCTTTTGTATTGATAGACGTGGTAATTTAAACATATCTTATTAAGGTATGTTATATTTCAACTGAACTCGGTCCGTTTGCAGATCTACACCGATCATGAACCCTAGAACCCAAAACCACCCTCAGTAAAAGACTTTATCTATCTATTTATTTATCTATCTATCTATCTATCTATCTATCTATCTATCTATCTATATATATATATATATATATATATATATATATATACATATACATGTAGAATAGGTGGGATTGACTGTGGTCGAACTTTTGTAATAAAGGCTTCGGATTGAACTCGTAGTATAGAAATAATCACGTTTTAATGTCTTGATTAAGCATAGATTATATTTACAGAGCACATTAACTATATACAGGGCTTAGGGGGATGAGGGGGAATTTCTTACGGCAGTTTACCGAAATTCAATATATTTCGGAAGCTTGACCGGGTACGTCTTACCAGGTCAGTCCGCAGAACAACTCTGACGTTACATCGAACCTTAGCCCTCCGGCTGCGGTTCAGAATTACTCGCTCATCAGGTTTATTGTCTTATAGAATTTGTCTACTCTGTCAGTTCTCATGGGATTTTAGCTGCACCTCTTACTGTGGTCAGGATGTGGTTCAGATTGTTTTGGGAACCGCAAGCCACATCAACACTCGTCCATCTTGACAGGTGTGCACACCTGCATACGTGAGAGCAACCGCAGCAAGAAAAGTGCAAATTAAAATTTATCTAAAAAAAACACGAACAAAAATTTTCGAAATTTCTAAAGTTAAAAGAAAGAAAGAAAGAAAAACTTATCTTTAAAAAAAAATTCAGAGGCCGAAAGGGAGAGAACTGACGAAACACGAACAAAAAAAAATGAATTTAAATTTTGGCTTTTCCATTACAATGCATAAGCTGAACTGCACTACACTACGTGAAGAAAAAAAACGTCCTCGAAAAAAGAAAAAGAAAATAAAAAACTTCTTCTAGTGTCATGTGAAAATGACCGTCTTTGCCGTCTTAAGAAGAAGATCCGCCATGGAACTTTACGTCTTTCGTCATTCGTCTTAAAAATCTAGCATAAGGAAAGAAAAAAAATTCGTCCTAAGTAGTGCGAGCAGTCAGTTGCTATACAGAGAGAAAAAAAATAACTAAGCTACAAAAAAATAAATGCTGGTATTGGGGAAAGGGGGGGGGGGTACATACTAATAATTTAAACAATTATTTGAATTAAACATTTCAAAATATATCAAAAATTATCAAATATATAAAGACATACATAATAATACGAAAAACAATAATATTGATGGCAACTTGTAAAATAATAGGAGTAATAATAAATGAAAAGCTGTTATTCCATTGCTGTGTATAAAAAGAGAGAAAAAAAAAGTCTTGGAAAAATTTCTCTTATCTGGGAGAGTTCTGTAATAAACAGTTTTTGATGGTAAATAAGTTCTTGGCCTATCAGTCACTGATAAAAAAAAATAAGGTTTGGCGATGTCCGACTCATGAAGTCCAGATAAAGAAAAATAAAAAATAAAGTACTTACAGTCTGCTGTCTGGATGACATGTCGATAAATAAGTGATTTTTCGTGAAAAGAAAAAAAATGCACCACTATTAACACTGGTTGATGATAAACACTGTGATACTTGGCTGGTAGACGTGACACACAGAAAAAGAACATGAACACTTCCTATGGCGAAATAAAAAAAACACACTTTTCGCAACGCGAGAATTTATTTGAAGTACAGAAGAGTACTGTGGGCATATGGTTAATGTTGCGGCCAAGGTTTCATGTGATCTATTGCAGAAAACGTTGTATTGGAGCCTGCGTGCTGAACCACTTTTTGGAGTTTATATCTGTCGTTGGGCTTGACTTCAATAACTTTATATGGACCAAAATATTTGGGTCGCAGTTTCAATCCAGATCCGAATTGAGTCCTTTGAATCGCAACTAGGTCACCGATGTTATATTGCGTAGGAGGTTTTCTTCGTTTATTATATTGAGTACGATTTAATTCTTGTTGGTTTAAAATGTTGGTTTTTGCTGTATCTCGGAGCTGTTGTTTATGGTCCATAGTTAACTGAATTTGTTCGGCTTCTAATAACTGTTTAATGACTAGGTCATCCTTACTTTTCATTTTCACACCTGTAAGCAGCTCAAATGGGGAGAATTTGGTCGTGGCCGAAGTCGTACTATTTAGTATTCTCTGCACTGATGATACATGTTTATACCATTTCGTGGGGTCGTTTAAAGATAATTTTGTTAAAATGGGGATGAGCGTGGCATGTAGTCTTTCAATCTGAGCGTTCCCTCGGGGAACCCCAGTCGTAATGGGATGGTGTTCGATATTTTCTTGTTCACAAAAAGTTTTAAAGTCCGAAGATGTGAACGCTGGACCCTTGTCTGTGATAATGCGTCTGGGGTTACCAAATGTGGTTTGTTGGAGTTTGAGCTTATCCAGTGCGTCTTGTGCTGACTTAGACTTGACCGGATATAACCAGAAAAATTTTGTGAATGCATCGACCACTGTGAACAGGTGGTTCTAATTTTTATTTGTTGATGCCAATGGACCTAGAAAATCGCAGTGATATGTATCGAGGGGCGTATCGCCTTTAGGAATCGGATGCAAAAACCCTTCTTTTTTTCCCCGACTTCCGGGAAGCTAAAATGCACGGGATACAGTTTGTCACAACTGTACCTGCGAGCTCGGGTAGCTTAGGTATAAAAAAGTTTTGGGACACAATTTCTTCCGTTTTCTTTGCAGAGAAGTGTCCCTTATTGTGTGTATCTTGAACTATGTTAAGCTGCATTGCTTCGGGGATCACTAATAAATCTCTACCACGTTGTACTTTATACAACACGTTGTTGCGAACCACGAAGTCGGCGACCGGGTTTTCGGCCGCTGTTGTTTTGATACCCGATACAAAGGGGTCCTTCTCTTGCGCCCGTATGACTTTGAGTGTGAGTTCATCAAATGTAACATGCAGAACGGGATATCTGCTAAGAGAGTCTACATGTTTCATTTTCGTAGCTGGGCGGTGTTTAATTTCGAAATCAAAGTCTTGTAGGAATAAGGCCCACCGCGCGATTTTCGGTGTAAGGTCCTTTTTATCTACCGTTTTTTGGAATGCTTGGCAGTCTGTGATGATACGGAATCTGGTGCCGTGGAGGTAGACACGGAATTTTTTAAGTGCTTTGATAACTGCTAGGACTTCATAGCTACTTAATTTTTTCTTCTTGTGGTGAAGTTTTTTTACTCATATACTGAACCGGATGGAAGTGGCCGTCAGAAGACTTTTGCATAAGTGCTGCGCCAAAACCGTATTTACTGACGTCGGTGTGCACTTCGAGGTCCGAACCCGGTATAAAAATGTGTAAAACTGGAGCGCTAGTGAGCAGATTACGTAAGGTGTGCAGCGCTTGCCTCTGCTCTGGTTTGAAAGTTGATGTTTTTCGTAAGAGGTCACTCAGGGGTCGTGCGATAGAGGCATATTGTGGGATAAACTTTCGAAAATATCCCGTCAATCCTAGGAGCGATTGCAACTGTTTGACGTTTTTGGGTTCCGGAAAATGGTGGACTGCTTTAACTTTTGTTGGAGAGGGTGCAATGGTATTATTCTCAATGACGTGGCCCAAAAATTCGATTTTTCGCTGCAGAAACTGACATTTTTTGAAGTTGATTTCTAAACCGTAATCAGCGGCAGTGTCTAATACTCGTTTCAGCTTTTGGAGGCCTTCAGCTTCTGTTTTTGCGGGAATAATGAGATCATCCATATACAAAATTAATACTCCTTCTATCAGCAGTTTGCGGAAAACACAGGCGAGGTATCTGACGAATACAGCAGGGCTGAAGCAGAGTCCGAAAGGGACTTTAAGGAATTCGAATTGACCGTCATATGTGATAAACGCGGTGTACTTAACGCTTTGCGGGTCCACGCCTACATGGAAGAATTCATTTTTGAGGTCGAGTGTTGTAAAGACTATAGCTTGCTTTAGTTGGTCAAGGATATCATCGATGAGGGGTAGGGGGAAACGATCTTTAACGATCTTTTTATTAAGTCTACGAAAGTCAATGCATAAACACATAGAATTGTCCTTTTTCTTCACTAATACTACGGGACTTGCGTAGTCGCTGCATGACGGTTGTATAATGCCGTTATTTAGCCACTGATCAATCTGGTTGCGGATTAGTTCCTTCTCGTTGAGGGACATTCGTCGTGGGCGTTGATAGACTGGTACATCGTCGGTTAGGACTATTGACATCCTTAAATCTGTAGATTTTATTTTATTAGGTTTGTAGGATTGGATTAGGATCGTTACCTGTTTGCGGATATTTTTGTCGGTAATGTGGGTTAGGTCCACTTCGTATGCACTTTCACAGATGTCGATGCAACTTATAAATAATGGTGTGACGGGTGTCTTTTTGAGTGAGATACTATTTTGGTCACACGTAAGTATTCCCTGGGAAATGATATCTCGTCCTATGATGAGGGGGATGGTCATGCTGGAAAAGTCTATGATATAAGTAGTAGTAGGGAATGTATCGTCATCTATCTGGATGGTCGTGCAGTAAGAGCCCATTGGGGTTACATTGCTGCCGCCGAACCCGCTAAGTTGAACGGTGACGTGGGTTAGAGGGTGAGACCCGAGAAACCGGTATAGGTCTTCCCGTATCGCAGTTATGGGGCTGCCCGTATCGAATAACGCTTCCACTGTTAGGCCTGCGATTTGTACTAATTTTTTCATGTTTTGATGCGACTTATCTAATTCTAGTACGTGAATTTTCCTATCACGCTTTGTCGTGGAATTCTGAGGAGGTGGAGGGGTGCCTGTGTGCGACGCTGGACGGCGGGTGGTCTGAGCACAGTCATAATTTTGTGTCCAAAATTATTACACGAAAAACATTTAATTTCTTTATCTTTATGGGTACACTGTTTCACAACGTGCCCCACTTGCCCGCAAGAAAGACAAATCGTTTTCGGGGCTTTTTGCGCGTGTAGGGGTTTATTACTGACATGTGCAGGCCGCGGCTGGAACTGGCGAAGGTGAGGACTTTTATCGCAAATTTGCTGATAAATTTGAAGCTTACTTTTAAATTCGGTGAGAGTTTGACAGCCAAAAAGAATTGCTTTATGATTAGATGTATCTCTAATACCGGTGATAACATAATGCATGAGTGATGCGTCGTCTATTTTCGCTCGTTGGGCAATCTCTTTCATTACTAAAAAATATTCACTCATTTTTTCGTTGGGCTTGCAAGTACGTGAAGCTGGCATTTCATGTATTTGGGCGGAAGAGGAAATATGCGCGAATTCTTGTATTAACACTTGCTTTAACGCTGCGTACGATGTTAACAATGCAGTACCCTTGAGAGCCCTTTCGACAAAAAGAAATTTTTGCAACTCATTCAGTTGAAATGTTGTGGCGAAGCCTTCAAATCTTTCTAACCATTGTAGAATGTTTTCGACTGGCTTGCCGGAAAAAGGTGTAATTAAATTTTCGAAATCGGTAAAATAAATGGATTTACGCGGTGCGGAATAGGGGGAAATCGCAGCATTATATTGCAAAGTGGTACCAGAAAAATTCGTTAATGGATTGGGTTGCAAAGTATTGCGAGAATCATCATCATCGGGTTCGGAATCGGTTTGTGGTGAAATGGAGGACTGGAATTTTGTTAGGTTTGCAAGGGCTTCAATAATACGTCGTGAAATATCTGCTTCGTTACCAGCAATGTCTAGACAAAGTAAATTTTCCATAGAAATGAGTTGAGCTAAGGGGAAGTTTTTGGCCGTTTCAGCGATTTTATCGTCAAATTCAGGATCCCAATTTTAAATTTGAATCCCTGAAACTTCCGTAAATTTTTCCGATTATTTCTATTTTTATCAGTGCCGAATACCAAGGTATGTAGAATTTTGATTCGTTCAACTCGTGCTGAATTAATTTGAGCTAACACCGGCCGTAAATCTTGCAAAAACATGGCTGAATAAGAAATAAATCTTACTTCCAAATTGGTATCCCTTTTTTTTAAAGAGAACGCCGAATGGTTTGATTATATCCATTGCGAACGAAAAAATATCACAGATGTCTTCTTTCACACCACACACACAGAAAACGGGTGAGTCGATAACAGATAAGTAGGTCAGTAGATTTTCCTTCTCTCGCTCTTTCCGTATCAGAACTGCGGAGAGAAACTTCGAACAGAATCTTCGCAGATCTTAAATATTTGAGAAGTTGGATTTCACAACAGTTTCATGGATGTCTAGGGGCTTGATAAATAGTTGGATTCGACGAGGTCGAGCGCCCATGTAGAATAGGTGGGTTTCTTGTAATTCCATATCAAAAGGCAAGAAAGGAAAGAGAGAAAAAAAAACTTACTTCAAAGGAGTTATCCAATTGAAAAAAAAATTCTTCGCTGCGATATATTGAAGTAATCCAATTAATGATCCGTAGAAAAAAAAATATACTTGCAGTCGAAGATTCATTTCTTGTACAGCGATAACTATCTTGCACAAATAAAAATAAACGGAAGATTGAGCTTCAACCAGATGGCTAAGGAGATGAATCACGTCTGCTGGAATACGAAGGTTGAAAACGGGACTGAAAAAGAAGTTCTCCAATTCTGAACGTACATCGGTGTAAGCCTAGGGGATTTTATTTTCTTTTTAATTCGTGTGGGATTCAAATAGGTCGTGCCCCCATGTAATATAAGGATGTTATAAAGATAAGATCGTAGTTAATGAAAAAAGGAGTTTAATGATTCTAGGTTATAGTTTCACATATTAAATAGAAATTATATTTACAAGTACGGGAGGGTAGGGGGTTTTTCTACAGCATACGCACTCACAGAATCGTCGGAGATCGGCCTCTGCTCTCGTCTAGAGCGAGCCGCGTCAGAATGAAATCTGCTCTCGGTTGTTACTTGTTTCCAGGCGAAGAGAATGCAAACTGCATATCAGCAAATTCAATACATCTGCTATTCTGCGTTTACAAGTTCTCATGGAAAAGTGCTGACCATATCCTGCTGCTATGAGTAGGGTTTTATGGAAACCTAAAACCACAACTCACATATATATATATATATATATATATATAACCATTAAATAAACATTACCGACCACCAACAAAGACTGAAATTATGAATAAAATGACATTAACAAATTGACAAAAATACAGTTCCCCCATCACACTTAGCATAGATTCCATAAACATAGTAAACAAGTAAGAAAAATTATGCGTACAGCATAGATTATGAAACACTTCCCAACACTCCCTGAAAGCTTTAACGAAACTTCGTTACTTAGGGAAATAAGGTAAATAAGATAATTAAGTAAATATTTAAAAATCTGATTTCAGTAGTTACCGTCCACAGCCAAATATGTATTCCAATTCTTTTGAACAGCCCTGTATTCGATCTGTATGTTGATATATATACTATATAATGGGAAAATTTAGTTTAGCAAGAAAATGCATAACAGGTTGAAATTCATTTTTCAGCAATTTATACTAATAGATGGAAACGAATACTTTTGTACAGCCCTGTAGTTTACCTAGTACCTTTATTACATGCCACTATTTAGCTAAAATTTAATTCAAACTAAAACACGCTTAAAACTACTAAAATTACATTTCCAGAAATTATCACCCATAGACGGCCATGTATCCAACTCTTTGCGTGGTCCTGTATATCATTTTATCTATATTCTACAAATATTTCTTAGTACACTAAATTCATTTCAGCGTAAAAATGCAAAACTTCTTTAAAACACACCTTTAAGCAATTTATGCTCATACTCAGTAACCTTTACGAATTCATTTCTGTAGCTCTGTATATGAACTATAGCATTTATAAGCACTTTATAGTATGCAAAAATATAGTGAACAAGTAGGTAAGTGTGATCACAGGTCGCACAGAGGGTTTCGTTTAATATTATTTTCAAAACACTTTATCCTTTTGAAAAATCTGTTAGTTCCACATTTCGCAACCAGGGGCTCACTCTATTCTGAACAAACCTCTATCCGAACGAAACTCCGTTTTATGTACTATCCGTAGATATATTAGTCGAGGGGATTGGGCCGATAGCACCCAAGATATGTAGGCGCCCTTGGCGGTAAAATTGGAACTTATTGTGCATAATATGAAAGAATGGTCAAAGGGGTGTCGGCAAAAGTTGGAAAAGTGCACCGGGTGAAAAGGGCGGAGGTTGGAAAAATTGCTTAAAGTACACAAGTTAGAGCCCGGAGGAGTAAATAATATAAGACTTTTTGAAATTTTTATGATTTGCCGTGTGGTCTGAGGTATTCAGCTATACGTATGCAAAATTTCATGTCTCCAACTTAATTAGGGGCTATTAGAAATCTCTTAGAAAGAATTGCTTCAAATACATATGTGGTAGCTCAAAGAGTTAAACGTAAGACTTTTTCAAGATTTTATGATTTGTTGCTTGGCCTCAGGTGTTCTGCTATATGTATGCAAAATTTCAAATCTCCAATTTAATTAGGGGCTCAGTTAGAAAGAATTGCTTAAAATACACGAGCTGGAGTTGAAAGGGTTAAACGTAAAAGTTTTTCAAAATTTGTCATTTGATGTGTAATCTGGGATGTTGAGCTATAAGTATGCCAAATTTCACGCCTCCAACCTAAATAGGGACTCACTTAGAAAGAATTGTTTAAAATACGCATGTCGGAGCTCAAAGGGTTAAATGTGCGGCTTTTTCAAAATTTTATGATTTGTTGTTTGATGAGAGGTCTTCAGCTATAAGCATGCAAAATTTCACGCCTGCAACCTAATAGGGGCTCACTTAGAAAGAATTGTTTAAAATACACATGTGGGAGCCCAAAGGGTTAAATGTACGACTTTTATCAAAATTTTATTATTTCTCGTTTGATGTGAGGTGTTCAGCTATAAGTATGTAAAATTTCATGCCTCCAACCTAATTAGGGGCTCAGTTAGAAAGAATTGTTTAAAATACACATGTGGGAACTCAAAGTGTTAAATGTACGACTTTTGCAAAATTTTATGATTTGTCGCATGATGTGTGGTGCTCAGCTATAAGTATGCAAAATTTCAAGTCTCCAACATGTATAGCTTCTGAGAACGGGCTCTGTGACAGACGGAAAGACAAACGGACAGACAGAGGAACGAAACGAATAGGGTTTCGTCAGATGACCGAAACCCTAAAAAAGCGCATATCATAATTAAAAATGCATGTCGAGCAATCATTACTAATATACAGTAATTCGGATACAAATAGTATCTGAAATCTTTTCAAATACACCGTAAACAATTTCCCCTATACCATTATGAACGGAATTCTTTTGTGTGGCCCTTTGAATGAACAATAACTATTCTTTGCACCACATATTCAACAAAATGCATATTTTAGTGGGCTTCATAAATGAATATCAATTTTACTGTGTTTGAAAGAGTTTAACACCATTAAAAATCATTTCAAACGATTTTTTCCTATTGGCCGTAATGTAACGGAAAACTTTTGACTGTCCCTGAAAATGAACTAAACATGCTACAAACTTCATTTGAAATTGGGAACGTGCTATGGTAGAGGTCACTAACATCCAAAAATTTCAGAACGATCCGAGCATATTTACGAGAGTTAGAGCGTGGACAGACGGCCAGACGGACAGACAAACCGAAGTCATAAACACTTTTCAACTTTGTTGGAAAGTGTTAAAAACAGCAGAAAACAGAAATGGAATAATGGAAATTTGTAGAACTTAGACAGAATCGTCGGGTCCCAAATGTCTGAAGTTCCAAAAATAAAATGTGTGGTTTCATCTTCATATTAGCCATAAATTAGCTAAAGAGTATGAATTTGGGACAACCACACACATAAAACAGAGTAATATACCATTGAACACAAATTAAATTCAAGATAAAACAAAATTATAAAGGATAGAGGAAAAATAAAAAACAAATTACCAAATTGAAATCCATACAGTCTTAGCATTAAGCATAACAAATACAATCATTGTAGCTCACCAGCACATGTTGCCAGAAAAATGTTTTATATGATGGTGGACCAAGGATCAACAATATACAGCATACCTAAGCACACTCCCATTATATATAACCAGCGCCCTCTATAGATAATTTAGAATGAACTGCTCCATGTATTCAAGTGAATTGATGTGATGCTGTCATCTATTGACTTATTAGTAAAATAAAAACTATTATATAATAAAAACTATTAATAACTATTAATGGATTAAGTTTTAAAACAAATACTGTTTAGAGATAGATGTGTGATAATTAAGTAATAATTAAAAATATGTTAATAAATATGTACAATTGTATTATAAAAAATTAGTAATTGATATATTAAATCAAAATGATATGGTGAAATTGATTATTATTAATGTTTCACATGAATATTTGTATCTTGCTAAAACGTATCACAATTTAACTATTTATCACTTAAATTAATATATAATTAAATATAAAAAATAAAATTATTAAGATGCTAAGGAATTAATATTAATAATAATAAAATTTTGAAATTAAAAAAAAAAATATATATACCCCTTTTTATGGACACAATAACTTCCATAATTCTGCACAAACCTCTTCCAAACTGATACATAAAATCAAGGGGCATAAAATTTCGGTGAAGTTCGTTAATGGGCAAAATCGAACCAAGGGGGCGGAAATAGGGAGGGGTTTTGTTAAAACCGAAAAACCCTATAACTTCTTACTTATAATACACATCGAATCAGTTTAAAGTTATTTTTACTTCTAAAAAAAAGTCGAAGATTTATGTATGACAGATTTTTCATACAATAAAAAATGGGCTCACGGGCGAAAAAAATAGGGTTTTGGAGATAAAAAAATTCATAACTTCGTCAATTCTCAAGATATCAAATACAATTAAATTTATTATAAATCTTTTTAAGATTATCTTCAACTTTAACCCGGCAAGTTTTTGATAAGACCAATTCGTACCGCAAAAAAAATATATTAAAAATGGAAACGAAAAGGGGGGTTGAAGAAGAAAAAAATTCATAACTTCGTCAATTCACAAGATATAAAATCCGCATGAATTTATTATATATTTTCTTAATATTATCTACAACTTTTATATTGGAAAGTTTTCGAAAGGACCAATTCTTACAGCAAATAGAAATTAAAAATGCATAGCGGTTGAAGAAAAAATTCATTGTATTAAGGGTGTACTCAAATCCAAACTGCTTATTTTTTTACTCTTTTTTAGATTCATTTTTGCTCTCAAACGAATCCAATTGGTAGGATTTTTTGTTCAGAAACTATATAATGTAGCGTAATGGTCGATTTTTTGATAGAGGCAGAATATATTTTTTAAAAAATGATGTCAAAGTGGACATTTTGAACCGCATTTCCGAAAGCGATTGTGTTGGAAACAAAAAAATATTGACCTACTGAGAAAATAATTGTTTATAAATCAAGTTATAATTAATTGAACGCAAAATTAAAAAAAGGGGGGGGGGGTCTCTATAAACTTCTTCAAAAATCACGCCAGCAAGTTTCGTGTTTTTTTCTTTTGAAAATGATTCTGAAAATGTGTCAGAAATTTTAGTGTTGTTGAGCATGGAAAAGTATTTTTTTTAATACCGCCTTAACATGATTATGATGAAACCAGCTCTTATATAAAAATAAAATTAAAAACTCGTCAAAAGCGGCCAGATAAAATATTTGAAGTGGATTTATCTCTAATCATGATTTAATTTTTGTTGTTGAAACTAGTACTTAACTTCGAAATCTACCTTTGCCTGTAGGCCAAGCCGGCAGGGATTTTTTTGAATACAGCTTTCTTAAAACAATTTTCTTTTTAATTATCTCTTGAAAATTTTGTAGAAACCTGACTCCGAAGATTATTTCTATTGCAAATGTTTTAAAACGTATCCCGAAAAAACTCTTTGGGTATACAGGTATTAAAAAAAAGACTCAATGGGAGCCCTGTTATGTTTTTAGAATTTCGTCTGCTGGATATTATATCAGGTGTAATGCGATTTTGTGTTTGGGATTTTTTCTTTTTCGTGAATATTGTTCATTCATTGGTTATTTCATGTTACAGAACTCATTCTTGTCAGGTTTTTTATGCAAAGTTAAAAATATTGTGCGGTAAGCAATTGAAGAAAAATGTGATAGACTACTAAACTGGAGTATATAGTATAATACAGTATTTTTTTTTTTCGTTCAAATTAATAATAATTTTATATTCTTTTTAAATCTCAAAATGATTTCATAATGAAGATTTACTTATTAGTTTTTATGAAAACTAATGACAATTCAAATTAAAACACTGTATTAGATCAAAGAATAATATTAAGAAGAAACAATTAGACATTGACCAATTTCACTCAAAGAATAACACCACTTTGATCGGTTCAAAATTTCGAAAAAAAATTTCTACGCTGAAAGTGCTTTTTGCACACATGTAAAACATATTTTATTACTTAGAAATTAATAACGAAAGTGAAAGAGAAATTTTGGAACTATAGAAACATACAGAGCTGAGGCATATTTCAACTATTTAATTAATTTATTAAAAAAACTAATTAAAAAATCGTAAAACTGCATTCGTTTGAGTATAATATCAGACATTTTGGTACCTTCCTAGGCATATCTTGTAGCTCAGCAGTCAACGGTTTCTTCAAGAAGCTACACAAATACAAAAGGGACAAATTCAAAAGCAGCCGCCTATTATTTTCGATATAGTTTTTTCATCTTAAACACTATTGTTCACTTTCTTTAAAAAATGGGTTACCAAACCCAATCCACAAGAGTCATTAGTCAACCTGAAATCAATTTGAATACAACTTACAACTGTTTCAAAAACTTATATTAGTACTGTGCACCTGCATACTCAAAGTCTGTGACGATTCGTCATTTTTCACGAAGATGAAAACCTAAAAGTCCAAAATGACAGAAAAATAGCCAGGCAATCAAAAATATAAATTTTAGTTTCTAATTATATTAACCCTTGACATCCAGGACGTACGATGCGTACGTCCTGATTTTATCGTAGACGGCTACCAGGCGTACAGCTCGTACGTCCATCTGGATACAAATTTACACTAAATACTGGTATATACGCCCGTACTTGAGAAAAGCGGTCTGAGTGTCAAGGGGATCATCAAGTGTCACGTGGAATCATCTACAGAAAGAGACCTTAAAAAAAATATGAAAATGGGACCATTCGTTGAAACATTTTGCGAGAAAATGCATAACATCCTCCGTTGAAAAGGTTGAAAATAGTATAAAACTGCGCAGTCTTTAAAACATTCTGAGTCAGATTTTTTATAAATTAACATTTTAGCATAGAAATTTACTAAGAATGATGGTTATACTAATCAGGAAAAAGACAGAAATGCATTTCATGCATAGTACTTGCTCTTGGAAATTGTCTGGAAACTCGACTTTTGTAGTAAGCAGGTTACTCTCTCAACAGCCAGAGAGCAACCTGTAGTGCTTCACTGCTTGAGTTACGACCATGCATTTTATGGCGTTTTGAGTTTGTTTAGGTGTAGGTGTATTTTATGTCTCTTTAAGGCTGTTTTAAATCCAAGCTTCCTACTTTCTGACTATAAATTTTTAATTCATTTTTGTTGTCAATCGTGTCAAATTGGAGGATGCTCTTTTTCTGAAACTAGGTAATAGAACATTTTTTCCCATTTTTTGGTCAAGGCAGAATACATTTTAGAAAATGCTATCAAAGTTGGCGTTTTGACCAGAATTTCGAATGTGACAGCACTAGAAAAGAAGAAACTGGCGTCCCGAGACAACAATAGCATACAAATTAAATTTTTATATGCTTGTCGAAAAATGAAGAAAACGGATCGATCCCAAATCACTCCATTAATTGTGACTGTGAGTGTCATGGTTTTACGTTTAAAAGCGAGTCGGAAAATGTGTCCAAGTTTCACGTTGTTGGGAGGGAAAATATTTAAGAATCTCCTTAAGGTTCATGAATTCTATGAGGCCCTCCATAAGGCCCATAAATACAGAATCACCCTGTATTACGATTGTACTTAAAAAATATAGAGGCTTAAGATAGAGATAAAATCTTACAAATTAAAAAAATGTATTATAATGAACGATAAATATTTATATTTAAAATGCTTACTCAACCGAAATAACGAATAAAATAACATGCGTTTTCTTTTTTGATTAATTAATTAATTACAATATTATAAATTTCAGTTAAGGGGACCAGAAAGATTCTAAATGACAAAAATTGACTGAAGTTTGATCGTGGATTAGAAAGTATGTAATTCATTTAGATTGTTACTTCTTTATGCATTTATTAATTTATAATTTACCGAACTAAAGAAATATTGGTACTTACGTATTATCCGGGCCAGGAGATAAGTAAAAAAAAATGGCAATTGACAACTTATTTATCGTTACCAAATATATTCAAAACAGTGATTTATCATTATTAAATACATACCATTGTTATAAATAGTAAATAATATAAAATAAATATTATAAATGAACTATAATAAATAAATAACAATTAAACCGGTGAAGTGCCAGTATTACTCGCACACCTCCAGCGCTCCTCAACTCCTTTGTTGAACGCCCGCAAATCGAAATTTGTGTGTAATGGAAAAATGCTCTTTTCTTAAAAGCTATCTGTCCTACGGTAATCGCTAAAGTTTTCCTGCAAGGTTTACATTAACTTCTATTACCCATAATTTTTTCATAATTTTAGTTTCAATAGATTCGGAAATAGAGATGAGGGGAGGGGGGGGGCATATTTTTGCATTACATTTTCGCCGATATCTCTGAAAATGTAACACCTAAAATTAAAAGAATTTTATTTTTGAGTTGGGCGTTAAGAAAGCTTTCACACGATATACAAAGAAAATATTTTTTTTTTTCAAGTAAATTAATTAGCCCCTCTACATTTTTCCTAAACATATTTGCGAATATTTAATAATTTATAAATACGTGGGTCAATAGCATTTATTACTTCAGCCAATTTGAACTTTCCACGTTCGATTGTTTACGAGTAAAATGGTTGCGACAGACGGACAGACAGACACAGAAGTGATGTAATAATGGTTCTGCTTTTACTTTTTAAGTATGGAAACCTAAAAACTATAAAATATAAAATATAAGGGAAAAATAATAAAAACTACAATTGTAAATAATATAATATAAATATCATAAATGAACTACAATAAATAAATATCTAAAAGCTATAAAATATACAATATAAAAAAAATAATAACTACAATAATAAATAAACTGTATAGTTGTCATAAAATAAGCGTTATTATAATTAGTAGAATTGGCCCCTACGCAGTTATATCCGACCTGACCCGGATAATACGAAAGTACAAAATATTTATTAATTTAAAAAAAAATAATAACAGAAGTATTGATATTGTGCGACTAAATTAATCTTGCAAAACCAATTTTGCCAGGATTTTTATGTCCAAGTTTCATATTTTTGAGTCGTGATTTTCATTCGCTTTATCCTGCTTATTACGTTGATTTGCGATTATATCGAAAAGAAAAAAAGATGAAAAAAGCTTTAATTAAATAAATATACTCAAAATCTATAAAACTTGACATTTTTTTTTTCCTTCGGGTGTTATGCAGAAACGACGTAGTAAGCAGTATAAAGAAGAAAAAATGACTAAAAAATAGGGAACCTGGACTTAAATATCGTCCAAAGTTAGTATTGCGAGATAAATTTTGTCGCACAATATTAAAACATTTGCCAGTGATTTTACAATTTAATAAATATTTTTTATTTCTACACTGCAAATAGAGGCGTCTTAAATTAAGACACATATGTGTCTGAAAAGGTATTTCAGACACTTAAGTATCTGAATCTGAAAATTCAGTCATGATAGATGTCTTAATTTAAAACATATAAGTGTCTTACTATGATCATGGTGTAAACGAACTGAGAAAGGTGTCTAAAAAAACTACAAGTGTCTACTTTTAAGACACGTTGTAACTCCGTTCCGCATTAACCACCAGGGGGCACTCTAGTTGCGCCTGCGTTTTAGATGCCTTTCGTTCGAATTGGATGTTCGTTTGTAATTCAAACTGAGCGTTTGTTTTATCTACGCGTACATTTTAACTAATAATTTATTTTGACTTGATTCGGTTTTTGCGGAATGTGAAGTTCCAGGATTTAATCCGTACCGACATAGTGATATTCCATATTAATGAAAGATGTCAAGCAGTAACAATAATATAGTGTTCTTCGTCTCGTCAAAGCAGGTAAAGAAAATTATTGTCTGGCGGGCTATGTTTTTAGGATGGAAATATTCCATTCTTTTAACAGAGCTAGCCGGATGTGCTAAGGGATTTTCTTTTTTAAATATCAAAGTCTGCATAACTCACGGATACTAACGTAGCCTCCAATCCGGACGTCGCCTGGGTGGATGTGATTTTGGAATAATCACACCTTTTTCCAGGTAAGTGGACCCTTCACTATGTATTGAAAACTCTCTGCGAATGTTTTCTCTTTAAATAGAGACCTCACACGAGTCTATAGCTTTATTAGTTCCTGAGTTATGCCAAAATTTGTTTAAAGCATTTTGCCTATGGGATTTCCATGTTAAAATTTTATCTTGCTAATATTTAAATTTCTACTATTCAAATCATCTGCAATCATGTTTCTGTATTATTTTACATCCGATGTTATCCTTAAAATAAGTTTTGGCAAGTCTGCATGGTGTATTAGTTGTTACTGAATCTATTGAGATACACCATCCTAAGCCTTCTTTCTCTGTCTACTCGCACGCCATTACTTTAAAAATAGCAGTGACAGCACCTGTTGATCGGCTCATAATTTCTTAATTACCATCAAGGCTATCTTAACAGCGTTTTCTTAGAGTAATTATTACACAGGAGTACCTTTTATAGGGGTTTTATTTATGTATACAATATTTTTATAAGCATTTAATGCGACAGCATTTGTAACGTTCACATCGGTTTTACATTTCCCATAGGTTTAATATGTGATATGTACTGAAATTCCCAACTCTTTATAGTAAACATCCTTATTTAATTTTTATTTATTATGTATGCTTTTCATGTCTGATGACGTTTTCTTGCGTCTCAGATTTTATACACCGTGATAAATTTTAAGTTATTTAAAAGAGTATAGTTCGAAAATCCTTCCATTTACCCATATAATAATTCCCCCATACATACAGCGAATTACTTGTCTTCATTTATTAGATTAAACTGTTTTGACTGATAAAACTCATTAAGGGTCCTGTCCCTGCCGGCGAAGACACTCACGAGCTAATGCTAATCCTATGGGGAAGGATTTTTCTAATATCTCGTTTGCATTTCGACATTTTTAAATAATTTTTTTTGCATTGGATAGCCGAGGTCCGTCTCTACAGCGCATCTTGGTTACGTTTTCGATTTTAGTTGCAGATATTTTTTTAAATGACACTTTCATTTTCAGAACCGGTTTTGAAAATGAAAGTAACTTTATTAAAAATATCTGCGACCAAAATCGAAAAAGTAACCAAGGTGCGCTGTAGAGACGGACCTCGGCTATCTAATTCAAAAAAATTATTTAAAAATGTCGAAATGCAAACGAGATATTAGAAAAATCCCTCCCCATAGGATTAGCATTAGCTCGTGAGTGTCTTCGCCGGCAGGGACAGGACCCTTAAATCCGGTCATGAAATCTGTTTTTTCCTTCTGCTATATACTTTTGTTGTTTCCGAGCATTTTAGAAATATTCCATTTCCTATACTGAAAGTAGTCAACTTCAGATGTTTTCATTTTCAAGCCCGGTGATTCACACCACAATTTGAAGACTCATCAGAAATCGTCTGAAATCTGTAGACGTAAAGCGGAGAAAATTTTGTTGGCGTCTTCAATAAATCTTATTATTTAACGATTTAGAAAATGTTCTCGCCTTATCTCTGTATTAGTCATAATGCTTATTTGTAAATTCTTAAATTCATGTAATTATGTGCTGTTAACATAATTGTAAAAATACGGTAAATATATACAGCTATATTTCATTTGAAATCAATTATAATATTGATTTTTTGATTATTTTTAGTAAAAAAGAAATCTGAAATTTAAAATGAATATCAGTAAAAAGATAGAATTTTATACTGTATGTACTTAAGCATAACTAGATTTTGCACTTAAAGCTGAATTATTCTATATTTACTGAATCACAATGCAGAGTTGGAAGTTTTCTAGAAGAAGGACTTGATTAAAGCAAGGGTAAACTTTGACATGTCCCCCCCGCCCCCCCACCACCTACGATTTTTGCTGCCCCAAATTCGATATGCAATTTTTTTAAAGGTTATACGTTAAATGTGTTTCGACATTGTATATTGGTTATAATCAGTACTTTGAACTAAAAAAGTAGAATAAGATTAAAAGTTAAGTACAAAAAATTTTAAATACAGTAAAAACTCTTAATCGCCGGCACCTTCAGAACGCTGAATCTGTCTGCTATTCGATTGTGTTAGCTTTTATGAGGTAAATATATATACAGTGAAACCTCCCTGTGCGACCACCTCCATTAAGCGACCACCCCCTGAACGACCATTTTTTCATGGTACGAAATTTATTCCCATAGGCTCAATACTAATTTTACCTCTATTCAGAGACCACCCCAGTTGAACTCCCTCCATAAGGGACCCACTTCTTTGAAGAAAATGAAACAAATTCCGTTTTTTTCGGGTCGCTTGAAAAAGGTTTTATTAGAATAATAATTCCGGAGAGCGCATTATTTATCAAACTTCTAAACTAGGTTTAGAATTTTTATTTATTCCGGTAACTTTTATGTGTTTAAACCCCTTTGTTCCTTTTTAGGCAATGAATTTAATTCTGATGACACATTAAGGATGACGGTCCATAAACTCCCCTGCCCTATTCTGTCAGGAAACTCTCAAAGGAATAGATAAAGTAATGAAATCGTCAAAATTCGTTCCAGACAAAAAAAAAAAAAATAAATAAAAAAAAAAGAAAAAAAAAGAAAAAAAAAAGAAAAAGAAAAAAAAATGCATTTATTTATTGAATTTCGAAAGGATTTGGAAATAAAATTTATAGTAGATAAACCATAAAAGCAAAGCAAACATCAATGTATTCATTTTTTAAACTCTGCAGTAATTAACTTATGTAATTAACTTTTGTTTTGATACTTAAATTTTCATATGTTTTCTTAATTTGAAAAATATAATTTTAGTAACATTAATTGTTACATTTTTTCAACAATTAAATTCTAGATTTTAACACGACCTCCATTAAGAGACCACCTTTCGGAGCGACCAATTTTTATTGGAACGGAAGTGGTCGCTTTAGGGAGGTTTTACTGTATATTGATAAAGGTGAGTGTTCGCTAAAGACAAACTGTTATCGTATGAAGGCTTTGCAGTAAAATCTCCATAACGGACAATCCTAAATAAAGGACACCACTATTTAGGAAACACATTTTTTTATTGAAAATATGCAAAATTTTTATACACTTTTACCTCAGAAAAGCAGACACCTCCGAACGTCGGACAAATTCCACGGTTCCGAGGTGTCCGCTATTGAGAGGTTTTACTGTATTAAGAAAAATATATTTTGTTTTTAACCTTATTCTACTCTAGAAATTCATAACATTGGTTAATAATAAATATTGATTAATAAATATTACAATATAATACTCATATACTGTAAATTTGGGGGAATCCAGTGTTAGATTTTATTTAACACAGAAATAAAAATGCTTAAACTAATTTACTGGGAGTATCTTATTTAAATGGGAAAAAATTGCACAACATAGCAGGGATGGGATTCTTTCTGAAGGAGTGAATCATTTTTTATATTTGGGAGTAATTTGTTACCATAAAGCAGAGCTAATTGCAGCATGGGCAAACTGGGCTGTTTCTATGGGCCTTTAGCTTTAGGGGACCCTAAATTTGGTACGGAATTTCTATAAAGCTGATATTTTAAATTCGTTTTGATCTTACACTTATTTTAATAAATATTTTGCACTTTTAGAACATGATTAGGTTAAAGAAAATGATATATTTATCCAAATATGTATTTGACGGCATCGAATAGGCTTATTTTTTTTTTGTAACAGTATATGAAGGCAATGGGGGGAGGGGGTGAATGAATACTAGGTCTTTGGACTAGAAGCAATTAGAAGTTCTCACTAAAAGTAACAAACATTTTTGATGCCGTAGGGCATATATGATAACACATAAATACATATTTAGGTGAAAAAAAAAATATATTATCCTATTCTAAAACTACAAAATACTGATTACAATCCTCATAAGGTCAAAACTGATTTAAAATATCAGCTTTATGAAAATTTCATACCCAATTTGGGGTACCCTAAAATCAGGGGGCAGAGAAGCATCCCAGTTTTTCCACGCTGCAATCAGCTCTGCTGTATGGTAACAAATTATTCCCATTTATAAAAAATGATTCAATGTGGTCTAACATGGCTGCGTATATGGCTTAGAAAGAAAATGGTCAAAGATGGCTTCATATTGGCTAAAAAAAAAAAAAAAAAAAAGGCTCATAGATGGTCGCAATTAAGACATTTGAAATCTCTGAAATTCAGACGTAAGGAGTGTCTGAAAAATTTAAGACACTTTAAAACGTCTTAAAATTGAACACTCGTGTTTCAGACACTTAAGTGTCTGAAAATTTTAAGACATTTTAAAACGTCTGAAAATTGAACACTGCGTTTCAGACACTTAAATGTCTGAATTTCAGACATTTCAGTTTACAGTGTACAAAACATAAATAAATAAATTTAAAAAGAAGTTAGAATCGAAATTAATCGCATGTTTCCTAATCCACCATCGAAATTCAGCCCATTTTCGTCATTTCAAACTTTGTTGGTTCCTTTGATTATCAGGGTAATAATTAACGGGTCCCCTAATACTTATATAATCACCTTTTCTCAATAAATTCCTTAATCAATTTATTCACTATGCTTTCATTTTATAATTTGTTTAATGCAATCTCAGTCGTTAAAAATTATGTTCCATTCTAACAAAATAAAACCCAATACATATTTTTCTATTTTCCTTTTTTTTTTTTTTTTTTATTCAATATCTCTGTTGACTCATAAGTCTAAATTATGTGTTACGAGCTTCTGCGGCCTTTCGGTTTAACGTTCGACTTATTGCTCTGTATTTTTTAAAGTTGACACAAATCGTATGTCTTTAGAAAATTCCACTGACAATAAAACATTTTTTATGACAAGAAAAGAAAAATATATATAGATATACATACAGAAAAGGAAATAGGATGCCAACAAAATACTTAAATTTAGAGTTTTTCTTTTTCTCCTACTATTTCTCTTAAAACTTTTATGGGGAAAGAGGAAACCCTAAAAATTTCTCTTCTAATATGCGATAAAATATATATTGAAAAAAATAATAATATCCTTTATGATATTGGAGAATTCCTTTTCTTTTTTTAAAAAAATGGATAAAGAAAAATGCTCTTTTATAGCATTTTTTGCTGCTGTAATTAACTGTAAATAAAACCGTTCGTAGTTAATAGCAATTAGCCTCTTCTCGTATAACATTCAATAATTTTTAATGACATAAAACGATACTTAAATAAAATAAATTGTAATTGTCTTATAAACGATATTTTGCTTAAAGTATATTTATTAAATGCATGAAAAATAAATGTTAAATAAAACATAATTGTTTGTACTTTTTTTCACTCTATGTAAGCTATGGGAAAAAGCATTTTACTTAATTCATTTTCCTAAATTATAACACGCACTAAACGCTTATTATTTATAATGAGTTAGCAAATTATTGTCATGTTTGTTTCTGAAATTGAAGCGATATCTATAAAAAATCATTTAGTAAAAGAAAAAAAAGAACGCGCTGAGGCATTTAATTAAATATGTTTATGGGATATTAGGAAGAAGATGGGGGACCTAGAAAAACTAAACAGAAATACAAAAAAAAAACTTAATTGGGCTTTTGTGTGTATCTTAAGTGATAGCGTTTAGATTAAATTGCATTTTGCGCGTCTGAATAAAACGTGAAAGTAAACTTATGAATAAGAGTTATTAGAAAATTTTGCAATTAAATTTAATATAAATGAAGTTTATTTTAAATTAAGATGCAATAAATGAGTAGAGTTTTGCAATTATCGGCTTAAAGAATACGGAAAAACGGTACTCGAAGAAACTATAATTGAATACAAATGAATATAAATTTAATGACCAATAAGATACAATAAAATATAACTGTTATCCATATATTGGCTTAAAGAATGCAGGCTTATTAAAAAAAAAAGTAATACTTATAGCAAATAAGAATTAAAAAAGGGGTGAATATAAAAAATCTTTAATAATCTGTTACACCCAAGCTTGCATAAATTGTTACATATCAAATGTATACCATAACTTTATAACGTGTTTATTCAAAAGAAAAGTAGCACGTCGCACTCTAAAATGCGCAAAATCAACTGTAAATCAGCACATTGGGATGATGAGCCTCCACACAAAAATGACATTATTTAACGGAATAATATAGCAGTGCTATCAGAAATGGTACGCAGCGTCGCTGCCCCTATTTAACTATGCATAGCATTATTCCTAACACATTGAACTTACAACAATCCCGGTAATTTAAGAAAATTTCTCTGCTTCAATCAAATATTGCTTGCATAGCGTGATTTTTTTTTTTTTGCGTAATGTTTTAAACTAAAATTTTATCACACTGCAATCAAAATCGTTTTTTTTAATGTGTTTTTATCTATTCTATAAGTAAAAGGCATTTTAGTATTATTTATGATATTGTAATTTTCAATACTATGCTTGATTTTCTCGTGAAAGAGTTAGAAGACTTTGATAATGTGATTTGATAAGAACCTTCGAGCCAAGATTATGGCATTCAAATCAACAGGCAGTGACTGAAATTTACAATATCTGAATAATTAAATTGATTAGATCTCATTTAATTATAATTTCCTTTATTAAAGAGTTGAGAAATTAGAGCTATTTATGATATTGTAGAATTAATAGCTTATGAAAAATGAAGGATGCTCAACATATATTTTTTAATTTATTTTCTTTAGTGTTGTATTATATAAATTTTGTAACTATTTGTGAATAAATTGCTTTAGTTGATTTACCTCCTAGAGTGGTCTAATTATTTGAAATTGATTATTGTCTGACTTACAAATATTTTTTTTAACTTTATACCTATTGAAAGGGTTTAATTCCGGTAGTATTACTCAGCGCAATTTCACAAACTTTGCCGAATTCGGCCAGCAGTATATACAGGGTGTCCGGTCTCAACGGTGTCCAATAGCTAATTCCTAAACCGTCAGTCATAGACATATAGTTCCAGTTACAAAAATGTTTAAAATCAGGTAAAGAAATATTTTAAAAGCGATTTGGGTCAATAAAAACATTTCTTAAAAAAAATACGAAATTTAAATTTTTATACGGTCCCCCGGTCCTATAAGTTATATTTAGTAAAATTTTCTTTTTACACTGACAAGTAATACACAAAAAGTCCCGTTATTCTACGATTAAAATTGACCGAGTAATAGCTGTTTAAAGTTGGAGCATATTTTTTGCTGCAAATTGGGGGTCATTCACAAATCTAGTCGAAATTTAATTTCGTCAGATATATTAAAAAATGGTTGAGAGTAAAATTAACATTGCAATATAAATTTTAAATCTTTAATCATTCTGACGTATTAATGCAAAATATACAATTTGTAATAAGCATTTAAGAAGAAAGAAAAAACAGATTTTTTGTTAAATAAAATGATGCTAAATTAACAGCCTCAATTCTTTACAAAATGACACGTATTTTAAAATATTACTAGATTACAATAGCCTGCAAAAGTTGGGTTCTGTCATGTTTTTTAGCTTTTGATAGTTAATTCTTATGTATTCTGTACCGTTGAATCTGAAATTGACCTTTATTTTTAACCATCACAAAGTTAATAAGTTCAAAGTTAAAACTGAATCCCCTCCCTCATCTCATCGGATCACTCAGCTATTTAGCTGTAAGAATTACAGGATAAGCAAAAATATCGAATAAATTATTGAATAAAATAAAATAAAACAAAAAAGTTTTACATATGTTTTATAGTATGAGATTTTCGCTATATTTTAACTTACACATTTACAATTTGCAAAAAAATTCTAACGTGATGGTTAAAAATGAAGGTCATTTCCAGATTCAGTGCTAAAAAGTACGTAAAAATCAATTATCAAAAGTTAAAAAACACAACCATCTCCTCTACTTTATAGAATCCTATTTTTGTTATTCTTTAAATATGACAATTTATGATTTGCGAAATATCCTGACATGATGGTTGAAAATTAATGTAATTTTCATATTCAGAGCTAAAAAATACGTAAAAAAAAAAAAAAAAAACAATCGCAGTCTTGTATTATCTAATATAAAACTTTTTCTTAAACTTCTTGGCGGTAATCTATCCGAAATTTTTTGTGTTATCCTGTAAAAGAAGCATAAATGGTAACCACCGAAAATCATAATAATGTTAGATTGTTATTGGATTTGCGCCAGTATGTAAAATGTAATCTCGATCGGATATTTAAAAGTGAGTTAAACCTCGAGAACAAATTTTAAACTGGGAAAACATACATACGATCGTTGCAGTAACATAAAAACTTATAAAAATAACACAATTTTTGTTAAAAGATATCGTAAAAGAAACAGTCTCAAATCCTGACAAAATAAAACATATGTTATTTTAGCCAATCTGAAACTTAATAAATGTTAACTTAATAGTAATACTTGTATGATCTTTTTCAAAGCGCAGATACACATGAAATATGATCTTCGAATACTTTAAGCACTTGTTATGTGACCCCTCAAAGCCAAGCCGAATTGATTTGTTTTGAGAGCATAAAAGTGGCATAAGTCATGCATTTTTAAAGTTTCATAACAAGCTCAATTTTAGTGTTATATGAATGGGATTTTTTTTGTCTTACTTGTCAGTGTAATAGGAAAATTTTACTAAATATAACTTATAGGACCGGGGGACCGTATAAAAATTTAAATTTCGTAATTTTTTAAGAAATGTTTTTATTGACCCAAATCGCTTTTAAAACATTTCTTTACCTGATTTAAAACATTTTTGTAATTGAAACTATATGTCTATGACTAACGGTTTAGGAATTAGCCATTGGACACCGTTGAGACCGGACACCCTGCATAATCATGAAGGTAAAAAAGCTGATGTGTGGAAATTTGATTATAACAATTATAATGATATTGATCATTACAAATTAAATAGATAATATATTTTAGGGGTTTATTTTATTCCCAATATATACCATGCATGCAAAGAAGCCGATTTTTCATAAAATTAGTCAGTCGCATGCTTGACGTTGGTGACTGATAGTTGAGTAATGATGAATATTTGAAAAACAGCATCCAAATTACAAAGAAGCACGTCAGAAAAACACTTCTTAAACTTCCAAAATATAACGTATCAAATTTATTTTTGGTCGTGACCTATTTTTTTCAGTGTCGCTTGAATATAATTCTGACACATTAGATAAAATAAAACAGACTAATGAACTATTAAATGAGTAACAATGAAATAAAACTCCCATTAACCCATTAACCACTTAAACTATAACATAGGGATCTTTAACTTTTTTGCAGAAAAATGTTTGCCAGCACAGATTTTGAAAGAAAATCTTCGTTTTGTTTAATGATCAACGTTTCTGTTGTTAAATAGGGCATATTTTTTAATTCATAAATAGTGGTAGCTGTATAGTAAATTTAAGCATGGGCATTTATTTTTACTGTTGTGTGAGCGCAGCATCAGCGGGTAATGGGTTAACTGTAATGTCTTCTAAATACAAAGACCCGCACACACAGGATAATATTGTCTTTAAAACCCAAATCTAGTTGATTTAATTATCCATCTTGGTTTTCTTGACGCAAATAACATATCAGCCTTGAATGACATCTAATTTAAATTCAGAGATACGAAAGAACCTTATATATTACTTATCTTTAAAAGATGAAGAAAAACCCCTCCAAGGAGCAATTTCTCACTCACTCTGAAACACACTTTTCCTCCACCCAATTAAAGATTCCCTCCTTCTAAAGCCCTAAATAAGTATATTTTCAGTCCTTTTAAAAAGTGCCTACATTTCGATTCTTTGCAGTTAATATTTCCAAATGAATATTCGTTATATCATATTTATTCAGAATCTTTGCTTTCTCCTGCTGTAAGAAGAGGATTGAGTTTCCTCCTCGAAGATAAGATTTAAAGCAAAACTTTTTCTGAAAAAGAAAAAAAAAAAAAAAATATGAGGAAGTTTTGACCTTGGTCATTTTTTTTTTCTCTTATTGAAATGTTCGATATGAAAACTGGTTTTTATGTGTGAGCATCGTTCATTAATTGAAGATAATGACTACTGGTTGATGGAAAACAAGAAAATACTGAATGCTTAGAGGAGTCTAATAAATAATCGATCTCTAATACATACTTGAAAAAGGCTACGATTTTTTTGACACCGCTGTTTCCGTATAGTAATCTAAGCTCTATTTAATATCATAATTTCTCTCATTAAATTTTCAACACATTTAGCGATTAATAATAAAACTCAAATTATTATTCGGAAATAATGGTATTCAAAAATCTCCTAAATTGGCAACACTTGTAATAGTGTTCTGAATAGGATTAACTTTTCAGTATTTCACTTCATTAAATATTATCCGACACAAGAACGTGTTATTATAAGAGTTATTTTACAGATGTTTAAAATATACACAATTTCCATTTAGCTGTATGTTTGTCTAACCGTCTGAACGAAAATTTCTTCCACGTACTTGATGAGCCACGAAATTGAAATAGGTTACAGAACTAGCCTATGGTATTTTCCTGATCAAAAATGATAACTGTGATATTTATAGATATCCGTTTATAGAACAGTCCGAAAGAATTTGAATCCCTTACCGCCTACGGGAACTTACGCCTGAATATGTGTTAAAATTTCCATTCGAGTCATAAGTTATGCAAAAAATAAATGCATTGAGACGGAATACAGTAGAGGTTAAAATGCTTTTTAGTAAATTCTAGATGCAAATTTTACAACCGAAATTCGCAAACAGGCGCGTAAAATAGACATAGTTTAATGTGAGTATACATGATATTAGAATGTGTGACGTAATATACAACATCCATTATTTTTACTTTCCGAACACATATTGTAAGGAAAGCTGTAATGAGGATTTAAACGTGTGTTTTTAATGAACACGATAGGTCCCAAACGGTTTGAGCTCCCGCTGGGCAAATGGATTATATACGTCTATCGTAAGGAATGTATGGGTCTTCAAAAAAATGGGCCTCACGGATTAGGCATTTAATCCATTTTTTAACACTTTCCAACATAGTTGAAAAGTGTTTATGAATTCGACTTGTCTGTCTGTCTGTCCGTGCTCTAACTCGCGTAAATGCAGTCCGATTGCCATGAAATGGATATATGTTATTGGGGTTTTACTATGGCATGTTCGGTATTGAAAATGAAGTGTGTAGCATTTTCGGTTCTTTTACAGGGACACTCAAAAGAATTCTGTTACTTACGATCTATGGGGAAAAATCGTTTGCTGTGTATTTTAATGATTACGGTATTTTAAACATACTGGGCTCGATATACATCACTGATGTGTACTACATGGTTCTTACTGCAGAATATGGTGTGCATAGAACTTATCTTTTATTTACAGGGTTTTGTGTATACACACACAAAATTTTGCTATAGAAGAAAATGAGCAATAATTGAATTATTGAAGCCTACGAACAATAATTGCTGGAAGTGCGTTTTAAGTGCGGTATTGGTTTTTAAATTTAACTGCTTTTAAATATTACTTGGTGTGTATAAATTCAATAGATCATATACAGGGTCGCACAAAAATTCTCAACAACATTTGTTTACTAGCGGAAATTGCTGAGTGGAAATTTTCAACTGTGCTATGCGTTTAACTGAACTAACTTTTAGCATACTATGCAGTATGCATACATATATGTAGATTATATACAGGAAGGGGGGGGGGGGACTATATTTTAACGACTACTGATGACTGGTGGTAATAGCAGAAATCGGGTTTTCAAATGCGTTATGTGTTTTCCAAATTGTTCATTTAGACATCATCCTTCACCTTTGAAAACTGTGAAGTTTTGTTATAGTATTATGAACTGTTGGAAAGTGTTTCATAATGTATGCTGTATACATGAGTTTTCGTTCTTGTTAAAGCTATTTTTAAACCATTTTGCAATCGATTTTGAAGCAAAATCACCAATGGAATGGGGCAGAGTATAATTGATAAATATGGCGGTGATGTCATCAAACAATAGTTGCGCAGAGGTAAAGTTTTTATTTTCAAAAGGGGATGTCCAGCGTTCGAATCCAGACGATTCCATTATGTCAGAAGTTTATAAAAATCCCCCTCTTTTTTTTTCTTTTTTTTCCAGTGTTTGGAAAGTCATGTTGAGTCACTCCAGATTTTTTTATATTATTTTCGTTTTCATAAGCAAAATTTATGAATTTATATTCGTTGTACTCATTTTAATGGGATAGGGTGCTTGAAAAAAAATATTTAAGAAAGAATTCCTGTTAAACGACTCAGCTTTTTTTTAAAGAAGCAAACTTTCCCATTCTGAATTCACTGAATTAATTAAAAGGAAAATACTCGGACCTTTGAATGTGCCTCCCACTTTCTCTCTTATTCCCCTTCTGTCTCTCCAAAAAGGAAACATTAAGTTCTTGTTAATACGTATTTAAATGAATAAATGAATAACGTATTATTTTCCAAATTAGTTTTAAATAATTTTACCCTACTTCTACATTTAAAATTAAAAACTATTAAGATAAATGTCAATGACATTAGAAATTTTATTTTACTCTCCTATGCTACAAATGCAAAGTTGCATTTGTCAGAGTAATCATTCCGTAAATTTTAATAATTTAACGGAACCAGAAAGCTTTGAAATGAACAAAATTGACTACAGCTTGATCGTGAATTAGGAAACCCGGAATTTAGACTATTATTACATGTTGCATTTACTTATTTATGTTTTATAGAAATAAAAATATTTGTTACATTATCGAAAACAAAACTAAAGTTTTAATTTATCTTTCAAAATTAGTTTTTCCTCAATTTTGAAGTCCAAAAAGTTCCATCTTTTGAATTGTCATCTTTTCTTTTTGCTGCTTATTACGTTGCCTCTCGATCCTATCTGAAGAAAAAAAAAAAAAAAAAAAAAAAAATGTTACAAAAAATATTATTATTAAAAAATTAAATATGCATAAAAATCAATCCTATTTTTTTATTTTAACTTGGAAAAAAAATTGTTTTGTTTGCTTTTCAGATATTTACTTTCTAAAACTAAATTTCTGAATTTGTCTAAAACTAAATATCTGATAATGTAATTTTCTTTATTTATTAGGGAAAAAAAAAGTGTAAATCCGTTACCTTATTTCAAAGTGATTTCGGCAAAATCAATGAAAAACAGTCTTTAGATATCATTGAATTGAAAGTTTTGCCTTCGCAGTTATTGCCGGTCGGCACGGCTCAACGTTTATGGTTCGTACGGCCATCATTTTAAGAAGTTTTTCATTGTAGCCACTGTATAACAGTCTTAAAATTCCAAAATCTCTAATAATAATAATAATAGTAAATACATTTTTTCGTCATTTCAAATCTTTCGGATTCACTTAACTGAACTTTCATTTATTTTCTTCTGTTTTATTATACGAAATATTAAAATTGGTAATAGAGAGAACTCGGTTCTTCGTTCTCGCCAAAACCGATTTCGCCAGTACTTGTTTTTACAAGTTTTTTAGATATTTTTATCTGACCTAATTCAAATTTTGTTTAATATTCAGGCTGAACTTTAAAAAATAAATAAATAAATAAAAAAAAATAAAAAAAAATAATAGTAATAATAGGATCATCTAGTTTCTGACATGCATTTTTTTTTAAATGAACGAATTTAACCCGACATTACACGCGCGAGAAAAACGAACGGAATTACTCGCGCTGGGTATGTCATGCCCATGGCGGTTTCTTCCAATTTTTTACTATAAAATCTATATAAAACATAAAACACTAGGGAAAAAGAATGGATAATAGAGTTTTAAACAGATATTAAACATGTTACTTACATTTATTTTGTACATTCGCTGCGTCTATCTATATTGAATGCACGCGCGAGAAAAACTGGCGTTTTACTTGCTCTGGGTATGTCATACCCATGGCGGTTTCTTCCAATATTTTTACCTTAAAATCTACATAAAACATAAAATACTGCGAAAAAGGAAGGGATAATATAGTTTTAAAGATATGTTAAAAATGTTATTTATATTTATTCTGCAAATTTCCTGCGTCTATCTGTATTCAGGGCTGTTACAGAAATGCTCGCGCTGGGTGTGTGATACCCATATGTGGCGATTACGATTACGATAGATCTATATTTCGAATTATTTAACCGCTTTTCCCCCTCTAAGATTATGACCTTCGAGGCAGCTACACAAAGACTCACCCATTTCTGAAGAAACGTTAAGGAGAAAAACTGCAAAAAAAGCAGCACTGGGTGTGACATACCCAGCGCCACCAAACTCGGGTTAAATAAAACATATGCTCGTATTCACCATCTACCTCGACCTAGAAAACCTCGGTCAAACGCTCAAATGGAATTCACGATAACGTTTGATTTGACATTATCAAGGAGGCGTCCAATCAGGATTAAAAATGCACACCGTTTGAGCATTCGACCGAGGTTATCAGCATAACTCGGGATCAAAGTAGATGGTGAATACAAGCGTTAATAATATTGTATCGAATTCTTGCTGCCGTAAAAAAAAAAAAAAAAAAAAAAAAAAAAAAAAAAAAAATGAAAAATGACTTATTGTTTGGACTCTGTCAAAACCAGCACCTACAAATACTCAGCTTTCAAATCAAGATTTTAGGCTGATTGTATAACAGAGACGTAAACGGACAGAGATTAACAGCTTAAAGTAGATTCACGGTACCGAGTCAGGCCCACTATGAACGTTCAAGACACAGCCACGAATCAACTCTGTCACCCTTAATTTTAAAAGAAATAAGGTGTTTTTTTAAAAAATGTATAGATTCCATTCTTTTATATATATATATATTTCATTTTATTCATTTTAGCGTTTAAAATATTTCATTAATCCAGATTTTCAACCAGTTGGCATATTTTCGATAGCTTTTTGAGGCTTAACTAACTCTAATTGTTCTTGTAAGTTGTACGTATATAGGTGAGACCATAAAGAATATTTGGCATTTTACCTTCGTTTTGACACATTCAAAATTTCTTAAAATGAATTAATTAATGTATAATTAAAGTTTTAAAATATTAAAATGTTATATTGTCATCCGAAACACGCCCGTGTAGATAATTTTTATCATTCTAGCCTGTCAGGAAGGGAATGAAAAAGTGATTGCAGAATTTCATCTTTACATAAACTAGTAAAAGCCATGCTTTGTTTGGATTCGCGAAGCATTATTTAAACAGACAAATATTTCAAAGTAACAATATTTTTTATATTATTTTTGCATCTTTATTAAGCAAAAACGTAATTTTATGTTTTGGCGCATTTTAATTTTTGAAATGTAAATTCAGCCAAATAACTAATAATTTCCTCGTAATTTTTTATTTATGATATAACAAATTTAACAATTAATTTTATTTGTTTACAATTCTTTTGTTGTCACTTTACAAAAAAAATCATAATATAATTCTTTTAAAATGCGTAAGTATCGTCTGTGTAAATGATTTCACATAATAAGAATAAATTGTGTATTAGGATTCTTAACACTGAAAAATACTTTTATAGTTGAATGTAAATAATAGAATTTTCACAAATTTTAATTCATTAAAAATATGCTATATTTTCATAAAAAAGGGTATTTTTAAATTTTCATAAAAGAAATCGTGAAACTATTTAATTAATCATGATTCTATCTATAATGACTAACTCCGTGATTTATTTTTTCTTCTGAAAATATACGTGTTTCATTTTTTATTTGCAAAAATAAAAAATGTAATGGAAAAACAAGCAAAATAAATTAATTAAAGTAATAAATTTTTTTAAGGTTATTCTGTAAAAAAATAATATTGTGCAAATCTACAGATCATAATTTATTTTCATGTTTAATTTCCAGTCAAAATACTGAATAGTTTTTTTGAAAAGTGTACGAGAAAATGTAATTTGTGTAGCCTAGTAGAGGATTCGCTTCGCTCATCCTAATAAACGAAGTTAAGTTGTATAAAAGAGTGTAATATTAGAAAGCATTTTATTCAAAATAAGCATTAAAAATATTATTATTTTAAGTATGTGCAAGAAAATCCTTAACTCTGACTCTGCATTAAAAAAAAATCCCAATACATAATTTTTAATCGATCAATTTAAAGCATGTGTCTCTATGCATGTGCGTCAGTTTTACATGTGTGCATCCTTAAATGTGATTCTGTATTTATAGAAAACAGTTTCCCCATTTTGAGTAAAATATACACGACATTTTTTCGAGTCTTGAAATTTCACAGAATGGAACGCAATATTTTGTTACAGAATCTGTTTTATTTCTATGTATTAGTCTGTTATTTCTGTGACTATGTCGCCACCGCAAGCTACAAAGCAGGGTTTATACGGTTTTTACTTTTAAGTCTCACTATTTCCGAATATAAATGCTTGCCTTATTTAATCGCAGAATTTCGGTCATTATATAAGCCGAAAGTTACTATTCGAAAATAATTGTAGTATCAAGTAGTATCATGTGAAACCTGCCTAAATTCAACCACTTACGCATTGTAACCGGCGTAGTCAAGGAGTAAAGGAAAGATTATACAAATTAAAAAGTTTCATGATAGTTATTACTGACTAAAGATTTTAAGGCGAAAACAAAATGAAACATTTCACTTCTTGTATTTTGGATTTCTCTTGCGTGATATTAAGTTAAATAATTATTAAAATATATATCAGTCAATAAAATGATTAACCGCATCTAATTCAATATGAATGAAAAGGATTAACGTTTTGGTGAGTAAAATTCAGATTTTATTCTCTCTATTATTTATTAAAATATTTTCTCAGACACAAAATTTTAAACAATTTTACTCAAATGGAATTTCTTACTTAATTCAGTTGTATAGGAAAGAAATATGCAATTTATTGCTGTTTGACGGAAAATATAGCACGGGCATATGAACAATTGAATATTTGTTAATGCAATCTTAATATTAGAACTGGAAAAAATATTTAGAATATTTCTAAATTCCATTTGAATGCGAATATATTCCGGAGTTAAGAATAAATTTAATTATTTATTCTATAATTATAAAATTCTTCAAAGAAACTGGAAATAATATTAATTTAAAATAATTTCTAAGCAAATGATTATATGCTCGTAAGTTAAACAGTTAATTCATATCTAGGATTCATCGTTCAAGCTTCAGTTCAAATACAAAGAATGCGTTAAAAAATTAAATAAAGTCACCTTAAATATAATGTAAAGAGCGTCAAAGAGACAAATATTCCGTGCTCTAAATGTACGCTTCTGGCCAATCTATTATATTCAAGTTCACCTGTTTATTTACATAATACTATTGCAACTTTCACTTAAAGATTACGTCACGCCAGTTTACGTGCATCCTATTGGTCATATATTTTTTTACCCCCCCCCCAAATCTAGGTTTAAGATAGGAACTATAGCGTTAACGAATTAAATTCGAAACAATTGTGTCGTAACAGCTCTATCAAGCGGAAGTTACAACCTGAAAAGCCTTGACACAATACAACGATGGATTAAACAGACTATCATGTTTATAACCGGCTTTGCGCACTTTCGTGTATGCCTAAAGAAGGAAGTGAAGTTGACAGCCCACGTTGGATTGTTAACAAGAGTTCGAACCAGTTTAAAGGGTAGGGCAGTGATAGCCCGATCTAACCTACTTTTTGAAGAGTTCGTCTCGATTCTACTGCTGACCGAAAGAAGTGTGAGTTCAAAGACAAAACATGTACGTCGGTGGAGGTTTTTTTATTTCTTAGATTGCTCCGAGGTTTAGCAAAATAATTCATGTGTCAAAACCTACGTGTGTCCGTGAAGGCAGTTCAAAAAAATTAAAATATGATAATAACGGTATTCAAAACTAGAGTTTTTTCCTCTTCCTTATAGCGTAGGCAAGCAGACAGAGTGGTGCGCCCACATGTATATTCTTTTCCAAGGCGCCGGACGTGAAATAATAGAGGTCATTCTTGTAGGAGTTTTTTCTTTAAACTTTATTATTTTAAATGGAATATTTGTAATAAAATCCTTGGTCAAAAACGTTTGCATGTTGTTGTTTTTTAAACATTTTAATGAACCTTCTCTTTTTTTTTTGGGGGGGGGGGAGGGGGTTGCGTTAGGTATAATAGTAAAAGAAGCTATCCAAAGGACAAAAATTCATGTTTATTGAAAATTAATGAACATGTCATTTGCTGAAATGTAACGAATATACCATGTATTCCGGCGTATACGTGCACTTTTGGTACAAAATAATGGATTGAAATTTAAAGGGGGCTGTGTACACTGGTCATAACATGTAGAGACTAAAAATTAAGAAAAACGGATTATTGCAAGAATTGAAATTTTTAAATTAAAAAACAAGTTTTTTTCTTTTCTTTAAACTAAAATTTGCATATCTTATGAGCTTGATAATACTTGCTACCGATTTGCATGAGAAATACCAGCTATTATGCTTTTAAATCTTTATTATTATTATTATTATTATCATTATTATTATTTTGCAACACATCTGAGGAGGATTTATTTGCAAAGAAGTGGTGTACGCATTATACCACAAATATATCCAAAAATTTAAAATGTATTCTTTAAGTTTAGGTGCTCGTTATACTCCAGAATATACGGTAGTTATTTCCCGTACTATTAAAATGCAAATACACATTGGAAGAATGTTTGAAGACATTTAAATAATATTTATTATAAAAGGATTAAATAAATGTGATAAATAAAATAAAATCATAAGACGAAACGAAATTTTTCACCTTGATTCAAACATAAAATATATAATGTGAACTTTAAAAAGTTCACTGTCTTACTTAAAAGGCGACTAAAATAATGAAAGAGATGTTACAAGTTAAAAATATACATTTTATTTAAAACGTCTTAGAACTTTTAAGCTTTTCCAAGCTCATCATCAGAGAATATTTTAATAACTAAATGTTGTTTATTTATACAAATACGTCACTTTGTTTTGAAAATGAGAGAGCCAATAATTATTAGAGTTGAAAGTAGAAGTAGCAGTTTCTTGGATTAAATTTAATTCGAGAAAATATATACTATTATTAAGTGCAGTTTAATTTATTGTATGACATCACTCTAATCTCATACATCACTTTTCATTTTAAATGGAGTAGCTGAAAAGACGAAGTCTACCCAAATTTAATCTGAAACACTGCTACTTCGATTTTCTAGCTACTCATTTAAAAGGAAAAGTGACGTATGAGAACAGAGTGACGTAATAAAATAAATGGAACTGCAGTTAATAATAGTATATATTTTCTCTAATTAAATTTAATCCAACAAACTGCTACTTCTACTTTCAACTCTAATAATTATTCGCTCTCTCATTTTCAAAACAAAGTGACGTATTTGTATAAATAAACAACATTTAGTTATTAAAATATTCTCTGATGATGAGCTTGGAAAATCTTGAAAGTACTAACAAGTTTTAAATAAATTGTATATTTTTAACATCTTTTTCATAATTTTAGTCGCCTTTTATGTAAGACAGTGAACTTTTTAAAGTTCACATTATATATTTTAAACGTGATAACTTTCCGATTTTATCCTAAATTATTAGTTCGGAGAAGTAACCCCATTTTGATTTAAAGAATAAAACCCGTTGGATATAAGAGTCTCAGCAACGGTATATAGAGCTTTAAGCATTTTTTTTTTCTTACTGCAAAATACTGAGACATACATGAAATGATAATAGTATAGGTAAAGACATATGCATGTAGATAGTAACAAAAGTTCGAGTTTTATAATTTTATTGTAAAGGAAAAAATATTATATGTAAAGGCATGTCTTATTATTAGGCCGCCAGACTAGAGTCCTGTAATGTATCGGGTAACCCGATTTTACTCGACCTGACCCGTGGTTCGATTACGAGTTTACGCTATTTTTTTCGTTGTGGGTCCCTTTCGGTTCTGGTTGAATTTAAGTATTTTGGATTGATATTTGACTTTTGTGTGTCGTGTTTGAGTTGACCCAATTTTTTAGGAGTCTAGACTATTTTTTTCAGATGAAATAAGCTATATATTTGAATATTAATGAATAGGGGAGACCGGGGCTAGTAGTCGCAGTTTTTAGTTTTTGATTTTTATAATTTTTTTATTTAAGTTTTTTAACAAACTTTAACTGCACTTTTAAAGAACAGACATTTGGCTATAAATACCCAAAGTTTTGAGTTTATAGCTTTTGTAGTTTATGTTTAGCGGAAGCCTAAAGTGAAAGGAAAATTGTGCGCCAACCTACCCCGTCACGTGGCAAGTTGCATATACCTATGGGGTAAGTTAGCACACGCTTTATAAAAAAATAATGAAGCTCAAATAAGACACGCAGTTAAGCGAAATCAATTTCATTATTACCAGTAAGTTTAGACAAAGGCATTATAGCCGTACAATGTAAATTCTAAATTATACAGACATAAAAATAATAAATAAAACATTAACATTGAGTAACTTCTATCCTACTCTATATCATCATCAAAGTTACAGTTGCCACAAATAAAAAATCGAGTGTCTCCGTTTGGGCAAGCCTCATGTGCCCAAAATCTTGCATTGCAACCACTTTTCTCGTTGTTTGCTGTTTTTCAAGCTACCATCGCACACCAAACACCGAGCCAACTTGCCCCGTGTTCAATGCGCCTACTTGCCCCATAATAAATTTCTTCACAAAAGGGACACGCAATCCTCTAAGCATAAATAATCCCAGTAAATCACATATGGGGTAGATACAGTTAATCATACACTAAGAAAAACTGCACAAGTTAAATCACAATTATTAATATAAGTATTAGAAATTAGAAAAAGAATGAAGCAACAAAAAATCACTTATGAATGCAAAAAACAGAAAAATCGTAATAAATGTCCACTGCACGTAGGTAACAATGCAAAACTACAATGAGGATTGTAAAAAGCAATAAGAAAGTTACTCTGTGACTGGTTGCGCAATCTATCCACAAACAGGCGATTTATGAGGACTGTGTCTACTTACTTCTGTAGCCAACTAGCCCCGGTCTCCCCTATATACGTATGTTCATTTTTCAACATACATAATAAAGTTGATATCAGTGATAATAATTGTAGACTATTTTTCTATAAATGTATTTTAAGATAGATTAATATTTTTCTATTTCGGGTTGGATCTCGCTCGGTTTTAATTATTTCAATTACGGGTTGCAGTGGGCTGGGTTCCGTGCTGATTTCGGGTTTACGACTTTTTAATTTTTTTTTAAATATTTTACATTATTATATTTTATTTTTATGTCGGTTTCGGCTCGGGTGTCAGGCTGACTTGAATTAGCTTTTCCATGTTCGGGTCAGGTTTATACCGCGCAGTATTCTACTCCAGACACGAAAGTGTTAAAAAGTAAATATGCTGATAAAAATTAAATATATCCAAAGAAAGTTCTTTCATTATGCATCTTGTATGGTGCATTTTTCTGGTTCACTTACATAATGCACCTGAATTTATTATATTTAGTAACCAAAAATTAATTAGAGTCGATTATGTAAAAAGACAAAAATTAAGTGATACTCCTAAATATATTTTTACCTACGCGATTAACGCATATTAAAATAACAATGTTATGTAAATGTGCATATTTTGCGAAGAAAGAAAAACTAACGAGGAAAAAATATATAAATCAGGTATTTATATTTAATTAATTCTTTTAAATTGTTAATATAGACAAAATATAATTTCTATTTATACCATTGCAATCGCTGCTATAATTACGAGTTAAATCATGTCCGATTGCATTATGATTACTTCAATAAAATATTTCAAGTACGGTAAATATTTGAAAGGTTTCTGATAGGTAACTGCAAAATTTAGATTCGTGCTTTGTGTGACACAGCGAAATATGTATGAATTGTTTTTCGATTTGAAATAAAATGGAATTTTTTGTAGGTAATTTTTTTTATTCTATGTTGGCTGTGTATTTGTATTATGAAAATCCAATTACGATGATTATACTTGGCATAGAAAACGTTTTAATTTCTCTTTAGCATTATTAGTATCATTTTCAATTCATAATTTGCAAACCTCTTTCAATTTGTGGCTGTTAGGCTTATTTTATTAATATTGATTAGGTTACAAATTACTTTGTTCTATAATTTTCGGAATTTCGAAAAGATGGTTAATCAAATAACACAAAATTTATTGTTTCGATATTTATTTTTCGGCTTTGTCAGTTTGTCCAAAATATTTCATAAACAGCACTATAGAAATATATTCTAAGGATAGATGATTTAAGACCTTGTAATTAATAAAAACTGAATGGATTAATGTGGTCAATTTAAACTGATCTTAATAGAATCTCCGTCCTTTGCCATTCATTGTTGATTTTTCGTTCCGATTAGAGTCGTGCACCTGAATATCAAAATTCTATTTGATATCAACTGGAAACCATAACCGAACGCGACTCGAAACCCGGAAAGAAAAGGAAAATATTCCATAAAATAGTCCATCCAATTTGGGGCAAATTGTCAGCGATTATATTTCTATTATCTATTTTTTCCTTTATTTAGAAAAATGAACATATATGTACTTATTCAGATTTACATGCACAGTTTTTGTTACTATTTCATATCATTCTTAGAAAAAAAAAATATGTACAACATATTTTATGTATTTATATTAAGAAAAACTGATATTTTTTATTTTTTATCTTACGTTGGAAAAAAAAAATACATTTTATATTTACTTAAGTGAATGTCAAATTATTTTTCCTTTAGCTGAAATTCGACAGTATTAGTTTGCTTTTTTCAGGATGTGTTTATATATTACAATTTGCATTTATTTAATTTTTTTTTTCAGTTGATAATGCATTAGCATATTTAAGTCTTCCTATCGACAGCATTAAAATTTCACAAGCATGTGTATGTGTTAAAAGCGTGAGATTTTTACTATAATAAATTTCCTTATCATGAGTATTTTCAGTCATAATATTCGAAAATTAATAATGTGGCTTTTAACGAAAAACAGTACATAACTAAAGACAATTATCCAAAATGTTGTCTTACATAACACAGGGAGGTGAGTCAGAACGGAATTTTGTTACTTGCACAATCACTGTTTAAAAACTTGAAAAAAAATATGCTTAAGGAAAGTATTACAGATAGGTTACTAGCGTGTTAAATTTTAAAGGTATGATACTTCCTACAAAATGGAATTTTTATTTTTACAAGCAATGTTGCTATAAACATTAAGAAATACAATTTCCTGATATTTTTATTCTGAAGCAAGTGTGGTTAAAATTATGTAATTAAAAAAGAAACGTTAATTTTACATTTGTTTTAAATGTTATTATTAACATGAAACATGCAATTTCTTGATATTTTATTAACCTTTAACTGATGTGACTAAAATTTTTCACACAACTGATGTGATCCGGTCTCTCAGACCCCTCGAATAAAATGAATAGAAAAAATAACTCAAATGGTTGAATTTACTTAAATTTTGTCCTAACAATATCGTTATACTTCTCTTAGGAGCATGTGAATTAAATTTCATGAAAAAAGTATTTTATTCATATTATTTAACTTCAGTACAGAAAAGTAAAAAGCTGTAAAAGTGTTTACAGCTGGGAGTCGGGGGGTCTGGGAGACCGCGTGACATCAGTTAAAGGTTAAAGCAACTGAAGTTGATTTCCTTTAAGGCACGCATAATTGTATAAACAGTGATTATAGTAACTGGTTGAACATAAGTAAGTCCATTTACAAGTGATTATACGCAGAGTGATTATCGTACGTGGTTGGAAGGTTTGAATAGACCGCTAGTTCATCTACAAGAAACGTGTTTGAGCAGGCGGGCTTGGTTGCGGAAAATTGTGCTACAGGAAGTGTTGTCAACTTAACCGAAAAGAGTGCTAAATGTTGCACTTTTTCAAGATATTTAGCCCTAAAAAACTTTTATGCATCCTGACTTTTAATGCTTGAGCATTGTTTTAGTTATAATTTACATATATCGCATTGAATTCAGATTCTGTTATTCTTAACTTTCAACTGGAATGTGAAATATGACTAAGAAAATACTGAATTGCAATATTTCAATCCTATTTCATTCAAATAAAGACTATAAAATTCAACAGTGAGTGCATAATTAGTAAACTTATTATTGATATTATCAAATGTTTCTGTTGGCGCTATTGTTATACTTTTGTTTGGTTATTATATTTAGTAGTTAAGTATGTTTTTAAAGGAAAAAAATACATAGTGCAGTCTTTCTTAATTATGATTCAACTACTTAAATACAATGCAATTAAAGCTTCATTAAGCTTCATCCATTCTTCAGCTGTAATAAAATTCATTCCCTATCGATTGAACACATTATAAAAAGAACTTTTATAAAAACGTAATATACTTTTAAGCAAAAGTAATTTTTTTCGTGTAGCAATAAACAGAAATAACAAAAATAATTTAAATAAAATATTACTAATTATAAATATTTACAGGCTTTTCAATTGAGATCCAACACAACTTTTTAGGAATACAGTTCGAATAGTAGAACAATAATAGCATTAATGGGAAACCTTCGAGGGTACAAAGAGCTACCTTGGGATTTTAAATATGTGCCTCTGCAGGAGACATGCCTAAATTTCGGTATGTGATGAAAACTCTTTCCAACAAAACTCACATTTTGTACCGAAATTTGTTGGAAACAAAAACGAAACTTCAATAGGAAACTAGTTACATCTATAAATGTAATAGTTTTGTTGAAGACACCATTGCAATAGACTTTAGTTCAACTGCCTTTTATTAAACTAATATTTAATGAAATAAATATTTGATTGGGAGTTGAAACTAATCATACTATTTTAAAAATTGATTTCTTTATTATTTGGATTGTATTTGCGTAAAAATTGTATAAATGCAAAATAAAATTTACAAGTTGAGCTCTGTAGTAACACTTTTTTTTTATATAGAGCTGGTGGAACTCCTTATGTTGATTGATTTTGAGAATATTTTTTAGAGAAGATATCTTAATCAGTTCAACTTAATGTATATGATAAAAAAATGAGAAAATATAACATTATATATGTATATCCCGTGATTTTTCTTTATTATAGCTTTTAATTTTGGAAGTTTTTGTCCGAAATGGTGTTTTTTCAAAATCGTTCAAGTGTTATAGTTTAAAAGAAAACATAACATTTAACATTATACATTTAACCTATTGCACACTTCTAGTACACGAGTAAATTCTGCACCCGCCTTCAGATAACTGGCATTACAGTTTGTTTCTAGTCTTCAAAAATTTTCGTCGGTCTCGATTATGTAACCATATTGTTTGTGAAATCTTTCGTTACAGGTTTATTGAGGTCATTTCTCTACAGACTTGTTTCACTGGATCTTTTCTTCTATTTTCCCTTATCCTTATTAAGAAAATGTTTCCAACGTACTGATTAGGTAAAGCAAGCTGATCTTTTGCGCATTATACTTTTGTTGGTCCCATATTACGGCTTTTAAAGCTTTTGTAACCCGAACATATTTTGTATAGCTTGTTATATACTTTACATTAGTCATATTTGTAAAATATGTCATCGTGCCTTTTGTAATCCTATAAGATTTCGTTTTTGTTATTCATAATAATAAAAATATATTTTCTCAAAAATAATCTATTCTACCACATATAATCCGATTGCTCTTTAATTTAATTTCTGTTATTACGGTGCTGTGTAGTTAACGGGTTAACAAAAAGTAAACATCGAAAACGTTGTTTTCTTTTGTTCCTTGTAACACTAATAAATTCTGTAGACTTTCCTATATTTCAATAGATTTAGAAAGATTTTATCATTTAGATACAAAAATAAAGCTATAGTTTTACTTGATCAAAGTATATTGATCAACATATCATTCATTTAGATTAAGAGAAACACGAAGGCAATGGAAAGATTCAATTTATTGCAAAACTTACGGCTTTAGTAGAATTATTCCCTTGCATTTGAAAAAGAAAAAGAAAAAAAAAACCCCTACATGAATATATTTTGCATGATTTATTACATATTTTGCATTATTCTTATTTATAAAATATGTCTTCCGTCGGCATTAGAAGCCTTTTGCTATCGTACACGTTTTACATTTCTGTCATTTGTAAATTATAAAAACTATATTTTTATAAAAATAACCAATAATACCACACACAATTTGATTTCTCTTTAATTTTATTTGTGTTATCTATCTATACACTGCAAAAAAAATTGTGCTGCATTGAACCAATATTCGGTGCTGCCGCAGCTGTAACCATAATCTAGTTCAACATTTTTAGCGCCTGTTGAACCGAAGGTTGGAACGAGATTTCCCCATCTTATGGCTACAGCTATTGCAGCACCAAAAGTTTGTTCCACCCAGTACAAAATTTTTAATAGTGTATAGTTAACACTTTAACTGTTTCTTTTTTTTAACATAATAAATTAAAAATAAGGACCTGGAACCACTTTGTTTTACTAAAATATTTGGCTTTGTACAATCGAAAAAGGTGTGCCATTTAACAAACCAAAGATTACAGTTAAATTAAATGGTATCCAAAAGCTTTTAGTATCAAAAATAGCAAACTCTTTTTGCCCGAGCGGCAAAACAGTTAGCCCTTTGAAATGCGCCGATATATAATATACACTACTTAATTTTACTCAAATTGCCCCATTGACACCAGAATTTTTGAATCAATTTTTGTGTTTATAATGTACATGTAGAAAATCTTTTACTTATTTTCAAATAAGTTTGTTTTCAAATCCTGATGACAGTCAATCCTTTCAGTATTTTAGCAAGAGAAGTATATTTCCCCTGAAATGGTTAAGGGGTTAAAAAGGGTAGCATCAAAATAGTGCATCTTTGTGATTTTTATAACAATAATCGATTCTGAAACTTCCTATATTTTAAAATGCGTCGAGAAAAACTTTGTCATTTAGGCAAAAGAAATATTAAAGCAATAGATTTGTTTTGTGCTAAAATTTTCATGGGAAACATGTTCTTTCCACTAAGTTTATAGTATAGTTCAAAACCAATAATTTATAATATAACAGAAAAAGATTAAATTTTTAACGATGTTGAAGATCTTAGGGTTACATAAAAAGTGCTTTAAATATCGAATATATGCTTTGAAAAGCTTTTTTTCATGGCATGAATTCATTTTCCAGTATGGTAGGAGAATTCAGAAAATGTCTAATAGCTGAGAGAATCGCAATGACGGCACAAATATTCACAAGAATCACAGTGAAAATATGACCAAGAGACAACAACTGAACCTCAATCGAACACAGGTAGCTCAATGGGTAGAGCAGTGACGTAGCGTTGGGCCCGGGCGCAGAATCGGCGCAACGCTGCAACGCACGTCGCAGACTCTTAAGAAGGTCTGCAGACTATTTTTCAACTATTTAAATTTAGGAAAAAAAAGTTTGCTAGAAATTATTTGCCATGTGCCATAATAATACGATCCGCGCCACATACGATTGACGATTCCTTCCGATTCTCTTTGAAATATAAATGATTCACGGAGAAATTCTAGACACGCGATAGTGAACCGCTCATTATTGAATGCGCCAATCCTCGTAGGGGTGATTTCTTAAGAAAAAAAAATCGGTCATCAGTCCGAAAATTTGGACGTAAATATCACGAATTTCGACAAATGTTCGCCGAAAAAACAATTTCGTCAATCGTTTGCAGTTGAAATAACAAATTTCGTCAAAGGATAGCGAAAAAAAACGTGAATTTCGTCAAAAGATTGCGAAGAAAAAAAGAAATTTTGTCATAAGATCGCGAAAGAAACGTCAATTTCGTAAAAGGGCTGCGGAAAAATAACAACTTTCGTCAAAGGATGGCGGAAAAATGCGACCTCCTTCAAATTATCGCAGAAAAAACGCGAATTTCATCAAAGGCCTACGAAAAAATAGCAACTTTCATCAGAGGATTGTGGAAAAAGAATTTCGTCAAAGGATCGCGGAAAAAACACAAATTTTGTCAAAGGATCGCGGAAAGAACGCGAATGTTATCGAAGAATCGTTAAAAAATGAGAATTTCGTCAAAAGATCGTGAAAAATAGGTGAATTTTTCGAATTTTCGGGTGAAAGAACGCAAATTTCGTCAAATGATCGGAGAAAAAAACGTAAATTTTGTCGAAAGATCGCGAAAAAACACGGATTTCGCTAAAATATCGGGAAAAAACTCATATATCGTCAAAAGATCGCGGAGAAAACAAGATTTTTTTTTCAAAGGATTGCGGAAAAAACGCGAATTCCGTCAAAGGATCGGGAAAAAAATGCGAATTTAGACAAAAGATCGGCGAACTACGTCGAAAGATCGCAAAAGAACGCAGTCATCGTCGAAAGATCGCGATTAAAAAAAGGCGGACATCGTCGAAAGGTCGCGATAAAAAATGCGGACATCGTCGAAAGATCGCGAAAAAATGCGCATTTCGTCAAAGGATCAAGGGGAAAAAAGGTGAATTCCGTCAAACAATCGCGGAAAAATTTGCTGCAACATTAATGTTTTCACGAGATTTTTTACAGCTGAATGGCAGGTTAAATATTAGTTAGCCATGTTTTGAGTTAAAGCATGTTAAATTTTGAATTGCACAACTAGCTAATATTGCTAGGTAAAACATTGCATTAGAATTACTTATAGTATTTGCATTAATTATTCAAATTTGATTCTCTCAGAATTTCAGTCTGCTCCAAAAATAGCTGTTATTGCTACAAAATTAGAGTTTTGCTGCTCCTAAGTGGCTTTAGTGCACATTCATTCCTGTATTATCACATCTATATATAATTTTTGATATTATCACACTGTATCAATCTTTTCAAAAATTTTAGAAATTGGTGTTCATATGTTATTTTTACTGTTATTCTGTTTTCTAACGTCACGGAAATTTTGACAAATTTCATGAAAGATTTTTCAGACAATGGTGTTAAAATTTATGAGGGCAAAGATAAATTATTTTAAAAAGTACTTTCCTTTTATGTTAATCTCAAATACTTGGAGTGTTTAAGTGCATGGGGGATTGGAAAGAGGGCGTTTGTCCTTAAGTTCCGCAGACTGTTTTTAAAGTTTCTACTTGTGTTGCAGACTGCAGAAAAAAATTCTGCTGCTGGGATAGTTTCTAAAGAAGTAAGAGAACCTTCAATTTTAACCCGTATTACGCTGGAAGAATGCTGTATTACCTCAATAATGCATATCAATTCCATTATGTTTGAAATAGTGTAACTTTATTAAAATGCACTGTAAACAATTTTCCCCATAGACCGTAATGTAACAGATTGCTTTGGTGTGTCCCTGTCAAAGAGCTATACACTGTACTTTTAATAGGGAATTTACTATTGTAAACCTTAAACACGTACAATAAGTTCGTGGTAATCCAAGTATATTTACGTGAGATAGAACACAGACAGACGGCCAGAAAAATTGAAGACTTAAACACGTTTCATCTATGTTAAAAAATACTCGCAATATCGCATTAGGAAAAAAAATGTCTCTTTACAATAAGATAATCATTTTTTAACACTGTCCCAAGGAATAAAATAATCAAATTAATTACTTGAAGATTCGATAGTACCCTCAAATATTAGAATGATTAAAAAGAATTAAATGATTTCCTTTTATTACAGAAAATCTCATTGTATATTATGAAATTAATATTAAAGGTATATTTCATAATCTTACATTCTGGTTTTTATATTGTAGTAAAAAGTTTAGTAAGTTGGTTATGTTTTTACTAAATAAAAAAATACTTCCATTCTGTTCCACACTCATATTTATTACCCGACTGCCAAGAAGGGTTATGTGTTTCACGCGTATCTGGGTATGTGGATTTCTTTATACCCTCGAAACATCCCAACGGCTGGATGGATTTTAAAGAATGAGGTCTCTATCGATTCGTATTAACCGTCCGATGGTTATAGGCTAAATTTTGTTTTTATAAATAAAAAATGGCGACCGTAAAATACAAAATGGCCGTAGACACGAAAAAAAATTTACGCACCCTATTGAGTGGCACATCATTGGATAGGTCTTTCAAAATGAAGACGATGTTTCATTGACTATTTTACAGTCAGAAGCTCCGTTTAAATATTATACAACATGGAAGTTGTGTAGGTAGGATCTCTAGCTTTACTGCAACTCTAACCGTCATAGACCTCTATAGGCCTCATCAAAACAGTGTTTATAGATAGGAACTAACAATTAAACACAACTTAAAAGTCATCAATACAAGTAAATAAAATAATAGGTAAGTAATATAAAAAATAGTTTCACATTGATGAGAATTAATTAATAAGTTCACTTTTTACGCAGTCGGGTTTTTTGATTTTTTAAATTTAATTTTTACTTGTTAAGCTAAGTATATATAATACATTTGCAAATTCCCAGAGGAGGGGCGGTGGAAATGAGTTGTTTTTTAATTCGCTTTAAAGGTTGAATAAATCTGCAAATAAGCTTTTCCACAATATGTTTGCATATTAACCTTTATCTAAAGCTACTTTGGCTAGTTTAGACAATTGTGTAATTTCGAAGTAATACACATTTCAATAAAACTGTTCAACTAAATATTGAATCATTTTTTACTTTTTATTAATATTGTATAAAGTTGGATGTTTATATGAAATATTTTATGGCACTCACTCTAAAAATTCTTTGTTAGTAAGTTTAATATAGGTAAAAATTTAGATTTCAAAACTCTATATTTTTAATAACACTACTAGAGTGAGGTTTTTCTCTATTTAACACTGCCCAACGTAGTTGAAAAGTGTTTATGACTTCAGATTGTCTGTCTGTCTGCCATCCTCTAACTCGCGTAAACATGCACGGATTGACTTGTAATTGATTTACGTTATTGAGTTTTGCCATGGCATGTTTGGTATTCAAAATGAAGTAGCTAGCACTCATGGTTTACTTACAGGGGCACTCAAAAGTTTTCTGTTACATTATGGTCCATGGGGAGAAATCATTTGCAGTGTATTGTAACAGTGTTACCTTAAACATGATGAATTTATACACATTATTGCGGTGCATTAGGCGATGGCTACTATATCGAATATGCTATGTTTAACACTTGCAGTACGCTGACAGAAAAACTCAAAAGCATTCCGATATATTATGGTCTATAGCAAAAACAAAAAAAAATCGTTTGCGACTTATTTTAATGATGTTACTAGGTTACAAACATAAAGAAGTTGACATGATGTTTTCATTTATAGTATGCGCTTTAAGTATAAGTAAGATTTTGCACACTAGGGGGTGTTTACGAATTCTGTAGATCATATAGAAGGGCTACAAAAAAGAATTTAACCATTAATGAATGAGCATGAATTGCTTAAAAATGTTTTAACACTTTCCAACGTAGTTGAAAAATTTTTAGGAATTCGGTTTATCTGTCTGTCCGACTGTCTGTCTGTTTTTCCGTCTATCTGTTCGTGCTCTAACTCGCTTAAATATAGTCAGATTGCCATGAAATCGATATCTATTATTGGGGTTTACCGTGGCATGTTTAATATTGAAAATGAAGTGTGTAACGATTACGGTTCATTTGCAAGGAGACTCAAAAGAATTCTGATAAATTTGGCCTTATGGGGAAATATCGTTTGCGGTGTATTTTAATGATATTACCTGTTTTAATTATACTGAAATGTGTGAGATGTACTACAAAGTGCTTATTGTAGAATTTAGTGTGCATATAATTTACCATTCATTTTCAGGGACACACAAAAGTATTTGTCTACAATACTGCCTATAAAGAATAATTGCTGAAAGTGCGTTTTCAGTTGTGATACGCTGTTTAAAATTTAACTTTTTTTTTTTTTTGCATATTACTTGGTGTGTATAAATTCTACAGATCATATATAGTGCTCCACAAAAGATCGCAAGTACATTTCATTTCATTGACAGGAATTGCTGAATAGAAATGTTCAACTGTGCTATACGTTTAATTGAACTAAATTTTAGAATACTGTGTAGTATATATACAAAGCATACATACAAAGCTATAGGTCATATACAGACTTACACGAAAAATTGGACATTTTTCCGGCTATTTCGACTATTGATGGTAATTGCAGTGACTGGTTTTTCAACTGATTTATGCATTTTCCAAATTGTTTATTTAGACTTCTTTCACCGTTATAAACAGTATTCTGAATGTCTTGGAAAGTGTTACATTATTTTTGCTGGAATGCATGATTTTTTGCTCTTGTTTCTTATAGAAAAGGGTTACGAATGATCATTACACGAAAAAAATATGCATATTAAAAAAGAAATTTTTTGGTGAATATCTGAATGCTAACGTAAAAAGAAGAACAGCTGTGATAAAAAAAAAAGGGTACCATTCAATCTATTTCAAATCTTCATTAATCGAGCACATTCGAGTGATGGTCATGAAAAGTTATTTTGATATTTGAATGAATTATACAAGCATGCGCAAAACTATAGCTGTCAATTTTTGTATTCTTTATTGTCAATTAAAGCAAGAAATTTTCTAAAAAATATATAAATATTAAGAGAGTCTTATTTTTATTTCATTTTATTTTTATTTTGCAAAATTTCTGGTTTTAATTTATTAAAAAGAATTCGAAGATTGGCATCTATGCTTTTGCGCATATTCGAATGATTCATTCGAATATAAAAATAATTCATTATACTCATTACTATCCCATACTTCAGTGCAAGATGAAAAAAAAAGAGAGAGAGAGAGACAAACCATGTTTAAACATTCATATTTCTGTTGTTGTTTTTCTCCCTTCTGCACTTCCAGATGGAGGTTATTTTATGAAACATTAAAATAGGTATTTACAGGGCTCCCACTAGTCTGCTTTTGGAAACCAGTATTTTTTAATAAAAAAATTGTGGTAGGTTTCTGCGACAATTGCATCAGAATTGCCTTTCTAGGTATGTTTCTACGAAATTTATAAATAGGATTCTTGTTTGAAAAAAGTGGTGTTCAAAAAACTGACCGAGTGAGAGCTCTGTATATGATAAATTTATTCTTGGTTCCAGTGCTGCTTTTTATGATGTTATTTACAAGTCACATAAACGTCACATCACAAAATTCTCTGTTGAACGGAACCTCTATCAATCTCTCTTCCCCCAACTAACGTCTATGTTAACCGAGCCAACAGTCAATATAGAGTAAAATGGTGAAAAAATTAATGCACATCCCCACCACCTAATAAAATTAATGATAAATAAAATCTGCTGATTGTAGTGTGCTAGGGAAAATATCATGATAGTGTTATAATCTCTGTTTAATAAAGTCAACCTCACTAAAAAAAAAAAAAAAAAAAAAAAAAAAATCTTTTGTTGACGTTTATTATAAATTTTTATTATCTTTGCTTTTGACTTTTTCATTATCTTATCTTTTATTTTGAAATGTACTCTCAGAAGAAAAATTAATGCCCAATGAAATGCATGTATTACATTTCAACTAATTTCATATTTGTTGCAAATTACACATAGTTTATTTATTCCCATTTTCTAGAAATATTTTTGTCAGAAAATAAGTACTCTCGTTCTAAGTTTAACATTTCTTAACCTAGTTTTTGATTATTGGGAGTTGTTGATCGATCATATAATTGATATTTTGTGGTACTTGATTAATCAGTTATTGAGTGCTTGGGAGATTTTTAACCAATAAACTACCTGCACAGTACTAGTGAGTAATTGTTGGTTTTCGAGAAGAGTAACATGCTTCAAAAATTAACGTTCTAAGAAAAGAAAACATTTAATATATTTAAACATTATGACACTTCATTTTTCTATTTACAAATTTCTGAAAATGAATTTAAACTTAAATTTAAACTAATGTCATAAACACACAACACTTTTAACAAGTTATCGTTAAGTTTTTCGTAAAATTATTTCGAGGGTGGGTATTGAATTAAGACTTATTTTTTCATAAGTTTGAGATCATGAATTAATACCATGTGTGAAATATAAGCAACACATTTTCATAAAAAAAGACTATAAACACATTTAACAGGAACAATAAAAACCAGCACGTATAATTATAGAAATAATTATTAATATTTTTATTTTGCAATAACAAGCAATCCCCTCTAAAAAAAAGTATGTTTTTTTCATATAAAATCGTATATCTTTTCGCCTTTTAAAGAATTTTAAATTTACCGCATTCTTAGAAATTTATTTCTTTAGCATAAGAAAATAAAAGTTTTGTTAATTTTTTGTATTATTTCAGTCAAGAAAACTTTTGTTTTGCTTAATAAGTAAAATAATTGAAGACATTTTCATAAAAAAGTCATTCCTAATAAGTGTTAAGAGTATGAGAAAATATTTGCATTCTTGGTAATGGAAAAGATGTCAATATGTTTTTGAAGAAACTTTTCTTTCAAATAGTTTTGCTGCGAAAAATCTTTACTGATATCTAAATTTGTTACGCGATGTTACATACCTTTATACTACATCCTTTCGTATATATATATATATATATATATATATATATATATATATATATATATATATATATATATATATATATATATATATATATATATATAGTGACGGATTATTCTCTAGAGTTTTTGGAACAAATATAGAAATATTTCGGGTAAAAATGCATGTGAATAAAACATTCTCTTTTCAAATATGTTCTTGAATTGCGCTGAGAAAAAAAAAAAAAGATTTCGTCTTGCAAGATGTTTTGTAGTGAAAAGAAAAATTAATACACTTTTATTCGAGAAAGTTTTACGAATATAACACGAGTTTCAATTGATATATACAAGAAATATGGTAATCCTACTTTTCTACACTATAGCTTACGAAAAAAAATTACATAATTATGCCCAAGATCCATGTAAAAAGAATCCTATTTATAAATTTCGTAGAAACTTATCTAGAAAGGCATTTCTGATGCAATTGTTGCAGAAACCTACACATCGAAATAATTAAAAGATCTATTTATGCTATAGAATAACTTCTTATTATATTATTTTTTGTTACTTTTATCTCACAGAAAAATCATGGATTCCTTTAGTGATTTGTCTAATATTTAAATAACTTTTGGCTTTTTATCTCACAGGCTATTAAAGCCTGGGAGCTAATATGCTCGCAGGTTCTGTATGTACTTATGTACGTAAAGCGATAACTCTTCTTTATTATCATATCTTTTGCCTCTGCCATTTTCTATTCAATAGAATTCCTGTAATGCAAACACCAGTTGTCTAAAAATTTGAATAATCCGAATCGAAATTTATTAGAAAAAAAATGAACACATGAAATAAGTTTTGATTTAAAAAAAAAAAAAAACTGAACTATACTATAAATAAAAAAGAAAAGTTCCCAGCTAAACTGAGGGCATTGAGCTCACAGGCTATTCACACTAATTGTATATCATACTCTTATTTTAAAGAATAATGCCCCTCAAAAAAATAAGTGAAGGGGAATTAGCCCCCGTTTCCCCCTTTATGCTTAACTAGTGAACCTCCAAATCTAATCAGGGAAGCTCCTTATCATAATAAACCGGTATACCAAATTCGGAGCAAATGGAATAATCCTGCAAAAAAACCATTTATCTAAATTAAGGGGGTGGACTAGCCCCTCCTTTATCCTTAACCAACGAATCCCCAAAAAGAATCAGGGAAGCTCCTTAACATAATAAACCGGTATACCAAATTTGGAGCAAAGCGAATAATTCTGCATGAAAAACCCGTTTATATAAATTAAGGAGGTGGACTATCCCCCCTTCCCCCTTTATCCTTAACCAATGAACCCCCAAAACTAATCAGGGAAGTTCCTTAACACAATAAACCGGTATACCAACTTCGGAGCAAATCGAATCATTCTGCATGAAAAACCCATTTATCTAATTTAAGAGGGGCGGACTAAACTCCCTTTTCCCCCTTTATCCTTAACCAATGAACCCCCAAAACTAATCAGGGAAATTCCTTAACATAATAAACCGGTATACCAAATTTGGAGCAAATCGAATCATTCTGCATTAAAAACCTATTTATCTGAATTAAGGGGGTGGACTAACCCCGTTTTCCCCCCCTTTATCCTTAACCAATGAACATACAAAACTAATCAGGGAAGCGCCTTATCACAATGAACCTAGAAAATTTTTTTGAAGCAAATCGGATGTTTCTATCAAGAGTTATCGCGTTACGTACATACATACATACATACATACATACATACATACGTACATACATACATACAGAACGGGCGGGCACATTAGCTCTCAGGCTTTGATAGCCTGTGAGCTAAAAACAGTCGAAATTAGTTTGGATTAGTGGAGTTCTACTGCTTGTTTCTGTGCATATATATATATAGTCAAACTTTTTGTAATTACAAACCATTTTAACAAATGAAAAATTTATATATATATAATATATATGTGTGTGTATATATATGTATATATTATATATATATGTGTGTGTATATATATGTATATATTATATATATATGTGTGTGTATATATATGTATATATTATATATATATGTGTGTGTGTAGTGTAAGAAAGAGGAAGGGCTGCAGGGAAGTGATAAGGGGAGGAGGATATAGAGAGCGAAGAAATGGGCATGAAGCTTTAAACTTATAAATCGTTTTGCATAAATTTACTAAACTGCATCTAGGATTGTTTAACAAGGTTGCTAAATCTTTTATGACAAAAATGAAAATATCTATGCTATTATACGCTGCGATATAATCTACGATAATATTTAGAAATTATTATTTCAGTTTATTTTAATAAATGCGATTTTTTAATATATCCTAAAAAACTTAAACGTACAAAACTAAACTATTTTTTTTTTTCACGGAAATGCAGAAATTTTTTTTAATTTCACGTATGAAACAAATTTTTTTGTACGTATGTAAGTAATCTCAAAATAGATAAGATACTACGAAAACATTGACATAAATTTGTCAATAGATGAATAATATGATAGCTGTGGTATCATTTCATGTTATAGCGTAATTCACTTGTAATTTAAAAGATTCTCAATATGTTAACACTTTTTCCCAATCGATTCACTTTAATGTCTGAGGACGAAAAAGATTTTACATTCGTAGTAAGATTAATTTGAGAAAATAAATTACTTCTGTCAGTGTAACAGGATAAGTACATTTTTTAAAGCTAAAGGATTTTAGTATTGACACTTTTATCCGAGTTCTATAAAAGAAACCATTATTCAAAAAAAAAATATTACAAAGATATACTGCTTTCAAAAAGTAATCCAGCTAATTAGAAAAATATTAAATTTAACTTAACTAAAATTGTAAAACTTCGAACAATTTCAAATTTCTCAAGAAAGCAACCAATTTGTATAACCTCTTAATGAAAAATAAACTGTCAAGTGCGAGTATTACTGGCGCACAGAGGGTTCCACAGATACAAATATATGCATTTGTCATTGTATTATTAAAAACAACCGTTGCTAAAACAATACTAAGACTTTGTAACAAACTATACAACATAGGGTTGGGTATAACTGTATATACTAGAAAAGTGTAAATGGATATACCATGGAAGTTCAAAGAGATATGGAACCTAAATAATATCACATATAGCTATTCTGTATAACACATTTTTTAATATTATCCTAATCTGTTTAGGAGGAACTTAATTCGGTACGGACAATAAAAGCAGTGCATACTTAAACTTCATGTGGCATTTTATTAAACCAAATTCAGCTTAGTAATAACTTTTCTTTCTACAGTGTAACTAAAACAAAATCTTTCTCCGAAGTTTAAATTTGGAATTGTGCTATGCGCGCTTCGAAAGGAGGTCGCAAAATTACAACGCCGCCTTGGTCCGTTCCGCGTTTTTACAGATAGGTCTTTAATTAACTTTTAAAGTCACTCGAGGCGTATTGAGAGATCCACTCAATGCAAACTAGTCGCGAATCCCATAGTATTTATGTGATTCATTCTAATTAAGTGGTCTCAGGACTCTTAAGGCTTCCAAAGTTTTGAAATTTTAAATTTTTTAGATATTAAACTCCTATTTTTCTGAACATTTTGATATAATTGTTTTCTTGAAATTCCCATTAGAACAGAAGTTATGGCTTTTAGAATCATACCCGCTCAATAGCTCAAGCGGCGTTTCCGAAACTTTGAAGTCATTTTTCTTCAAATGACGTTTTTGGGCATAACGCGCAGGATACCTCAAAAACTTCTGAATATTTTTTAAAGAAATTTTTAAAACATATATTTCATGTTAGTCTGTATAAACTGAACTTAAAATTTCCTTTTTTATTGTTCAAAAAAATACTTTTTATGTGATTTATACTGTTGAAACTTTCAAAATTTTGTATTAGCTAAATACAACTTTGTATTAAAAATATAAAAATGATTTAAATACAAATTTATTTAAGTTCGGTGTAATTATTATAATCTGGAGTATAAGGAGGCACCAATAATTTTCGATCTAGTTGCAATATTTATTTTGTAATCCTGCGCGTAAACTGTTATTCCAATTTTCTGCTCGACAATGGTCTAACAATTTAGAGCCCCTATAAACACTAATTCTGAATCTTGCAATTTTTTAAATACATGAAATGAAAGAACATACTTACATCTTTCATCCCAATAAAAATTATGTTTTAAAATCATATACATTTTAAGACATAAAATGTTGAAAATGATCCTTTTTTTTTTTTACTTTTTCCAATTTTAAGAGTCCTGAGACCGCATAAATTAGTCTGTTTTTAACAATTTGATTTTTATTGCTTTTATACTGCTACTGGACATTCCATTACACATATATATCATTAAAAGTTGTTAACTAGGCATAGAATACATACGTCAAATGTTAGTTATGTATGCCCAAATCTTCCGTATCTTTAAGGGTTAATATCTCGGCTAATTACTGACGATTTTTTTTTTCGAAAATCATTATCAACAATGCTTTTATACTTCTGCTACGATAGGTACCTCCAGCGCTGCTCAACTCTTTTGCTGAATTCCCGTAAATCGAAATTTGTGTGTAACAGAAAAATGCGATTTTCTCAAAAACTATGTGACCTAGGGTGATCGCTATAATTTTCCTTGAAGGTTTAAATTAACGTCTACTACCTCTAATTTTTCCATAATTTTAGTTTATTAGATTCAGAATTTAATGGGGGGGGGGGGGGAACATATTTTTGCGCTTCATTTTCGACTATATCTTTTAAAATATAATACCTAAAATTAAAAGGAATGTATTTTTGAGTTCAGCGTTACGAAAGCTTTCACACGATACTTCACAGAACATACAAAGAAAAGATTTTTCTTTTTCAAGTAATTTAATTTCGCCCTCTACATTTTTACTAAATATATTTATAAATGTTTAATAATCTGAAAATATGTGGGTCAATAGTCTTTATTACTTCCCCCAATTTGAACTTTCCACGTCCCATAGTTTACGAGTAAAATGGCTGTGACAGACAGACAGACACAGGAGTGATCTTATAATGGTTCCGTTTTTCCTTTTTAAGTACGGAACCCTAAAAATGATAGTACATGAAATATATTAGGTTCACATACGTATTTTGTATAAAAATAGTAGTAATTTGTATATTAAAAGTAAATTATATAAATTAAATTTCAGTAAAAGGTTTATTCCGTTTAGGGCTGTAAAATTTCACGTCGGTGGTTTTAACACGAGATGAAAATAAATGTCTTTCTCTAAACAGAATTCATGGCATTTCTTTTATAAATCCCTCAATGGACAGATGGTCTACCAGAAAAAAAAAACGATGGTTTAAAAAAAAGGCGTTCAAAATTAAACCGTTCAACACTGTAAAGTAGTTAGATTAGTCACGATGTTTTTCTTTTCAACTTACAAAGAATTGTCTTCATGGTTGAACGTCGAAAGTAATTTCAACTTTCACCTTAAAATGGAGCTATTCAAAAGCCAATAAACAGTTCTGTGCATTCTAATTATGTTGGAGTATAATTAGATGTCTCTCGGCTTGTCTAGTCGTTTGAAAGTAGGTTACAACTCAAGAGGTGTCACGTTTGATCCCCGATCAATCTTGGAAGCTTGTAGTCTCCAGGATTCCCCTTTAATTCTTTGAAGGCCAGTGGTACATTATTTATATCAATTAATTTTAATTCCCATATGGTAAATAACACAAAATTTGCGAGGAAACTTTTGCTTCGATTGGGTTTCAGAACGACTTTTTTTAACTTTCCGTATTAATGTTTCAGATCAGTTCCGTTTTCTCAATTTTTCAGCGCATTTTTCATACAAAAAGGGAAAATAATATTGAATAACCGAAAGATTGTATCTTGAGGTAATAACGTGAATTACTTATGTTATTCTTTTTGAACAATAGTGTTTCTCTTGGACACAAATTTAATTTTCCCCGATCCAGTGAAGTCATAAATGCATTAGAAAAACTTTCTACAGATGAGCATGACTAACAAAATGGATCGTGAACGCTGTTAGCAAATGCAACATTTCTAGAAAAGTAGGTCATTGCATCAGTAAGAAATATTTTGGTTTTGGAAAACATTCAAGCTCTTATTACATTTTTTTACATTACTCTTAACATATAATATATACAGCGTGATTCAGAATGGATCGCTTAAATTTCAAGGGTCTAGCACACTGCAGCAAACAATATTTGCCTAGGAAATTAAGGTCGACATTGGCTTATTTAGTCAAAAATATAGAGTGTCTCATTCCAAAACGAACACTGATTTCTGTTCGTTTCTTCAAAATAAATAATGATATTGCAACAAGCATTTTAACACACTTACGATACCATGAGAAAAGGTAGACGAGACCGACCCTATTTCTGAGTGTAATTAACGTTACATGGGGTCTCACTGACTAGAATATTCGGAATTCCATGCACTTAATGAGATTTCATTGCATTTTACACAAAATAAGTTATGTCTGTTGAAAATTTTGTTAAAACACCTTCATGACTGTTATAGTTGCGGGTTGGATTGAAATGAGCTCTCTGTAATTTTGACTGAATAAATGGGTTACGACTTTGGTTTTCTATACTTACAAAAATTATTTGTTGTAGCGCAGCGTGCTTTACCACACTTAGAGTTTGAACGATCCATTCTGAATTAAATATATCGGGTAATTATCGGCATTTTTATTTAAGGGGACAAGAGACCTTTAAAACTTTAAAATCAATTTTTTATTTTTTGTAAATTTCATTTTAAATATTATTCAAAGGTACATTATATGCATTATGGCAAGCATTTATCTAAAAAAAATGAAAAAGAATTATTTTTGAGAAAAAAATGGAATTTTACGCGTTGTCTTAAGAATCTGCGAAATGCGCCTTGCGCGTTCCATATCAATGAAAATCCCCAATATTTTTTATAAAAGTTTGGTTTATATATATAAATAAAACTGTGCATCGAATTTTATATATTTAAATATAAAAGTAAAAAAAAAATCAATTTTTTTTAAAAATCTTTATATTCAAATATATAAAATCGATGCACAGTTTTATTTATATATATAAACCAAACTTTTATAACAAACATTGGCGATTTTCATTGATATGGAACGCGCAGGGGGCATTTCGAAGATTTCTAAGACAACGCGTAAAATTCCATTTTTTTCTCAAAAATAATTTCTTTTCTTTTTTTTTTTTTTCTGTGATAAATGCTTGCCATAATGCATTGCATATAATGTACCCTTGAATAATATTTAAAGTGAAATTTACAAAAAATAAAAAATTGATTTTTAAGGTTTTAAAGGTCCCTTGTCCCCTTGAAATATTAGCAACTATCCTTGGATGATAACGCGTCGATAGATGCCTCGAACGTCCCTCAACTCCCCCTTTGAGCGACCGAAAATTAAAATTTGTGTGCAACGGAAAAATTCGATTTTCTCAAAAACTATGTGACCTAGGATAATCGCTATAGTTTTATTGCAAGATATAAATAAACCCCTACTACCCTAATTTTTTCTTAATTCCAGCTTTAAATTCGGAAGTAGGTGGGTGGGAATATATTTTTGGCAATACATTTTCGACGCCATCTGTGAAAATATAACATCTAAAATTAAAACAAATGTATTTTTAAGTTACGAAATCTTTCGAACTGTACTCCACACAATATATATATATATATATATTTCACGTAACTTAATTAGTAAGTAACCCCTAAAGTTTCTTTAAAAATACATGTTAATGGATAATAATCTCTAAATATGTTGGTCAGTAGCCTTTATAATTCTGGGAAGTTTGAACTTTCGACGTTCCATAGTTTTCGAGAAAACGGTTGTGACAGACGGACTGTCAGACACATGAGTGATCTTATAATGTTTCCATTTTTACTTTTTAAGTCCGGAACTTTAAAATACTGTAAAATGTAAGAAAAAAATCCTCAAGAAATTTGCCTAATCATATTAATTCCGAGAATTTTCATATAAGCTATTACTAGATTTAAAACAGATTATCAAGTAGAATAACATTTTATTCTATTTTTGAGGCACATAAAAAAGAATACAAAACATACTAAACTAAACTGAAAACTCTATGATTTTGATTTCATCGAAATATAATAAACAGTGATATTGAGGCATGCATGATGCCGTATATAAACGTTGCTTTCAAAAGTAAAGCTACGAATTAATGAAAAAAAAATATCCTAAGTAACTTTTTTATAAGAAAAATAAATTGTTTTAGATTCAGATTTTTAACTGAAGTAATCTAAAGCCTCTACCATCTGAAGTACAATAAAATCCGCACTTTCACAAAAATAACCTACATGACATTCATAATTTTCCAGTTCTTTCTGAATTTCAAGTGAATTTTTTGCAGATAACACAGGTTGGCAATAAAATTGAAAATTTTTCCTCCCTGCAAACTAAATATGAAAAGTGTAGTGATCTAATACTCCTAATTCTAAATATGTTACCCAAATTTCTCCAGCACGTACCTGGTTTTGGTTTTCTTCGAACCTTGGATTTCCAAGCGTTAATACGGGTTAGGTTCCCTTAGAAAGACCCCCACGAAGGGCACTCCCCCTGGGCCTATATCCCTCGTGCAGATAATTGGCCGTCATAAATACAACCAACCAGCACGTACCATTTTTCTGAAAAAACAGTTTTATAATAATAACAAATATGGAAGGATTATTACATTAATTTTCAATGCTAAATAAAATTGAAATAATGCAAGAAGTGTTTTCATTGTCTTAGATCTTAAATTAACAAAATATAGCATGGAAATTATATTTGTTGATACTTGTGGAGTTCATTTTTTTATGCCTCCCCCCCCCCCCCCCCTCCGCTTTCTTGTCCGAATTTACTGTTTGTTATCCACTAATATATTTTCATTTCTTATGCCGCTGTAAATCGGGTAATCTTATTTATACATTTATTTGCAGGTAATTTACCTATTATTACCTACATTTTATGGTTTACAAAATTTCTACTTTTGTTTTAGCAATACATAAAGCACCTTAATTTTAAAAGCAATGCCTCTTACCAAAAGAATGGTACGTGATACAGTAATTTCGTTGCCATATTTTTTATTTAGCAGAGTTAAATCGATAAGAATCAACTATTATTTTTACAGAGAGGATTTTGGTGCTGACCAGTGTAATCAATTTCAAAATTGCTTTCAGAAATATACATTTTCGTTCAATTCCCCCACTCATTGAAAAACAAGAATCTGAAAAAAAATTATAGTCTTCTAACTTCCATATGTATATATATATATTCCCCAATTTTAGAGATTACGTAATCTATGCATGTATATTCCTCGATTTTAGAGATTAAATAGTCTATGTATATTTGTTCTCTAATTTTTTTCACATTTTTTGGATCCTGTTGATAATTTGTAAAACTTTTAAAATGAATCCAGAATAAAATTTTATTTAATGTGAGCTGAAAGAATCGTTTAAACATTTCATATTTACTTCTAAATATTCTAATGTAAACGAAAATTTCGTTGTTTTTTATTCCTGCAAATATTATTTATTTCAAAAATAGCAATCTTGGCTCTGTGACTTGTAGATTATTTTACAGTCCTTAGTTTCATTTATTTATTTATTTATTTTAAAGAAAAAGAAAAAAAAAGTTTGGCGTGTTTCTTTTCAACTAACACTTCTATTTCAAATATTTATACGATGCATACGTTAAATATTTATATGTTATAGAAACTAGCATTGATGCTATTTCTTTTTTCTCTAAGTTATCTTTTGTATAGATATAATTTGAAGCTTTCACTATTATTAAGCTTTTTGATTATGATATACAACACAGTTGCACAAAAGTAAGATTTATTTATTAATGATGTCATTTTATTTATAGTCGCTGTTTTGAAATGATAAACGTAAAATAAATAAATAAAATGGATCTTTCCTAAATATTGTTTGAAAATGAAAACATCGAACTGAATGTAAAAAGATCTCAAACTTTGAATCTTAAGAAAGAAATTATAAATGCATCTTTTAAATGTTATATATTACCCTTTGTAACATAAAAATATTTTTACAACCATTTTAATAAAATTTAGTTATTCTGAAGTATATTATTACTGACAGAATGTAAACATATCGTATTTTAATGAATGTATGTATGTGTTTATTTATTTACATACTTTTATGTCTGCATATATGTGTATTTTAAAACCAATAACTTTAAAGTATTATGAGGTTCCAGTATAGCGACAAACTAAATCAGTTTCATAAGAATGAAAAACAGTAGTTTCCAAAATTTGACTCTAACTCTGTACACTTAGAACGGAAATAAATATTAAAAGGGAAACACATTTTTGAAGTCCTATTTAAGATAAATCTATCTTCCTTTTCTAAGTACTCTTTTCTGTAAATCTCCCAAGAATACGGCCGTTCCTTGCTTTCTAAAATGTTTGCCAAAGAATATGCCAGATCAGGAAAATGCATTAGTAAAATTGAATCATTAATAAGGTCTTTTACCCGAATTCCCTAAGTGAAAAATTCAAAATAGCCTTAAGTTATGACTAGGTTAGATATTTTGTGTTCTCAATTGGATATTTTCAAATTACGGAAAGAGTTGTCACTGGCATGACTTTTATGATTAATAGTTATTCTTGGCAGAAAATGTCGGTAACAAAATCTTATTTGGACTCGAAGGAGGCATAAATCATCGTCAGGATCGAGATACCGTAAAAATTGAAGGACATTAGGGTAAAACGAAAAGAGGAAATTAGAACTTTCATATTTTAATAACTAAGTAATTCATCATCCATTTATATTTTAGAAATAACTTTCAATTATTGTATCTAATTATTTGAAATTTGTAGAGGCATTATGTTGTAGAGGCAAGATGTTTCGAGGAAAGGCATCAATTTTAATTAATGTTGAACGCTCGAGATATATGAAAGTTTACAACAACATGTGTGTTTGTTTTCACATTTAACTTTCAAGGTACATTTATATGTAATTAGAGATGTTTATCCATAAATACGTGTATAAGTTGATTCACATAGATCTATCCGGGTTTTATGCGTTGTTTGCATTGGCTATAGCTTTGAAAATATTGCAATATTGTCATAAAATATTGCTCCGACGTTACCAGGTTTACATTCCAATTAAAATCAATATCTAAAAAATATTGGCATTTTGTTAGAACTTTCTTATGAATGCAGCGTTCGGCCACAATATAACCAATATTTCCAAGAGATATTTTGCCATTTGATTGCCAATATTTTCAATGTAAAGCCAGTATTTTTTATATAGTAGCATTTTATTGCATATATTTCAAATGTAAACTCAATACATTAAAAGAAAATTGCTATTTTGTTGAAAGTAGTTTCTGATGAATACAATATTGGACAAGAATATATTCCAATATATAATCAAATATATAACCAAAGAAAAAAACGCACAACCATCTACTAACTCTGCAGTAAATCATTGCATAAAATAATTGCCGTAAATCATCGTGACTACAACCAGACGATTAGTAATAACGTCTACTAATAATTTCCAGACTTAAATTTTGCTTAGTGGGTCGTCGACATATAGAAATTGCAACAAACTCTAAAATTTTTAATATGAACATCTAATTTTGACGTTATGTATGCATTCGTCGGTAAATTTTATCTTCAGATTCCAAACAGGAAGTATTTCGGTCCAGTAGTTTGGATTTATCTACGTTTGAAGTTTCGAGCTGCTAATGTTAAATCCATTTTTAACCGTTGCAGAACAGAATGCAATGCAGGTAGATTTTTAAAAATAACTAGAAAATTACGTAGCGGAATGAGAAGTAATTTCGGATTCGCTTTATGGAAGCTTTGGGGAATTCATTTCTTTAAAAAAATCATATGTTACAATTCAGTTTTTTCGTAATAAATTAAAAATATACATATTTCTTTTTTTAAATTAATTTTTGAAACATATATAATAATTGTAACCTATGAAATTTTAACAGAAATCCATTTCTACAAGCTTCAAATATGTGAGTTCAAATGTATAACTGATTAGGCCAAGAACATTAAGTGTTCCAAGCTTTAAACCTTTATTAATTCTTAAATTACTCGACCGAATGACTTCTTGTCTTGTATACGAAAGTAAATTTTACAGAAGTATCCAAATAGGGTGTAAAATTAGGTGTTAGTATTGAAAATTTTAAAGTTAGTTATAATTTCTTTATGTAAACGAACCCCTAACCAAGATTTAGTAGACATAATAGACAGCATATATAAGTAGACGTTCTTAGTCATCGATTGATAAGTCAGTGTCCAGCTCCAGTTCCTACTGTATATTTTAGAAACGCGTGGGAATATTTAAAGACTGTAAAACATGCGTCCAGTAGGGTGGAACTTAAGTATATGGTACAAAAAGAAACTTTCTTGTTTTAATGTGTAATAGTGAAAACTTTTTTCCTTTTTGGATGCCTAAACTATTGGCTGAAAAGGTTTTTTAAAATTAACTTGTTTTCCGGTTCCTCAAGGACGTCAAAATTTTAAAATTTCAGTATAGAGTAACTTAAAATAAAAAAAAAGTAGCTGTTAGCTCTATATTAAGCAAATACTATACAGAAGTCATGACGAGGAGGTGGCTAAATATTGAATTCCACCTTCCTTACCTCTCTTTGTTATGGATTAATTCAATTGGAAATTCAACCTACTGGCTTATAAGTGTCCTTAGGCAAACTTTGTCATTACATTGCGGGAATTCAACTTTCCCAAGATAAAACCAGCTCTTGCTTAATATCTAAAGACGGTTGACACAGCTCGTGAGACAATTTTGACACACATTTCCACTGTTTGAGTATGACAAGGAAAATCTAAAATTCAGGTGTTTCCCCTGTTTGTACTTTTTAAAAAAAGTTCTTCATTCGATTAGTCCGTCAAGACAGGATCTATTTTTTTTATAGTCTACAATTTCAATATGTTCGCATTTTTTCAAGTTACTTGCCTATTGGTCCAGAAAATCTTTTTGTACCCCTAATTTTTCCAGCAAGATGCTGAAGTAAGTATCTAAAAAAAGTTCATTGGCATGTAATAAGCAAATTATTCTCTGTAAAGTTTTTACAGTCTTACTTCCAATGTTTTGACTACTCCACATTTGCATCCTGCATTGACGGCGTTTCTGTTTCACCCAATAAATTTCAAACTTGAAATGTCCGTATTATTATTTTGAAAATACACCAAAATTGCAGTGGCAATATTAATATAAGAATACGATGTCAATGAAATCTGACCAATATATTTTGATTCTAGTTTTTGAACTAAGACCATGTGTTCTTCTTTAATGATTTTTCGTTATACTTTTTTTCTTTTGGTTCAGTTAGCATCGTGTTATCCTTTCTGCCATCAAAATACAAACCTTCTAGAATTAACTCATTTCATCTTTCTTGTTCTTTCAAATACTTCCTTTTCTTTTTCTGTCTTCTTCAAGTCCTTCTTTCAGTTACCTTTTCTTTATTATCATCAGAAATACCCATATCTTCTACGGTGCCATTTGAAATAATATTTGCAGTTCTGTCTAATACACCTTGGTTCTTTCACCTTGTTGATTGTCAAATCCAGATTTAGAAGAACTACCAATTGAACTATTTTCTTCACTTGGCGAGTCATTCAATCAAAACATCACTTTTTCGTTTTAAAATAACTTTTTCTTTCCTTGATATTTCCTTTTCCACTCTTGGTACACATTTTTTTGTAGCTTTTATATCTATTGATCCTATTGCCATCACGTCATCTCTCTTTGGTCTTCTTGGTGACATTCTTGTTCTGATACAGGATAATATTTCGTGCACTAACACAAAGAAATGTTTTTTGCACAATTACCTAACATTTTGCAATTTTACATTGGACGTGGGATTATTCTTTCTAATCTTAATATTTTTCTTCAAATTTTGACATTTCTCACGATAGTCTAATCATTTTTTATGATTTGTGTATCAGAAACCGTAGGAATTGAATGTCTCAGCAACACACTTTTAATTGTATCAGCAACAGCTTTAGATATTTCAGAAACAGTGTGTTCCAGATTCAGCGCTGGCAGATTTTAAGTTAAATTGAATTCATAAAGAATGATCCATGACATCTTCATATGTTCGTCAAAGATGACAGTCTAATGTTAATTTTTTGGTTTGCCAAATACAAGACACAATTTTCTAGATTTAGACACGTTAGCAGACCTTTTGACACCGACTGTTTATTGAAAAATAATCGAAGAAACTGTTAACACGCGCTAAATCGGACTAACATGTTATGACTCGCAGCCCAATAAATCAGAAACAATAAAAGCCGATACCCACTACGCTGGTTTCTACAAAAGTCAAATAAAGTAGGTCCATCATTTCCATAGCACTCAAACTAAATTATTCTCTGTATTACAGGACATTAAAACTTCATTGATTTAATTTTGCAAAATATAAATTTAACAGTAAGCTTAAAACACTTTTCATGCAATTATTGGCTTTTATCGTTTTTATGGAAAATCAGACGCTTTGAGGAACCGGAAAATATCGTTTTAAAATTAAAAGTAAAATATTTTCTTTTTATAGAGTTAAAAAGGAAAAAAAATAATCACTATTAGAATATAAAATTCGAAACTTTGTTTTTTAGTTCCAGTCTAGCGTCCAGTCATTATAAAGGGGGGGGGGGCTTATTTGTTTAAATGAATTTGGGCCAGGGAAATTTTATTACTAAAACCTGATTTAGACATCTTATTTGAATTATTCGGTAAATTTTACCTTAAGATATCAAGCAGGACGTCATTGGATCAAGTAGTTTAGGAATTATATAGGTTAAAATCTTGAAACTCCTAATGTTAAATTTATTTTTAACCCTTTAAACGTCATACAGAATTTTTCATTCTTATTTAACAATTCATAAAATAATAGCTATGAAAATTATTGGCTTGTGGTTTTGTATTTAATAACCTTACATGTTTATTCCTCTTATGCACTTCAAAAAATAACATTAATATCAATTTTATGTTAAATTAACCTTTGAATTCAAAAATTACTTCACGGAAAAACACGGTTAGGTCGCTTGAGGGGTTTTAATTATGTCAAAACAGATTGCAATGGAATAGTCTTTTAAGCATAACTAAAAACGAGGTGTAATTTTGGATTATCATTCCAAAAAAACAATTTCTGTTAAAAAAAAGTCATATGTTACGATTCATATCTTTTTTTGAAAATTAATTTCGAGATAATTTGCGCCGAGTTACAAGAGGGTGGTGCGTGTTCTCTTTTTTTTAATCCTATAGACTATACGTTCATCAAGGCATTAGAATTATGTAGCTTCATGCCATGCACAAAAACTTTTGGAGAAAAGTTGTTATTTTTAAATGAAAGATCGTACTGGTAGATTAAAATTAACATTATTTTTAATAATTAATTTATTCAACTGTTACAAACACCATGAAGTTAAATGTCTGAGGATTTAGAGGTGACATGTTGTTTCTAAAAATATTTTACTTTGTCTTCCATGGTTAAGCGAATTTACTAATAGTCCAGGCAATAGAGACCTTATAGGAACTCTACCTAGCAAAATTCATGGTAGTTCTGGAAAAAGGCTTACTATATGTTTTTTGGGTCGCCGAATCCGAATTTTTAACTTTCCACCAAAATTTCCCCCCGGTAACCCCCAAAAAGGTTTTTATTAAAAAAATCAATTTTTTTAAATTGTTTTAGGGAAAAAATATCTAGAAATTCAGAAAGTAGATAAAATTTTCAACAAATAAGATATGTGACATTATGAGGTAAGATGAATGGGGGGGGGGGGGGGGATCTGCCTCGGAACATGCGCCGCGGTGCTGCGTGCACAAAGTTGCTCAATTTCACTTAACCACTCACATCGTTTACATTCGCCCTCCCGTCTCCCCTCCGAACTATCCCTATAAGGTTTACTTTAAGTTTTTTGGGTTTTGAATCCGAATTTTTAACTTCCCCCCAAAATCCCCCCCCCCGCAACCCCCCAAAATAGCCCATTTTTTATTATTTTAGAGGAAAAGTATGTAGAAATTCAGAAAGTAGACAAAATTTGCAACAAATAGGATATATGACATTATGACGTAGGATGAACAGGGAGGGAGAGTGCTGACTCTGAACATGCACTGCGGCGCTATGTGCACTAAGTTATGCAAGTCCAGGCAATAGGGGATTTTACCTGGAAAAATTAATACTAGTCCTGGCTTTTGACTCACTTTATGTTTTTTGGGTCTCTGAATCCGAATTTGTAACTTCCCACCAAAATTTCACGCAGCAATACCCCAAAAAATTGATTTTTTGAAAAAATTGGTTTCTAAGAACAGCGCGCGGGGAATGTTGCGAGGCAGCCCCCCTCTCCCCGTTTATCCCACGTGATGATACCATATATCCTATTTGTTGCAAATTTTGTCTACTTTCTGAATTTCTACAAACTTTTTCCCTAAAACATTAAAAAATTTAATTTAAAAACAACTATTTTGGGGGGTTGTGGGGGGAAGGAATTTTGGGGGGAAGTTAAAAATTTGGATTCAGCGACCCAAAAAACTTAAAGTAAACCTTATAGGGAAAGTTCGGAGGGAAGATGTTAGGGCGAGTGTAAGCGATGTGAGTGGTTAAGTGAAATTGCGCAACATAGTCCACGCAGCACCGCGGCTCATGTTCCGAGGCAGATCCCCCATCCCCATTCATCCTACGTCGTAAAGTCATATATGTTATTTGTTGCAAATTTTGTCTGCTTTCTGAATTTCTCGATACTTTTCCCCTAAAACAATAAAAAATTTGATTTTTTTAATAAAAACCTCTTTTGGGGGGCATTTTACCAAAATTTTGGGGGGGGGGGGGTTTGTCGGGGGACATTTTGGTGGGAAGTTACAAATTCGGATTTAGCAACCTAAAAACATAAGGTAAGCCTTTTTCCAGAACTACCATTCATTTTGACAGGTAAAATCCCCTATCGCCTGGACTATAAGATTTCTTTGCAAACTTAACACAATATCATTATAAACAGACAAAATCTGGTTACTTAAGTTGTTTGAGAATAGTTCAGTCATATTATTATTAAAAGTATCACGGCGGTAGCATGTTACTTTTTCGTATTCACTAAAATCGATTTATTCTTCACATACTTTCAGACATTTTTAAGATGTTGTAAATTGGAAAATCACTCTAAAAATCTCATTTTAATACTAGACTTTTCAGAGAACGCGTTGTTTATAAAAGGAAAAATGGAAATTAACGATTCATTGTTAAGCTATAAAAAGTAAAAATAAACTATGTACGCGAGGGCAGAAAACACTTTACCAACAAATGATTGTAATTTTCGCTTTTAAAGAGCTGCGTGTACATCATAATCATCCTGCTTCACAGATTTTGCATGCGTACTGCTGAAATGTTAGAAAATAAAAATTATCAACTAAATTTTATAATCTGTATTTTCTGATGCTGAAAGAGGACAGAAAATGGTACTTCACCATTATCTCATCGAGCACTTTCCATTAAAAAAAATGATCACCAAACTACAGGATTTAATGCCAAAAATACGTGATCGTGGAATCGCATTCACTTGGCAAAATATATATAACCGAATAACCTTATAACCGGCAAAAATTTCAAAGAGAAACCATTCAACAAGAACTATATTTTTAAAACTATGAAATAATCCTATGTGAATAAACAAGAAAATGTCATTTTAAGATCGCTGTTACCACTAAATATCAATATTTTTTCCCGACATTTTCATTTCAAAATATAAATGCATAGAAAATCATGTTAAAGGTATAAAATGATACAAATTTAGGTGATTCTTATCATGGTCCTAGTCAATGCTGAGCGACTGAGCTAGTTGTTTACCTAAAGTACTACTTATTTTTAGTTATTATGGATAAATCCTCGAAAAGTTCGATTACAAAATTATTCACAGATATTTAAAAGGAAGTTCCAAATAGTACATTAAGATACTTTAGTAATTTTCTTATTTGTATTTATTTTTTTAATCCTGGTTTCATTTTGATGTCTTGTGCTTTCCCCATTTAGACATTAATCACTGTCTTAGCTCGTAGGGGTTCTCACTTTTTATTACCATTTTTTCCTTAGAATTACAGGGATGAGATTTCCGACTTTTCAAATACCAGTATAATTTAAGAGAAAATGTTATTTTATTTAATCGGAACATTTTTGCGATTTAAGAGAACAACATTTTCTCGAAGATTATACTGGTATGCAAAAAGTTGGAAATCTCATCCCTGCAATTGATTTGGCCGTATTTAATTGCAAGATTCTGCAATTTAATAATCCAAAGAATATTTTTAGAAAAAACTGTGGTATTTAAAAGAAAGAACCAGTACGAAACCTGCAATATAATATAAAGACAGAAATTTCTTTCTAAATCAAAATATATAAGAACTTATTTCATCAGTTATGGAATTGTATATCGATAATTCCATTTAAGAAAAACAAAAGATAATTCAAATTGGATAATTGATTTTAGGCTCCACTGTTTTGAAAACTTTTATACTCGCGTGGTTTAAAAGTCTGAAATGTAAATGGTGCTTCAAAAACAAACTTTAGGAGTTAGGCAAAGTGATAATGGGACTAAGGTGCCATTAGAGAGATTTTTAAACACTAAAAGCAAGCTATTAAGAGAACTGATATTTTTGAACTCATTTTAGAAAAAAGCAATAGTTTACAAATTTAAACCATATTCTTCTAATTGAAATACAAAATGTTTCAGTGTAACACAAATTTTGTATAATTATCATTTAAAGCTTGCCTAGAATTGTCCTATTATAAAGTGACAGTGATATGTCATTTGAAGAAACCAGTTTCTTTAGTAGAGAATATTTAACAATCACATCACAGAGATCTTTATTAATAATTTAACGTATGCTGAAAAATACATATGCTTAGTTTAATAAGGATGATTAAAATTTCAAATATGACAGTTTCACATCAGAGATGAAAATATCATAAGCAACCTTTACGAAATAGTACAGTTTTTTCTAAAACAATTTTACAGAAGGTCCTTAATAAAATTAAAAATGAGATTTTTTTCGTTTTCTAAACATATTTTCATACCACAAGAACCTTTCTCGAAAACACATTTTAAATTTTATTCTTTATGTTTCTTTATTTCAAAACAGCTATTAAACAAAAATACACAGCGATTTATATGAAAGGATATTTTTTCTTTATTTCTAAAATACTGGAAATAACACAGACTTGTAGAATCAGCGTGAACCATTTTTTCTAATATTCAGGTGCAGTGAGCAAGAAAAAAAATCCAATTGATATCATAACTCTCGTTCTAAAAGTCGCAGAATAAAGCTGTTTTCTCCAAAGTCACTTTTTTGTCATTTTCAATAATTTCATCACAGTTAACGTTTCTCGAGGGGCCATAAACATATTTATTCTTACAGGAACTTTAGTAGTATCGATTACGAACCGCTGTATTTTATACCATTCCATTTGTCTTAATAAAGATTTCTATTCATATAACTTGAAAAATACGCTAAATAGAAGTTAAAATTTGGTTTGGAGACAAAGCCAGTAAACGTGAAAAGCATTTTAAAGATTGGGTGATACTATACTGCGTCTAAAACATTTAACATAATGATAAAACAATTATTAGTTTAAGAAATTAAAATATATCACCAAGAAAACCATAAATATATTGTTGATGTAAATAATATATATGTAGAAAAGAGATTTTCAGATTTAAGACTAAATTTGCCTTTTTTACATTTTTCCTTATAACTTGACAATTATTTGTCAAGGGTCAACAGACATTTATTTTGGAATGTTTTCGATCATGCTTATAATAAAGCTAACGAAAAATAGATATGTGTTTCCGCTTATGAATTTCTTATGTTATTAATTTTGTAGAATTATTTAATAATTATTATTTTACAATAATTAATTAATTTTTATATTATTAATTAATAATTATTATGGATTTACCCAAATGAAAAAGTGACTTTTACTGTAATGACTTTGTATCTCATCGAAGTGGGTAAATATGTTTGATAGGGGAAAGGCGCGATGTTTTTCACAGTTATCTGTTGTAGTGAAAAGCTTTGTCTTTTGTTCCTGCAGTTATGGAAAGCCGTTTTGCGCTGTCGGTTGCATGACGGAATCCTCTAGATCATCCAATTTCTTCACGCAGAAGGCGAGCCTGCTTCACAAATTGATCGCAGGATGCAGAGAAGAGCTTCGAAAGAGTGCGTGTTGCTCTCGATCTAAAGTAAGTCCCATGTGGCCTTCAACAGCTTCGACATGCTGAAAAAAATTCGATGTGAAATCCTCAAACATACTCCTTACAGCCCCGATATATCCTCGTGTGACTGTCCTATCTTAGGCGTCATAGTCTTCTTAAATAATCAATGAAAAGTCAACGGTTCGCATGTATATGATACATAAATGCAGAACACTGTGAAAAAGAGATCCGTATGCTACCCAGGAGAGTTTACACCGAAGCTATCCATTACCTCCTCACTCGCTGGGATGGCAATTATGTGGGCATGCCCAATTAACTGTCATTAAATAGTTCCATAATTAAAATATTCTATAGATGTAACTGTAATCACATTTTCATTTGGCACATCTAATATTTCAAGAAATGTTTCATCGAAAGGAGATGGATAGAAAAGAGTTCATTTTTGGCCCTCGTCTGAATAAACAAAAATGTTTCTTTTACCTAAAATGTTTTGTTTGCTTTAATATAATCTATGATTTATATTTATTACCTGTTTGGTAGAGGTTATATATTTATCACTCATTTATCACTCATTTTTTAAGACTGCTTAAGTATGTTCTACACTAGGAAGATCAGAAACATTGATTCGTTTAGAAAATTTTATTGTAATGCAATTATATCCATTTATTTTATTTTAGACGGGATGTAGTCATAACACCATCGTAGTTTTAAAATAGTTTAATATGTGATAGATAAAGCAAAACATATCCAAAACTATGATGGTATTATGAGCGCTCAATATCTATATATAATTGAAATAAATTAAATTTTTCTTTATAAACGGATATATTGTGTAACAGATTCAAATAATCTTAAAAAAGTGTCAATCTGACAGATAAATATAAATCCTAAACACCGTTATAACGATTAAAACGTCTTCGAAAAGAAAAGAAATTGACCTATCAGGAGCTAAAAATCGATGTTTGTCTTCCCATCTGCTTTTGTATGCGTGTTTTGATTAGCAGTGGTGGAAAATTGGCTCACAGGAGGAGCCTATTGACGCCACAAACATTTTATAGTATTCTTCAGCTTAATAAAAACGCAGAAATTATGTCATTAGATAAGCCGAAAAATACTTCTAAAATTTAGTGGTATCAATAGGCTCCTCCTCTGCGCCAATTTTCCACCGCTGGATTAGGCTTCTGCAAAGTAATGAAATAGATAAATTATTGTTTAATTTACGTATAAATAACGAACGATTTTTTTTAATTATTCGTTCATTGTTGAATAATTTATATTTGACTAACTAATCATTCCAATCTGAATGAAAAATGCGCATTTCAACGTTTTTTTTTTTTTGTTTTTTTTTTTTTTTTTTTGCATGACGATCTTAAATATGTATTGGAATTATAATATTGCTATTTAATTGTTAAAATTTAACTCCACTTTCAAAATACAGCTTACCCCTTACGACAAAATACTGCCACATACAGTGAAACTCGTTTAAGATACGCCCGCTTAAGATACGATCCCGCTTGAGATACGAATTATCTTCGGTCCCTTGAAAAATGCCTATTAAACCTGTGTAAAATTACCCGCTTAATATACGTACGCATAAGATACGATCCCGCTTAATAAACGAAGAAAATCTGTCCCTTGATGTCAAGAAACCCTTTTAATATACGAAATGGGGCTTATGTACTAATACTTAAAATAAAGAGAAAAACGTTTTCTTTGGCTGAAAAATTGGATGTCTTAAGGAAATAACGACGCCCCGAGAATGTGATAAGCAAGACTGTCTTTGCCAAATCTGTGGAAATACACGAGTCACCACTTCGAGCTCTGTTAAAAAATAGGCAGAAACTGGAGAATAGTGCGTCAGCTGGAGGCTCTGGCAAAATGAATATTAATGTGGCAGACGAAGAATTGGAGAAGATTTTATTTGAGTGGCTCACGCAAAACCTGATCGACGAACATCCCAACTAACGTCCATTGGCCTGCGAAATTGCTATACGTCTTGGAGTGGATTTCACTCCTATCAACGGTTGGCTAGACCGCTTCAGACAAAGATACGGAATGGAATAGTTTAATAGGAAGGTATGCCGAGAGTCGACAGCTTGAATGTAGATGATGTCAATTGTTGGAAAAATAACGTGCTCGCGCCGCTATTGAAAAAATACTCAATATGCGATATTTACAATGTCGACGAGACGGCTTTTTTTTTTTTTTTAATTAATGCCTGTGATAAAACAATGGCATTTAAGGGCGAGAAATGTTATGGTGGAAAACTGAACAAAGGACGTATCACTGTTCTCGTTGGATCAGATATGAGCGGAACGGATAAATTAAAACCCTTCGTCATCGGCAAGTCTCGGAATCTTCGTTGTTTTAAAATGATAAAAAAATATTATGTTAAAAATCTGCCCTGCGATTATGAAATTCAGGCCAAAGCATGAATGACAAACGATATATTCGTTAAGTGAATCAGCAAGTTCGATGAACGAATGAAAAAGGAGTCTAGGAACGTATTGTGTCTCGCTGACAACTGTCTCGTCCATCCCAAGGATATCCCCAGTTTACAAAACATCGAACTAGTTTTTTCCACTCAATGCGACTAGCGTGGTTCAATCCATGGATCAAGGCATAATTCATGTTCTCAAAATGAAATACAAAAGTTGTTTCGTTGTACGTCATCTACATAAAATAGATCATCGAGAAAAGGTCCTGTTCTGCCCAACTTGTAAACCTATTAACCTCTTATACGCCATGTATTTCCTGAGTGCGTCTTGGGAAGACGTAACATCAACTACCATTGAGAACTGCTCTTGTAAAGCCTTTAACGTCGACGGCATTTTGTAAAACGTTGACATTGCAGAAGAGGAGCAGGATCAAGAAGAATGCAAAGATTGGTACTTGCTTGACAAAATTGACGATCAGGTAGTAACAAATGAAGTTTGTTCTATCGCGGATATAATCGTGGACGTCAAAAGTTCCGATGAACATAGGCCATCAGAAGACGACGCGGATGAAGAAACGGGTGTACCAGCCGTACCATCATTCGCATCTGTAATGAGCTCGTTCAGCTTACTTCGAATGTACGCCTCTTCGATGGATGCTGGTCTCTCCGTCGAAGATTTTTTTCTACCACATCCACAAGGCAGAAAACTTCGTCATAAAATCTCGACTACCACAATCCATCTTGACTTATACCAAACCAAAAAATGACTTTTCTTCAACAAACTAAAACTACCTCACGTACTTTAATTTTGATAGTTTCTGTTTTCTAAAGATTAACAAAAATTTCGTTTTATCGTCTTTTTTTTTAATTTGGCTGAGAGTATTGCAAAGGCATTTTAATTTTGTTATTGTACAAACGGTAACTCAATAAAATTTTGGACTAAAATAAAGTTATTCTTTATTTCAAAATCTTAAGCTCAAATTTCCTAGAATATCTAAAAATCGTTAGAAATGGGGTAAAATGAGAGTTATAAATGGCTAAAATATGTTAATAGCAATGTGCATTGGCTTTATATGCATTATTACTCAAGAATCTATGAAATTCGGATAAGATACGATCCCGCTTAAGATACGAAATGCTCTCGGTCCCTTGATTCGTATCTTAAACGAGTTTCACTGTAGTTATATTCCAAATTTAACCCACTTAATTAATAATATCTTTAAAATTTCCTATTTCCCCTTTTACTGGAAGACTGCACTTATAGCTCCCATTCTCAAAAGTGGTAAACCCCCAGCTACCGCCCTATTTCCCTTCTAAATTCACTTAGTAAATTAACTGAAGCTTTTATTGCTCGAGAATTAAACGACCATATCTATGCAAACAACATCATGACTTCAGTCCAGTTTGGATTCAGAGAGGGGCTTTCTGCCCCCCACCAAGTGTATAGATTGGTCGAACATATTACCACTGGTAAAATTTCTAAAAAATTCACAGCCGCAGTCTTCCTTGATATTGAGAAAGCATTTGACAAAGTTTGGATTTTAGGTTTAATTTTTAAACTTATATATTATAACTCCCCCCCCCCCCTATTTAATTAAGCTTATCTATCATTACCTGCTTGACAGAAATTTTAATGTTAAAGTTAAAGGTAAATTGTCTCGTAACCTCTTTGCTCGTTTTGGAATCCCCCAAGGTTCTCGTATTTCGGGAATTCTGTTTAATCTCTCATTAATGATATCTCCCCCCCCCCGACCCCCATACCTTTTTGGCTAAATTTGCGGATGACACCTGTGTCTTTGCCATTAATAAAAACAGAAAGTATGCTATTATTGCTATCACCAGCCATTTAAAATTACTCTGAGTCTGGTTTCAAAAATGGAGAATTGCAGTCAATGTAAATAAGACACAGGCAATGTTATTTTGTAAACTTAGCAATGATAACCGTGATAAATATAAAATTTAATTTAATAATATTGAATTGCCATGGTCAACAACATGTAAATATCTTGGTATTATACTTGACCAAAGACTCACTTTTAAACAACATACTTACTACGCGCGTAACAAATTTCGAGCTGCTAAAAGATTAATTTTTCCACTAATTGCTCGGAATAGTGATTTGACAATTAAAAATAAATTGCTTCTCTACAGTTCTTACCTTCGCCCCATCTTAACTTACGGATGTCAAATTTGGTCATACATCGCCAAAAGCCACATCAAAATATTATTACAATCTCAAATTCTACTATTAGACAAATTTATGATGTGCCTTACTATGTCCGTAATTATCATCTCTATAAAGAAATTGATTTTCCTAAATTAAACACTTTTATTCAGGACCTTAACATTAATTTTCACCTTTCCAAAACTTAGAAAACAGTGCTTTAAACACAGTTCCGATGTATGACATTTTTTATATCAATAATAGAAATAGACCTAAAGTTGGTATGATTTTAAATGCTCTTCATATTTTTTAAACTTATTTTCTGTGTAAATTTTTTAATGTTAACTTCTTAATGCTTAATCTTTGTTTTTAATCTTAATTTGAAATTATTTTCTTTTCTACTTTTGTTAAACTGTTAAGATCCGGCGATCAATTTCGCCCAGCTAATTAAATTCATTTATTCAAACTTAAGCTCCTCCTCTTTTCCCCTGCTTCTATATGAAGGCCTGCTTTTGGAGTTATTATTTATTATTATGTAAAAATGTATGGACCTGAATTGGGCCTTTTTTGTTTATGGGGTTTTCTGAGCACTTCCATCGCCAGAGCTTTGCTTTGCAAGGTCCGACCACCAGAGGGCGAAGTCTAAAGCTTCAACCAATGGGAAATCGGCCTTGCTTTTTCCACCTTCGGCCATGATCTTCATTCACTTCATGTCTTCAGAACTGTCATGTCATTTTCCACTTATCCTGATGCCGGAGATGTGTGGGGCTGCCCACGGGAGCCTCGGTTCAAACAGTTTTCCAAGTCGAAGTCGTTCGAAGTCGCAGGTCGCCATTCTCTCCCTCACCCTCAGTTGTGAAAAGTAGTCCTATTCTGCGGTGGATCGTGGGTATCTCAAAGGGTCTTTTCAAGACCGTATTATTGCGAACACCTGTGAAACCGTAGTAGCCTGGACTCGCGGTGAAGCGTGAGCTAGGAGCGAGAGTTACTGTTCACTGATCCTTTTATTATTTTTAATTAAATTACTTTTTTTTAATCTGCCAGTTAAATATTATCTTTTTTCTTTTTTTTTTTTGTACCTGAACTCAATAACTTAAGTCGTCCTCCCCCCCTCCCCCCCCTATTTTTTTTAATTATTGCACTTCTGTTTAAGGAATCCCACCTTGTCATTTCTACAAAGCTGTCCTGTCTCCAGGGATGTGGGACATAGGTCCCAGGCTCCTCGGCTCAAACCTCTTCGTATCGTCAGACAGAATTATAAGCCATTAGCCAACGAAAAATTTGCCAACAAAACCCAACAGCGGTCCAGGCGGTCGCTGCTCATAATCCTGTTGAGATATCCCCAAATTAGAGGAATATCTCCAGTTACAATTGCTCAAGTTTCCACATACTGCCAACGTTGGGCCAACCAACTGTGCCACTTGGTTAGCCATAGTTTGGATTTTTTAAAACATCTATGTTCTGTATAAAAGAATAACATTGATAGACGAAAACTTATGTGTACGTAAATGCACTAATTGGAAATTAATTAAATTTTAAATGCCGTAAGATAATGAAATATTCTCCTCTTTGACGGTTTCTTTTTAACATGCGCATTGGTAAAAATGTTCCAATATTTTCTGAAAAATTAAGCTAAAACATTATTCTAACACTTTTTCACTCATTTCTAAATAATCCATCTACATCACTGTGTTTTTCTTTGTTTTAAACACTAAAAACAAGTATCAGATCCAATTAGAAAATACAAAAGACTTTAGCTCGCAACGGAACGTCAGAAAATTATGGAGAAGAATTTTTCAAGTATATGATCTTTATGATTAATAATCACTCATGAGCAGGGAATTTGTTACACGAATGTCTTAGTCATAAATTTTCATCAAATAATAACTGACGTAGAAATGGAGAAGAAATAAAAACGAAAAAGAATCAAAATTCTTTGAGAATCCAATATTTTCTAATTTACAAGTTTCGTTCATTAATTACGCTCGTGTAAGCACTCTTCACCTGTCATGCTTAGAATTCAACATTTCAACAAGTTTTGTTTATATAAGCATAAAGAAAATAACGAAAAGTGGATGCAAGTTTTAAATGAGAATTATTAATATCAGGTATAATTATTCATGAACATAAAAGTGTGACCAGATTTTCATAATTTGTTTTTCGTACCTAAAGTATTTGTTGCATTTCACAATCACTCAGTATAAGATTCATAAAAGTAAATAGAATTCTCCAATTTCGAGAATGTTTTTTTGTCTGAAAAGTTGTTCATATTTTATCAGCATTCTACATCATTAAAAATCTTCAACAAACTACTCGATCATTTAACATTTTTTGCAAATTATTATGACCCCATCATTGATCATATTATGGTCAGGATCCATTAAAATTAAGGTAAAGTAGGGGAGGTTTGATACATAGGGACAGGGCGGATCCAGAGAATCGTTTTTTTTTTTTTTTTTTTTTGGGGGGGGGGGGAGATACCGAGTGACATATAATCAACGTAGTCATAATTTCTGTTGCTCAAATCATTCCTTGCAGTTAATTATTAAATGAATATGAAATAATTAATGCGATTCGAAAATATTACAGACTCTCGATTATCCGACGCCCTATTAACAGGAACACTCGTTTATCCAACACTCTTATTGTATAATCCCGCCCTCTCCTTAAAATATGGTTTATTGTTACTTATTAGATCGAAAAATTAAAACGTTATAACAAAATTTATGTATTGAATATCTTTATTTATTTATTTATTTATTTTTTTACTCTTGTACTGTGGTAATTATTTATCTTATTTTTTGTTCTTTTAGTTGTAGTGAAGTTTAACAACGTTAATAACACAATCCTACGATGATTGTGTTTTTTAACTTTTGATAATTCATTTTGATGTATTTTTTTGCACTGAATCCGAAAATGATCTTCATTTTTAACCACCACGTCACGATTTTTGCAAATCGTAAATTTCAAAGTTCAAAAGTAAAAAAAAATAGCGAAAATCTCTCAAAGCAATTTCTCAAAGCCTTAACAAAAGAAGGTAAATATTTTAAATACATCAGCGACAAATTTCCCAGCCTTATCAACCGCCAAAATAAAAGAGAATACCGAGATGAACCCCATAAAGAAGCTAAAAGGAAAAGCGCGAAGCAGAGCATGAGCGGTTCAAAGAAACTTCCACGCATGGAATAAAATTATAAGGATTTTAAATACACAATAACTTAGATGTTTAACTGTAAAAATGCATAGTATAAGCAAAAAAAAAAAAAAAAAAAAAAAAAAAAATTATAATGAAAAAAGTTACATCTATTTTATAGTTGTAGATTTTCCCAATAATTCGACTTTTTAAAAATATAAAAATTTGCGATTTGGGAAAAATCCTGACCGGATGCTATGGTAAATAATGAAGGTCATTTTTGGATTCAGCACTAAAAAATACATAAGAACCAATTATCGAAAGCTGAGAAACATAACCATCACATCCATTTTTTAATATCAGATTTCTGAAAGAGAATAATCTCTGAAAAAGGATCCCCTTCAGAAATGGGAAGCGGCCTTAACATCCTTGAAAGTCAAAATGTATCATCTAAGTGGTGTGTCTCTCTTCACAGGCGCGGATCCAAGGAAGAGGGGAAATTGCCTCGATCGCCCCCCTCCCTTGGATCAAAAAATAAAAATCCACCGATTATCGCGAATTTCGACAAATGGTCGCCGAAAAAATCAATTTCGTCAATCGTTCGCAGGTCAAAGGATCGCAAAAAACGCGAATTTCGTCAAACGATCGCGCAAAAAACGCGAATTTTGTCAAAGGATCGTGCAAAAACGTGAATTACGTCAAAGAAGCACGGAAAAAACGAATTTCGTCAAAAAATCGGGCATTTCGTCAAAGGATCACGAAAAACACGCAAATTTCGTCAAAGGATCGCAGAAAAAACGAGAATTTTGTCGAAGAATCGCAGAAAAAAATCGTGAATTTCGCCAAACAATTGAGGAAAAATCGCTAATTTCACGAAAGAATCGCGCAAAAAATGTGAATTTCGTCAACAGATCTTGGGAAAATGTGAATTTCGTCAAAGAATAGCGAAAAAAATAGCAGAATTTCATCAAAGGGGCTGCGGATAAAACGCACAATTTGCACCAGGAGGAAATTTCCCTAGGCGCGCACCCACGGGGGGGGGGGACTGTCGACCCCCCCCCCAAGATATCAATCCAACGCTTTTAACGGCAGTTTTCGCGGAACAGACAGACAAGCAAACGAAAACCAAACACTTTTCGGGTGTCAATGGTAAACCTCACTGACGTTTCGGTAATTAGTGAACAAGAAAGGATTGTGTCCTGTCAAAAGGCATATGGCGCCATAATTTTTTACACTATGGGTTGAGGTTGGGGACGATACCAATTCGTGTACCTTCTGTTCAATCTGTACAACAGAAATAGACGACGTTATCCGGATCCTTTTAAAGTGTTGAAACTTTTTCGTTCTTTCACAGCAGCTGCAATTCTAATTTCTGTATAACGATATTTTTCAGGAGTGCTTTATAGTTTGAGAAAAGAATGGGTTTCACAGCAATTTCCAAAGAAAGAAAGAAACGAGAAAAAGAAAGGTCCTTTGAAAAATTCAAGCATCTTAATGTTTACTGAAGAAAGCCACTAATGGGTAAAAAATGTACTGTTATTTCCACCCACATTGGTAATCAAGGGGTATTTGATGAATGAACAAAAAAGGATTATGTCCTAATCCTCGTCAGTTAAAAGCTAAAATGCGTATGGTGTGTTGATTTCTTAAAAACTAACTTCTTAAATTTGTTCTTCCCTTCTTTACCCTGATCGACCCCCAAACCCTCATGGATGCGCGGCTAGGGGAATCTCCTCCCGGTACTAATTGTGCGTTTTTCCGCGGCCCTTTGACGAAATTAGCGTTTTTTCAGCGATTCTTTGGGGAAATTTGCGTATTTTTTTCGCGTTTCTCTGAAGAAATTCGCATTTTCTCAGAGATTTGTTGATGAAATTAGTGTTTTTTGCACGATTCTTTTACGAAATTAGCGTCTTTCCCGCAATTGTTTGGCGAAATTCGAGCTGTTTCTGCGATCCTTTGACGAAATTCGCGTTTTTTCTGCGATCCTTTGACGAAATTTTCGTTTTTTTTTTCGTGGTCCTTTCACGAAATGCACGATTTTTTGACGAAATTGGCGTTTTTTCCGCGCTTCTTTGACGAAATTCGCGTTTTTTTCGGGATCCTTTGGCGAAATTCGCGTTTCTTTTGCGATCCTTTGACTTGAGAACGATTGACGAAATTGATTTTTTTCGGCGACCATTTGTCGAAATTTGCGATAATCGGTGGATTTATATCTTTTTTGGGGGGTGGGGCGATCGGGGTGATCGCCCCCCCCCCGTGGATCCGCGCCTAAATAGGGAGGGTTGATACATTGACAATTTTTCTCAACAAATGGCATTAACAGTCATTCTAATAGATGTAAAGTCTTCTTTTATTAGCAGAGGTCATCATTAGCTGGACATAGCAGTGAAGATCTGACAACGTTTTTTTTCTTTTAATTTTGAAGACTTTTGGAATGTCAATGTAAATTTTTTTAAATATTGATTTTCTTTCATAACTCTTATTATTGTGAAGATAATATCTTGTAATTATTTTTTTTTATTTGCAACGCACATTGTTAGGGTGAGTTTTACCAGAAAGCAGATTGGCATTTTGCAACTGCATTTATACAAAGTGATTGAAAATCCAATAAGACATGATAAGGAGAAATGATACATTAGTGCTGGGGAGAAATGATACACTTGTATATTTGAAATTTAATAGTTTTTTTAAGTTGTAAACTAATATAGGACTGTAATATTTATTATAGTTTTACAGCAAGAGCTACTGAAATTGGTAAGGATGAACAAAGAGACTATTCATAGACATTATGTAGATTACATAGAAAAGCAGTGCGATGATAGGTGGTTAGTTCGTTTTGCTCGTCATGTAGAAGGGAAAAAGTTTAAATGGCCTGAAAAGGAAGATGTTTCTATAATTGACGAAGAGCAAATTAAAAAAAAACATTAAATCAACCCGATTTTACTTACCAAAATGATAGAGTTTTTCTTTTAACCATTTCAGGTGTGGTGGTATGTTTATGAAACCACTTAATTTTACTTCCCAAACGCCACATATCCACCAGCATTTTGTAAAATATTTTCCATTTAATATGAAAGTGAAATATAGCCCTTTTCTTGTTTCCAATTAAATTTGTTGGTAAATTCCGGTGCCATTCATTTATTCAACACTTTAGCATTGAAAATGCTTTGACCTGAAAGGGTTAACCCTCTCGCTGCGCAGCCCGAGCTATGCTCGGGCATGCATTTTCCCGTCAAATTAATACTATTTGATTGTTCCCACCAGTTATTTTTTAGCGAAAACTTTGTCTGATTTTGTCAGGACATTTTCCCCGATTACGATAGTCAAAAATTTCTGCTTTAAAGAACCGGTGATATACGATTAAAAATTCTGTAAAAGACGCTCATCGCGAAGAATTACTTACGAAGCGAGAGGGTTAAAGAAATCTTAAATGTGCTAAATTTATGTTAAATTGTTTGCAAATCAGCAATGTTCACTTCATTTTTTCTTGCAGCAAGATGTCTGGGGTGTTTTTTTTTTCATTATTTATTTTCTAAAAAGTTTAATGGAATTGTTTGAATAATAGCAATTGTTTAAATATTTTTATAAAAAACATTTCTGAAACAAAAATATGTCAATGTCATTTCTTTTTAAATTTTACTTAAATATTTCAAGATTTATCATAAAAAATTGTATGACACATGAATTGAATTGTCTGCATTTCTTTGTTCAATTTGCATAACAATGTATCAAACCTCCCTTGCTAGTGTATCAATCCTCCCCAGCAATGGGGAGATTTAATACAGTAGTAACCATTCACAATAATTGGAATATATTTTTGAATGATTATTTTTTAAATTCACAATATTTTTAATAAAAGAATAAAAGGTCACTTTATAAGAAAACACGATTTTTTTTTTTTTTTTTAAATAGATTTCTAAGGGTTGTAAAAAATTTGTAAAAAAAAAAAAAGTGTATCATACCTCCCCTACTTCTCCTACTCGTTATTTAAAAAAAAACTGTCAAATGACTGGACAATTTGCTACATATTTTTAACTGTGTACTGCAAATATTCTTGAATTAAATTAATTGCGGGTTAGTACTTAAGTGTCGCAGTATAGGGTAAAATAAACTAGAAATACTGATTCGTCAACACTTTTGTATTGATCGATTATGTACAACATATTTCTTTTTTATTTACTACACTGTTAAAAATTTGTAGCACACTATCCAATCACTCGACCGTATTTTGCAAATGACTGGACACTTTATTGCAAATTTTTAACAGCGTATCATACATTATTAAAAATCTGCCCAGTCTAAAATTTAATCCAGTCATTCAACCGTTTTTAATAATAAAAGTTACTTGAGAATATTTTGAAGCGTATCTGACCATATTATCGAACTTGTTATGGCAGAATAAAGTTAAATTATAGATATGTAACCGTTCTGAATAAAAACAGCTGGTGACTGGACAGTTTGCCGCAAATTTTTAACAGTGTATATCGTCCCATTAAATTGATATTTATTAATACATAAGTGCCAATCCTCTCGCGTCCTGATTACCTCTATTTGTGAATAATGATGTGGGTCTTAATAACTTGCAAATTTATGTCATTAAATAAATAAACTATTTCTGATTGAAGGTACTCAAGCAGAAACTATGATAATGCACACTATCTGATTAATGAATATTTTTAGTATAACAAAGTATTTAGCAAATTGAAACCCGCAAATTAGTCCTTTTTGTACCAGAGAATATTATTAAAAATTGATTTCATTTAAAAATCATGATTAGAAATATTTTGAGTTGAATTATTATTTTCCCTATGAATTTTATATTTGTTAATTGATTAGAAAGAAATAAAATATTACTTACTACATAATTTAAGGAGTGAGAGTATGTAATCATCTCTACATATAATCAAAGAATGCGAATTCGTGTCCGTCTGTCTGCAGGAGTGTGAGCAAGCGAGTGCATTTAGAGATATCTGAATTGAACATTTTAGCCAATTGCCGACTCGCGTCCTAGTAATAGAGGATTCGTACGCTTCAAGGACTTTCAAGCACCTTTTACCAGAATTTTCGTGGAGTAATATTTGCCTTATTTAATGTAAAAAATTCTATCTCCAGACATAGCGACCAGTTCTTTACGAAATTTCTGGTACTAAAACACCTAAAATTCCTGAGTTCCTTGATGCGTAAGAAACCCTTTAATAGTACATGTTTTTACATTAACCACTATGTTGTCTTTACAACTACTATTATTATTGCTTATACTTATTAATGATCGTATATGTTTTTACGTTTACTGATATCACTTCACTTATCACTTTAGCATTAATAATAACAGAAACGTTCACTTAATGCTTTATACACCGTTGCTGCGACTTATTTCAAACATGTTCTTCATTCTTTTAATTTTAATAAAGGGACTGCTTTGTCTAAGTCAAGAAACATATTTATTATTTGGGATATCAACAACTCTTTTTAAATGCACATACAAAACTCACAAGGAAGAATGGAATGTTATACTAAGAGTTTTTGTAAAGACTTTTGACGTAGTGCAATCACATTTCGTTAAAAACGTTTTTCATTGAAAATATCAGTTAATTAAAAATTAATGAAAACTTGTATCAATAAATAATCTCAAAGATTACAATGCGGAAACTTCACATGAGATTGCAGGATTATACTAAAAGAAAAAAAAAATACTCGAGATGACTATTTTATCCGGTTGTATTAATATTACAAAATATTTTCTAAATGTCTCTTCAAAAATAATTCCGTAGCTTAATGTGATATTAATTGTCTGCAGAGTAATTACTGACAACTTCGTTTGATTCCATCAAGCTTTATATTTGTCATTCGGATAGCTATATTTAATTTTTTTAAACATAAAATTTGTTGTACCCGAAAATTTAAAGAAAACAAAAAGGAAAATTCATGCTCCAACCATAGATAATTAAACAGTTTCCAACACATTCAGAATATTATAACAAAACTTCCCCGATTAAAATTGCGAAAAATGGTATTTGATTAAATAATTTTAAAAACGCATGACACGATTGAAAGCCCAATTTCAGCAATTACAATCTATAGTCGGAAAAGTATTAAAATTATATTTTGAAACCCTGTATATGGCCTATAGATTTGTATAGATACTACTTAGTATGCTAAAATTTAGCTCAATTTGGAAACGCATAACGTAGTTGAAAATTCAGCAGTTTCCGTCAATAAACGCAAATGAATTAATTTGTGTAATCCAGTATATGATATATTAAATTTATATGACACCAAGTAATATGCACAAATTATTTAAATTTAAAAACGCATACCACAATTGAAAAGCATTTCTAGCAATTGTGGATCATAGGCAGTACAGTAACCGAAATTCTTTCCATGTCCTTGTAAATGAACGATTGCTGTAAACACAATTGTCTGCAATAAGCATCTTGTACTGCACCTCAGCGATGTATGTCACCTTTTAATATGTTTGAAACACAGTAACATTATTAAAATACATTGCAAAGGATTCTTATCCATTGAATTATTTTCCATTTATTTATTGCACGTCAAATAGCGTATTCAAGCGAGCTTGTGGTATGGCACAACAGGGTGACTGTGGCAATTCTTTATGGTTATCCACATTATTTTAAATTCATTGTTACGAATTTTATTCATTTTGACAAGCAGTAGATAATTATACATTAAAATGTTTTTCGCTTTCCTTTATAAAAAATGCGAATGATTCGGCGATTATTTTTAAAGCAGTAAACAATGCTACGTACGTTTACAACATAATCAAAGTTCTTGATGATTGGAAATTTTTTACGAAAATTGGAGCCTAGATCAAAAAAAGAAGATAAGAAAACAGGCAAACAGACAGACAAACGTAATACTTTTGGATCCTATAAAAATATATCGGCAACCACCACAAGACTGAGCAACAAGAAAAGAAATATTAAAATTGTTGCAACCTTTCAAACTTTATATGTTAACATGCATAGAAAAAAACGAGAGTGACTCCACTCGAGTTTCCGAACACTGTGGTATGTGTCTGAACATCTAAAGAAAGGGGGGTGAGGTAATAGATCTTGGACATATTCAACCGAATGGAGGGGTCGATCGATAAGGTTTTAGTTTATATACCGGCAGTAAACAAGTTGGAAAAAAACTCTGAAAATGAAGCCCCCACACACACCATCCTCCCCTTCATCTGATTCTGTCAAGGACGGAAACAGTGAGAGAACCCGTAGGCCTCGATGAAATTAATTTTGTTAAATTAACATTACACTGACATTATTTTACAGAGACAATCCGAAATGGAGTAGAAATTAATAATAATAATAATCTGCATTGGAATCGGTTGAATTCGTCCGCTGGATCTGCCGTTTTGAAACCGAAGACATCTGCTTTCCACTACTAATGCTCGATAACATCTCGCAATATTTATCACTTATATTCTTTCACATTTCCTTGAGGATTTGTTTTATAGAATAGGTCTGAAAATGGCTTAAAAGGGGAGAAAATAACTAATCCATTGGCCGAATTTTACGAAAATTATTACAGTTCTTGCAACATTTGTCTTTAACACATTTGCCAAATGGAAGATAAAGCTGAAGTACCGTTTGAGAGCATAGACACACACACAAATCATGATTACAATACTTTTCTTGACTTGTGTGGTCGGAAAGTAAAAAAAAATATATAAAGGAATTGTATATCCTACTTTTTGGAACGTCCGTTAAAAAGACATCCAATCAATTTAAAATCAAAACAATAATTATATTATATGTTATATATATATATTGAACTATTGAAATATACATATTTTACTAACATAAAACTAATACTTAAATCCTAATAATTATTAAAAATTTCGTTGTTGTATATATTTCATGTATTATTCTAACAAAAGCTCGCTGATCATCATCCTAAGGCTTATTATTATTGAATTTGTTTAGAGCAAACTAATGATATACTATCATTAAATATATATTATAATATTATATAATAAGAGTATTAATATTATATTAATAATATTAAATACAATATAGGGTGACCGCACCAGTAGTTGATACCCATCCAGTAGGTGATCAAATATTTGAAATATTACGCAATTTCAGGCGGAAGTGAGTTTTACACGTGGCACTAGGCATAATATTTTGTTTGAATGTTGGAGCACTTGTTTCCACAATGCTGCCCGCTGTAAGAGAAGCAATTTTAGGATTTTTTTAATTACAAAGTGTAAAAATTTAGCTTTTCATTAGTTAGAGACAATTACGGTAAGTTAAAATAATCCACTTCCATCTTGCTTATTTCAAATAATACTTTTATATGAATTATTGTTCATTACAGCTTAAGCAAGATATTTTAAAGATTAATTTTTCAATTCTTGACTGATTTCTTCGATTGATCAACTACTGGGGAAATGGCAATTAAAGAAACTACACTGCTCAAAACAATTAAAGGATATTTGAAGTTTTATATAAAATAAAGATATAAACGAAATTTTTTTTGCCGAAAATAGAAAAAGAGAATCACAAATGCAAATTTTTCTGGTTTTCAAACTGTGGAGTATGCAAATTTTGAGTTCGACGTCAAAAACGTCGCTTCAGCGGCAGCGGAGGAAATTTGACTTTCAACTGGATAAAAGAGAATGAAGACAAGGATGATCGGCATTCAGTGATTGCTTTGTTTCGATGAGTACGATGTCTCAGCGAAGTCATTTGACAGATTCAGAAGCTTTGAGAATTGTTGGTAGGTTAGAAGGGGGCCAAACTCAAGCCGAAGTAGCGCAAGCCATTGGAGTGTCACAAAGTGTCATTTCCAGGATCAGGAACCGTTTTTTGGAGAGTGGATGTGCAGGCCGAAGACCAGGGCAAGGTCGTAGACGGGCAACAACGCCCAATGAAGATCGGTATTTAGCGTTAACAGCTCGGAGACACCGAACCATGAACGCTACTCTTCTCCAACAACACCTTCGCTCGGCTACAGAAACCACGATTTCAACTCAGACTGTCCGAAACCGGCTCCATAATGTAGGTCTGTATGCTCGCCGACCGATGGTATGTGTTAGATTAACATCAAGGCATCATCGCGACTGCAGGGAGTGGGCAACCGAGCATGTCAACTGGAGGAGAAATGAATGGAGCAATATTCTGTTTTCTGTCGAGTCCCGTTTTTCTGTGCATCCGGATAATAGGCGTATTTTCATCTGGAGGGACCGTGGCAGTAGGAATAATCCTGCGTTCGTGCACGAAAGGGTCAGATTTGGCGGTGGAGGAGTGTTGGTGTATGGTGGCATCTCCATTCATGGGCGCACTGACCTCTACATCATTCGAGATGGAGCTCTGACTGGTCGCCGATATAGGGATGAGATCCTCAGACCTATTGTAGTCCCTTACGCTGCAGCAATCGTAGATAACTTCATTTTAATGGACGATAACTGCAGGCCACATCGTGCAAACCTGGTGGAGGATTTCCTTTTCGAGGAAGGAATCGTTCGAATGGAATGGCCAGCGTGTTCTCCAGACATGAATCCAATCGAGCACGTTTGGGACGCTCTAGGAAGACGAGTTTCTGGCCGCCAACAACCCCCACAAACTCTCCAAGCACTGGAAAGAGCTTTTCTGGAAGAGTGGGGCAGAATACCCCAACTCGTCATTAATAGCCTCATTGAGTCCATGCCTCAAAGGTGTTCAACGTTGCTGGCCGCCCGTGGAAACCATACCCCCTACTGAAAATGATTTTCTTTGAAGAAAACACCTTTTCTTATTCTTTTTTTCTCATATGCACAAATTGTGTTTTTTTCCTTTAGTACACAAATGCGCAATAAAATGCATTTTTTTCTGCCAGACATGTGTAATTTATTCTCATATAACCTACTATGTCTGTCGACCATGTATCAATCAGCTAAACAGTTTACCAGATACAAAATCCACCTAAAACTGCAATATCCTTTAATTGTTTTGAGCAGTGTATTTACTTATAATTTTGTTGCTATTTAATTTAAGCAGATTTCATTTTTGCCCATTCTAGGACATTCATCAAGGGTTGTAACAATCATGATAGTTTACTTCTAAAACTTAAGAGAAAGGAAATATAATAAAAACCCAATAGCACCGACCTTATTTGATCAACTACTTGCTCGGTCACCCTATTAATAATATTTTCATAGAGAAAAATATTCCACTGAAATGCCATTTAGTTACAAATCTTGCCATAGTGTTCAAATATTTTCCGTTAAGACAGAATAATATTAAAGTTCAGTATTGTTTAGATTTTCTCATAAGCATATCACACACTGATAATATTCATGTATTAAAACGTATACAAAAGCAATTACATTACTTTTAAAAAACGACGAGGAATGTCGTAAAAATTTTTGAAAAAAAAATTAAAGACAAACTTGTGTATTTTGAATGAAAATACTTTATTAATACTTTAATAAAATATAAGGCATATTTGAGATTTTTCTTTGAATTTTCTTTAAACTTCCATGGCAATTATTAAAAAAGGAAGAGCTCTCTTAGTGTCCTCTTGAAAGATTTTTTTTTTCAGAAATCTGCTGCATATTCAAAAAAATTTGCAATAAAAAAAAGAAAGAGAACAAAAACAAGAAATGACAAACATTTATCTCAAGGTTATTGAAATTGAAATCATTTATTTTTATAAAAGTGAATCAACATTTTCTCTGGTTCATTTTATTTGCAGAATTTCTTCAAGTCGTGAGAAAAAATATGTTATTGATTTCACATTTACCTCGTGAGTTCGACTATGCATTAAATTGGTTTATTCTGTTTTACTGTTTTGAAAAATGATATTTCAAAGACGTTGCATTATGTGTTAGACTGAAAAAATCCGTCATTGCAAAACTTTTTATTTGTTTCAAAATTATGCTTGAAAGAAATTAATATCGGTTTTTTTTTTTTTTTTCGAAGTTTATGATGATACTCAAAATTGATTTTCTGAATATGAGGAATTTAAGGTACGTCCAAAGGATTTCTTTTCACGAATTGAAAGTATTTTACATGAAAATGATTACTCTTCAAAATCAAATCTTAAATCTTGTTCATTTTTTGCTGGCCACGTATAATATTTTTAAATAATTACCGATGAAATCAGTTAGTTGTAATGCAATTTAACCGATTCTAATAAATGATGTATTACTATTTTTTTTCTTTTTTATATGTCCTTGGATAACTTTTGAACGGACGCTCCGATTTATATACATATATTTGGAAAGGTTTCGTTTCGGTGGTGGTCCCGTTTCAATTTTACTCAGGATACAAACATTGTTTGGGAGTCTGCCTGAGTGCTTTTTGTCATTTTCAGACTTTCCAATGTCCAACTTAGGTAAAAATTGGGCAATTGTCTTGAAATTTGAAGTTTAAAGATACACAGTACAAGTATAGTTAGTTTTTAACATACTCGCTTTATTAAATTTTCTTTTACAGAGACATGTCAAAACTTTTATTATATGATAGTCAATTGCTTGTCAAACGAAGCTATATTGACAACAATGTGATTAAAAATTAATGTGAGCAACAATAAAAGAGTAACATATTTTGTGTAGTAAATCACATATGACACACATTAATTATACATATCTGACCTCATATAATGCTTTCTATTTTGTCATGTTTTACGCGTTCATATAGTTATCTGCATTTAAAAAAGAAAGAAAATCTGAAATTGACGCTTTATTTTTTCAGATAATTTTATATCTGGATATATCTATTAACTATTTAAGGTCGTTTTAGTACTTTGTTTCAATATAAATTAATTTTTAAATAATTAAAAAATAATTAATTAAAATAATTAGTAATTAATTAGTAATGGTTAATTTGTTTTTTATTTGTAATTAATAATTAATTAGTTTTATTTTTTAAATATTTTTTATAATTATCTGAATCTATCTAATTATCTATTTGAGTCCGCTTTAGTACTTTGTCGTAATATAAATTAATTTTTATATCTTACTAGTGATTACAGATGAATTACACATCTCGTCATAGTAGAGTGTTTAAATTTATTACACATTATATAGTACTACCAATGAAATATACAGGAAAAATTCAAAATTTTACTATTTAGTTAGCATATAAATTAATTTTGATTAACCTCCAGTTAAATATGTTGTTTTATCCCGTCTATACTTTCTTAAAGAAAACTCTTTACCAAATTTAAAATAAAGCCATAAAGGAAGTTATAAACATTTCATTAATTACATTGTTTATCTAATTTAAAATAATGAGATTAATTTTACTAAAAAAAAAAAAAAAAAAATCTGTAGTTTTAGAGTTAACTGTCTAATGTCATTAATTATGTAACAGTTTAATTTTAACTAAACTTTTAAATAATTTAACTGAAAGTGTATGTATGTTTTATATACTTTTTTTATATAAATTAAAGAGCATGCAAATCGTTAAATGGAACCACAGTTGAATCTATTTTTCTAAACGTGATTTTTTTTTTTTTTTTTTAACATGCTTAATGTTATCCGAAGATGATTAGTTACTTATTTTACACTAAAATCCGATCTGAGATATGTGTCTTATATTCTTCAGTAGGATAACATTTTTATTAAAAATCTAATTTTAGTCTTCCCACGTTTCTTACTTTTTGTAACTTTAAAACACATTCTCTTAAATAAAAATGCTATTATGATACTAATATACTAAAGATACTTTATGAATGTACTTTATGATAATGCAGTCTTCATTTCTTAGAACTACAAACCATGAAAAACATTTAAAATTTAACGGAGAGTAATATAGTATAATGTGTTACTTAAATGTACTTCATTTAATGCATCCTCTTTTGATCATCATGCTTATTACTAAATGTTGCTGTTTTAAAACTTACGCAAGTGTTTTCAGTTTTCAGTCAGATGAAAATAAAACTTTTAGAATGAGCTTGGGAATTCATTTTCTTGAAGGTAGTTTTATAAAATTGTTTAAATACTAAGTTACTTTAAAGTGTCGTAAAAATTTTTTAATATTTATTTTACATTGTAAATATTATTGGTACATCACATAAGATTTATTCATAGAAGAATACTTTCGTTTTGTATAAGGTGACTCTCGATACGAAATACCATTGTTTGTTGTGAGCATTTTAGGGCCTTATAGCAATTCCAGAAGGCCTAGTACAGGCTTCCTTTAATATGAATATCTTGTAATACTTGCACTGTTAAAAATTTTAGTTCAAAAATAACCATTCAATAACTTAATGCAATTAGCTGAACTACAATATCGGTCTTCCAAATGTTAAAAAAAAAATCTGTTTACGGTTTCACTTCGAAAATGAATTACACTCTCAATATGCTGCTTTCGAGTACGGGTATATCCGTCTACTTGTCTGGCGGTTAGAACGGTAGCTACAATGTTCAAATACAACTGCAAACTTCGATGTTCGTAGTATGTCGCATTCTCCTTTAACCCTTTATCTACTGATGGTAATCATAAGTACCATTAAAATAACTTGTTATAAAATTCATTTAATACATCGATTAGTAGTAATAGTTTAGAATGCATTACTTTATCTTGTTCCAAAAACATTATTGGTTACATAAAACAAAAATATTTTAGAGAGAATTATTTCTTTTGCTTTTGCATCTTTTCAGCTTTTTTGGCGTCGATGGGGGGGGGGGGGGATTTTTCAATTCGGAAATATTTTTATATTTCTATTGTAAGAACATTATATTTTTACATTTCCTAATTCTACAAAATACTAAGAAAAATATTTTAAATAAAAGATTTGAGTGGTATTATTAATATTGCACAAAATCCCTATAAATTTAAATTTAATTAATCCTTCTAAAATTTATTAAATTATTATCTAAATCTTCTAATGTAGTTTCAAAAATTCACGAAAAATGCTTTAGAAGATAAAATTTCCATGAATTCATAATTCAGTACATAAGGGTTAAACAGATATTAATCCCTGATTAACATTAAGCTTCCATAATATTTTTACCATATTATTTTTAATAAATTTGCCAATTTTATCACATTTTAGCAGTTCATGATTTAGCCTTGCAAAACTAGGGTTCACTTTTGTACCATTCATGGTTCATGTACCAAATGATGATAACATTTTCAGTATCTTAGAGTTGCAGCTACTACAATGCCAAAATTTGGTTCAACTGGGCACACAATTTTTTAACAGTGCAAACGTTTTTTGTTCACGTGTACCCCCTTTTCAAACACTGGTTAGAAAAAATATTCTGATGGGTCCCCGGTTATCGCCAGTCTTTCTGCATTTGCAAATGGGTAGCGTTAAATGTTATCAAGAAAATAACTGGCACCGAAACATTTTAACACCATTATTTCCGAACTAAATCTCCCTGACATAGTATTTCTCCAAGATTTGCTATGAAAATCTACGACTAAATTCATTGTTTGGAAATAGTGGTGTTAAAAATGTAATGGTACCATTTCTTCTACGAAAAACATCCAACACTATAGGATTAGCTGAAATATTTACGAACGTCACACAAATGTTTCTTGATTTGCAATAAGCTATCGAGACTTTAACATTTTCTTTTTGTAATAAATTGCTGCACAATGTAGCCCGTATTATTATTTTAGTCTACTGCACATTTATTCTATACGCCCAAAATTTTCTTATAGTATCTGGTCAAGAACAAAGCTATATTACATTAGTCATTACTCGAATAGCACCGTATTGAATACTGCTTGCAGTTTAGATTTTGTGGTATCTATTAATCTATTAAAAACTGAAAATCGTGGTCTGTTTAGTGTTCATGACGAAAAAAGGCTTTTGCGACACTCTAAAAGAAATCAAATTGTAGTTATAGCACAAATGTGGAATATGTTTTGTATTATTTTTAAAATTTTTAAATCTGTAGAATATGTTCTATATATGTTTCGCTTTATTGACTGAGAGTTCCTGCATAGTTTTCTTGGCAAATAATATGTATATACACAGAAAACAAAATCTATCAGGAAATCTAAATATATGAATAACAGAATAAAATATTGAATTAGAAAATCAAATCATATATAAAGGGGTCAAGTGCGAGTGCTACTCGCGCACAGAGGGCTCTGTACAATAAATATATTAATTAGTAAATGTATTTTTAAAAAATCGTTGCTAACAGAATAATAAGAATAACAGAATATGAAGCCTAAATAGTATCATATGTTGCTATTCTGTATAACTTTTTTTAAAAAATCTTATCCGAATCTGTTTATGATGAACTTAATTGGTGCTGACAATAAAGGTATTGCATATTTAAAATTAATTTGGCATTTCATAAACCCAAATTCAGCGTAATAATAATCTTTTCTTTTACAGTGTACATAAAACAAAATTCTTGTGTTCAAAGTTTAAACTTGGCATTGTGCTAAGCGTGCTTCGAAAAGTTGTAGCAAAGTTGCAATGCCGGCTCCGTGCCGCGTTTCTCCAGTTAGGTTTTAATTAACCTTTAAAGGCACGGGAGAGCCACTCAATACACAAACTAGTCACGGATCTCATTGTAATTATGTGATTAATTCTAATTAAATTATACTGTTTTTAACAGTTTGACGTTTATTGCTTTTATACTGTTACTGGGCATTGCGTTACACAAATATATCATTGAAAGCCATTATCTAGGCTTTAAAATCCGATGTCACAGAGAGTACGCCGCCCAAGTCTTTATGTATGTCCAATCCGTCCGTGTCTTTAAGGGTTAATATCTTGGCTAATTACGGACAATTTTTTTCGAAAATCATTTTCAACAATCCTTTTATACTTCGGCGACGAAAGATACCGCCCATGCTCCTATACTCTTTCGCTGAACGCCCGCAAATTGAAATTTGTGTGTAATGGAAAAATGCTATATTTTTAAAAACTATCTGACCTAGGGTAGTCCTATAGTTTTCCTGCAAGGTTTAAATTAACTTCTACTTCCTCTATTTTGAAATTTGGAAATAGAGGGGGGGGGGGGTCACATTTTTGCATTACATTTTAGACGATATCTTTGCAAATATAGTATTTAAAATTAAAAGAAGTGTATTCGGCGTTACGAACACTTTCCCACGATACCCCACACGATGCAGAAAGAAAAGATTTTTTTTCAAGTAGTTTAATTAGCCTCTCTACACTTTTCCTAAATATGTTTCTGAATGGTTAACAATCTATAAATATGTGGGTTAATAGCCTTTATTACTTCAGCCAATTTGAACTTTCCACGTCCATAGTTTACGAGTAAAACGGCTGTGACAGACAGACAGAAAGACACAGGAGTGATCTTATAATGGTTCCATTTTTACTTTTTAAGTACGGAACCCTAATAATATGGAAAATTATACAAAAAGTATTCCAATATATATATATTAATTATATTCACTGTCTTTGAAAGTATTGAGAAGCACAAATAGATTAAAATAATATTTATACAACACATAAGAGACTAATTAAACAGTCAAGACGTTCAATTACTACCGTTACATTTACGATATAATAAGAACAGTTAAGTTGTAATGAATTTTTTAATCATTATTAAGGTATTAAAAATTAAAATGAAATAAAATACAAAAGGAAGACTAAATATATTTATTTATATTTAATTTTTAAGACTATTGAACAAGTGCAAAAAAAAAAAAAAATAAATAAATAAATAAATAAATAAAATAAAAATTGTGTGTATTATGATAAATAATTTAATGCTTACATTTATTATCGAATTCATAAATTTTTATTAATTTACTAATGATGAGTTACTTTAATAATAATTTTGAAACATTAAAAATAAATTTTAATTTTAATTTTAATATTTCTATTCAATATTATACCAAATTAATGATCCAATATATATATATATATATACATATAAGCTAGTTTTTTCTTTTAAAAACTCGTATTAAAATGTTCTTGCGGATTTAATTTTTATCTTCAACGAATATACATAAACAGCAGGAAGTATGTGAAAGAGAAAAAAAAAAAAAGAAATTTCATTTTTCAAGTGATTTCTAAGCATTTGTTACCGCTAGGATCCACTCAGCGTGACGCAGTATAATTCGTGGGATTCCTCAAGGCTTTCTAGACCTAACTTTAACCACTTTGACAAAAAAATCAAGATTTTAAATTAACATGAACTTTTTTTAGGATTCATTCCGTAAAGCTTAAAACTCCTTTCTCTAATTTCCTTTCTTTTTCCATTTCGTTTACTTAATCGGATTATGGTGCATTTAATCTGGTTACTATAACCTTAATAAACATTAAAGTTTTTACTTCTGTATTTATACGGTGTCCTTTACGATATGCATAGCTTTCTAGATTCAGCATATTCATCTGAAAGTAACATGTATTAGAAATCAGCCGAAGATTTGTAATATTTTAATTTTGTTTCTAAAAGTTTTCTGAAACAGAATATGTGATTTGCATAAAATTTAAAATATATATACTAATACACATTTATTTATTTCTGTGTATGTACAAATACATGAAAGTGGTGCATTATGTTTAATAAATGCGCAAAACATTGTACGTATGTTATAATTATACGTGAAACTTTCATTAAGGTAACCTTTATATATCTCTGAGTTAGCCAAATTAAATAAAACATTAATCAATAAATATTTTAAAATGCGATACATTAATAAATAAATATTTAAAAATCGATGCATTGTATAAATAATGCATAGATGTCAGATGCAGAAAAGTTATAATCGCAGTCTCTCGTAAGGTATGAGTTAGAAACTCAAACATTTAATTTATTGTGTGAGAGATGGGGAAGGAAACATATTCCATTTTGTGGATAAAATCTGTTTTTGATAGATTGAGAGAGGGGGTAGCGTGGGGAATTTCCTACCAACGATTGTGGAATTTTTAACACTGGATATTCCAAATTTTCTAACCCAAGATAATCCCTTTATTGTGTGTTTGTATTAGTCCATACATGTGTACAAAACAAAAAGTCCGAGGTTCTAAATATCTCGAATGTCTGTATAAGAGAGTAGCAGGAAACGCATAGGGCGCAAGCTTAGATTGAAGTTTTTATCTAAACTATGGTCTAAATTTGGTGCTATTCAACTGGAAAAGCTCGATTAGTTTACTGAGACAAGTCAACGAACATTAGCTTGGTTACAATGGCGTACTCAGCAAGATGCTCGACGATTCGTTTTTGTCTTTTGTCCCAAACAAAATTTTATATGTCGTATGTCGCAACTCTTTCATAGAAGCATCTCGTGAATACCGTTGCACAAAGTGAATTAGGTACCACTAAAAATACATATAAGAGTTAGAACTTGCTTGAAACAGTAAGAACTGAAAGATCTACTTAAAACATCATAATATATATATATATATATATATATATATATATATGGTTTTTAAGAAGATCTTTTAGTTCTTAGGAGTCACTTTATTGAAATAGAAAAATTGGCTTTATTTCATGTGAAATTCTGGAATTAGATACAAAGAATACTATTTGGAAATGGTGAAATAATCGGATGTTTGACAGTTCTGGTAAAGGGTAGATGGGAGAAGGGTATGAACGATCAATATTTAAGGCAATTTCGAGGCGGAGTCTTTCCTGAGATATTGAGTGGTGTCTTGGTGAACTTTCTGAATGAGCAAAGAATGAGCTCGAAGCCGCCTCGATTGTCCTGTGTGCACACCCGATACCGCAGCTCTTCCGAACCAGCTGCTCGATGACTTTAACTTATTGAATTTTGCTTTAAATTATTTTTCGACTAGATCTTCCGGGTTCGGGGGCACTTCCTTCCCAACAGGCCAGGAGGGGGCCAATATTTCGCTTATTCTGCAAGTATCACCAACTTTACGCCCTGCACAGGAGTACCTGCATTTCTAATGCCAAGGGGAGCATAAAAGAGAAGAAATCTAACTGTAGTCTAAGGAGTGAGTAAAATTATAAATATAAAAAAAGAAAAAAACTGTTCGGGAGAGGATTTATTTATTATTAAATTTTATTTCTCCGTTGATCGGGGAACAGGCAATCCCGTTCCACTTCAAGAATACTAGGAGGGTAGTTCAAAAAAGAAGATACCACAGGGAAAATTTAAATAACTTTAAAACATCGGCTAGCGGGACCGGGAGCTCTGGGATGTTTAATAGATCAGACGACCACGGTGGTTTATTTCTTGTTTTCGTGCGTTCAAGGATTTAGTTTAGTTTCAATTACTACCAAATGAATTGATAACATTACAATTTCTTCTGCAATTTTAATTTACATTTAAATACTTGCAATATTTAGAAAGCTGAATTTCAGAAATATCCATTCAGCGGTGACGTCATTCCATCCTTTTTTGATTATATTGTTTACGTCAATTTCCTCCACACACAGTATAAGCACTGGATTTTGACCATAATAATAAGCAAAATTTAAGTACTTAAATTAAATTATTTATATTCTGTTAAAATATTCGGATTTCAGTAAATGTGGACTCTTTGCAACTGTAACAAAATAAATGTTTTAAATATCGTATTCTTATCCATATTTCTTCTAAAATTATCAAAATCTATTTGTAGCACAATTTATCTTATATATTGTTTTACACACAGAAACATTCTCGTAGTTCATTATATTTGTGGAACATACGTAGGACACTGCATGTCAGAGATACGAAACGACTCTAAATTAATGAACGCATATTCAAATAAACCATCTGTGAAAATTATTAATTCCTAACTATTTAAACTCTAAGGAAAATGTGAGAATTTCAAATGCAGCTTGTGTAGATTATATATTGTTTTGTGTAAATGGAAGAACATTAACATTTGAAATTTAAATGCACATCTTATAGAATATTTTTGCTTTTTTTCATCTGAAAAACATTTTTCTAGAATTTAAGCGTAATTTAAATGCTAGTATTAGGGTGCAAGTGTTTGGAAATTTTTACATACATCAATAATGATAAGATATATGAGAAAGTGAAATGGAATTTTACGTTAGTTCTTTTTTTTAATGGGGATAAACTGTTGTATAATTGTATATCATAGTTTCTGAATAATAGTTACATTTTATTAACCAAATAACTCACGGTGAATTCGAAAAGAAATTTTGTAGAAGTTTTCTGAATGGGAAAGATTTTTTTCAAAAACCTGAATATGTATAGTATATTTTTTCCCACAAAAACAAGATTTAACGTTCTAAATCTATCAGTGGTGCTTAGAAGTATTTCAGTATTGCATAAAAAATACCGGGATTTTGCGAACAAGATTTTTTCAAGTATTTCGCCTCTTTTTGTCAATATATAAATGAAGTAACGTTTTAGAAATGGTAATCTATACATATATTTCTCTTGCGTGGCGCTAAAATAGGACTGAATTTGTAGCTTGTCCTTTGGCAACAACCGCAGTAACACAATTAATTTGTCTTATTACATTCCACCAATCAGAAGTGATTTCACAACTTAAACTCGTGTCATAGTTAAAAGAAAAATTTCAATGGTTTTCATAAAATGTAAACATATTAAGACGATTTCGTTTAATTATGCACTAATCGCGTAAGAGTAGAAGACAGATTATTTATTGAGAAATAATATTAAGTAATCTGTGTAAATAAAATGATAGTGAATAATCTTTCATATTAAGCAATATAGAAAACGAAAGGTTTTCGATGACGATAATGACGTCATTCGGAAAACAAAAGATGCACTTTCATGAATTAAAATATTAGTTTAGTTTTCCATAGTTACCTCCCGGAAAAAAGCGCAGAAAAAAAACAGGAAATGCACAGGAACGGTTTTTTAGAAACTGCCAATGACGTCACGAGCTTTAGAGTCAATATAAAACTGAAATATTTTAGTACAATTTTTGTCAATATGACGTCATATTCACTAGTCCTTACATATAATTAAGCAAATTAAAATTCAGAGCAGAATCTCTTTTAAAGCACAGTACGATCTTTTGAAATATGTAAGAATAGTAATTGGCCATTGGTTCGTTTTATGGTCACGTGATGCACTCAGAAAATCAGCTTTTTGACCAAAAGCTTCTTTTAGACACATCAGCAAACGTGTTGTTTACGTTTTGTTAACTTTCCAAATTGTATTTTTCAAGTTGATCGATAGTGTTTGTTGATCTATATTGAACTCTCTTGATATTAGGTGGTGTTTTTCCAAGAGTTTTTCGAAATAAATTTAAGACGTTCTGTACAATATTATGCGCAATAAGTTTTTAATTAATTGTGTTTCAGGGTATTTTTTTTCAGTTAATTATTTTACGTTTCAAAAATTGGTAAATTTCATAATGTTAAAACGATTTATGCCTATTGGTAGCACCAACTAAATGTATTTTTAATTGTGATTTCAACGAAGTTTTCAATTAGTTTTTTTACCTTAATTTTTTTTTTGAAAATTTCATAAGTTAAAAGTATTTATGATAGTACTCATTATGACTAGAGTTTCTGCAAAAAGTGTCGAGCAAGCGAAGCGAGCTGGGTACTCGTAGCGGTCCCAATGTGAATTGTGTCGCAATACACGGGGGTTGTCGTGTGTTAGTGAACAGGGGGCAGAGCCCCCTAGTTATTGCAATATGCAGTTTACGTTTCGGTATAAATATATCATCCCCTTTTAATAATGCACATTCGTTCAAAAAAAGGTATTTTATGCTATTTTACCACTAAATAATCGCAGAAAGATGCATGATGTACCATACGACTGCGAATTTTGCCCTTTTTTTCAATATAAATGCATTTTCTAAATAATGGTTGCAGACACATCCATTCTCAAAAACACCTTCTCTTTTCTTTTTGAACGTGAAAATGAAAACTGCTTTGGAATAGGTTATAAGACTTATAATATTTTTCTTTTTCTCGTAGCTTTGATTTAAATCATGTTTCGCTAAAAGACCGTATATAATTCATTTTGATTTCTGCTATTTACATAACTTTTCCAATATATTCTTCTTATAAGCTTTAACATTCCAGTTAGAAATTTTACTTACTTCCAAAAACAGTTTGATTAGGAATTTAAAATTTAGGTTGCCAGCGGAGCTAATTTCTACACTTTGGGAAGTTCTTTTAAATTTTTATAAGTAATTTAAATTATGTAACTCTCTTACTATGTAATTCTCATCATCGCCCAAATATTTTTTTTCAAATGGTTGTTGATTGCCCTAGTGATCAAATACGAGTTCAAAAATTCTTTATAATTCCAGAAAAATAGTTCCAGATAGTTCCATATAGTTCCAGTTATAGTTCCAGAAAAATGTATCAAGTATTTCTCTAGATGTTCGACGAAACGTGTAAAATGCGTGTGAAAGCGTCCGGTGACTTTTTTCAGTTTATTGTATATAGATATGTATATTATATTTATAAATATATTATGATTATACAATATTTTTATTATATTCATTACATGAATGGATAATACCTAAGCACTGACGTAAAGGTTCTATAACAAATAAACGATAATTAAAATTTTGAATTGGATTCCATTCAAATTTAGTTAACCCATTTATGCCTAGCGTCCCATTTTTGAGACGTTTCGAATTTTAATTTTTTTTAAAATTTTCTTCTTCTTTACAACATGAAAATTATATGAAGTAATTGCCTGTAATTGTCTTTATCTATTACCGAGAAATGACAGCATAAGATTGATATTTATTTGCTTAAATAAAGGGCTTTTTTCGGTGTTTATAGGTTTTTCCTCTTTCAAGATAGCGAAATGCAAAAAGTAAGTTTATTTGTATTTTTTGTATCAAGGATCCAAATAAATAAGTCATAATCTTGGCTTGAAGATTTCTTTGAAATACGTATTTCTTTAAATTGCGAAATTATATGTTCAAGCCTATTTTTCATGCATGTATGTAACGTACAAAATATAGGGCGCTAGGCGCAAATGGGTACATATTTCTATTAGCCATTTAGGGGACAGTTATTGATGTAAAGTCCTTTTCAAGATGATTTTGAAATAAATTGTTTTTTAGCCTCAAATACGATTATTCTTAATTTATTATTAATTATACTTATAATGTTATTAGCCTGTGTAAAGAAATAAATAGATTTTGTTAATAGTTCATAAAAATACTAATTATAGTACATAATATACAATTTAAAAGCTTAATTTATATACATTTAGACAAAACATATCATTATGCATTTTTCCACATATGGATATTCCCATATTTAGTACGTTTACATTTTATCAAATAAATACAAAATTATTTTAGCGTAATTTTTTTTGTATTTTTCCAGTTCATTTTGCAACATTTTAAAGTGATTTTACCATTAAATTTGAGATAACCGAAATTCAGGCACAAATGGTTTAATTTCAGAAGAAAGGGATAATCTTCGAAGTTATGAAAAATAAGAATTTCATTCCAATTCAAAAAGTTAAAATGAAAGTAAAAAGAATGCTTTATTTCGCTTTTATTATACTTTTATTATAAATGCGATTTATTAAATTTTATTCTATAAATATAAATAATTAATTTTTTAAATAATTGTTCAAGGGTTATCTACTTATTAGATGAAAATATACAACAGCATATTAAAATTACAGTAAAAATACATTTACTTTGAAAAATACACTTCGATTGGGATAATTTATTCGAAAAAAATTATGCAGAATTCGGTAATATAACATAATATAGTTGAATAAGATAAATGTTATTTGTAGATATTTTTGAATGATTTTGATATAGAACGAGGAGTATTACTCAATTTTGATGAATCATTAAGTTTCTCATAATTAAAAACTCTTATGATACTCGTCAACGTACATATAAATAAAAACTATATTAAAAAAACATTAAAAATGAATCCCAACGTTTCATGCTCTTTCTAATGAGCCATCATCAGGGGAGGGGTTCTTGCCCTCCACGAAGCAAAGTTACGAACAGCACAGTGACTTTCACAACATCAAACTGAAAACATTCACGTTAACTGATCATTAAACATCCAAAAATCAATACTGCATCGGATTTGGCGCCATCTGTTGGTAGGCTAAAACACTATTATCAGAAACCAGGAAAGTCCGAAATAACCATTACGAATGTACTTCTTTTAAAATATTCAACCAAACATTAGAAATCTGAAATGAGATATTGTCATTGCATACTCCGTTTTCTCTCAGACTAATTTCTATGGATTCACGTATAAGGGCTTTAAAAGGGTTGGAATATTTAGAAATAATTTTTACATCATCAAAATGAACTGCCTTGACACTGCCTTTAAATGCTAATCTAGATAAAGCTGCAGATTGTCTATTGAATTTTAAATCTCTTTTATGTTCTTTAATTCTTTCAAACAGGCATCGTTTTGTCATTCCAATATATGAAGTTAATAGACCAGTATTAAGTTGCATAGGGATTTCGTAAACACCAGAATGATATAAAATTGGTAGATGATCTTGCTTTCTGGTAACAGCTGCAAACAGATTTTTTGAGGGGGAGGCAACAAGAAGAATATTGAATCTATTAAAAATTCTCCTTAATCTTTCAAACGTTGCTGGAATATAAGAAATTTTTCTATAAATAGGACGAGTTAACTGTGCGCTTTGGGGTATCTATTGAATTTCTCGATTAATTTATGGATAACCTGTGATCCATGATCCATTCCAATTTTGACAATATGGTTCAGTTCATCTTCTAAAAATTCATCCGAACAAACAATATGCGCCCTCTTAATAAAAGAATTAAGCGCAGACATTTTATAACCCCATGGGGTTGAAGCAGTAACAGGAATAATGCTATCTATTTTCATTTATTTTCTGAAAACTGTTCTTTTAAGTGAAGAACCAGATTTTATAAGTAAGACATCTAAATATGGTAGGGTGTTATTGACTTCGTATTCTGTGGTAAATTTAATATTGTCGTCGAGTTGATTCAATTGCTCAAAAAATTCCACTAAAGCTGGCTTTCCTTCTTCCCACACTACGAAAACATCGTCCGCGTACCTTAACCATAATTTAGGTTTATGTTTGAAAATAAAATCTTCCTAGTGTCTAAGCTTAAATTCTGCAAAAATACTTGAAACAGGTGACCCCATCGGTGCACCTTTATCTTGCTTATAATACTTACCGTTAAAATAGAATACATTACTCTGGTTAATCAAATTTAATCCTGCCTCTAATGAGGTTTTAATTTCTTGACTTAGATTATCTAACTTATCTATAGACTGGTTAATATAATTCATAACTTCGGAAATACTTATAGAGGGGAAAAGCGAGACAATATCAAAACTAGCTAAAATAGAATTATCATTAATTTCTACATCTGCAATCCTGTCAATAAATTCTTTAGTAGAAGAAATAGAAAATTTTGAAGGCGGGATAATCGTTTTGAGGAAACTAGCAAAAGCTTTTTTAACATAATAAAGTGGACCTTGGCATCTCTTGACGATCTGTCTAATCGGAAAATCTGGTTTATGATCTTTTATTCTAGTTGTAATCCTAGGCGTAACACCTGTATGGTTAAGTTTCATTTTATTCTTCATTTCATCGGGCTAATTACTATTTCTAAGGCGCTCTTGTGGTTTTCTGTAGATCCCAGTATTGGGATCTTTAATGAAGACATGACAGGACAACTGTTCTATACATTTTTCCATTTTACTTATATAGGTATCTTGATTCATTACTGCCAGCTTTCCAGATTTATCAGTTTTCATAAAACATAAATCCTTATCCTTTCTTAATCTAGAGACTATGTCAAGCTGTTCTTTATTTGCGTTATTTTGTTTCTTAAAATATTTTTACTTAAGTTACATACCTTTAATCTCACAATGTCCTGTTCACTAGTAGGAATATCTTGAATAACGGCCTCTAATTCTGTGTAGATGTCCTTTGGATTAATGGAACTTTGAAAGTTATATTTGCCACCTAGAGATATCACTTCCTCTTCCTCTTTTGAAAAAGTTCTATTTGAAATGTTTACGAACTGGACAGGTTTGACTTGAGGGGAGTGAACAATTTTTGAATACTTTAACAAAAAGTTGAGTTTCCTCTTATGGCGTTCTGTAATTAAATTCTTTTGTTTAAACCTGAGTCCTTCTATGGAATATAATAATCTGTTGAAATGAGCTGGTTGAGTGACACTGGCTAAGTCAAAATAAAGCTTATAAGTCTGACTAGAACAACTATCCAATGCAGCAAACTTCTTACGAATGTAGAGGTTAAGGCAAGTCTGTTCAAATTTCTGTTTAGTATCACCAAGTTGGTTTATCACATTGTTACTTCTCAATCTTAAAAATTTAGGAACTACATTCAAACGTTTGCATGAACGCAGAAATGTTATATTTAACCATTCACGGTCTAAACGTAAACGGGAAACTTTATACTCCCTGAAGGTCTTGTAATAGTCCATCATACCCAGTTAACAGAATGACAAAACGATGCCTGTTTGAAAGAATTAAAGAACATAAAAGAGATTTAAAATTCAATAGACAATCTACAGCTTTATCTAGATTAGCATTTAAAGGCAGTGCCAAGGCAGTTCATTTTGATGATGTAAAAATTATTTCTAAATAGTCCAACCCTTTTAAAGCCCTTATACGTGAATCCATAGAAATTAGTCTGAGAAAAAACGGATTCTGATAATAGTGTTTTAGCCTACCAACAGATGGCGCCAAATCCGATGCAGTATTGATTTTTGGATGTTTAATGATCAGTTAAAGTGAATGCTTTCAGTTTGATGTTGTGAAAGTGACTGTGCTGTTCGTAACTTTGCTTCGTGGAGGTCAATAACCCTCTCCCCTGATGATGGCTCATTAGAAAGATCATGAAACGTTGGGATTCATTTTTAATGTGTTTTTAATATAGTTTTTATTTATATGTACGCTGATGAGTATCATAAGAGTTTTTAATTATTAAATTTTGACAGCGTAAGTCCAAGTTTTTCTTATTAAGTTTCTGATTATTGTGGTAGTAAAATTACGCTAATATAAAGAAACTTTTTCTTTTCAAAAGCAGTACATTTTTCATGCAGATGCATAAAAATGTTTTGTATGGCACGACATATGAAAGAAGATTTGCTTTGCGTAAAGTATTTACGTTTGTTTTATTCCAAATATGCTGCGCTCTCTTTAACATTTGAAATATGAACTTCAGTAAATTTGTCGCCCATTTCTTCTGACACACTTGGGACGTAATTCTATGAAGTAGAGTGGTAGATTTATGTTTGTAGCGTGGTTTCTGTTTATTCGCAAATACTTCATGCGCTTACATTTTTTTTTTTTTTAAGAACTTTTCCATTTCTGGGTTTATTTTCTATGTCATGGAAAATCCCATTTCGGTGGTACTGACACAATAATGTAGTGCGGATAACATATGTAAGTTCTTCTTTTTAAGCATTTAGTGCGTTGCTTTACAGCTAAGAAATATTGGCCGCATGTCTTTTATTCAAAAGCTTGTTGCAGGTCCAGCGCTAAATACATTAGGTGCTTTGTTATTTGAATTGTTAAAAATGTTAGTATATCACGTATAACATATACTCGCCTTATATAATTCCGTACAAATTATTATTAGACTTTATGATTAATTACTTTGTTTTTCTGTTAAAACATGTGAGGAACAAAAAAGGTATCATTAATTATGTTTTGATATAGTACGCAGATATGAAAGGTATGTAAAAAAGTTGATGGGCATAGTACATAAGGAATCTTTATTTTGTGTTTTTTTAGACATGCTTCTTAATTGTATATGCGTGAATGTATGCAGAAACATTATCTCTTTAAAATACTGATTACTACCATTATTTACAATTATAGCTTTAATGTAATATGTTGTTTTTAATTCAAAAGGGATTACACAAGCTGAACATTGCAAATTTGATTCAACAGGATGTATATAAGGATGACAAACCCGCGTGCCATCGGTCCATTTGTCACCACTATTTCCAAACAGCAACCTTCGCCTACTAATAAGAAATAGTGTAGACAATTGGCCCGCGATTTTGCCATCCGTTTTCTATAGTTATAAATTTTATTCAAAAATCGCCGGTGTTTTTAAAGTTTCTATTTTACAATTAAAGATAAAATGTTAATGCATGTCATTGTATTCTTTCTTTCAACTAACACGTGTATATAAAATGCAAGCTACAATATCCTGATTAATAGTATAGTAAGTATGTATAAAAAATTTAATTGAGAGCTTAAAAAAAATATTTGTATTCCTAGAAAAAACAAAATACATAGATTGCAAGTATAGCGCTTTGAGTTTTTAACGCATATCCACGGATGTATCCAAGAAGAAACTATCTCATCTTTTTTACGTACATTAATCGAACAATATATTTTTTTAATTCTGCAATTAAATAAGACGAAGATTTCTGTTCGAAAAAAGTGGTGGGATGATTTATAATAAGCTCGACGCAGCAGGGATCGTTCGGTAGCTTCAGGGCCCCGAGCCCTACCTTACCGCTTTTCAGTGTCTTTAATTTGTGTAATTTCCCTTTTAAATTTGTCCGGTTTCAATTTTTGATTTTTTTTGTCAAATTGGCTTCCGCAAAAGAGACAGAATAAGAGTAAAATAAAGGGCTGCGGACGGAAAGAGGCCGCTCGCCTTGGCGGTTGACACTCCCACCCACCCCTAATCCCTGACCGAGGCTAATAATAAGCTCGACACAGCAGGGGTCGTTCGGTAGCTTCAGGATCCTGAGCCCTCCCTTCCCGCTTTTCGGTGTCCTTAATTTGTGTAATTTCCCTTTTAAATTTGTCCGGTTTCAATTTTTGAATTTATTTTTCTACCTGGCTTCCGCTAGAATCTCTTATACTCGGGACGTGGCTGGTGACCTACGAACCTTGCTTCCGCAAAAGAGTCGGAATAAGAGTAGACTAAAGGGCTGCGGACGGAAAGAGGCCACTCGCCGCGGCTGCCTGGTCTTTCCCTAGCTACGCTTTTGGTGATTTCCAATGAAGCAAGTTATACAAGTCGTTTCTATATATATGTATATGTATATACAAGTCGTTTGTATATATATATATATATATATATATATATATATATAACCATTAAATAAACATTACCTACCACCAACAAAAATTGTGATATTATGAATGAAATGACAATAATAGTTTCCCCAACACACTTAACATGGATACCAAAAACATAGTATGTACCAACTGTTATGAATGAAATATAGTCCCTTGTACTATATTACGAGTATCAATATGGAAGAAAAAAAGAAAAATATGGATACCGATAAAAATAATTGAAAAGCTTATATATAGAATTACGTTATCAAGAGTTCAGAATTCAATTATATAAGCAAAATAGTGGTTTTCTGTGAGAAAAAAGCTAAAAGCTGAGTTTTGTTCCCCCTGTACTCAAACGACTACATGACCAAAAGAATAGACTCAAGATGAAAACAGAATAATATTAAATGCCATGAAATGGAAAAATCAATACAACCTTTTAAATATTTAATTTATAGCAATGAAATATAGTAATATTACATAGCATACCTAATATAATCCCATTTTTATTTAATCCAAATACACGTCTGCACATGGTATCCATTACCACTATGATTTTAAGGTTATTGTTGCAGTTAAGTTAACACTGATATTAATACCTATTGGTTTGCAGTTAATCCATTTTAAAATACCGTGATAGATGCAATTAATATAAATAGAAAATAATACAATATTAGTATTTAAAATACCTTTTAACACTTTTAAAATTTTTTTAACTAAATTAAAAAAAAAACTCAAAAATATTAATTTACAATATCGCCAACAACCAGCATTAGTTCCACCTAGTTTTGAAAATTGAAAAAATTACTCTAATAGAAGCCATAGACAGAACGCAAATTAAATTTTGGTGCTGCCATCTATTATCATAAAATAAAACTATTATGATCTAATTACATAAGAGTAATCGTATTGAAGCTAATGCTTTCAAATTTTACGTTCTACTTTATTCAACATATCCCAATATATAGATAATACCATATTATATATCATTATTACAAAAATATGAAATTTATATATGAATGTTAATAGATTAACCACAATTATTATTCTTACGATACAATGCATCATAGATTCAAAAATAACATATTTATAATGAAATTTAACTCTAACAGATGTAATAACAAGTTATTAGATTATAAATAGCATATAATGCATACAATTTATTCTGCTACCACACCCAATTAATCTATACGGAGAATTTAAATAAATTTATAACATTGATAATATTATATAGCAATATGCTAAAACATAATAAATTATATATAATAAATATATATAAATATGACACTTAAAAAACATTAAGAATTACTATTAAGCATAAAAAATAATTAATTAATAAAATGAACAGGAAAAGAAAAATGGATGTTTGTAGAACTTAGTCAGAATCTTCAGTTTCCAAATGCCTAAAGTTCACAAATAAAGTGTGTGGTTTATTTTCATATTAGCCTTGAAAAAGCTAAAGAATATGAATTTGAGATTACCAGACACAGAAAACCGAGAATTAATCATTGAACTCTAAGTTTAAAATGAAACAAGATTAAAAAGGATAGAGGAATAATAAAAAACTGATAACCAAATTTTTATACATACTGTCATAGCAATTATATACATTTTTTTCTGTATGACCACGCATAACTCTTCAATGAATGTTTTGATATTCATACTTTTTAACAATTTGGAGCATAGTTGAAAAGTGTTTATGAATTCGGCTTGTTTGTCTGTCTGTCGTTCCGCCTGGCCGTGCTCTGACTTGCATAAATATATTTGTATTGACACGTAATATTTATATATTAATAATGTACCCTATTGTAAATGAAGTGTGCATCATTTTTAGTTTGTTTACAGGGACACAAAAAAGAATTACGTTGCGTATAACGCAACGTAAATAGGAAACGTCCATAGGAAAAAAATATTTCTTGTGCATTTTATTTAAGTTGCTTATTCAGGTTGTTCGTTTCATTGTATAAAAAATAATAAATTTCTTATTACTATTCTGTTTTTGTTGGGAAGTGTTTCGTAGTCAATACCTGATGCATGATATTTCTTTCTTGTATTATATTGAAAAAGTCTCGTTTTGATTAGCCTCTAAAACTGACATGTTTATTTGTCTGTCCGATTTCCAATCTATTTTTATATTATATGCTTTACCTTTCGTAAAAAATGACCAATCATCACGAGATTTGAGTATATTGTTAAGGTACACAGAGTACGACTTAACGTTTTAAAGAAGTCTTTGTATCGTGAAATTTTTAAATTTCTTTTACAGACACACGTCAAAAAGTTTTATATATCATCGTATATTAAGCGTCAAAATGAGCGATATTTTCAATGATGGAATTTAAAACGAATATGCATTAAAGTTTTGCATCGGTTTCGGTAACCACATTTTCCCAACCCGGACCTGATTCGATGTTCGTGACAAGTGTCGATTGGCGCCAATTGTTTTCGTTGTAGGTCTGGTTCGATTAAGGTTTGGGGTTGACTTAAATAGAATTTTCGTAATTTTTTTTTTAATTCAATTTATTTTACATGGTGGATTTATAATTTCTGGTATTAGTCGATAGGGTACATAGTGGAATTCAATTTTTGCTTATTGCTGGATTCCATTACAGAAATTGACTATGTTTTTTGCTTATTTATGTATTTTATGTACTCTTGAAAAAGTGAAATACTATACAAGCTTCCGGCTTCATTCATCCATTTGATCTATTGTATGTTTTTGATACGGATTTTCTGGTTCAACATTGTTTGGCTGGATAATTGTATCTTTTGTCTTTGATGGGATATTTTGTCAAAATTTGGTGGTTTTTTTCATATGTTCCATATGGATTTATCGCCCGCCATGTGCTAGTGAATTTTTGGAATTTAACATGATTCTGTATTACTGGTTACGGGTTCCATATTTGTGTTGTATAGTGTCAGTGTTATGAGTTCTATCTGTATTTATTAATTTAATTTAATTTTAGTAATTGGAATCGATGATGATTTGTAATTATATAGTGGTTATATATATATATTAATGGGCATAAAATCAAACTTTAACTCATCAATATTTTAATGAAATCAAAAGTTATATCGAATTCTTCAAAAATTAAATTTTAGATAGGATTTTAATCTTTCATTGCATTTTCGAGGCTCATTTATCATAAAATCTTTTTAAAACTTAAATTAATTCTGCATTTAGAAGGTATCCTAAAATAGACTGACGGTTTTCAAAATTCAGAAAGGAATGTGTGAATTTCTTTATAGTCCGAGCAATAGAGACCGTATAGGGACTCTACCTAGCAAAATTAATGGTAGCACTAGAAATCGGCTTTCTAGATGTTTTTTGGGTCGCTGAATCCGAATTTGTAACTTCCCACCAAAATGTCTCCCTGCAACACCCCCAAATTTTGGTAAAAAGCCCCCCAAAAAAGGTTTTTATTAAAAAATGGAATTTTTTTATTGTTTTAGAGGAAAAGTAGCTAGAAATTCAGAAAGTAGACAAAATTTGCAACAAATTAGATATATGACATTATGACTTAGGATGAAGGGGAAGGGGGGATCTGCCTCGGAACATGCGCCCCAGTGCTGCGTGGACTAAGTTGCGCAATTCCACTTAACCACTCACACTTTTACATTAGCCTTCCCATCTTCCCTCCGAACTTTCTCTATAAGGTTTACTTTAAGTTTTTTGTGTCGCTGAATCCGAATTTTTAACTTACCCCCAAAATCCCCCCCCCCGAAAACCACCGCAAATAGTTGTTTTTAACTTAAATTTCTTATTGTTTTAGTGGAAAAGCATTACAAAATTCAGAAACTAGACAAAATTTGCAACAAATAGGATATATGACATTATGACGTAGGATAAACGGGGAGAGAGGGGGCTGCCTCGGAACATTCCCCGCGCGCTTTTCTCAAAAACCAAATTTTTTCAAAAAATCAATTTTTTGGAGGGTTGCCGGGTGAAATTTTGGTGGTAAGTTACAAATTCGGATTCAGCGACCCAAAAACATAAAGTGAGTCCATATCCCACCAAAATTTCACCCGGCGACCCCCCAAAAAATTGATTTTTTGAAATAATTCGGTTTTTGAGAAAAGCGCGCGGGGAATGTTCCGAGGCAGCCCCCTCTCTACCCGTTTATCGTACGTCATAATGTCATATATTCTATTTGTTGTAAATTTTGTCTAGTTTCTGAATTTTGTAATGCTTTTCCCCTAAAACAATAAGAAATTTAAGTTAAAAACAACTATTTGCGGAGGTTTTCGGGGGGGGGGGATTTTGGGGTAAGTTAAAAATTCGGATTCAGCGACCTAAAAAACTTAAAGTAAAACTTTTAAGGAAAGTTCGGAGGGGATATGGGAGGGCGAATGTAAACGTGTGAGTGGTTAAGTGGAATTGCGCAACTTAGTTCACGCAGCATCGCGCGCATTATCCGAGGCAGATCCCCCCTTCCCCTTCATCCTAAGTCATAATGTCATATATCTAATTTATTGCAAATGTTGTCTACTTTCTGAATTTCTAGATATTTTTCCCCTAAAATAATAAAAAATTGATTTTTTTAATAAAAACCTTTTTTGGGGGCTTTTTACCAAACTTTTGGGGGGTTGCCGGGGGAAATTTTGGTGGGAAGTTACAAATTCGGATTCAGCGACCCAAAAAACATCTAGAAAGCCGATTTCCAGTACTACCACTAATTTTGATAGGTGAAATTCCCTATTGCCTGGACTATTACAGCATTTCCTCCTTTTAGTTCCAAATCACCAATAAGTGGTGTTTCTCAGTATAGATTGCTCAAACAAAAGCATAAATAAGAGATGAAAAATCATGTGTCAAGCATAAATTATAATATTTGTAAAACGCATAATACATTTGAAAACCCAATTTGAGAAATAACTTCTTTTGTTCAGCACCATATAGGATCAATAGAATATATACACGCCAAATAATGTGCAAAAAATAGTTAGATTTAAAAAAGCATACCATAATTGAAAACGCACTTCTAGCAATTATTTCCTTTAGACCCTATTGTAAAGGAACGATCGATGCTATGCACACTTTATTCTATATTAAGCATCTGTAATGCACCTGAGTGTTGTATATCACTTTCAATCACTTTCAGTTTCAATTTGAAATAGTGTAACATCATTAAAATACACTTTAAACTATTTTTCTTCATATCCATAGACCATAAGTTAACGAAATTTTTCGAGGACCCCTGCAAACGATATATAAACACAACACACTTCATATTCAATACATAACATCACATGGTAAACCTCAATCACGCATATCAATTACATGGGGAATCGAAGTTTATTTACAAGAGTTAGAGCGCTGCCAGTTGAAGAGAATTTATAAACACTTTTCAACTATGTTGGAAAGTGTTAAAAAAGGATCAAAATTGTTTAGTTATGACCTTTCATTTTGTTTTACTGTTGAAACCCCCAAATAAAAAAGTATTTGTGTTTTGAAATTGCAAGGTCATTTTGATTATTATTAGAGTCTCAGGTAGTGCAGTGCCACCTACTGTTGATATTTAAAACTAAAACAAGTTTGCTAGTATATTTTGATTATGATTACAGTGCCACTTATTGTTGATATTTAACTAAAACAAATTGGCTTCTTAAAAAAAATTCTCACACGACTCTCTAGTAAAATTAATTTCAAAGCTGTCACTGTTTACTTTTTACTGAATTGATATAAACGTCTGCCCATTTTAGAATATTCTATGTTAACATACATTCAGTTATTTCAAAACAATCTTCGTATCGATTTCTTAGGAATAAAAGTTTATTTAATTAATAATACATGCAGTGCATTTCTGAAATTGAATAAGATTAAAAGAATGGAAAGTTTCCTTTCAAAAAATGAAATTAATTCTGCATTTATTAGCAAGGGTGCCATGATTTGGATTATTTATGTTAATAATAAGTATTTCATGAATCACTAAATAATGAGAGCTTGAAGCCCTATTTTTTTTTTTTTTTTTTTTTTTTTTTTTCTTTGCTGACGCAGAGCTCATTTTGAATTTGAATCTCATTTGAAGTTACTGAGAGGGATGCAATGAAAAACTGGTACAACTATTCAAAGCAAAAACGGATATTAAACTGTTGTATTAAAGTCAGTAATAATTAGATTATTTTAAAAGCCGAAGTTCATTTTGAACTTCTAGGAAGTGTAATATATATGTATATTATTTGTTATTTAAAAAGTGAATTGAAGCAAAGAATTCAAATTCAGACTTCGATCGTAATCCAAGAAAAATTATTAATGAAAAGCGTATGTCTGAAGGAATATTTTAATGGTTACCCCCTTTTTTTTATTATTAACGGGGCATGGAGTTGTTTAATCTTTTAAAAATGCTGCTTTTCAAAAAAAAAAAAAAGTGTATTGTATCTTCAAAAATGTGTACACAATCAAACTTATTATACACCGCGTCCCAAAAGTTTAGACAATCAATAAAATTTGCATGAACGTAAAAAGTAATAAGGTACAATTAAAATTCGTGAGATAGGTAATAAAGAAGAGCAATTTTGCTGATATACACATATAAATTATGATCAAAGGTTTGAAATTATAAAATATACAGTAAATTATATAAAAACGTGCTGTCCCAAATGTATAGACAATTGTAATTTTGTTTGGTTTTACATTTTTAAAAGTAACTAAGAACTTACTTTTAATATTTAATTGTATTGCCATGACACTTTATAACATCAAATACACGTTGTTCCATAGAATTAGCTAAGCATTGCATTACAGAAGGAAGTATTTCATACCACGCTTTGTCAATTGTAATTTTTAAGTTGTCAATTGTAATTTTTAAGTTGTCAATTATAATTTTTAAGTCTTTTACACATGTATATTGCTTTCCATTTTCATATATTTTACGAGATCAGAACCCCCATATGTTTTCCATGGTCTTCAAATCTGGAATAAGTACTGGCCAGTCTAATAGTGTAATATTGTTTCACCTAAACCATGTTTTCGATGATGTGGAGGTATGGATGTATGCCCCATCTTGTTGGAAAACCCAATCCGGTCCTGCTAGCAAATCCAAATTACGTGATGATAGAATGCTATTAAAAATGGCTTCAGTTGATAATTTATCCCTGCGTGAAACTGCATCAATTTCCAGAATTTAAAAAAGTAATGTAGACAAAAGAATAAAAGCTTCATCAAATATTGTTTACAAGAGAATGAAAGCAAAACCTTGCTTAAAGCAGAGACGTCTTAAAGATGCACGTCTAAAGAGGGCTAAAAACATATGTCATACGGTGAAAAAATGGATTTCTGTCTTCTTCAGTGATGAAAAGAAATGGAATTTAGACGGCCCTGATGGTCATAAATTTCACTGGCATGACCTAAGAAAAGTACTCAAGAACTGTTTCAGCAAGCAACAAAGCGGATGATCCGTAATGAACTGGCGAGAGTTTTCTTTCAACGGCCGAACATTTCTACGATTTATGGACAGAAAAATGAAATCAGAGGATTATCAGGATATTTTTCATACCAATTTACTGCCAATTATGGATTTGTTAGCAGGACCGGACTGTGTTTTCCAACAAGATGGGGCATCCATCCACTGTAAAAAAAATTCCTTTAAAAAACGGAAATAGTACTGGCAATCTAGACGCCAGTACTATTTCCGTTTTTTAACGGAAAAAAATTTCCGTAAATTCCAGAAAATTTTCCGTTTTTTCACAAAAGTTTTCCGTTTTTTATTTTATTTTTTCATATATCCGTATTTAAAATTTTTCGTTTCAAAGACGACAAAAAAAAAAAAAAAAAAAAAAAAAATCGTATAACTTTTCGAGAAACTTACATCTTTATGAATTTCAATTTTAACGGACACGTTTATCAAGGTTAGCGTATCTCTAATTTATTCAAACAACAGTAATGAAACAACATTTACCTAGGGTGGGATCAAACTGGGGAACCGGCCTCTTCCAGATTAGAGCTCTTATCCACTACGCCATGGGGACACGAGTTCCGTTTCTAAATATCGTTACTTATTTCAGATGCTTTTTATGAAGTAAAGGCACGATGTTAAACAAGGAACGTATTTTCATTGGAGATATTTTTCAATTGAGTGTACAATTCTGAATGTTTCCATAATTTTGAAAATTTAGCTTTTTAATTTCATGCTTTATAAAATGAAAAAAATTAGTTTTTAAAATATTACGTACATGAAAAAATGTATTATAAGTAATAATTGCTTCTTTTTTGCAAGGTGCGAATCCGTTAAAGTGAATAGATTAAAAAATATTAAAATTAAAAATAGAGTTTTTCATTTTTTTAAAAATAATAATATGTATTATTTTAAAATCATTATCAAAAATAAACTGTAACATTTCCTTCTCAACTGTCTGAAACTTAAAAAGAATTAATAAAATTTAAATATCAGATTATTTTTTTTAAATATCGTAAAAAAATTAAAAAAAAATTTAAAACTTTTTATTTAAAAAGAAAGAAAGAAAGAAAAATAAAACAGTGTTAAAATACTATATAGTTTAAATGTACATGCATAGATGGCGCCAAAACTTTTAGCGGTTTTACTTGAAAACCCACGTAAAACCGACACTTTGAGAAATCATTGGATATATTTTCAATATAGAGCCACATTTAGCCAATATTGGAGTTTCATTGAAAATAATATCACTGTAAGACAAGTACATACACCCAGTGGCGGATACAAGGGTCATGACCCCCCCTAAAGAACAGAAAAAAATTCTTTCACCCCCCCCCCCCCCCCCTCCCATCCCCGTTCAAAAATCTGAATCTCTCTCTGGCTCTTTAAATCTCTACTAAAATCAAAATTAGGTAATTTCTGATACATCCGTGAAAATATTTTTAATCTCAAGAAATTTGCAATTGCACTTATTCGGAAACTATGTGATCAAAAAGTGTTTTCCATTTTTCCATAAAAGCAAAGAATCTTTCCAAAAATTCCATAAAATTTGGCATTTTAAACAAAATTTACGGACGCGAATGCTAATTGCTCCCTCATGACGACATTTCTGTGGCTCTCAAGTCCTAGAAATTGGCTTAAAATGCTAACTTGACAACATTTCTGAATCATTCTTCGCATTTATAAGAAAATGGTAAATGCTTCGATTTCTCGGTATCTGAATGATATATATATATATATATATATATATATGTGTGTGTTGTGGTTTTAGATTCCCATAAAACCCTACTCATAGCAACAGATATGGTCAGCACCTTTCCATGAGAACTTGTTACCGCAGAATAGCAGATGTTTGAATTTGCTGATATGCAGTTTGCATTCTCTTCGCCTGGAAACAAGTAACAACCGAGAGCAGATTGCATTCTGACGCGGCCGATGGTAGGCATATCTCGCTCTAGACGAGAGCAGAGGCCGAGCTCCGACGATTCTGCGGGCGCATATGGTGCAGAAAACCCCCCTACCCTCCCGTACTTGTAAATATAATTTCTATTTAATATGTAAAACTATAACCTAGAATCATTAAACTCCTTTTTTCATTAACTACGATCTTATCTTTATATCATCCTTATATTACATGGGAGCTCTAGGCCGATTTGAATCCAAAACGAATTTAAAAAGTAAAATCCCCTAGGCTTTATTACCGATCAGAATTGGAGAACTTCCTTCTCAGTCCCGTTATCAACATTCGTATTCTAGCAGACGTGATTCATCCCCTTAGCCATCTGGTTGAAGCTCGTTTATTTTTATTTGTGCAAGATAGTTATCGCTGTACAAGGAATGAATCTTCGACTGCATATTTTTTTTTCTACGGATCATTAATTGGATTACTTCAATATATCGTGGCGAGGAATTTATTTTTCAATTGGATAACTCCTTTTGAAGTAAGTTTATTTTTTTTTCTCTTTCCTTTCTTGCCTTTTAATATGGAATTACAAGAAATTGACTTTATTAAAAGCCAGTTGAAATCGGCTAAAACAGATAAAATCAAATTATTGCATGAATTTATATTTGGTTGCGATAAAAATCGCCAGAATAGAGCGAATTTAAGGAAATTTAAAGGTTTTTCTTTTACTGACAAAAGCGATGAATATGAAAATAAACTCAAAGTAATTTTGGACGATTACGATCAGATACAATTGATTACTATTGCTAATATCTTATCCATTGACATCCATGGATCAAAACAAGATATAGGGCAACGTATTTTAAGCGCACTAGTTGATATTTCGGCTTTTAAAGACACGTTTACGGCAGTTTCCGAATCGGATACAGAATTTGATGATAGCCACAATAGTAGTGGAAGCACTGGTTTATCTTCCCCTTTGGCAGTACAGTCAGACCAGGCGCGTGTACACTGTACACACTCCGCGCCCAAACAGACAATTTCTTTCCATGACATTGATCATTTAATTACTCCGTTTAGTGGTGATAAAACGGAAAACGTTCAAACATGGTTTCAGAGATTTGAATCTCTGGCCCATTCATTTCAACTGTCCGACATACAGAAATTTGTGTTTGCTGAGCGGGCATTAAAAAGTTTAGCATTATTGTATGTACGTAGTGAAAATAACATTTCTTCATATACATCGCTCAAAGAAGCATTGTTTCGCGAATTTGGACAATCAGCTTCGTCCGCCCAGATACATCAATTACTAGCCGCTAGAGGCTGCCGCCCGAACGAAAAACTATTGGAATATTTTTTGAAAATGAAAGAAATAGCACAAAGAGGAAACATCGATGATATATCTTTAATCCACTATATAATTAATGGGATTAACGATACACCACATAATAAAGCTATATTATTCGGGTGCGCCACGCTTGCCGAACTTAAAAACAAGCTCCAAATTTTCGAACGAATTTGTGAACAGAGTTCTAAATTTTATCAATCAATGTCACCGACTCACCCAACACTCCTAAGATTAACCAGAAGGAAAAAACTGCAAAATTAACTTGCTGGAATTGTTTAGCCCCAGGACACTTATCTACCCATTGTGTGCATTTAAATAAAGGAAAAAAGTGTATGAAATGTGCACGTTTTGGTCATGTTTCCAGCCAGTGTACAGAGCAAACGCCAGAACGCAAGCGTTCGACTCAAGGCACCTCCCCTTCACGCAAGACGTCACCACGCAGAGACGAACAAATCCACGTAGTAGAAATGTGTCATTCTCATCCGCGCATGCAGAAACCTGTAAAAATTTTTAATTTACAAATCAATTCAATCTTGGACACTGGAAGCTCACTGACGATACTGAGAGAAGACATTTATGAACAAATTGGGTCTCCCCCCCCTCACCGGAGCAACTGTGCAATTGTCGGGCATCGGTAACCGTGTTATTCAACCTATAGGATCGTTTTTTACCAATATACAAATAGACGATAATACTTTTTCTACTTCTGTTTACGTAGTTAAGTTTTCTCAGATGCCCATGCCACTTATCATAGGGACAGATGTCATATTTCAGGGTACTCTCACATGCGACAAAAACGGCGCTACTTTAACTAAATCTCCACCCACAAGTATTTTTATAAGCTGCATTACTGTGTCTGATAATGTATCTGCAACGAAATCTCAAGATAAATCCTATGTACCTCCATTTCCTGATGCAAGATGCACTATGGAAACACTTGTTTCAAATTCTTTCCCCCAAGATCTAAAACCGCCGACAGTAAATAAAGACTTTTCGAAGGAAAATATTCCTACTGACATAGAAATTGACCCAGTGATTGACTCAGCATATCTGAAACATCTCGCAACATTATCGCCAGACTGTTTCTCCTTCGATTTAAATTTCTTATCCTACAAGCTGTTCATGACTGTGCTCGTCTTATTGACCATCTATTTATTACTGTTTACGTCTGCCAACGGACTCATTTATCAGCATTCGGCGTTCCATACATCCCAACCATCTGGAGATTCGAGTGACGTTACTAATTGGACCGAAATTCTGCGTGTCCTTATCATTCCCTTTTTATTTTTTATACGCCGACATTTTGTGAAGTCAACAACGAGAAAGAGAAAAAGTAGACTTAAATTTCCAAAAAGAAATATGCTTCACGTATATAGGTCACAAGTGCAACCAACGAATTTATCATAAATGTGTTTTTTATTATTACTACTATTTTTTTAACTGTGTTTTTATATATTCTGTGTTTGACACCCATATATCTGCTTATTTAAGAGAACATTTATATCGTACAGACTATAGACTGCTACTATCTGTGACTTTCTTAGTAACTTTATTTCAATATCTTCGTTTTTTTTTTTACGATTACAGCAAGCATCCATGATCATTTTTTTTCTGGACGAAACATTAGAATGAGGTGTTTACCAGTGTAACTCACCATTTCAAGAGTCCAATCATTGATGGAAATCTTCAACACAGAACGTTTTTTTTCTTCTTCGTATTTTTGTGTGTCATGCCATTCTACAGTGCGATAAACTTCAAGTGCTTTTTTTTTAAAGAAGTTATCGCGTACCAAGCATTTTTATCAACAGTGTTTTTTTTAAATTATTCTTAGTTTGTGGAATATGTAACAGATTCTTTATTTTTTCAGCTTATATTAACAGAATTTATGTGCTTTTTTTATCGAAGTTCTGTTCAACATTTTTTTTTAAATCTCTGAGCGATATATACCTGCTCAAAACTTTTTTATTGAACCCATGCGGTGATTTTTTTTTGCGCATGGCAAGTTATCTTTCTCTCGGACTGCAAATGGTGCATTATTTTTTTCATTTGCCTGTTTCGCAACACGTGCTTTTTTTATGTTGCGTAAACAACAACTTTATTTAAGATGACTATCTACACAGGACTTTATTTTTTTTTTTTAACACTCACTTTTGACAAGAAGAAAAAGAATATTGTTGTATTTATACTTTTAAAACTGCATTTATATTTTTAAAACTGTATTTTATGTGTAAACTTTTTATTGAATTGCTATATATATGTATGTGTTCCCCCCCCCCCCCCGCATATTTTTTTTTACAGAAGTAAGAGCTGGCTGTCGAAAAAAAAAAAAACTTTTGGTGGGAAATCCTTTTTTTTTTTTTTTTTTTTTTTTTTTTTGCTTAGACGAGGCAAACCTCTTTTTTTTATTTTTTTATTTTTTATTCCCGAATGACGTTGGGATAAAGATGTTTTTTTTACGAAATTCTACCTAAGATGAGGCAGATTTCAGTATGTTTTCTTGATGATAATATAATGGGCAGACGGCCTTTCAGATTATATTTTTCATCCCTGATGATGGCTCATGAGAAAGACGGTCTCATGACGCAAATTGATGTTATCCTGAGACTTTTTTTTTATTCTTTTGTTTGTTTTTTTGGAGATATCCCACGGCAGCTCAGCATTCATTTACATAAAATTTAGAATTAATTTTTTTTTATTATTATTTAACTCAATTCTCTTAATTATTTAATGACAATTTTTTTTCCTTTGGATTTTAATTATTTTTAGATATGCTTATTTAAGGCGCTGTCGAGGTCGACAAGCGGACAAGATGGCCGAGTGTGTGTTGTGGTTTTAGATTCCCATAAAACCCTACTCATAGCAACAGATATGGTCAGCACCTTTCCATGAGAACTTGTTACCGCAGAATAGCAGATGTTTGAATTTGCTGATATGCAGTTTGCATTCTCTTCGCCTGGAAACAAGTAACAACCGAGAGCAGATTGCATTCTGACGCGGCCGATGGTAGGCATATCTCGCTCTAGACGAGAGCAGAGGCCGAGCTCCGACGATTCTGCGGGCGCGTATGCTGCAGAAAAACCCCCTACCCTCCCGTACTTGTAAATATAATTTCTATTTAGTATGTAAAACTATAACCTAGAATCATTAAACTCCTTTTTTCATTAACTACGATCTTATCTTTATATCATCCTTATATTACATATATATATATATATATTTACGAATACTAATGCAATTTTTTTGTATTTATGAATGAAAATGAATTCGCGAAAGTATCAGAAAAGTCGTCAGTTTTAATTTGGGAATAGCCTTCAATCTAAAAATTTATCATGAAATGATGTGACCCCCCTCCCCCCCAAAAAAGAGGCATAATCCCCCCCCCTCTCTAAATTAAGGGCTGGATCCGTCCTTGCATACAACAATTAATTCCTTCACTTTCCAAACATGTCAGTTATTTCTGAACATCATTTACGGAATTTGTACTGTTTTGAAAGCGATACAAAAATATTCCGTAAAATTTACGGAAGACTTCCTAGATTTATACGGATTTATAATCTTATAATATCAATTACGGAAATCGTACTGTTTTCTTAGAAAAAACAAAACTATTCCGTAAAATTTTACGGAAAAGTTTGTGTATATTGACGGATTTTTTTTTACAGTGTCCATACCTCCACAGTCCACACCATCGAAAACATGGTTTAGGCAAAACAATATCACACTATTTGACTGGCCAGCACTTAAACCAAATTTGAATCCCATGGAAAACATATGGGGGATCTTATCTCGTAAAATATATGAAAATGGAAAGCAATATACCTGCCAATGACTTAAAAATTACAATTGACAAAGCGTGGTATGAAATACCTCCTTCTGTAATGCAATTCTTGGTTAATTCTATGGAACAACGTGTATTTGATGTCATAAAGTGTCGTGGCAATACAATTAAATATTAAAAGTAAGTTTTTAGTTACTTTTATAAATGTAAAACCAAACAGAATTATATGTGTCTATACTTTTGGGACAGTACATTTTTATATAATTTAATGTATATTTTATAATTTCACATCTTTGATCATAATTTATATGTGTATATCAGCAAAACTGCTTTTATTTATTACCTATCTCATGAATTTTAATTGTACCTTATTACTTTGTTAATGCAAATTTTATTTATTGTCTAAACTTTTGGGACACGGTGTAAAGTATTTTTTTATTAGCAAACTCTTTATTTCAAATTGTGAAATTGAACTACAATAATGAACTTTTTATATAACTAACACCTGTATCGAGATTAAGAACCTTTCTGGTTAAAGCACTGCTGATAACGTGAAGCAATGGAATCGTAGAACACTCTTAATTTACGTTGTTGTTGATGACCGTGGTTTTGCCGACCAATGGAAATATTCTGAAGAGTTCAATCTTTTTTAAACCTCATGTCTTCTTCTAGCGATTGTAAATCACGTAGTGTAATCTTTGAAACTCTCTGCTAAACAGCCTTTGCATTTCAGCTAAGTTTTCGAAATTCTGGTGACATTTTAGGTAAGATTTCGCTTGTTCAAAGCTTAGTCTGGTTTCAGTCATTATTTTAAGTTAGTTAAACCTGAAAAGAAAAGAAGAACATGCCAGTTATTATAAAATAAATTGTATATATCTTTTTGGGGACACCTTGTATATGAAAAAGCAATGTTTTGAGGACACTTCAAAATACACAGAATGGAATTCCTTTAAATATGCAAATCTATTATAAATGAAAATGTGTCAGGTTTCTTCGTGTATGTAAACAATGTTTAAAACATCATTTTCTGCGAACAATATTTTTTAAAAAACGGCAGCCAAAATATCTCGGAAATGGATGAATCCCCCCCCCCTCCCCCGCATGTTTTATGAAAGCCTATATATTTCTATAGTCTTTAACTGGTGCTTTTTTAAACATTATTCGTTCCTTTTTTATATAAGCCAGCCAGAATCTCATTTTTTATTGAAAACTGGTACATTAAACGTGGCAGTCCGCTTTCAATATGACAAAAGGCAAACATGTCCGCCCGTAACGCTGACATCATTTTGACGGTGGTAACACCAGTCGATTAAATTTAACTTTTACAACAGTTTTTCGAACTTCTAAACATTGCACATTTTCAATTTTTACACTGTCGAACAGGGAATAAAATTAATTTTTTTAATATATATTTATAGCGTGCAGACGATTACGAAAGACAAGTCCGCTTGCATTAAAATCAATATAAATAGTTCAGCATCTGTATCCAGTTTATATTCCATAACGAAGTTAAAACATTCATGAAGCAATAAATAGAATAAAATAAAAATAAAACTCAAATTTAGGACATGCAATCGAACTATACGCTTAAACCACTGAAATGATGAAAAAAACAGGCTGAATGTAAATAGCAATCTTTAGTCGTAGACTTCAGTGACTTTGTTAATTCCTGCCGCGAAGCCTATACGAAAGTATCTCTTTTAATACATTTGCAAAACTTTATTTGAACGCACAATTGCTACTTTTAATATAAATATAATTATTGATATTGTTAGTGGGCATTCTAAAACCTGTATATTAAACGATAAAAATCTGTTAGAGCTGTCTATTAAAAAATAATAATCACCTATATTCAGTAACCCGGGAAGCCAGGGTGGTTCTTCTTTTGTTAAAATTCAAAAAATTCAAAAAATCATCTTCAAGGAATAAACCTATTTTTGAACGTACTTTTCGTTTTATTTGTTTCAGATGAAACCATTAAGAAAAATCTCTGCTACCACTGAACGCCATACACTGAGGAAAACCAATGCCAAAGAAACATTTTTCAATAAAATTAATATATTTTGTTTTTTGAAATTTGAAAATATGTGGTTTTTTATGAAAAAAAAAATCTACATATTCCTGATTCGTGCCTAGATGTAAAAAAATTAGTAAGATGTGCTTTTTCACGACAAAAAATATTAAAATTCAAAGTGTCATAACTCGCTATGTTTTGATCGTAGATGAATGGGGTTTTAAATGCTTTACTTGTGATTGCGCGTACAAAGTTTTTTGAATATAATTTATTAGATCCGAGGACTGTATAATTTCTTAAATTTTATAACTTTTAAAAAAATAACTATTTTGTCGGAAATTAATTTTTAAATGAGGAAGAACAACATTTGAAACATTTTTGAAAGTGTAACGATACCTTTCAAACTAACGGTTTAGGAATTAGCTAAAGAAGTAAGGGGCGCCCTGTAAATTGATTTTTAGCAAATTTTGCAATTACATCCAAATCTTAAGCATAAAGGTAGCTAAAACGTTCGCCAAAAGATCAGAATTCTAATAATAAACCACTAAAATGTGAGATTTTACGATTCTTAGCAAAATTTAGGGAAATTTTTTCATGATTGAGGGGAAAAGATCTTAAGGAAAGAATGGACAGGAATTTATTTTTGCTTTAATATCATAATCTTCATCATTAAAATATAAAATAAAATTTTAAAAATGAAGCCACACAAATTTCTCACGCCTGTTACACGGTATTGAACACGGCAACTTCATGTTTATAGAAATCGAATACGCTGTCCAATAATCGTAAAACAGTTAAATCTAATCTTAACAGAAAGATTAAAAATTTCATATCGGATTTACATTGCTACTAAACATCCTAGATTTGAAACACAAATTATTTACTCCATTTAGTATTTTTAATTAGAAATAAAAGAATTTCCTTATAAATAATGCTCATGAGTATAATTTTCTATAACAACGAAGCAATTTATAAAAGATAAAGGTTTCCGGTCACCCGTGAAAAGCAATCAATTTCTCAGAATTTTATTTTTCTCTTTCGAATGAAAATGGATCATTTGCTTATCTTGATAAATGAACAAAGAAAAACGCATTTACTTATTACAGTTTTTTCCTTTTTGTTGTACGTACCGTACTAAGAAAGAAAACAAAACCAGAATTGTATCAGTTTGAAAGACCATTTTTTTTTTTTCAGTAGAACAATGGCGCTGGCTGCAGGTATTTTTAAATCTGCAAACTTGTCGAAATTTTCAGATTTTCGAAATTTAAATCTGCAAACGTGTGGAAAAAAACTTCGACAAAATGTCGGTTAATCACTTCCCTATTCCATCGTCAGTCATGCAAACGATTATGATTTTGCAAAATCGGCTTCGAGCAGCATCAACTCTATTTAGGCTGTAAATAGCATTGGTGTTGCTTCAAAGAATAATATGAGACTAGAACATGTACAGCTGCCAACTGTTCGCTTGTTGTTATCACTTTTTTTTATTTGTAATATTCCCTATATTTATCACATAATTTTTCTGGTTAAATAAGAAAAATAATGCTACTTGTAAATAATTGTAAAAAATATGCTTGCAAGTTCAAAAGTAGTCATAGAATAAAAATTTGCAATAAAAAATATTGACATTTGTAGTCATTAAAATAGCCCTAAAACTATGATAACAGAAAATGTAGGTATTGAGTGAAAATCGCAAGCAATGAAAGAAACAGACCGCAATACTTGGCTGTTACATGAAGAAGATAGACTTGTTTATCCTCATTGTCCAACTGCTATGTGATCAAAATAGCCTGAAAAGCAGATGAGATGGTTGGAGTATCGCAGCTTGTTTCTTTCGTTCATAAAAATCATATATTCTCCTACGCAATCTATAGACTACAGTAAAGGTTATATACTTTATTATTTTTATTTGAATTTTCATGACAGATTTCCCAAAGATTCGTTGATGTCTAATTTAATCGAAAAGAAATTGCTTTCAAATTATATAGATAACAATACACTAAAAAACTAGATTTTCACAATTTCTATTTCTATATTGAATAATAAAGTTAAATTATTGAAATCTTCTTTACTTAGTGGATAGAAATTTAACTGTGAAATTACATTATTATATTTTTATGGAAATTTCTAATATTTTAATTATTTATCGTTGAATTGTTTTTAATTCTTTTGAAAGCTTCAGATATTGTTAATTTTTATAGAATTCCAAGTTAATATTAATGTCATTTATATTATTTGATTTTTTTAACTTAAGACTTTTGTTTTCTTTCTATCAAAACAGCGGCCGCAATTAAGTAAGTAAAGGCGTCCGATTTTTTATAGAAAATATTCAAATGATAAATAGAAATTGTATAAGGCTAAAGAACGTTACAGAATATATTAAACAAAAAAATCTTTAAGACAAATTTCCAGACTATTAGTTTATTAAACTGATTAATGAGTATTAATAACAATTTCCTTCTAACATTTAGTATTTTTAATTCGTTACAATTTTAGAGTACAATTAATTTAAAATATAACTTTAAATAACATTAAACATTTTCTTTGATACATAACTTTTTTATTTCATTTGCCATGAAGTTGATATCTGATTACAGAAAAGCCTTTTTAGAAATTTCATTTTTATATCCAAACAGCCAGCGATAAACTGTGTTTCAGCGATAAATCGCAACAGAATATTTCATCTTCCTGACAAATTCTTTATTTTTAACGGAAATTTACACACACACACACACACACACACACACACACACACACATATATATATATATATATATATATATATATATATGTTTCTATTAATGAGTAAGTTTTTAGGTCACATGTGTCATTTTAATTTTTATTGTGCATGGCTTGATTCTGTCCGAATTTTATATATTTATCTATTAATATATTTCTTTTTTTTTCTTTTGGTTACGGTTAATCGGGAAATGGTAGAAATATGCATTTAAGCGGTTTCTTATTATTTCTACTTCAGAAATTAACCGTGTGTCACTTATGATATCGTAATATTGCCCTTGAAAACCAGTTACGAATCATAAGTTCCATTTTTATTCATGATAGTTCTCCCTTTTTGCAGTAATTTTGTGGTTTTTTCTTATTGAGTTTATTTATTTTCAATTATGAGATCTTACATTTCGTACAATGGATTTATTGGTATGCCATGATTCATTTTTTCTTGTCTTTTTTCATTGGTTAAAATGTTTTAGTTACAAATAGCTTGACAAAATATTTCAAACATTTATAAATTCCTACATATTTATCTTTATTTATTTACTCTTTTTATGCATTCTCCTTCCTCTTAATATTGGCCTTTCGCCACTTTTAAACGTTATAATTTATAATACTCCATTTATAAGTGATTGGATCTAGTTTTTTAAAAATCATTAGTGATTAGTTAATTTAATAATTGTTGATTCAAATTTAACATGTATAATATTTGTATCATGTCTTCATACTCAATTTATAAGTTTTATTTGACAATGATGATGAATTGTAATATTCTATAAAGGTTATATATATATATTTTGTTGCGAACTAAAATCTGAATAAACTGTTTTCTTTAATTTCTTTCACTGTTGTAATGATGTTCAATATGTGCATGTTTTTGCAAAAGAATTGCAAATATATCGAACTTTGAAAACAAACATGTTTTTCATAAGAGACGAATTAGTAAAACTGGAAATGTTTAAACAGGATGAAGGGAAAAATTATTCATTTGCCTTTAGTTGTATTATTAAAGAAATTTTATAATAATTCTATTTTGTTGAGAGAGTACCATAAAGATGGATTTTCCCAATAAATAACAATAATCTGTTAAAAAGCTTTCTGGAAAGTCCTTTTAAATTACATTTTCGATACGGATTGTAATAAGTTAAAACATAATGCGGTATTAACGAAATTGATGCAACGAATCAATAATAATTTACAATGTCTTTATAGACAACTATATTTACATTTGCACCAGGTTGAAAAGCGAAGGACTGACACCCTAGTCAGTGGCTAACTATATACACAAATTAGTTTGATGACAATAGTACTTAAAGAAAAACATAATCGATATTATGCTTGATATTAGTAAAATATTAATTATTAGTACTAGAAGTAATGACTCCATAGAAGTGTTAGCTAACGAAATAACTTAGTAAATGCTGATTATTCCACGCAAAATTCGACATTTGACATTTGACATTTGAAGTCCACCGAAGTGGATAATGCTTTGGAGCCTATAGCTACAATGGCTGTCGCCTCGAATGATCCTTATTATACATAGAAACAACAAAAATTCACAACAATTTTTATTTTCCATTACACATATTATATAACTACAATAGGACATTCACAATTACATCCATGTCTTACCCAGGGACTCGAACCCGGGCCCTCGGGGTGACAGCAGCCTCCGCTTACTGACCACGCCAACGGGCGACCAAAATTCGACATGCGATCACAACAAGAATGCAGACGATACTGACTGTTGCCAAATGGCAAAACCAAAATTATACTAGAATGCGTCAAGAGGACGCGCTTCAATCAATGTGAAGGTAAGACGTAACACTTTCTAAAGCGAAAAGAAGCCTAAATCACTTGCAAGGAGATTACGTTCATCAAATCGGAAAGAAGATCAGATTCGATTTTTTTTTTTTTAATCTATACTAATAAAGCAAAGTTTCGCTCTGTCTGTATGTGTGTCTGTCTGTGTGCGATGGCTAGCAAAATCTACTGCACTTAGAAGCCTAAGAATTTAGGTGAGAATAGTCTAAGACAGGTCCTGATGCACCTGAAGCTCATATGTTTAATTTTCTAAGGGCCGGGGACCCTGGGCCCCTTTAAGTTTTTATGCACTAAATTGTTAATAACGTGCCCCCTTTTCATCCCAACTTCCTCGTTTTGGGGAACAAATCTCCATTTGGTGATTTTTGCCTTTCTACTCTCTAGTTAAGATCCTGGCCCCTTGGGGCCTGATAATGGGTCCCTTGAAGATTTTGTGCAAATAAATTGTTAATAAATTGCTTTCTTTTAATCCAATCTTCATTTTTGGGATCCTTTTTCCATTTAGTTATTCTAACGTTTCTACATTCCATGTAAGACACTGGGTCACGTAGGGCCCAATTCAATCCAGGGTCCCTTGAACTTTTTGTGCGCCAAGCATACCACCAATTCAGCTACCACCAATGTGGAATAATATCTCCTTCTTGGGGCCTTTGTTGCAACTTCTTGAAAAAATATCCGATTTTATTACAATTTTCTGTAAGGTAGATTTGGCGTCCTCCAGGTACTTTAAAAGTACCAACTATATTCCAGTTAATATCCTGGCCCCCAGAACCCCGTCCTGCTTTTTACCTCAGCTTCCACCTTTTTCAAACATTAATCTCCTTTTTCGGTAAAAACTTACGTTTACTCACAACAGCCGTAAATTAAAAATCGCGCTACTTTAAAAGGTAGCTTTAGATAAGGATTTTCATCAGTTTATTAAATAGTGTTAACGTTAAAAGTAATTTGTGAAATTTACAATGAGGGAGCACATTCCTCCACTTGGTGGCCTCGAGTCATCTTTCCTCCAGCTCTAAGGGCAAAATTTCAATGGGGTTTGGTTCACTCAACTTAGATGACATTTCGGCTACTTTCTGTATTACGAAATTTTATCTTAGGCTTTAGTTACCAACATTTTCGAACATTAATGGTGCATTCTTTTTTTTTTCGGGTTCTATGGACTTGATTACTACGAGGTTTGACTCACTCAACTTGTTTTTAGAATATCTCCAGCACGTGCGGAACACTTCCGGTGCATGATGCTTTAGGTACAGGGCACCCAGGCAAGGCTATCGTGATATAACCATCTTGGTATATCAAGAAATCCCTGACCCAGGTTCGTTCGGAAAGAGGTTTGTTGGGAACACTCTAGACGCTGCAGAAGGCAATGAGGCCCCCGGAGCTAGGTTCATTTAAAAGATTTTCAAAAGATATAAAATCATACAAACTTGAGTTTTGTTTAAGGTTATTATAGCAGGCCCCGGGAAATGCCGGGCGGGTCAGCTAGTAGAAAGAATAAAGTAACACAAAAACTGAATTTACCCACAGGTTATTGATAGTTTGTATTGTAAAAAAAAAATATATATTTTCATTCTAAAATAATTAATAAAATTGATGGATATATTGTCAGTTGAATATGGGTATGCTGCGCGCGCATCACCCTGTGCCGTGTAGTATACAGCTTGTGAAAGTCATCTGTAAGAAACAAAATCAAATTTTTCGAAATTCATATTGTATTTGGGGACCATGAATCTAATTTGAGTGAAATTTGAACGAGATTTGGTAAAATGGTAGTCGTGTGAAAAAAGTGCCATTTTTTTTTTGGCCGTTCTTCTCTAACTTCAAGGAGAAAGGGGCATCTATCAAAATACCATACGTAGACACTTAAATTACATATGGTAACTTAGTAAATGGAAAATGTGAAATAAGTACAAGAATTATGAGCTTGAAAAAAAAAATTAAATCTTACCTTTTTTTTTTAACTTTTTAAAAGTTGTTTTTTGTATGTTCTATTTATTCGTTAGATTAATCCCCTTTTCATTTCATTTTCCTCTAATGCTTGTTTCCTTTTTATATCTGAGTCTAATGGACCTTATGCAAGCGACCTGAGGTCGAGGCTAAAATTCGTCTGCTGGCGGTATTTACTGGCGGTGTTTAACATAGCGGTCTATGGAGTGTGAGTTATTAATGCTTGTTTGTTAAAAATACCGCAAAAAAATTCTTTGATGCAGCAGCATATACTTAATATATTGTAATATAAATTCAAAACGTTGTTCTGTTTGCGAGAAAATTCCCTAAGTTTGCAAATTTTCTGTTAAAATGTATGTTCTCAACCTGGGTCAAGGCTAAAGTCGTCTGCTAGCGGTGTTTGCGCCTGCGCATACTGGTATTCTGCCGGTGCAGTAACTAGAATAACAGATCATCATACCGCCAGCTCTGGCGTCTGACGTCACCTGAATAGAGTCCATTAACATTGAAAGTTCTTTTTTTATGTAAACAGTAAGCAGTCACGTATTTACTTCTTAACGTTTGTTTGACGGGCTTAGTATTTGTTTCTTCTCAAGCTTGACTTGGCAGAAAACCGTCCTGGTCAGTAGTATATGCAACGCAAATTATATGATTATTTGAAATTTAAGATAACAGATCAATTGATTTACACGTTCTGTAATAATTTTTTATTTGAATGTAGATCCATATGTAATAGTTGAATCATTGTATCGAAGAAATCTAATATTCTTTCATATATAATTGAATAGTTATCGCTTTAAGTAAACAGATCTCACACAAATTATTAGCTAACAACTGCCTAGAAGCGACTTTAATCAGTCTAAGTTTACAGAGCAATAGCATCCTACACCATCAGATATCTTAAGGTAGAGAGGCGTGCATTAACTGGAGTGTTAATGGGGCTATATATATTGAGGTACTAAGAAAGCCTTATAAATTCGATTAATTACTATAGCATTCCCTCTCTCTCCAGCAAGTAATTGTATAAATCTTATGTTTTATCGAATAGAAATATACAAATTTGCTTTATTTTCTCTCCTGCCTAAGTACCCGCAAGACAAATTATTCACCCCAATCATAATTAAACACAAATTGTTGAAATGTATAATATTTAAATATACAATTTAATATCAACAGTTATATACATGTATACATGTAGACTTTTAACCCTTTCGGCCCTGAATTTTTTTTCAGTTTAGGATAAAAATCCCTTTTACGCTTATAAAATTAAAAGTAACAAACCAAATTACAGAAGTTTTAGTGAAATTTGACGAATATGTTAGTTTCTGAAACCTAACGAATGTAGTTATTTCGCGTTCTTTGTATATGACAATAGTCGAAGTAAGAATTTTTGAAGACGTTCGGAAAATGTCGTATTACAGCAGGATTTAACAGACATAAAACATAGTAGTATTTTATATTGTTTATCACAAAATATTCATTGCGAAAAGTAGTCCCTAATTTAAGTTTAAACCCTTTCGGCCCTGACTTTTTTCTTAAACTCAAAAATATTAAAACTTTTGTCATATTTTTTTGTTTTTTTAATATTTCAAAGCTAGATGGCGCTACTTGTTCACTAAAAGTCAAAATATAGGATGCACATATCTGATTATGAGGTTTTTACGCATCTTCAAGGCGTTATTTATAGTTTAAAGCATTTTAAAAGCAATGAACCCATATGTGCCGCCAGGGCTGAAAGGGTTAAAACATATCACAATATTTCTAATATTTTTCCATGTAAATTATTAGGCATTAATATTACAAAAATTATTTTGTTCTTTTATATGTTTTCTTTGATTATGCATATTCAATAATGTTTGAATCGAGTTGAAAAAGGTCTTCTAAAGCGTTTGATATTTTTAGGTTGATTTATCGAAATTATACATTATATACTAGAAAACAAGAAATCTGCTTTTTTAGAATTCAGTGTCGCCCCCGATGAAAAAAATATATAAACATAGATAATATAAAACATATTTTAGTTTTAAGACTTATAACATACGCTTTTATTTTATATAAAATGACGTCATTCGCATCCTCTGAAAAATTCCTCATTTACGATCCAATCTTAAACAACATCTACAGTAGTGATGGGCGATTTCGATTTTTTAATCGATTTCATCGATATTACTGCTAGTTCGATTTAATCGATACTATAATTTTTTTAATCGATGTCTCTAAAGGTAATATAATTTTCATTTTCCTTCAAAAGTTGAAGGTAAAGTGGTCGGATGAGCCAATCCCAAAACTTTCTTCTATCGCATACATGTTAAAACTTCAAATTTCACTATCACAGTGTCAAATTTAAATGATAACTTATACCCATCATGAGGATTAAAAAAGTATAGGTTCGTTGATGTATGTGCATTTTAAAAGAAAATATAAGCATTGCCTTTTTAAGGGGGTCCGGGACACATTTTCAAAAAAAAAATTATTTATTGAGTTAAAATTTTGAATTTTTTTGTGATGGTTAACCATATTATTTGTAAACAAAATTAAATGATAAAACTTCTCATAGCTTTTAAAAAAAAAATTTACATTTAAAATTTATGAAAAAAGTGGTATAACTCGAAATATTATTTGTAGAATTTAAATCTCATTAAAAATCTCTTAAAATTTTTTATTTAAAAGAACAGAAATATATATATTTTAATTTAGAGCCAGCATTTAAAAAAATATTAATTAAAAAAAAAATAAAAATATTTAACGAAAAAATTACAAAAAAGTGGTGCAACTTTTTTTTAAGAAATCATAATTTTCAAAAGTAAATATTTTTTTTCAAATATGCTGGCTCAAAAGTAAAGTAAAATAATTGAAAAAGATATGTTCCGAGTTTCAACCCTGTATCTTTAACGGTTCTCGAGTTATAAGAATTTAAATATGAGAAATGGTGAAAAACCTATCATGAAGAAAAACGCAATTTCACAAGAACTCGTTTCCTTGACAACCATAGCTTGAAAGGCAGATTTTGAAAACAAACCAAAACGAAAAAAATAATATTTCCTGTTCTAATTAAGATAGAAACATGATTTAAACATCATTTTAAGCAGAAAACGGCAGAAAAATTTTTAATCCAATAAAAAAAAAAAAGAAAAAAAAATTGAAAATTTGAAGATTTTTGTGTCCCGGACCCCCTTAAACAAATCATTGAATTTCGGCTCACACCCTCTTACAAGGAAGGTCTCCATACAGGGCATACTCAGAATATGTTGAAAAAAATGCTAGTGAAACTACTCATATATGTAATAAGGGATCAGTCAAATTTAACGGCGGAATTTCAGTAGAAAGTCTGTAAAAAAATAAAATACTTTCGAAAAATAGAATACTTTCTTACTGTTTTTTGGCGAGCAGGATTTTTCCAAGCCAAAAGCAAACGATTTTAATGCATCTGAAAATTTATTAATTGTTTTTTAGAATGCACGGTTTTTAATGAATTCAAACTTAATCAATTAAAGAGGTTATTATATATATATATTTTTATATTACATATATATGTTGCTTATTGCTGTAGTTATTTAATTTCATCACTGTAAAAATATTTTCTATGCTTTGCAAGTTGAAAATATCTAGTTTAAGTTATAGTCAGCTGACGAAGTCGTTTCCATAGCAACAAAATCAAGTCGACAGTGTTCTATCTGCCTTATTTTTGAGCTTGAAATAATTTAAATCAATTTAAATTTTGTTTTAAATCGTAAATTATGATATTTAAATTTTATTATAAATATATATCACAAACAATTGTTAAAACAAACTAAAATGACAAAACTATTGTTAAAACAAATTAAAAATGACAAAACTAAAGTATTTAAATTAAACTTGTATAAACAAATTCAACATAAAAAGTTTTTCCTACATAAAACAGTATTTTTTTTTCATCGCAACCGGTGATAAATCGACAAATAAACGAAAATTTCGTTATTTTTTTACGGACGCTGTATCAGGGTTCCGCCAAAAAAAATTTTCTAAATGTATATATCCATATGAGAAGAACATTCTGTAATTTTTTCAGATTTTTCTGAGTATGCCCGTATGGAGACCTTCCTTGTTAGATGTCTGCAACCGAAATTCCCAATTCAAAGAGCATAAAAATGACATCTGTTGGGCAGTATACACCCAAGCTTAATAAGTATATATTTATGTGAAAGTGTAACAGAATATGAAGTTTGATTAAGTTCCGTATATTACTTCTGAGATATAGCTATCACGAATATCGTGAAAAATGCAGTATAGCAGCGCAGCCGTTTATATGATTTACGCGAAAACCTAATCATTTCGGATTCAGGAATAACTTATGTCAATGTCTAACAGGATATTAGGTTTGATGAAATTCCGTTTATTAATTCTTGAAATATTATCCATGGTTCGTACGCTTCCTTGAATTTTGCAGACCAGAAAATTTTTAGGTCCTAGTATTTTCTTATAGAAAATTTCTTTTTAAAAGAAGGCGAAATTTTGCGCGTTTAACCTAGATTTCTTTTTTTATAAAAAGATAATGGTAGTTTTCCTGGAGAAATAACGGTATCCGTACGAACCATGATTATCGCTAACATCGTGTAAATCCTGAAAAACAGTGTTGAATTCAGGGGATGGAGGACATCTCCCCTGGAACATTTAAATGTCTCCCAAGAAAATTTGAGATTTTGTGTTTACTGGACAAAAGTCAAATTCCCCCAATTTCATTAGTTCTTGAGATATGATTCCTAAAATCATGTGAGTCCTGAAAAACGTGTTGAATTCAGGGGGTGACCGAACTCTGAAATATCCCCCCGGAAGGTTTGAGATTTTATGGTTATTTTACAAAAGTCCAATCCCCCCACCCCCTTGAATACTAGAATATCCCTTCCTGGAGCTGCAGTGTCTAACTGAATGTGAAGTTTGATGAAAATTCGTGCATTCGTTCTTGAGATAGAGCTGTTGCCAAAATCAGGAAGAATGCAGTATAGCAGCGCCACTTGCCGGTAGATTTACATCAAAACCTAATCATCAACAACTTATGTCATCGTCAAACTGAATCTGAAGTTTGATGAAGATTCGTGCATTAGTTCTTGAAATAGCGATCTTGCGGAGATCATGAAAAATGCAGCATAGCAGCGCAATTTTCACCAAAAAGTAATCAGCACCAATTTATGTGAAGGTCTAACTGAATCTAAAGTTTCAATAGATCCCATGCATTAGTTCTCGAGAGAGAGCGCCCACAAAATTTTTGTCAGAGACAAACAAATAGACAGACTGGCAGACAGACAATTTATGAAAATAGTGAAATCGTATTCAAAGCAGGACGTTCTAAAACGATAAATCCTAAGAAAACCGGAAGTGGAAAATTTTCATGAATCCAATACTTTCTTTTTGTAAAGACAACAGAGTGTAATAAAAAATGTACATTTGATTCTATACCCGAAACGTCAGATCGGCAGCAATGGTGAATCGATTCAGTACAGATTCAATGTCGATCTTTAGATGCGGGTGGAATCGTTCTTGTTTGATTCGCTAATTTGAAAAATTCACTAATTTGAAATTCGTGAAAGTGAAAATTTTTATTATGACAAAGCATAGATTTTCTTTAACAATCCAAATAATATTCGTTTTACTGAAAAATTCGTTAAAGTGGCATTCGTTATAACAAAATTTTTCTGTACGTTTGTTGGAAAAAAACACAAATCATTGTCGAGTAATTAAATAATTAGGTAAACTTCAAAATAAACTCCTTTTAACCCTTTCTAGGGCGGTGGTGCGTTTACGAAACCACTAAATTTTGATTCCCAAATGCCACAATGGCACCAGGATTTTGGTATAATATTTTCTTTTATTATGTATGTGAAATATAGGCATTTTCTTATTTCTAAATAAATTTGTTCATAAACTCCGGTGCCATTTATTTATTTCAACATATTACCATTTTATTTTTAGAGGTGTAAATTATGTAGTTATTGAATTTTGTTTTAAACTGGAATACATAAAATATAGGAAAATAACCTTATTATCATAATTACTTAATAAAATATAAATAAATATTATTGTGATTGTTCAAATGTTTAATCTTATTATTGTTTTTCTTTTAGGTAAGAGAAGCAGTACTTTTAATTGAAACTCCATTTTATAGGTATGTTTGCGCTTTTTATTAAAGTTTTGTTAAAAGGTGGATGGATTTCATAAAAAGCCAATATCTAAATAAAAATGTGAGTTTTTGTTTTTGTGTTATATTGCTTTGTTCAAATTTGAAAAATGAAAATATATTGCAATTTACTTGGTAAAAGATGTATTCACAAACTTCTGAAATATGCGTTATGAAAATAACATGTCATAATGTATTTGACATACATTTAACTCGATACACATTTTGCATAATCTATACCTTAATCTGTATCTTCAAAATTCTCCATGCGTTTTAATTTTTGTTTAAAATTCTCAGTATCTGTCAGCAACAAGCTTGATACAAACTGCATCAAATCCGTGCATCCGTTTGCAAATGTTGCTTTAATTAGTAATCAAATATGTTAACGTAGGAATGAAATTCAATTAGCTTGAATGAAAATTCACTTTCGTGAGAAGATTTTTAAACTACATATAGGATTCAAAAAATCGATGGACAATTTTTAATCCATTGATTTTAAATAACAATTTGAATAAATGGATTATAAATAATGAATAAAACCAGCATTTCCTCAAAGTTTTACAGAATGCATGCAAATTTTAATTTTAAAGCCATTTTTGCATTTAAATACATTATACAGTTAGTAATATTTAGAAAAAACTCCTCTCTTAACGATAAAACAACTACCGTTTGCCTCATTTTTTATAATACGGATGGATATTGATCCGTCTAGAAGTGTCACTGGCAGTAAATTTATTTTAAATCCAAGCTTAATTATCAGCCTTGATAAAAGACAAATGACTAAAAGTTTGGTTAAACAATTAATATTCTGACATTTTCAACATCTTTTAGGTCATTTGAGCTAATTACATACACAGTGCAGATTCAGTTTAAATAAATGCTATGTTTCGAGGCGAAGAACTAAAAGTATCTTTGAAAATTATGACCTGTGAAACTGTTTCACATTGAAGCCTGTTATGGAAAAATAGAAAAATTATATCTGTTACTACTCGTTCCTCAAATTCAATTTTATGTACTGATTTAATTATATGGCATATACAGGGTATTCTAAAATACGCTGAACATTAAAAAAAATATATTACTTGTAAATGGTGACAGATATTGAAGAAATAGTTGTAGTATATTAATGTGTAGGCAGGAAGTTCTTCAACAACCTCCCCTCCCGAAATAAAGATAGTCATAATTTGACTTTAGATATGCTCAGAACAGACAGTCAGCTAAATAGATCCCTGCGACATTAAAAATTCAGATGCGTCATATCCTATACAACTCTCCACTATTTCGTTTTACACCAAGTATAAACTGGTAAAAAGGCTAAAATTGGAAGTATTGAATTCCGAAACAACTGAGGATGCATTAGTGCATGCATTTTTGTTTGAATAAATTATATTATATAAAGAAATAATACACTTAACATAGGATTTATTTAAAATTTTCACAGTTAATAAGGTTTTATAAAACTATATTTAAAAATAAAAATTCTGTTTCATAAAAAACAACAATATAAATTATTCACGCATTAGCAATAAAGACTTGAATTTTAATGGAATATAAATTATTTTTTACTGCTATTGTATATGTTACTTTGGAAAGAAAAGAAAACTCAGGAATAATACTAATAAGCCATTTGAAGTGTATTTCAAATGAGAAATTAGAATCTGATCTATGTTTGTGTCTATTTTAGTCACTAAACTCATTTGTTTACAGCCCTTTACCTTCGAATTACGGGCCAGGACTGATGACTATTTTTACATCCAATCGTACCACAATTTACGAAAATTTTCTTTGCAGTCGATACCTTTTAAAAATATCCCAGAGGATAGATATATCCTGGCAGAGATTATTTTCCAAAAACTTGTACAAATAGAATTTAAGAAAAAAATAGTCGCTGGGATATACCTGTCTCAAAACCGTAATCGAAAATTTAAAACTTCGATTCAAAATATATTAAAAAGTAGAAATAGAAAATATATAAGAGTATTTTATTTCATAACATTTTAGATTGTTTTCGGAGCAAATAATATTATTTACAATCTTGTTGAATTTTAATGATTAGTTTAGAGACTTTCTAAATTTTTTTCAAGATATTAAAATATGCATTGGGGGTGGGGGGGAGGGGGAGAAGAAAAATAAATGAATTGTTTTTCAGTATGGCTTACAGGGATTAGAATGTATTTATAGTATTAATGAGAATTCGAATTACTTTATTATGGTCTATTGGAGGTATGAGATCTTGTGAATTGGGTTATACATACTTTTCCAAGATTGTTTGTTAATTTTTCTAAATTTTGAAAATATTTCATTACTTTTTCTATTTTTTCTGGTTATCTTAATTCTTTTCTTATACATTTTTGAGTACCTTACGCGATTATAAAGATTTTTAATGGATGCCTCCGAAAGAAGAATGTGACTTTTCAAAGAAGAAAATTTTTATACCAACGAAAAAAAATCGAGATAAAATCGCCATGGAAATAAGCATAATGCATTAGTGAGACATTTGAAGATAAAGAGGTTGAAAAAGATCCCGATTCCGTGGTTGAGAAGCAGCTCTATGGCACTTCAAGACAGAGAATCTGGGATGCAATCCTTGAGATACATAATCCAGAAAAAAAAATTGCTAATAGCAATACGGATTACCATACAGCGACATCTCGGTAAAGTGAGGCTTTGTCTGGAATGTGCTCGCTTGTCATAAAACCGCTCCAGCTAAGGGAAAAGCAGTTTGATAGTCCAATACTGCAAAGAATCCAAATACAACGTACACATTTTTCTTTCAAGTTTGTACTTATGCTGCACGATTGATTTATTTTACTCATTTTGAAAATTATATTCTGGCCTCTGGAAAAAAAATACATTTCCCTTAGTTTGTTGCAAATTGGGAATGGAGTAAACATATGTATATATATATATGGAGTAAATGTTCTTAACATTAATATTTTTTATGTATTTCCCTCAATAATTAAGCAATAAATGAAAACACTCATCAGTTCAATTTTCAATTCAATTAACGTTTAAAAAAAATAGTGACTGGAATCATATGCTTTGTTGAATTTATCAATTGATACTTAAAGAACTTTGAAAATAAGCGAGAGTAAATGGTGTGATGAAAACATTGTTCCAAGTAAAAAAATAAAAAAAAATTAAATGCAAGAAATTCATCTAACCAATAAACCAATGGAATCTCTTAGCTAAGGAAAAAAAAGTTTGAAAAAGTATATTCAAATATTTGAATAAAAAAGTATTTTTTTTTTTTATGTTAAAGTGACTGCCTCCATAAGTATCTGTAAAAGTGTATTATGGGAAAAAAGGTGTTTGCCATCTCAGAAAGAACTCCTCAGTTTTATTTTTTCCCAAAGTAAAATATACAACAGAAAGAAATCTAATTTATGTTCTATTAAAATTCAAGTCTTTGTTTCTAGTGTGTGAATAAATTTTTGTAATTTTTTATTAAACAGATTCGTTACTCTTAAATATGGTTTTATAAACTCTTATTAACTGTGGAAAATCTAAATAAATCTTATGTGTGTTATTTCTTTGTAGAATATAGTTTATTCAAACAAATATGAATTCGCTAATGTATTCTCAGCTGTTTCGGTGCTAAAACTAACCATATATTTTAGCCTTTTTAATCCAGTTTATGCTTAAAATTAAACCAGATTTATGGGTGGATTAGAAGCGTTTAAATGGCATGTGATATATGTGTCGTCTAGTTGCAAAATCTGCCATCTCCAAAAAATAAAATTTTGAGAAAAAGCTGATTTTTACCACACTTAGCCAAATAAAGTTTGGAACCAAAACTCTTCAGTTTTATAGTCATTAGGGCAGTATATTTGAAAACACGAAATAAGGTGGCAGGGGCACATAAAGGGAACGGGTTATTTAGGTCTTTGTTTTGGATTTGGCTGCCTTTGCAACTTACTTTGGAGTTGGCCGGTTTTGCAACAAACCAGAAATTAATTTTTGCTAAATTTAATCTGACACTGGGTTTTTATGGGTTGCAAATACACAAAAAGGTTTTGTTCAACTTAATGTTATTTAACAAAAAGAACTTTAGGAAAGTTATTAACGTAAAACGCCTTTTACACAGTTACTGATTGTTAAAACTGACTAACAGTTAAAACTAACTGACTAACTGTTAAAAGTGATTTAAATGTCACTAAACAAATGATTTAAATGACATGATATCACTTTAAATAAAATTATTAAATTTTAAAAACTTAAACAAAAGTCATACTGTGTACATGTGCATACAATTTCAAACTTTAGTGGTCTCATCGTTTTCGATAGTCTCACAAATTTCGTCATGATGGTCCATCCATGCGTCTTTTTCTTCGTCATCTTTGGTTTCTGCTTTTTAAGCATCTGATGCCAATTTATTTTTGTAAAAACAATAACCGCTTGCCAGCATCCCAGTTTGGTCCGAAATGTTTCGTCAGTAAGTTTTGGACATCCCGAAGATTTAGAGGCTTCACCACGGTATCCGGAGCCACGTCCTCGAGCTTGCTGTTCATAATACTTCTCTTACTCTTGACAACAGACTTTCTGACTTCTACCTCAGATTTGCAGAAGACCTCCCCTTCCACCAACAGATTATTTTTATATTCTGTTATGAAATTTCTTTTTGTAGGAGCCAATTTGAAATGCCACAGTGCAGGTGGCTTGGGGAAGAAATTGCTGGTCTTCTTCCAATCATGGTCGGTTTCTTCCCTGTTCCATATTCGGATAAAATTTCTTCATTCTTTACGGGCTGAATGAGGGACTCGATTTTCTTCAATCTCCTTTCAATTTGAGCTGAAACACGGTCTGGAGGGATAAAAGAATACTGAATCAACGTAGGCAAGTTATTAGATTTATAAAATAGAGGAAAAGGTCCAAATACCGGCTAGGGTTCAAATACCGGCTACTAGGTGTTCTGAGAACTGAGTGCAGCGCAGCCTAGCCGTGATAGGCAGAGTTTGTAGCTTTAATTGAGAGAAGAAAGTTACGAAAAGTACGTCACTGAAGTCTGTCTCATTTACAAACAGTAAATACAAAAGTGTGGAATCGACGTAATCTGGTACGTCAAAAGTTTTTCACATGTGTGTTTCTCATTTTTTAAAAATATACTGATCGTATATTGGCTTGAATTGTTGATGAAGTTATTTTCTAGACATATTTAACTCTCAATTGCCACGCGCACATTATTGGTATTTTATTATATGAATGAGTAATACCGGTTTTGACTTAAACATAGCAATGATCCGAATACCGGCTACCTAGAGTGGTCTAAATACCGGCTAGCCGGTATTTCGACCTCTCTCAGTTGCTCTGCTTGAAGGGGAGGAAAATAAATTAATTTAAATAGTTCCATAATTAATAAATTATTTAAAAAGTTCAAAAATAGTTCCAGTCCCATTTCGCAATATGAAAAAAGCAACTGTAGCCATAATTCTTCAGGACCGACACTGGTTACCGGATCACTTCCCAAAAAAGATCTGTTGGATACTCCAAAATTGCCTGTAATAAATGTGAAGAGAAAGAAAAGAAGATGACGGAGTAACCAGGCGAAAGAGGCAGAAATTGGATTTTAACACTCTCTCTGCGCAACTCGAGATGTCCTCGAGCAACGTAAAAGTAGCAAAATTTGCACAACACGAGATTTCCTCGGGGATGCAATTTTTTTCCGTCTAATTAACGCCCCTTGATTATTCCCACCAGTTATTTTTTTATTGTAAATTTTGCCTTATTTAATCGCTGCATTTTCCCGATTAAATTAGACAAAAATTTTTGTTTTGAAAAACAGGTGACAAAAGAATAAAAATTTTTAAAAGACGCTCGTCGCGAAGGAGTTAAAAACGCAATTTTTGAAGCTATTTTGATAAAACAATTACGCAGCGAGAGGGTTAAAAAGGTGAAAAGTGAAAATATCCAACAGAAGAAGATGATGCAATTTGTGTCTTCTGCATGGGTGCTTTCTCTGTGGACAAGAATGGGGGAGGGGATTCTGGGTTCAATGTTAAGAATGCGATATGTGGGCTGATAGGGACTACACCGTCACAGAGAGCGATATTATGTTTGTGATTTTTTAGGATAAAATAATTCTTATTTCAATCGCAAGCTTTTTTTTGTTTTACACATTAAAAAACAAAACTAGAAACATAATGGGAAGAAGACTGTGAGAGATAGTCGTAAAGAATTTTATAATTTTGACAAAAATACTTGTTTATTAAAAAATACGTATTTTTTCTGTGCATAAGAAATGTTATTAATCAATAAAATTTATTAAAATAATATTCTTATTGTTTAATAATTGTCATTATTTCTATTTGTGGGATGTTTTGGAAAAAAAAAAACTTAGGTAGCCGGTATTTAGACCCCATTTAAAAAACTCAAAATTTGAAGACTTTCGGAATTTTGCTTTTTATAAACAGAAAACGCCTTTTAAACTGATTTTTTTTCTCTAAATATGTGTAAAACATGTCAAGGTAGCCTGCTGTTATTTTTTATTTTAATAATTTTGAAAATTGTATGATCTAGATTGAAAACAAAAGTGGTAGCCGGTATTTGGACCTTTTCCTCTATTATGGCATCATGATAATTAATTAATCAAAATATGCTAACTATGATGTTATTATGTTATCAATTAATTATGTATTATATTATCCCCAGGGTGGATTACCCATAAGGCAACTTAGGCTATGGCCAAGAGGCGTACGTTAGGTAGGGTTCGCAAAATTAAGAACTTTAAAGTTTTTAAATTTAATGAAATAAGAACAATTTAAAATTTTAACGAAAAGTGTTAAATAAAAAAGAAATTTGTAATAATTACATTTAAAACAATTTTTCTACTTCTCGATACACCAACACAAAATTCTCTCGGATTTTAAGTGTTACAAAAGCCCATTCATTTCCAATCTGCAATCCTCAAAATACTAAAATTTATAAAGCAAAATTTAAATGTGTTATTAATTAATTAAATAGATTAAAAAATGCTTAAATTTGTCAAAGAAAATTCACTTACAATTTTATGAAGGGGGGAGGAGGGCGCGGAAAAGTATTTTGGCCTAGGGCGTCAAAAAATGATAAATCACCCCTGGTTATAAAAAGGTGTACAATACCTTTGAATTTTGGGTTTTCACCTTTACCACGTCGTAGATCCACTTTGCTGTTTCCTTGGTTGATTAGTAGACACTTCTTCCAGAAACACTTCTATAGTCGGAGAAAACACGAAGCTAAATTATTAGAAAATTTGTATGCACCAAGGGAGATCAGTCACAGGCGAGAGAAAACACGATAACGTTAATCTAATCAACAAGTGAGAAGTTATTGTGGTGTCGAGCAGAAGCGTCAGCTAGCGGATATGGAGATGGCCGGTTTTGAAACTCACCGGCTGAAGGATTTGGCCGCTTTTGCACCACATCGTGATTTTCAAACGCATTTAACACAGTAATTGACAGGTTTTTGCATGGTTTATTGTTTCCAGATGATAGAAACCTTTACTTAGAACTAAAAAAACTGAAAAAACACATTTTCAATTTTTGAGGAGTTGGCCGGTTTTGCAACTAGACGACACATATCTGACTTTTTTAATTTCATCGGAATGCATTTAATTCACTGTCTTCCTTGAACATATCTAGAGCCGACTATGACTTTTAGGTGTCCTGAGCGTAGTCTTGATACGCCCCCACCGACCCCGACTTAATCGCATAAATTCTGTGGGATTTGCAACTAATTTGCATTGAGTGGATCTCGCAATACGCTTCCCGTGTCTTTAAAAGTTGATTAAAAACCTATCTGGAAAACGCGTCACGGACCAAGACAGCGTTGCAACTTTGCAACCTCCTTTCAAAGCGCACTTAGCACAATGCCAGTTTAAACTTTAAACAATGTTTTTGTTACAGCTACACTATAATAAAGAAAATATTATTACTACGCCGAAGTTTAAATATGCACTACTTTTATTGTCAGTAACGAATTAAGTTCATTATAAACAGATTAGGATAAGATTAAAAAAAGAGTTACATAGAATAGCAACATTTGATGTTATTTAGACTTCATATATCTTTGAACTTTTATGGTATACCCATTCATACTTTTATAGTATATCATCTATTCCCAACCCTACATTGTATAGTTTTTACAAAGTCTATTTATTCTTTTAGCAACGATTTTTTTAAATAATACAGTTAGTGATTGATACATTTATTGTACGGAACCCTCTGAGCGCGAGTAATACTCGCACTTCACCGTTTATTTTTAAATATATGCGTCTTAAAAATTTAAATTATTAACTAATTTCTGTACATGACGTGAAACCTACTTCTGAGGAAATTTATGCCAAGATATTAAAAAAGAAAAGAAAATATCATATCAGAAAGCAAATGAGATTTTTTTCTCTACAAAAATAGAATTTTATACGAAAAAGTATCTTTTTTCACTCAGTTTTATCCTTCTGAACACACACATAAAAAGAATATTAATATAGCATTTCCTGTAATGCATTATAAAAATCTTGGTTCTTACAAAATTATGAAAACTAAGGTTTTTTAGCATCTTTTTCTGTACGCTAATTTTTTTATTACGTTTTTTTTTCTCCTACATTACTGTGATATTTTTTCTACTTATAGAATATTAAATTACTACAAAACTATCGTATCGTGTTTTTTTTTCCTTATAATCTCTATTTTCTGTTTGGTATTAAAAAGTCTTTCTTTCTAGAAATATTTAAATACTTTTCCTAATTTCTTATACTTTCTTCTCGTAAATTTCACTTAATAGATAACCTGTTTAGGTTATACTGTAGTTTTCTCGTTGCTATTAATCTGATATATTTTTTTGTAATTATCTTTACATGACTACGAGGCAATGTTTAAAAAACATTTTAGTAAAAACAAAGGCCCTTTGATATAAATGATATATAATTTAGAGGCTAAAGCTAATATATCTTGTATCTGATCGTTAATGTTTAATACAAAGTCTTGGAATATATTCCGCGAGTTTTTTTTTCTTTATAATTCCTTCACGTATCAAATTTAATAAAAGGAGAATTTTTTAAGAAAAGCTTCGTCCATGTTGACCACGTATCTCTTTTCCTTTTTATTCTCTGAAAAAATAGAAATTTCATTTTTGTTTCCCTACAGTATCTGCGTTTTCACTAAATTTAATTTTTTCTCCGTTGGCCTTTCATTCATGTTGTAGTTTGCACAAAATATACTTTAATGTATCATATACTGTTTGAAAAAATGTTGGCTTTTTATGAAATTACTTTTCGCTTTTTATGTTACATAAAGATATATTTTCTTTTTATTTATTAGAACTAGGGACTACGTACATACATTTTTTGTAAATTTAATTTGATTTCGTTTGGCTCTCATTCACAAACTTTTGATCCCCTTTTTATGAGTTTATATTGATGAAAGTTCAAAAACTTACAAGGGAACCACTTTAGGTGTTGCTCGCACCTAGTATTGAAACCTGGTAGATTTTAAAGCTCTATATTAGGAAGTTTGGGAATCGATAAAAATTTTTTGTTAAAATAATATTTTTTGATTTTACAGCCGATTAACTTTCTGAAAATGCAATTTTCGAGACCACTTTTCGGGCTGTTAAAGTAAAAGTTAAAAAAAAATAGTTACAAATATAAATTAGTCAATAATAACTATGAAATGTTAAAAAAAGTTTTAAAATTCCTTCAAGAACCTACGAATTTGATTTTTAAAAAAATACAGTATTATATTTACATATTTGGCGGGGAAAGATAGGCGTCTTTTTCATCCCGTACAGTTTTCCGGCAACCCTAGCTCAGTATTTTCGCTACGCACCGTGTTGTAATGGTTTGGACGTAAACCTATTACAAGTGTAAAGCTAGTGAAAATTTTGAAGTGCCATATCTGGCGACTTAACTCTCTTTTGGTGTAAAATTAACAAATAAAAATCCAATTATAAAAAATTATAAATATAAAAAAATATATAAAATATGATTTTAACAAAGAATTTTTATCGGTTCTCTAACTTTTATGCATAGGGCTACAAAATGCACCAGGTCTCGATTCTAGGTGCGAGAACACCTAAAGTGGTTCCCTTGTTAGTTATTATTTACATTTACGATAAAATACAAAGGGAAAACGAAAAACAATTTCATCTTTCTTTCATGGAATCTGAAAGCAATATGGTAAACCAAAAATCAGGTTCGTGTAAGAGGTTATCCCTCTGTCTTTTGGGGACGTACGAGTAGATTTGATGAAAGTACTACTAGCATAGGGCAAGCAGAAAAGTAGGATTATCTAGAATTAGTACTCTAATTAAGGTAGGATGAGCAGGGCATTCTGTCAACACCTAACTTGACACATAGAGTAAAATGTAGGTGTTGATTCTGTGCTCGGCAGGTAGCACGCACAGACATGTTTTGCAATTGTAGATAAAGGACAAAGTGAGAGTTTTTGTGCAGGATGAATGGGCTGGGGGATGAAAACCATAATCAGCTCATGGAAGTGTACGGACTAGGTGTCATGTCGCAGCAAATGACACGACGATGTTGTCGTCAGTTTGGGCAGGGGACTTACTATGTTCTTTACAGTTTGAATTGGTATGAAGTGACGCACTTTTTCCAAGCATAAACAAGAAAGGAAAATCATGCGTACGGCATAGATTATGAAACACTTTCGAACACATTCAGAATACTACATCAAAACTTCGCTGTTTACTAAGGTGAAAGATGATATCTAAATGAACAATATGGAAAACGCATAATGCGTTTGAAAACCCAATTTCTGCTACTACCATGAATAGTCGGGAAAATATACCCGACATATGTACAGGGCTGCTTTTGTGCAGCCCTGTATATGATCTATTGATATGTATGTATACTGCATAGTATGCTAAACGCTATTTTTTAAAAGCATAGCGCAGTTGAAAATTTCCATTCAGCAATTTCTGCCAATAAACGGATGTTGTTGAAAAGTTTTGTGCAGCCCTGTCTATGACCTACATAATGTATACACACCAAGTAACATTTAAAAAATAATTAAATGCAAACCACAACTGAAATTGCACTTCCAGTAATTATTTTTTGTAGGCCTCAATAGTTCAATTATTCTCATTTTCTTCTGTAACGAAATTCTTTTGGGTGTCTCTGTAAGTGAACGATAAATTCTATGTTCACAATGCTCTATAATAAGAACCTTGTAATACACTTCAGTGATAAATATCAATTTCAATATGTTTAAAGTAGTGTAATATCATTAAAATCCACCACAAACGGTTTTTCGCCTTAGACCGTAATGCACTGTCCCTGTAAATGAACCGTAAATGCTACACACTTCATTTTCAATACCGAACATGCCAAATTGATACCCAATAACTTATATCTATTCCATGGCAATCGTACTATATTTACGCGTGTTAAAGCATGGGCAATCAGACAGACGGACAGACAGACTTGCAAACCGAATTCATAAAAAGTCTCACTCATGAACTAATTTTGGCACCAGTGAAATCGTGAAGATTGCGTGAAACGTTCTTCCTTAAGCAGGATACGCATTTTTCCAACAGGGGTTTTGAAGCGTTATAGAACATGCATCTGTGTCATCGGAATTGTCAGAGGAAATTAAAGTGAGTCTATTTATTGTTATTAGCAATATGTTATTTATTTTGAATAAAAACAGTGTCCATAGAAATTTAGGGAAACATATTTTTCGACTTCCACTCCTATATACATGTATATACTTATCCGAGCGCGTGTGTACATAGAAAAGGAGTTTCAAAATACTAAAATTACTAAGTGTCAGAATAGAAAAAACCTTTTAAACACGAAACGTAAGAATTATGGGACCACATCTGGAAAACCAGAAGAAAGAATTTTTAGATGCATGCAAAACTTGCAGCTTAAATTAGTGGATGTTGCAATCAGCAGAAGAAGTCTCCACTAATTCAAAATATGAAAATTTCTGTGCTTTTATATTATTTTAAAGAATTTTTTTTCATTTATAAAAACTCGGCAAAAAGGTATTAATATATTTGAAAAATCATAAAATCTTTATTCTATGACGAGCAGTTTGAGTAACTCCCAATGCTTATGCTTTTATTTTCGAAGATAATAGTATGAAAAACAATTGTAGATTCTTCTGACGTAAAAAGACATTGGATAGATGTACATTCATAGAAAAAAGTTATTTTTCTCTATTAACTCTACCGAAAATCATCGTATAAAAACGTGATTGGTACCAACTTATTAATAATAACGCCTTCTAATTAACGGTATACTTAAATTTTGCTTAGGGGTTGTCTGCGTAAGGAAATCGCAACAAATTTAAAATTTTTCATACTAACACCTAATTAAGACATTATATTCCGATACTTCGGTGAATTTTACTATCGGATGCAAACCGGCAAATCATTCGGTCATGCAGTTTAGGAATTATGCGGGTTTCAAGTTTGAAATTCCTAATGCTATTTTCATTTTTAATCCTTCCAAAACAGACTGGAATAAATATTTATTAATGAATACTGAATACTTATTAATGAACTTATAAATAAATACTTATTAATGAATTGAGTCATTTCTGAGTCATTTCACCACTACATTTTTGTTTTCATATCTTCAGTCAATGTTCGACAGATTATCTCTTGTGCAGGAAGCCTTCATCTCTGAGCATTTAGCCATTTAATCATCATATTTTTCCTGAAGACGGCTGTAGAAACACCTCGAAACGCAGAATTTAACCTAACAATCTAACAGGTCATAGCTACTTGCGGTCCTTGATAATGATGTTATATGGGGCATTCTCACAATCTTTTGACTTTCATGTCCCTGAATAATAATTTTTATTTTAATACACTTTTTTGTGTTTTTTTTTTATTTAATATACTGGGGAACATCCCATTGCATAATTGCCTAACAATATTAACGAGATAAATAAGTTTTGGGCGATGTTGGGGGTCCAAATACCAGGGAAACTCCTATACCGTTCCGTGTCCCTGATGGTGATTTTTAAGTTTGGAGTTGTCTGTATAAAATTGTTTCAATAAAAGTAATTCGATGTAATTTTTTTCCGAAACTTGGACAATTGTTTTATATAAATATGTAGCAAAAAATTAACCTGCACACATTTTTACGGTTGATATTATTTTTTGAACTCTGTCCCTGGGTTTTTCATCCTTACCGTCCTTCTTGCTAAACTTATACAAAAAATCACTTCAGATGCAGCCACAGAATTTTTTTCAAAATTTTTCTCATGCAGAAGTACGCTAGAGAAAGAATGTCTAAAATTCTTTTACAGGGAATTTACTGCAGAATTTAAATCAGAAATTAAATATCAATTTCAAGATCGTGCGCTGTTAAAAATTTGCAGCATTCTGGCAGGTCATTTGGCCGTTTTTTCCGAAAACGGTTACACAACCGTAATTTTAACACTATTCTGACCATATTATTGGCCATTTTATGGTCAGAATATAGTTAAATTGTGGTTATGAAACCGTTTTTTCAAAAAAAAAACGGTCGAATGACCTGTCAGAATGCTGCAAAATTTTTAACAGTGTGGCTTTATTGGTAGTCTTACCGTCCCCAAGGTTTATTCCTGCACTTTTCGAGGTAAATTAAAAAATATATATATATTTAATCCAATGTTAACAACTGTTTCTAAAAATCAATGAACATTGTGGCTATCACTTAGTCTTAACATGATTTGCCTAAAATAGGTGGTAATTTTCCTTACCATTCCATCCTTACCGTCCCTTTTTTTCCCATTTCGTCCCTTTTTTCCTATACCGCCCCCTTTTTTTAATTTACTGTCCCTTCTTTAATACCCCTTTAAGACAACGTTATACCAAATTTTGTACTAAAAATACTACATTGTTATTATTTCTTATTTGAATGTCCTGTGGGTACTATGCAAATTCATTATATGTAAAAATTTCGAAGAAAATGAAAAGTTTTAGTGGTAAAATGGTAAGGAAAATTAAACTCGCAAAGTTTAATTTTCCATAACATAAGTTTAACATAAACCTTAGTTAAATAAAACATTTTTCGCTGCTGACCATTTTTTACCCCCCGGCATGGTATGCTATTTCTTTCTCCCACCTTATTTTGTGACATCTCCAAAAAATAACGTTACCTTACAGAAGACAGCCGTAAAACAAAGCAGTACGATTAAATACTCTATAGCAATTTTTTAAACTTCTAAGCATCACACATTTTGATTTTTTATACCGTCGTATTGTGAAAAAAATTACTTTTAAATGCAATTTGTTTGAAAACTGCATCTCCATTTATTTTTGAAATATTAATTTTTTTGTAGTTTTTGAAGCCATTTGCTAAATATTGGCAACGGAAGTACTCCATTTCTGTAGAAAGTAAAGGAAAAATAGTTTTAAAATATTAATTATATTTTTTGTTGCCATTTTTTCATAACAGCCGAAAGAAAATGTAATTAAAATACGTGCTATTTTGAAAAAATATAAACGAGCGATTTCTGTTAAAACAAGGGGCTATTATAAACTATATTTAATTTTAAGTGTCTATATTAATGTTACAAACAAATGAAGGCCTATGAATCATTAAACAGCCGTTTTGTCAAATTCCTTTAATGACGGCATCTTTTTGCTGCATTTATATATTATTTCCCGATAGGGACGTCCTATGCATACTTTACTGCAGATGTTTAAGAGTGGATCGTATGTGGAATTCTTAAGCGGATGCGAATGACGTCATTTTACATAAAATAAAAGCATGTGTTGTAAGTCATAAGATTGAAATATGTTTTCTACTATTTATATATACATATTTTTTTTTTCATCGGGGGCGATACTAAATTCTGAAAAAGCAGGATTCCTGTTTTCTAGTCTTTATTTTGAATCATTAAGGCATTCGTCTATCAGATTAAAATGTTATTTTAACAAGTTTAATTTCACCAGATTTTTTTCCCCAACAGTCAAAAGATTGTGGGAATGCCTCATATCTTCAACCTTTCGATCAGAACTGGCGTCAGTGGACTTTCAATATGACATGTTGTTCCATCCTTATCTTGCAAAAATATTACAATTGAAAATTCATACATTTCTCTAAATGCTGAAAGCACATGCTCGTGCAGAATAATTTAAGGGCTCTGCTCATTTTCGACTGGAAATTCCTTGAATTTTACTGAACTTCCATATACGCAATCTGAATAATAATGTAATGTGAATAATATAATATTACTCTAAAATTATCAAAAACACATTTCAAACCATTGTGCCGAGCTGGATGAAATTATCAAACGCACGCCTTAACTTTATAATGTTTACTTTCTTCTATCTTTACAAAGAAGAAAGTATTGGATTCATGAAAATTTTTGACTTCCGGTTTTGACGGATTTACGTGTTTTAGGGGTCAGAGATTCCAAAAAACATGTTTTCACAAAATGTCTGCCTGTGAGTCTTTCTGTCTGTCTGTCTGTCTGTCTGTCCGTCTGTCTGTATGAGACACAAATTTTGTGGGCGCTCTATCTCAAGAAATGATGCACGGAATTTAATAAAAACTTATATTCAGGTAGTCCCTGATATACATTGGTGCTGATTAGTTTTTGGTGTAAATCGTCCAGCAGGTGACGCTGCTATGCTGCATTTTGCAGGATTTCCTCAATAGCTCTATCTCAAGAACTACTGCACGGATTTTTATAAAACTCCAGATTCAGTTACTCCCTGATATGAGTTGGTGCTATTTACGTTTAGGTGGAAATCGCCCAACAGGTGGCACTGTTATGCTGCATTTTGCCGGATTTACACTATTTTTGCAGTAGCACTATCTCAAGAACTAATGCACACATTTTCATCAAACTTCGGATTTAGTTAGTCCTTGATATGACATTATGCTGACTACGTGTTGGTGTAAATCTCCCAATAGGTGGCGCTGCTGTGCTGCATTTAGAATGATTTCCTCAATAGCTCTATCTCAAGAAATAATGCACGAAATTTCATCAAACTTCAGATTCAAGTATACCTTGATTAATATTGCTGCTGATTATGTGTTGGTGCAAATCGCTCAACAGGTGGCGCTGCTATGCTGCGTTTGTCATGATTTGCGCAATAGCTCTATCTCAAGAACTAATGCATGATTTCCCCTCCAAATTTCATATTCAGTTAGACGTTGACGTAAGTTGATGTTGATTAGTTTCTGGTGTAAATCACCCTATAAGCGACGCTGTTATGCTGTATTTTGCTGGATTTACACGATTTCATCGATAGTCATATCTCAAGAACAAATGCACGGAATTTCATCTTTTTAGAATCCTTATGATGAGCATAGATTGCCATTTAATTTTGGAAAAGTGATAACGAATTTTGAAGTATTGACATGCATGAGATAGAAGAAAGTTTTGGTACATCCGACTAGTTGCTTCTGTTTTTCTTTACATCAAAACTCTAAAGACTTTCGATTTTTTTTTAATATTTAAATTATTTTCTTGAATATTATATCATAATATAGGAAGGCAAGCTTTATATTTATAATATATCAAAAATCCAATATAAAAAAATATAAAAAATTAGTGTCACCTTGAACGTTACAGAAAACGTTATCTTTATTAAATGTTTTTGTGGTTCAACTAGAATTAAATTTAAATATATATATATATATATATAATATGTTTTTTAATTATTAAATGAAGAATGCGGTTGGATTAAATAGTGATTTATGGCACCCGTTATCTCACAGGCAATGAAAATTTGTGTATTCTCCAAGCAAATCCAGAACTGAAGGGAATCACACACGTGTTTCATAAATATATTTTGAATAATTTAACCCACATTTAATGTCTTTCGATTCAAAAGCCTGCAGAAATGTATTCTCCAAACTGCAGTAAAATTTCTTCCTCTTAAAATGTTCAACAATGTAGGTTTTTCTAACGCCGTGTAGCCAGAACATCGTTAAATAAACGGTCAAGTGCGAGTATTACTCGCGCACAGAGGGTTCCGTAGAATAAATATATCAATTTGTAATTGTATTACTAAAAAAACCGTCGCTAAAATAATACTAAGATTTTGTAAAAAAAAATTATACAACGTAGTGTTGGGTATAACTATATATATTAGAAAAGTGTATATACCATGAAATTCAAACAGATATGGAAACTAAATAATATCAAATTAAGCTATTCTGTGTAACTCATTTTTTAATATTATCCTAATCTGTTTGTGATGAACTTAATTCGGTACTGACAATAAAATCAGTGCATATTTAAACTTCATTTGCATTTCATAAAACTAAATTCAGCGTAGTAATAACATTTCTTCCTACAGTGTAACTAAAACAAAGCCTTAGTTCAAAGTTTCAATTTGGCATTGTGCTAAGCGCACTTCGAAAGGAGGTTGCACAGTTCCAACGCCGCCTTGGTCCGCTTTCAGATACGTTTTTAATTAACTTTTAAAGATAGTCGAGGCGTATTGATATATCCACTCAATGTAAACTAATCGCGAATCCCATATTTATGTGATTCATTCTAATTAAGGGTTTCAAGACTCTTAAAGCTTCAAAATTTTAGAAATTTTATTTTTTTTAGATGTTAAACTCCTATCTTTTCTGAACATTTTGATATACCTGTTTCCTTGAAATTCCCATTAGTACAGAAGTTATGACTTATTGAATTATACCCGCTCAATAGCTGAAGCGGCGTTTCCAAAACTTTGAAGTCATTTTTCTCCAAATGACGTTTTTGTGCATAACGCGCAGGATACCTCAAAAACTTTTGAATATGTTTTCATGAAATTTTCAAAACATGTATTTCATGTTTGTCTGTATAAAATGAACCAAAAATTTTCTTTTTATTGTTCAAAAAAACATATTTTTTAGGTGATTATATTGTAGAAATTTTCAAAATTTTGTATTAGCTGAATACAACTTTGCATTAAAAATATAAAAATGCTTTAAATATAAATTTATTTAGGTTCAGGCTAATTATTAGAATCTGAAGTATAAGTGGGCACCAAAATTTTAATTCTAGCTGCAATATTTATTTTGTAATCCTGCGCGTAAGCTGTTATACCAGTTTTCTGCTCGACAAATGTCTGACTATTTCGAGCCCCCTATAAATACTAATTCTGCATCTTGCAATTTTTTAAATATATGAAATGAAAGAATATACTTATATCTTTCATCCCAATAAAAATCGTGTTTTAAAATCATATACATTTTAAGACATTAAATGTTGAACGTGGTCTCTCTTTTTTTTCCTTTTTTCCAATTTTAAGAGTTCTGAGACCCCTTAAATTAGTCTGTTTTTAACAATTTGACTTTTACTGCTTTTATACTGCTACTGGACACTGCATTACATAGATATAGCATTAAAAGTTATTAACTAGGCTTTAAAAGCCGATGGTACATAGAGTACGTCGCCCCTGTCATTATGTATGCCCAAATCGTCCGTATCTTTAAAGGTTAATATCTCGGCTAATTACTTACGATTTTTTTTTCAAAAATCATTATCAACAATGCTTTTATACTTCTTCTACGATAGGTATCTCCAGCGCTGCTCAACACTTTTGCTGAATACCCGTAAATCGAAATTTGTGTGTACCGGAAAAAATGCGATTTTCTCAAAAACTATGTGACCTGGGTAATCACTATAATTTTCCATCAAGGTTTAAATTAACGTCTACTACCTCTAATTTTTAAATAATTTTAGTTTCAGTAGACTCGGAATTGGAAGGGGGAGGGACATATTTTTGCGCTACATTTTCGACGATATCTATGTGAATATAATATCTAAAATTAAAACGAATGCACTTTTTGAGTTCAGCGTTACGAAAGCTTACACACGATACGCCTCACGATATACAAAGAAAAGATTTTTTTTTTCAAGTAGCTTAATTAGCCCCTCTACATTTTTACTAAATATATTTATGAATGTTTAATAATCTAAAAATATGAGGGTCAATAGTCTTTATTACTTCCCCGAATTTGAACTTTCCACGTTCCACAGTTTACGAGTAAAATTGCTGTGACGGACCGACAGACATAGGAGTGATCCTATAATTGTTCCGTTTTTACTTTTTAAGTACGGAACCCTAAAAATGAAAGATTTTAGCTAAATCTAAGTAGGCATAAAACATTTTAAGCTATATAGGTCAAACATTCATAAAAAATAAAAATAGTTCTGAAAATAGTTCAATATCAGATAAATATTTTTTACGAAGAAGCATAAAGCAATTTACATTTAAAAAGTGTTTTGATGTTTCATAAAAGTTTTGAATGAGTCTTTGAACAGAATGATTTTATCAGTTCTTTGTGTTTCTATTGTAATAAATTTCCATCTCTGAGTTTTTATGATATTTGTTATGATTGAATTCAACTTAAATTTGAAATTCATGAGTAAATTTTGAATCTTTAATTCTTAAACATAATTTTTGCGAGCTGTGTCATGTTTAATATTTTATCTTATGTAAACGTATTTTTTTTTCAATATATATATATATATATATATATATATATATATATATACATTAAAAAATTATTAAAATTAATCATCTATACATCATTATATGTCCCTTTATCAATGTAATTGTTATAACAAATGTTTCAATATTTTAGTATAAATAACGAAATATTATTGGCAGTGGACGCAAATTGTCCAATTTTCAAATATTGACCCTTATATATATATATATGTATATATGTGTGTGTGTGTGTGTGTGTATGTGTGTATATATATATATATATATATATATATATATATATATATATATATATATATAAAGTAATCGCTGCTTAATAAAATCACATTCGTTCTAAGCCAAATTGATTTTAATAAGCGGCTGATTTTTATATCGGGCGAGCATTCCCGAACTCAAAAACCAAGGTGGTACCCCGCAAACTCGGAGAGAAATTGCAAAATGCGACATCTAATGACATTAACAAACAGGATTAATTTTTTTTTCAAAAATTAGTTAGATATTCATTCAAAATTAGTAACTACCATACATATAAAATTAATAAATATTTACTACATATAAAATTAATTTAATTACACATTATTACTTACAATATTTGATTTTATGAAAACTGATCAATGGTGCTTTGTTTGGTCGTAACAATCGAACATTCAATGTATATATAAATATTATACAGACATACATACAATAAATACAATAAACCCAACTGGAGTGGAAAATTAGCCAGAGCCAGGAATCAAACCCGGGACCACAGTATACAAAACTGCTGCTCTAACCACTGAGCTACTCAGGCCAATACCTGGTTCTGCAATTTCTCACTAATAAACCCTGTTGGGGAAGTCACCAGCCATCTGTACGACAGCCTTGGATGACCGGACAACGATGAATAGATTTTACTATTACATCGATCTACGATAATTATAATAAAACACTCATACTACAATATATATTAAAACACACATACACATATAAATAACGCCTGCATTCAACAGTTAAAGGTATGTATAAATATTATACAGACATGCATACAATAAATACAAGAAACCCAACTGGAGTGAAAAATTCCTGGCTCTGGCTAATTTTTTACTCCAGTTGGTTTTATTGTATTTATTGTATGTAAGTCTGTATAATATTTATATATACTTTAACTGTTGAATGCAGGCGTTATTTATGTGTGTATGTGTGTTTTAATATATATTGTATTATGAGTGTTTTATTATAAACATTCAATGTTTTTAGCAAGAGAGTAATACTGGCTGTACAGTTCCTATTCTGCACCTCGATTCTCTAGTATCCTTCTCAGTGTATGTAGAGCTTCGCGCGCATCAGCAGCAGTGGGTGAATGATCTGGCTCTTTGTCTACGTTGGAATCTCCATCTTCACTAGCTGGTCTGCTTGAAACTTGCGCAGACAAGAATTGCTCCACTATTTCTGTGTCAGATATTTTACTGGAGGTTAGGAGATTTTTGTCAATTTCTTCATATTGAAGGAACTCCTTGTCGAATTCTTCCTTACTTTCGGAGGTGGCAGCAATTTCTTGTGACCCTTCGGATTTAAATCCTCAAGCCAAGAAGTATTTTTTATCGTGTCTTTTGCCACAATGTCCCAAGACATTTTAATGTAATGTATTGCATCCAAAAGATTGTCAGATGTTTCTATGGAGCTTACAGAAGAAGACACATATTAATCACATACTTCGATTTCTGTTACTGCTTTTTTGGCTAATTCCTTCCTATAATAACATCTAAAAGCTTTGATAATTCCCTGGTCAAGTGGCTATATAACACTGGTGGTGTTAGGTGGAAGAAACACTATTTTTATGTGCTTCAATGTTAAATGTCGAGGATGTGCAGCGCAATTGCCCATAACCAGACAATATTTTCCGCAAGTTTTTTGCTCCATTGCACAAGAAAATCAGTGAAAATTGATATGTCCTCCACGATTTCTTATTGTTTCTGTAGTCTACAGGAAAACACTTTAAAACAGCGCTGATTCGTATTTCCTCCAATCACTAAAAGTGTTTTCTTGAGGGTCTCCGTGATGTTACACGTCAGAACAGTTACATTTTGTTTAATTCTCTTGAATCGTTCACTGAACTCTGTTTTGAACGTATGAGTGTGCTCTGGTAAAGCCCGATAAAACAGTCCTGTTTCATCAGTGTTAAAGATTTGAGAAGGATCATAGTCTTTCAACAAATCGGGCAAAATATTTGTTTTCTAGTAATCTGCAGCGTCCAAATCCGCGTCCTGCTTTTCATTGTATGGTTTGCGATAAACGATATTGTTTCGTTCTTTCCATCGTAACAGCCAGCAATCAGTGGGTCTACAGTTTTCAACACTCATCATTTGCGCCAACTGTTCTGCTTTCTCGTACAACATTCCGCGAGAAATTGGAACTTTTTTTAACGCGGCATTTTTAAACAATTTTAAAAGTGCTGCCTCGACGTCTTCCGTTTTTCCTTCTCCCTTCCGTTTGCCACTCAAATTTCCGTTTGCTACAATGTCAGACTTAACATTGTCTCTTCTTCAGCAAACTGCATAAAGCAGATTGGGAAATCCCAAGCTTTGACGCCGCTTCCCTTTGGCTACATTTCGGTAAATTTTCATAATTCTCTAAAATTTCACTCTTTTATTTCAAGCTTAAATTCTTTCTCTTAGACATCATACTCGTTAGGTGTTTCAAATGAAAAAAAAAACGAATCAAACTGAACTAAATTATTTTTTTAAAAAGTACAGAAAGAAACAAAGATAAGCCACGTAGTCCCTGACTCCCTGTAACAACAATTTTTGAAACTTACCCCTGCACTAATAATCTTTGTGAGAATGCATTCATTTATCCTCTTCCCCATACATCTGCGCCTTACCCATTCCTCTTTAAACCCCTTTTCTTTCTAAACTAATCTTCTCCGAAATCCGAAGGGAAAAATTGGTTGTTGAGACACGTGATGGATAAGCAGGCGCGACCATGTGGGATATCGGATGTTTGGGGTTTTTTTGTTTGTTTTTTTTTATGTTTATGTTTAATCTGAAAAAGAAAGCAAAGCTAAAAATTTTCAGTGAAGATTAAACTGATTGTTTGGCTTGCACATATCTAGTACTATGTTTTGCAGCTGAAGAAATTTTTTTAGTTTATTAACCGGCGATGCTGATTTTATTAAGCGGCAGTTTTAACAAAAGTTTGTATTGATTTGATACTCATAACTTGATCCTCATTTGATCCTCATAACTTGATCAGATTAAACGGCTGATTTTATTAACCAGTGATTTTATTAAGCGGCGGGTACTGTATTACGATTTTTTCATTAGTGCATTTTATTATTAATCCCTAACCATTTCATCACTCAGTCTTATTATCTACAAATAGTGAGAATAAATGTTTTATAAAGGATATGCACAAGAATTAGCAAAATTACAAAATAATTGTAGATTTTCATTTTTGGGCTTTAATTAAACTTGTGGGGACTGAACTCAACATAAATTTTAAATTTTGAATTTTTCATTCTTAAACATATTATTACGAGCTGAATATTTAATGATTTGCCTTATTTTAATTACAGTCTATGCATAAAAAGGTCATGTACAAACAAAATGAAGATTTTGTCCACTTGTGCACTTTATCATTAATTTTATTATTCACTATACACTTTATCAATCAGTTCTTATTATCTACAAAAAATGAGATTTAAAAATGTCCATTTAAAAGAAAATGCATCACAATTTAAAATAAAAACAAATATTTTCTAAGGAAAAACAAACGATATCAAGGAGTTGTTTCTTACCTTATGCCAGTTGGCGAATTTTACTGAGAGTAATTTGGCGCAACATAGAATTTTTGTAGCAATCGTTTGTTATTATCCAAATTAAGTTTAAACTTTAAATCTTATTGTTACCAATATCCCTCATTTTGAAGCCCAGTAGATGATATTATTTATTTTTTTATTTATTTATTTTTTATTTTTTATTTTTTTGCGCTACTACTATTAAGGATACGACGTCTACGTCTACTTTAGATACATAAAGTAATATCGAGTACCTGAACATGTTATTGCAATTTCACTGTGATTGCCCAATTTCTACAAAATGTACCACCCAGAAAGGCAAAAAAAAAAAAAAAACTAGAAAATTTACAAACATACAAACATTTTATTTTTCAATTCTGTTAAAATTTACATTGTGGCCAAGATCAAGCCGAGCTCTTGCCAAAGAAAAAAGAATTTATTGAAGTCGAAGGAGCTATTTAGAAGTTGCGTGTGGACATGTAACAAAAAAGGCAAACGGATTATATAATCTGATTTTTTTTTTAGAGAGTGTTATATCGCCGTAACAGTCTCAATAAATTACTATAATAAAATATATTTAACATGTGTCTGTTTAAAAATATTTATTTTCTACTAGGAGAAAGGGTAAAAAATGTTAATGAATTTTAATTACTGACTTTAAAAATAGTATTATTTAATTAATAATTGTACGTACATGAACAATTTTATTCAGTCGTATTTCTTTAAAATAATGATTTTTTAAATAATTAAATTTAAAAAAAAAGAAAATACTTAAGAATCCCAGATTCCAGAAACACTGTTGCATTAATATTTAAAAGTTGTTAATGCAAATTTTTTATTTTATAAAAACATGTTACAATAAGGATATACATCGAAATTGTGACGAAATGTTTTGAAATTAAAATAACCTAATTAAATTTTAATTATTGATTTTGATAACAAGATAATTTATCATTTAAATAAATTAAAAAAAATACAAAACATGAGTGATACTTGGTATGATCTTGCATCAGTTTTGAAACCCTTGGAAAAAAAAAAAAAACTTCATTAGTATATTTTAAAGAATATATTAACGCACATTTCTGTATGTGTATTAATACACATTTTTATCTATTATTTAAAAAGTTACCTTTTAAAAACAATCAAAGATAATAAGATATTAAAAGTTGAGAAGAAATAATTTTAAATTAAAAGGGCTTAATTAAATTTTAATTCCTGATTTTAGGCAATAAAACACATATTATCGGTTGAATGTATACTTAAATTATACTGATCGTCTTTGATTCTTTTTTTTTTTTTTTTTACATTTTTAAAACTTTTTATAAAGGAATTTATTAAGCTTATTGTAAAGAATTTATTTATACACATATGTGTGTATATTAATACATAATAATATGCGTATACATATATATTAATTGTGTGTATTAATTTATACGTTTATAAATTTGTATTGATACTTTTTTTTTTTTTGTATAAAAAGTAAAGGCAATAAAATTTGAAGTTTTGAAGAAATACTTTCAAATTATGGCTTTTAATTATGGCTTTTGGAAAATAAAAATTATTCAATTAAATGTATTTAAAAAAAAATACTAAACATGGATGATACTTAGCTTTTACATTCATTTTTGAAAACTCTTAAAAAAAAAGAGAAACGTCTTAAGCTTGTTGTAAAGAATATAACTCCTTAGTTGATGGAATTTTCATGTCGTGTCTTTTTCATCAGAAAATGTTCTTGCTTCTTTCTTTTAAATTGTTTAATGCATTCTCCTTAATGAGTTTTAGGATATCAAAGGAACGGAAAAGAAAGAAATTTCTTGAAACAAATTCTATATAAATCAAATTACTATGTGAAAAGAATGGAGAAAAAGGGCAGTTTTAGTAGTCTTATGTGCTTTCATGAATAAACTTGGAGAAACGTCTGACATTATTTATTGTCAAGCTACGAGCTTATTCTGAACCTTTTTAAACCAACGTAAATTACTTGCTACAAAGTTTACATAATCTTGTCGTCCATCTTCTTTTATGGTGGCGATATTAGAAATATGTTGCTATAAAAAACGTTTTTCAGTGAAAAAAAATCAATTTTATAAATATGCTTATTATTTTTTTATTTTATCATAACCGAATAATGAAAAAATGTAAATCATTTAATAAATGGTCTTCTGACTAACCTTTTAAATAAATGTATCAAATACCAATTTATTACGCAGTTAAAGTGTAGGGCGAGTTCATCTTGTGAAAAATAGGGTTGTTGAATACTCTATTGAAAACGGAACAGAAATGAAAGATACCAGTAGATTCGTCCGAGGCTTTCGCAGTGCAATATTTGAAATCTTTTGGTGGTACACTTTCATTAATTTTTAATTAATAGCAATTTTAATCAAGCAAAGTGTTTTAGCTAAATTTGAGTGTACTATGTGAAACATTTTTGAAAATCTAGTCACGTGATACCTCGTTATCATTGGGCGACTTGTATGCGCATAGAAAAGGTAAGTTGACATCGGAAATAAAATATATATCAGTGGTCCCGGGCGAGAGGTTCGCACTTCAGTCTAATATTTTTTTAGATGCAGATTTAAACTTTTAAAGAAAAATTAAGGTTAAAGGAGTCTGCAAACAACTCCAACAAATAAGGAGTCTGCAAACAACATTTGTCAAGCCAGATTATCAGCTAATTTATTCCATCAAAGTTACAGTAAAAAATGATCGAAAATAGCAAAAATCACGCGCGAGAAAAAATTAACAGTTATATTTTAACTGCATTAAAGGATGATGTCATTGCTTTGGAGAAAACACGAGACACTGATAAAAGAAATTGAATACACATAATATAAATTTTAATCTAATGTAACAAAGCATAGCTTTTAAGCTACACGTGAAATGCCACTGCTTGGATCGATCGATGGTATCTATTCTTCTACACATTTTCAATTTTCTTTTTTAATCATAAATATAAAATAAACCCGTGCAGAGACATACACTTTATCTGTTTTATACTATTTGTTTTTTTAATAATCATTGCTCAGCATGATATAATGCTACATTTTACTTTTGTGTCAACATTGATTAGAGAAAAAGCTTTCATTTTATTTATGAAAACAATAGTGATTGACTTTTTTATTAAGTGTAAATTTTAATGAAAAACATGTTTTAACGAAATGTGAGTGGCTATGTCAGAAACTTTCGAATAATATCTCATTGATTGTTCTGAGTTCTGTGAATGCATAAAAAAGGGATGTTGACAACAATGAAATAATATATATGAAAATATAAAAAAAATTATATGATTAGTATGTCGTCAATCAAAATGAGGGTTTCTTTATTTTAGAAATTATTTTCTAAAAATACATTCCATATATTGAAGAGTACATGTATTGCTGCTGTTTCGGCTAGAACTGAAACTGTTCTACGTCATAGCAAGTGATGGTGCACACAGTGAGGTCCCAGGGGATCACTATAACACTACTTTCTAATAGTAAACTTCGCTTTATTGATTCGCAGAACTTCAGGGATTAAATAAGAAGGAAGATTAGAATTTGCATGTTGTGTTATGCAACCCTACACATCTCCAACCAACCTTACCCTTTTTAAAACACTGATGTCAAGTAAAAGATCCGTCACTTCCTGTCTCCATAAATCCTTAGCAAATATAAATTTTATTTAATAACTATCGCATTTATCTGCAGCTTTGTTACCTTTCGAATTCGATTCAGTCACCTGAGGATTGGAAAGCAGTAATTTTACCACGGACTGTCGATCATTCTTTCTTTCTCGCTTTAAATTTATTTTCTTTTATGAACATAGAGATTTCTTTTTTACTGCATACATCAACAATAAATAATATTACTCAAACAACAGGAAAACAAAATTATTTTAAAACAAACAAGCTTCTTTATTATAATTAAAAATTGTGTTATGTATTAAAATTGGAAGAAATTTCTGAAAGAGACAGAGATAACAATACTTTAAAAAAATATTTTATTAAAAATTTTAATTAATTTAAATATAAATTATATTTTACATTTTTAATGATGCAGATGCTATCTAACATTTTAAATGCATTCTGAGGTAATTCTAAAAAAAGAAGATTTTTTTTAATAAACTGTATCCTTACGCATTTTGATTTAAAAATTTTAATGAAAATATGTATATAAATTTCATTCTCCTCGGGCGTACGCACAGAATGTCATTATCTTTCCGTATATTATTTATCTTATATTTTCCTATACCTTGTGAATATTTTTCATTAAAACTGTGCATTTAATGTTCTCTCTAGGGAATGTTGTCTTAAGAATAAGTGACAGTATCATGTCATATTTCTTGATGTATCTTAGACTTAATTAAAAGGCACGCTTCAGCGAGTCTTCTAACTTACAATGGCGTTGTATTATATTTTCTTTAGTAAGTTTTTAATTGTGAAATACGAACCATAAAATTTTCAAGAGTATGGTTCACTGTTCATTATTTATGCAATGCAGACTAACTGATTTAAAATACATCTTTATAAAATATTCCGTGTGTATTAAATTTTTAAAGGAATTTGTATAATTTTAATGCTTGTCAAGGAATGAATGTTTGTAGGAAATATTTTTTTAAATATCCCTTAATTAACTCCTAAACTTGGTTATTTTTCGTACTAGGCACATACATACATTGATATACTTCCCTGCAGATACGAATGTAAAGATATATTCATATGCATATGTTTTAAGTCCAAAAATAGGTACTTAATCATTGAAGGCTTAGTTAAAAAATTGTAATTGTAACAAATTGCACATGAAAAACATTCGACAAATATATCAGGCTACAAGATAACAAAATGCATTTGTCTGTAAATAATTAATTTGATTTTTCTAATAGTTAGTAAATTTTATTTGCATTTGAGTTTGTTAACCTATCTCAGATACAGGGTGTCCAAAAAAGGTGGTCACAAGGCTTATTTCTGGAAGTAGAGGATGCAAATAGTATATATTCTTCTCCATGGGGAGAAATTCAAAAATATTTTTTTTATAGGGGCACTTATATAAAAATAACAGGCAATTGCAAAAAATAAACTCCTTTGCATCTTTATTGGTATCCAAAAATTTAAATATCTACAAAAGTCAGTTATAGAAAGTCAAAAATTTTGACTTAGCACACTTTTCCACAAAACTGAAACTACAAAATCTTGACGAAATTAATGATCGTCTATATATCTATTGTTGTAACATGTAGGTCAATCATGTTTATTCCTTTTGGCTTATCTTTCTAAAAGGCAAGTGAAATATTTTTCCATACTTTAATACAGTTTTCAACTATTGATACATGAATTCAAAATATAATTTGTAAATGTAGAAATGTAGAAAAATGGTAATAAGGATTGAAAGACGCATATTTCGATTTATAATCGAATCAACAATTGAATGGGCTTTGAGATAGAATACATAATTTGTTCAACAAAATGTTTACTACAGTACTCTGCATTTCTTCAATTTCAATGTTTCTGTACACAACTTTTTTTAGGTCACATGAATTGACCTACCTTAGTTTTTTGCAAATTTATCTTTAATCTCATGTTAATGCTAGCTTCTGCCAAATCTTTTAATATACCTTCCAATTCTTCAGGGATGTTACTAAAAATTAAAATGTCATCAGAAAACCGAAGACCAAATCCCTTTAATTGGTCTTTATTTCACCCACACAACCCATATGTAGATTAAACCATCCAAACTTTAATTTCCCCCCCCCCCCCAAAATTGCGGGATCGAGTATCATCTGAATCCATTTATCAATATCGTGCTAAAGTGATATATGCAAACTAGTTAGGATCTAAAATTTATGTACAAAATAATATTTTCGGTTTTGTTTGCCATAATTTTCAAACATAATATTTATATGGTAATGTAGCAGAAAATTTAAATATATCATGTTATTTATATTGGAATAAATACTATATGTGTTATATAAAATACTATATGTGTTACTTAAAATGCTTGTCATTTTAATAATGTATTTTCCTAGGTGTTATCATAAATACCATTCTCCTTTATAATGATCTAATAATCTCAGAAATATCATTACCCTTTATATAATGATCTCTCGCTAAGTAAAGTCATTTATCCTATGTACATAGTATTATTTTCTGTTTTGTTTACCATAATTTTCAAACATAATATTTATATGGTAATGTAGCAAAAAATTTGAATATATCATGTTATTTATATTGGAATAAATACAATACGTGTTATATAAAATACCTGTTGTGTTACTTAAAATGCTTGTCATTTTAATAATGTATTTTACTAGGTGTTATCATAAATACCATTCTCCTTTATAATGATCTAATAATCTCAGAAATATCATTACCCTTTATATAATGATCGCTCACTAAGTAAAGTCATTTATCTTTAACTCATTTTCTTGTTCTTTAAATTGCATAGCTCCCAAGGCTCCTGAGTTTTTAATACCGCTATTTCGATATAATAATATTCGTCTTATCTACATTAATAATATTATTAAAAATTATATTAATTAAAAAATTGATTAATAAAAAAATTATATTATTAAAAATAAATATATTTTTCTGTGTGTCTTCCTGTCTGTCGGCGATGGCTAGGAAGTCTATCGCACTTAGAGGTCTTAAAATTTGAATGAGGATAAACGAAGACAGGTGCGAATGCGCCTGAGACACAGGTTTTTCAGTTTTGATAACTTAGCTGAGGTGTTAATTAAAAATCCTAATGAACGAGCTTCAATTTTAAGATTGCTTTTGCACGTATAAGGCAAATTCTTGGTTTTTCAAGCATATTAGAATACGAAAAAAGTTCCGGTTTTCTGCATTTTTAAACTGCAATCCTCGTTTCTGAAATGGTAATACCCCCCCCCCCCCCCACACACACACACACAAAAAAAAAAGTAATCTATTTTTTAAAAAGACAGTAATATTTACTATTTCAAAAAACATTTTCTGGAAGTCGTTTCGTCCAGTCGCCGCGATTTTTTTTCCCTTCCTCAGTGCCTTCCTAGTTATGGTAGGGTTTTTCGCTCATTTTCGCTTTTCTATTTTCAACACTCGGAGATATCATTTCGAGTTTTAAAAGATGGCAAGACATTGAGCTGTGGCAGGGTCTTTCTTTTTCCGGACTGTGCGCACTAACGTCTGGGTGTATGCTGCCGACGGCAGTGTGGCTCCCAACTCTAGATTTATTTGAATAGATTTTCATTTAAAACTATATCGTAGAAATTCGAGGTACACGCTACCGAAGGCAGTGGGGCCAACAATACTAAATCTCTGCCGGAGAAAAATGTCGGAACTGAACACTGATTTTAGATATATTTAAGGGCCATTTATTTAAGTATATTCGACGCCAGCCGGGTCAGCTAGTTTATTACAAAAAATTCTGTCATTACTAAAGAAGATCTTTCTTGTCACAAACAGTGGCACTCAAAACCCCCGAGAATTTTCAGCTATTAAATATCAACAGCTGGTTCTAGATACGCTCTTTTTTAACAATTTAAATAAATGAAATTATAAAGAAATACTTTTAATATGAAATTTTAATTTATAGCAGTTCATTCATGTGGGAAATGCACAATTCTCTTTTAATTCTATACTTCGCAAATACGTCATGAAAATTACAGATTAATGTTATCACGAATCTCTTTTTGCTTGCTTTTTTATTTTGCTGTGATCCATCTTAAAACTTTCCTGTGATGAAGAGATTTCTATAAAATTAAGAAGAGTTTTACATTCGTTTAAAATACCGTTTCTAATAAGTGTTTTTGAAATCTCTGTATCTACTGACAGCCTAGTTATATAGACTTAAGCAAACAGTACTGCATTCTCACATAATCACATTGAAATAAAACAAATTTAAAGTATCGAAGGCCACATCTGTTCTTTCCACTACAGAAATGTTATGGGGCATGCTCCTTTACGATTAACATTGATTTTTGGATCAACGCATTTTAGAGATCACAATAGCTCTCTTGAGAACGCATTGAAAAATGATTTTTTATACAGTAGCGCTCAAAAGTATTTTGACAACCTTATATTCTCTCTTATTTTAATTAATATAAAAATGTAAAAGAAAATATATTCCCTATAATTAAGAACACTGTGACTGCAGTTATTTAAATGCATCAAGTTTCAACTTGTTTGTTTACATTCGTCGCCACCAAAGAAATATGACTCCGCCTTAGCTCAAAAGTATTTTGACAATTAGTTTGCATTCAAGTGTTGAAGGTGTCAGTGGCGCTATAGCTTCGTTTAGTATTTTTATTGACTTATTGTGATTATTTTTAAGGATCAGGAATGCCGAAAAGTAAAAAGATATTGAAGTTATTCTAGAAAAGCCACTGTAAATGCCCTTAAGAAAGGTTGACTGCAAGCATAACTAGTTCGTTCTTTTAACGTGTCTCGGCAACTTGTTATTACATGGAATAAAGTTTTTAATAAACAGAAATACATCGAAAATAAGCCTCAAAGTGGCCATTCGAAAAAAACAACTTGAAATATTGACTATATTATAAAAATGATATCTACAAGTGATTGTTGTAAATCCGCTGTAATACTAAAAAATGAATTGAAAGAAAATTACGGCATAGACATACACGTTTCATCAGTCAAACGACGCCTAAACCTCTATGGTTTACATGGTAGAAGACCAGCAAAAACACGTTTGTTATCTACTAAGAATAGGAATGCTAGAGTTGCATTTGTAAAACGGCATAACCCTTTCAGGGGCAAAGCAATTCCATTGCGAAAGTGTTGAAATTAATGATTGACACCGGAATTTGAAAACAAATTTATTTTTAATTAAGAAAAAGCTATATTGCAGACACATGGTAAACCGAATTTTTTTAACCAAAATTCAGGTGTCAGTCATTAATTTCAACACTTCAGCAATAGCATTGCTTTGCCCCTGAAAGGGTTATGCCGTTTTACAAATGCAACTCTAGCCTTCCTATTCTTAGTAGATTAGAAACGTGTTTTTGCTGGTCTTCTGCCATGTAAACCATAGAGGTTTAGGCGTCGTTTGACAGATGAAACGTGTATGTCTATGCCGTAATTTTCTTTCAATTCATTTTTTATTATTACAGCGGACTTACGACAATCACTTGTAGATATCATTTTTATAATACAGTCAACATTGTAAGTTGTTTTTTTCGGATGGCCACTTTGAGGCTTATTTTCGATGTATTTATGTTTATTAAAAACTTTATTCCATGTAATAACAAGTTGCCGAGACACGTTAAAAGAACTAGCCAATTCTGCTTGCAGTCTACCTTTCTTAAGTGCATTTACAGCGGCTTTTCTAGAATCACTTGAATATTTTTTACATTTCGGCATTCCTGATCCTTCAAATTAATCACAATAAGCCAACATAAACACTAATGGAAGCTATAGCGCCACTGACACCTTCAAAAATTAAATGCAAACTAATTGTCAAAATACTTTTGAGCTAAGGAGGAGTCATATTTCTTCGGTGGCGCCGACTGTAAACAAACAAGTTGAAACTTGATACATTTGAATAAGTGCAGTCATAATGTTTCAATTATAGGGAATATATTTTCTTTTACATTTTTATATTAAATAAAATAAGAGAGAATATAAGGTTGTCAAAATACTTTTGAGCGCTACTGCATTTCTTACGCTTAGATGAAAATTACTTCAAAATCAAGAGAAATAGAATAAAATTCAGAAAAGGATTTTAATGGTGAGTACCTTCCAATAATTTTATATATATATGGCTGTACAAAGCTGCTGATTCATTTGATTATTAGGTATTATTATTATTAGATTAAAAATGGTTATTAAAATTGATTGATGTCTCAAAAATAATTGACACATTTTTTTTGCCTTATTTTGATTTTATTACTTTGATGACCTTTCATTTAATACAGAACTATTGTCAACATTCTGTTTTTAATTTCAAATCAACTAAATCTGATATTTTCTCAATTGAAAGAAGTTAATAAATAACCACATAAATAAACGAAACATTTCTTTGTATATTTTTCTTCTAGTCAAAAGTTGGATTATTTGACTTGTAAAAACCCGGAAGGGTAGGGTGGTAACTATGTAGGTGAGAGTCGTACACAATGAGACACATTTTTTTAATGTCAATTAAGACTTCTATAAAAACGACTGAAGATATTTCAGCCATTCCGTACATAAATCTGGCGCATCTTGCTTATTGAATTTACTGCAAGAATGACATATACATAATGATAAATATACATAAGAACAGCAAGTAATCATTTTAAAATAACTATGGGATCCAACCTGTGCTCCTCATGATACAGAACGTAGGTGAAAACCATTTAATTTAATTGAAACTCTAATAGATTTTTTTACATTTGATATATATTTTTAATTGCCCACTGACAACACCAAAAATCATTTTTATATTAAAAATATTAGAATGTTTTCAAATGAAGTTTTGACATTTATTAAAAGCGATAATTTCGTATTAGTCGCATATAAGAAGTTAATAGCCGAACACGAAAGATTTTTCTAATTACTGCAGATTTTTTATTAGCACCCGATATGCTATTTCTTTCGCCCAGCAATTAAAGTGTGGTCTCTAAAAAATAACGTTGTATAAGTCAGCCGTGAAACAAAGCAGATGTATCATTGTACGGTTAAATACTCTACTGCAATTTTTTTAAACTTCTAGGCTTCGCACATTTTCAATTTTTATACCATCGCATTGGGGGGGAAAAAAGTACTTTTAAATGCAGACTGTTTGAAAACTGCATCTCAATTTATTTTTGAGATATTGGTTTTTTTTTGTTTTTTTTTTTTTTTTTGTAGTTTTTAGCGCGATCTGTGTAATGTTGGCAACGCAAGTGCTCCATTTCTGTAGAAATAAAGGAAAAATAGTTCGAAAATAATAATTATATCTTTTTGTTGACATTTTCCTATAACAACTAAAAATAAAAAGTAATTAAAATACGTGCTATTTTGAAAAAATAAAAATGAATGATTTCTGAGAAAACATGGAGCTATTATAAACAATATTTAATTTTAAGTGTCTATATTAATATTACAAACACATGAAGGCATATGAATCATTAGATAGCCGATTTTTTTGATCCAGTTTCCTGAATGTTGAGATCTCTTTTTTTGGATTTGTGTGTTATTCAGTGATAGTGACGTCATATGCATATTCTACTGTAGACGTTGTTTAAGACTAGATCGTAAATGTGGAATTCTTCAGCGGATGCGGATGACGTCATTTTATATAAAATAAAAGCGTGTGTTTTAAGTCTTAAAACTGAAATATGTTTTGTACCATCTATATTTATATTCATATATATATATTTACTTACCCATCATACGTAGTATAGGGTAAGTCTTGTAATCGTTTTAAAAATCGAAAAAAAAATTGACGGATTTACACGTTCCAGTCACTGGAGATTCCGAAAAACATATTTTTAGTAAAAAGAATTTGCCGTGCGTCTGTCTGTGTGTCAGTAAACGCTCTATCTCCCGAACAAATTGACATAAAGACTTAGAATTTGGAGTGAACTTACTATGTAATAATGGGGAAAAACCTATTTAATATCAGTAACGTCGATTATCCTGAATTATTTTTTTCGGACTCTCGAAATATTCGTTCTGATAAAAGCTATATAAGAATTTTCGAAATTGTTTTTTTTAAGGAGTGAATATAAATTTTACATACAGAATGCAGTAAATTGAATAATTAGTTACAGAGATATTTGTTATCATATTTCCCACACTCTTCGACTTTTCATGATCCTGTATTTCATTCAAATTTCAATTCAAAGATATATTTTAATTGGAAATGAGACGCTTTATCCGACGCAGTAAACTGTTAGTTAATATGATTATCATTTTTGGAGTTATAAGGATGTTTCTTTTACGCAATTCGTTATTACTTGATTAACCCGTCGACCAGTAAATTATTGCCAAACTATAAGATTAAATGCTAATAATGGCTTCTCGTAAATGTCACATTCACTTGACATTAAATCCGTTACACGTGTTTGTTACGTTATCAAGTGATTTTTAATTCAACGTTTTACTTGTGTTTTTATTAATCTTTTACTAATTTATTTGTTCTTTCGTTATTTAAAATAAAAATTATGCCAATTTGTATAATTTTGCGAGTAGTTTGGCGTTTTATGTAATTTTTCGAAATTGGTTGACGGGATAATCAAGTATTACCCGCAATTCAGTAATAGAGCATTACTATGTATTAAAATTATTTAAATATACGTTTAAATTTTATTTTGGAATTGCAATACATTTTATAAATAGTTTACGCATATTTTATTTTCATATTTTATATTACGCATATCCATGATGCGTAAGTATTACGGTGGCCCCCATCGACTAGTTTTCGTTGGGGGCGACACTAAATTCTAAAAAAGCTTAATTCCTGTTTTCTAGCTATTCTATATTATGTTTATTTCAGTGGTTTAAGCATTTATTTCTGTTACAGGTCTACTAAATTTGTGTTTTACTTATATTATTTTAAATATTTGTCGATGAAGTTTTAATGTCGTTAAGGAGTATTAGTCGAAACTTTATATAATTTTGTGAGTTTGTTGATTTCTGTTGTTATACTAAAAATGAATTCCTTGTGGCTGCAATTCATGAAGGAATAGGGTATGTTGTGCCCCTGTTTCTTGGACATGGTCACATGGGTCCACATGCTACGTAGCATAGATTCCGCTCAACTGATCAGACTGGCGTGGAACACCAATGTTTACAGCACAAACGAGCTTTGCTCTCATTTTATCGACAACGAAAGCATGAAAGGTAGCGCACCTTGCTCAAATCCGGAGGCAAACTTGTCGCCTGTAGTGCGAAAGCGAAATCCGCTAACCACTCAGATACTATGCGTTCTGTGGTTTTTGAGCTTATTATAATATTTTCTGATAGAAAACCAACATTTCTTCAATTTGTGCCATGTGCATTTGTGTGTTTTACAGTTATTTTTTTTACTGAAAAAAATCCACTTACAAATGAGACCAGAAGGAGATCCGGTAAAAGAAAGTAAAATATATTAAATGAAATTACGTCGATGACTGATTAATAATCAAAAATTAAAATCTGGAAAACATAGTTCAATGTTTAACTATATGAGAAACGATTTCATGCTGATTTAAAGTAAATCGAATAATCCACGAAAATTTTTAATTAAAAAAAGCGTTTTTTGAAAGTACTTTTCATAAATTAGGTCTATTTTGTTAAGATTCAAAATTTGCCAAAATTTGTCAAAATTTGATAATTTTTTTGCCATTTTAAAGCCAAAAGTTGTTGAAAACTATTTTAACAATTATTTTTTTTAATTCAATAATTTTTCTTTTTGTGAGAAATTGCAAAATTTAAAATTTTATTTAAACTTTGGCTGATTTTTTGAAATTTTAGAATTTTAAATTTCGTTTAAAAAATTTGTTTCATTTTGAAAAAATTCGAAATTTTAAATTTTGTTTGAACATCCACTAAATTCTTGAGAAATATCAACATTTTAATTTCATTTTCACAATTTTTTATGTTTAGAAATTTTAAATTTTATTTACACCTCCACTAGATTTTTGGAATTTTGGAATTATGATTTTTATTTAAATAATTTGACTTAAATAGTTTTCATGTGTTTAAAAAAAATAGCTCCTTTTCTAACAATTTAAAAATTAAATTTAGTGGTGCGCTCATCTACGTAAGGATTTAATAATTATAAATTAACGATTTAGATTTATTAACTAAAGGATGAAATGTTTTGAAATGAATATTAAACGAAACGCTCATATCGATCTTCGATCGCATTTACTCACTTGTTTTTAAATTAAATAAACACACTTTGAATCACAAAATTTATTTAATTAAACTTGACTTGTTCCTACGTGATAGTCACTTGATTTTAATTTGATTACATTTATTAAATAAAATTTCAGGTCCAAATAGATTTTTTTAATTGTAAAAAACGAAAGGTTGCAAGCTATGTTAATGTCAACATGAACAGATTTGTTGTAGTATGTATCAAAGTTACCACTTTGACATATTGAGAATTTGTAACAAAAAATAAAACGTATGTAGCATTTAAAAGGTGCAAAGACTGTGAAAAATTTGCTCTTAGAAAAATGCATTTGAAATCCAGTATAAATTGTGGAGTTGTGTATATTAGAGGCGAAATTGGAAAATACATCAGTGTACATTTAGTCATCTACCATTATCGTCAGTTTCTCTCATTGTGTATATTTAGGGCGAACTTTAGATACATATAAGGTGTTGCACCAGTTACTATACAGCCTTCCATATTATCTTTCAAAATAATCGACCTAATAGCACGCCTTTTATGTTATATCCATTATTTACCTTTAATTCTTAGAAAAACACACTTTCTACTACGTGTTTGGACAGTATATTGTTATTTTTAAATTATTCAACAAGTTCTAATACAAAAACAAAAAAAAATTAATTTGCGTCCACATTTGCTCATTTGAAAGTCCACCTTTCATTTATTGTAAAAACAAGTAGAAATCAATTCCAGACAGATTTAAAGTGAATCCGCATAATTCAAGAAAGTTTAAATGAAATAATGATTTTGAAAGCATTTATTTTAATGATTTGAGTCTTCTTTTTTTTATCCTTTTCGACTTTTTTTTTATCAAAATGTAAATGAGGCTTAATGAACTTGAAGGATTAATTAATTCTATGATGGCGATGATTATTAAATACCATTTACACTACTGATGAACTTTTATTTTCACACGATTGTCATAAATTTTGAACACTCGCAAAATCTTTTGTATACCCCAAAGTGTTCTGCTAAGATGTGAGATTTTAGATAAAATAAAACAGTATTTCCTAAAAAATCAAACAAGTCTTCTTGGAACTTTCGACACTTATCACTTAAGTATACTAAATTTTGCGAAATAAATATGACATTAGTTAAATACGATGTAATATGTCTTTTCACATAAACTGAAAAATGCAACAATACACCATATTACTTAATATATAATATTAAAATTCTTTAAAGAAATTGGATTTTTATTTTCACTATTTTAAAAATAAGATACACATTCATATTTATATAAACTAATAAATGATATGAGCTAACAATATCTATGAAATGTAAAAGAAAAGAAAGTTTTTAGTTTGCGCTTTAAGAACTGTCAAATCTACAATCTATTAAATACAAATTGAGAAGATGCTGAAGCTGTTTTTAAACCATGATTTTCTGCATTATAAAATCCAGCCCGCTGAGCTTATTGTGCGAATTAATTAAGTAAATATAATATTCCATCAGCGAATATTAATCTTTTTCTCCAGGTACTTTCATGTAAATTATTAATTTTGTTCTTGCATAAGAACATGAAAAGAAAAATATGCAATTTATAAAAATTCTGAATACATTATTCACTTAAACATGTATTTTGCTATAGATTTGTTATTTCATAACGCTTTCTTGAATAACTTTTCAGTTACAAATAAATCCGTTATTTTTGTAATTATTTTATTTAGATTCTGAGTAAGAAAAGTAATTAACTTTATTCCTAGATTTAGATATTTCTATACAATATTAAAAGAATTTGGATGCGAACCTGTTCATTTAACGGGGTATACTTTGAACAATTCTTCGTATTTGAGTATTTCAGAAAAACTTTTTGAGACATTAATGAATGGTTTTAGAAAGCAAAATGATGTAATCACGAAATAAAACTAATGTTAAGGGAAAATTTGAAAAAAGTAATAAATAAATTAAAGAAATTTTTAAAACCGATCTTTTGCTGAAATTTTTGAATTTCATAATTTTCTTACAAGTGTGCCGTGCAGCTGTGAGCACCATATTTTCAAAAAGATTGGTTTAAAAAATAAACTTTCATGATATATGTAAAGAGACAGTAAAATGGACTATTTTACTTAACACTTTTATTCTTAAATATATATATATTTGTAGTATTCAAAATTTCACAATCCGAACCCTAACTGTAGCCACAACAACAACAAAATAGTGCCAATACGATCGGTGTTGGATCAGCTAAAATCCGGTTAACAGACAGTATGCGGGACTCTAATGTAGACAAAGCCTCGTAAATGTTAAACTGCAACTTAATTTTAAACCTAGTCCATTCAGTATATAAATAATATAAAACTTATTTAAGTATAATATACATGCATTGCAATAACTTATATGTGTCCATTTATCTTTATTCTGTCACTCATCCATGTTATACCGGCATTCTTTAATTAATATTCTAAGAGAGATTCAGCAACTATTTGTCTTCAGGGCTTAGACGGGATGAACCGGTCTCGATAACTCTTGATAGCCAATTGACCTCAGAACTGGATTGTATAACGATACATAATATTTATTTTTTGATACCTAATCTACATTTTATGTTTCTTTTACCGATTAACCTTATTACTATTCTCTCATAGTGGCTAATAAGCTTAACGCCAAATATTTTTTTTAATGCGTGAATACACGATTTTTATGCCCTGGTGTGTTAGAAATAACCTTGTAGCTGGCGGTAATTACAGACACCTCCTTTCCTACTGTGTTACGTTTGAAGACACAAAGACTACCTTTATACATATGTAGCATTTTTCTTTGAATTCACGTTATTAAGGGGAAAAAACTCTCACAATAGAAAAAAAAACACTTTAAAGTAAATGTTACCAGTAATGTTCCGCTTAATGATATTTATCTAATATCACTAAAATTTTAGTGAACTGGAAACGATATATATATTTTTTTAGATTAGTCTAATCTTCACCTATGAGTTTCAAAGTTTCAGATTATAAGCCTTTGGAAAAAAATAAAAATGAAAAAATGTTACCCTTGTATGCGCACTAGAATTGGGGATACTCAAATTATAATGTACAAGTTGTGGGCCCCGCAAAGTGACCTGTTCAAATCTTGAATGAATTATGTATCATACAGAAGTTTTAGTTTGCTTTAAAATCTAATATATGGATATATACAATAAAGAAAATGTGTTTAGATGTTTACATTCCAAATCATTTGTAATGCTTGCAGATGTTAAGCTTTGAGGCTTAACACTAGAACGTCCAGCTGGTGTCAGTTCGACACCGATCAAATGACAAAATATCGATTCGAACCAGAATTTGATTCGTAAAATTAGTTAAATTTTAACATGAGAAAATTCGATTAAATAAATAGGTGACATTGTTTTAAATAAAAATTCTGGTATTAAATTGTTTTTATTAAAGTTGGTTAAAATTTGTGGGCGTTCTAGTGTTAAGGGGGTCCGGAACAGAAAATTCTAAAAAAAAAAAAAAAAAAAAAAAAAAATCTATTTTTTTATTGCCTTAAAAAAATGTATTTAAATTTTAACTTAACTTAAATACCGCGAACCACATGATTTTAGCATGATTAAATCCGGAGGTATAAAATATTTTGCCTTGTGTTGTGCCGCGTTCGACCCGCCCTTTGACGGAATCTTTAACTTCATTTATCACAGAATGATTTTTTTCATGATTTGTCTAAGTTTGGAAGGATATATCTAAAATTCCCGACAAGATATATGTATGAAAGTTTCAAGAGAGTTTCTGTATTATATTTCTAATACATTGTTTTCCGGATTTTTGATTTTGTTTGAGAATTTTGAAAAAAATGCAAATTAATGCAAAAATCACTCATTAAAAAACTTCAGTTTTTCACTTCAAAATTTATTATGAATTTTATAATTCATTTATAATTAATAATATGATAAAATAATACTAATAATAATAATAATATAAAATTTATAATTAATATTTTTAAATATCCTGAAGAAAAAATAAAATTATAGATTTTCTGTACACAACAGTGCAAAAATTATGCAAATCAGGCAAGTGGTTCAAGAGTTATATAAAAAAATTAAACATGTTTAAATTTTTAGATTTAAATTTTTTTAATGTTTTAAAGTTTTCAGTATTTTTAACACTTTCCAACAAAGTTGAAAAGTGTTTAGTATTTCGGATTGTCTGTTCGTCTGACCGTCTGGCCGTCTGTCCACGCTCTAACTACCGTAAATATACTCCGATTGCCTTGACATTTTTGGATGCGATTGATATTTATCATAGCACGCTCCCTCCCTATTTCAAATGAAGTTTGTAGCATGTTTAGTTCATTTACAGGGACAGTCAAAAGTATTCCGTTACATTACGGCCAATGGGAAAGAATCGTTTCAAATGATTTTTAATGGTGTTACACGCTTTCAAACACAATAAAACTGATATGCATTTATGAAGTGCACTAAACTATGCATTGTGTAGAATACGCGGTGCAAAGAATAGTTGTTATTCATTTACAGGGCCACACAAAAGAATTCCAAACAAATTGATATACGGATGGAGGGAATTGTTTGCGGCGTATTTAAATTATGTTAAACTATTTCACATATAATGAAATTCATATACGTTGGTGAGGTTTACTATACCTTATTTCATGTATAATACGAAGTGCATAGCATTTACAGCAAAACATAAAAGATTTCAGATACTATATTGTATCCGAAGTACTGTACATTAGCGATAATTGCTAATTTGTAATTATGATATGCGCTTTTATGTTTCATTATACGAGTATTTATGCATACTATATGGTGTGTATAAATGCTATAATTCATATACAGGGCTACACAAAACAATTCGTAATGGCTACTGGGTATAAGCGCAAATTGCTTAAAGGTGGTTTTTAACTGAGTTATGCATTTTTACGCTGAACTGCATTTAGCTTACTAAGAAATGTTTGTAGAATATAGATAAAAAGATATACAGGGTCAAGCAAAGAAGTGGATGCATGGGCGTCTATAAATGGTAATTTCTGGAAATGTGATTTCAGTAGTTTTAAGAGTGTTTTAGTTTGAATTAAAGTTTAGCTAAATAGCAGCGTGTAATAAGGGTTATACAAAAGTATTCAAGTATGTTACTCTATTAGCATAATTTACTGAAATAGAAATTTCAACCTGATATGCGTTTTCTTGCTAAACTAAATTTCCCCATTATATAGTATATATATCAACCTACAGATCAAATACAGGGCTGTTCAAATGAATTGGAATACATATTTGGCTATGGACGGTAACTGCTGAAATCAGTTTTTCAAAAGTTTTATGCGTTTTCTAAAATGTTTTCTTAGTTATCTTATTTACCTTATTTTCCTAAATAACGAAGTTTTGTTAAAGCATTCATGAAGTGTTGGAAAGTGTTTCATAATTTATGCTTGACGCATGATTTTTCCTTCTTGTTTCACGGATAGGACGTAATCACCATGGCAACCATGGGATATCATTGAATTATTTACGTACGATAGGATTTAAAATAATGAAGAAAAACTTTTATTAATATTTTTTTAAGTTTTGACTCTATTTTCAAAAAATTTGAAATGACTAAACAAAATCCTGCAACGATTATATATATTAAATTTCAAACCATTCAGCTGGGTAGTTTTTGCGATGTTATATGCGGACAGACGGACAGACGAACGGATGGACCAGATGACAATTATAGGTGCTACGTATTTATATAATTACGACATTTCCCCGTGAACAATAATGTAATGGAATATTTTTGAGTGCCTCTGTAAATAAACTATGAACGCTACATACTTTATTTTCATTTACGAACATGGCACGGAAAATCTCAATAACATATATCAATTACAGAGCAATCGAATTATATTAACGCAAATTAGCGTTCGGACGGACTGACAGACAAACAGACAAACCGAATTCATAAACGTTTTTCAACTACGTTGGAAACTGTTAAAAACGCATAATAGCTTGAAACTTCACTTTCAGCAATTTACACGAATAGGTGGAAGCATACATGAATACTTTTATACAGCCCTGTATTTTACCTACTATCTTTGTATACACGCCACTATTTCGCTAAAATTTAATTAAGACTTAAACACGCTTAAAACTACTGGAATCATACTTCCAGAGATTATCAATTCTTTTCAACCAATCTACCAATTCTTTGTGTGGCTCTGTATATCAGTCTATCTATATTCTACAAGCATATCTTAGTATACTAAATGTAGTTCAGCGTAAAGATGCATAACTCATTTAAAAACCACCTTTAAGCTATTTTAGTTCATACTCAGTAACCCTTACGAATTATATTTTGTAGCTCTATATATGATGTACAACATTTATACACGCAACATAATATCCAAAAATTTAGTGAAACTTAAAAACTCATATCACAACTAAAAATGCACTTCCAGCAATCATCGCTAATATATAGTACTTCGGATACACTATAATATCCGAAATGTTTTGTGTGTTCCTGTAAATACTATGCACTTTCTGTTATACAGGAAGTAAATTGTAGTGAACCTCAGTAACTTATATAAATTTCATTATATTTGAAATAGTTTAACGTAATTAAAATACGCCGCAAACATTGTTTCCCCCTATACCATTATGCAACGGAATACTTTTGTGTGGCCTTGTAAATGAATAATAAATATTCTTTGCACCGCATATTCTACAGAATGTATATTTTAGTGCTCTTCATAAATGCATATTAATTTCATTATGTTGGAATGTGTGTAACATGATTAACATACACTTGAAACTATTTTTTCCATTGGCCGTAATGTAACGGAATACTTTTCACTGTCACTGTAATTGAACTATACGTCCGATTTTCATAAAATTTGAAATGTATTGAAGAAATTATGCAAGAATTTTATATTTTAAATTTCAAATCATTCAGTTGGGTAGTTTTTACGATGTTGTATGCGGACGGACAGACAGTCAGACAGGCAGATAGAGGGATGGACCAGACGACGACTATAGGTGTTATGTATTTATATAATTAGGAACGCATCTAAAAATAGGATTTTGTGTCCCGGACCCCATCAAAAGGGAATCTTGTAATGTGGAAAATTGCCCGTTCATGACTGGAGATTTGTTTTTTATTTGGGAACCGCCTTGAGGAACTTATCCAGAAACCTCCACAAACTTATTGTGCGTTATTTGTTTGAAATACGTACGAAAGTAATGCCGATGTCATATGGGTCTCACACATCGAAAAACATCTTTAACTTTTAAATGTTGCAAGCAATACTTTTTAAGCGTGTCAAATGCCAGAAACCTTTGTTCTACAGTAGTCAAGCGAAGACACTCGCAAGCTAATGTTAAACAAATGGAAGCATTCTTTTCAAATTTCTCATTTGAATTTCAATATGTTTTAGTTATTATTTTGTACAGGATAGTTGAGGTTGATAACTAACCGAGCCTTTTTTTACTTTTTTTAATTTTGGTTGTATATTTTTTTATGAGGTAATTTCCTATTTCGGAATCGATTCCGAAAGTTAAACTATCCCGACTCCCCCCCACCAAAAAAATCTGCTGCTAAAATAGAAAGAGTGAAAAAAGTACCCTTTTAGAGATCGACCTCGGATATCCTACGCAAAAAAAATTGTTTCAAACTATCGAAATGCAAACAAGAATACGAGAAAAAAGGTCATTGGTTTAACACTGGCACTGATATTTTAAGGTAAAGGCTTCACTCAACTGACTTAATTGCATGTCCGTCAATATTTGGACGATTTGTTTCTTCATATCAATATTTTTACAATATTTCAGAAGAAATTCAAAGTTTTCTCTTAGTCAAAATTTACATAAGTGTTATAAGTAAATGATATTCATTTACATTGACTAATAATTTGTAAAATTGCGAGAAAAGGAAAAGAAGAAACGTGAGATTCATTATTCAATTCTGGAAATTAGGTTGCGGAGTTCTCAGATTTTGTAGTAACTAGATTCTTTTCGCTAAAATTAAAAAGAATGTCACCTAAAACTTCAGAACCACTTCAGAAAGTGTTATTGCTGTTCCGAATCGTCGTATATAACGAAAATTTTGCAGTAAAAAAATTCACAAATAAATGTAATTGTGCGAGTTCTGAAAGAAAGCATTCGTCGCCATGTTTTGAATATGTGTCAGGAATCACTGCATATATTGATGGAAAATACAGGGCTCCCACTGGTCTGTTTTTTGAAAAGCAGTAATTTTTCAGAAAAAAAAATTCCATGGTAGGTTTCTGGAACAATTGAAAGAAAAACGGCATTTTAGGTAAGTTTCTATGAAATTTATAAAGAGATTTTTATTTGAAAAATAGTGGTGTTCAAAAAACAGACCGAGTGGGAGCCCTGGAAATACGGTTTTGTGATTCTAACAAATTATTCATAATGAAAGCGAACATATTGAGCTATTATAATAAGGATATTAAACAATTATATGCTGGCACATTAAAAGTAGAATCTATAAGCCTTCTGAACTCTTAGTTGAATTCTACCGCGTTACTCTTTGGCGAATTTTGGTACGGAATTTTTTTTTAAACAAATGACAAGCGCAAATTGCTTCCAGAGATCTACCGAAGTAAGTGCTTCTAGGCCAGAACTAAACCGAAACCGAATCTGGCTCCTTATCCGAGTTTGACATAAAACGAAAATGAAATTCTCCCAGATGAAACTTTTAAACAATTTAAGCATGCCGTGCAAAGGTATTATTAATTACCCACAAACGCACGTACTTGTCTACATAGATACGCGTACACATGCCTGAATGTGCATTATTCAACAGTTATATATTTAAAAATATTTATTAATTATTAACTGTTAAGTTATTCACAAGAGTAAAAAATTTAAACAGGGTTTCAAAATTCTTAACATATAGCTTTTAATTGGATCGAACAAAATATTTAAAATGATGCTTTAACCCCTTCAGGACCAGCATGCCATAGAGGATTTTTTTTTTTTTTTTTTTTAAATAATAATCTTTACTTATTTAATTGCAGAAATTTTGAGATTAATTAAAGTAAATATTACTTTATAAAGTTACTGATTTTCAAAAACAAATATCTTGCGCACTTTTGAAGACGCTTATATGCGATATTGGTTTACAAGTGTAATAGTGCATCCATTCTTGGAGGACGGAGAAATAATTTCAATTATTAATTCAGTAGAAATTAAAAGTCGAAATCTACAAATCCTAAATCTACAAGATTAAATACACTTTTATATTAGAGATGAAGTTATGTAATATGTTATCTATCTTTAATATTTATTTTAATGCAGTGAACTCTCATTGGCGCGACCTAGTTAAACAGCGCATAACTGAGACCGACCAATAACGAAGGGGCTCTTGTGCCTTAATTTCTTAAGTACATCGATTTTAGATTAAATAAAAAATTATTATTATACTTCTAGAACACAAAATTATGCATAGTGAATCTTATGCGATGAAACTGTTATAGTATCCATAAAAAATAACATTTATCTATCATTTTATTCGATATTTGCAATTTATTATAGCTGTTCATTTTACAAAGTATACTATTATATTTTACTTATATTTTACCCTAAAGTACCATTATTTGCTGTACTTCACATAAGAGTATTTCAATTAATATTTAAAAAGTGAGTGGACATTTTTTGCTTTCTTTGACCGTTGTTATACAACAACATTTTCTAATGCATTAAAAAGCATCATTGCATTTGTAAAATGGAGTTTATGTCAGAAATACAAAACATTATTTTTTCATTCCTCACCCACAAACCACATAAGGGTTTATCCATAAATTATGTCCCAAAATTTCGTGTTTTTTTTAACCCTCCATCTATGTCTCAATTTGTAATATTGGAGTTACAGCCTATACCTTATTGTGACGTCACATTGTTTGTAATTATTAATTTAAATCTAACTTTATGCAAAAAAAAATGTTACATACGATCTATTACCTGCTAATATAAATACTATAAAACCGCAAAGATCTTGTATACTTTCATTCTATTCTGTTGCGTTCGAAAGTAAAAGAACAAATATACCTAATACTGCTTGAAGAAAAATACCTATTTTTAAATGGATTTTATTATGTTAATTGCAAATGATGCCTACCTAATTGCTTTCAGATTTTATATGTGACGTCAAAACATAATCTTTCCCCTCCACCTGTCACGCTGTGCAACACATTGTGGGCCCTTCCCCTACCTTGAAATGTGACGTAATTAATGGATAATTCTCAAGAATACAAGACGAATTTAATCGAAAGACATATTAGTGACATTTTATAGCAGTATTAAAATTTAAATTTATGTAAAATATTTTGTAAAAAAAATAATTTACTTTTATAAAAACGTTATTGTTTATAAAAGTTATAAACGTCAAAGTATAATTCATTGAGCTTATTGTTCTGAAGCAATTGAAGTTCTTTTTAACTAAGATTTCTTGTGAAATACGAATAAATTTTTATAGACAGTGATAGTAATACGTACAAAGTAAAATCTGTAATTTTTTCCCTTGCTAATATATATATTTCGATAACGATATCTAAAGTTTCATAGAGCTACATTATCATTTATTGAAAAACCTCTTTCTTCTTAAAAAAATAAATGTAAATATCAAAAGGATTGCAAATTTAGTAAAACAAATATACATTTTCAAAAATTTTTGACATTCAGATCCGGCAGAACTTTCACTGATATAATTTAGTCACACATATCTTCTTTTGACTTTTATTGTGGTAAAGAAGGATGATTCATTATTCTTATTACAGACCGTTTTATTGTCCAAAATATTGTTGGAATATTTGAAGAATGACAGTATGATTGAAAACAACCCAAAGAAACTGTGCGCAGCGCAAGAGTTCTTCTATAAGCACTTCCTTACGAAACTCGATTTCAGTTTCGGTACGAGCATTCGACTGTTTCTTCGCCATAACCAAATATTCGCCGAAATTCAGTATATCGATTGAAACTGGTCGAAATCAAAAACGAAATAGAGAATTCAGTTGAACACTCATTTTAGTTATTTTTAATTGAAATTTTGCCTCATTCGGAGCAGTAGAATGCACCTCAGAGCTCCCTGAATGCGAGTAATTTATTTCTGGCTAACCCTATATTTGAAATATATCTCAATATTCAATGTCAATTCATTAGCAACACAAAAAAAAATATATTAACTTTTACAACTCGTTTCACTTTCAGAATACTTTCTCTTTATTATTCGAAGTTCAGTTAAAAATGAACATATCTATATATTCTATATCTCTTACAAAAACATTTAGTATCTCAAAACTCTGCATAAATACAGAGGTCGCAGCAATGAAAAAAAATATTATTTAATTCTTACCACTATTTCCAATCAATACTATTCATAGTATATTTCTTTTGCACACGTTAAAGACTTAATGCAAAGATTATTATTTTGAAACAGTAGTAAGATGAAATAGATTTTTTCTTAACGCTCTGAAATAGATTTTTTTTCGAAACTATCCAATCTTGAGCTTTCATTTCTAGCAATCGTTCCACTGAAATCACCCCTTTTATACGTCACAAGATTTCAAAGCCCTATGTGTATTTGAATTTATGAAATTCCATGTTTCTAAACTCAGTATCAAATTGTTTACTTAAACATAAATGAATCCATTGAAATATAATAACTGGAATATTAATGAAATTGAAGTAAATGTATTAATTAAATAACTTCATTAAATGAAAGATTAATTAAATAAGTGAAAATTTAAAACACTTTCCTATAAGGATGTCAATTTTATCTATTTTAATTAATTCATTAACCTATGTAGTCTTAACTAAAAGTTACATAGAAAGTTCTAAAAGAGTACTTCTAATAAGTCAAATTTTGTTCTGTTTGAAGTCAAGTATGAGTCCTAAATTCATTGTTTATTTGTTGAATATTTAAAACCCTACTCAAATCGATTGTTGAAAATTTTCTTTTTAGTATTGTATTTAATTAGAAAATGCACAAATACAAATTGAGTCATTTTTCAGAATTGAAACTTTCCAATCCACGTCTTTCAACTTCAAAACAGCTGAACAGTTAAGGAAAAAATACACATTTAAGTCGGTTCTCATATACTCTGTTCAAAAACACGAAACTTTGACACTTTTTCAGACTCATGTTTGAACATAAAGGCATAAAATTAGCAGACTTGACTAGTGAAGTGGTTTGGAATCGAAATGAGTTTTCCCCTTTTTGATAAATAAATTATTTATCGAGTTATAAGCGATTCTGGTCACTTTTTTCCCTTGTCGCGTGGAAATTTGGTTCAAAACGTCTAGTTTGACAGTATTTTCTGAAAACTCTTTCTCATTTAGCAAAAAAGGCAAATATCTTTCGATTATATTGTTTCTGAATAACAACACCTGAAAATTTCATGCGTCTCCGAACAAAAGTGGATTAAAAAATGTGTCATAAAGTGAATTTGAGAACAGCCTTCAAACTATTTTTGCTCTGTTCAATAAATAATGCTTTTGGAAAACAAGTAAGCATTAAATTTAAAAAATCAAAAAACCCGACTGCGTAAAAAAAGAACTAATTAATCATTTCTCCTCAATGCGAAACTATTTTTTATATTACTTATTTATTTATTTATTTACTTGTATTGATGACTTTTCAGATATGTTTAATTGTTAGTTCCTATCTATAAACACTGTTTTGATGAGGCTTATAGATGCCTATGAAGGTTAGAGTTGCAGTAAAGCTAGAGAGCCTACCTACATAACTTCCAGGTTGTGTATTATTTAAACGGAGCTTCTGACTGTAAAATAGTCAATGAAACATCGTCTTCATTTTGAAAGACCTATCCAATGATATGCCACTCAATAGGGTGCGTAAAAAATTTTTTCGTTCCATTTTGTATTTTATGGCCGCCATTTTGAATTTATAAAAACAAAACCTAGCCCATAACCATCGGACGGTTAAGCCGAATCGATAGAGACCTCATTCATTATAATCCATCTAGCCGTTTGGATGTTTCGAAGGTATAAAAAAATCCACATACCCAGAAATGCATGAAACACATAACCCTTCTTGGCAGTTGGGTAATAATAAAGTAAACTCATCCAAAATTCTATTGGTATTTCCAATCCATGTGTTAATGTGCCGCTTCACTGAAACTCCCCGATCGCGAAATCCCATGTTAATCAATAGCAAATCTTAAAAGTGTGATGACTCATTACCTAATATAACTACTAAAATATGGTTTTCCCCACGCAAATCCAGATGTTGTGCTTTCTTTCCGAGCGTCTTGCAGAAGGGTAAAATTGTAATGTTTTTTTTTTTTGCATTTTCTTTTAAATGCTAAGAAAATATGATTCTTTCAACATTATAAAAAATACTCAATTACAAATATGAATGTAATCCTTGAGAGTATTAATCATTCTTCAAAGAATTTAAAATTCATTAAATCTATAGAATTGCATTATCTTAAATATTGCTTGTATTGCTGTGAAACCTGGAGCTTAGTGAACGGAATATTACGCCCCAAACACTTAGAGGGTTAACACTTTCCAGCACAGTTTAAAAGTGTTTATGTATTCGGTTTGTCTGTCTGTCCGTGCTCTAATCTATGTAAATAGAGTCAGATTCACATGAAATTCGTTTATGTTATTGGGGTTTACAATGGCATGTTCGCATTGAAAATGAAGTATCTAGCGTTTACGGTTCATTGACAGGGCCACTCAAAATAATCTCGTTACATCACGGTCTTTGGGGGAAAATGTGTATTTTAATGATATTACACAATTTTAAATATATTGAAATTTATATCTATTACTGAGGTGTACATACAAGGCGCTTACTTTAAAATCTATAAATTGTCGTTCATTTACAGGAACACACAAAAGAATTGGGCTACAGTACTGCCTATGAACAATAATTACCTTTTCATTTGTGGTATGCGTTTTAAAATGGAACTATTTTTTGCAAATTACCTGCTGCGTATAAATTCTAATAAATAAACTCCATAAAAGAAACAGGACTGCGCAAAAGATAACGAGTACATTTCCGTTTAGTGACGAAAATTGCTGAATAGGAATTTTTAAATGTGCTATGAGTTTACTTTTAGCATATTTTTAATATACAAAAATAAATAGATCCTATACAATTTCGGAGATTTTTCTGACAATTGATGGTCATTTCAGAAGTTGGGTTTGCAAATGTTTTTTTAAATTGTTGATATTTAAAATAGTTCACCTTAATAAACTGTAAAGTTTTGACAGTATTCTTAATTTGTTAGAAAGTGTTTCATAGTCTATTCTCTCACTGTAAACTTTTACACAGTATTCTTAATGTATTAGATAATGTTTCAAAAACTATTCTTTACGCATGATTTTTCGTTCTTGTTTTCTCCATAAATTTGAAGCACTTAAAATATCACAATAAATTTCCACTCTATAAATAATTTATCATCGAAGGTTAACGCGGGATTTCACGATCGGTGAGTTTCAGTGAAGCGGTTTCATAAATGAACTTTATGGGGTTTTATGGGCTCAACAAGATGAATGGGTATAGTTGGAACAAAAAGGGTTAAAGTAGTAACCGATATCCTAATTATTCCTTTTTATAATACTAATGTTTCTGAAAAATAGTTTTCGTGGTAGGTTTTAACAACAATTGCAATAGAAAAAACCTTCGGGGTAGCTTTTTACCAAACATTTTTTTTTTCTAAAATAAAGATTTTTGTTTGAAAAAAGTGGTTTTCCAAAAGCGGACCATTTCGGAGCACTGTAATAAAGAAATAAAAATTGTACGGAAATAATTTACTGTCATACACACTTGCAGATATAAAAAAAAAAAGAAAAAAAAAGGCCTTTAGTATTATGTACGCTTGAGTTCATACATTCTACTATTTTCCGATATCACTTGAGTCCCACCAGTGGCTGAGAGTTTCTGCTCTCGAAGCTGGTAGACGGGAGGTGCTGGGTTTGAACCCAATCGCGCCCGTCGGCCTAACTGTTTCGGGGTTTTCGTGGTTTTCTTCGAAACCTTGGATTTCCATGCGTAAATACGGGTTAGGTTCCCTTAGAAAGACCCCCACGAAGGGCACTCCCCATCGGACCTATATCCCAAGCGTAGATAATCGGCAGTCAAAATACAACCAACCAACCAACCAACCGATATCACTTGATTAATTTTTAAATGTACTGAACCTGGCGTCAAACATCATTTAAATTTCTAGACATTTAAAATAAACCATTTCCCTGAAAACGAACTTCAGCTGTCAAAACTTTTTACATTATAAATGTCAACTGAAACATCGATTATCGAAACTTCTTTTAAATATTTTACCGATATTTCAAGTATTTAATTTTTCCCGTTCAAACTGATTGATTTACATACTTCTTGATCCCTTCAGATGCACCTTTGTGATCTTTTTCAGCAAGTTCAATTATTTCTTTTTCATTTAGTTAAAAATTACTTAAACTCTCCATGTTAAATATATTTAGTCATTAACCTTGAATAATTCGCTATAAGACTACCCAAGCATTGAAAAAGGTTTTCTTCATTATAGAATTTTGAAAGTAGGTTGTCGTGCTCTCAGATTTTACTGTAATTAGAGGAATTTTCTCTCTAAATTGCAAAAAGACGTAAAAGATTAAATTAATGTTCTCCAGTTTAAGATGCTTGAAAACGATCTCGACTTGTGATACAGTTTTAACAAATGACATGAAAGCATATTTTTCTGAATAATTTCCTTTGTTTATGACGCAATTCCTTAATTTTAATTACACAATTTATTTTAGTTATCTGTGTTGCGAATATCGAAATACGAAGGATAAAATGTGCAATAAAAAATGAGTTTAAATATCGGCAAAATTACAATGTATAAAATGTTTTGTTCCTTAAAATATTAGTTTAAAAATGAAATACTATACATAACAGGTTTTTGACGATGATTACTTTTGAATACTCCTATTTCCGCCTTATTTAATCGAAATAAGAAATTATTACCAATTTAACTATTAAAAAAAGATTATTATTCGAAAATAGTGGTAATCACAAAGAAGCACCGTACCAACGCTGCATGAGAAACAAAAAAAGAACCCTTTGGTATATTGGAATGAAAAGATTCCAATGGTCAACGTATTAAATTTCTACTAACATAATGTCCTCGGAACCTACGTTATATAGTTGAAAAGGCAGGGCAGAAATATTTTACAAAATCAACTTACAAGGAAATACGAATTCTGCTAGCTGTTTCTAAAAGTCCTCTCAGAAGTTATTCATTTTTAAGGTGACTTAACAAAAAAGACGTCGTCTCATAAATCCCCATCCCAAAAATTTCTCATTTCAAGCAATCGTAGTATTTTTATTTCAATCGTGTTTGCAATTTTCTTAACGCTTCAAACTTGTAAGTTTCTTTTATAAAAAGCCATGAAATACGAAAAAAATTCAAAAAGGTCTCTTGTTAGGGTACAGTACGAAATTTTTCTTATCGGAAATTGCAACTAGAAGACAGGAATTTTGCTTTTTCAGAATTTAGTGTCACCCCCGATGTAAAATATGTATATATATGTTTAAAAATATAGATAGTGCAAAACAAATTTCAATTTTAAGGCTTAAAAAACACGCTTTTTTTATATAAAATGACGCCATTCGCATCCGCTTAAGAATTCAACATTTACGATCCACTCTTAAACAACATCAACAGTAAAGTATGCATATGACGTCACTATCGCTAAATAATACGCAAATCCAGCAAAAAGATACCGTCATTCAAGAAACTTGACCAAAAAATATCGTCTATCTAATAATTCATATGCTTTCATTTGCTTCTAACATCAATATAGATACTTAAAATTAAATATAGTTTTTAATAGCTCCAGGTTTTATCAGAAATCATTCATTTCTATTTTTTCAAAACAGCACGTATTTTAATTACATTTTTTTCCGGTTGTTATAAGAAAATGGCAAGAAAAAGATATAATTACTATTTTCCAACTATTTTTCCTTTACTTTCTACAGAAATAGAGTACTTCCATTGCCCACATTAAGCAAATGGCTCTGAAAACTACGAAATATTAATATCTCAAATATAAATTGAGATGCAGTTTTCGAACAAATTGCATTTAAACGTACTTTTTTCTATACGACGGTATAAAAAATGAAAATGTGCGATGCTTAGAAGTTTAAAAAATTGCAGTAGAGATTATACCGTACAATAATACATTGCTTAGTTTCACAGCTGGCTTATATAACTGAACGTTATTTTTTAGAGACGTCACTTTAATCTTTGGCCGAAAGAAATAGCACATCGGGGGCTAACAAGAAGGAAAAATCATACGAGGATGGCAGAATGATATAGAGTAATTTTGCTGTTTAAAAATGGGAAAGAAGCTAAATAAACAGTTTAGAAAGTGCATAACCCATTTGAAAAGCAGATTTCAGCAGTGAGTTATATATAAAAGTTTGTAGATAATATACAGGGCTTTACAAAAACGTTCGAGTACATTTCCAATCATTGACAGAAATTGCTTAAGGTTAATTTTTTATTCTATTGCGATTTTTGTAACAAAAGTAAATTTTAGCATACTATGTGGAGTATATACATATGTGCATCTATATCATATCCAGAGGAGCACAAAAGAATTTGAGTACCTTTCCGGCTGTGGGCGATAATTGCGGAAATCTGATTTTCAAATGTGTTATGAGTTTCGAAATTGTTTACTTCTATTAGGGTGTTCTGGAAGTGTTGGAAAGGGTTTCGTAATCTATGCTTGACGTGTGCTTATATTTCTAGTTTTAATTGTAACTACCCTTCAGAATGCTGAAACATCTTGAAGAAAAAGGTTATTTTTATAATAATAATGTAATGAAAGTTTCTTCATATTCTACTAAATTATAACACTGTTTTATTAAAAGAAAGTCTGTTACTCTATCTATTTTACAAAATTTTTATTTTTAAGAAGCACGTTTTACGATAAAGATGAAATTCGAACGTGCCCTAAAGGTTTTACTGTCTGTAAATTCTAGAATTAAGTTTAGATAACATAGTCATACAATAAAGTTTTCTGAAAGGAAAATTATTTGACATGAAAGATTCTATCATTTGATTTTTCAATGATTTCTTAAAAAAAATGTTATAGAATTGAATTTAAAATTTGACTTTCTATAGATTTTGGATATATAGAATACTTTCTTTGAAATTATATCGGATAATTTCATATACTGACTTACTCAAATACTTTACAGTTTATATATATAATAGCATTTTTAATTAATCTGTTAATCCAAGTCTGAACTTATACCGAATGGTTTTCATTAACCTAGACATATTTTTATGTGTTATTGGCTGGTATTAGCATGGCAACAAAAAACAAAGTTTTCAACAAGTTAAGTAACCACAATCTTCAACAGTGTTTGGATCAGTAGGAAGTAGACGGAAAATATCAAGTTATAAAATGTAAGTATGAAGTTATAAAATATAAGTATCAAGTTATCAAAGTATTCTGGATTGAAAATGGATAAATGAGATCGTTCAAACTGGCCAATTTATCACAAACCCACGAAGTTATTGTTATTCTTAAATTCATGGCGTTTTCAGTTTTTTTTGTTTAAAAGCCGACTAATCCCATAGCGTTTCTATTTTCGTAGAGACAAAGTATTTTTCAAAAAACGCTGTTAAATTTGACGATTTAATCCGATTTTCGAGGTTAAAGGTCGTCATGAGTCAGAAATTGATAATAACACAAGATATATGACTTATCGAAAAATGAAAAATGTTGTTCGATTCCAAATAACTAAAATAGCTTGCTTGTAAATTCCTGCTTTTACGTATAAAAACATTCCGTGAATTTGTCATAAAATTTTTGCGTTGTTGAGCGGAAATATACTGAAAACAGTCTTAAGAATCCTTAAAATAATTGTAGTTCAACAAACGCTATTTCCATTCAAAAATATTCTCTCAATCTAATAGAAAGATTATATAAAAGCCTTAAATATGTGGTCCAAGAATGCACTCTCGTTAACTCATTTAAAATGGTAACACGAAGTTTAAAAACGTGAAGTTAAAACCTCATATGATGCTGAAGCAGGTGAGAAAATATTATTTGTTATTTAATTTCTTCAAACAAGCATGTAGCTGGTTGTCCTTGAAAAATTTGATAAGAACTGTATGTATAATAACATTTGCCTTCGCCGGCTGATTAGTTTACTTTTGTTGTGTAAATAATATACATATATATAAACAATATATCTAGTAGCAAACCCATTTTGTTTATACAGAGCCCCAAAGCTGCTCTAATATTGTATTATTCACCAGAAAAAACTCCAATGAAATATCTATATTGATTAATTATAGGCTTTACATTGAAACTATTTGCAATGAAATGCTATTATGTCAGAACTATTGCTTTATATCCGAAATATTGGTGATAAAATGCCACTTTTACAGAAATATTGGTCATAAAATGCCACTATTACAGAAATATATTCATTACATTGGAAAAATTTGCCCCTATTACAAAATATTGGTTTTATATAAGAAATATTGGAGGTGAAATGCCATATTTCAGAAATACGGAGAAGAAAAGGGCGAGCAAATTGTAAACTTCCTAGTTCTGAGTGATGTTCCATATTTTGCATTTCCAAGATTGGCCAACATATAGTCAATGAAAACAATATTGATGCAAAATTGTTTTAATACTACAGTTATAATTATTTATGTGTGTGTGTATTCCGAAAACTTTCAAATATTATCGTAGTTGCAGTACAAAATGCATTACTATTATTTATGTGTCATTTTCGTAGCTACACGATTAAATTTCACTTTATATAAAAGATAATTAAACTTTCTTTTATACAATTTCCTATGACTCTTTAATTAAAATTTCATGTGAAATAGATTTTTATTTTATATTTCTTAGAAATTATACAGCAGGATCTCGAATGAAAAATGTCATTTAGAACCCTATACGATGCAATGCAATATGTTCATTAAAAGGAAAAAGCAACTTGGATTTATTCGGAGAGGCATAATTTCTATTTAATACTCCGCAAAAATATATTGTACACGTCATTACCATCATTAAGGAAGAATCACATTTTTTCAAGATGAGATCATTTTCTTTTGAATTGAAAAAATATCTCAACGAGAAAAGAGGAACGAAATATAAACCTATAGAAATAAAGTAGAAGAAAAATGCCTTTTGAAATTTTTCAATATTTTTCTAATGAAAAGATTAATCATCTCCAATAACTGTATACACTGAAGCAAAAAAAGGAATTGTTTTAATATTGATACTGTTTGCTGTTTTAGTAAATAAGCAGTTCAATATTTAAGCGCTGAATTTAGCAATTTTAAATTATAATTTCATTCATAATTTATTTAGACGGAAATAACAGATATTATTTTAAGTATTAACGTCTTGATATGTTTATTTTTGCTCTTACTTTTTTTAATTCAGATATTGGAATGATTTAAAACAGTTAAATTATTATTTGAAAAAAAAAAAGTTTAAAATTATATTAAAATGTTGATTTTTCAAATACCAATCGACGGTGATCGAAAAATCAGCATTTCAGAACTTCTAATGTATATATAGTATATATACTAGCAGGAATGACCGAGCTAAGCTCGGTCAAAATTAGCTTTCTGTTTATCTCGATATATTTTCCCCACTGAATCATTCTTGCTGTTTTAGATGCAATTAGCTAGACCGTGAAATATAGTGACCCAAAATGACCCACTTCTCGAGCCTGAAAACGATGGAATACAAAATTTAGTGAAAATCATTAGTCGTTTTCTAGGTAAAATAAGCTTGATCCACGTTGATTCAAAAAACCACTAGCCGAAATTCATCGAAAGATGTGAGCTATTTCAATGGTCTTTTTGTACTGTGAAACGGTATAACAAAAAAAATTGTCAAAATTGTTTGAAACTTTTTGAGATGCCATTAGCTTGACAACGACCAATTATCACCAAAATGACCCACTAATAGAATTTTCTTGAGCATGCGGTCCAGCCCAATGGTTTTATCTTGTCCAGAAACGGTGCAGTACAAAGTTTTGTTAAAATCTTTTGAGCGTTTTTTTAGATACAGTTAGCTAAATCCTGATCCATTAGGACACAAAATGACCCATTGATTGAATTTTCTTGAACGTGCGACCCTGCCCAATGCTCTTATCATGTCCGGAAACGGTATTATACAAAATTATGTCAAAATGTTTAGAAGCGCTTTTTAAATACAATTAGCTTGACCCTGATCCATTGTGATCCAAAATAACCCCCTAATCGAGTTTTCTTGACCATGCGACCTAGCCCAATGGTCTTCTCGGGCCCGAAAATGATAGAATACAAAATTTAATCAAAATCGTTTAAGCCGTTTTTTAGATACAATTAGCTGGAACCTGACCCATTGTGACCCAAAATGACCCACTAATCGAATTTTCTCGAACATGTGACTTAGCCCAATTCTCTTCTCATGCCCAGAAATTGTATACGTAATATAAAATTTGGTCAAAATGTTTTGAGCATGTTTTTAGATTCAATTAGCTTGACCTTGCCCCATTGTGACCCAAAATGACACACCAATTGAATTTTCTCGAACATGTGACTTAGCCCAATTCTCTTCTCATGCCCAGAAATTGTATACGTAATATAAAATTTGGTCAAAATGTCTTGAGCTGTTTTTTAGATATAATTAGCTTGACCCTGACCCATAATGACCCACTAATCGAATTTTCTCGAACACGTGAACCATCCCAATGGTCTTTTCGTGCCCGAAAACGACAGATTACAGAATTTCTTCAAATCGTAATGCCGTTATCTAGATAAACTTAGCTGGACCCACGGTGACCCAAAAATGACCCACTAATCTAATTTTCTTGAACACGCGACCCATCCCAATGGTCTTTTAGTGCCCGAAAATGGTTAGATACAAAATTTAATCAAAATCGATTGAGCCGTTCTCTAGATATATTTAACTTGACCCTGACCAATTATGACCCAAAATGACCAACTAATAGAATTTTCTCGCACACGAGACTCATCCCAATGGTCTCTTCGTGCCCGAAAACATTAGGGTGCAAAATTTCGTCAAAATCGTTAAAGAAGTTATCTAGATAAACTTAGGTTGACCCACGGTGACCCAAAAATGACCCACTAATCGAATTTTCTCGAACATGTGACTTAGTCCAATAGTTTTCTCGTAATTCAAAACTGTAGAATATAGAGTTTAGTGAAAATAGTTAGAGCCGTTTTTTAGATAAAATTGGCTTGGCCCATAGTGACTCGAAAATGACCCACTAATCGAATTTTCTCGAACACGTGACCTAGCCCAATGGTCTTATCATGCCCGAAAATTGTAAAATACAAAATTTCGTCAAAATCGATTGAGCCGTTCTCTAGATATAATCAGTTTGACCCTGACCCATTATGACCCAAAATGACCCACTAATCGAATTTTCTCGAACACGAGACCAATCTCAATGATATTTTCGTGCCCGAAAATGGCTAGATACAAAATTTAATCAAAATCGATTGAGCTGTTCTCTAGATATAATTAACTTGACCCTGACCCATTATGACCCAAAATGACCCACTAATAAAATTTTCTCGAACACGAGACCCTTCCCAATGGTCTTTTCGTGCCCGAAAACAGTAGGGTGCAAAATTTCGTCAAAATCGTTAAAGAAGTTATATAGATAAACTTAGCTTTATCCACGGTGACCCCAAAATGACCCACTAATCGAATTTTCTCGAACATGTGACTTAGCCCAATAGTTTTCTCGTAATCCAAAACTGTAGAATATAGAGTTTAGTGAAAATCGTTAGAGCCGTTTTTTAGATAAAATTGGCTTGACCCATAGTGACCCAAAAATGACCCACTAATCGAAGTTTCTCGAACATGTGACCTAGCCCAAAAGTTTCTTCGTGTCGAAAAACGGTTGGATGTGAAATTTGGTCAAAATCGATTGAGCCGTTTTTTAGATATAATTAGCTTGATCTTGACCTATTACGACCCAAAATGACCCACTAATCAAATTTTCTCGAACACGTGACCTAGCCCAATGGTCTTATCATGCCCGAAAATGGTAAAATACAAAATTTCGTCAAAATCGTTAGAGCCGTTTTTAAGATAAAATTTACATACACATACACACATACACACATACATACACACACAATTTTTGCTCGCATTATAGTATAAGATATATATATAATTTTTTTTTTTTATGTAAGGGGTCATTTTATACTGAATCGTCTAATACCGAAGAGGCAAAAAGTGAAGCAAAGATTTTATTCTCAATTAAGATGTTCCAGTGATACAAACGGAAATAAAATCAGAAGTGTCCCCATTTACGGCATAAACCTCTGAAAATGTATTGTATTTACAAATTTTTTTATGAAGGTGTTTGAAAAATGAATAAATAAATGAATATTTTGGCAGAGGAGAAACAACTTCAGGAGCACTATGACAAATTCATATCGTTATAAACTTTAAAGTATTTTTTCTGCACTTACGGCTTGTTAAAATAAGGGTTAAATTCATTCTGAGAAGCCATATGGCCTACTTTCAGGCAAAATAATTATCAATACATTAATTTATTATCTTTAATTCCGCAATCATGTTTTTCAGCACAAAAGTTGCACTAGATCCTATATTTTCAATAATTAAAGTTTCGTGTGTCATGAGCAATAAGATAACAAACTTGGTGATAGGATCGTTTTCTTGTGACAGTGAAATAGTGAACTTTACGCAATGTCTCTTGGTGATCAAACTATGGTAATTCTGACTTTGATAGTTTGCAGATGTCCATCTTCGACCTATATGTAGGGTAGATGTGCCAGTAATGGACACTCTTAAGGAATTTCTTTTAAAATATTTTTTTTTTTTTATTAATAGTTATAATTATTATATTCCAGTTTTTTCAATATTATATTAACCTATCAACAATATTTAACCATTCTTATAGTCTCATTTCCCAATATTAATCGAAATTTAATTTTAAATAACAGAAATATATCAAAGCACCCAAAAGCCCAGTAATGGGTTGGGTTGGGTTGATTTTTGACGGCCAATTATCTACACGAGGGATATAGGCCCGGGGGGAGTGCCCTCCGTGGGGGTCTTTCTAAGGGAACCTAATCCGTATTAACGCATGGAAGATCCACGGCTCGAAGAAAACTACGAAAACTCCGAACGATTAGGCCGTCGGGCGCGATTGGGATCGAACCCAGCACCTCCCGTCTACCAGCTTCGAGAACAGAACCTCTCGGCCGCCCAGTAATGGATACCCTCTGTCCCAGTAATGGCCAACCTCTGTTCCAGTAATGGACACCCCATAAAAAGTAATAAATATAATTGTTTTTTATGACTGTATTTAGACCCAGAATTTAATGAATACATACTAATGAAACAAAATAGTTATTTTCAAATAAATTTAACAATTAGGATACCAGTAATTAATAAAATAGTTTGTGATAATCATTTTATGTTTGCATCCATTATTGTAAATATCAGATGATCTATGTTTTAATTATTTTAGATGGATAGTTTAAAATACTAGATATCAGGCAATTACAGCTATCAAATTATTGAAACATTGGGGATTTAAAAGATAATTTAAAAAAAAGGTTTGGAATATTAGTGTTTAGTTTTGTCTCACTATTTTTAACAATTAATCTTACAGATACTACTTGCTATATCATTTATAATAATTAATATTACAAATATGAAAGAAATGATATTGTGAGTTGAATATTTTAAATACTAAATAAAATAATTTCAAAATAAAACTGTAGAACTGATATTTGCCACTGATCTGCAGATTTACTAGTTTCATGAATATTACCTATAACTTTCATTAATATTACATTTTTTTTTTTTTGTCAGAGGTGAATAAGGAAACATTTAAGACAGAAAATAGATTTTTAATAGCTTCTGTAACTTAATTGTTTTTACTTAAACAGAGTGGGATTAGCCCTATGAGCCCCTTTTTGACTGTGCTTTTAAACAATACTTTCTGCTTCATGGCTGGTTTGATTACAAAATATACAAGGTACATATACATAAATATATATATATATATATATATATATATATATATATATATATATATATATAGATGTATGTATGGAAATTTTATTAATCACATAAAATAACTTAAAAGCAGCTATTTATAAAAGTTTTGGTGTTATTACATTTTGGTAAGTATAATTTAAAAATTAAATTTGATTATTTAGGTTAGCAGTTAAGTCAAAATATTTTATGCACTATAAACATAACTGAAATCGCATTTTTAGCAATATTTACATGGGGTGTCCATTACTGGAAAATGACTAATTAACCATCCCAGTAATAGACACCCCCTCTTAAAACATTAAAAATAAATGAAATTTTGTAAATGGCTGTTAGTATATAAAATTCTAAGTTTTCTATTGCTACTCAAACAAAAACATTCAAATTTTGCAAGAAAAAAAATAATATATACTAAATAGTTTAAATGAAGCCAGCTCTTAGCCTCTTCATTAAGATTTTCACAGAAAAACAGCGAAACTTATAACACTTGTCAACAATAACTCAGTTTTGTAAAACATGCAAGGGCGAATTATAAAAAAAATAATTAAAGCTAAATATTTAGTAGTTATTTTTTTTATAAACCAAAAACATCAAGGGGTGTCCATTACTGGAAGGGTGTCCGTTATTGGCACATTTACCCTATGTCCTGTAGCGATTCCGTTCAAATTTAGGGGAGTCGAGCCAGGGTATCTAGGCCATTTGACATGGAATTGCCCTTTTTTATTCTTCTCTTACTATACACCGCTTTTATTCTTACTATTTTTGTTTAGTTTTAATTATGGATGAAAAACGAAATAATAGACTCAGTTACGGGATTATTCCTCTCATATAGGGAGTTTTGTCGGGGTTTGATAATTAACGATATATACCGCTATGAGGAAGAAATTCTTAAAATGCAATAACATGTTTCGCATTTTGTTCCTGAAATGTGGATGTTCGAATTTCTCACATTCATTTCGGATTATTGCGTTAGGATTTTAGGTATATTAAGAAATTTTAGCAATTAGGCATATTGACTTTACTATTATGTCTTTATTTTTTCATTTAGTAAGTTAAGTAAAAAATAATTTTAAAATCTCAATTGAAAATTCTCTTTTACAGCGCGTAACTCTAGTAAATTCTTAGAAAGTAGAAAGGAAATTTAAACACATCTTCAGTAAATGAAGACAAGAAAATACTTTAAAAGAGATTAAGATTTCTACCTATAATTATGAATACACAATGCCATCTGTTTCGAAGTTAGCTGTATATTGATTCAAAGAACAGAAAAGAATAGTGGAAAACAAGAGAAAAATACTGGAAAATGAGTCCTTTGGGCCAATAAAAGGGGAATGTTTCTAGAAATAAATTCTGAATATAATCAGTATGTTCTAAGTGAGAAAACTGCAACAAATATTTTTCAATTCCTCAGCTATTATTTGGCCGATCTGTAAGATGCATTTAACAAAAACAGGATTGGATTTTCACTAATATAAATAGTTTTTTTTATATATAAAAATACTAAGTAAATAGTCATTTTTAATCTATTTTTTTACATACATCCTGAAATTTTATTTATGTTTTCTTAAACTATTTTTTTAGAAAGGTAATCCTTATAGTTTCTTCATTACTTGTCAGAAAAGTATGCAACAAAGGTATTTCAAAAGCTTCAATATTGTACGTTAAGTGCGGTTTAAAAATTTTAAAATTTTCTTACAAAAATTGCTTTTTTCCTTGATTAAATATTTTTTTTCATAAAATTATTGAACGATTTGCTAATAAGTTATTATAATATAATGAAATTATATAATTATAATTTTTTTAACAAAAAAAAAAGAAGGCGACTTCAAATATTTTATTTCTTAATAAATTCAAAAATTTGCCATGGACTTTTGACCCACACGGTATTATCAACCCCCCCCCCCCCCCCCCTGTAAAAATATAGCTCTTCAAATGAAGCGATTTTTTTTTTTTTTTTTTTTTTTTTTTTTTTAACTGATTGTTTACGTCATAAAAGTTTTAAAAGATTAAAACATTATTTTTGGTTCTCCATAGAACCATCCTAGGAACAATACCATATAAAGAGGGAGGAAAATCGCTGGGTCGCGATTTTCTCGACAAACATATGACCCTACTCCACTTGATGAAAATCGTTGAAAGTGAAACATTTTAAAGATGTTTATTTTCTTTTTTTTGGGAGGGGGGAGCCCCACCAGTGGCCGAGAGGTTCTGCTCTCAAAGCTGGTAGATTGGAGGTGTTGGGTTCGATCCCAATCGTGCCCGTCGGCCTAACTGTTCGGAGTTTTCGTGGTTTTCTTCGAACCTTGGTTTTCCAAGCTTAAATACGGGTTAGGTTCCCTTAGAAAGACCCCCACGGAGGGCACCCCCCCCCCCCCTTGAGGGCCTATATCCCTCGTGCTGATAATTGGCCGTCATAAACACAACCAACATTTTTTTTGGTTTTTGTGGAATTTCTAAAAATGTACTGAACCAGTTTTGATTATATTTATACGGAACAAATTTGAGATTATCTCCTTTCATTAAAAAAAAAAAAAATCACATGAATTAGTCGTGTAGTTTCGCAGTAATCGATGAACAAACATTAAAAAAAATACATACGCGTCGAATTGAAGTCGGTAAAAAAATATATTTAAAAAGATACTCAGTCCACTGAATAGAAATTTAAAACACTGGGTAGGTTTCGATGTAAAAGGGGTATTTTTTTATTGTTCCTACACGTTTTACGTGTTTCAGTCTTATTGTCCTTGTATTCTTTTTAAACATTTTACATAAAGGCTGGATATTTATTACTATATTTTCATGAATTAGCCATCATGACGGTAAATTCCAGGGTGAAAGAGCCTGATTTTGCATTTTTTAATAACATTCATATCGTTTTATTTAAACGCAGAATTTCTGTCATAAATAAGACGAAAAAAACTATTTTTAAAAAGTGGAGGAAGATTACCTCTACGATAATCAGCTCTGCCTCCCTCGAATTTAAGGCTTGTCGCATAATGCGGGGAATACGGTATGAAAACAGTATCTTACACCGATTTGGATGTCCTATCTTAAAAAGTATCTCTTTTAACTTTGAATTAAAGATAATATGTGTCAGAATAAAATTGAAGCTTTTTTGGAATTGTAATTAGCATAAGTCATGAAACACTAAAAAATAGCATTCTGGTGTTTATGAAAACCCCCAAATATTCCGCGTTTACAGACATTCAAGACGTGTAATCTAATCTTCATTCGGATGACGTGTATAATAGTTAGAAAAACAGCTCTAATATCTTGCTGCATAATTATGAAAATGCAGCTATTAAACAAATTAAACATTCTATTTCTTTTTTGTTAGTATAATATTAACAATTCTATCTTGATGAGCAATAAGGAAGACATACTGATAAACTATAGTGCGTTAATAAATTATAAGACCACTTACGAATTGGTGCACTTCTGAAGAAGACACAATATGCAAATTTTTAGTGTGTGTATTTAAATTTGATCGTACAACGTTTTCTATTATAATTGCTACATTAAAATTTAAGTTACATTTTACTAAAATCTTCTAATTTAAAAAAAAAAAAAAAAAAAAAAAAAAAAAAAAAAAACGTAAATAAGGTGACTCTTAAGAAATTATAAGACCACCAAAGGAAATTAGCATATTATACGTCACATCAGAATCATTATAAAACGTACACGTTTGTATATCGTGAAAGTGTTGAAGATGCAGCGGGGTAAAGAGTTGTCCAAAGTAAGAAAAATTTGGTTTTATAAGGTTGCTGGTAAATCTGGGCGAGAAATATCGCGGTTAATGAAGCGTTCTAAAACTGCCATTCACAATGAAATAATTTTAAAAAAGGATTCAAATAAAATTAAACGATCTGGAAGAAAAAAGATTTTGACAGCACGGGGTGATCGACAAATATTTCGATTATCAACTCAAAAAGGTCTTTCAACTCGAGAAATTTCGAACCGTTTCAGCAAAAGAACCTCGCACGTTTGGAAGTGTGAAAACAAATATTAATGCAAAATGTAGGAAACTGTTGAAAAAACAGACAATGAAATATTATAAAGAAGAAAGACTGAAATGGACTAAAAATGTTATGTCATGGGATAAACAATGGAAACAAGTGATATTATCAGATGAAAAAAAAATAATAATAATCTTGATGGTTCGGATGGTTACAGACACTAATGGCATGATTTGAGGAAGGAACAGAAACAATGCTTCTGTGGACAAATGGGACGAGAATCAGTAATGGTTTGGGGAGCTTTTAGTCATGATGGATTATGCGATTTAACCCAAATTTCGGGACGTATGAACTCTGCGCAATATCAGGCTATGTTCTATGATCATTTGATACCGTTTGGACCTTTTTAGGTGGTGCTAACTGGATGTTTCAGCAGGACAATGTTTCTTGGCATGTGTCTAAATCCACCCAGCAATGGGAAAAAAAGAAAAAAAAAGAAAAAAAATCATGTTTTGTCATGGCCAAGATGAAGTCCAGACTTGAACCCAATGGAAAATCTATGGGGCGTATTAAGTCGCAAAGTTTATGCTAATAATAAACAGTTTTTATCTGCCAATGAACTAGAGGTAGCCATTGTACAAGAATGGCACAATATTTCTGAATCTGTATTTAATCACCCTTTTATTTCAGAGGGTGATCCTAAACATTATTCATTTTCTTAGATTTTTTGTTGGCCCCCTAGTTGTCTTTCTGATCAAACAGTGGTTGATAAATATGAAGTAGAACATATTCTTCATAATCCTGAAGTTCCAGAAAAATCCCACAACTATATCTTTAAATATTCGACAAAATGTCTAAAACTGAACGTGTCCAGTCATTAATGGCCATATAGTGTATATATATATATATTAAGTTAAGTTTATTTCGTTCTTACGTTGTTTAACAATCCTATATTTAATTTAATGTGTTCACTTCTTCGAGTGGAATCGAATTTGATGTAGTTGTATTTACTACTATGGCAATTTTTTAAATATTTCTTTATCTTAATTAAATTTTAATGATTTTCAATTTTATTTTATATTGATTTATTTTTATAATATCATATTAATTCTTTAATTCATACATTTTTCGATTCATTTTACGCATATAATTTCATTTTAAAAATATCAGCATCACTCTACAATATCAAAAAAATCGTTTTGCCATTTTTATAACTACTATCAACTATGGAAAAATATTTTTCTCATCCACACATGTCTACTATCCCATTAAAATTTTTCTAACTACATTCTCCACATATCAAGATGTTAGAGAAGTTATCTTGTAATGAAAACTTTTCGGAGCCGGAAAAATGACTTGTTCTATCAAGCAGCTTTTGAAAAATAAAGGAGCAGAACAGCAAAAATCCCATTCTAGATCTTTAAACCTTCTTGGAGTTGGAAATTAATATCTTTTCCATTTTCAAAACTCTTTTTAAGTCAGCTATTAATTTCTGGAATGTCAATGTTTCTGAAACTGATCATGTGGAATCTCTCAACATTTATTGGGTTTCCGAAAAGATTATTTTTCAAGTTATAGATTATATAACAAATCCATTACATTGTAGTGAAAAATGCTTGGGTAGTGAAGAAATAGATCCTAGTAACCCAAATCGCTTTGCTTCCTGCTGAATTGTTGAAGTTGCAAACAGGAAGTTGAAAAGAATAAGTGTTCATTCGTCCATTTATTTATTTGTGAAAGTTTTTAAGCTATTTCTTTTATCGTTTATGAGTATAAAATGCGATTACACCTTTAACTTATGTAATTTTAATAAGCAAATGTATCTCTTAGTGACAGCGAAGTGTCACAAATATGACAGATTTCGAGTAAACTATTTTTAATTAGTCACTTAAATTCATTATTTTAGCCTACAAGTTTGAAATTGTTGAATTATGCTCAATAATTTCCGTGTGTTAATTCATTTTTTACTAATGAAGATATTTCCTTATTAAACTGTTTCTCTCAATTTATTTCTATCTCTAGCAAATTTCATTGCAAAATGGTTTATATATAAATGAGGGCTTCACGACCGAAGTAGACCAAGTCCATTTTGAGAAAAAATGAGATAGTCCATTTAGAAGGCGCATAAAACCTCTTTTATCCACTCCCACATTGAACCAAGTCTGTTTTCACATACTTTCTCATATATGTCATCTGTTTACAGACTTGGTTTACTGTGGGAGTGGATAAAACAGATTTTATGCGCCTTCTAAATGAACTATCTCATTTGTTTTCAAAATGGACTTGGTACTATGGTTGTAACTATAGTTGTGAGCCCCTCAAATATGAACTGTAATTATATGCTAAATATCGTATCCCTATTATGCATAAACATTCTTTTATGAAGGCAAAATGTTACTAGAAAAGTCTGATTTTTGTTATGATGTCTCTAATGAGTCACATCTTTAGACTTTGAATTATTTTCCAAAGATTTTCTTTTTTTATATATGTATTTTGTTATATAGTATGTTTTGTATATTCTACAAATGCCATAATAAAACCTTAACAAATTTAATGTAACCTTGTGGAACTTGATTGGAAAATAATTTTATCATAGTTCTAAAATAGGATTTCACCAACCAATTTTAGGTTTTCAACAGTACTAAGCAAAAATAGCTTTTTTCACATAGCAAGTAAAATTTTCAAAAAAAAAAGAGAGAACTTAACATATATTTAATGATTCCTTTCAGTCTATTTATTAACTATTTAAAAGGCTGAATTATTTTAAGATAATTTTCTTTAGGGAAATATCCATTTGTTTGTTCTTCATTATTATTTTTAAAATTTTAAAATATTGTGCTCATTGTTAATCCTCCCATGCATGGAATCCTCTTATTAAAACTCCATGTACCATAGAAGCCTCATGTAATGAAAAACAACCTCCAAAGAACCGTGCCTATTTTATATTTTTAATGCTCTATCTCATATGAACTTCATATCAACTTCAATAATTTTATGACATACAGCTGTAGATAATAGAATTATTTCCCTTTTAAATATTCCATCGGAAAATTCTAATCAACAAATTTGCTTTGGTTCTGTGTGAGAGAAGATTTCCCCAGTGAACTTTTGCTCTTGCCAAAAATGTTTTCATTCCATTTTCTGTTAATGTTTCGAAAGTATATATTATCACAAAAATCTATTAGATAACTGTTAATGATATATATTTTTTATTATTTACTTGTAAATCTCATAAAAGGTTCATTTTGTAATTTTGTAATAAATGTAAGTTTGATGTAGGAAAATTTCAAAAAATTTAGTACTTTATAATTCATTTTTAATATTTCATAAGTGGAATTTTTTTATTCATACGTTTAAAACTATTTCATGCATAAGGAAATGAACAACACCACCTACTATATGAGTGAACAATTATTTACTATGTAGTAATTTGAACTGATCTGCGCTAATTTTCGTCCAAAGTTTAAATAAATGTTACAGAAATAGTTTCTATATCACACATTTTCACATACAAAGTATACCAAAGAAGAAAAAAAAATGTGATTGGAATTTCCATGAGTAAAACTGCTTCTTGAACGTACTGCATATCGTTTAAAGCGTGTTTGTAATCCCTTGTTTAGTTTCCATCTCAAATGTAAACATTTACATAAAAATATGCATAAAACTACGCTGTCTAGGAAATAGTATATCACCAAAACTTTCGGCACTGACAATAAAACATTCAATAACATTTCGTAAATAGAAAAGTGGTGCGAGTTACAAAAATATATATAAGTAATACTGGACATCAATATTTTACAAAACGTATCGCAAAAAAGAAAAAAAAAATATGCAGAAAGAGGCAATTGCCAAGATTGCCTTACACTACTTTTGTTAAATATTAACGAAGGTAAGACTTTGAATTTTATCGATCAAAATCGGAATGCTATGAGATAAAATAACTGTCTGTGTATATAAAACATGATATACAGGGTGTTCAGATATTCATCCGACATACTCAGAGGGTTCTTAGCAGACATCATGAGGAACAAAAATTACAATTGCACATGCACATGGTGTCGCAAACCACTTATTTAATCAAAAATACAGGGTGTTCTACCCTAACTCTACATGGGTTGGCGGTAATAATTTTCAGAAAACTGAAATACATTTTAATAGACATGCTCACCATCGTTGTAAATATGATTTAAAAAAAAAAAGTGGTAAACGTTTCCATTTTACGTGCCAGCAATATGCACTTGACACTCCACCTTTTGCATTGCGATTACCAGTTCATACGGTATCATCGATTGCATGATCACCCTGCTTTTCCAGCACTTTTCGTGATGTTATGACATTTCGTTACATTTTCATTGCAATATTTTTATTTTTCTCAAAATTATTGCCGTCGATCCGAGTTCAGTTAGGGTAAAACGCGCTGTGTTTGTGACTAAATAAATGGTTTGCGTTTGTTTAAATGTTCCATTACATTTTTTTTTTCGTTCTGATCCCCCCTCCCCTACCAACAACTCTCTGGATTTATCGAATGAATATCTGAACACACTGTATATAGTTATGAAATACAAATCTGCCAACCTTCCTTATATTTGAACATATTTATTTCCTCAAAAAGTAACCTTTGTCATATATTATCGCATGATTTATGCGTTAAATAACGCGAAAAAATCTAATCAAAAACAGGTCCAACGAGAAGGAAATTTATGGGGATATAATTCTAGAACCCGAGTAATTGGGGTCTCAGGAACCAACATGAAGTACTTAGCTTTTAATTTCTAATGTTATTTCGTAAAAATGATATACCTATTTTAAATAAAATATAAAAATAATTTGTACTTAACTTTAAAACTTGCGGTAAAATAGAATAAAAATGGCTTTATTTGCATGCTAAAAGGACTACCAAATGGATATTTCGAGGTCGCGTTCCACTGTTTTGCCATTAAACTTAAAAAGAAATAGTTGTCCAGGAAAGGAAAAAACGAACTTTATCTTCTTATTTTTCTTTATATACATATGAAGAAAGTACTGAAATCGTGAAAATTTTCGACTTCCGTCTTTTGGTGGATTTTAGTGGCGTAGCGTGAGGGGATGTTGTATAATTTTACAGCTAGTATTATTCTATACTAAATTTGACCTTATTTAATCTTTGTACCTCATACGATTAAATAAGACCAAATTTTGTATATAACAATAATATTGGTAATAAAGTGATGCAGAAAACGTTGTGCCGTAAAATAAGGCAAAATTTAGTATATAATAATATCGATAGTAAAATGATGCAGCATCCTCTGACGCTATGCCACTGATGGATTTATAGATTTTGCGGTGTTCTGAATATGTTTTGGAAAGAGCAATTTTTTTTTATGTCTGTCTTTATGTTGATAAAACAATTATTTTGGCCGCTCTATCTAAATACTAATGCACAGAATTTCATCAAACTTAAATGAAGTTATCTCTTGATATACATTGGTGCTGATTACGTTTTGGTGTATATCTCAAAAGACGACACTGCTGTGCTGTTTTTTTTTTTTTTTTTAACGATTTTCGTGTTAGCTATATGGTGGAATACATGCAATGGATTAAAAGCTATCTATTGTAGCCGATCGGAGGAACGTTATTCCAGAAAATTTAGGTTTATTTTCACCGATTATGACGCCCCTCATTCATATGTAGATTTATATATACATACTAGGGGGCTCTGCCCCCTGCGCGCTACTCCCGCCAGCCACTGGCCAGGCTTCAGACACTCCAAAAACATGGTAATGTGTCCTATTTAAAAAATATAACCAGGTTACGGAAGATTGAATTATATTAATATTGCGGTAGCTATCTTCTGTAACCGAGAAGCCATTCTTTTCGTTTGAATTGAGTATTTTCCTATTACAATGGCCTCATCCATTGCTGTCGTAACAACTGATGGCGGTTTTCAAGATTTATAAGATCAATTACACATTTGAAAATCAGTTTGTATAAAATGGTTAGGTTAAAAATGTCATTAACATTCTGCCTTTTATAACGACACTATGGACAATATCCATCTTTTAGTTTTGAAGTTAAAAAACTCCGTCTGCTTTGGAGTATCTTTCAGAGCCACGGTATTGAAAAACAGTTTGTTTGTTGTATGTTTTGATCGAGTTTTAGATATTTCCAGAAACAGATATAGCTTATTCATAAATTCTTTCTTTATTTTAATACACCATCATGTATATTGTTTATATTATTTAATATGTGTATCCGGATTTTCTAAAATGTATTTATTGATTAGTAATTCGTACAAAATAAAACGGAAGTATTTTGCGCATACATTTACCTGTATTTACGCTGCATCAAATCATGTAATGTATAAACAAATTTGCTAGTCGCACTCCATTTATACCATCTGGCATCACATTAAAATTCTTCGGAATGAAAATCGTTTTAAATGCATCGATTTAATATATGACGCAATTTTCACTATTAAATGCATTGCTTATGTAATAATTTACTTCTTTTAAACTTTCTTTTGCCTTTAAAATTCACGGGCAGATATATTATTTAATTTATAAGTGTTTGGGAACATGATTACTTGAGCTTTTCAAATATAATCTAATATTCAACATTAAAAGTTTTACACGCGTAATAATGGACAGTATTCCTGCGACGGCACAACTGATAAGATGGCGATTTTTATAGCCTCGAACTGAATGGAAGAATACGGTCCATTAACTTTAATTATGACGATATTTAATATTTGGGGATTTTGACGTAATTATCTCCTTTGAATGCGTTTCGAGTGAAATAATTTTTTTCTAAGTTTTCGTACATTTTTAATACTTACATGTAAATATTTTGACGTAATTTTCCTTATTTTCTACTTTTGACACGTGATCATATAATTCTTATTTTAAAATTTCTTTCTTATTTTAATAATTTCACTTTTCACGAAAAAAATCAAATCTGATTTTTATTTTTTTAAATTTACCTCAAAAACAATTTAATCATAATATTGTTTCACTATCGGTTGAAATAAAAGATAATTTCAATTATCAATTTGAAATGGACGAAAAAGAAGAAATCTAATAATCCCTGCCCCACCAGTGGCTGAGAGGTTCTGCTCTCGAAGCTGGTAGACGGGAGGTGCTGGGTTCGAACCCAATCGCGCCCGTCGGCCTAATCGTTCGGAGTTTTCGTGGTTTTCTTCGAACCTTGGATTTCCAAGCGTTAATACGGGTTAGGTTCCCTTAGTAAGACCCCCACGAAGGGCACTCCCCCCTGGGCCTATATCCCTTGTGCAGATAATTGGCCGTCATAAATACAACCAACTAAATACAAATAATAATCCCTATAGTTTTTCTTGTTGTCCCCTCTTTTCAAAAAAAAAAAAAAAAAAAAAGAGTAATTTTGTTGCCATTACCGATTTTCACTACAGAAATGTGATTAAAATGAGAAAAAAAATAATATTTCGAAAAATAATTCAAATTTTTAAATTCTATTACCGGTTTTGAAATCTGCGGATCAATATGGATTTTTGGTATTAATTTTACCGCATAGCATTTGTTAGGAGAAATCGCCGTGAAATAAAATCAGTCGTTTCATAAATTCGTTTCTTTCAGTCGTTTCATAAAATCGTTTCATAAATTTGTTTCATTAGGATTTTATATATATAGGGTAGATATAATTCTATATCTCTATTCTTACGAACAAACATTCATATCTTAAAATTTGTTTTATATTGTTTTATATTTACTCAAAATAAATCTACTTGTGGTATATTCTGTAGGGCAGACCAGATGCTATTGCCAATGGAGCCTATTCTTCCTTTGGGTTCTAGACTATAAAAAATCCAGCTCTTTGTGAAAACATTGGAAAATCGCTCCTTTGGAAAACATTACGGTCTTCCACATTTCACTTATTTTTTATTCTGCTACTGAAAGGATAGAAACATATGCAATAGATCTGCATAATATAAGGAATACTCATTTAATTTCAAATTAATTTTGTGCTAATTATCGAATTTATTAAAAATATAATGTTAAAATAAATGAGGTTATATCCAGCGTCTATAAAAATCAGTGCAATTTCAAGCGTTTACGTAGAGGTTTGTTTATAAATAATGTAAATTGAATGTATAAAATTTATGAAGTTTAGGGCTCCCATTGTACAAAAAATAGCTATCAACTGGTCAATATTATGAAAAATGTTAATTGTGTATATAATATAACGACATATGACTTCAAAGATCTTTTTAATATATAGATTTATTAGATTTACATAATATTATAAATGCATTATTTAAAAAGTATCATCAAAAACTGGATTTACCATTTAATATAGATATCGCTTATTTTAAATCTTTAACAAACTTCATTATCTATAATAATTATATCTTGCAAGATAACACATTATATTTACAGCACGTCGGTATACCACAAGGTGGTTGTACATCCAGTTTATTATAGACTTATACTTATATCACTATGAACGTACTTTTACTAATAATAATCTACATTTATATCGTTATGTTGATGACATAATTTTAATTGCCACTGATCAAACTAATATTTCTCAATTTCCAGTAGATTATCCCACTAATTTGGAATTAACGGAAAACCTCTTATCTAACAATACAATTAACTTCTTAGATCTTAAAATTGCAATAAAAGACAACAAAACAATAACAGATCTATATGATATACGTAAAGAATTTAAATTCAAAGTTAACCTTCATCATTCTGTATATCAAAATACAATACTTAATCATTTATATAGAATAAAATGTTTATGTTCTTCTCATCTAATTAACAATAATATTAAAAAACTAATTTATGATGCATTAAATCATGGTTTTCCAAATAAATTCATATATTCTTTAATATACAATTAGTACTTAATGATCTTTAAAAAACAAATTAACACATGCGTAAACAAAATTACAAAAAAAATTATAAAATAAGAAAATAATTATAAAAAATTGAAAATTGTAAAGTAATAATAAAAAATTATTATACGACGGTTAGGTGGGTAGATGTTAGAGTACGGAGGAGGGTGGTGTTGTCTGGATAATACGCAATGGTTAATTTATTAAAAAAATAAAATAAAAATATAAAAAAATAAATAAATGATGGGGCATTTGAATTATAACTACATTGCTAATACACATTTTATAATGGATGTTGATTCGATATTTTATATGTATATGGTGAAGTTATATTTATATTTCAATTCATATTAAATTTATTTAGCTTCATTAATATTGAATCAATTTAACAATTAACTTGCTTTTAATTTTAGTCTACTCAGGACAATATCATATTAATTTCTAATAGTATACCACCTTTATAGAGAATAATATGCATAATAAGTTTATTTGATATAACTACTGCTATTACACTTTGTATTAAAATTAGGTTATTAGTTTTTCATTATTCCTCTATCCTTTTAAATCTTGTTTAATTTTGAACTTAGTGCTCAATGATTAATTATCGGTTTTTTGTGCCTGTTAGTCCCAAATTCATATTCGTTAGTTTTTTTTATGGCTAATATGAAAATAAACCACACACTTTATTTGTGAACTTTAGGCATTTGGGAACTGAAGATTCTGACAAATTTCTTTAAACATCAATTTTTCTTTTCCTGTTCATTTTATTAATTAATTATTTTTTATATTTAATAGCAATTCTTAAAGTTTTTTTATAATTTTATTATATATAATTTATTTTATGTTATAGCATATAGCTATATAATGTTATCAATCTTATAAAATTATTTAAATTCTCCGTATAGATTAATTGGGTGTGGTAGTAGAATATATTGTATGCATTATATTAACATTCGTATTTATTTAATATTTTTGAGAATAATGATATATAATATGGTATTATTTATTTATTAGGATTTGTGGGGAAAAGCAGTTGGTAAAATTTGAAAGCATTAGCTTCAATTTGGTTACTCTTATGACATTTGATCATAATAGTTTTAATTTATCATATTAGATGACAGCACCGAAATTTAATTTGCATTTTGTCTGTAGCTTTTATTAGAGTAATATTTTCAATTTTCAACACTAGGTGGTACTAAATGCTGGTTATTGCCGATATTGTAAAATAATAGTTTTGGGATTTTTTTACTTTAGTTAATAAATTTAAAAGTTCTAATAGGTATTTTAAATACTAATATTGTAATTATTTTATATTTATATTATATTAATTACATTTATCACGGTATTTCAAAATGGATTAACTGCAACCATTAGGTTTTAATATCTGTGTTAACTGCAAAAATATCCTTAAACTTATCGTGGTTTTGGATACCATGTGCAGGAGTGTATATGGATTAAATAAAACTAGGATTATATTAGGTATGTTGTGTAATATTACTATTTTTCATTGCAATAAATTAAGTATTTAAAAGTTTGTATTGCTTTTTCCATTTCATGGCATTCAATATTATTCTGTTTTCATCTTGAAACTATTCTTTTGGTCATATTAGTCGTTTGAGTACAGGATAAAAAAATATTCAGCTTTTAGCTTTTTTTCTCACAGAAAACGTCTATTTTGCTTATATAATTGAATTCTGTACTCTTGACAACGTAAATCAATATATAAGCTTTTCAATTATTATTATCGGTATCCATATTTTTCTTTTTTTCTTCCATATTAATTTTCGTAATATAGTACAAGGGACTATATTTTATACATAACAGCTTGTATATTCTATATTCTATGTTTTTAGTATCCATGTTAAGTGTGTTGGGGGAAACTGTATTATTGTCATTTCATTCATAATCACAATTTTTGATGGTGGTCGGTAATGTTTATTTAATGGTTATATATATATATATATATATCACTTTCTTATGGACACGATAACTTCCATAATTCTGTACAAATCCCTTCCAAACTGATACAGAAAATCTTGGACAAGTCCATTAAGGGGCCGCTGCACTGAAACTCCCTGATCGCGAAATTCCATGTTAACCTATGGGAAAATTTTGAAGCGCAATGACTCATTATCTAATATAATTATTAAAATACCGTTTTCACCATCAGAAAGTAGACTTCAGATGCCGATAATGTGCATTTTTTTTTAAATTGTCTACGCAAATTTTAAGTAATTTGAAGAAGATAAAATTTAATCAAATGGACATTTCAAAATTTATAGGAATTTTTTATGCACTTAAAATTAACGGAGATACTTTTTAAAAACACACATCATCGGCATCTGACGTCTACTTTCTGATGGTGAAACGGTATTTTAATAATTATATTAGATAATGAGCCATTGCGCTTCAAAGTTTTCCAATAGGCTAAATATGGTATTTCGCTTCAGTGCAGCGGAGCCTTAATAGGCAAAATGGGATGAAGGAGGTGGAAATGTTAAAGGTTTTTATGAAAACAAATAAAACCTCATAATTTGTTAATTACGATACATATCGATTCAGTTTACAGTTATTATTACTTCTAGGAAAAAGGCCACAAATTTATGTATGATAGAATTTTGGTATCATTAAAATGGCCTCAAGGGGCGAAAAAAATAGAGTTTTAAGAAGAAAAAAAATTCATAATTTCTTCAACCTTTAGATATCAAATCCACTTAAATTTATTATAAATCTTCTTAATATTATCTACAACCTTTATATTGTCAAGTTTTTGATAAGACAAACACTTACCGCCAAAAAAGGGGGTGGGGGTGGGGGTTAAAGAAGAAAAAAATTCATAACTTCGTCAATTCACAACACATCAAATCCACTTAAACTTAATATAAATCTTCTTAATGATGTACTCAAATCCAAACTGCTTATTTTCTGACTCATTTATAAAAAATACATTTTTGTTCTGAAACGCATACAATTGGCAGATTCTCTTATTCAGAAACTATAGAATGTGCCATTCTTGTCGATGTTTTAATAAAAGCAGAATACATTTCAAAAAATGCTGTCAAAGTGGACGTTTTGAGCCGAATTTCCCGAAGCTAGAGAGCTGGGAACGAAAAAAGTCCTACTGAGAAAATAATTGTTTATAAAACACGTTCTAATGAGTTGAGCAAAAACATACGGCCGCTGGTACATCTCTTCAAAAATCACGTCAGCAAGTTTCATGTTTTCAATTTTAAAATTGAGTCTGAAAATGTGTCCGAAAATTTTGAGTTGTTGAGCTTGCAAAAATATTTTTTGAGTACACCTTTAATATTATCTACAACTTTTATATTGACAAGATTTTGATAGGACCAAGTCTTGCATAAAAAAAAAATTAAAACAAACAAAAAGAGGAGAAGGGGTTTGTAGAAGAAAATAAATCACATTAACATGATTCTGATAAAACCAACTCTTACAGAAAAATGAAATTAAAAACTCGTCAAAAGCGACCAAATAAAATCGTTAAACAGGGTTTATCTCTAATCTTGATTTAGTTTTTGTTGGTGAAATTAGTACTTAACCTCGAAATATATCTCCGCCTGTAGGTCGAGCCGGCAGTGATTTTTTCTTTTTTTTTCTTTTTTTTTTTTTTTTTTTTATAATTCAGCTTTCTTATATATTATAATAGTTTATAATAGTATTATACGACCTATTAGCTTATTGCTTTCAATCACGAGAAAAACGTCATGTAGCTATAATCACCTCGATCTTCAATGAAAACGTTCCTGTACCGATTCTTGTGTTGTGAATTAGGATTGTGGAACATTAGCAATTAGTCACTATTACTTTCATTTTTATATCTGTTTTTATATCTGTCGCATGTGTTGGATGATGTAAGTATGAATGTATGTTATAAGATGCGTGTAAATCTAAAGGTGTATATAGTAGATACGGGCTGAAATGTTTAGACACACAATAAAACATGAAAATAAAATTAGAAAGAGAAATATATGGAATGATTTCACTATAAATATTCAAAATGTAATTTTAATAAAACATAGTAGAGATATTATACTTTTATCAGAAGATTTATTTAATAATACACATTTTTTATTTTTGTTTAAAAACATTTCTCTAAAATACTTAGGCACTTTATGCAAACCTTAATAAATATTGGTTCGGTTTCAACCAACCAACCTTATTCCCTTCGCAGTATAATAGTAAATATTTAAGTTTCGTTGGTTGTTTAAGATGCCGAAATCTACGGAATTCACAAAGAAGAAAATTTTAAAGGTATTTAAGTTGAAATTAAAAAGTACGTTTGTTACTCAAATTTTTTGAATATTAAATCGTTCAGAGCGAAGGCTATACAGAATACTTGCTAGAAATAACAATTATAACAGAAAACCAAGATGCGGGCAACGAAAATGCCGGGTCTGAATACAAAATCAAGGTGCAGTACTGCCACGAATATAAGCAACGGAAGTGCGCTCGGACAACTGAGACAGCATCTGACGAGCTTGAGGTAATTATAGATGTGGATTTCGTTACTTATGAGGTAGAGAGAGCAATGGAGATCAACCCAGATACATCTTATCCACTTGGTACACCAAATAGGGTGGCGTTAGTCATGAACTGGACTTGTACCGGAAGAAAAAACTACTTTGATATAATAAAAAAATAATTTAATTTCAATTTACTATACACGACTGACGTTTTCACGAAAATAACTGCGGCACTTCCTGTCTATTTTTTTATGTGGGAAACCCTATTAGGTAGATTTAGTAAGAAATACTACCTATTACATTCTCCCCCAATGTTGGAATTTCGGAATTTTTTTTTGCAGATCTACGCCGATCATGACCAGTTCAAAACTGATATATATATATATATATATATATATAATATATACAGAAAATCTCGGTCAAGTTCGTTGATGGGCAAAATCGGATCAAGGGGGTGGAAATAGAGAGGGGTTTTATGAAAACCGAATAAAACCCATAGCTTCTAAAGCATATCAAATCAGTTTAAAATTATTATTACTTCTAGGAAAAGGGCCAAAAATTTGTGTATCATAGACTTTTGGTAAAATTAAAAATGGGCTCAGAGAGCGAAAAAATAGGGTTTTAGAGAGAAAAAATAAATCATAATTTCGTCAATTCTCAAAACATCAAATTCACTTAAACTTATTATAAATACTCTTAATACTATGAACAATTTTTACATTGACAAGTTTTTGATAGGACCAATTCTTACTGAAAAAAAATAATAAAGAAAAAAATAAATAAAGAAAAACGCAAAGGGGGGGGGGGGGGCAGTTGAAGAAGAAAAAAAAATTCATAACTTCGTCAATTCACAAAATATCCAATCCGCTTAGATTTATTATACATCTTCTTAATATTATGTGCAACATTCATACTGACAAGTTTTTGATAAGACCAACCCTTAGAGCAAAAACAAATTAAACAAAAATAGGGGTTGACGGAAAAATTACGTATTTAGGGTGTACTGAAATATAAACTGCTTTTTTCTGACTCATTTTTAAATTCATTTTTGTTCTCAAACGCATCCAATTGGCAGGTTCTCTTATTCAGAAGCTATATAATGTGCCGTATGAGTCGATTTTTTGATAAAGGCAGAATATATTTTTAAAAATGCTGTCAAAGTGGGCATTTTGAACCGAATTTTCCGAAGCGACAGTGCTAGAAACGAAAAAAAAAAATGATCGTACTGAGAAAATAATTGCTCGTAAATCAAGTTCTAATTAATTGAACCAAAAATTAAAACACAGGTCGCTTATAAATCTCTTCAAAAAATCACGTCAGCAAGTTTCATGTTTTTACTTTTAAAAATGAGTCTAAAAATGTGTCAAAATTTCGAGTTGTTGAGTGTGGAAAAATATATTTTTTAATACCGCCTTAACATGATTCTGATAAAACTAGCCCTTACAGAAAAATGAAATTAAAAATTCGTCAGAAGCAGCCAAATAAAATTGTTAAAGTGGGTTTATCTCTAATCTTGGTTTAGTTTTTGTTGGTGAAATTAGGTTTTAACTTTGAAATCTACCTCCGCCTGTAGGCCAAGCCGGTAGGGATTTTTTTTTTTTTTTATATTGCATCCATATTCAAAATTTAGACATACTTTCTAATCAAGCGGTACCTTTCCGATATCTGTTCCAAGATTTAGTGATAAAATAGCACGTGGTGTGTTCGGGATTTTTTTTTCTGAGACCTCTGCAATAATAACCCTAAATTTTACTGATAATGAGTTTCTTTAAAAAAAAAAAATACTGCTTTACCATTACCCACCACTGCCTCATCAGTATACTTTTTAACTATATACTGCCTAATCTTATTGCCAGTCTTCATAAGAGACCCATAAAATTTGGCATATCATCCAGAAAGATTGTTTATTCGATATTTTCTTTAGAATTTCAGGTATGCTCTTAAAATCCTGATTACAAATGATCTTTTATAGTTCTAAAATGTCTATTTCAACTTCTTTTTCTGAATACGTAAAAAATCAATGAAAGTGAACTGCATGTTATTTAGTCCATTATTACAAACATTGAAATGCGTTTCCTTTCGTATACTCTTTTACGGATTGCTCCATATCATAACAAATGCCTTGAAGCAAAACGACGTTATACTTGTAAGCATTACATAATTTGCCAATATTTGCCTTAAAAAAAGCTGAGCATTGTAAAGGAAAATAGAATAAATATATCTTGAAGAAAACTAGAGAAACACTCCATGTTTTATTCACGGATATTTGAAATTTTCAGTAGATACCTTTAGGCAAACTTACTATTCCGCTCCTGTATGCTAAATTTTTTCTTTCTTTTCTTTTTTTTTTTTTTTTTTTTTTACTTAAAAAAAAATCAATACATTTTACTTGACTGGAATACAAATAAATCTACATACATTTCTCTATCTGATGTGAAATCTTTTCTAATAAAATCTACACTAAATTAATACGAGAGTATAAAAACAGAGTTTTTTTTTTAATATGTTAAAATAAATATTAATATTTTTTATATTTATATTTTGAAACGTCATCCACAAAAAAAAAATTAAAGCATTAAATTTAATTTAGTTATTTACATTTGACTAATACACGGTTTAATAATTAGAGAAGTACAGTACAAATTAAGCTTTGCAGGCATGGAAGGTAGAAACCTCATATTGCTCACCCGGAAGAAAAGTGACAACACTCCACAAATTTCATTTTGCACACTATATGGTTAATAAGATTGGCATGGGTACGGTCGTGGAAAAGAAAGTTAACACCCCCCTACTAACTATGCAACTAATTATAATAGAAGATAGTTACTGGTGCCAATGGGCTGGAAATAAAGTCCACTTTTAAATGATGTATATACAATTTGCTTAGGGGGCTATCTACAAATCAAAACATGACCAAACTTTGTTTTTTTCAATGGCAACATCCAATTTTGATAATATATTTTAAGTCTTCGGTTTAAACTATGCCTAGAGACGAAATTTCTACTCATTTGAATGATAAGTTTTTGAATTATAAACATTTAAAATTTAGAGCTTCTAATGTTAAATTATATTTTTATATTTTTATTAATCTGTCCTAAAATTATAATCCTAATGTGATAAATTTGTGTGGTTATAATACTAAAGAACCCAAACATAAATACATTGTATTTGTAATTAAAAAAAACTATTAATGAATTATGAAATTAATATTAAATAAAAATATGTATTGCAACCTACAATTTTTTCGATAAATTTATATTTATTATGTCCTCTTTTATGCGAATTCTCAATTTCAAATTTTTCTATCAAGTAGTTTTCGAATTATCATTAAAAAAAAGTCAAAATGGTGATTTAAGTGACCGTCTATGATTTGCAGAAAAGCGTAATTTGAAAAAATATATTTTACTCATTTATTCAATTATTTGGTCTAGCAATAGTCGAAACATATTAAGGGAGTGAAATGGTCATATTGGCAAGAAATAATATATTAATAGAAGTGACATAGTCATTCTGTAGCATTTCAACAATCGAGTACCGAACTTCAATTTGGATACAGCCCCTAAAGTATGCTCATTTTAAAATAATTTCTCGGAAACTAATCATACGAATTTCATGAATATTTGTATTTAGGCCAATTGAAGGGTGTAGAATTTATTCATGGTGTCAAAACTTCATTCTTAAGGTTTTTATGCCTTTATGCAAGCTTTTACAGCTGTACGCAGAGATAAGTGCTATAATTTTATATTACTGTAAAAGCATGTAAATGTTTTCACTCTCCTGTGAAATGTGGGATATGATGTTGTAATAAAAAGTAGGCCCCCAGAGAACTGAGTATATTTTATTTTGATTCCTTTACCACGTATAAACCTCATATAAAATTCAATAATGTTTTTTAAATATAGTATTCGATAGCATAACTATTTCCGTTTCGAATATTGAGTTAGAAATTTTGCCTTTCACAATTTTTTTTCTGCTTTCTACTTTATATCTGAAGTTTAAATCATTAGGAAAATAAATGGTCAAGTGCGATTATTACTCGCACACAGAGGGTTTCGTAGAATAAATATATGAATTAATAATTGTATTATTTAAAATAAAAAAACCCGTTTCTAAAAGAATACCAAGACTTTGTAAAAAACTATACAAAGTAGGGTTGGGTATAGCTGTATATACTAGAAAAGTGTAAATGGATATACCATGAAAGTACAAAGAGATATGGAACCTAAATAATATCAAATATGGCAATTCTGTAAAACTCATTTTTTAAAATTATCCTAATATGTTTATGATGAACTTAATTCGGTACTGCTAATAAAAGCAGTGCATATTTAATCTTCATTTGGCATTTCATAAAAATAAATTCAGCTTAGTAAAAACCTATCTTCCTACAGTGCAGCTAAAACAAACCTTTGTTCAAAGTTTAAATTTGGCATTGTGCTAAGCGCACTTCGAAAGGAGGTCGCAAAGTTACAACGCCGTCTTGGTCCATGCCGCGTTTTTCCAAATATGTTATTAATTATCTCTTAAAGTCACTCGAGGCGTATTGAGAGATACACTCAATGCAAACTAGTCGCGGATCCCATAGTATTTATGTGATTCACTCTAATTAAATTAGTCTGTTTTTAACAATTTGACGTTTATTGCTTTTATACTGTTACTGGGCATCGTATTACACATATATATCCTTAAACGTTGTTGACTGAGCTTTAAAAGCCGATGGTACATAGAGTACGCCGCCCCTGTCATTATGTATGACGAAACTGTCCGTATCGTTAAGGGTTAAAATAGGTATAAGATAATAATAATAGATAGATATTAACCAAATCATGTATAGTAGAAAACAATTAATGAAAAAGGAATCAATGCGTTGTGAATTTGGAATAGATACAAAGAATTGGAATTGAATTATTAATCTATTACTTAATATTAAATGAGGTTACACATGAATAATAAAACATATATATATATATATATATATGTTACATTATTAGATCTAATTCCGCGATTTCCTTATCTTATTCTAAATTACTACTTTATATTCACTAAATCCTTATCCTTAAATAATCTCTATCGCTAACTCTGTTAAATTCCCTTTCATTTAATGTCTCACTTGTCTTAATCGCTTAAATATTACGCTTTTAGTATTCTTAAATTAAATTTTGCATTCCCGCGCTTTTTTCTTTCGATATTATTCTTTTAGCTTCCATTTTTACTTCCCGCGCATTTCTGATGTTATCCTTTTTTCCTCCAAATTCATCCGCTAGTTCTGTTCGCACTCTTTATATGACGTGACATTCTTAATTATTCATTGGTTGAGAGCGCGACCTACGTCATATTTGTATCCATACATTGAAGGAACAAAAAGTTGATACTCGCTGTGTTTCAGCAGATTTGAGTCGTATTTCCAGTTTTTATCCATCCCCTGGTCATCGTCCTGTTATTCGATTATCTGGAACTTGTTTAAACCTAATTACTACTACAGAGCGATGGCTAATTATCTAGGTGGAAACTGCACTTTCTGAAAGATGTTCTAATAAAGTGCTTAGTTGATTATGAGTTGTTTTCAATTTCTTCTGGGGTAACTTCACGGAACGATGCATTCCATTGTTTTCACTCGACAACTGCATTTCAACAATTCGTTCTACTAATATAACAGATTCGAATTATCTGTTCTGACCACTTCTTTTAGTTTCAGTGCAGTTTTCAGTGGAGTTTCAGTGCAGCGGAGCCTTAAGGCTCCGCTGCACTGAAACTCCCAGAAATCGAAATGCCATGTTTACCTATGGGAAAACTTCCATGTGCGATAACTCATTACCTAATATAATTATTAAAATACCGTTTACACCATCAGGAAGTAGACGTCAGATGCCGATGATGTGCGTTTTTAAAAATTATCTCCGTAAATTTTAAGTATTTTTAAGAAGATGATGAAGTTTAGTCAAATAGAAATTTCAAAGTTTATAGGGATTTTTCATGTACTTAAAATTTACGGAGATAATTTTTAAAAACGCAGATCATCGGCATCTGACGTCTACTTCCTGATGGTGTAAACGGTATTTTAATAATTATATTAGGTAATGAGTTATCACGCTTGGAAGTTTTCCCATAGGTTAACATGGGATTTCGATTTCTGGGAGTTTCAGTGCAGCGGAGCCTTAATGTTGTCGATGTAGAAACTTCAACTCCTTCTACTTTCTTTTTTTTTGTACAAGAATCGCACACTTTTAAAGCGGGTTTTCTTAACTATACGCTTCAGTTCCCGCTCATCTCTAACATATGTTTTTGTTTTCGGCCGCCATTTCGGCGATTATTTTGAAATTTTCCATTTTTTGAACATTGTGTTAGCATTTTAATGAAACGAACAATGTAAATAATTCGCTATATAACATTGATTTTTACTGTGCCGATACAAATCAACCATGCGAAGTTTAATAGATTCAGGAATATCACTCACACGACCCATTTTAAGACGAAAAAGCAAACAAACTGCAAAAAGAATTCTCATCTATAATAATAAAAGAACAAATCGCTCTGCGTGTGTGTGTGTGTGTGTGTGTGTCGGCGATGGCTAGCAAAGTCTACGGCACGTACGAGGTTCAAAATTTTTCTAAAGAGAGTCCTAGGCCTCTCCTAATGCACCTGGTCCTCAGAATTTTAATATTCTAATTATTAGCTGAGTAATTAATTTACAAACGCAACTCACTTTCATCAAAAATACACTTTTTTCTCGGCTTTTTTTAATCCGCTTGCTTTCGGTTGGTTGGTTGTATAAAGTTTTCTCAGAAGAAATTAAATAAACCGGGATAGCAATGACATTGGATCTGTTCAGAAGCGCAGTTCGCTCGAGCGCGCGGTCAGAAGTTTTTACCATGGAGTAGGTCTTATCGAAGAAAGGAATTTTAAAATAATTCAATTATTTCATTATTTTTATGGTTAAAAACAGATAAAACCAACGACTATATTTCTTTATCCTTCCAAAAAATTGTTTTCGTAACAGAAGTACATGCCTATGTTCACTCAGATAAAATCCAAAATATTCGGGAAAAGCGTCACGTGACCTACTTCATCTAATTTAGCCCGTTCAGTGTTCAAAATTTGACAACCAACTACTCAGAAAATTTTTATGGGAGATTTGATTACGTGATTGTGCATTTTGTTTATGTTTTATTGGTTGTGCTTTGTCTGGTAGGTTGATTGGTACAATTTAACAATTCAACTGGTGATCTAAAAATTTTAACTTTTTAACAGTTTTCTTTTTATTTATTTAAAAACGATTTATCAGTTGCTTTATATCTTCCGTGATAAATAGAATGTTGTAACCCAAGATTGTGATATAAAAATATGAGATTTGTTTTTAATCTACTATACTGGATGATTTCAATGGAATTTGAACTGTTAGTTAGACAGTTTTTCAGAGAAGGTTTTAATATATCTATACAAATAAAAGAACAAAATCGCTTTGTGTGTGTGTGTGTGTGTGTCTGTCGGCAATGGCTAGCGAAATCTGCCGCACGTAGAAGTCTGAAAATTCACGAGTGATTTGTCCAAGACAGGTGCTGATGCACCTGAGGCTCAGAATTTAAATTTTTTTACGGGCCGTGGCCCCTGGGCCCCTTTAATTTTTATGCACTAAATTGTTAATAACATGCCTCTTTTCTATCCGATCTTCTTCGTTTTTGGGATGAATTCTCCTTTCAGTATCTGCCCCATTTCTACATTTCAGTTACGACCCTGGCATCCTTGCAAGAGGCCCAGTGCATGGCCCCTCGAAGTCCTAGTGCACTACATTGCTAATAACATGCCTCATTTCTATTCGATCTTCTTCGTTTTTGGGGTGAATTCTCCTTTCAGTTTCTACCCCATTTCTACATTGCAGTTAAAATCCTGGCACTCTTGCAAGGGACCCGGTACAGAGCCCCTTGATGTTTAGTGCACTAAATTGTTAATAAATTGCTTCCATTTTATCCGATCTTCATTTTAGGGATACCTTTTCCATTTATTTATTCTCCCGTTTCTACATTTCAGTTAAGACCATGGGCCCGTCCAGGGTCCCGTAGGGCCCGGTACAGGGCGCACAGTGGGGCAAAATCCCGAAAAGCTGGCCAAAATATGAAAATGTTATTCAAATTGTACGAAACTTCGTAAACGGGTGTTTATTAGGATGCTGATTACGATTCTAAAGTTAAAATTCCAAAAAAAATAAAATGGCGGATCCAATATGGCGAATCCAATATGGTGGACTAAAAATTAAAATGCTTTGAAAGTTACTCAATTTCTATGAAATTTAGTATACAGGTGCCTTTGAAGAGGCTAAGTACGATTCAAAAATTAAAATTTAAAAAAAATGGCGTATTAATTCTAAAAAATATTTAGATTTAAATAAAATGTGAAGTTGCGAGACTAAACGTTACAAAGAATTTTCAAGGAACTAAGATATGTTTAATCGGAATTACACGTTGAATCTTTATTCATGAAACACAATTTAGTACATTAATGGAAAGTAAAATGTTAAAAGGTTTAATTTTTATATTATTAAAATAAAACGAAGGGATATTCTGAAATTCGTCTTCTGAATCATCTATAGTATAATAATAGATTCTTCAGATTGGGAGTTGTCGAAATATTTTACAGCACTTGTTATGCCTCTAAGGACAAGGATCTTAATTTCTTCTACGGTAATTTATGTAATCTTTAAATGATGGGTATAACGGCTTTACCGTTATATATTCATTATTCCTCCTTTTCCCTCAAAAAAATCAACTTTTAACTTTACTGGTTTATTATAAATTGTCATTATTCCCCCCCCCCCCTTCAAATAAAATATTTAGTTTAAATTTGACATTTTAGAGTTAATTTCATATGTCTTTATTCATTCTCTCCCCCCCCTCCCTCTCACTACTGTAAGTTTCGCTTTTACTTTTTAAAGTTCTTTTCAAATGCAGACATCATTTATCTCGGTTCCTTTTTCTGTCTTTCAAATTCACACGATAGAAAAAGATCTTAACCGCAGTTATTTTCCATTGAAATAAAGTAGAATAAAATACAAATGAATGTCTTTTCGCTTTGCAGCCGACGTTATCTAATGCATATTTTCCCAGCCTCTGGGCTTGCATTAGTATTCAATTCTCACCCTTGTACTTTGTCGGATACAAACCATATGCCCATTGCTGACTAATTTGCAGCTGCAGTTAGATCTGTAACGTGCATCTAAAAATCACGTGTTCCTATTTCTCTAACCACTTTCCCTTACCGCAAGAATGTTAGGACACGTGTAACCATAAATAGCTCGCCATGGCGTAAGTTTGAATTCTATGTAATACTTCGAGATGCCTCTGATTCCTTTGTCCACGCCACCAATATTCATCGCCAATACAGTACAGATGTTGCTATTCATCTCGCCAATGAGTGAGTGATTGTAATGAATATTTTACCACTACTGCCTCTGAACTTGAGTGTGACAGACCTCGGCTCTCTGCCCTTCGGGGCTGCCCCGTCGGGCAGTCTCGTCTGACTTCTCCCGTCCACTGTACCATCATGGCCCTTCCTTTAAAAAGTTTCATAATAAAGAAGTAAGTCCTCGAAATCCCTCGTGTTGGAGTTTTTTTTCATTCATCCACGAACCTGGACTCTCTAATCTAATTAAATCTTCTCTATACAAATTGGCGCCGTTGCCCAGATTTTTCTCCAACAGTAATAAAAAAAAAAAAAAAAAAAAAAAAAAAAATACGAGGAGAAGTATCGTTCCTTCCGTCTCATGCTTTACCAGCGACGCGAAAGGATGTTCTTTTTCCCCACGGGAGTTCCGGCTGCCCTACTCTGTTCGCTCGCCGATGTCAACTTCAGGGGCTTTCCCTTTCTCGCTACCCCAACGGATTTGGAGAGTACCTCTTTCTTCCGGACTTTACACTAGCCTGACGAGAAGCAAGATTTACACTGCGGTGCTCCAACGGGGTCATCGAACGAAGTCCCCTCCCCCAACAGTTTCTTTTTCTACGAAATATCACACCTGCATCACTTGTTTCCCTGCGTGAAGTTGTGGCTTCGTCAAACAAAAATCAAGACAGTTTCTGTTTTTTGGTGCGTGATCTTCAACCTTCAAGCAAACGTGTTCGTGCTACCAGTGTGAGTGAAAATAGTTTTAGTGTGAAATGTTTTGTGAAAAGAAAAAGTGGCATCTGAACGTACATCCATAGTTTCCCAAAAGGGAAATGTTTTGTGAAAAGTCCTCACCTAGCTGTGGTATGAATTATCCGCACAAGTAACACACATTTTAAACAAAGTTCTCAGTGCAACAAGTCCAGGAAATGTGCGCCGTTTCGCTTTGTTTGTGAGCTTGTGATTTATATTTCCAGTGCAAAGTGTCCAGAAATCCCACAGATTTGGTGACAACACAGTGAAATATATATATAAAAAAAAAGAAATATAATTTCGCGAAAGTGTCCTAGTGTTCAAGACAATTGTGAAATTTTTCCAATTATTTTTGTGTCTATGCTGATATTCACAATTTTTCAAAACAGTTCTTCAAATTCATTCAGTGTGCAGTGATTATGAGGAATAATATTTTTTTCCTCCTTTTGGTGGTGTTTCAGCAATATAAAAAAAATTACCCTACTGATGACCATGCTTCAGTTATAAAAAAAGAAACCACTCTGCATTAAAAAAAAAAAGAGTGTACTAAATCACGCTGCACACGTTGTGTCATCTAGCATTCAACATCTTTATAGCATTCAGAGTACGAAAATAGGACGTTAATGATATTTTGTTTTAATTTCTTTTCCGTTGCAAATTGTCACTAAAATCTTTTTTTATTTTAACTCTTTTTCTTATAAAAAACAAGCGTTGTTTTCTCATCGCTCTGTTTTTGTACTCCAAATGAATGCTCCCTACAAAAAATGACATACTAGGTCATCAAATTCATAAAGCCACAAACACTTGTGTCACAATACGTTCTACAAAAAAAAGAAACACAGTTTGCATGTAAGTATGAACAGGGAATAGTACTTTTACATTAAATTATTTACTCTAAATTGTTATAACCTTTTTTTTTCTTTCTTTTCAATATCAGTAAATATTATCAGTTTCTATCCATGTTATGGTTCCCTATTCATACTTGTACTTTTACCATTTGGATTTTCATAAGTTTGTTGATTTGACAGCTTGAACGAAGAAATCGCTTCTGAACCATTTTTTTACAATATTTTTAACAGTGATAGCATATTTGCTCCTTTTTATCTTCTTCCAAGCTGCGTTTGTGCGTTTGTTTGTTTGTTTGTTTTTTTTAAGCACTTGTTGCAGTTAAAATGATAAAATTATTATACTTTTATTAATATTTCACTTATAATGTTTTTTATGGTTAAATCATGACATACTTCTCATATTTTTTTTTCTCTTACGTGAATTTACATAAACATGCTATGTTTCCTTTTTCGTAAAAAAAAAAAAATGATTTTTATGCATTCAAAATCTAGTGTTTAACCCTTTTGCCCCACTGGCGTACTTTGAAAGTACACTTATTCTGCCGATAGGCAACAAAAAAATTCTCTGCTCCAAGTTTTGCAGTATTTGATATTTTATATATATATGTGCATATTTCGCTCACAACGTTTGCACATTTTCACTTGTGTGTGACATTTGCACAATTATTCTCAGCATGTGTTGCTCGACTCTGACCTTGTTTTTTTTTGTTTTTTTTTTTGTATTTTTAACCTGAATTACAATTTAATTACCTGTTTTTTTTTATTTTATTGAATTTCGAAAACTTTAATAAAACTGGATGTTGACAGAAATTTAACTTTCAGAAATGTTGTGATTGATACACTCATATTATTTTTTTACACCCCCCCCCCCCCTCCATGTTTTTTCCGTTTTGTGTATAATTTATTTATGCAACTTATTGTGTTTTATTTTATGTGCATGCATTTCATTTCTGATAACTAGAGTTTTTGCATACATACACCTTTTTGAAATACTAGTATTATTTATTTTGCATTTTTGTGTTGCTCTCTCAAAAAATCCCTTCTTTTTTTCCATTTTGGCTGTCAAAAAAAAGTAAACAACAGAAGTTAAATAAACACCAGAAAATAAAAAAAAAGGATTTTGGAGATAACAGACACTTCACCAGGCTAATTTTAAAATATGGCAGCTAATGATGAAAATGCTATTTGTGACTTTAATCACCCCATTTCTGTATCTCCATGGGTAGATTATTTTGAGGAGATATTACTAAGATATTCGGATTCCAGTAATATGGAAGCCACATCTATTCAAAATTCACTTAAGACCGAAAATGCTGCATCCATGTCTGAAAATATTATAGATTTCCTTCAGATCATTAAATTCAATTTTCATGTGCTTAAACTAAACTTTAATGTGCTAAAAGATGATTATTCCAAAGTAAAACAGGATAAAGATAATTTATTTCTTGTAAATCAGAAACTTATAGAGAGATTACATGAAATCACAGGCAAACAGAAAAATAAGAAGAAGCTAACTAAAGGTAGTAAGACTATGGTTGATCAAGTGGTAGATGTCAACAACACACTCCCTCCATCTGCCCTAGATAAATCTACACAAACTATCCCCTCTTATATGTGTAAACAAGAAAAGTTACCACAACTGGAAAATGATAAAGACACATATCTTAGCTCCGACCTGCACACTCAAGGTAAGCACAATGAAAAATTTACAGATATTAGTGATCCCTCTCTAAAGTCCTTATCCCCTGCTAAACTTAATGTACCTAAGCCTATTCGTGTCATTATTTTTAACCTCCCTGAAAATTTAAATATTCCTGATATCTTGTTTGGTATTTCAGATTTAATACACATACCTGAACCTGATTTTCACTTTGTTAAAAAGTACAAGCTCCTACATATTAAGTCCTTTAATTGGATCTTTGAGCTTTCACCACAGCATGCTAGGCAATTATTAAAGCATAAGGAAATTATCATACAATCAAAACCGTACCCTGTTAAACCATATATAAATGTTAAACGTTGTTTTAAGTGCCAGGTATACAATGATCATATTGCAATTTCCTGTCATAATGACATTAGATGCTCGGTGTGTGCTTTGCCACACATTGACCCTCAGTGTAGAAATCCTCCAAAATGCATTAATTGCATTAGAAATAATGATAGCAATAACACCAACTTTGACATTTTCCACAGTGCTTTTGCACCTTATTGTCCATCATTAAAAAAATTCATCAAGCAAATGCGAGAAAAAGTACACAACTGCAATACATTCCCATAAACATCTCATACAGCTTCCTTTAAAAAAAAAAAAAAAAAAAAAAATGTAACATACATTTTACATTTTTCGTTTTTATTTAACACACATTACTGTGAAGGAGTTACTATCTACAGCATTACTTTTAGAATTTTTATTTTCCTATACATTTACATACATATGTCAGTTTTCGACAGCATTATTCATACTGATTTGATGTTTAAAATTAACTTAATTCTTTCAAGATTTTTTTTATAAACACAAGTGTACAGTGAGTTGCTTTTTCATTTGATTATTAAGCCGGCAAATAGTTAAATGAATCTCGAAATGGAACATTTGTGAAAATTTTTTTGATGCGTTTCATCAGACATTGGGATTTTCACATTTGAGGTAGATATTACTGAAAGAGTACACATTAATTCAACTTTAAAAATTCATCATTACACTAGTTTGTAGATTTATTTTTAGAAATTTGGATATAATTCCACTTGTTAATCTTAGTTAAGTTTATTTAGTTACATTTCATCACACAAGTAGCGTTTCCTGGTTACATTTTATCCTTTTTCACTTTCCTTTACTTAAAAGCACAATTTTTTTTGGTTAGTTTGTTTTAACTTTAGGCGATGCATTTTTTTTGTACTTGTGATACAATGCTCTTGGTTCCATATGTACACACTGGGTTTGTGTTCATAGTTTTATACAACTGAGTTCATAGGTCACACAACTGAGTTCATAGTTCACTGAGTTCATAGAAAATACACTTTACACGAGTTCATAGATAAAACACTTTACACGAGTTCATAGTTCATTGAGTTCATAGAAAAATACACTTTACACGAGTTCATAGCTTTGTCAATTCTTTGTGTACTTCAGGGACCAATTGCACTATCATTTTTCTTTCATGGCAATACTCAGTTCATAGAATTTTTCCTTACACATATTAGTTCATAGTAAGTTTTTTTTTTCACACATTTGAGTTCATCGCATTACTTTTACACTTTAAGTCAGTGAAATACTTGCTCATAATTTGTTCATTGAGGTACTTAGACTGCTGTGTTCACAAACATACATCTAAGTCGTTGAAATTTTCCTTTTCTTTCACTGACATACACTGTTTTAGTTCATAGTGAAATACTTTTTCTTTGCTTCGTTCATTGAAATACACATATTTTTCTTTCGTTCACATAGACACACTTACAATTTATTTCATTGATATTTTGTTTGGTAAAAAAAAAAAACCACATTATACACAATTGAAAATATTTTGTTTCTACGTTTGAACGTTACACATTAAGATATTTCTTTTTGTTTTCATTATACCAGGAACTACTTTTGACCTCACATGATATGCACAAATTAAGCATGTATTAAAAGGTTAAGTTTTAACACATTCTTAAATTTTTCCATTATTATTATATTTCTTTTATGCCATGACATTTCATGTCACCATCACTTTGTTTCACAACAAAGAATGCCCAGTTTACAGGATGCTACCCCTTCACATGCATTTTCTTTACATTTCAAACTTATGATGTTTTTATTGTTTTCATCACACTTGTTTTGGTTTTCTACATGGACAAAATTACACGTTTTCTATTAAATTTGAGATTAAATAAAATCTCTGGCTATGCTTCACTTAGACAATACACACGTCTAAGATATTATGTCGTTCTTGTAATGGCATAACTTCACAGTAACAAAAAAAAGTTTTTTTTTGTTTATAGCATTAGTAACCTAGTGCAGTTACACTTAAATGTTTAAAACATTAGTTAAGGTCATACAATACACATACAGTTCAGATCCTACTCGATACATTGTAAGGAATACAAAGTTAGAATTTACTTAAAAAAAAAAAAAAAAAAAAAATATTGCGGTTGTTATACTTACCCGATCATGTCACCAGTCTCTCCACACACTCGGATTGTCCTTATACCTTTGACATGTGAGACATTTATCTCAGTTTTTTTTTACTATTTTTTTAATTTATCCCCTCTGAAGTTTTGTTCCCGTTCAAAATTTTTGCCCTAAGGGTCCAAACTTCATTGTGTAGAGAGACAAAACTCTTGAATTGTTGTCCCAATTCAATAAACAAAACTTTTTATATGATACATTGACGCATGCTCCTTTGAAGATCAATGTGATCTTTGGGGAGCAGGGACCTAGGTATCACTTGGTGTCTGGGTCTCATAACTCCCTCCCCCCCTAGGGCTGATGTTCTAAACTGACGCCATCACACTTGTTTATTAACAAGATTAAGGGCTACACCCATTCACAGGCATGCTATATGCATCCCGTTCTTTTGTAGTCCTGTGCGGTGTGCACGAAAACCAATTTTCTACTCTTTTTATTTTTTTATATTTTTTCATTTAGCTTCTATTCACAGACATGCATATGTCATTTATTTTCTATTTCATTTTAAAGTAGTATCTGTGTATTTTGTTGCTTGCACTTATATTGTATTATTTTTATTTTGAGAAGATATTATAACAAGTTACTAAAAAAAATATTTACTTCTCTTATTTTGGTCATGAAAAATGCTGGTACCAGCCTCTTAATCAAATACTAAAAAGATATTTAAAAAGGATCCTGTTAAATCAAAGAATTATTATTTGCAGTTTCTGGTGACTGTAAAGACTAATGAATACCAAGAAATGAATAAAAATAAAAAGGCGCCATTTATCATGACCTGAAAAGTTTTGCTTTATGCAAACATTTAAAGAATTGCAAGCACACAGTTATATGTTATATGTATATATATATGGAGGCTTATCTTTCTTATTATGTTATATCTGTTTTAAATACTTATATGTATGGGGTGGACAAAGTAATCTTCAAATAAAAAAAAAAAAAAACTGTTCTTCAAGATTCACAGTTTTTTTTTCTCGTGGTAATGGGTGATATATATAACGGCTTTACCGTTATATATTCATTATTCCTCCTTTTCCCTCAAAAAAATCAACTTTTAACTTTACTGGTTTATTATAAATTGTCATTATTCCCCCCCCCCCCTTCAAATAAAATATTTAGTTTAAATTTGACATTTTAGAGTTAATTTCATATGTCTTTATTCATTCTCCCCCCCCCCCTCTCACTACTGTATGTTTCGCTTTTACTTTTTAAAGTTCTTTTCAAATGCAGACATCATTTATCTCGGTTCCTTTTTCTGTCTTTCAAATTCACACGATAGAAAAAGATCTTAACCGCAGTTATTTTCCATTGAAATAAAGTAGAATAAAATACAAATGAATGTCTTTTCGCTTTGCAGCCGACGTTATCTAATGCATATTTTCCCAGCCTCTGGGCTTGCATTAGTATTCAATTTTCACCCTTGTACTTTGTCGGATACAAACCATATGCCCATTGCTGACTAATTTGCAGCTGCAGTTAGATCTGTAACGTGCATCTAAAAATCACGTGTTCCTATTTCTCTAACCACTTTCCCTTACCGCAAGAATGTTAGGACACGTGTAACCATAAATAGCTCGCCATGGCGTAAGTTTGAATTCTATGTAATACTTCGAGATGCCTCTGATTCCTTTGTCCACGCCACCAATATTCATCGCCAATACAGTACAGATGTTGCTATTCATCTCGCCAATGAGTGAGTGATTGTAATGAATATTTTACCACTACTGCCTCTGAACTTGAGTGTGACAGACCTCGGCTCTCTGCCCTTCGGGGCTGCCCCGTCGGGCAGTCTCGTCTGACTTCTCCCGTCCACTGTACCATCATGGCCCTTCCTTTAAAAAGTTTCATAATAAAGAAGTAAGTCCTCGAAATCCCTCGTGTTGGAGTTTTTTTTCGTTCATTCATGAACCTGGACTAATCTAATAATCTCCTCTATAATGGGATCTGATGACATTCAAATCCGATAAAAGCCCCATCTTCCATTGTTTTCGTCCTACTGCATTTTAGCGAGAACTCTTCTTGGTACCATTTGATCAATTTGTTGCACGATTCTTGAGAGTCTTCCGACATTTTGCCAATTGGTAATATTGAGGAATCTATTATTTCTTTGCCATAAATAAGTATTCTGGGAGTTCGCATATAGAACTAGGAATACAATTCAAAGAATTTACACGCTGTTTGTGAGCAATAATCCACGAAATTGATCAAATGAATGTTAAGAAATCACTTTTAATGTGACGTGGAATCGTTTGATCAAATTTTCGTCTACTCTCTTTATGAAAGCAGAAGTAGTTGCATTTTCAAAGAATCGACGAGCTGTACTGCCATCATTTGTGCTTCGAAATCTGACTTTTGGTTTATCGACGAGAACTCCTAATTGCAAATGAAATCCTTTTTGTAAATTTTGTTTTGCAATTTATTTATTTTTTCTTTTTGTCAGGAGTGTTCGCTTGTCATTCCTTTATATCCTGTTTGTATGCCAAATGCAAGCTACACTCAAAACATCTTATATAGGCACGTAACGTGCTCATCCCGAATCGTAAATGACCTTCATTCACTTTTAATTTGAAAATGTCATCAAGGTTATTAAACTGTCTTGAAGTTGCCTGACATAGTTACCAACGTTAAGTTCACAAATTACTAGTAAAGGCATTAAAATTTTTTCAATCAATTATCCTTAAATCTAGTTTGTAATTAATGCCTACTTATTTTCTATCAATGATTGATTTAAAAGGAATAAGTTTACTCTCCTGATCTGCAACATAATCCATTTCACTTACAGTAGCTTCCGTATTTTCGAGAAAAAATTGATTCTGATGGGCCTAAAAAAGTCTAGGAGATGAAGGTCTCGAATTTTTCTAGATAACGATTTCTCAATTATTCGCAACACTTAAAAGTTCTAGTGGCACTAGAGAAGTGAAAAAGGTATTTAAACCTTCTTTCTACCATCATCATCATCGCTAAAGTTTTGTTTAAAGGTACTTTGACCATAGATGTGCCATCGCATCCCCACTTGCACATCAAATTGCTAATGTTCTCGGAAGTCAGATTCTTAATAATTTCCGTTTTCATTAATAAAACACGTTTAGCAGTATGATCTAGCAAAGATTGCAATTAAAAAGATATTTATTCTAATTACATTAGAATAAACAGAATTATTAGCTATAAAGATAAGGTAACGTATTTCTATCGGATCGATGATAGAGAATTATTTTCATTTTTTTTTTACTAATATTGCTTATGAAATTCATTTATGCTTATGATTATAATACTTATTTGTAATATAATACATAATAATCCATCACAAAACTGATTAATCTGAAAATTTCAAAAATGTTTGCCAGCTCAATTACTGTGACAAGTAATAAATTTCAGAGTTTTTGAAGCGACTAAAAAAGTGACATTTTTACTTGTGGTTACAAAACCTGCACAGAATGCAGAATGGCAGTTTATGGCAGCTGGTTTTTCACTATACATTAGATAATAGTTCAGGCGACTTTTTCCATTATAAGTCGTTGCGGAACACTGTGGAACTCTTAAACTTTTTGATGTTTAAAAACAAAAAAATAAGATATTTTTTCAAAATTTTTATCAAAAATAATCATGAAATTATTAATTTTTATGTCCTTAATAAAAATTTTTGTAACACGCGCAAATAATTTACACTCTATCATCGTGTGAATCCTGTTTAAAGCATTAAAATCGGATGATATGGGAAAATGTTGCACGTGTTTAGAGGAACCATTGTTTTGCTCTTTTTGTTCACCTCAGATGATGATCCTCCCAAGCGTCACTTTTGAAATGATACAGGTTGTCAAGCTAAAACGAAAACCTTTTTATAAATATAGATTATGACCCTCCAAATATTATTCTAGCCATCTGTATAGTCAAAATTCCCTAAATAGTAACTTTATTTTTGGACTTTTGGCCAGCTTTTCGGGATTTTGCCACACTGTGGGGCGACTTGAATTTTTGTGTGCCATGCGTTTTTCACACCCCAATTTTCTCACTTTCGCAGTGCGTAATTTTAAAGTTGAATCTTGAACTCTTCCCCCTAGACCAACACTCACATAATTTTATTGGGGCCCCAGGGCCCCTTTTTAAGCATTTCCCCAATTTTTTGCGTATTTCTTTCACAATATATTCTAATGATTAATTCATACCCTATGATTAAACTTGACTAATCCAAGATCTAATACGCTAAGTACTAAAACGCTAAGTACTAAACTTTAACATGTTTTCATGTTAGGGCCCTGTTCTCAACTGTCAGTTGGCCCCTTTTCAGCCCCCTATTATAACTTCCTTAAAAATAGTCCAATTCACTAGCTTTTTTTTTTCTAACAACATCTTAGGTTCTCCAGCTATTACATGAACGACAAAAAAAAAAAAAAAAAAAAAAAAAAATCAGACTTCACCTACCACAAATTTTGAATATTAATCGCCTTCTTGGGCCCTTGGTGAAGCTTCTTTAAAAATAATCCGAATGCCATGCAATTTTCTTTAACATAGTTGTATAGTCCAGGGGAAATGTACAAAAAAAGAGGGGTTACCTTACAAAAAATCGTGTAGAAATTTTTTTTTTCTGAATTGTTTATAATGATGCCAACATGGAAAAACCAAGTTTTCCAGCAAAATTTCTTAAGGCTAAATTTTCTGTGGCCGAAAAACAACAAAATTTTTGGACTTTTTTCGATTTTTTTTAAATATCTCAATAGCCGTTGCAGTAGCATAATTTTTGTCAATTACAATATTAAAGAAGAATAAAATTCTCTACAACTTTCATATTTACAATTTTTTTATACACCCAATAGCAAGCGCAGTACGCCATTTCAAAAGTAAGACAATTTTTTGAATTTTCTTAAAAACCATGAAAAACGTAGTTCTCCCCCGATTATTCATATGTTTCCCACGGATTTAATCATGTATGTCAACTTCTATATATTGGTAGCAGTAAATTATGTGTTTGAGGGCCAAAACTAGCCTTTCGGGGGGGGGGGGGGGGGGCAAAATTCATGCATATTTTGCCCCACCCCTCGTTAATTATTTTAATAAATCTCTAATAGACAGATTTTGAAAATTTTAAGTGTGTAATCATTAAATACGTAATCAGATTTTTCAAATATGTATTCATTAAAACCTTGAAAACCGAACCGAAATATATTCCGCTTTAAACAGGTTTCCATCTTAGGAGGTATAACTGGTCATATTCTTTCTCTTAAAAATATATAATTTTTTCTTTAAGGACCGGATTCCGTATATGAAGATTTTATTTTCAAAAATTTTATGATAGTTGTAGTATTGAGGCGTTTAATGTCATAGTTATATGAATTATGAGACTAAATTATTCATACAAAAACATCGTTAGATATCGACCTCGGTATCATATGAAAAAATGAATAAATATTAAATTTCAAGCAAGAATTCTGAAAAGAACACTTTTGTAGGTTTAACATGAGCGTGCAACTGTTTTCGCGTGAGACTTCAGTACTCACGCGAAGAAACTGGAATGCTAAGGTTAAACCTATGGAAGCGTTCCTTTTACAATTTCTCGTTTGCAATTTAATAGTTTTAAATGATTTTTATTTTTTTTTTTGAGGGGCTTAGAAGTGCTGACGTTGAATTCCAACCGTATTAGTGTTTACTTTTTCTATTTTGATTACAGTTTTTATTATTTTTTATTTTTGGTCAGTTTTCCGGCTGCGAGACTTTTTTATCCAAATTTCATATATATATATATATATATATATATATATCAGGGCCGAAACTAGAGGGGACAGAGGGAGCATGTGCCCCGGGCGACAGAGTGGGAGGCAAAGGGGCGCCAAATAAAGATTTTTTTGTCGTTTGATACCAAAAAATATATAGCATGAAATTTGGCTAAAATTGTCTCACAGCCGGAAAATCCAAAATGCAAATTAAACCAAATGCATTAAAACTGGATAAAAGAATCCTGTTTTAAATGAAAAAATTACATGTTAATCCAAAAGAAAATTTGAAACAAATGCATTAAAATAAGATAACGGAATCCTGTCTTAAATTTAAAAAGTACAGAAAGAATACTAGCAATTGCAACTGCTGAGAGTAAAACCTGTATAAAGCGGAATATTTTGGGTTCCTTTTTAAAGGTTTTAATGAATCAATATTAGACAAAGCTGGTTACGCAGTTCAGCATTACGTATTTCATGATTACATTTAAATTTTAAAATAATTCGGCTATTAGAAATTAGTAAAATTCTTTTTGTAAATTTCTTTTGCAAATTTTTCTTTCATTTCGTTTGTAAATTTCGTTTATTCAGGATAATGATATTCTTTTGAAACGGGGCGCTAATAATCCTACAACAGTGTCATCAAAGAGAAAAAAATATTGTTAAATAGCCTGTAAAAAATTATTATTATTAAACTATATTTTTTTCATTTAGCTTATTAAGTCATATTGCGTACCTTACTTTATTATTGTGTAGGAAAAGTGGAGTTGAATGCGACAGTGAATCAATGACAAAATAAAAATGTTTATATGGTCTGCAATCATAAGTAAATTGGTATTTCATTTGATAAATGCCATCACTGAGATCATTAAACAGACATAGTTTCAAACCAGTGCATAATACAGAAAATTAGAATATTCCACAAAGTGTATTTTTCAACAATCGAAGTAAGTTTTTCTGTTTAAGCTTTAAAGCAATTAATAGATAATCTTAAAGTTTTATATATTTTTGCATGCTAAAGTGAAAAAAATCTCTTGTTCTATTTATTGATATGAGTAGGAAAAAACTGACAGTATTTATTAAAACTAATCTTTTAAATATTTTTATAGTGATCTCAAATATGTTATTGACAAAATTTTTAAATTTTACAGGAGATAAATATATAACATCAGTTAGTGAAATAACCTGTTGTCATTTTTATTGTAGCTATTTTATAAGGTAAAAGCATTTCTTACATAAAATATATTTATTTTCTGAGTGCCTCCCCTCCCCCATTTTATATGGAAGTATAATCCAATGTTTACTATCTTTAAAAAATAAAGCATTAAAATATATGTTATCAATAATTGGTAAATAAAATATACCATTGTATGTTAAGTGTGTAATATGTGGAATAAAGTATGTTTTTCGCAAATTTTCATATCTATCCCATTGTTTCCTGGAAAAATATGCATGCATTATAAAAAGGATTACAATTATAAAATTATTAAAATTAAACAAAAATTCTTTCTTAATTGAAACTATAGTACCAATAAGTTATTAAATACTAAAGTATTCTTTTTTTGCACGTTCATGTTAAACCTACAAAAGTGTTCTTTTCAGAATTCTTGCTTGAATTTTAATATTTATTTATTTTTTCATATGATACCAAGGTCGATATCTAACGATGTCTTTGTATGACTAATTTAGTCTCATAATTCATATAACTATGACATTAAACGCCTCAATACTACAACTATCATAAAATTTTTTAAAATAAAATCTTCATATACGGAATCCGGCCCTTAAAGAAAAACATTATATTTTTTTAAGAGAAAGAATATGACCAGTTATACCTCCTAAGATGGAAACCTGTTTAAAGTGGAATATATTTCGGTTCGGTTTTCAAGGTTTTAATGAATCCATATTTGAAAAATCTGATTACGTATTTAATGATTACACACTTAAAATTTTCAAAATCTGGCTATTAGAGATTTATTAAAATAATTAACGAGGGGTGGGGCAAAATATGCATGAATTCCCCCCCCCCCCGAAAGGCTAGTTTTGGCCCTCAAACACATAATTTACTACTACCAATTTTTAGAAGTTGACATACGTGATTAAATCCGTGGGAAACATATGAATAACCGTGGGAGAACTACGTTTTCACGGTTTTTAAGAAAATTGAAAAAATTGTCTTATTTTTGAAACGGCGTATTGCGCTTGCTGTCGAGTGTATAAAAAAGTTGTAAATATAAAAGTTGTAGAGAATTTTGTCCTCTTTAATATTGTAATTGACAAAAACCATGCTACGGCAACAGTTATCGAGATATTTAACAAAAATAAAAAAAGTCACAAAATTTTGCTGTTTTTTTGGCCACAGAAAATTTAGCCTTAAGAAATTTTGTTGGAAAACTTGGTTTTTACATGTTGGCATCATTATAAACAAGTCAGAAAAAAAAATCTTCTACCCGATTTTTTGCAAGGTAAAATGTACATTTCCCCTGGACTAGTAGCATCATCTGATTCCTTTAGAAACTACTAAAAAGTATATTTATACCAAACTACATGCCACTTAAGTCCCTGACCCCTTGGGATCCGATACAGGGACCCCCGAAGCTCTTGCACCATAAAGCGTTAACAGATTGCCCCTCATAATCCAGTCTTCATTTTTGGAACCATTTTTTCAGTTTAATTATTCTCCCATTTCTATATTGCAGTTAAAATCCTGGGGCACCCTAGGGTCCCGTAGGGCTCGATCCGGGGCTCCTCGAACATTTTGCTTGCCATGCAGTTTTCATCCCCTAATTTTCTCACCTTCTTATTGCATAATTTTAAAACTGAGTTTTGGATTCTTCTTCCTGGACAAACACCTTCATATTTGTATTGGGGCCCTAGGGCCCTTTTTAAGCATTTACCCCATTTTGTGCGCATTTCTTTAAAATATTATTCTAATGATTACTTCATACCCTATGCTTAATTTTGAGTAATTGAAGATATAAAACGCTAAATACTAAAACATCGAGTTAGGGCCCTGTTCTCAACTATCAGTTGGCACCTTTGGAGCCCCCTATTATAGTTCCTTTAAAAATAGTCCGATTAACTTTTTTCTAACAACATCTTAGGTTCCCGAGCTATCACATAAACGACAAAAATAATAATAATAATAATAATAATAATAATAAATATATATATATATCAGACTTTAACTACCATCAATTTGAATATTAATCGCCTTCTGGGGCCCCTTGATGCAATTTCTTTAAAAATGATACCAATTCCTTGCAATTTTCTTTACTATAGTTCTAGCGATCTGATTACTTTAAAAACTACTAAAAAATGTCTTTATACCAAACTACATGCCACTTAAGTCCCTTCCCCTTGGGGCCAGGTACAATCCCCTTGAAGCTTTTGTAGCATAAATTATTAATAAATTGCCCCTCTTAATACGATCTTTATTTTTGGAACCATTTTTGCATTTAGTTATTCTCCTTTTACTATATTCCAGTTAAAATCCTAAGGCACCTTAGGGTCCTGTAGGGCTGGATCCGGGGCCCCTTGAACTTTTTGTGTGCAATGCATTTTTTGCACCCTAATTTTCTCACAATCTCATTGCATAATTTTAAAATTTAGTCTTGGACTCTTCTCCTTAGACTAACACCCTCATATATTTATTGGGGCTCTATGGCCCTTTTTAAGCATTTACCGCATTTTAGCGCATTTCTTTAAAATATTATTCTAATGATTATTTCATACCTTATGATTAATTTTGACTAATTGAAGATCTAAAACTCTAAGTACTAAAACATTTAAACATGTTTTCATGTTAGGGCCCTGCTCTCAACTGTCAGTTGGACACTTTTGGGCCCCCTGTTATAGCTCATTTAACACGTTGAGTGCCCCGGTGACTGACACTGAAGCGTTGAAAAATTTACAATGTTTTAAGTAATTTTTAAGAAAGCATAATCCTGTAATAAATAAAAGGTTGGTAAATTTGAAATAAATTTTCAGTAATTACTTAAAACAATATATATATATATATTTTAAATTTTAAATCATATTTTAGACTTCAGTCATCGGTGAATGAAGCGCTTTAAACGGAAAGTTCAGTGTCAGTCACCGGTGACACTGGTGACTGACACATTTTTAACACGTTAAGCGCCAAGTTGCGCTTAAAGTGTTAAAAATGGTCCGATTCACGATTTTTTTTTCTAACAACTTCTTATGTTCTCCAGCTACTACATGAGCAACAAAAAAAATTTGCAGACTACAAATTTTGAATATTAATCGTCTTCTTGGGGCCTTTGTTGCAGCTTCTTTAAAAACTATTCTATTATATTGCAATTTTCTTTAACTTAGTTTTAGCGTCTTCCAGCTACTTTAAAACCAGTACAAAATTTTCGTATACCCAACTACATTCCAGTTAACACCCTGGCCCCCAAGGGTGCGGTCTTTGTTTATACCTTAGCTACCACCTTTTTCGAACATTAATGTCCTTTTCCAGCATCATCTTACGTCTACTCACTTCAGCCGTAAATTAAAAATCGCATTATTTTAAAGGTAAGTTTAGATTAGAGATTTCATCCGTTTATTAAATACTGTGTTAATGCTAACAGTAATTCATGAAATTTACAAGGGGAGGGGAAATCTTCCACCGCTCGGGGGAGCTTTATTGCCTCCGGTTTAAGGGGATTTGAACAATTTTAACGGGGCCAATTTCAACGGGATTTGCTTCCTTCAACTTAGATTACAATTCAGCTGCTTTCTGTATTATGAAATTTTATCTTAGCCTTTAGTTAAACAACATTTTCTAACATTAATTGTGCATTCTTTTATTATTATTATTATTCTGCGGACTTTATTCCTACGAGGTTTGGCTCACTCAACTTGGTTTTCGATAGTCTCCGGCACGTGCGGGCACTTCCGGTAAATGCTGCCATAGGTAGCGGGGATCTAGATTGCGGGTTCATTCGGAAAGAAGTTTGATGGAAACACACTAGGCGTTGCGGAAGGAAATTGGGCCTCCGAATTAGGTTCATTTAAAAGAATTTCCAAAGATATAAAATCATGCAAACTTAAGTTTTGTTTAAGATTATTATTTACAAACCCCGGGCAACGCCGAGCGGGTCTGCTAGTTTTAAATAAAATCGTCTGAATTTAATCAATGATGCTACCAGTTATGAATTGGTGATAATTACCGGAGAATTAATGTGAAATATTCTAATATTTTGAACCACTTGAATAAATATTCTAATAGTTTACCTTTTCAAAATAATTTTTTTTCAATTAATCTTTTCAAAAATGATATTAATTTTAAGATAATAAATAAGTTTAATCAACAATAAGTTCTTAATAAAAATATCATTTGCATATTTGCATTAAAAGACATTAAATTACCAAACGATATTTTCAATTTGTAAAAAAAAAGTAATTATTCTAATATTTGGAATATGAGCTGTAGACCTAACACTCTGACACAAAAATAGAGGCTGGCGTAGTCGGATTTTTTTAGCTTTAGCACCTTCCCTTCAAGTTGAACGCCAATTTTTCTGAAGTGTTTTTCGACATCTGCTTTTAGCCATTAAGAAAGGAAAAGAATACTTTTTGAAGATGCTGGTATTCAAATTCAAAGGATCGTATAAACAGGCGTCATTTTTGTGTCAGTACCTAGGCTTAGTAGTACTTGGACGCAGTAAATAGGATAGAAAAAGACTGTATGCCTAAAATTTGTTCCTTTTCCTAATCTTTAGTGATTTTTAAGGGATAAATAGTATAATTTACTTTTTCAGGTGACTTAAAATAATTAAACATTAAGAGATAGAAAAATGTGATTGGTGGTAAAAAGAATTTCTAACGTACGATAATACGTCATTGACTTATCAGAAATCCCTATAAATAATGTTGGCCTTCTTTCACCTCTGGATTTATTTTACTAGTTCCGATACATGGGCGGATCCAACGGGCCATTTTAACAAAGAAAATTTATATACAACGGCCCATTTGTTTAATGTAAATACACATTAAAGGTGTTTCTAAAAAAATTAAAAACATTTTCCCGCTCAACAATGTAATTAATAGTGACACACATGATCATTTAAAACAAAAATGAGTGACATTTGCAGACATTTCTCTAAATCTTATAAAACCTATCAACGTGTTTTATTTTTTTATATATGTAGCTGGGTCAATCCATTCCAAATCACCAAGGTGTTGTCGCTTGACATTTTTAATTTTCCTAATCTTTTAACCAAGTGTTCTTCATAGATTTTTCTGACAAGGGAACCACGTTTGGTGTTGCTCGCACCGAGCTTTGAGACCTGGCGCATTTTAAAGCCCTATATTATGAAGTTTGAGAATCGATAAAATTTTTCTGTTAAAATAATATTTCTTGATTTTACAGCTGTATAACTTTCTGAAAATGCAATTTTCGAGTCCACTTATCGGACTATTAACATTATATTTTTTTAAAGAAAATAATTTAAAAATAAAAATTAGTTAATAGTAAGTATAAAATATTGAAAAAAAGTTCGAAAATTCCTTCAAAAACCCACGAATTTGATTTTGAAAAATTGCAACATTATATTTTTGGCGGGGAAACAGTTAGCGTTTATTTTCAAAAGTAGAGCTTTCCGGCAACCCTAGCCAAATGTCATAGCTGAATTTGTAATAGCTAGAAATTGCAATGTCCGACATTATTTAGCCACAGTAATTTTTCTAAATTGGGTAAAAATATTAATTTACTTTCTGATTACTTTTACCAAAGGACCATTTAATACAGCAACATTTCATTTTATACATTCGAAACTTTATTCCATTCGATTTCAAAAGAAAATAGCTTGCTTATTTTCTGTTTCACTAAAAAATAGTTTTCAATGATCTTCGAAGCTTTTATAGAATTATATTTATTACTTATATATTTATCGTCTGCATAGAAAAAGAAATAAAAACCTAATATTTGTTTCTTATGCTATCAATTCTAAAAAAAAAAAAATCGCAATCTGATATACTAGTAATATGCATTGTATATTTACTCTTTGGATAAAGCGGGCGGAAAAATTGTAGTGCCATATTTGGCGACTTAACTCACTTTTGGCGTGAAATAAACAAATAAAAATGTAATAATAAAAAATTAAAAGTTTAAAAAAGTATACAAAATATGATTTTAACAGAGAAATTTCATCGGTTCTCTAACTTTTATGTATAGTGTTATAAAATGTACCAGGTCTCGATGCTAGGTGCGAGCAACACCAAAAGTGGCTCCCTTGTGAGTTTAAAAACATAGTTAAAAATTTTTTTGATCATGCAGTTTTTTGAAGGTGGCCAATTTTAACAAGCTACATAGCCATTTTTGGGCGCAAAACGGGTTTTACAAAAAATGGTGTAACTGCTTTATTTTTCTACCTATCAAGATGAATCAAAAACCAAAATGTTCAGCATAAAATTGCCAACATTTTATGTAATTATAAAGTTTTCATTAGACTTAAGGATATAGACCAACAACATGCTTAAAAACCGGAGAAAAAAAAAAAGGTCCAACACCACATTTCGCTGCATTATATTTTATGAAGGAGATCAGATCCACCTTAAATATTTTTTTCTTACACAGACCTGTTATAGGACTACTTATTTTTACAATTTTCAATCCTGAAAACCTTTTCCTTTTCCTTTTTTTTTTTTTTTTTTTTTTTTTTTTGAACAGCTCATCAAAAACGGTTTTTGGCAATTTTCACTACTTAATATCTCAAAAGGGACTGACTAAAAAATTCTGAAAACGTAGGATAATAAACACCTTTGTAATATAAAGTTAACTTTTAACTGATGTCACATAAATTGTCACATAACTAGTGTGAAGCGGTCTGTAAGACCGCTCCCTCGAAAGATGAATAAAAACCACGATTAACTCATAGGATGAAGTTTTTTACTAAACTTTTTGTATAGGACTGTTATAATTAAAATTCACCTATTCAAAAGTATCTGGTGATAGTACTAAATTTCCAAACGGAACAAAATATCGGTAGTGTTTGTAGTTAAACTGAAAATTGCAATTTAAACTATAAAAAATGAAAAAACTCGCGGTCTGAGAGACCGGTAACATCAGTTAAAGGTTAAATTGTAAACTTTATGTTTGAGACTTTGAATAACAGTTTTTGAATAACAGTTCACTAAAAATGCACCCCTTCCCCTTCATTTTCCTTTTTGTTTTGTTCTAGATACTTAGCATTACAGGTGCTTTTTTCTTTAGTACGTTCAAATTGTCTATAAAAACACATTTTATGCATTATTGCTTAGTTAAATAGGACAGTGGCACCTTTTAAAAAATTTCTTGAAGGCGGGGGGGGGGGGGTCTTCTGATTTTATTGTGCACAGCTGAGGAGCACCTGATACAGTTTTATTCTGACAGGTTTTTGAAATTAGCCTAAGTACTCGCTAAGAGGTTACTTTACTTCACGAGCAAAAACGCATCTAGCTAAAGACATTTTATAAAATATCTCTTTTGCATACGCCACTGCCTCTTATCTTTTACGAGATATTTTATAAAATTTCTTTAGCGAGAAGTGTTTTCACTTGTGAAATGAAGTAACCTCTTAGCGAGTACTTAGGCTAATTTCAAAAACATGTCAGAAAAGAACTGTGTCAGGTGCTCCTCAGCTACTGCACAATAAAACCAAAAGACTCCCCTCCCCCTCCTTTCAAGAAAGTTTTGAAAAGGTGTCACTGACCTATTTAACTAAGCAATAATGCGTAAAATGTGTTTTTATAGTAAATTTGAACGTACCTAAGAAAAAGTACCTGTAATGCTATGTATCTGGAACAAAACAAAAAGGAAAATGAGAGGGAGGGGTGCATATTTAGTGAACAGTTATTCAAACACCAGTCAAGCCTCAAACATAAATGTTATAATTTAACTTTATATTACAAATATGTTTATTTTCCAACGTTTTCAGATTTTTTTAGTCAGTCCCTTTTGAGATATTAAGTAGTAAAAATTACCAAAAACAGACTTAACACAGTTTTTGGTGAGCTGTGCAAAAAAAAGGAACAAGTTTTCAGGATTGAACGTTGTAAAAATAAGTAGTCCTATAAGAGGTCTGTGTAAGAAAAAAATATTTAATGTGAGTCAGATCTCCTTCGTAAAAAATAATGGCAGCGAAATGTGGTGTTGGACCTTTTTTTTCTCCTGTTTTTAAGCATGTTTTTGTCCTAGATCCTTAAGTCGAATGAAAATTTTATAATTGCATAAAATGTCGGAAATTTTATGCTGAACGTTTTAGTTTTTGATTCATCTTGATAGGTAGAAAAATAAAGCAGTTACAGCATTTTCCGTAAAACACATTTTGCGCCCAAAAATGGCTATGTAGCTTGTTAAAATTGGCCGCCTCCAAAAAACTGTATGATCAAAAAAAATTTTAACCATCTTTTTAAACTCAGAAAACAAGAAGACTTGAACCTTTTACTTGGTTAAAATATTAGAAAAATTAAAAATGTCGAGCGACACCACCTTGGTGATTTGGAATGGATTGACCCAGCTTCAAAATTACAATTAATTACTCGCTGATGCGTTAGAATATCACAGGGAAAACATTCCACCAGAATTTTAGTATAAAAATTTTCACCGAAGCTTGGAACCTGTATTTAAGTTTGATTCGATCCAGACAAAGAAACGTGTTCGTTGACTCAAAACCCGACTTGAACCCATCAAAAAAAATTTCATGGATACGAACTGAGAAAAAAAATCTGTCATCGACCCAAAACCTGGCATTCTTCAGCTCGAAACCGACCCTAACCCGTAAAGCTTAAAGCAGAAACAAAAATGTAAGAAAATGAATCTCTAGTTTATTGTAATGATGGAATATTATACTATAATTATTAATATCATTTTTATCAGTAACATAAAAAAGGAACCTACATATGATTATTAATATTAAAATATACAGTTTTTCACCAGAAAAATTATTCTGGACTTTCTTTTTGAAAAATCAGGTCAACCCAAACTCGACCCTCAAAAGTTAAAACCTAACCGGAAACCAACCCGATCGCAACCCGCTGTATAAATAGAAGTATATATCGAACCGCAACGCAACGAAGCAAACAAGCGCTAACCCGATATTATCCGCGTGTTTGGGTGGCGTTCCAGTAAAATCGGATTACCGTCCCGACGCAGGGCTCTCATTCACACTTCATACACCCATACATACTAAAATAAGTATAGATTTAATTTTTGTGTTTCTGCTTATCTTATTATTTTTTCTTTTGAATTTTTTATGAAAGTGCCATATTCTATTACAATGGAGCACTAGGTTTATAATGGAAATTTTAAAATAAATGTGGCATGTTGTAGTGAAAACTATTTCATACAATTTTTTTTTTTTCTAGGTAAGAATAGCCAGTTTTCAGATTTGCATACTTTCACGTGAGTACTTTGAAATTATGAAAATAATTGAAGAGCTCTGATGATAAAGGTGATGTGTGACAAAAAAAAAAAAAAATCTTTTTTTTTTTTTTTTTTTGGAAGACAATCAATGATCCTCTACCATCTGTTAAATTACTATTTGAAAAAGGGGGTAATCGGTAAAGGAGACACTTGACAATAAACGCAAATGGATGTTTGGAACTTTACAGTTCCTTTTCACAAAATGATGATTGTGTCATTTATCATCTGGGCTCTTCAATTTTAGTTATGTCTATTACTCATGTAACTTCTTTAATTGAAAATATTCTAAGGGTTAAAATAGCATGATAAAAGTTTGTACTTTCCAGTCTTTTATAACAGCAAATCCAACCTTTATAGATTAGTGGAATATTTTGACTTTATTAAGAACTATACATAAGCTAAAACCTTTAACAACGTTTAAACGCACAAATGCGTACAATACCATGACACCAAAATTCACATACGGCCGTTTCAAGGATTCTTGGATCTCCTTCCTCAGCGCGAAAATAAATAAATAAATAAATAAAAGATTGAAATGGGTTCAAAGAACTCCTCGGTTCTTATGTATTAAAATTCGCACAAAGTGATTGCTTTATGCTTATTAAGAACTAGTTGCGTAGCAGCCTGTTGCATTTGTATTTGAAAAGCTCGGAGGGAAAATACTTACCAGTCGCATTTTTAATTTATAATGTATAAGTAATAAGTTTAAAAGTAATTATTATCTTTTATAAATCTGTATTAGACCTTTCAATAGTCATATTCCTTAAAATGAATGCGCAATACTTCTCGAGTTTTTGAGCGCTGAAAGATTGGCTGATGGATTGATGCTCCCGGTTTTCTCTATTTTCTCAAAAACTGTTTTTCATATCGGATTGTGTCAAACTTTCAGATTGCAGCCAAAACATTAAATATCTGCCCTAATTTAGCGTTTGTTAAGCAACCATTTCTGAGCTTATTTAGGACAGACAGACAATAAAATTACATGTTGTTTTGATACATACATTTATAAGAAAATAGTGGAAAGGGAGAGAAAAGTATCCACTACCGATACCTTTTTTAATTGAGCTTATGAACTTTTCGTCGTTTTAAATAAAACGTAAGCTGAATTGAAGAGCCTTAATTGAAGCGATTCGGGTTGTATTTTGTGTAATAAAAATTAGAGAGTTTAGCGTGCCACAGTTGTTCTGAAAAAAAAACCCTGTTTAAAAAATGAGATAAAAAGTACCACTCGTTTTCGATGGAATGTGTACACGATTGAAATTATTATTTTAAAAGTATTATTTTAAAAAAAAGTTAGAGTTTATAATAAATTTTATAGACGCTGTAGATTTGATTTCGAAGACTTTCTCGAGTTGATTCGGGGCAAGTTCCGTAAGCCAGTTTGCAACCAATTTCAGTAACAGTAGTGTGGAACAAGTTTAATTTGATTGTTATCATAAGGTTTAATTTTTTATATATTTTTTTTTGTTTGTGTACATGTGTGCGCATGGTAAACAATTATACTTTAATTTAAACATTTACTTCCCTGTTTATATATAACTCCTATTTGCATAATTATTTAAAACAGGTTTATATAACTTACATTTAAATATATATCTTTGCATCCATTCATATACAATTTCTCTCATACTGATATAAAAACTTATTATTGCCAACATCGCTCGTATTTGACTTCAATCTTGGCCATAAACTTGATAACGGAAAAATACCAGATAATTTTCAGCAAACGATCGATGTTGAAGCGGAAAAATACCAGATAATTTTCAGCAAACGATCGATGTTGAAGGTCACGGGTTAAATAACAGATCAGTCAGTTTTTTTATATGTGATCAGCCGACTTATATTAGTCGTAGTAGAAATTTGTCTCTATCCATATCTACAACTGTTTTATCAAGTTTAAGTCTTTGTGATCGATAAATACTTATGGCATATACGAGAGATACAAATGGGTCAGTTAGAACACAGATCAGTCCTTAGTGTTTGTATTAGAATTTTCACATTTAACCCCTTGAGGGGGTGGGGCATATTGTATCCCACCCAATTTCAATGAAGATTTGCACAAGAAAATTTTTGTTAATTTTTACTATTACAACTTTAGTCGAAAAAGTTGTAAAATTGCTTTTCTTTATTTTAAAATAGAATTTTTTGAAAATTCCGGTGTGAGTTCAACATTACAGAAACACAATTGCTTGCCCCTGAAAGGACTAACCTTTAAATGCATGAATTATTCTTTTAGAATTTTGTTTTTTATTCTCATATTAAGGATTAGACACCAGAAATTTTAAAATAGATTTTTAAGTTTGTTTAGTAGCATATTTTTGTAAATTTTAGAGGATTAATATTTTTATATAAATATAATGGTTGCTAAGAACTTAATTAATTTATTAAAAGTTAAATAAAAAGTGATGTAGATATGCATCACTATACATTTAAGGGTTAATTGCAGTTCAAAAAACATTCCATCGATCAAATTTTAAATATCGGACCACGTTATTAACTGTGTTGTACAAAGAATTATGTGGTAAATTACATAATAATGTATCGAGCAATTGCCCAGAAACCGTGTCTGATTGGAGTGGATACATAGAAAGTTTCACTCGCTGTGTTTAAATCAAATTTTAAATTAATAGATATTATACTTGTGACGTCATTGTGAATATAAATATAATTTCTTATTGGTTTAAAAATAGCACATTTTATCGTCGGTACCATGTCAAACTATCCAATATGAAAACAGTGTTGCTAGTGGGCTACTTTTTTTTAAATTCAGATTTCTTGACTGGCACCACTTTTCTGAAAGGGTAAAATTCCCCTTGTTTTCGCCTTAATTAATGCAGTCATTAAATAAGGCGAATTTTACTACTTCAAAAAAGTAGTGCCAATCAAGAAATTTAAATTTAAAAAAAAGTAGACCACTGCAACACTGTTTTCATATTGGATAGTTTGACATGGTACCAACTATATGTTTATCGTAAATAAACTTGCAAATTACATAAATAAGTTCATACAGACACGTGTCTTAAAACAGTACATAGTTTCTTTCTTCTTATTCCTTTTTTTTTTTTTTTTTTTTTTGCGCACTTTTAACTTTTTAACTTTTGTTACTTTTTAAGTTCTGGAAAAAGGAAAGGAAAAATTCCGTTTGAATGATTAATGATAATAATAATAATAATAATAAACGAAAGGACCACAGAGTTTACGTCAGAAATTTAATCTTTAATTACGCAGGCCATATGTCGTATTTTAAATATCGGACCAAGTTGAGATCTCTGTCTTATTAAAATGCATGCCTGTACTAAATTATATTGTAAATGATCGAACCATAACCCAGAAATTTTGTCCATTCCATAGTCAGATTGCAGTGTATACATAGAAAGCTTCGCTTACCTTCGGCTCATTGCGCTTCAACAAGCCTCTAAATGTATATTAGGTAGATTTCATAAGAAATTCTACCTAATGCAATCGTTACCATGGTGCGACTTTTGAAAGATTCCTTGATAACTTTTCAATATACGACCCCAAGAACCCAAAACTATCCCCTACTAAAACATTTATATATATATATATATATATATATATGTAGATGCAGATATTGTATGTATGTACTAAATTTTGTCCGCACGATAAAAGTCGCAATTATGCACGGATCGTCTTCAAACTCACCAAAAACATTGAGCTGTCTAATATCTCGCGGGGATTGCAAAAGGGGAAAATCAGAACAAGGAGGTGGAAATAAGAGGGGTTTTGTGAAAATCGAAAAACCCCATAACTTCTTAATTATAATACATATCAAATCAGTTTAAAGTTATTATTACTTCTAGGAAAATGTCCAAAACTTTTATATTGACAAGTTTTTCATGGAGCCAACTCTTACCGAAAAAAATAAAAAAAATAAAATAAAAATAAAAACGAAAAAAATAAGGGGTGGTGGTGGGGGGGGGGGTGAAGAAGAAAAAAATTCGTAACTTCGTCAATTCACAAGATATCAAATCCGCTGAAATTTCTTATAAATCATCTTAATATTATATACAACTTTTTATAGTTACAAGTTTTTGATAGAACCAACTCTTACAGCAAAAAAAAAAAAAAAAAAAAAAAAAAAAAAAAATAGAGGTCGAAGAAGAAATTATCGTGTTAACATGATTGGGATAAAACCAACTTTTTCAGAAAAATGAAATTAAAAACTCGTCAAAAGCGGCCAGATAAAATTGTTAAAGTGGGATTTATCTCTAATCTTGATTTAGTGTTTGCTGGTGAAATTAGTACTTAGCTTCGAAATCTATCTCCACCTGTAGGCCGAGTCGGCAGGGATTTTTTAATGAATTGCATTCATATTTAAAAAGTTCCAATCAAGCGGTACCTTTCCGATATCCCTCCCAAGATTTAGTGATAAAATAGAATGCGGTGTGTTCGGGATTTTTTTCTCAGGCCTGTACAATAATGACTCTATATTTTACTGATAGTGAGTTTCTTTAATAAAAATAGTACTTCATCATTACCCACCACTGCTTCACCAATATACTTTTTGACTACAGATGGTTCATAATAAAAACTGAAAGAAAGTTAAATTCAAATACAGGCCTTTTTAAGTTGAATGAAAAATTATGGCACACACATGTGTTGCGAAACACCGGTTTAGAAACACAGTTTCGAAGAGTTTACGCAATGCTTAAAGCTAAAAATTTTAAACCCATATTCTTCGAATACTCTTCCACAAAATTTCAGCATAATGATTTTTTCCCAAGTAGGAGTGACTTTTTTTAAGATTTTATCAAAATTACCTAGTACTGGCACTTATTTAAATTATTTTGTTCTCTCTTTAATGTTTTGTTTTTAGATAACAAAAGTAAAAATATGTTGCACTGAAAAAATACTTTTACTGGGAGTATCCTGCTGAGAAAGCAGTAAAAATATCAGTACACATTTTAAAATTTTTAAATAATTATACGCTTGATAATAAAAAGAAAATAGACTAAATGAAGAAAAATCACATTTCGCATTAATCGTGTCACGGTTTCTACTCATAATAAAATTATAGGACAAATTTTTTAGTTGCATAGAAAAAATGAAGAAGATATACATACATATGATTACACTAATATACATATGTTTGTTTGTTTGTTTTAAATGCATTTTATTCTACTTTATCTATAATTAATTGTTTCATTTTTTTCTGCCATTCATTTTATTTGTTGGCTATTACATCATTTTATTTTTTCCCTCTATAATAATTTTCATTATTTTTATTGAATAGTGCTGTGATTGTATATTTTTTATTTCACTTATTATTAAGCCTATTAGTGTGACTATTAGTGTTATATTTAAATCTATTTGGCAACGGGTAGCGCTTGAATTAAAATAAATATGCTTAAACTTATTCTAGATATAATACACTCTAAAAAATACCCGCTACCTTACGTTTAAATAAAAACAAATATCCATAAACTTGTATTACACAAATTGCACTGTAAACCCTCAAATCCCCAAAAGTTACCTCACAGCCATTTGATGGAAAACTGGTTCATCATTCCTTTCAAATTTTGAGCTCTTCTAACCTTTTTCTCACTTAGGTAATACTGAATTGCATACCTGGGTAGCATGGAGGACAAAATAAGTGAAAGCCCCCATTATCCTTTCTTTATTCTTCCTCTGGCTGCTACCAGCTTACAAGAATCCGCCCCTTTTCACGTCTGATTTAAGTGCATTTGAGGCGATGTTTTAAGACTCCCATGGCGACAGGGTAAACTAGAGAAACATTATTGACTAAAGTTATCTTTTTTTGTCTTTTATTTTGGATTGCGTTGTTTTGCTATTATTTTCTACTTTTTTCTTTTCTACCCATGTCTTCAACAACTGATTTTTAACCGCCCCATCTCCCTTGTTACATGATCTAAAATTTCCCTTGAGGTTATTTTTCTTTCAATCTGAGGAGTGAAATATGGCTCCCTCGATAATAGGGGTTTACCTTTGTTAAATCTCCGTTGTATATCAGGAAATATAATTTACCGTTATTAAATGAGACAAATGTGACTTGGAAGAGTTCCTAATATCTGTTGTTGTACTAAAATCTTTACAACGTTTTTTTCTTTGATTTTAGCGCTGAAATTAGATGCGTTATTTTTTTATTTTCTGCTTATATCTAGAACAATTATAAATATGACTGTTAGAGGTAACAATGATATTTTCTAATAAATATTATTTTCCACAGTAATACATATATATATATATACAGAGTGTTTCTACACTCATGGTACAAACTTTAAGGGTAGGTAGAGCACACGGTAACAAACATTTATTGTATAGGAATGTATGGGACCAAGTGAAGAATTAAGATAAAAACACCAGGGGGCAATTAGGCCCTTTTTTAATTTTCAAAATTTCTCATTCATACCAGAAAATTTTTATGCTATCCTTTTCTTGACATTTTCTAATTTCTTAATAATAAAATTCTTCTTTGAAAATTTTTGGTATGAAATCGAAATTTTTTGAATTGAAAATAGAAATAGAAATGGAAATTTTTTGAATTAGAAATGGAGTTTTTGGTTGATTCCACTGGCGGTAGAGGGCAGTAAGTGACTGGTCGCTGTTCAATACCATGCCTGCAAGTAGAAGAGATCGCCACTTTTTAATTGTGCTATCGTTCGTCATGAAAGACCTTACATATGCTGGAAAATCCGAAATGCATTTCATGTATGGTCGATACGAATGTATCAGGAGCAGTTTCCTCGCAGAAGAATGCCTGATCATAAAATGTTTCAGCGCTTACACCGTGAGCTTTCTGAAACAGTTTCTTTCCACGTCACCAGACAGGAAACTGGGGGAGAAAGAGCTGTACGCAGTGTAAGCCTGGAAGAAATTATTTTGAATTTTGTGAGTGAAAAGCCCGAATCAAGTACAAGAGCTGTTGCACAGAATTTAGGTGTGATTCATCCGACCGTTTGGAGAGTGTTAAATGAAAATCGATTTCACCCCTTCCGTTTTCAACGTGTACAAAATTTGAATCCGGAAGACTATCTTCTGCGGTTGAACTTTTGCCAGTGGGTTTTACAGCAACATGTATTGCAGCCAGACTTCACTGCTCATATTCTATTTACAGATGAGGCAGTATTTACACGCGAGAGTGTATTGAATGCGCACAATTTCCATCTTTGGGCAACCAATAATCCACATGCATCGCGGCCACATGCTTATCAACAGCGATTTTCTGTGAATTTGTAGGCGGGTATTGTTAATAATTATTTGATTGGCCCATACCTACTACCAAAGATGCTGGATGGTCGCTGTTACCTTATTTTTTTTTTTTTTTTTTTTTTTGCAACAGATTTTACCAGAACTGTGGCAAGATGTTCCGATCGCCATTCGTAACCGGATGTGGTTTCAACATGATGGAGTGCCCGCACACTTCACCACTGATGTGCGCAGTTACCTGAATGCCACATTTGGGACGCGATGGTTTAGGCGTGGTGGATCAGTTCCTTGGCCATCGCGATCTCCCGATTTATCGTGCCTTGATTTCTTTTTATAGGGACATCTGAAGAGTCTTGTTTATGAGACTCCAGTTGACTCAGACGAAAATCTAGCATCTCGCATATCCGACGCTGCTGCAGGTGTGCGGGAAATGCCTGACATCTTTAGAAGTGTACGCCAATCGTTCGACCGACGCTGCGAAGCATGTATCACAGTTGCTGGGCGCAATTTTGAACACTTATTGTAATATTATTGTATGCATTATTATTTACTTGTAAACTACACTGTAAATGAACATTTTCTCTTTTTTATTCATGTATTTCGTGTGATAAGTTTGCCATTTTTGCGTTTTTTTCTAATTCAAAAATTTCGATTTCATACCAAAAATTTTCAAAGAAAAATTTTATTGTTAAGTAATTATGAAATGTCAAAAAAGGGATAGCATGAAAATGTTCTGTTATGAATGAGAAATTTTGAAAATTAAAAAAGGGGCCTAATTGCCCCCCTGGTGTTTTTACCTTAATGCGTCACTTGGTCCCATACATTCCTATGCAATAAATGATTGTTACTGTGTTCTCTACCTACCCTTAAATTTTGTACCATGAGTTTAGAAACACCCTGTATATTATAACCGCTATACAGGTTTTTATATTCCAATGATTTTTCACTCATTTCGTTTTTATGTGATATTAAATAAATTAAATGCATAAAGGCATTATATTACATTGCTTTTATAGCTAACAATGAAATGTTCTAGTAAGTATTTATTTACATAGTTATATAAAATAAAAAGATGATATTGCTATAAAAAATTGCTATAGAAATTTAATAATTTCCGATGATTGTACATAAAGTGTGTCCATTTTATGGGATATAATATAAATGGGCTGGAACATTGTATTAAATTTTTGTTACAACTATCAATGAAATGTTATAATAAGTATTTATGTACACGTAATTAAAAAAATGATACTGCATTTAACTAATTTATATGTAAATTTTATAATTCCTAAATTAAAAATAATTTTGCATTTTAAGGTACAGTCGTGGAAAAAAAAAAAAGTAAGCACCCCCTACTAACTCATCAACAAATTATCGTAGAAGAAAGTTACTGGTACCAAACGATTGGAAATAAAGTCTACTTTTAAATGATACATATAAAATTTGCTTAGGGGACCATCTACATATTAAAACGAACCATAACTTTGTTTTTTTCAATAGCAGTACCCAATTCTGACAGCATAAATGAACTCTACACCCTTCAATTAGCCTAAAAACAAATTTTCATGCAATTCGTACTATAAGTTTCCGCGAAATTAATTATTTCAAAACAAGCGTATTTTAAGGGCTGTATCCAAATTGAAGTTCCGTACTGGATTGTTAATAGAGAGAGCCCCTTCCTTGATCAAGGCACCTTAAGCGCCACTCAAGGAGTCAATGAAGCGTGTTAGATTACAGTACAGCAGAATAAATTTCAAAATGTCTACTCACTTCCATCATAGACGGCCACTTAAACCATCATTCTGCCGTTTTTTAAGAATAATTTGAAAACTACTTGGACGAAAAATGTTAAGTTTTTGAATTTCCATAAATCAGGACTTAATAAATCCAAATCCATCAAAAAAATTGTAGGTTCCAATTCATAATTTTTTTCGAATATTAATTTCATAATTCATAATTAATATCATAAAATTATAAAAATTGCAAATTCAGCTTATTTATTTTTGGGTATATTAGTATTATTACTACAAAAAAAAATTAGCACATTAGGAACATAATTTCGAGAGATATAAATAAAAATATGAAAATGCAATTTAACATTAGAAGCACTAAATTTTGAATGTTTATAATTCAAAAACTTATCATACAGATGACTTGGAATTTGGTGTCTAGGCATAGTTTGAACCGAAGATTTGAAATATCTCGTTAAAATTGGGTATTGCCATTGAAAAAAATGAATTTTGGATTCGTTTTAATATGTAGATGACCCCCTAAGAAAATTTTATATACAACATTTAAAAGTAGACTTTATTTACAATCGTTCGATACCAGTAACTTTCTTCTACGATGATTTGTTGAGGAGTTAGTAGGGGGTGTTTACTTTTTTTTTTCCACGACTGTACATTACATAACTAAAATACACAAAATTGTTGTATTAAATGTGTTTTAAGGAGTATAAGTTTATTTGACTGAAATTATTCGAAAAGTTAATTATAAAATATCTATCTGTCACTTAAGTTAAATTTTAAGCTTATAAATGATATTAATTTTAAGGTTTGAATATCAAAATTTCTAATTATGTAGCTATAGTTTTCTTTTAGTTATGAATTTTGCACATACCACTGTATCGAATTTACAAGGAAATTCACATTTATTTCGGATAAAAGATTGTTTTAACTTAAAAAAAAAAAAAAAAAAGATAATAATATTAAACAATTGAGCTATACGTACTGGAAATTCATGCGATGACTTTACTTGTTCAAATTTTTATTATGTTTAAAATAAATAGATTTATTTTTTTAAATATTCCATATTATTTAACGTCATTGTGCCTAAATGTGGCGCCCCATAAATACTACAATTTTCTAAAGGAGTGGGTTTTTCACCCCTGGAAGGACTGGATAGTCACTCTTTCATAGGAGTGAATAGTCACTCTTTTATAGGAGTGAATGTTCCTTTTTTATGGACTCAATTCTTTTCTTAATTTGCTTTTATGGGCATTTTATAAGAATCATATATTTTAGAGCATGCAGTGAAAATAGATACAAGCGTGGTAAAGATTGGAATAAAATACTTTTCTGGCAATATTTATTTAATTCATAGTTTGTAACATTAATTGAACTATTAAGAAAAAACTCAATTAAAGTTACATGTGAGTTAAATTAGATTACTAACAGAAAAAAACCAAGATATTTTATTACAATCTTATTCCTTGTGTTTGCTTTCATTGCATGGCCTGTAAATATATGATAATTTTAAAGTGCCCATAAGGGCAAATAATTAAGTGAAATCTTAATCAGTTAATATTATTTCTTTCTTTTCAGATAACCGTTAAGTTGTATTTTGTATTTTAAAAATCCCCGTGATGTGCGTTACTTATGTTCTATTTCCATGTGTAAATCAAATTTGAAATATTTAGATATCAGTATTTATCGCTATACAATTTAAATCTAATCAAACGTTATTGTTTACTGTATTTTAGTTACTTTTAATGTTTTATTAATAACTGTATAATAGGTGAATGTTATATGATTAACAACATGTGATTTCAGTTTTGTTTTAAATATAAAATCTTATCTTTTTACCGTACTTTTTAGCAAAATATCGCTATTTTGGAGTCCTACTCTTCTAAAATATTTTTTAATTTTTCCACTTAAAAAACAATGCTTATCAACTGACATCTTTTTTTAGTTCTAAGCTTGATCTAAATATAAAGAATGTGTAAGTTTTTTAATGTGTTGTGATTTGTCATTGCTTTATTAAATATGAACATGGAGTCTAGAAATTTATATTCTCTGGTATATGTATATATTATTCTTTTAAACATATTCCTTAACTTAATCATGATTTCGAATTTTCTTCCGCTATTGCTAATTAACGGATATTAATACAACGCTTACTTATAGAACGACATGATAAGAGATATTTGTTTAATTTTTTTATTCCGGTATATATTGAATTTTGTGAATATGAGCTAAATAGATTTGGTATGTTTTATAGGAAAAGATTGATCTAGGAAATAGTAAAAAGTATGAAATATAAACAGAAAAGAAATGACTACATATGTACTGTTCTTATTGTATGAAAAAAAATTATGTTTAAAGTAGTTATTTATCTCTTTAAAATATATTCAATGTTATATAAGTGATACTCTCAACTTTTTAAAAATATATACTAAAGCAGTTTTATCTATAAACGTCAGGCATAAAAAAACACTTTATTGCAATGCTTAAATATCATGTTTTATTTTTTAGTGCCTATAATTACGTGTATCAAAAACGTAGAAAATGCATTTACAGTAGAAGGAAATTTAATACCTGATTTAGAATGTCTATAATTAAATGTTTGATTAAAATAACAAACAGTAAAAAAATGCTTACATGCAATTAGAAAAAATAAATATACCAATTTGAAAAACACTAAAAATAATAATTGGTATTTTATAATTGTACTATTAAACAACAACAAATTACAACAGATGAATTAAAAGCATTAATATATTTAACAATTTCTCAAAAATCTTGTGTTATAAAAAATTCCTATTATTTTTTTAAATTTGGCAAATGTTAAATATGAAAACATTGGTATGAAGATTTAAGATTTTAAATAATAATTTAAAATATTATTAGTAATAAAAAAAAATCTTTCAAAAGTTTCACCACTGGTAATATGTAAAAAGACATTTTCCCAGTATAATGCTATAATTTCTAATCTGAAACCATTTCGTAATATCATAATAATCGAATATCAGATTTAACTCCAAAATAATAAGGACGATAAATACTGTAAGTGTTAGTAATCAGAAAACAGCAAGATGCCGAAAAAAATCCAAATCACTGTCTCAACACATTTAAAATCTCACATAACTGCAAATTAATGTTTACATTCTACTATGAATGTAGGCATGAATCAGCCTCTGCGTCAGAATTTTTTTTTTTTTTTTTCGAGCGATGACACGTTAAGGCATTTTACATCACAATATCGAGTAGGAAGAAATCACTTCTGAAAACAATAACAGATCAGTCTTTTTGTATATAACATAAAGCTATTTAACTCATGATCTTAATATACAAAACTAAATGAATAAAATATTAAAATTAAATAAAACATACCTTTACGTTCCATAAATAATCACTTTAATAATATCCGTGTATTTTAATCCTAAAATGACGGACGAATTTCTCTTATCATAAAAAAGCGTTGTAGACTTGCTGTTCTGGTTGGCTGATGGTAATACCAATATTACGATACTCACTCCTTGTTAGAGTGACTATTCACTCTAAGCAGGAGTGAATAGTCACTCTAAGAAGGAGAGACTATCAATCTTGAAAAGAGGTGTGTTTTAGTACCAAAGAAGCGTAATTTCCAAGGTTACATTATGAAATAGAGTTAGTATAATGCCAGTCCTTCACTCTCGTTGGCGGAGTGATATATTTCACTCTCGACAACGGAGTGACATATTTCACTCCTTTCTAGGGAGTAGAAAATTCCACACTTTAAAGGAGCGTATTTTTATGAAATTCACTCCAAAAAGAATGAAAATGTTTGTCACTCTTTCAAAGAGTGAACTTTTCACTCCCCCCTATTTTAGAGTGTACGAATGAAAAAAGGGATTCTTTGATTCGTCACATTGTGACTACCAAGTGCCCATTATTTCGCGACTCCACTTTGACATCACCGTGACCTATTTTATAGCCATTTGCATATAGCCACAAAGTGGGACATAAACTCTAAAATTGGGAGGAGCGAAAAGTTCACTCTTTGAAAGTTTTATGGTCATTTTCATTCTTTTTGGAGTGAATTTTATAAAAATACACTCCTTAAAGTGTGGTATTTCCCTCTCCCTAGGAAGGAGTGATATATTTCACTCCGTTGTCGAGAGTGAAATATGTCCCTCCGTAGTCGAGAATGAAATATCTCACTCCGCTGACGAGAGTGTAAGCCTGGCATTATACACTTTTAAAAGAATTTTCGTTCAACTTTGAACCAATATATGGAGTAAAATGATGAAAAGCACCAAAATATGTCACTTCTTAATTTTCAAAAACTCCATTTCATAATGTAACTTTGGAAATTACGTACTAAAACGCACTCCTTTTCAAGAGTGAATAGTCAGTCCTCTGAAAGAATGACTATTCACTCTAAGCAGGAGTGAGTACTGTATGGGTATTAATAATCAGCCAATCAGAACATCGATGCTTTTTTAAGATAAGAGAAAGACATCCCCCCTTTTAGAATTAAAATATAAGAATATTATTAAAGTGATTATTTATAGAACTTTTTATCTTCATATAAAATTAAATGTAATTAATTCACAAAGGATACAGAATGATAGAATATCCTCAAAGAGCATTCGAAAAACCTTTGCTGTTTCAAACTTCTATTACTGTTATGTCTGCAGCTATTCCCGAGCGCGCGAGCGGTATCTTCAAAGTTGAGTGATTATGCATTGCTTGCATTATTATTTTTACTCCTGTCTCGAGACTGTCATGACTGATAATTAAGTTCATAAGTTTAAATAAAGAGTGTCTCATGTGAGCCAATACAGCTCAAATTAAAGGGTAATATTGAAAATTTCCAAAGGAAGAAATGAGATTTCTGGAATATAGATAGTTTTTGTCCGAACAAATTTTTGCCAGCATTTTAGCCGAAAACGAATTTTCGGAGCAACTATATGATATTAATAAGTGTGGTATTCATTCCATTTTACACCACTAACGAACGAAAATTAGAAATCATGATTAAGTTCAGGAATATGTTTAAAAGAAAAACATATACATATTCTAGAGAACTGAAAATTCAGACTCTATGTTCATATTAAATAAAACAATCGCAAATCAGAACGGATAAAAAAAAATTATACATTCTTAATATTTAGATCATGCTTAGAGGTTATTTTAAAAAGATTTGAGTTTATAAGTATTGTTTTTTAAGCGGAAAAATTAAAAATATTTTAGAACAACTGGACTTTGCAAAAATAGCAATAATTTACGAAAAAGTACGGTAAAAAAGATAGGAATTTTTATTTAAAACAGAAATATAAATAAAATCAAACATTGTTAAACATATCGTCGGTACCATGTCAAACTATCCAATGTGAAAACAGTGAGCTACTTTTTTAAAATTCAGATTTCTTGATTGGCACCACTTTTCTAAAAGTGTAAAATTCCCCTTGTTAATTACTCCTTATTGCCTTAATTAATATGTCGTTAAATAAAGCGACTTTTAATATTTCAAAAAAGTGGTGCCAATCAAGAAATCTGAATTTAAAAAAAGTAGTCCACATTTTTCGCATTGGATAGTTTGACATGGTACCGACGATATAGCATCCACCTATTAAAAAGTTATTAACCCTTTATCTACTGCATTATGATCTACTGCAGTTTTTTTATGTTATATATTTTTTTCAGTTACTACAATGAAAATTAAAGGATAAACATAAAAAAAATTACTCACTCATGAGAAATTTAATTATTTAGAGGTAATTAATTAAAGTGATACTTTAAAGTACCGTCAGTACACTATGACTAAAATATCGTAACAGAAAACCCACGAGATATTTCAAATGGCACCACAAAATATTTTCGATTTTATAAGTTTATGAAATATAGGCTTTTTCTTATAAATAAATCCTTTGGCTAATTCCGGTGCCAATCATTTATTTCAACACTTTAGAATTGAAAATGCTTTGCCTCTGAAAGAGTTAAAAAAAAAAAAAACTTTTTTTAGGTTTCGATCTTGTTTGCAGTCCTTTAGTTATGCGACGTCCATATTCCAGGGACAATATGTTCTCTCGCATCTCCATATATGCAATATAGGGATTTATATATGCCATTTCTAGCATAGCAAAAACGAGCCGGTGCCACAACTTTTTCAATTTCCTATAAAAAATAGCAATGAAACAGAAAAGAAATACCAGGGGAATCATTACTATACTACAATTTACTAATTACATTTTAAAGCAGATGAAAACGATGGATAACTACGCAGACGAAATTTAAACAAGAAGTTTTTCTCCAACACCCTGTCTACTGACGGTACTTATAAGTACAATCGAGTAATTCAACTGTTAAATCAAATACATACACCGTTCACCTAAAATAGCTAGTCCAACTGTATCCTAAGATCATAATGAACACATAAAAAAATCCAACACTTGTCTTATATCCTTTACTGTGTTTGCAGCAATAAAAAAATGAGCGTGACAATCTGTAAAAAATGTCGGCACAAAACCCATCGTCTGTGTCAAAGATAGCCTTCTTCCTCGCTAAAATAACAAATCTAGAACTACTGCTGCCATGTATCCGGATAAAGTGGAGTTAAAAGAGTGTTTTTGCGAAGTATCATTAGAATATTAGTAATATTCACTATGGGATGAAAGTTTAAAGTGAGTGGTACTTATAAGTACCGTCAGTAGATAAAGGGTTAAAAGTTTAAAAGATTATATCATGAATTTAATGAATTGATCTAATTCATTGAAAAGTTTACCCAGCCTGTGTTAGGTATCGCGACTTAAGGACTTATGCAAAGTACAGGAAGGCCTTAATTTTTATTCAAACGTTTGCGTAATAAAATATGAATGTTAAACTTTTGAAGATAGAGGAGCGATAAAGGGTCAGTAGATAAAGGGTTAATAAAACTCTAAAAGTAACTAAAATAGAGTGAACAATAACGTTTAATTAGTTTTAAATTTATTAGCAATAAATACTGAGATCTAAAGATCTAAAATTTGAGTTATACATGAAAAAAGAAAACATAATTAACGTACGTCATAGGAATTATTAAAACACTTAATACAACTTTATGGGTACCTGAAAAGAAAGCAATAATATTAATTGATTAATATTTTGTTTAATTACTTGCCCTTATGGGAATTTTAAAACTAATATATCTTTATAGACCATGCAATAAAAGCAAACACAAAGGATAAGATTGGATTAAAATGTTTTAGTTTATTTCTGTCAGTAATTTAATTTAATCCATAAGTAACTTTAACTGATTTTTTCCTTAAAAGTTCAATTAGTGTTGCAAACTATGAATTAAATAAATATTGCCAATAAAGTATTCTACTACAATCTTTACCACGCTAGTATCTATTTTCATTGCATGCTGTAAAAGATGCGATTCTTTTAAAATACCCATAAAAGCAAAATAAAAAAGAATTGACTCCATAAAAAATGAATATTCACCCGTATGAAAGAGTGACTATTCACTTCTACCAGGGGTGAAAAAACGCACTCCTTTAGAAAGAGTGAATAGTCACTCCTCCGAAAGAGTCATTATCCATCCCTGTTTAGAGTGAATATTCACTTCCCAGAAGTGACTGTTCTATTCACTCTTTCAGAGAACCAAAAATTACACTTTTGCTCAGAGTGAATAGTCACTCTAAAGAGGTTGGGCCTATTTTGATTCTGCGAGTCGTCACTCCTTTTTATTTAGAGTGTATAAACTACACACCGACGTGGATATTCCTCTCCTTTCGCGTCACGTGGTGACAGTGCCATTCTGGTTTTGATCGTATTTGGGCCACGGTTCTATTAGGGTAAATACGTACAGTCGTGGAAAAAAAAAAGTAAACGCCCCCTACTAACTCCTCAACAAATCATCATAGAAGAAAGTTACTGGTACCGAACGATTGGAAATAAAGTCTACTTTTAGATGGTGTATATAAAATATTCTTAGGGGGTCATCTACATATTAAAACGAATCCTAACTTCATTTTTTTCAATGGCAATACCCAATTTTAACGAGATATTTCAAATCTTCGGTTCAAACTATGCATGGACACCAAATTTCAAGTCATTTGAATGATAAGTTTTTGAATTATAAACATTCAAAAATTAGTGCTTCTAATGTTAAATTATATTTTCATATTTTTATTTATATCTCCCGAAATTATGCTCCTAATGTGCTAATTTTTTTTGTGGTAATAATACTAATATACCCAAACACAAATACGCTGAATTTGCAATTTTTTATAATTTTATGATATGAATTATGAATTATGAAATTAATATTCGAAAAAATTATGATTTGCAACTTACAATTTTTTTTTATGGATTTAGATTTATTAAGTCCTGCTTTATGGAAATTCAAAAATTTCACATTTTTCTTCCAAGTAGTTTTCAAATTATGCTTAAAAAACGGCAAAATGATGGTTTAAGGGGCCGTCTATGATGGAAGTGAGTAGACATTTTGAAATTTATTCTGCCGTACTGTAATCTAACACGCTTCATTGGGCCTGTTCAGAAGTGCAGAAAACGCCGCGCGCGCGCTCAGAAGTTTTTGCCATGGAGTAGGTCATATCGAAGAAAGAAATTTTAAAGTAATTCAATTATTTCATTAGTTTTATGGTTCAAAACAGGTAAAACCAACGACCATATTTCTTTATCCTTCCAAAACATGGTTTTCGTAACAGAAATACATGCCTATGTTCACTCAGATAAAATCCAAAATATTCGGGAGAAACATCACGTGACCTACTTCATCTACTTTAGCCCGTTCAGTATTTAAAATCATTTAACCAACCGCACTCAAACTTGACGCGGGCGGCTCAAAAAATTTATGTGGGCGATTTGATCACGTGATTGTGCGCTTTGTGCTTATGTTTTATTGGTTGTGCTTTGTTTGGTAGGTTGATTGATACAATTTAACAATTCAATTGGTGCTATAAATTTTTAACAATTTTCTTTTAATCTATTTAAAAATGATTTATCAGTTGCTTTACATTTTTCGTGATAAATAGAATGCTGTTAATAAACCAAGATTGTGATATCACCGTATTACGAGATTTATGTGTAATATGGATATGGATTAATTGGATAATGGTTTTCAATGGAATTTGCACTGTTAGTTAGACAATTTTTCAGAGAAGTTTTTAGTATATATATTTCTTATTTTATGATTGCATATTTTAATACCGTGTGGATAATAGACCAAAATACATCATAAAACATGAGAAACAAATGGCACTCAAAATCATGTTAGTATGCAGGGACTGATTAACCTCTGAAGTTATGGGAAGCACAGTTTCATTTCGGGGGTCCCTTTCATTCGAGAAGTGTTTTCTATTCGACATCCCGAAAACTCACCAATGCTGCAAATATTATTCACTGGCTCAGCTGAATTCACATTAAAGAAAGTTTTTTTTTATGTTCTACTTACAAAAAAATAGGATACAATCAGTGCAAAAATGATTTTGCATGGTATTAGCGTAAAAATGTAATTTGGATAAAAAAGTTTGAATTCAGAATGCATGCACAACATAAAATATTAATATTATACGTTGTGTATGCAAGCTAAATTCAATTATATTTAAATTCAATATGTAAAATAAACAATGCATCTAAAATAATGGACAGACTGGAGAATTGTGATCATGTGGTTGAAACTGACCTACTAACGAAAAATTAATTTGTAATGAAAGGTATTTTTATAAAACACTTAAAATATATATATATATATATATAATATATATGTGTGTGTGTGTGTGCAAATAAGTTAATAATTTGAAAAGAAATTAGATAGAATTTTGGAATGGAATTAATTCGATATAAAATTTGGGGCCTCTGTTTTCTCAATTTCGTGTACCTTCTAATTTTCTAAGGGAAGCACATACTTTTCGTGCCTATTTGATAATCAGGGCCTGTTGTTAGTATGAGCAAAATACTATTTATACTTTTAGTAGAAAGTTTATAAACATTCTAATCATACTTTATTCACCACAAAACTAGATGCAAAACGCCATATATTTTATATCTTTAAAAAATATATATGCATATATTTTTAGTTAAAATAATGTACATCTATTACATTTATTTTTATAATATTTTCCATGTTGATTTTAACACCGTAAAATATGATTTGCATCCCAGTCTTGACAAAAATTCACTCCTAAAATACTAAAAAAAAAAAAAAAAAAAAAAAAAAAAAAGAAAGAAAAACATCAAGAAATTATCCTACGCGCAAACGTATATTTTCGCAAGGCGTTCAAATGTAAAACTTTCATTGCGAAATACCTCATTTTCTCGTATTTAAATAAGTATTTTATTATTATAATAAAAATACATATGCTTCTGTATTATTAATATAAAAATTTATCTGTATCAAAAATATCTTATTTATTATGAAAAAATATAAAGCAACCAGTAAAAAAAAAAAAAAAAAAAAAACACAATTTGGGACCCAAAGGATTCGAACCCAAAGCCCCTAGTCTCGAGTTCAAAGCGTTATCCATTCAGCCATCTAGCTCGCCTTTCTTTTGCAACAAATTATCTTTATAATTAGCACCATAATTAATCAAATCGTTATTTGTTCGTGAACACGCTGAATGTTTATTGCATCCACGATAAAGACCCACTCCATGTTCCTGTCTCCTGAGCTTGCGCGCGCGGCGCGCGCGGTCTTTGAGCACACTCATTGACTCCTTGAGTGGCGCTTAAGGTGCCTTGAACAAGGAAGCGGCTCTCTCGGTTAACAATCCAGTACGGAACTTCAATTTGGATACAGCCCTTAAAATACGCTCGTTTTAAAATAATTAATTTCTCGGAAACTTATTGTACGAATGGCATAAAAATTCGTTTTTAGGCTAATTGAAGGGTGTAGAGTTCATTTATGCTGTCAGAATTGGGTACTGCTATTGAAAAAAATAAAGTTATGGTTCGTTTTAATATGTAGGTGGCCCCTTAAGCAAATTTTATATACATCATTTAAAAGTAGACTTTATTTCCAATCGTTCGGTACCAGTAACTTTCTTCTACGATAATTTGTTGAGGAGTTAGTAGGGGGTGTTTACTTTTTTTTTTCCCACGACTGTACGTAATAGTTAAGTATTTAAGACTTTTTTACACACTTTTTTATTCGACATATTACAATAACAGATAATTTATACTAGTATTTGATGATAAATTTGAGATTTATCTTAGAGATTACATTAATAGTTATACAAAATATTATGTAACAAAAAATTAATTTCTAAGTATTAAAGTGAAACGTTTTCTTCATAAATTTTATTCATTTTTTTCCTTGATAGCATGCATTTAAAATGATAACAGGTGTTACCGAACATTCTTTGCTTGAGTAAATAAAGGATTATTAATTTCCTACGCTTTTGTACATATTATTATTTTGTAATGCGTTGCAATTTATTGATTGTTCTAATTTACTGATAGTAGAAATTTATTTATATTAGTAACTATTTGAATAAGCAGAACTTATAAGATTTTTTTAAGAATCCACTTACTAACACTAAAGGTTAAGTTTTATCTATATGAACACTTTTTAAAGTAATTTATTAATCAATCGCAGATTTAATTCTTTAATGCTTTAAAAGCTAACTCTATAAATGCTTCATTCTTGACAAGCTCTCTGGAGTGTTCAAACTTTATCCGATATTCTATTTTTTTTTCTTTAAAACATAAATGAGAAAAAAAATTCCCTTGACAATCAGTTTCCTTTCTTCTTATTCTCAAAGGAACTGAAAGTTTTTTTCACTCTATAAATCCAACTGAGAATTACTTTTTGGTATACTAGAAAGGGTTTTTAAAGTTAAATAGCTTTTATGTTATTATAAAACGCAATCATTGCCGTTACTGTTTTGTAACATTTTGGAGCAATGAAACAAAAATATCTATCTCATATGATTTTATCATGTAAAAAATTTTGTACAAGGAAATTCTTTTGTTGTACAGTGAAATCTTGTTATAACAAACTTCGCGGAACGATCAACATCTTCCGGGGGTATTTCACTGTATTTATCTTTAAAACAATTTAATCAATGTATACAAAATATTAATCTGACAGCATGTATCAGTGAACCAATGACAAATATTAATTATTCCGCATCCTTATGCGTACGATACTTAAATACGTACATAATAGTTATGTACGTATGTGTGAAATGTGTGTGCATATTATACACAAAACTCGAAATTACTCACTTCCTAAACATTTTCAGCTCTATGACAAACACCTTCTTTCTTATGGCATATACTCTTAATAGAATAGAAGTAAGCTTTAAGAGGTAGAAATATTAAGCTGAACACAAAAAGAAATATTTTACTTTTTCAATTGTAAATACTTCATTCGATAATTATATTACATCATTTCTAAGCACACAAAGAAGCCAAACCCTTAAAATATTTTATTTTTCACATCATGCTTTAAGTTTCATAGAATTTTCACAACATGTCACTACTTTTCCCAATAGCCAAAAAGAGAGCGTTCCCCTGATACCAAGAATTCTCTTTTTAATCTCTCAAAGGCATCGGGAAACAATTTTTCCCCCCTCGCATTATATTCTTTTCTTATAACGATGTTTTGATGTAACGGATAAAAATGGCTTTTTTATTTTCTCTCTTTTTTCATTTTTCTGATTCTTCCGATTTAAAATAATTTACCATTTTAATCAATTTTTGATGAAACAATTGATGAAGATTGTTTCAAATGGTTTTAAATATTTGTTTTAGTTACAGAGACAATTTACTTATAATATAGGCTGAGGAGGGGTAATTTGGTGCTTTTTTTAAAACTATAATTTAAAAAGAACTATAGGTCTTTAAAAAGAGTGGAATATCTTTTTCAGGAACAAATTAACAACAGATAAAAGCAATTTTGGTGAGTACTTAGTAAGTTAGAGCTATTTCTTGAAATAAAAAACCTAGGAAACACCAAATTTCCTCTCAAACGGTAATTTCATGTCACGTTTGTAACCATTGCCACACCACAATCGTATATTTTGAGGTAATAATATGCATGCCATTTTTTTCCATTTAACAATGTGCTATTGAGAACACTAATAATTTTTACAATCAGATAATATTTGAGATCACTGTGAATTTTTCTTTGAGAGCATATCTCTTTTAAAGGGGCAGTTTGAAATAGCAATTACATGAAGAATTTTCAAGGCTCTGTTAAAATTCATAATGCTTTATGTTTTTAAAAAAGATAACCTTTCAAACTAAATTAACCATACATCTTTGAAAGCATAAATGATAATTAGAAGATTTTAATACAATAACACAGATCCATAATGTAGAGGAAAACATTTTAGAATAGATGTAAGGATAGTTTAGGTAACATACCTTCTAAATAACATTAATAAAAAAATTTCAACCCATTGTTGTACCTACATATATCAAAATTTATAACATGCGACAAAATTAACCCAGCTCAATGATACAGGCTAGAGTGAAACATTTTAGAGTGAAAATAATGATATTTTACACATTACGCAGTCTTTTGAATAATAAGCCTATCTAAAAAAAAATTAACTTTTTCCAACAGTTTCTTAAAAAAAACTATGCCATAACGTAAACGTTTTTAAACACAAGTTAGGTTTCAGGCCTTAGACAGATTTCAGCTGCCTAATTCCTAATTTCATACATCTTCTTCTAGTCTCAGTTAGTTTATAGGTCATCTGCCTCCAAACCATGAAACTGTGAAGATATAGGTACTTCTGATTTTACCTTTGCCAAAATGTCAATGATAATTGCCCTGTGATTATACACAGGTTCACTCACACATTTTTTCCTACAAAAATGTTGGTGTCAATTAGGAAACATAGTAAAAGTACAGTAAAAATAAATAAATTTATAAGTAAAATACAAAGGTACTAAATTACCCTGCTTTCTATCTTACACAGAACAACTTAGTTCTTGAACCAATATTATTTTTTTTCTGGGTCTTTTTCAAAGATGCAAAAGGAAGAAATGCAATACTTATTGGAGTGTGCTTTCAACTTGCCAGTATGATTTTTTATTCATACGTGCAGGTCGAGGTAAAAAAGTAAACACCCCCTACTAAATCTGCAAGAAATCTTCGTACAAGAAAGTTACAGGTACAAAAGGATTGGAAATAAAGTGTACTTTTAAATGATGTATATACAATTTTCTTAGGGAGGCATCTACATATCAAAACGAACCCCCAAACTTTGTATTTTCAATAGCAAAACCCAACTTTGACACTATAAATAAATTCTACACACTTCAATTAGCTTAAATCCAAATTTTCATAAAACTCTTACGATTAGTTTCCGATGTATTAATTATTTTAAAATGAGCATATTTTAGAGGCTGCATCCAAATTGAAGTTCGGTACTCGATTGCTGAAATGCTACAGAAAGACTATATCACTTCTATTAATGTATTATTTCTTGCCAATATGACCATTTAACTCACTTAATATATTTCGATTATTGTCAGCCCAAATATTTCAATAAAATGAGTAAAATATATTATTTTTTTATTATGCTTTTCTGCAGAAACTAGACGGCCACTTAAACCATCATTTTGACGTTTTTTATTGATAATTCGAAAACTATTAGAAATAAAAAATTTAAATTGAGAATTCGCATAAAGCAGGACATAATAAATATAAATCTATCAAAAAAATTATAGGTTGCAATTCATATTTTTTTTTCGAAAATTAATTTCATAATTCATATTATAATTTTTTTAAAGTTACAAATTCAGTGTATTTATGTTTGGGCTTTTTACTATTATTACTAAACACAAAATTATCACACTAAGATTATAATTTTAGGAAATATTAATAAAAATATGAAAATGTAATATAACATTAGTAGCTCTAAATTTTGAAAATTTGTAATTAAAAAACTTATCATCCAAATGAATAGAAATTTTGTTTCTAGGCATTGTTTTAACCGTAGATTTAAAATATATTGTCAAAATTGGATGTTGCCATTGAAAAAACGAAGTTTGGTCTGGTTTTGATTTACAGATGGCCCCCTAAGCAAATTTTATACACATCATTTAAAAGTAGACTTTATTTCCAATCATTTGGTACCAGTAGCTTTCTCCTATTATAATTAGTTGCAGAGATAGTAGGGGGTGTTTTCTTTTTTTATCCACGACTGTACATAATCTCGCTTTTTTCTGCGGTTTCAAGTAAGTAGAGAGATATTCAAACTTCGGAAGGGGGCCCGTTTTCACCAGTTTTTGATATATTCCAGAAACTATCTTTTTCTTTCTGAAAATGTGCTACTTATATAACAGGGATATATATTGAATGCACAGTATACACATGTGTAAGTACTTGTAAAAAATTTATAAAGATTTCTATCATACAATAAGATCATGATAACAATAATAATTGAAAATGAGGCACCAAATTAACCCGAGTTAACCTATTATCGTGTTGAAAGTTTAATTGACTAGAACTGCAAAATGATTTAAATATTTATGAAAAAATGAAGTGAAAAATTTTCACATAAAGGCAGATAGCCAAGAGAAGTTCACATAGATGTTGTTGAAAGTCGTTTAGAACGCTCTGAAAAAGACTCTTAGAACGCTCTGAACATCTAAGGACATTATCACATTTCGAAAATGTTTCTCATGAAATGCTTGTTCATTAAAGCTTTGTTTGGTAGTTTGATGAGAAAATACCTTACATTTTCTTTCATGTTATATAACAAAAAGATAAAAATTCTTAAAAGTGCATTCATTACCAATTAATGTAAGTCATACTTAGTCAACTCAATGGCTCAAAGGCGATTTGTAATGGAATGCCTGCGTGGGCGCGATGCCCACTAGGGTGGAGCGAAAAAAGTTATTTTTTAAAAATCAAAAACGGGTAGGTGCCAAAAGTTGCCTTTATACTAGTACATAGAATGCGTTAAATTTTACCGCTGAAAAAAATTGGCTTGAGTCTGCGCTTTTGGTCCAAAAGTCGAAATTTTGGGCAAAATTTGACATTTTTTTCAAAAAAATTAAAAAATTCCTATAGAGATGGTTATTATTTAAAAGTGTTATTTAAACCTTTGTTATGAACGACTTAACATATTTAAACGATAAAACGATATCTTTATTCTGTATAACTGGAGCAAAATTGACAACATTCGGTAAAAAGGGACGTTGAAACTTTGTTGTGTCATTCAACGAATTGTTGTTTAGAATACAGCTCTTACTTAGTTGCTTTCAAAACTTCCCAGGACATCTATCTCGACCACGCTATTATCTGAACACAATGTTTTATTTATACTTTGAATTGTGATTTTTTTTTATCAAGTAATGGCATAAGTTTTAAATGTATCAACCTAGTCCATCTCTTTTTTGTATCCACAGACTTTGGATGCTGCTGCTGTGATCAACTTCACGTATTTTTCTACTGCTTGTGTAAGAGAAGGCAGACAATGTAATGCAGTGGGGATAATATTTATGTAATCTATTCAGCCGTCTATTATCTTTACCAAAATTTCACCCGATAAATGCATATTAATTAGGGATTCTGTTACCACAACAATTTTCCAATCAATTTGATTTATATAATTATTCTCTTCAAAGTTGATTGTCGATATTTCAGATTTGCGTACGCCATCATTTACTCTCATATTTCAACTATTATATGCTGAGCAGCTAGCTGTTTAATGGATAGCGATCATCAGAAAGCATTGAAATTAGAATTTCCTCTGCGTATGCAAAGCAACCATTGTTCTAAATAACTTTTTTTAGTATTTGTTTTATTACGTTTTCTGTATTGTTTAGTAACCGAATAATATACAACGAGTTTTTAGATTCCTTCTTTCGATGTGGATTAGATTTGATGGTTAACCATCCTGGGGCCAAACTTGGATTGCATGGTACTTTTTGAGTGAACATAGAGATTCTGATGGGAAGTGAGTGCTCATTTAAAGGCGGATAGTTCTGTTCATCGTTGCCATCCCTTCTGTGTGGGACATGTTTAGAATGAACCCTTACAATGGATCACATGCCACCTCAGAGTCCAGTGAATTTCCTCTGCTTCATTTATTAGACAAGATCATTGGCAAAAATTAGATTCTAACCTGCAGGGATTCGCTGGACCAATAGAAAAATCTTTGTCCACCTGCCATTACCTTCTTACTTCAATTTTTGAAGCCATAGAAGGAAATTTTGAAACATTATTTCCTGAAATCGAGAAAAGGGTACTCAGCACAGACCAGAAATACCTGGTAGACATTTGAAAAGTTATTTCATCAATATATTGCTCAGAAGAACTAGCGAAAAAGTTGAAGCGAAGAAGCATGTCCTACGCAAGATGGCTCACATAGGCGAATAAAATATTTCGCCTTTATATAAGCACTGTTTGATCATCAGAGTCTGTAGGTTCATTCACAAAGTATGTAATCCAAGATAATGCCGCAGGATGGTTTACACCAAATGTAATCCACATCTAAAAAATGGATCTAAAAACTTATGGTAAATTACTCGGCTACTAAACATCACAGAAAACGGCATAAACCAAATGCTAAAAAAAATTATTTAGGACAATGGTTGCTTTGCTCATCGAGAGCAAATTCTTATTGCAATGCTCTCTGACGATCGCCATCACATTAAACAGCAAGCTTCTCAGCATATAAAAAAAAGCAAGAGGATATAGAGTAAATGATGGCATACCCAAAGATGAAATATCTAAATATTGTAGTAACACAACTCCCAATCACTATACATTAACTGGATGCAATTTTGGTGAAGATAATAGAGGGCTGTATAGATTTCATTAATTCCACTGCATTACTCTGCTTGCCTTATCATATACAAGCAGTATAAATATATATGAAGGAGTGTTACAGCAGCATCATCCAAAGTCTGTGGATACAAAGATAGATGGACTAGGTTGATACATAGAAAACTTACGCCAGTCTTTGATAAAAAAAATCGTAATTCAATGTATAAATAAAACATTGTGCTCAGATGGTAGGGTGGTCGAGTTATGCACTGTTGTGACATGAAATGCAGCCACCTCCACGTGATAGCTCCTGGGTAGTTTTGAAAGCAACTAGGTAATAGCTGTATTCTAAAGAACAATTAGTTGTATGACATAACAGAGTGGCAATGCCTTTTTTTACCAAAAGTTGTCAGTTTTGCTCCAGTTATACAGAATAAAGATACCGTTTTATCGTTTAAATATGTTAAGTCCTTAATAATAAAGGTTTAAATAACACATTTAAATAATAACCTTTTCTATAGGAATTTTTTTTATTTTTTTGAAAAAATGTCAAATTTTACCCAAAATTTCGACTTTTGGACCAAAAGCGCAGACTCAAGCCATTTTTTTTCAGCGGTAAAATTTCACGCAGTTGATGTACTAGTATAAAAGCAACTTTTGGCACCTACCCGTTTTTGATTTTTAAAAAATAATTTTTTTCGCTCCACCCTAATGCCCACGTTTACTTCCATCGAACAAGAGACGATCTAAGCAGAGGTCTTCATGAAGATAAAAGTCTAATGTTCATCTCGCAGGCAGCTGCGGTGGAGTGGAGCAGATGATGTGCAGTCGATAGGTGATCTTTGAGCAGTTGAGTAGAGACATGCCGGAGCAGGGAATGGGTAGGTAGGGCTAAACAGAATATATTTTTTTTTTTAATTGGCATAAAAGTTAGGAGTTGTCATTTGAAATATTAGTTTCAAAGACAATAAAAAAGGTACACAATGTGAAATATATAATAGGAATACACGGTGCAAACAGCAAAACACAATAGTGCAAGAATTTTTTTTCCCTCTATATAAGATTTTTATTTTATTTTTTCCAGTTAACTAGGAATGAGTTAGGAAGGCAAATATTACCCGGTGCCAAAAGCGAGGCGGAAAAACGTCATCAGCTGAATTAGTGGAAAGATGCGTATAAATCATAATCCAAATGAATGTGGAAATTTGAAAATTCCACAACGATGCGTTTAAGGTGGTTCACGCCTTCTTCTTTTGGAAGGAGGTGCGAAGCCGTTATCTCTACTAAGGATGCGAGCGGTCTTTTCTTTCCCTGAGTGTTGTTAACACTGTAGGGTTGGATGGATCGCAACGTATCGTTGGGTATAAGCATGTGGTCTCTATGGAAGTTTTGTGCGAGTTTTTTGATAACTTGTGAAATGGGTTTGATATTGAGATCTGCATGGATGACGTCATTCCGAACAAACGTTGTCGCTTTACAAATCCTAAGTAAAACAGTATTCTGAGACATTTGAATTTTCTGCATCTGAGTTTCACAGATCGAACCCCAAACAACTGACCCGTAGGTCATGGTTGATCTGATAAAGGACTTATATAGTAATAATTTATTTGGAATTGACAGACGGCTGTGATAAGCCAATAAAGATTTGAGGGAACCCTGGGCTTTGGAAGATTTGAGAAGTACATCCTGTATCTGCCTAGCCCAGTTCAATTTGGAATCTAGATGAATGCCTAGATATATATAATCGGTGACCCAGGGTATGACCGTTGAGAGAAAAATTAGTGTCTGGGGAGATAGGTTTTTTGAAAAAATCATGCGGCACTTTTTGTTGCATTGACTTTATACACCATTTCCTAAGCCAGTTATAAAGTGCCAAAAGTTTGGAGTATAAGTAACACGATCTGTAGTGAAATGTTGGAAGTCAAGATGGCCGTATCATCCGCATATAACGCTAAGAGGACGTTGGGAATTCAGCGTGGGATATCGTTGATATAAAGGTTGAACAACCATGTGCTGATGAGCCCCCCCCCCCCCCTGGTGGGACACCAGCCTCGATGATAGGAGTGGTAGAAAGGGAATTTTTGACTTTAACACACAAGGACCTACCACGAAGGTATTTCCAGATAAGAATAAGTTTGGGAGGGACCTTGACCAAAATCAACTTATAAATAAGTCCATGATGCCAGACCCGGTCGAAAGCTTTAGCGATGTCTATGAATACAACTCCAGTATTTTGACTGTGGGTAAAACAATCGTGAATGAGTTCAGTTACTCTCCAAAGCTGATGTGGGGTCGAGTGTTTGGGCTAGAACCCAAATTGCTCGGGGATAATAATCGAATTGGAGATAACAAACTCCTTCAGACGGTTCATGAGCATGTATGCATAGACTTTGGACAAGCATGAGAGAAGTGAGATAGGCCTGAAACTGGAGGGGGCATGTTTGTTCTGTCCCGCTTTTGGGATAGGGACAATCAGAGCCTTCTTCCAGCAGTCAGGAAACATACAGAGGTTGAGCATGCAATTAATTAAGATGGTTACTTCACCTGCCTCTTAACTTAGTCAATGGGAAAATACGTGATAGACATTTAGAGGGTAACCATGAGATAAACCAACCGCGTCAACGTCATGGCTCAACAAGCAAACAATCCGAAAAGAATTTCAAAGGTGCAAAAAACGAGAGTTAATTTTTTTTTTAATATGTATATTTATTAAGAATTTTAAGCAGCAATAACGTTAATGTTCTGCAAGCTCATGGCCTCCGAATCCATAGGTGTAAAAATGTATGGAATCATGCCCCCTCCCCAATATCTACCAGGATAAGTCTTACTCTCAGTTTTATTATTTAGAAAAATAATTTAATTTATAAAAATTTCATTTAATAATTTGATAAAAATTTCATTTAATGTCATAAAGATTTAAGTTTTCGCCTCAAAATTTGTCTCCATTCTGCCGGCTACGTCCATGGATGGAAAAAGTGGATTTGAAAATGCTTGCTACAGAAAATAATTATGCTTGTTTCACTTTGCAGTGTTCATTCTTTAATGCTATGTGTAGATGGTAAACGATCAGTTATAAAATTAATAAACTTTTCATGGAAATCTATTTTATACACTATCGTGAAAAAGAACCATTTCTGCGTAACAATTTAATTAATAAAAACAGCAAGCAATGAACAGTTTAAAGTAAAGCAAATAAATCTCATTTTAAACATTCTGTACGATATTTTATTTATGTGTCTAAGAAAAGGAATTAAAAAATTGATATTTTTTTACGCACGTATCAAACATTTAAAAATTTTTAAATACCGATAATTTGATTTTTAGAGATTTTTAGACACACACACACACTAACTACAAGAAACCTTTTAAGTTAAATAATCTGATTGCAATAGATATGCTTTTTCACGTGGTAAAACTTTTGCAAAAAGCTCTCATGTCAGTTTTCAGAACGGACATGTACTCAAAATGTAAACATTACTATACTTGAAGCATTTTCCTTACCAAAGCTGTTAATTCAAAAATGCGTCTTTTTAATCGACTTCAAGAAAAGGAGGACGTTCTTAATTCGACACTTAATTATTTTTATGTATATTCACCGATTACTACGAAACTACGTGAACGATTCATATAATTCTTTTTTATTGGAAAAAGATACTCTCGAATGGGTGCCCCCCCCCCCCTCTTAAAATTCATCAAAATTCGTTCTGCACTTTTTAGATATTCACAACCCCTCACACCCCCCCCCCCCCCTTTCATTTTCAATGATTTTCATCAAGTAATGTAGCGCTATCTGTTTCGCGAGAAAGTCGCTATCTGGCGATCCACCCACCCCCCACCTCTTCTTCTTCGCACGATTTTGTTTGTAGGACTAATAATTAATGCAGGTTGGGTCAAAAATTTCTGATATTTTTTTAATTGGATGTAAAATCAAGTAATTAGCGTACAAGAGAGCGGTTGACAAAACTGTCAATTTAATAAATAATTAAATGTCTATTTAATTGGATCAGACTCAGAATAAGCTTTGTACTTTATACAACTTTTTTAAGTCTTTTTTTTTTTTTTTTTTTTTTTTTTTTGTTAAAAGGTTTATATTATAAATTTTTCTATAAAATTAACAATGACATAGCTGCCAACTTTTATGCTTCCTTCTTATCACTAAAGTTTTATAGAAAATGTTGTCTTATTTAATCGTCGAAGTATCACAAGGCAAAAATCACTATTAAAATTTAGTGGTAGCAAAAAAAGCGTAAAAATTGGCAGCTATGACAATAAAAGGATAAACATTTAGACTACGGGTCTCTCCTAGTACGTTTAATTCCTTAAGCGTGGTAGGCTGATACAGAAAAAAGTCCTTCCGGCTATTGCCGGGAGGAAGAAGTAGCTTCTATATTCCTTATTTTTAAAGAGCCAGCTTATAATATTCAAACATACGAAGCTCAAATTAGTGGAACCCGATTATTGAAGATTCAATACTAATTTTTGTCAATACTGAATGTGAGTTAGAATTTCGCGAAAATAGTCAGCTGTATCAAAAACTGGTTTTATTTAAAGTGACTTATATTTGGCCGCCTAATTTGGCGATATCTTGAAGTACCCGCCATTTTAAAACAACATGATGGGTGAAGCTAACCAATGAACTCAGTCGAGACCTTAGTAATTCCTATGCACATGCTCACTCACATTGGAATCGGTTGATATATACGAGTGCTGTCGCAGGCAAAAAATCAGATTTTTCAAAATGTCACCCACATTAGAAATTCAAAGTGCTATAATTCAACCATTTTTAAACAGAAAAACGAAACAAAAAATGCTCCGGAATCCTTGTATCAAGTACAAACACTTAAGAAAGAAATCTTTTTCAGTTTCTAATTTTTTGTGCCTCATTTTAAACTTAAATGTAAAAAAATAATAATGGCCGCCATTTTTAAACAAAATGGCAGATAAAGCTGTCCAGCTAACTTGGTCGAGACATTGCTATAATACTATGCACATGCCTTCTCACATCCAAATCGGTTAATAAATACGCGTGTTATCGCGTGACAAAAATAAAATCGTTTCAAAATGTCAGCCATGCTGGAAATTCAAAGTGATATAACTCAGCCATTTTTTAAGATATAGGCAAAACAAAAAATGCTCCGAAATAAGAACAAAATCTTTTTCAATTTCTAATTTTTTTGTACCTCATTTTAAATTTTAAACTTTTTAAATGGCCGGCATTTTGAAATAAGATGGCAGATGAAGTTTGCCAGCGAACTCGGTCGAGTCATTCGTATGTACTATGTACACACCAAGTTACATTCAAATCGGTTCATAAATATGCCTGTTATCGCGTGACAAAAATCAGATCGTTTCAAAATGTCAGCAACACTAGAAATTCAAAGTGCTATAACCCAGACATTTTTTAAGATATAGACGAAACAAAAAATGCTCCGGAATCTTTGTATCAAGGTCAAACACATAAGAGAAACATCTTTGTCAATTTCTAATTTTTTGGCACCTTATTTAAAATTATTTTTTTTTTAATTTTTTAAATGGCCGTCATTTTGAGAAAATGGCGGATGAAGCTGCCAACGAACTCGGTCGAGACATTAGTATGTACTATGTACACACCAAGCTACATCCAAATCGGTTAAATACGCCTGTTATCGTGTGACAAAATTCAGATCGTTTCAAAATGTCAGCAACACTAGAAATTCAAAGTGCTATAACTCAGGCATTTTTTAAGATATAGACGAAACAAAAAAGGCTCCGGAATCTTTGTATCAAACACATCAGACAAAAATCTTCCTCAATTTATATATATTTTTTTTGTACACCATTTAAAATTTAAATATTTATTTATTTATTTATTTATTTATTTTTTTTTTTAAATGGCGGATGAAGCTGGCCAACAAACTCGGTCCAGACATTGGTATATACTATGTATACACAAAGTTTCGTCCAAATCGATTCATAAATACGCCTGTCATCGCATGACAAAATTCAGATCGTTTCAAAATGTCAGCAACATTAGAAATTCAAAATGCTATAACTCAGCCATTTTTTAGGTCTGGGGGTCATGATCGGTGAAATTATACCAAAATTTTTTGGAATCGTTTTCCTCCGAACGGCTACAATAGGTAGCTTTTTGTAATGAAAGTAACCACAGTACCACAGTAAAATGAATAACAAACTGAACGCTGCTGAATCGCCAAATTAAATTCCCAGGTGAAAAAAAAATAAGAAAAGAAATGCACTTCAAATCGCTTTTTAAGTTAAAACAACATTTCTTTTGTTTGAGGGCAGTTTAATAAAACTTTCTGTATAAACGACGTACTGGATGACCAAAAAGCTAATAGATAAATTAAAAAACAGGTAAAAGTTCAACAGCTTAAAAAGTTAATAAAGATTAAATTTTTCTTCATTGTTCTTTTCGATTTAAATTCGCGAGCATGATAATAGGAGGGAGGAGGTCACATGCATAGAAGAATTCATCATTTAATCCTATCAAATGAACATAATTGAATTTGTAAGAAATTTTCTTCTGGGCAACTAAACTCTTTATTTCCCAGAGAAAAAGTTTAGAAAAAAAGTCAGAACAAAAAATAGATCGTATCCTATTAATGTTGTTCGTATATTGGTTCATATACGCGAAACTCTTATGTGTTATACGAGGAATTTATTTTGCATCTTATAGATTTATAATAAAAGTCAATACTCATAGTGTGCCAGTTAAATGCTATTGGTCACTTTATAAATTTTGTACTTGTATTTAATTCAATCGCGTTTCCGTGATCTGAATTTTGTGGTTTACAAATCTTTTTTAAAAAGTCCAGGAATATTTTTATTAAAAGAATTCAATGAAACTCTCCTTTAATTGTAAAAAAAGCATGTCGTTAGCACACGTTTATAAGTTTCCTTATAAGAATAATTAATAATTAGTCTTAAACTATTAACCTTCTCAGCACCGCGAACTGATATATCCGTTCACTAAGCTGAAGGTTTCACTGCAGTAGAAGCAATTTATAAATTAATATAATTCTGCAAATATAACGCAGTTTTAAATTATTTTGTGATGATTAGCATTCTCAAGGTTTATACTCCAATACGTAATTAAATTTTTTATATCTGGTTCGAAAAATAATCTTTTTTCACACTTTTAAAAAAATTACAGAGAAAACAACATTACAATTCTGCCCTTTTGCTCGGCGGTCAGCGGGTTAATAACTGTATATCTGGGAAAATCCCCCAGAAAAATATTAAAGCTGGAAAACAAATTTGATCTTATGAAGTTATGCCTAAGTAATTTGATTATACGAAAATTTAAACTCATCTTTTCCCTTTAATGTATCTTAAACAATAAATACAGTTTATTCTTGTAACTTGATGCCAAGATATAGAATTACATCCTGAAGCTTACACAGCATTTCTGATAGGAAATACTCTTCAATTTATGGAATTGTTTAATTTAACTCAACCTTTATCGATGATTTGACAATGAATGACGTAAGAAAAATCTTATCCGAATGGAAAAATGATTCTTAATAATATTCTGCTTTGAAGAATCTATGTAACACAATTCGAAGATGTAAGAAAATGATTTTTCTCTTGTCATGTAATTCTAACATTACATTATGACAATAAAATTATAAATGAGGAATACTAATGACTTTCGGAAAGTATGCGATGAAGTTCACACGGCATAATAGTTATTCCTGTTTTAAGTTTCATTTTTATTTATATTTTTTATATTAACTTGAAAGATTTCAAAATATTTTAATTTGCAATAAGCGAAATCTTTAGTAAAAATATAATTATTTTTTTTTATCAAACTATGTAACAGAATCAATTCCTTATGCAATTATTTTTTAGGCTGATTAGAACACTATCTTTTTTTATTTATTTAATAAGTTTTAGATTAAAAAAATTTTTGGCAGGAATTTGACTAACAATTTTCTTCTAAGCAAATTTGTGCTTTTTCTCTGCTAAAGTTAAGCGGCATTTTTTCAGTCATCCCTCCCCCTAAAAAATAGTGCCATTTACAAAGTACAAGTTTACAGTTACAGCATTTATTTTATTCTGCCATCGAAAACCATTTAAAGATTCGCCTTCCTGATATAAATAGAAAGCCGATGATAGGCTTGCACGTTAAAAATAAACTATTTAGGGTGCACTTGTTAAAATTAAACGGATTACATACACTTTTATTTTAGATATAATCCATTGTTTCGTTATAATTAACCTAGAGATCAAAATATTTGCCACATCCTCTTAACACATTCAGGGGCGGTGGTATATCTATGAAACCACTTAATTTTAATTCCAAAATGCCACATTCCCACCAAAATTTTAGTAAAAGTAATTTTAGTTTTTTATGTATGTGAAAAATAGCTTTTTCTTCTTTCCAAATAGATTTGTTTATAAATTCCGATGTCATTCATCCATTTCAACAGTTTAGCAACGGAAATGCTTTGCCCCTGAAAGGGTTAAATACTCATAATCTTTGGTTTATTAGGCTATATTAAAACTGTTATGAGCATTTAAAACGCTTTACAGCCTAAGTCATCGTTTTCTCTCCCGCTCTCTGTCGCGAAGGGGCAGTTTGTGCCCCAGCGGGCAGAGCTTTTTATGTAAATTCTTATCTTTTTTTTTTTTTAAACCTTCATAAAGGCGACCGGGAGGGACACTATGCTCTACAGACATGGATTCCTCGTCTAGGCAGTCTCTCTTAGGCAATCAAACCATTGGCCTTTCTCATTTAGCAGAGTTTCCAAAAATGTATGTTAAAATGACTTTTAATTATTTGTCATTATGAGATAAATAAAAAATTCAGATTTAATATTCGCAATACAATTTTCAGTTTACAATAACACTCAACAAAAATAGTCAAGAGAAGAACATTTATCCGGGGAATGCATATTTAGCATAAATCCTTCTTTTATCGTAACTATTGTAGAGTTTTAAAAGTTTCGTATATATGTAAAATACGATTATTTTGAAAGTGTTATTTTTCATTTCAAACATCACTTTTGAAATTGTAGCATCATCCATTATAGGAATAACTATTTTTGTTACTATTTTTTTTTTGTGGCACCTTCAATGAATTCTTTAAAAAATGTCCTTCCGGCCAGTGCCGGGAGGAAGAGGTAGCTTTCATATTCCTTATTTTAAAAAAGCCAACTTATATTATTCAAACACACGAAGCTCAATTTAGTGGAAACCGAATATAGGAGATTCAATACTAATTTTTATCAATACTAAATCAATATGAATGAGAATTTCGCGAAATTAGTCAGCTTTATCCAAGCTGCTTTTATTTAAAGTAACTTATATTTGGCTGCCAAATTCGGCGATTTCTTAACGTGCCTGCCATTTTAAGACAACATGGTGGATGAGGCTAACCAGTGAACTTGGTCGAGACCTTAGTAATTGTTGTGCACATGCTCACCCACATCGGAATCGGTTGATATATACAAGTGCTGTCGCAGGCAAAAAATCAGATTTTTCAAAATGTCACCCACATTAGAAATTGAAACTGCTATATCTGAGCCATTTTTTAAGATAAAGACAAAACAAAAAATGCTCCTGAATCCTTGTATCAAGGTCAAATAATTAAGAAAGAAACCTTTTTCAATTTCTAATTTTTTTGCACCTCAACTTTAAATATAATTTTTTTTTTAATTTAATGGCCGCCATTTTGAAACAAGATGTCTGATGAAGTTGGCCAGCGAACTTGGTCGAGATATTGATGTATACTATCTACATCCCTTCTTCCATCGAAATAGGCGAATACGTGTGTTATCGCGTGACAAATACAAGATCGTTTCAAAATGTTAGCCATGCTAGAAATTCAAAGTGCTATAATTCAACCATTTTTTAAGATATAAACAAAAGAACAAATTTTCAGAAAAAAAAACTGCTCCGGAATCTTTGTATCAAGGCCAAACACATAAAAAAAAAATCTTTTTCATTTTCCAATTTTTTAATACCTCATTTTAAGTTTTAAATTTAATTTTTGTTAATGGCAACTCTTTGAAACAAGATGGCGAATGAAGCTGGCCAACGAACTCGGTCGAGACATTGGTATGTACTAACTACAAATGAAGTTACATCCAAATCGGTTCATAAATACGCCTGTTATCGCGTGACAAAAATCAGGTCTTTTTAAAATGTCAGCCACAATAGAAATTCAAAATGCTATAACTCAGCCATTTTTTTAGATATAGACAAAACAAAAACTGTTCCGGAATCTTTGTATTAAGGTCAAACACATAAGAAAAAAATCTTTTTCATTTTTCAATTTTTTGGTATCTCATTTTAAATTTTAAATTTTTAAAATTTTTTTAAATGACCGCCATTTTGAAACAAAATGGCGAATGAAGCTGGCCAACGATCTCGGTCGAGATATTTGTATGTACTATGTACACACCTAGGTTCATCCAAATCGGTTCATAAATACGCCTGTTATCACGTTACAAAATCGGTCGTTTCAAAATGTCAGCCACGCTAGAAATTCAAAATGCTATAACTCAACCATTTTTTAAGATATAGACGAAACAAAAACTGCTCCGGAATCTTTGTATAAAGGTGAAATATATAAGAAAAAAATATTTTTTCAATTTTCAATTTTTTGGAACCACATTTCAAATTAAAATTTTTCTTAAAAATTTAAATGGCCGCCATTTTTAAAGAAGATGGCGGATGAAGCTGGCCTACGAACTCGATCGAGACAATGGTATGTACTATGTATAAACGAAGTTACATCCAAATCGGTTCATAAATACGCCTTTTATCGCGTGACAAAATTCAAGACGTTTCAAAATATCAGCCACGCTAGAAATTCAAAATGCTATAACTCAGCCATTTTTTAAGATGTAGACGAAACAAAAACTGCTCCGGAATCTTTGTATACAGGTCAAATACATAAGAAAAAAATATTTTTCCATTTTCAATTTTTTGGTACCACTTTTCAAATTTTCTAATTTTAAAAAAATTTTAAATAAATTTTAAATGGCCGCCATTTTGAAACAAAATAGAGGATGAAGCTGGCCAATGAACTCGGTCGAGACATTGGTATGTACTATATACACACCGGATTACATCTAAATCGGTTCATAAATACGAGAGTTACAGTGTCACAAATGTCAGATATGGATATATATATATATATGTATATATATATATATATATATATATATATATATATATATATATATATATATATATATATATCAATTTTGAACGGAGGGTGGTTTCGGGGTCTGGGGGTCATAATCGATGAAAATATACCAAAAATTTTTGAAATCGCTTTCCTCCGAACGGCTGCAATTGGTAACTTTTTGTAATGAAAGCTACCTAAAAGGGCATCCAATAGTTAAATTCTTCTAAAAATATTGCATGTTCGATATGCATCGTTTGCATAAAAAACGCAGTTGAACACACACAGAAACACATGAATCCACGCACACACACAAACACACACAAAACTACTTCGACTGGAGGAAAAACAAACAATGTACTGTATACGAATTGAATATTTCCAACTGAGCGAAAAAATGCCTGCCCAAGCCGAGAATCGAACCCAGATCCTTGGCTTACAAGGCCAATTCTTTACCATTTAAGCTAACTGGGCCGAAAACCAGCCAGCATATCTCGGTCGCTGATATGCTGACTGGTTATCGGCCCAGTTAGCTTAAATGGTAAAGCACTGGCCTTGTAAGCCTAGGATCTGGGTTCGATTCCCAGCCTGGACTTTTTTTCGCACACTTGGAAATATTCAATTCGTATGATAACTTTACCAATCAGTTTGATTGTGTTAAAATAATAACGTACTGTATACTTTGGAATTAAACTTTGTTATTTTACGTACGTATTATTTTCATACGCCAAGAAAAAATGATTGGATATTTTTTTTTTTATTTTATACAAAACGTGAAGTATGAAATATTTAGTATAATTTATTATCTCTAACTTTTCTTTCTTTCTTTTTTTTTTTTTTTTTTTTTTTTTGTGATGCTTTCAAAAATTTTCTTTCAAACAAAGTTATCATTCTAAAATATGTAGGATGTTGCGTATTTAAATTGTCTATACACAATGCAATCTATCAATTTAACATACATTATTAAAATTCAACTTTAAATATTTCGGAAGGTATAGATGTGAAAAAATCATACACCCCCACTATTTCTGCCGTATAGAATCGTGAAAAAATGGCATTTTTGGGTATAACATGTTCTGTTAAATTATATACATAATTTAAATTTTGTGTACCGTCTACATGTTAATACTAAGCTACTAAAGCTAATTTTGACAGAGTATATACATCATCAGTCTAAATTTATGTTCAGGTACTAAATTTCAAATCACTTAGAGAAATGTTTTGAATTATTGTTTTTCAAAGTTTAGACCCTCAAATGTTAAGTTACTTTTACATATCTTTATTTATACTTATAAAAATAATAATGCTGATTTCCGTTACAATAGATTACCTTAAAAACCAAACATAAGTATTTAAGTGTTACCATTTCTATAACTTTAAAATATTAAATATGAAGTTAATATTCGAAAACGTTATCTATTACAACCAATATATATTAATATTAATATAACATAAATTTATTTTTAGGAATTTCTAATATGCGTATACAAAATTTCTGCTCAATATGCGAAGTAGTTTTTGACGTATGTTTAAAAATTATCGGCGCTACATTTTGAGGAGTCGTAATACATTGCGAAACTGATTAACTCAAAAAACTGTTATTAAATGTAAAAGCTGACGTTTATTTGATGGAATAAAGTAATGGCATTTCTGTCATTAACACTTTCACGCCGGCGCGGTGGCTCACACTCGACTCTCTCAGAGCTACCAAGTCTCCGGCTTTGTGGCTACCAGTATTTTAATACAGAAAATGTTGTTTTATTTAATTAGAACAACTGGGCGATTTAAATGAACAACATTTTCTCTAAAATAATAGTGGTGAATAAAAAGCCGGAGACTTGACAATTCTGACACAGTCAAGTGTGACCCACCGCGCCGGCGTGAACGTGTTAAATAAGACGATGATTACTATAAAAGAGTATCAATGGATATTGGCATTCGCCAAACTTGATCTATTGAAGAGTATTAATAAAATTTGGATTGAACTTGAATCTTAAGTACCGGATTTCTCTTTTGACACCGTTCCTAGAATTAGCTCAGATTTTAATATTGAATACGTCCGTAGTCCGTCCGTCCATAATCGTACAATCTTTAAAAACTATTTTGTTTTTAGGCTAGTTAAAGCGTGTAAAATATTTTTACTGTGTTCATTTTAATAGAGATATGCCCTAAGGGTGAAAAATGAAAAATCCCAATACAGTTAGACGTTATTTCTAATTTAATGGTACTAGGTTTATTTTCTTACTATTTTTTTTAGTTGGGATTAGCAGGGAGCATTTGCTTTCACGATTCTATATTTCCACAAAAGTATCAGTCATAATTTTGTTACAATTAATATACAACTTGAAAATTATTTTACATAAGTTGATCAAAAACATTATAATGGTATTACACATTCAATACAATAAGAGCCGTGAAATATTTAACATCAGTAGTGAGGAAACGACAGTTCTAGGACAGCAGGCGGGGACACTGCGGCATTAGTATTATTATTATTAATATTAATAATATTATTATTATTACAATTATTATTATTATTTACTTAGTAAATTTAGAGGTTTCAAGAATTCATTTGTTTTTCATTTTGAGGGAAAGTTACGCATTAAGCAATTATTTAATAACTTTTTTTGTTTGCGTTTAAGTTTTAGTGTGCTGCTAATTTGTTTCGTTTCACCCAAAGCTGTAAAATTGTAGGATGCGCTCTTGTTTTTTAAGTCAATGGATTGCTTTAAAAAGAGAGAAATCGCTGTATTTCGTTAAATCAGAAAGTACTGAATTTGATTAAATAATGCTTTGTGTATAAAAAATTAAGCTTGAATGTAGAAAAATCCAGTTAAATGTAATAAAAATAAGAATATTAGTTTGTAAACTCATATTTTTATACGTACATTCATGAAAATATTTATTAAATGTGAAATTTTCAGTTATTGATTAGATATTGATGTATATCTTGCGAAACAGTTTAATTTTCATCTCTTTAAATTAATCATTTTTTAAATGCACCCACTCTTTATGAAACATTAAATTGCATATTCTGCTCAGGAGTTGTTAGGTAAACACTGTAAAAAAAAAAAAAAGACATTTTTCTGAATCCCGAAAAAAGGTTAAAGAAAATATCATTTAAACTCGTCCCACTTAGCAGCGATTCCAAAAAAGCATTTATAGTCCAGGCAATAGAGACCGTATAGGTACTCTACCTAGCAAAATTCATGGGAGTTCTGGAAAAGGCTTACTATATGTTTTCTGGGTCGTTGAATCCTAATTTTTAACTTCCCACCAAAATTTCCCCCGGCAACCCCCCCGCCCCCAAATTTTGGTAAAAGCCCCCCAACAAAGATTTTTATTAAAAAAATCAATTTTTTTATTGTTTTAGGTAAAAAGTATCTAGAAATCCAGAAAGTAGACAAAATTTGCAACAAATTAGATGTATGACGTTATGACTTAGGATGAAGGGGAAGGGGATATCTGACTCGGAACATGCGCGCGGTGCTGAGCAGGCGCGGATCCACGAGGGGGGGGGGGGAGATCGGGGCGATCGTCCCCCCAAAAGATCCACCGATTGTCGTGAATTTCGACAAATGGTCGCCGAAAAATATCAATTTCGTCAATCGTTCGCAGATCAAAGGATCGCAAAAGGAACGCAAATTTCGTTTATGGATCGCCCAAAAAACGGCAATTTCGTCAAAGGATCGCAAAAAGCGCGAATTTCGTCGAAGAATTGCGTAAAAAACGGGAATTGCGTCGAAGAATTGCATAAAAAACGCGAATTTCGCGAAAAAATTGCGCAAAAAACGCTAATTTCCTCAACAGATCTCTGAAAAAATGCGAATTTCTTCAAAGAATCGCGAAAGAAATGCGTGAATTTCGCAAAGAATCGCTGACAAAACGCGAATTTCGTCAAGGGTCGCCGAAATTAACGCACAATTAGCACCGGGAGGAGATTCTACTAGGCGCGCATCCACCGGTGGGGGGGGGGGGAGGGTTTGATCAGGGCAAAGAAGGGAAGAACAAATTACCAAGTTGGTTTTTAAGAAATCAACACACCATACGCATTTTAGCTTTTAACTGACTAGGATTAGGACATAATCCTTTTTTTTCATTCATGAAATACCCTTCAAATTTACCAATGTGGGTGCCAATAACAGTATATTTTTTACACATTATTGGTTTTCTTCAGAAAACATTAAGATGCTTGAATTTTTCAAAGGACCTTTCTTTTTCTTGTTTCTTTCTTTCTTTGGAAATTGCTATGAATCCCATTCTTTTCTCAAACAATAAAGCACCCCTCAAAAATATCGTTATACAGAAATTAGAATTGCAGCTTCTTTGAAAGAACGAAAAAGTTTCAACACTTTAAAGGGATCCGCATAACGTTGTCAATTTCTGTTGTACAGATTCAACAAAAGGTACACGAAGTGGCATCGTCCCCACCCCAACCCATTAGTGTCAAAAATTATGGCGCCATATGCCTTTTGACAGGACATAATCCTATTTTGTTCACTAACTGCCGAAACGTCAGTGAGTTTTACCATTGACACCCGAAAAGTGTTTTCGTTTGATTGTCTGCCTGTTCCGCGGAAACTGCCGTTAAAAACATTGGATTTATATCTTGGGGGGGCGACCCCCCCCCCCTTCGTGGATGTGCATCTAAGGGAATCTCCTCCTGGTGCTAATTGTGAGTTTTTTCCGCGGCCCTATGACGAAATTCGCGTGTTTTTTCCGCAATTCTTTGACAAAATTCGCATTTTTTCCGAGATCTGTTGACGAAATTCGCATTTTTTGTGCGATTCTTTCAAGAAATTTGGGTCTTTTGCGCGATTCTTTCGCGAAATTTGCGTTTTTTGCGCGATTTTTTGACCTGCGAACGATTGACGAAATTGATGTTTTTCAGCGACCATTTGTCGAAATTCGCGATAATCCGTGGATTTATATTTTTTTATCCAAAGGGAGCGATCGATCGGGGCGATCTCCCCTCCTTCCTTGGATCTGCGCCAGTGAAGAGGTATACACACCACTTAGATGACACATTTTGACTATCTAGGATGTTAAAGGCCCGTCAGATTTCTGAAGGGGATCCTTTTTCAGAGATTATCCTCTTTCAGAAATCTGATATTAAAAAATGGATGCGATGGTTATGTTTTTCAGCTTTCGGTAATTGGTTCTTATGTATTTTTTAGTGCTGAATCCAAAAATGACTTTCATTTTTTACCAAGCCATCACGTCAGGATTTTCCATAAATCGCAAATTTTTAAAAAAGTCTTACATCAAAATCAATTATCAAAAGTTAAAAAAGACAATCATCGCAGGCTTGTGTTATTAACGTTGTTCACTATAACTAAAAGAACAAAAAATAAGATAAATAATTACCATAGTATAAGAGTAAACAGAAAAAGAAAAAAAAAGACATTTAATAAATAAATTATGTTATAACGTTTTAAATTTTACGACCTAATAAGTAATAATAAACGATATTTTGAGGAGAGGGCGGGATTATAAAATAAGAGTGTTGGATAACCGAATGTTTCGGTTAATCGGATGTCGGGTAATCGAGAGTCTGTAATATTTTTAAATCGCATTAATTTCATATCCATTTAATAATTAACTGCAAGGAAGGATTTGAGCAACAGAAATTATGGCTACGTTGATTATATGTCACTCGGTATCGCCCCCCCCCAAAAATGATTCTCTGGATCCGCCCCTGGTGCTGAGTGAACTAAGTTGCGCAATTCCACTTAACCACTCATACGTTTACATTCGCCCTCCCATCTCCCCTCCGAACTTTCTCTATAATGTTTACTTTAAGTTTTTTGGGTCGCTGAATTCGAGTTTTTAACTTCCCCACAAAATCCCCCCCCCGAACCTCCCCCCCCCAAATAGTTGTTTTTAACTTAAATTTCTTATTGTTTTAGGAGAAAAGCATTACAAAATTCAGAAAATAGACAAAATTTGCAACAAATAGGGTATATGACATTATGGCGTATGATGAACGGGGAGGGGGAGGGCTGCCTCTGAACATGCACTGCGGCGCTACGTACACTAAGATATGAAGTCCAGCCAATAGGGGATTTTACCTGGAAAAATTAATACTAGTTCTGGATTTCGACTCACTTTATGTTTTTGGGGTCGCTGAATCCGAATTTGTAACTTTCCACCAAAATTTCACTCGGCAACCCCCCAAAAAATTGATTTTTTGAAAAAATTTGGTTTTTAAGAACAGCGCGTGGGGAATGTTGCGAGGCAGCCCCCCTCTCCACGTTTATCCTATGTGATAATGCCATATATCCTATTTGTTGAAAATTTTGTCTACTTTCTGAATTTCTACAAACTTTCCCCCTAAAATATTAAAAAATTTAATTTAAAAACAACTATTTGGGGGGAGTGTGGGGGGAAGGAATTTAGGGGGGAAGTTAAAAATTCGGATTCAGCGACCCAAAAAACTTAAAGTAAACCTTATAGGGAAAGTTCGGAGGGAAGACGGGAGGGCGAATGTAAACGATGTTAGTGGTTAAGTGAAATTGCGCAACATAGTCCACGCAGCACCGCGGCTCATGTTCCGAGGGAGATCCGCCCATCCCCATTCATCCTACGTTATAAAGTCATATATGTTATTTGTTGCAAATTTTGTCTAATTTCGGAATTTCTCGATAGTTTTCCCCTAAAACAATAAAAAATTTAAATGAAATTTTGAAAAATGAAAAATTAAATAAAATGATTTTTCTAATTAAAACCTTTTTTTTGAGGGGGGGGGGGGGTTAGCCGGGTGGAAATTTTGGTGGGAAGTTACAAATTCGGATTCAGAGACCAAAAAAACATAAAGTAAGCTGATTTCCAGAACTACCGTTAATTTTGCTAGGTAAAATTCCCTATTGCCTGGACTATTATTTATCTTTAGAAAACAATATACATTTAACCGATATTTAAAGATTCATTTTTTAAACAAAAGTATTTTTGCTGCGCGTAGTTTTGCAAACGTTTCCGAATAGTTTTTATAGTGTACTAAACAGTTTTCTCAACCCGGAATATCTTTTTAGGATGCTATTAATTCTCAAATAAACATTTGCATGTTCTACAAACGCGTTCAACCAACAAGTACGCTAAATTAACATTAGATTTAACGGTAAAAGTAACATTACTTTGTTAGTCTTTAACGTATAAATTATTTTACTCAGCCGAAAATATTTATTTGAACATTCATAGCATTCGAGAAACCAATATTTGGCTTGTGAAAACTAATTAATACACTATAAAAACTGTTCAGAAACGTTTCCGATAGTTACGGGCTGCAAAAGAAAAATTCTTTCAAAAATGCTTCTTTAAATATGAAAAATCTATTGGTTTATGAGGTTTTTTAAGATGAAAGAAAGCTTTTCGGAATCGTTGGTAACATGTAAAAGTTTATATTATATTTTCGTTGCGAGATTATATTATATTTTCTATATTAAGAATCATTTGTCAAGAAAAAAATATACAATCTTCTGCTGAAATTCAACATTTTCATAAACATAAATTTAAAAATACAACAATTTAAATCAAATTAAAAAAAAAAAAAATCAGAAAATCTTTATCTGCAGTCATCATATAGGAAATACTATAACACAATTTAGCAATATGGACTTAATCCTGAAATATTCAATAGACCTGTTAAAGTTTTTTCATCTATAAATATCAGTATTGATTATCCTCCCATATATTCCACTCTAAATGATAATTTAAATGGAATGGAACTAAATTTATGGAACTAAATATGGACTAACTTCAAAATTTAACATCAATTCTATTTTAAAACAGTTTAGATATGATATAGATATATTTATTTATAAAAATTCAATCTCATACAATAAAGCTATTGAATATTTTAATTAATGGAAAATACTGGTAATTGAAAAATTAACCAAGGCTTTAAAATATAATGCTTCGGATTTGGTTACTATTAACACAAAGCACCTTTTCCAGGAAATTACTAAATTACAAAAAATACTATGTTATTACATATATAGACAAATCTCCAAATAATTATGCAATTATATGTAAAACTTATTATCATCAACTTCTTACATCCTGTATTCCTTTTAATAAATATTTCCAAAAAATTAATGAAAACCTAATTGTAAACAATCGTAAAATTCTTAGTTATTATAAACTACTAAATATTTCCTCTACAAACTTTAATTTTCCTTATTTAGATCTTATACCCAAATTTCATAAGAAACCAATTAAATTTAGAACTGTCACTATTGGATGCAATACGTGTAATAAAATAGATAATAAACTTCTGTTAAAAATTCTTAATCAAATATATACACTTCCAAAAACAATAGATAATACACATTGTATTAAAAATAGCTATCAACTGGTCAACATCATAAAAAAACTTACATGTGTAAACAATATAACGACATATGATTTCAAAGATCTTTTTCATAATATAGTTTCATTAGTTCTACATAATATAATAAATGCATTATTTAAAAATTATCATCATAAATTGACTTTACCAATGAATATCGTTAAAGATTATTTTCAAACTCTAACTAATTCCATTATCTATAATAAGTATATCAGAGTTGCCAAGTGTCCGGCTTTTTACACTATGATTATCTTAGAGAAAATGTCGTTCTTTTAAATCGCACAATTGTTCCCATTACATAAAAGAACATTTGTGTATTAAAATGCTGGTATCCAAAAAGCTTGAGACCTGGCAGCTCTGCTATATATTGCAAGATAACATAATTTATCAACAGAAAATCGGTATACCACAAGGTGGATGCATTTCCAGTTTATTATCAGGCTTATACTTATATCACTATGAACGTAATTATCGTAATAGGTAACATACTTTTATATCGTTATATTGATGACATAATTCTAATTGCTACTGATCAGACTAATATTTCTCACTTTCCAGTAGGTTATCCTACTAATTTACAATTTACGGAAAACCTCCTATCTAACAATACCATTAACTTTTTAGATCTTAATATTACACTAAAAGAAAACAAAACATTAACTGATCTATATGGCAAACGTAATGAATTTAAATTCAAATTTAATGCATTTATTCATTTTAAATCACGTCTTCATATCTCAGTATATCGTAATATACTCCTTAATCATTTTTATAGGATAAAGAGTTTATTTTCTTCTCATCTCATTAACAACAACATTAAAAAACGAATTTATGATGCATTAAATCATGGTTTTCCTAAAAAAAAAATATATATATATATTCTTTAACCCTCCGTCTACCAGACGGGTCCATTGGACCCGACAGGTACATACAAAATATTCATTCAAACCAGAAATTTCTTTAAAATAAACTAAGTATATAAACCAGACAAAAATAAGGTAAATAAATAAGTTAAATAGTTTTAAATAAAAATTCTGGTGTAGAACGTTTTATTAAAACTTGAATAAAATTCCCGGTAGATCTAGGGTTAATATACAAATAATACATACATAAGCTTACAACCCAATTAACACATTGCGTAAAAAAAATAAATAAAAACTATAAAAACATAAAATAGCAATAAAAAATTAAAAATGCAAAGTACAATTAAAAATTACTATAAGACGGATGGGTGGGTAGATGTTAGACTACGGAGGAGGGCGGAGTTTGGATAATATGCAATGGTTAATTATAAAAAAAAGGGGGGGGGTCATTTGGTTAATAATTACGATGCAATAATACATATTTTATAATGGATGTTTATTCGTCACACTTCAATGTCTAAATGTATAGTTATACAGTGTAACCTCTGAATAACGATTACCCATGGACCGATGAAATGTGACCGCTCTTCAGAGGTGTGTGTTATTCAGAGGTTTCCTAAAAAAGAAGTCAAAATTACATAAATGTTATTTTAATTAATCCTCATTGCTTTAACATAATGAGAAAATTAGTGATTTGCAGTTGTTTTTTTTTCTGCAAATGTCTTTCTCTAAAGAAAAACACATCATCATTATGATTTAATGAGAAAACGTTCATAAAATTTTCGGTATATGTGTTAATACTGGAAATTTTGGGTGATTCTGTAACTATTTCCCCTTCCTCTCTTTTATCTTCCATCATTTGCTGTATGGAATTAAATGTAGCAGTAACTGCCAAATTTTAGACCAGATATACAAACAAGCTGGCCTTTATGTTAGTTAAATCTGCCTTTCTAGGAATATTATATAAAATTTCCTCATTATTAATAATGTCTTCATTTTCTGTTATTTTCAGATATCAAGTAAATTTTTTTGATCTGCTTCACATTTCGGTTTGCAAATAAATATGAAATTGTACCAGGAGCTGTAAAATTTTTTTCTCGTGACTTTTGAGTGGCCGTTGTTCAGAATTCCTTATTTATAGGTTCGTACTAATGTTAATGCTATGAAAACGTGTTTGGTTCCATCAACGTGTGGCCGGTATTCGGAGGTTGTCGTTGTTTAGAGGTGGCCGTTCAAGGAGGTTTCACCGTATTTATATATTTATTAATTTAAATTAAATCTATTTATTTTCTTCATTAATTAATAATGTTAATGTTAAACTTGTATTTAAATTTCAGCCCAGTGCGGACAATATCATATATTAATATCTCATACATATTATTATATTATATTATAATATTAAAATATTATGAAATTATAATAGTATATTATAATACAAGATCATGTATTAAATATTAGTTTTAATTTTTGTTCTATCCACTCCCCCAAAATCATGTATATTAAATTATAAGAACGTTTTTGGACATATTAAATATAACTTATTAATTTCAAAATTTAAATTGTTTATTTTAATTTACCTAATCATCATTACTTTATTTATTTATATTTAATTATTTATTTATTTAAGCGATTATGCACTATTGTGACAGTGATTTAAATATTAATATGTTATAGTATGATACATTTTATTCTTATGAAACATTAATTAATTAATCACCCATACCACCATTTTACATAACTACTGTTTTATACTTGTTTCAATAATAGTTATTTAATATTATTATTAAATAGTTATTGTTATTATAAAATTTAATAAATCATTTACCTAGGTTTTCTTATATTTTGATATAAATTTATTAACATATTTTTAATTATCATTTATATATCTATAGACAGTATATGCTTTAAAACTTAATCCAATAATAGATATAAATATTTATTAATATATTTATTAAAATTATATATTAGATTTTATTCCAAAGCAGTGTATTTTACTATTAATAAAGACAACAGATGGCCGCGATGTATTGATTCCTTGGATAACTTGGTGGATTCATTTTTAAATGGTCTATAGGGGGCATTAGGGACCATGTATTGAGGTTTGTATCTGCCTATACAATAAATTATTACTCCTTGGTCCATAACCATTTAAAAACCTTTTTTGGCAACATGTGCATATAATCTCTTACCCCCCTCCCCCCCCCTTTTTTTTTTCATCATTCAAGGTAAGAAAGGTTCTCAAATTGGTAACATGTTTTTCTTTTTAAATTCATTTCAATCTAAATTTATTAATTTATTTTTGACTTTTTTTTTGTTTTCAATCATTATTTCTGGATTTATTGTGCGTGGAAGTCCTAATTTCGTATTCTTTAGATTTTTATGGCTAATGCGAAGATAAAACCACAGAATTTATTATAGTAATCAATGTAATTAGAACCTGATGAATTTGCATTGGTTCAACAAATTTATATTTTTACATTTTTCCTACTGTTATTATGTTTTTAAAATCCATGTTGCTATTGTTAAGGGGATCAGTTTTATAGACAATGAATAAATTCCTTTTTTATTTATAATTTCACAATTTTTTTTGGTAATTTTCAATGTTTTATAATGGTTATATATATATATATATATATATACAGGGTGATTCAGCTCGTCGGTGACAAACTTTAAGGATCGATAGAGCACACCTAGACGAACATTTTTGAATAGGGAATGTAGGGTCCCTGACGCGATGGTAAGGCGCTAGGCGCTTTCGAAAATTTGGGTGCCGAAATTCGAAACGTCATAAAAACTAGGGAAATGGTTAGATTTTCTTGCTTGTTGCGTCGAAATGATTCTGTTTGTTTAGACTTTCTTCAGTACCAATTTGATAAGCATATCTCTTAAAACATGGATAGGGGGCGCTGCAGACTTTGGAGAGCTAGACAACAACTTTAAGCCCGTTATTTTGATAATTTAACACATGCTCGCCAAAGTTTATACTCTAACTTAAAGTTTGAACCCAAAAGTAGAGCCCTGCAAAAAGCGTAAGAGCCGGAATAAAATGTCAAAGTACAGGGTGGTCGAAACTCGAAGGCTCCTAAGAGATAAACAAACAGATTTCTTGACTTATGGCATGCATTTTCATGATTCTGTTTGCTGGGGCTCTCTGAAACTCAGTTGAACGGTACAAAAAGAAACATCGATAGGGGGCGCTTTGGGCAAAAAACATAATTCGTTGACATTTCGGACGCTAACTGGAAACGGGGCGCTACGATCAGTTAGTAATAATGAAAACACATTTTCTACCTCTGCTCAACACTTCTGAATAAATTTAGACCAAAAACATCAATGATACTGGAAATTTATTTACAAAAAATAACACTACAGAAGATGCTCGAAATTTCGACCTTGGGCCATGATGCAGGCTTCGCACCTCCGTCGCATTGAGGAGTGTGTGTTTCCAACAATGCCAGGAGTATCTCTGATCTGCCCTGCAGCTGCCACAATGCGCGCCACAAGTTCTTCAGCACTGCTGACAGGTGTATGGTATACCTCGGCCTTCAGGTAACCCCAAAGGAAGAAATCCAAGCAGGTGAGGTCTGGTGATCGGACAGGCCAGTGAACTGGACCCCCACGCCCGATCCACCGCTGGCCATACCTTGCGTTTAGATGGAGACGCACGTCGTTCGTGTAATGGGCCGGAGCTCCATCGTGCTGGAACCACATCTGGCGACGCGAACCTTCGGGTACGTGCGCCTCATCCAGAAGCTGCGGCAGCACTTGATCCAGGAAAATCAGGTAATTTCCACCTGTCAGCCGTTCAGGTAACAAATAAGGGCCAATGAGGCAATCCCCCAGAATGCCGGCCCACACATTTACTGAGAAACGCTCCTGGGCTGCTCGGCTTCTGGTTTCATGTGGATTTTCATCACACCACACATGACTGTTGTGGGCGTTCCACATTCCCTCCCGGCTGAAGGTGGACTCGTCCGTAAACAAAATGCTGTTTACAAAACGGGGATCCCTGGATCTCATCGCCAAGTACCATCTTGAGAATTCCACTCGAGGGCCAAAATCCTGCTCTCTCAGCAACTGCACCCGCTGGATGTGGTAGGGGTGCAGATTCCGGGAACGTAAGATGCGCCACGCAGTTGCTTGCGAAATGCCAACATGTCTGGCGATATCTCTCGTGCTAAGACCTGGGTTGTCCTCAACCAGGTTAAGCACAGCCTCTTCGTTGTCGGGGGTGCTCACTGATCGCTCCCGTTCAGGCCTGCCTCCGTCGAAAGATCCCGTTGTGGACAACCTCTGGTGTACTCGAGCGAAGAAGGCATGGCAGGGGATTTGCCTGTTGGGGTAACGCTCGGCGTACAACCGCTGAGCGGCTCGTCCATTACAACCAGCAGCGCCATACGCCAAATGCATGTCAGCCAATTCAGAGTTTGTGTACCGTTCCATCCTACTACCGATCTGCAGACAAGTAACCCGAAGCTTAAGTAGGTACCGCACGTTCAAAAGACGTGTCTGCGCATACAACTACGTCATCTCGCGTTGTCGTCTACGCATTACGTATCTTTTGCATATCGATATGGTACGATATCTTTTGCATAAATCAGCAAAAAGCACCTTATGTAAATTTTATTGCGCGCATTGTGCATGATTGAAACCAGCTATGTTTGTTAAAAAAAACAAACAAACTGCAGTTTTAATAGCTTCTTATGATAAGTAAATTACTCTCTTGTTTTGTTTCTAACTGATCGTAGCGCCCCGTTTCCAGTTAGCGTCCGAAATGTCAACGAATTATGATTTTTGCCCAAAGCGCCCCCTATCGATGTTTCTTTTTGTACCGTTCAACTGAGTTTCAGAGAGCCCCAGCAAACAGAATCATGAAAATGCATGCCATAAGTCAAGAAATCTGTTTGTTTATCTCCTAGGAGCCTTCGAGTTTCGACCACCCTGTACTTTGACATTTTATTCCGGCTCTTACGCTTTTTGCAGGGCTCTACTTTTGGGTTCAAACTTTAAGTTAGAGTATAAACTTTGGCGAGCATGTGTTAAATTATCAAAATAACGGGCTTAAAGTTGTTGTCTAGCTCTCCAAAGTCTGCAGCGCCCCCTATCCATGTTTTAAGAGATACGCTTATCAAATTGGTACTGAAGAAAGTCTAAACAAACAGAATCATTTCGACGCAACAAGCAAGAAAATCTAACCATTTCCCTAGTTTTTACGACGTTTCGAATTTCGGCACCCAAATTTTCGAAAGCGCCTAGCGCCTTACCATCGCGTCAGGGACCCTACATTCCCTATTCAAAAATGTTCGTCTAGGTGTGCTCTATCGATCCTTAAAGTTTGTCACCGACGAGCTGAATCACCCTGTATATATATATATATCGTATCATTTCTGATTTCCCGCGATTTTGCAAATATACTTATGGCAGTTGTGTTTCCTCAAATTAAAATCCATTACATGTATATATATATATATATACATAACATAGCATGTTTTGTCTTCTCGTACTCACTTTCTTTTAAGATTCAAATAAGTATTTTACAAAGACAACTGACATTTAATTATTGTTTTGCATTACTGCGGATGCAACTCCACTTTAACAAATATACCTGAAAAATTAGTTAAATATGTTTCAATAAAAAAAAGTATACTTTTCGTTATCGTTCTAATTTATTTAAATTTAAATATATTATTTAAAGTCCTTTGGACATTTATATTTAATTTTTGTTTGGCCTACTCCTTATCTATCCTGCAACTTAGTTACATTTGCGGCTTTTAAACAACGTTTTACTAACAAAATTCATTTCCTTATCATACAGAAATTTTACTATGAATTTTAATGCATTATACTAAAGATATTTTTTTATAGCATTACTTGAGACTTTCCATACAAGCAAACATACTCTAAAATACATTTTTGTTTTTCTTCATTTAAATCTATTTTGTTCATTTAATTAATTAATCTTGTGCGAGTATTACATGCGCACAAATGGTTCCGTACAATAAATTTATTAATTACTAACTAAAATATTACAAAAAGTCGTTGGTAAAAGAATAATAAGACTTTGTAAAAAACTTGGAATTATTCTATGAATTATTGTTCAATAATTGAATTCAATTGGATTGAAAAACGTTGACCAATGACGCATTGGCCCGTGACACGTTTTTATAGACAGGTTTTTAATTCATATCTCGGCTAATTACCGACAATTGTTTTCAAAAATCATTATCAACAATCATTTGTTGATTGCACGTCGATAGGTACTAGAGCGCTCCTCAACACTCCCACTGACCGCCCGCAAAGTAAAGTTTATATCTAACGGGAAAGTGCGATTTTCACAAAAATTATATGACCTAGGATAATCAGTAAAGTTTTCCTGCAAGGCTTAAATAAACTCCTACTGCCATTACATTTTTCATAATTTTAGTTTCAGTTATTCGGAAATAAGTGTGTGTGTGTGGGGGGGGGGGGGGGGCATATTTTTGCAGTACATTTTCAACGTTATCTCTGAAGAAACAATTCCTAAAATTAAATAATATTTTTGAGTTCAGTGTTGCGAGATCTTTTGAACGACACCCCACACGATGTAGGATTTTTTTTCTTTTCAAGTAACTTAATTACACACCCTATTTTTTTTCATAAAAATATTTGTGAATGGCTAATAATCTATAAATATGTTAGTTAATAGCCTTTATAACTCTGGCAAGTTTAAACTTTTCACGTTCCATAGTTTTGAGAAAAACGGCTGTGACAGACAGACAAGTTTTCTTATAATTGCTCCGATTTTACTTTTTAAGTACAAAACCCTAAAAAAAGCAAGTTTTCTTTATTGCATCTACTCTTTTAAATTATAATTTACAAAACCCTAAAAAAAGCAAGTTTTGTTTATTGCATCTACTCTTTTAAATTATAATTTACAAACTTTCATCTGTTTCTATGTGGGTTCAAATTTCTTTTTACTTGTTTCAGATTCTTGAATTAACTTACTTCAGGTTTCCCTTATTTTTGCAAGATTTTCAAGACTTTAAACAGATTTTCATTTAAAACACATTCTTAACATACAATCTGTGGAATACCGAGGGTGGGGTTAGTGGAGGCCAGTTTACTACTATTCTCGATTAGAAATTTTCGCCTATTTAATCGTATAATTTAGTATAGCATTTCTTCTGAGTAATAATCTTCGACATTTATAATCGCAGAAAAATTTTACAAATTCTGAAATTAAATATATTGCAGATTAATTATCTAAAATAAACAATTAAATTTTAAAGATAAAAAAAACCCGACTGCGTAAAAAGCGAACTAATTAATTATTTCTCATCAATGTGAAACTATTTTTTTTTTCAATTCCTACTATTAGCTCACAATCTCGCTATACATATCTTGTTCAAATTTTCAATCGTTAATAAAATACTTATTATTCATCCAATCAATCTCAAATAATTTTTTAAAACTTGTAGTGGATGACACTTGATGTTAATGCAGTTTTTTTTCAAATATTAATTCTTTAATTAAATTAAATGAATTAATTTTCAATAATCGAGAGAGCCCTCTTCTTGATCAAGATATTTTAAGATTGAGAGAACCCTCTTCTTGATCAAGGCATTTTAAGCGCCACTCAAGAGGAAAGAAGGATGGGAGAAAAAAAATTAATCTTATTGACCTAAGTAGGAATTGACTTAAAATATTTTTTTTTTTTATATTACTTACCTATTTTTTTTATTTACTTGTATTGATGACTTTTAAGTTGTGTTTAATTGTTAGTTCCTATCTATAAACACTGTTTTGATGAGGTCTATAGATGTCTATGATGGTTAGAGTTGTAGTAAAGCTAGCGATCCTACATACACAACTTCCAGGTTGTATAATATTTTAACGGAGTTTCTGACTGTAAAATAGTCAATGAAACATCGTCTTCATTTTGAAAGACCTATGCTATGATATGCCACTCAATAGGGTGCGTAAATTCTTTTTGTCTCAACCGCCATTTTGAATTTATAAAAAAACCTAGCCTATAACCATCGGGCCGTTAAAACGAATTGATAGAGACCAAATTCATTAAAATCCATCCAGCCGCTGGGATGTTTCGAGGGTATAAAGAAATCCACATACACAGATACGCGTGAAACACCTAACCCTTCTTTTCAGTCGGGTAATTATGGTACACTGGTATCTCCCTGGACGCAACACTGCGTACGAAACTTTTAAAGAGTTTGAATACGTATTCCAAATGTTTTCGAAGGCTTAAATCTAATTTTGTTTTTCATATTACATTTTTCATGCTTTGGAAAATATCTTTTGTGGTTGTTTGTAATTCCTATTTTAATCAAAATGAAATTTAAAATATTCAGCAATTTTTTTGGTCTATATATGATCTTAATTAAAAATTGAATGCACAATATAATGAGAGTTTTAATCATTGAAATTTAATTCTAGTTTTACTTACACTGGTTTTCTCTTCTAAAAAGTTTACCCTGAAGGGTAATTGCATTTTCTCTTATCGTGTTATTAAATTATTTTTTTTTTCCTTGCACCGATTGAAATATTCCTATTTTCCATATCTTAAGTTCATTTGCGACATTCCTCAACACGCTAGCTTTTGATTGTTACTGATGCATTTATTTTATAGTTTTAATTCATTCTGATGGGCAATTAGGCTTCGCCGTGAAACAGAGTTATGCATACATAAGAATGCAAAATTCTAAATATTCTTATAAAAACATTCCCGGATTTACTGAAATAACGACATTCATAAAGCGTTTTAAAATGTACTTATTTTAAGTTTAGGACATAAAGAATGTTTAACTAGAACAAGACGTATCAATAAAATAAAATATGTAAAGCATAGGGTAACTCCGGGAGAGTCTCCGCATACGGGATAGGTGCCACACCCCTTGTATTTCTTGTAATTATCGATAGATGGTTGTCAACCGCACAGCATATGTGCGGAATGAGATTATTTTAACCAATGTATAACGTAAATCCCATTTCGATGTTTACTTGCAAGAAGTACAATCCTTAATGTGACGTAAGTGCATGATTTCACTGTCCAAACTTTTCAACGCGTTATGTTTAAATACTTTCCATACACTAATTACTAAATGCATGCATGATTTCAAAGTCAAAACTAAGTGTAGCGTTTGTATAGAGTGCTGTGTGTATGGTTACGTCATTCCCCTTAGCAATGGCAGCTAACTGTGAAGGCTGACGTCTGCACCATGCAAAATAGGATACATGCCGCTCTCCTATTCCGGCATACATGCCGCAATCTCGATTAAGTGTTATTAACTTTTCCTTTTTTTATGCACAGATTATCCATGTTAGGCATGTTATCAAGTTTACTAAAACCAAAGAAGTAAAAGGGGAAAATAAAAAGTAAGAAGTGCAAGAAAGATGCAAGTCAAGATGATAATAATAATGAGAAATTGGATTACGCGTAATGCAGGCGTTCTTTTTAAACTACTCCAAAAAAGAGGAAGTGTAATTGGCTTCGTTGCATCATGTGTTTAAATATAGTTACATAAAGACTGTACTTTTTTTTTACTCTTTTTCTGTAGATTGTAGTAAAAAAAACAGGTCTCTAACAGCAGGACAGCAGGTCGAGAAAACAGGTCTCTAACAGCAGGACAGCAGGTCGAAAAAACAGGTCGGGACCATAGGTTCATATAAGCACCTTCATAAAGAGCTTACAAATTTGTTTCTGGCACCAATAAAAAAGAAAAGTAATGTTTGCTTTGTTTAATTAGAGCATTTTCATGATTATTTAAGTAATGGTAACTTCTTTTTAAAAAGTGGTACCAATGGTATAAAATTTGTGTAAAAGCCACCGGTCCCGAAAGGGTTAACAAATAAATTATGTAAACACAATTTTACTTTTTTTCTTTTCCCTTTTTAATACATTGATGTTACGTTGTTGCTGAAATAACAATTGAAATTTAATGTAAAAAAAAATAAGTCGATAATTTTAATAGTGAAAGTAGACAATAATTATTAATTTGAATCTACTAATACGTTTCATTGTACTCATTTAGTTTCATTTTTTTTATTACAACGCTAATTATAGTCCAGCTATGAATATTTTTTAAATATTTTTATTTATAATTTCATTCTGTTCTTATTACAAGCGCGGCATAACTACCACACAAGTGCGGCGTCTCAGCCTGAATGTGCGGGTGACGCGCCGCAGTGTAATGTTTTAGAAAAAATTGTTAAAAAATATTAATAATTTGTTTTGAATTTTTTTGTCGCAGTTCACGCGTTGTATATTTAACATTAAATATCACAGCATGATTTTTTTAATTTTATGTCCACCATGGGACTTTATACACAAATTCAAAAAAGTGTGCGGCATAAATCCCGGAATTACCCTATAACAATTTATATGATTACATTTAAGGCTTTTCGACCCACCAGTAGCCGAGAGGTTCTGCTCTCGAAGCTGGTAGACGGGAGGTTCTGGGCTCGATCCCAATCGCGCCCGTCGGCCTAATCGTTTGGAATTTCCGTGGTTTTCTTCGAACCTTGGTTTTCCAAGCGTAAATACGGATTAAGTTCCCTTAGAAAGACCCCCATGGAGGGCACCCCTTAGGGCCTATATCCTTCGTGCTGATAATTGGCCGTCATAAATCCAACCAACCATCTCAGGCTTTTTTTAATGGCCTATTTAGAAAAAAATGGTAGTTATGAAATTAAAAGAAAAAATCTTCTACTACTTTTTTTACTACTTCTTGTTTCTTTAATGTTGAAATGTATTTTTTTACTTTTGTCTTAACATAAAACAGTATCAGACATAAAAGTTGGGATTTTTTAATTTTGTAATTAAAACTTTAAATTGTCAATAGTTCCTGTTTTTTTTTTTTTTTTTTTTTTTTTTTTTTTTCTATAAACAACAAAAAAAAAATTTATTAGTTAATTTGAAAATCTAGAAAAGTGCGGCATTATGAATATTTTTTTATTTCTCAATCTTTATATGGCCTACTCTATTTTTGCTATACAAGGCATTTTGGGACAGTTCATTTAAAACTGCAGGGTTACACGAAGGTTTTCAGTGGCCAAGCTTGTTTCTATTGCGCCCTTCCGTAAATTTAAATATCGCACTTTTTAACCATTTGTAGGGTGTAGGTACAATGTGTATATCACATAATTTAATAAAAAAAAATTGCACCCGAATTTTTAATTGAAATTTTTATTTTATAATCTACGTTAAAAAAATTTATAATTACCTTTATTTATTTTTAAATGAAAGTGGTCGAAAATTCTTTTGATTTACCTACATTACAGCAACATAATTACCGACGCTTGACAGGATTAAAATCTTAAATTATACAGATGATTCATATCATAACATATTTGAATGATAACAAATCCCTCATACGGGCAAAACAATATTCTCTACATTCAGTCTCCAATAAATTTAATCTTATATGGAAAAAATAAAATAAAAATAAAATAAATAGCAAGCCAGCGGAACACCACTGTGACCGGAACAAATTTTTGTGTTATTTGAAGATATTTTGAAGATACATGGTGGTTAAGTAGCGCGTTGTTCAGGAGTTGAAATTTGAATCCCCCTCCTGAACACAGTTCAGTTTGCACTACTTACCTACTCCCAACGATTCAGATTTTGAGCTCAAAATTTAAGTTTAAGTCTAAGCTTTTGAAAGCATTTAATGAGATACAAAAAATAACGGCAAAAATAGTTGTTCGTTACTCAAAGTCTAAAGCGCCCTCTATCAGCATTTTTTGAACTTTATCTTTAAAATTTATTGTCAAGAAAATATTGACCTAAAGAATAGTTTTAGCGAAAACCGCAAATGAATCGGCCAGTTTTTCCGTTTTTTATAATCATTGGAAATTTTGGACCCTAAACTTTAATGGCGCCTATCTCCTTCGGAAGACGTTTGGGACACTTAGTTTCCTATTTAATATTGTTTGTCTTGATGTGTACTATCTCCCCTTAAAGTTTTGTCCAAGAGTTTAGATTCACCATGTGTATATATATATATATATATATATATATAACCAGTATAGAATATTGCAATTCATGATCAATTTCAAATAAAAATTATAAATTAAGTATAAGACATGTTACAAACATTATGTTAAATTTAGTTCAACAATTATTAAATTAACTAATCACTAATGATTTTTTCTAAAAACTAGATCCAAATATAACTGATCTTTGTCACGTTGTAACTCTCGTATTTATGAACCGATTTGGGTGTAACTTGGTGTGTACATAGTACATTTTTTGCTTCGTCTATACCTTAAAACATGGCTGAATTATAATATTTTGAATTTCTAGTGTGGCAGACATTCTGAAACGATCTGATTTTTGTTACGCGATAAGACGCGTATTTATGAACATATTTAGATGTAACATGGTGTACAGATAGTATATACATAGGTATTGACCGAGTTCGTTGGCCAGCTTCAACCGCCATCTTGTTCCAAAATGGCGACCATTTAAAATTAAAGAAATTTTTTTTAATTTGAAATGAGGTACAAAAAATTAGAAATTGAAAAAGATTTTTTTCTTATGTGTTTGACCGTGCGGCTGACATTTTGGAACGGTCTGATTTTTGTTACGCGATAAAACGCAAATTTATTAACTGATTTGGATGTGACTTGTCACGTGCGTACTATATAAGCTATGTCTCAACCAAGTTCGTTGGCTAGCTTCATCCGGCGTTTTGTTTCAATATGGCGGCCATTTAAAATGATGTACAAAAAAATTAGAAATTGAAAAAGTTTCTTTCCTTAAGTGTATGACCTTGATACGAGGATTCCGGAGCATTTTTTGTTTAGTCTTTATCTAAACAAATGGCTGAGATATAGCAGTTTGAATTTCTAATGTAGGTAACATTTTGAAAAATCTTCTTTTTGCCTGCGACAGCACTCGTATATATCAACCGATTTGGATGTGAGTGAGCATGTGCTCAGGAGTTACTAAGGTCTCGACAGAGTTCATTGGTTAGCTTTGTTGCAACCATCATGTTGTTTTAAAATGGCGGCCACTTCAAGATATCACCGAATTTGGCAACCAAATATAAACTTTAAATAAAACCAGCTTGGATAAAGCTGACTAATTTCGCGAAATTCTCTTTCATATTCAGTATTGACAAAAACTAGTATTGAATCTTCCATAATCGGTTTCCACTAATTTGAGCTTCGTGTGTTTGAATAATATAATCTGGCTTTTTAAAAATAAGAAATATGAAAGCTATCTCTTCCTCCCGGCAATGGCCGGAAGGACATCTTTGTATTCAACAGTTTTTTTTTAATACATGCCGAGAAATCGAGGGTACCACTTCTCGGTCCTCGGCTCAGGTAGGTCCTTGTAACCTGACGACCCGATGGCCACCTCTCACGTGAGCGGCGGTCTTGGAAAGCGCACTACCCAGCGCACGTCACGCTGCCCAATCACGTCTCCAAAACAAAGGACGACCAGCGGCCACGAGCCGATGCCGAGGATTCCCGAGGGGGAGTTGCTTTACGGAAGTCTCTCAAGATCAACTACAACTACTACATCTACTACAACCTCAAGATCAACTGGGCAAAGACATTTTTGAGAGACAACCGATAGGAAGAGGTAGGTGCCTCTAGCCGGAAACCCCGGAGAGACGAGAAAACCCTCTCGTGACGACACAGTCACCGCCTCGCTCAGGGGATCCCAATAGGTGTCTCTAAGGGAACCCGGAGAGACGAGAAAACTCCTCTCTTGACGACATAGACATCGATTCGCTAGGGGTTTTCGCCCGATCTCTCCGCTAGGACAAGCGGAACCCTTCGCGTCTCAACGCAAGGAGACATGAGAGATCAGACTAGGTGCCCTTAGCGACCCCGGGAGGGCACAGAAAGTTCCTCCCAGACGGGATAGGCCCCGCCTCGCTAGGGGGTTGGCAGGTCCGGAGTCCCGCCGGTCCCCCGCCCAAAGGCGGGGAAGCCGCGCAAGACCGGCCTCCTCTACCCTACGTCACGGCCGCCGAGATACCTGGGCAAAGTGCCCCTGACCCGTGCAATGGAGTCCGCTACCTGTTAGCGTTCGAAAGTTAGTTTTTAGACACACCTCACCACTGGTCGCAGTAAACTCCAGTAGTGCACAGACACGCTGGACCTGGGTCGAACCGAGAGCTCGTCCGCTATTCGAGGCGCCACCGCATTACCCGGCTAGCCTCCGGAAAGGTTCCCTGCGGGGCAGATCTCGGGAGTGGACCTGCTCGCCGACCCCTACCAGGGAAAACGCCACGACGTCGGGTAACCAGTACCATTGACCTCCCTCCGCGACCGCCCTCTGGTCGATGGGGGCACCTCCTTTCACCACCCACGTAGGGGTCGGCTCACAACTGCCCCAGCTACGGGGAACTTGATCACTCTACCAGGGGGCCGACCAAATAATGGCAAAGGCCCTGATTCCCTGGCAGAAAAACGCCCTCCACCATCAAACTCAGCCCCAGCCGCCGAAACAGACCCGGAATCAGCGACAATTAATAAAACTAAAAAGTCACAAAAAATTGCACCCTCTGCCTAGCAAATAAAATACAAAAATTAAAGTCATGTACAAGTCCTATCGACACTAGAGAGCACCAAGTAGGGACTTGGTGCCCTGAAGGACAGGGGTCCTTCAGGGTCCACGCTCTCCTCTGAGGCTCTCTCTCAGTCAATTGGTGGATAGGGTCCTACCACATTGGCTAGTCGTTGCTCAGTGACACCGTCCAACCGTAAAAGCTGGAACAGAGATTGACCTATGGGCAACCACTATCCGGCTTGCCTCGAGAAACAGGGTGCCGGGGTCACAATTCAGGCCAGCCCAAAGGGCTACGACCCATACACAACGGCCATTACCCATGGCCGCAGGACTCAAGGCCTGTCGACCGTGAGCCACTCGTGGAGGCTGTGGTTCGTCCCTATTCGGCCCCCTCGCATTCGTGTACTATGAACTCGGCCGGTCTCCGAGTCTCCTACCCAACTCAAGGGGTCAGTTTCGGACCACCCGGAGGGGCGGCCACATATATGCCGAGAAAGTCAAAAGGTCACAATAAAATCGATTACGGTGGCAGCAGCGGCTGCAGTAAGTTACATTTTTTTGAATAGAGGGATATCATGCGTTGCAATAAAATATAAAAATTCCTGTACTTTCAATGCTCTTTTGAAAGAATTCTGATTTTATTTATTACTAAAATATGTTCATGCTTTAAAAAGCAACTATCGAATTATTTACACAACCTATGATTTTCTAAGCTGCTAGCAGTTGTAATATTACATAAAATTATTCTTTAAAAAATTCAATAATTGTCGCAAAAAAGTATAACGATCGTTGTACTAAGAAAAACACGTATTTCTAGATTTTAAAAAAGTGTCAGAAAACCAAACAAAACATTTTCACTCTGATATATTTTACACTAAACATTGATGACAAAAATTGTGGCTGTATTAATTTTTTGTGTTGCACATAAAAACGCTCTTTTAAAAGCGTGATACTGATAAGAAAAAACTGCTGATATACTTGTCTATTCTAATGCGTGTTAGGAAATATCCTAAAGTAGTATAAAAGAATTTCCAAAATAAATGTCTTTCTTAAAAAATATACATTAATTTAGGGAAATAAATTCAGTGTTCAAATTTAGTTTCTCCGGAAAAAATCTTTTCTTTGGCATGTTTCCAATAGTCACAATTTTTATTTCTGTTGAGGATTTCGAGAAATTTTATTTCAGATTTTGCCGTTTGCTTTATGTTTTTGTTTCAACAGAAATTTATAAATGTTTTCTGGCATAGTTTTTATTTATTTCTATTTTAGATTTCACCTTCACTGTTCCTTTTTGTTTTCCATATTTTATTAAACATATCTGAATTAAATCAGAAACCTCAAGCTAAGACAAAATTATTTTATTGATTTTCTTATTCATTATATGTACGATAATACAAAAGCTTTATTAAAAATATTTATTCTTGAATTTTTCTCGTTTGGAAATTTATGTAGATTGGGAATTAGTAATTAATTTTCTTTTGTGTTCTTTTTTAGTACAGTGCAGGGAGTATTTTACTATAACTGAATTAGTAATCTTGTTAAAAATTTAGTCTTACAAAATGTATTACTTAAATATAATTTATAATTTTTTCCGTCACAATCTGTACAATGTTACTGATAAATCATATTCGCACTGCAAACATTAGAGTAATAACAAAAGTTGAAATAAATTTGCAATGATTTACTATTTAAGCTTCCACCAAAAATCTTACGAACCTTCAAATGAAATTATTGATTACGCTTTAATATGCAGAGTAAAAATCCAATATCCTTTTCTCAGAATACCTAATTTCACTATCTTTCTTTTTATATAGAAATTTAATTAAAATGTTTAAAAAAGATATGCATAAAAAACTATATCCACAAACACTGGAACTTATTTACCAGGGAAGGGTAAATTACATGGCAAATGCAGGAAAGAAAACTTTTTTAATTTAACTAAGTAGTTAGAGGGAAGATGGTGTCGTCAATAATTTATTTTATTTCAACTTATAATATTATATCAGTTTTCCAAATTTGGCATATTTTTTTAATTCAGAAATTTGGAATTTAAAACAGAATTTCCAAATAACAATTTTAGCTTTATTTAATCAAGGAATGTCTGTAATTAAATACAGCAAAAATTACAATTCTGAATTTCTGTATGAATTTGGTATTTCTGAATACCGAAACCTGCTAAAATGGCTACACTCTATTGTACATATTTTAATGAATGATAACTAATTCAGTCTTTTAAATTATTTTACCATTTTTCAAAATGAGAAATTAAATGTTATAAAAAAAAAACTGTTGAAAGAAGTTATCCCCCGCCACCTTCACAAAAAATATTTTTCTTGCAAATCATCTTCAACTCTGATACTGTTACCAATCGGTATGAAATAATGTCTTCTGTTAAATAGTATATATGAAAGGATAAAAACCCTTTAAAATTCCAAAAATTTAAATTAAAATCCGAAGTATCTTTCGTCTAACTTTAAATCTATTTCTGAAACCAGTTTCTCCCCTTGTAACTTTGTTTCCCAGCAGTACATCTTATTACTTTTTTTATCATTTTAGGACGATTCTTAAGAGTGAAACTGCTAATCTAAGCGATTTTTGCAGCCATCTGTGGGTAGGGCTGATACGTCACATTCCCTGGGAATTGTGCGGGCCTTGACCACAGATCAATCAAAACTTAATGAACCAATTAAATTAAATGTTCCTCCCAAATTAACAATTCTGCCCTCTGCTGGAAAATATTAGAATCTTCACCATATTACCCCGAACACGCGCGAAAAAAGAGGGATTTTGGCCATTTGAGATGCTTGCTAAACTTACGCCAATGTAACCTCCCAAAATATACGCCGTTGGCTCCGGGACCGGCGATCGACTCGCGAAGCTGATGTATGACGAGCAGCCTAATAAATGAGTTGGATTCGCATACAGGTTCCCGAGTCACCACAAGCCCAATAAAATCCTTACATATATGAATTGAGCTATTTTAAAATTTATAGAAAATGCAAATAAATGTATCATCGTTACATAAAAGGGCGTAGAATACAATATAAAAAACATTTCAAATATATTAAAGTCGTTTAAAATCAAAACGTTTTCAACCGAACTTAAACGGTCGTCATCAGTGAGAACTAAAGGTTGTCGTCACTTTGCGCTTTCTAGATACTAATGATGATACATTTATTTGTATTGTTCTATAAATTTTAATTATTAATCAAGGTGAAGTTTGCACTGAAATTTTTAACGTTTTATTAATCTTTTTTGGCGTCTACATATTAAAATTTAATGTAACTTTTAAACTTTTAACGGCAACATCCGATTTTGAAAGTATATTTTTACTTCAGGTTTAAATTATTCAGTTTTGATTCATTGGTGTTAAGTTACTTATGTAAAAAATTTGTGATTTTTAATGTAAACATGTATCTAAACATGAATAGTTTACTCTCTAAAATTGGGAGGAGTGAAAAGTTTACTCTTTGAAAGAATGACAGGCACTTTCCCTCTTTTTGGAGTAAATTTTATAAAATACACTCATTAAAGTGTGGAATTTTCCTCTCCCTAGAAAGGCGCGAAATCTTACTCCATTGTCGACAGTGAGATATGTCACTCCGTTGTCGAGAGTGAAATATCTCACTCCACTGACGAGAGTGTAAGCCTGGAAACGGAATTTTCCGTCGATCTGGTCGTCGCTCTAATTGTATGCATTCGTATTACTCATCAGTTAATCAGAACGGCAAGTCTTATGACGATGATTTTTTTAAGATAAGAGAAAGGCGTCCGTCATTTTAGGATTAAAACATATTGATATTATTAAAGTGATTATTTATGAAACGTAAAGGTAAGTCTTACTTAACTATTATATTTTATTCCTGTAGTTTTGTATGTTATGCTCATGAATTAAATAGTTTTATGTTATATAGAAAAAGATTGAACTGGAATTGTTTTCGTTTGAGATTTGTTAAAAATGTGTTAAGACTGTGTGCTCCTAGATTTTTTTTCGGTTTTTTACTGTTTTCTGATTACAAACACTTACAGTATTTATCGTTATTATTGTTGTTGTTTAATAGTACAATTATAAATTACTAATTATTATTTTTAGTGTTTTCCAAATTGGTATATATATATATATATTAATTATATGTAAGCATCTTTTCTGCTGTTTATAATTTTAATCGAAACATTTAATTATAGACATTCTGAATCATCTATTAAATTTTGTTCTATTGTAAACCCATTTTCTACATTTTTGAATAAACTTAATTATTGGCATCACTAAAAAAAAAAAAAAAAAAAAAAAAAAGATATTTAAGCATTGAAATAAAGTGTTTTTTTTTTTTTTTTTTTTTTTTTTTTTTTCATGCCTGATGGGAAGTTTATAGATTAAACTACTTTAGTATATTTTTTAAAAAGTTCATATTTACTTCCGTAATACAGGACTGAATATTTTTTTAAAGAGATTAATAACTACTTTTTACATTAAAATGTTTTAAAAACAATAAGAACAGTTCATATGCAGTCATTTATTTTATTTTTATATTTCCTTCTTTTTTTCTTTTTCCTTGGTCAATCTTTTCCTATAAAACATATACAATCTATTTTGCTCGTAATCACAAAATACAATATCTACGGGAATGACAAAATTAAATTAAGTATGTTTTATCGGGTGGTTTCATAAATAAGTATGGCATTATTTCCATTTTTCAGCAATAGCGGACGAAAATAAGAAATCATGATTAAGTTCAGGAATATTTTTAAAAGTAAAATATATACATATTCCAGAGAACTTAAAACTTAGACTCCATGTTCATATTAAATAAAACAAAAGGAAATCACAATGGATAAAAAAAATTACACATTCTTAATATTTAGATCATGCTTAGAGCTTATTTAAAAAAATATGTGAGTTTATAAGCATTGTTTTTTAAGTGGAAAAATTAAAAATATTTTAGAACAATAATACTCTAAAATAGCGATACTTGGCTAAAAAATACGATAAAATGATAAGATTAATGTTTAAAAGAAAACTTAAAATGAAATCGGATGTTGTTAATCATAGAACATTCACCTATTATACAGTTGTTAATAAAACTTTAAAAATAATTAAAATACAGTAAACAACAACGTTTAGTTAGATTTAAATTTGTTTGCACTAAATACTGAGATCTAAATATTTCAAATTCGAATTACACATAAAAAAAGAACATAATTAACTTACATCACGGGAATTATTAAAATACTAAATGGATATCTTAAAATAAATAAATAATATTAACTGATTAATATTTTGTTTAATTACTTGCCCTTATGGGAATTTTAAAACTATCAATCTTTATAGAGCATGCAATAAAAGCAAACACAAAGGATAAGATTGTAAGAAAATAATAAATTGGAATAAAATTTCTGTCAGTAATCTACTTTAATTCATATCTAACATTAACTGAATTTTTCCTTAAAAGTTCAATTAGTGTTACAAACAATGAATTAAATAAATATTGCTAATAAAGTATTTTATTCCAATCTTTACCATGCTTGTATCTATTTTCATTGCATGCTGTAAAAGATGCGATTCTTTTAAAATGCCCATAAAAGGAAAATAAAAAAGAATTGACTCCGTAAAAAATGAACAGTCTCTCCTATGAAAGAGTGACTATTCACTCCTACCAGGGGTGAAAAAACGCACTCCTTTAGCAAGGGGGAATTGTCACTCCTCCGAAAGTGTGATTATCCACTCCTGTTTAGAGTGAATATTCACTTCCCAGGAGTGATTATTTACTCTTTGAAAGAGTCAAAAATTTCACTTTTGCTCAGAGTGAATAGTCACTCTAAAGAGGTTGGGCATATTTTGACTCTGCTATAGAGTGACTATTCACGCCTCCGTACTTTTTATTTAGAGTGTCGGCTTGTAATTTCCTTAACTTTCGGATATGAAATATAATATTTGAAATTAGTATTCGAAAGATTATAAAAATTACAAACTGTACACATTTTAACGACTTCTATAATGACATCACAGACTTGTAAAACATTTCTTATAAATTTCAGCTTATTTAATATGTAGGTTTTGAGTGTCCTTAAGAAACCTCTTCGCTACAGCTTGTGAGACCTTATATCCATTGACAGAAGAATAAAGCTGTAATGATAAAAATTTTAATAAAATGTGACAATGATAAAACTCATATACTTTAGTCTCGTAATTTACATAATTTTATGATATGAGATATGAATCATGAAATTAAAAATTTATAAAGTTATGTATCATAATTTACACATCGACATAATTAATTTCTAAAGATTTCTATAGACAAAAAAAAAAAAAAAAAAAAGTATTATGTCTGTACAGAGCTAGATTTTAACGGAATTTTTGACAGTGTAAATATATTTATAAATCCTACAGACTAACTAAAAATTAAATTTTTTGTATATTGTTAGCTGAGAAGAATACTCATTTTGACGCTTTCAAGAAATCTCTTTTGGCTGAAAAATGCTTTCCTTAAAAATATGGAAATAGCGTGTTTGGAAACAGAGATATTGTTGGGAATTATGTAACATTTTCCAGTGTGGTATTTTTTCTTTATGTATTGAATACAATTTCTGGTTCAAAACATGTTTGCTTTATTCGCAAGTTATAAGTTAAAGAATTGTTTTATTTTATAGTGCAGATAAAGATATTGTTTATAACACAATTTTCATGATATATCTATCTATCTATCTATATATATATATATATATCATGAAAATTTTGTGTTAAAATTTAAAAAAAAAACTTTAATTTTAAAATTTTAAAATTTTTTATAGAATATAAAAGCATATTTAAAATAATTAGAAAAGTTGAGAACCGAAAAAAATAAAAAAACACTGTACGAATCCAGAATAAATAAGAAAAGAATTACTATATTGGGCTAAATGATTGAAACTGAATGCCTTTTAGTTATGTGGGAAAATCGCCATTCAAAAATTTCTAATTTAAAATAGTGGTAACAAACACTCGAAAAATTTTGACAATCTAAATCTTGGGTCAAATGACCCTGCTACTGTAAGTGCAGTTTTAATTACTAACTTGCGCTGATCTGATTACTTTCTTTAAATCTTCCATTTAATGTTATGATACAAATATTGTCACGAAAAGTATCTTCGTAAAATCTGAAAAAATGATCAAATCTGGCTTCAAAGTCACAAGAATTATAATGTGGCAGGAATAATAATGATAAAAAAGGGAATACAATTAGTTCATGAGTATAATTTAATTATTATGACATTTTCTTGTAGCAAAATTTTTCTGGTCGATTAAACTAGTTGAAAGAAATATTAATTATAACACGAGGATTTGATGCTTAGTTAAGGAAATTTAATAGAGTTTATTTTGTCTGAAACCATAATCCCCTCTATCAAGTATTTTAACATGTTGAGAAGAGGGAAATTTACGAGAGGATCTCATTGTCTAATGAACTTTGTATTTTAATAGCAGTAGAACAAATCACTACATAATTGTTTCAAGATAAACTGAGCTACCGAGATTCAGAGTTTGATAATTACTACACTCTGTAATGAATAAAGTGCGCGTACTTATTAGAGTGCACTTCCAAAGAGTAGGGCACTTTTATTTGAAATTAGAAAAATTCTATTTAATAATTAAATCACGGAATTTATAATGCCTTTTTTATTACAGAATTTTTAATATGTTTCTGAATTTAAATAACGTACATAAAATTCTAATTTCTGCGATATAAATTTTTTTTCAAAAATTGTGGTAAGACTGTACAGACACTGAACAAAACTTTTAAAAATTGATTGGAGGGCACAGAAATTTCTTTGTACACTTTGTATAATTAAGAATGGAAGATTTTCTTTTCTAAATTTTCTAAATAAATGTTTTACTACTGCATAAGAATTAAATTTAGCATCGTAAACGCTATCTATGACGCTATATGTTAACTCTTTAGTGAAATATATAAAAATTCAAGAATCTATCGTTTAGTGGCATATTTAAATTTCTAGTAACTTGCTAAGATTAAAACTAACTTACAAATGTTTCTAATAATTTGCAAAGCTGTTTAAATTTTACTTGTGTATAGATTGGTAAATTAAGATAAAGTTAGATATAGCTATATGCATATCTGCGTTTTGAAGCGAAATTAAAAATCATCGATAGAAAAAGGGACATAGTCCTAAAATATAGAAGTTATACTAGAAATGGGGTTGTCAGTCCTTTTTTGGTTATCTCAAAAAGAAAACTCGCCTAAAATTTCCCTGCCGCATTTGGATACGCCTCGGAATATCGTTGGACATCGTCTATAACCTCTAGAAGACGTCCTTGCTCATCACCAGGTACTCATTTGATCTTACTCTAGTCGATTTCTTTCTGCTCTCGCACATCAATTGATTCTTATTCACGGATCCGAACATTCAAATCCATGTGACGTCGACTCTCCATGTGTTGCTAAAAGGGGACTTAACGAACAATTTTCATGAACTGTATAGTCGTTGTAAAATGTTCATTGCAAATAACAGATATTACTTTGCAGGATTATAAACCTTTTTTCATGATTTAGGTTCTTAGGTTCATGAATATCTTCTATTTATGAACATATTCACACAACTTTATTGTAATACCTTGCATCTTGAATATTTTATCATACATGACTGTGTTTTAGGAATGCATTTAAATAAAGAAATAGGTTTACCGTACGAAGCAATATTTTAAAATACAAGAGATAAAAGTTTCATCATAAAAATAAAAGTTCTTAATTTGAAATGGTATAAAAAATTTTTACTTAAAATCACAAAATATCATTTTGCTATTGCAGATTTATAACTACATATTTAATTGTACATATTAAGATTGGAATTCTAAACTATGCTCAGAAGACCACAGTTAAAAACCGTAAGCACAATATACATTTAAGTGAACAAATCTCAGAAATCGAAAATGTATGTCTTTTGAGTATAATACGTCTTTGCAGTTAAGATGGCCACAGAAATAGTTCATTTTTATATACCATGAAAAAAATTCTACAGCAGTAAAAAATGTGTTCTTTTTTCACTTATATTGAGCATTTATCACCGAAAATATACTCCATCATTTCTTTATTTACCATTTAACCTAATAGAAGATTTTCTTTATAAAAGGACTAACGTGAATGATGTTTTCATAATAAATGAAAAAGATGTATATTTATTATTCTCTGTAGGAAAAATTTAATGCAAATAAGTTTTCTAAGATAGAATCTTAAAAGACTAAACTTACAAATTAAAGTTTGTGCATAATTATCTAAAATTTCCAATTATCGTCCTGCTACGATACGTCTAAAAAACCAATTTAAGGAGCTCTACCCTTATCAACAGAGGCTATTATGGTAACTATGCATAATTAATTGCTCTTACCTCTGAGAAATAATAGACGAAAATAACACAATCATTCGCATTTTCAAGAAAGTTTCATAACCCCCCCCCCCCCATCATTTTTAAATTGACAATTCATAATTTATTTGAGGTTGGGAACATTTGGAAAAGAGACAGGTAACTTGTTAAACGATTTTTTTTTCGAAATTGTTTCTACTGGTGCTCTTCGTCTTGCTGTTTTTTCCCTTGAAACGTTAATAGCGACCCCTTGTATAGAAATCCTATGCAAGACTAAAAGATGAAGTATAGAAGTGGAAGGTTTTACTGTAGGAAATTCCAATGTATTTTTTTTTTCAACGCCACTTTTGATTGGACATATTATTGCGGCATTTAAAGGGGAGGAATGGAGCACTAGAAGTATTAATAACATGTTGGCAGCTTCTGGCCTAACGATCAACCTCACATTCCATGGAGAGTTTCAACGTGACAAAGATGCCGCATTCTACAAATATCACGCACTGTATAAATAACATATCTTAAGGCATCAAAATAATGTTCTAAATGTGAATTTAAATTTTCTTTTCAAATCATTATTAAAAAAATACTGCGCTAAAAGACATTTCCTTTTCCTCTTACTGTCAACGCAGCACTGGGAATTACAGAAGTGTTTAATGAGCTTATGGGCAGATGTAACAGATATATGCACAAATGTTAACATAGAGGACGTATTTAGACGACAGGATGGATATTGGATAACTTACTCTAATAAAATCTTGTGTTAACGGAAATATGGCCCCACTCTTATTTGTAAATAATATAAGAGGTTTTGATAAACATGTACATAAAAGCTTGTTTTTTTCTTTTTTTTTCTTTTTTTTTTTCTTTTTCTTTTTTTTTTTTTTTTTTTTTTTTTGTGAATTTGACTAAGTGACAAACTTTTTCCAATGTGGAAGGGGTATTAACACAAAAATTCCCTATTTCATTGCGTTTATAACTTTTAACATTTTATTAATAACAAGGGGACCCAGCCCCCTGCGAGCTACTCCCGCCAACCCCTTCTCAGGCTTCAAAGCCTCTAAAAACATAGCAATATGCCCTGTTTGAAAAATATTACCAGGTTATGGAAGATAGAATGATATTATCACTCTATAACTTCGGCTATGTTCTGTAATCTGGTTGTCATGCTTTTCCGTTTGAATGAGGAGGCATTTTTTGGTTACCAACCTCATCCATCACTGTCGAAACAACTGACGGCTGTTTTCTGGATTTATAAGTAAGATGAATTACACATTTGAAAATAAGCTTGTATAAAATGGTTAGCTTAAAAATGCCGCTATCTTTCTGTCTTTTATAACGACGCTATCGACTATATTCTTCCTTTAGGTTCAAGGTTAAACACTCTGTCGGCATATGGGAATAGCTTTGAGAACCACAGTATATGGAAAAGCATTGTGTTCTAAAATTTTAGGGTTATATTTTATGTTTTGATCGAGTTTTAGATATTTTCAGGAACAAGCATAGCTTATTCATGAATACTTTTCTCTATTTTAATATTCCATTCTACATATTTTCATGTTATTTTTATAATGCATATTGTTTATATATAAGAATATCCGAAATTTATAATATAGACAGAGTGATTTAAAAAAGATGGGAAAAATTTTAAGAGGTGATAGTACACACCCAAACAAACATTTTGTATCAAAGAATGCATGGTCGAAAACTAAACGTAAAAAAGTTAGAGGGTGCCAAAAGTTATGTTCTTATACGAGGCAAAAACACACAATGAACGATTAAGTTAAGTTACGAAAACAAACTTAATGGCATTTGATTACAATAAGTGCTCAAAACATTGACCGGCAGCTGTTATGCACGCAGTACAACGGCGAAGAACAGATTGGCGAATTTTCTGAAACACACCAGGTATATCGCGAACTTCCCCTACAGCAGCCGAAAGCTTGGCGACAAGTTCTTCTACGGATTCAATGGGAGTCGCATACACAAGAGCCTTTAGCTATCCCCACAAAAAAAATCGAGACATGAAAGATCTGGCGAGCGTGGTGGTGCTTGTGTGTTTCAGAAAATTCGCCAATTTGTTCTTCGCCGTTGTACTGCGTGCATAACAGCTGCCGGTCAATGTTTTGAGCACTTATTGTAATCAAATGCCATTAAATATTTTTCGTAACTTAACTTAATCGTTCATTGTGTGTTTTTTCCTCGTATAAGAACATAACTTTTGGCGTCCTCTAACTTTTTTACGTTTAGTTTTCGACCATGCATTCTTCGATACAAAATGTTTGTTTGGGTGTGTACTATCACGTCTTAAAATTTTCCCCATCTTTTTTTAATCTCCCCGTATATCTAATAGTAATTCGTACAAAATAAATCGAAAGTATTTTGCGCATACATTTATCTGTATTTATGCTGCATCAAGTGATATAACGGGAAGAGTTCCGTATCCTGTTCTGGTTGTCGCAGTTTGCGAAGTAACCCAGTTGGCGCAAAAGACAGTTTTAGCATCTTGCCAAAATCTCCAAGATGACGCGAAAATAAATTTTAATGCTTCAGATTTTAAATTTTTATGAACATATATTTTTATATTCTAAACATTATATAAATAATCGAAAAATATCGTTTAAAAAACGGAAAATTATAAATTAAATATAAAAATATCTGTATGCAACATTATTACTTACCCACCATTAGCATTCAGTAATAAAACAAGCAAACCCAAATGCTGAAGACCGCAATAACTACATCGAAACATTTATCGCTAAAAAAAGCTCGCCAAGAAAACCAGAACAGGATATGGTATAACATATAAACCCAATATAACATAAAAACAAATTTTCCAGCCGCATTATTTTTATACCATGTAACGTCATAGTAAAATTCTCCTAAATGAAAATTGCTTTAAACGTATCGTTTTAATATATGATGAAATTTTCACTACTAAATGCATTTCTCATGTAAAAATTTATTTATTTTCTCTTTTAAGATGCAAGGACACGTATATTATTTAATTAAAAAGAGGTTGAGAATATTATTGTTTGAACTATTTAAATATGACATAATATTCACCATTAATTTTTTTTCGCGTATAACAATTTAATTATTTTAAGCACTTTAAATATGGCGATATTTATATTTGGGCATTTTACATATGACGTAATTACCACCTTTAACTGCGTTTCGCGTTTAATAATTTTATTATTTTAAAGTTTTCAAACATTTTAAAAACTTCTGTGGAAATGTTTTGACGTAATTTTCCCTATTTTCTGCATTTAAAACCTGATCATTTAATTCTCATTTAAAAAATTTCATTCTGTTTTCAATAATTTCATTTTTTAGTTTCAATTAGATATAGTATGACAAAAAAAAAAAATCTAATAATCCCTGTCATGCATTTTTTTATGTCTATGAAATGTATGTCAAAGTTGAAGATGACAGAATATTTTTGGTTTATAAAATAAATTTTTTCTTGACGATTGAAATGTGAAAAAAAGATTTCTTTCTATCAAATTTCCCTGAAAAACATAATTTAATCTCAATATCTTCACTACCGATTGAAATAGAAGATAACTACAATTTTAATTTGTAAATGGCGAAAAAGAAGAAGTCTAATAATTCCTATCGTTATCCGTTTTCTCCCATTTTCCACAAGAAATGAAGTAATTTGGTTGCCATCATTAGAGAAATTTCATTCAAATTAGAAAAAAATTAATATCTCGAAAACTAATTCAAATTTTAAATTTCTAATACCAGTTTTGAGATCTGCGGATTAATACGGATTTTTGGTGTTAATTTCATCGCATAATATTCGATATTTTAGGAGAAATTGCCGTGAATCATAATTTGTCATTTAATCAGTCGTTTCATAAAATCTTTCATAAAATCGTTTTCATAAATTCGTTTCATAAATTCGTTTCATTATGATTTTATACATAGAGAGCAGATAAAAATAATAAAACACCAGAATAATATATATATATATATATATATGTGTGTGTGTGTGTGTGTGTGTATATAACTAATTTAAGAACTTAGTGAGTCTCACAATTTTGAAATCAATTAAATAAGAGCACAAATTTGAATTATACAACTATTAATTAAATATTAGTTTTAAAAATAATGTTGTAAACAGAGCTTTTACTTCATGATATCATAATTGTTAAAAGATATATAAATATTTGATACTACATGCTGTTCTAAATTACAGTTGAAAAATTAATTTTACAAAATTTCAAAGTTTTTTATTTTGAAGCCCAATTTAACTTTCTTATATATATATATTTTTTTTTTTATCTAAATTATTTTATGATATTTTCTCCCGTATGAACTTTAAAAAATCTGAATGATATGAAATATATTCGGGAGTGTCTTTTTTCCTTTTTTTTCCCCTTTTATTATCTTTTCTAATACAGTGCGTCTCATAAGTATATGGACAAGCGATTTTTTGAAATAGCAGCTCAAAATATGAAGCCATAATCACGAAATAAATAATAAGCATATAGAATCATAACATATGTTTGTTACAACAACGAAATACAGTATAGGTTTTACAGAATTTTTGTAAAAAAATTAAATTCAAAATAAGCTGTCCTAAAAATATATGGACAATGAAGAGAATTGCTTTTATTTTCACCGTATAAAAATATATTGCATTTCCTGCGTTCTGTACATGTGAAGTACCCACTGCAAAATATAAAATCACTGCTCATTCTTCAATTATCGAATAGTGGGGAAATGCCTCACCACGTTCAATTCTCTGCTGCCGATATAGCTAAAATTTGGCGTTTAAAGAGTCAAATGTTAAAATTTCTGATATTGCTAAACACATAAAGAGTAACAGATACGGAATTTATGAAATTTTATCAAAAAGTGACAATGCTATTGCAAAACAACGTTCAGGTCGGCCAAAAAAAGCAACTCTTCAACAAGACAGAGAGATTTCTCGAGCAGTTTCAACCCAAAAGAAGCTTGTTCGTGAAATTTCGAAGACTTTAGCGTTTCCTATTACGAGATCTACTGTTCACCGTTGCATACAGGCAAGCAAAATTCATAAATATCGCAAAATATGCGCGGAATCTATGCTGAAAGTGCACCATAGAAATGCACGCGTTCTTTGAACTAAAAAACACACGTCTTGGGAAGATGAATTGTTAAGTGTTTCTTCAGTGACGAAAACAAAACCAATTTGGATGGTCCTGAAGGCAGGGCATACCATCGGCATGATCTGCGACGAGAATCTTGGGAGTTCATTAGTCGACAACAAGGAGGGGATTCTCGCATGGTGTGAAGCACGATTTGCTTCAATGGAACAACTTATATTGCTTCTCTTAATGATCAACAGTTCTCTGAGGATTATTAAAATGTCCTTAAAAGCAATCTACTTCCATTTTGAAACATTTTTGGAAGGGATAACTGAAAATTCGAAGAGGACAATGCGTCGATTCACATCTGTCATTCAACAACAGCTTGGTTTACGCAGAATCGAGTGACTGTTATAGACTGGCGAGCTATCATCCCAGACCTAAATCCAATTAAAAACCTTTGGGGAGTACTTGCACGAGATGTATATGCTCATGGTTGTCAATTTTCTACGATTCAGGAATTAAAGCAAAACGTAGAGCAGAATTGGTTCTCTTTACAGCTACATATTCTCCAAACACTAGTTTGAAGCTTATTTGATACGGTTTTCAAGATAATTCAAAGGAACGGATCCAAAATTAGAATTTAAATACAAAAAACTTGAAAAGTCCATATATTTTTGAGACAGCCTATTTTGATTTTTATTTTTTTTACAAAAATTCTGTAAAACCTTTACTGCATTTTTTTGTTGTCGTAAACTTGTATTATAATTCCATATGCTTATTATTTATTTTCGAGATTATGGCTTCATTTTTTGAACTGTTATTTCAAAAAATCGCCTTTCCATATACTTTTGAGACGCACTGTATTATTGTAGAAATATGATATAAATTCCGTTTACAAAACTTTTAAAATAAAATGTTCTTATACCTAACTATTTGTAATAAACATATGTTATTTTTTCTTTCTTTTTTATATACATAAACACAGATTCATTCTTAAATTATTTCTTAATGCATTTATGTACATTCATAACATAGGATGTGCCGTTGTTTACATGGAGTAGGAAAAATTAAGATCATCGTATCATATACTTTAACAAGCAAAATTCATGCTCTAGCAGTTAATAGCGCAGTAGCGCGATTCTCTTGTAGTATTTGTCCTTTGGTCATAATACTTTGAAATTATGAGGAGAAAGAGGGTTAGTTTAATTCTTTTTGTGGTCATCCATACCGACACCGAGAACAATACACCATTGTGACAGAGAAGGACGCAACAGTTCTACATTCCATGGTAATGACGCGTGGCCGACTTCTGCATTGTATCATATGTTTTCTTACGTAGACATTAATGATATCAAAATATGTTTTATTTCATTCTCCGGTGATACTTTGTTTAGAAGCATATGGTCAGTGTTCACAAAAGCATAGCAACTTATGCTTTACTAGAAACGAGAGAACAAAAAAGTTTCGTATAAATTCCTTAGCTGTAATATGTATTTATGGCGGTAGGAAAAGCATAAAAAAGAACATAATGTTATTAATTTTATGTATTTCAGAAAATATTTCTCCGCATTTAGAGAAGGATATTTGGTTACCTTGTTATATATAAAAATTATTTTCCTCTATAATCAGAAATATTTAGATTCCGGGATTTTGCATTTAATTTACTTGTTTGAAACAGGACATTTTTAATCAGAGATTTGCATAGTTAATGATTTCCGTAATTCTTTTTCTTATCAAATTAATGTTAGTGCATTTTCGAAAATGCAGTTGATGTTTGTGGAACTATTATAACATAAAAAAAAAATACAAATCGATGTCGGATCTTATGTAATGATCACCCGTTTCAGAAGGTTTTTAAAATATAAGTACGTAGATTTTAATTACTGATTAGAACTGTATTTAAGGTGAGTGTGCCTAAATGTGAAGACCAGGGGTGTAAAGATCTTGGCCTCCTTAATTAGTTTTCTTCGCTTAAATTTTATTAGCATTCTTACAAAAAATTTAGACGAAATATTAGACGAAAAATAACAAATAAAATTTAGTGGTGAGAGACTGCCCTCTGGCGTCTAGATTTTTACATCTCTGGTGATGACCCATAAATGTCACAATGTTTTAGTACTTAAAATCGCAACCAATGAATCGTATCTAAATATGACATCTCTTTTCAGGAACAAAGTGCGAAACGCATTATTTCATTAAATGAAAGTTAAAATTCTAGTGCTATATTCACCTTGAGTAAATAATTGAAATTCATATAAAAAAGTACAAATAAATTTACTCAAATTACTTGCAGGTGCATACATGTAATACAAAATTATTTCAAATACATTAAAAATATCTTAAAAATAGATTAAAAATCATTAAAAATCTAAAATATTTTCAGTTTTCACACGGCCATCTTCAGCGGTTATTCTTTTTTTTTAAATAGTGCATCGTTACAAGCTATAATAGATTCTCTTATAATGACGTCCTGGTAATTATTTTTGGAAAAATAAGCTTGGATTTATTAAAATCTACTTTTGTAGGATGTGATTGTGCTATTCTTGATAACACAGTATGGGATCTACCTAATCTGAGATCTGCTTCATGTTCTTTAATTCTATCACGAAATTTTTTCATCGTCATACCAACATAAAGAAAATCTTTATTATCTTTCTTGAAAGGTAAAATTTGTGCCCATGATGTATGACAGTGTATCGTTACAAGCTATATCTTTATTAGCAATTATTTCAATAGATTCAACTTATCTAATTGATCCTGTCCAAGAAATCGGTAGATCAGGAGTATCCATTATACCTTTCAAAAAAGATAATAGAGATTTTCTTTATGTAGATATGACGATGAGAAAATTTCGAGACATAATTAAAGAACATGAAGCAGATCTCAGATTAAATAGACCCTATACTGCGTTATCAAGATTAACTCAAATTCAACCTATAAAAGTAGATTTTAATAAATCCAAGATTATCTTTCACACAAATAATTACCAGTAAGCCCTTATAAGAGAATCTATTGAAATAATCTCTAATAAAGATATAGCTTGTAAGGACGCACTATCATACGATATCCATGAAGTTTGGAAAGAATTGCTGCATTTAGTTGAAAGCTTCTTTTGTTAGAAATTTCAATACCTTTATCCGGCATCTTATCTGCCATACAACCCTTAAATTACAATGATCTCTTCTAGATGATTCTCGAAAAAGCGCAAAGTAAAATAACAACATTGAAATAACAGCTGATGACGGCAGTGTGACGGCTGAAAACGTTTTGGATTTTTAATGGTTTTTAATGTATTTTAAAGGTATTTCTAAGGTATTTCAAATACTTTTATATTATATGTATGCACCTGAAATTAATTTTACGACGTTATTTCATTTAAAGCGTTTTTTCTAGGAGATTTTCCCATTTCAGTATGAATGGTTAATTATCAAGTTTCAGACAACACTTTCTAAATGCAGTGAATATTCTCAAAATCTGGGTTACCATTTCGTTTTTTATCTTGAATGTCAAACAACCCCACCGAAGTCCCGGAATAGTTGTCAATTTCATTTAACGGAAGTAAAAGTGGGAAATAAACGATATGTTCTGAACTATGGTTGTACTAAAATTTTCAACACAATTTGATGTCTAATTTTTAGATATAGATGTTAACTACAAATTGGATCCTTTAAATGTGAAGAGGCTTTCAGCAGATTTACTAAAGAAAGTTTACATGGTATTTTCATATATTAAAAATAAAATTATTTTTAAATGCCGAAATTGTGTGAAATTAATTTTGTTGAATTAATATATATTTAGGAATTTTCCCATTGTGCTATATTAGTATTTTTATTTCTCTCAGTACTTAATTACATATTTCAAATGTTCAAAATATGAGAATTCTCGATTTTATAAAAGCTATAACAAAAATGTGTCGCAATATAAGCGGTATATATTTAAAAAAAGAATAAAGATATATGATTAATGGATCAAGTTTTGAGCCCAAGAAGTGATGGGTAATTCAAAAGTGCATTTTCCTTTTTTCTTATAAACATGCAATGTAAAGAAAAAAAATCAGTAAAAATATAGGAAAATTTCCGTAAAATTTTATGGAATAACTACATTTTACTAATAAACAGCACATTTTGCTTAATTGGCATTTTGTGATTACAAACCCTGAAAAATGCAGGATGTTTTTCATAAATTTTATGGAATATGTCCTTATTGCTTTCAAAATAGTACAATTTCTGTAAACAGAGGTTTGCGTACAGACGTTGCTGTGCTTGGAATGCGAAGCAATTGATTGTTGCATATGCTTTTTTTAAACTGTAAATATTTCCGCTGAAACGACAATATTGCACAAATATTGCTTTTATATTCGAAGAGTTTCTAATATAATGTTAATATTGTAAAATATTTGGCTTACCATTTCAAATAATTCTAATGACACGCAAAAGTTACAGAAATATTGTCTTTAAATTGGACATATTTCAAATGAAACACCAATATTGGCTTTACGCTAGAAAGATTTTCAATGATACACCAATATTGGCTAATTGAAAAACATCCAACAAAGCCAATAAAAGTTACGGTGCCATCTATACGTAAGAATGTACATTAAACTGCAAGCAATAATATTTTACATTTCTCTTCATCGCTCTCTTTTATTATTTATTTTTAACACTAAAAAGCCCACGAGCAGTCATTTTGACTGCTACCAAATGAATATATCTCGGTTCGAACCAGAAATATTTTTTATAAAACTAGTTTAAAAAATACAAAGTAAAAAAAAAAAAAAAAAAACTAGCTAAATGGATAAGTTAATAATTTAAAATAAAAATTCTGGTGTGAAATATTTTTATAAAATTTGAGTAAAATTATCGGTGTTTCTAGTGTTAAGAAAGAGACAGTTGAAAAGTAAATATTACAGCTTCTTTTTTATTATTATTTCAAATTAAAGTTTGACTTATATATATCTCAATATAATTAATCGTAAAAATTTTCTCTAAAAATTTATTTTTCATTTTATTATTATTTTTAATTATTCAGTTTAACAGTATAACACACAAAACATTTTAGCATATCTCAAACAAAATAATTTATCATAGAATTATTGTTTACCTTTATCGAGCAAATTATTTTAAACAGCATGTAGCAAATATTTCTACTTGAGATAATTATAACAAATAATCTTAAAAAGTAGATGTTTGGAGGGAAATGAATGCTGTTAATCTTTTAAAAGTGTATATTTTATCTCTAAAAAATGTAAATTTTTAACCAGGGTTCCTACAGGTCATGAAATTTCCCTGAATTTAGGTCAAATAAACACCAGTATTTTATTAAAGTAAAACAAACCTTTGCAATCGCGCGATTAAATAATTCGAGTTTTTCTACATAAAAGTAATTGTATTTCAAATGAAAGTGTAGGAACTCAGTTTAAGCAGCAAGTTAAATAAATCTTTTACAAAGCATCAATAAAAAGCCACCTATTTAAAATTATCGAAAGAAAATATGTAAAATATTTAGTTGAGTATATATACTCAGTTGAGGAAATTTTTCATATTTTTCCGACCTTCCTTAGGAATCTAAAATAAGCAGCAGTATTTGAAAGCGTGATTTGTGTAATCATAGCAGAAGAGCTTGAAAACTGAAGCTCAGCAGTTCAAGTCTCGTTGCGATAAGCAGGAGTGTAGAAATCTAGGCACAGGGAGGACTCTCTCACCACTCAATTTTAGTCGTTATTTTTCGTTTTATATTTCGTTTCAAGTTTTTGTAAGAATGCTAAAAAATTTAAGCGAAGAAAACAAATAAAATTTAGTGGTGAGAGACCGCTGGCGCCTCGATTTTTACAGCCTTGGCGATAAGTGTTGGTTGTTTGCAGAAGGCTGATTCGAATGGAGACTTTCTCCGCGTACAATGTGAAGTTTCCCTTTCAAAGTTTTTTTTTTTTTTTTTTGGGGGGGGGGGGGTCTTATAAAATTAATTTTTACGAAACAGAAAAGTCTTAAAAAAACGGAAGATATCAGTTATAAAAGGGAAATTTATAAATGAATATTTCAAAAATTATGAATTTATGGAACTACTTTTTCGTTAAAATACGGCATTAGTACTGGAGTCTCGATTCTCAGTGCAATTTCCGTATTGTAACTTTTTTTTATACAATATGATGCTCAAGGTAAATGATCAGAATTACTGTCTTCAATTTCGTTTAATTATTTAAAACATATTTTATCATGGAATAAACTTGGATTATTCAATACAATTGGATTATTAATTTTATTATTCTATTTACCGGACTGCCAAGAAGGGTTATGTGTTTCACGCGTATCTGGGTATGTGGATTTCTTTATACCCTCGAAACATCCAAACGGCTGGATGGATTTTAATGAATGAGGTCTCAATCCATTTGTCTTAACCGTCCGATGGTTATAGGCTAGGTTTTGTTTTTATAAATTCAAAATGGCGGTAGAGATGAAATTTTTTTCACGCACCATATTGGGTGGCATATCATTGGATAGGTCTTTCAAAATGAAGACGATGTTTCATTGACTATTTTAGAGTCAGAAGCAACGTTTAAATATTACACAACCTAGAAGTTGTGTAGGTAGGATGTCTAGCTTTACTGCAACATCTATCATAGACATCTATAGGCCTCATCAAAACAGTGTTTATACATAGGAACTAACAATTAAACACAACTTAAAAGTCATCAATACAAGTAAATAAAAAAAATAGGTAAGTAATATAAAAAATAGTTTCACATTGATAAGAAATAATTAATTAGTTCGCTTTTTACGCAGCCGGGTTTTTGATTTTTTAAATTTAATTAATTTATTGCATATAATTTGTACCTAATAAAATGCTCATGGAACCTTCTAAAAAGTAATAAAATTTAAAGCAGCTGTCGAGGATATTAAAGCTGTTCGACTGGCATGATGTCACGCTCATGAGAAATATAATATTCCTGATTCAATAATACATTGTCCAGTAAAAGGATAAAGTCAAGTAAAAGGATAAAGTCAAGATAAGGTCAAGTTCCTTTTCTGATAAAATGCTAACTGAAGAGTCTAGTGATATTATTAAATTTAGCAGCTGTGTAGTTGTGGGGTATGATGGTGAATGCTTCTAGACGGATGCATTCCGGAAAGTTGGCTGTTATGACATTGCCATATTTGTTAAATTTCAGGAACGACTATAGCTTTCCAGATATTCCTACGTATAAAAAATTTAGAATTCGAAATAATTGTACCGAATATATTGTAATAAATGTTGTTTGGATAAATTTAAAGTAGTACTGTTGCTTCGTTTGTTAGTTCTTGTTTATTAATTGTCAAGTCCAAAAATTCATGAATTTTAAATTATTCAATATTTATTTATACTGCAGTATTAAGTATTTGAGAAACTGATAACAATTAATTCCTAATAATGTAACACATACTCACTTTAAACACCCCCCTCTTTTTGGGACGCCAGATTTATTGCAAATATTAGCTTAGAGAATTTTAAGCAAGGCGATTTTATGCGAACAAATCGTTGTAAATGATCCAGCCAAGCAACAAATCTAAAATGATCGGCAGCCTTAAAAAGAAGTGGTGTCACATAAAGAGAAGCTATATAGAAGTGCATACTACGAGTGCCGTGTAAAAATCTATCACTACTCATAATGCTAACCAAAGTACTCGGAGTGAGGTTAAGTATGTGAAAACTGCTTGGCGACCTGCAGGTTTTTATAATGTTTGTTCGTCCTGCATTTACATATGACTATATATTTAACAATTTTCTTCTTGTATTACTGCTCCTACGAAAGTGTAAAAAGTTGAAGCTTCTGGTGTTTGCATATTCATTCTTATTGCCGAAACGTCAGTGAAGGCTTACTGTGGAGACGCGAAAAGTTTTGGTTTCCGTTTGTCTGTTAGTCTGTTAGTCTGTCTGTTCCGCAATAACTTCCGCAAAAAGCATCCGATCGGCTTGAAATTAACTGGGCATGTTGATGAGGTACTCGGAATTAGCTGTATAGGTTTTGGTTAAATTTGGTTCATTCGTTCGGAAAATATAGAACATTTTATTTTGCTCTATAATGCTTTTCTATGGCAAGTCAGACGATTTTCAGATTTTCATTTGTTGAAAGAAATGGCTCATATGAAAAATGGATTTAAATGGTAAATTTTGGATGCTGAAATTTTTAAATAAGATTATTAAATTATTCCAATTAGTTTAAAATTTTGTCAATATATTTGCGATATTTTTTTAATTAGGTTTATAATTTTTGGGGGAATTTTATGCATGTTTTCTAATAATATGAAGCATTTTGTTTTATCAATTTGACATAATACATATTTCATTTTTTTTCTTTTCTTTAATCTGTTGCCTAGCAACGTATTTGGTCCTAATAATATTAGTATATTTGAGTGTATAATGTTTGAGTAAAGCCAACGTCAAAACGAATGAATTAATGCATTTGTATCTTTGCATATAGATGGATTTTAGCACAGAAATAAAAATAGGCAATATTTTACTTATTTTATTCAAATATTTTGCTTAAAAATACAAAAGTTCATTATTTTCATAGAGAATAATGTGACATTTTTCCATAACATTTACCAATATTTCTTTACTTGTTGCCAAGAAAATCAAAACCCGGAATAATATTTTCTCTTAAGCAATTTTCAATTGAAATATTTTGACGTAAAACAGGAAAATGAAAAAAAAAATTAAGAATAGAAAAATTAATATGGCGGCATATTGGAAATAAAAAGAAAACTCTCGGGTATTTCTTAATATAACAAGATGAAAAGTTTTGAGTAAATATGCATAGCAGGTGAATTAGACGTCATTTAGCGATAGCAAAGATGCTGGAATAAAAAGTTCTTGGGTAAAATAAAATTAACTATTATTCACGGAGGAAAGAGATAGATGGAGATGCAGTATGCCTTAAAAACAGTTTGTAATATAATGTGCGTTATCGCTCACATTTAAATGCCCTCATTCGGTCCAAACAAAACAAGCACGTGGAACAGGGACCGAATTCTTTGACTTCATCCATGCATTTTTCTGTAAAATGATAATGATCTGCTTATATTTAAGCATTCTAAGGTAGCATTTGATTGTATTATGAATTAAAAACTGTATTACTAATTTTTTTTTTTCTTTAAAGCACGTCGTTGTGTTTGTGCCGAATGTAGCAGATTTTAGGGTTACATTTTTGGCGTCATTTCAAGATTTATTGTCTGCGTACGGTTAACATGAAGATATTATTTTAAATTTAAATTTTATTAATCTATAAAAAAAACTTACGCTTATCCTTATAAATCACAGCGTAAAAACAAAATCCAATATATACTATAACCATCCGCTCAATCAATAAAAAATTACGAATGTAAATTTAAATAGGCTACGTGTGGTTAAGGGGGCAGAGCCCCTCTGAAGAAATGCAATTTTTTGAGTTAAAAAGTTACCAGAATAAGTAGCTGATCAGAATTTCAGAACATTAATGTACAACCACTTGTTTGACACTTTTAATTTCTGAAACTTTACGAAGTATTTTGTATTCTTATAAATATTTATCTAATTTGAAAACTTTAAAAAGCGATTTGTAGGAAGTTCAATATTACGCAATGAGTGTTAAAAACAATGACTTGCAAAGATGACGTTGAGGCTTCTGATCTGCAGATTTACTAGTTTATCATTATGTGGGATCGATTTGTTGATTTTATTTACCATTACTTGAACGAGAAACACCACTTTTACGAGGGAGATTTTCTAAGTAATCGTGTAAACATTTCGAATTTGTAAAATAATAATACAAAATAATGATCATATGCATATTAAAAACAATTAATCTAATAATGGGCGTTAACTAAATTAAGATATATTGCAGTAAAAGCTTGCGTTAACGGAATTGCACATGACAGGGGAAAAACCTGTTCTAGTTAGGCTTCAGTTTCAATAGTATTAGGGTAACTCTAGGGTAGATGGTTTTAAAGACTTAAATAAACAAATTTTGAATGTTAAGTACAAAAAATATTTATGCATATTAAAAATTCTTATACATATACTTATCATATTTTGGGAAAAAAATAATTAAATATTGAGAACAAAAAGTATGAAACAAAATTGAAAATATTATGGCAGATGGTCATCTCTCCTTCAAGCCGAGGACAGATGGCCATTCAATACAAGAAAGAAAAATTGAAGTTAAAATAGCAAAAAATAACACATTTCATATAGTTAATCATGAAAAACATATAGAAATTTGTAAAGATGCAATTATATCACTATTTGATGATATCAAACGCCCGCCCTCATATCGCCAATATGACCAAGGAAGCCAATCAAACACATAGCTGGGAAGTGCTGCCGCACCCGCCGTACTATCCCGATTTGGCACGAACAGATTTCCACATTTTTCGATCTCTTGCAAATGCTATGAGCGGAGTTTCGTTCAATACTAATGCAGAATTGATGGCTTCGTTGTATGAATTTTTCGAGCCGAGACTGGGGGATTTCTACCAACGAGGTATTGAAAATCTTGTTAAAAGTTGGGAAAAAGTTGCAAACAACAAGGAAGAATACATTGTTGATTAATTAGTTGTTAAATTTTATTGAAAAATAAACTTTAAAACTTTTTTAAAAAGGGCGGGAACTTAGTTACTAACCCAGTTGGCATTCCATTTTAAACTTTTCGACTCGGAAGTCTCTTATACAAATTTTATTCGGTTGCCACCACTTTTTAAAAAGAAGTTTCCTTCAAGTACACAATTTCAAAAATGCTCCAATTGAATAAGGCAAATTTTATTTTCCTTTATCACTGGTGCTTATATCAAATTTTTCAAAGAAAGATGATGTCCTATCAGGCTGGACATCATACGAGGGAAAAAAGTTAATGATCTGAAATTTAGCATAAATTAACTCGATCAAAAAACAAAATACAGATTACGACAGGAAAAATGTATTTTTAACGTTTTTTCCAATCCCGTTGTCATTCTATAGTTGACATTCCATTTTAATGATATGAAATTTAACTTAAATTAACCCGATCAAAAAAACATAATATAGAGTCCTGTAGCAAAAACGTATGTAGAAAAACGGCGGGAACTCACTTGCCAACACACTCTGAATTCTATAGTTTACATTACATTTTAATGATCTGAAATTTAACATAAATTAACTCCATCAAAAAAACAGAATATAGATTCTGGTAGAAAAAGTGTATTTAAACAAACTGCGGGAACTTAGTTGCCAACTCAATACTTTAATTAATGTGATTAATAAAACCATGCAAGAACTTCACATAAGTTAGATGTGTCTAAGTTTTTTAGCTATCCGGTAAATTGTACTTTTTAGGTAAAAACCCATTTACTCCTAAAGTACTCGAGCAAATTCCATAAAAAATTTTTGGTGGTAGAGTATGAATATAATATCATATGTGGCAGACAGTTTTTAAAAAATTTAATTAGTTGCAGAAAAAACATTTCTGAAAACAGAAAATTTCCGAAAAATTGTCATTGCTCTAAAATAAAATGTTTTAGTCGCAGAAAAAAACATGCCTGCCATAAGTCTTGAACATACTCTAATAAATAAGGATCCAAAATTTCATCAAAATCTGTCGGGTAGTTTCCGAACAAACGGGTCTTAAAGTTCGCATACTTCCCATAGTATTACATCCCGTCTTGTCTTATCTTAACCCTTAAATGCGCGATTTTTTATTTTGTTTCGAAAAAATTATATATGATTCTCTGAAAGGAATATTACACAGGAAAAGTAATGAAAAAAAAATCAGAGATACATTTTTCATTTAAGAGAAAATTTTCAGAGAAAATGAAATTCTCCCACACTGCTATAGAGAAGAATCTTCACTCAATGGGAAAGGTTCAGAAGTGTGGAGCATGGGTTCCGCATGCTTTAAGTGACAACAACAAAAATCAGCGAGCCGCAATCTCCGCTGGTTTGCTTGCTCGTCACCGCTCAACTCATGGACACAAGCAACAATTACTTTACCGAATCGTTACTGACGACGAAAAATGGTAGCTGTACATTAATATGAAGCAGCGCAAGGAATGGCTTAGCCCCGGTAAGTTGCCAACACCGCGCGTGAAACAAGATCTGCATCCACGTAAAACGGTGTTGTGTGTATGGTGGGACTAGGAAGGGGTTATCCATTACGAATTGCTTAAACGGAACCAAACGGTTAACGTAGAACTCTGTGTTCAACTGATGGAACGACTCAACACGGCTGTTCAAGAGAAAAGACCTAATCGCAACATGGAGTTCTTTTGCTGCACAACTATGCCCGCCCTCATATCGCCAATATGACCAATAAGCCAATCAAACGCATAGCTGGGAAGTGCAGCCGCACCCGTCGTACTATCCCGATTTGGCGCGAACATATTTCCACCTTTTTCGATCTCTTGCAAATGCTATGAGCGGAGCTTCGTTCAATACTAATGCAGAATTCAGAGCTTGGTTGATTAATTTTTCGAGTCGAAACTGGGAGATTTCTAAAAACGAGGTATTGAAGATCTTGTAGAACGTTGGGAAGAAGTTTCAAACAACAAGGAAGAATACATTGTTGATTAATTAATTGTTAAATTTTATTGAAAAATAAACTTTTAAAAAAATTAAAAAAAGGGCGAGAACTTAGTTACCAACACAGTTGGCATTCCATAGTTGACATTCCATTTTAAACTTTTCGACTCGGGAGTCTCTTATAGAAATTTTATTCGGTTGCCACCACTTTTTAAAAAGAAGTTTCCTTCAAATACACAATTTCAAAAATGCTCTAATTGAATAAGGCAAATTTTATTTTCCTTTATCACTGGTGTTAATATCAAATTTTTCAAAGAGAGATGATGTCCAGTCAGGCTGGACGTACGGTTGAAAAGAGTTAATGATCTGAAATTTAGCATAAATTAACTCGATCAAAAAACAAAATACAGATTACGAAAGGAAAAATGTATTTTTAAAATGGCGGGAACGTACAGTCGTGGAAAAAAAAAGTAAACACCCCCTACTAACTCCTCAACAAATTATCGTAAACGAAAGTTACTGGTACCGAACGATTGGAAATAAAGTCTACTTTTAAATAATGTATATAAAATTTTGTTAGGGGCCATCTCCATATTAAAACGAATCCAAACTTCATTTTTGTCAGTGGCAATACCGAATTTTAACAAGATATTTCAAATCTTCGGTTCAAAGTATGCCTATATACCAAATTTCAAGTCATTTGAATGATAAGTTTTTGAATTATAAACATTCAAAATTGAGTGATTCTAATGTTAAATTACATTTTCATATTTTTATTTATGTCTCCTGAAATTATGCTCCTAATGTGCTAATTTTTTTTGTAGCAATAATACTAATATACCCAAACATATATACGCCGACTTTGCAATTTTTATAATTTTATGATATGAATTATGAATTATGAAATAAATATTTGAAAAAATTATGAATTGAAACCTACAATTTTTTTGATGGATTTAGATTTATTAAGTCCTACTTTATGGAAATCCAAAATTTCACATTTTTCCTCCAAGTAGTTTTCGAATTATGCTTAAAAAACGGCCAAATGATGGTTTAAGAGGCCGTCTATGATAGAAGTGAGTAGCTGTTTTGAAATTTATTCTGCCGTCCTGTAATCAAACAGGCTTCATTGATTCCTTGAGTGGTGCTTCAGATGCCTTGATCAAGTACGAGACTCTCTCGCTTAACAATCGAGTACGAAACTTCAATATGGATACAGCCCTTAAAGTACGCTCGTTTTAAAATAATTAATTTCTCGGAAACTTATGGTACGAAATGCATAAAAATTTGTTTTTAGGCTAATTGAAGGTTGTAGAGTTCATTTCTGCTGTCAGAATTGTGTACTGCTATTAAAAAAAAAACAAAGTTATGGTTCATTTTAATATGTAGATACTCCCCTAAACAAATTTTATATACATCATTTAAAAGTAAACTTTATTTCCAATCGCTCGGTACCAGTAACTTTCTTCTACGATAATTTGTTGAGGAGTTAGTAGGGGGTGTTTACTTTTTTCTCCACGACTGTAGTTGCCAATCCTGTTGTCATTCTATAGTTGACATTCCTTTTTAATGATAGAGAAATTTAACATAAATTAACCCGATCAAAAAAGCATAATATAGAATCCTGTAGCAAAAATGTATGTAGGAAAACGGCGGGAACTCACTTGCCAACCCACTCTGAATTCTATAGTTGCCATTACATTTTAATGATCTGAAATTAAACATAAATTAGCGCCATCAAAAATCGAAAACAGAATATAGATTCTGGTAGAAAAAGTCTATTTAAACAAGCTGCGGGAACTTAGTTGCCAACCCAATACTTTAATTAATGTGTTTAATAAAACCGTGCAAGAACTTCACATAAGTTAGATGTGTCTAAGTTTTTTAGCTATCCGAAAAATTGTACTTTTTAGGTAAAAACCCATTAACTCCTAAAGTACTCGAGCAATTTCCATAAACATTTTTTGGTGGTAGAGTATAAATATAATATCATATGTGGCAGACAGTTTTAAAAAAATTTAATTAGTTGCAGAAAAAACATTTCTGAAAACAGAAAATTTCCAAAAAATTGCCATTGCTCTAAAATAAAATGTTTTAGTCGCAGAAAAAAACATGCCTACCATAAGTCTTGAACATACTTTAATAAATAAGGATTCAAAATTTCATCCAAATCTGTCGGGTAGTTTCCGAAGAAACGGGTCTTAAAGTTCGCTTACATCCCATAGTATTACATCCCGTCTTGTCTTCCCTTAACCCTTAAATGCGCGATTTTTTATTTTGTTTCGAAAAAATTATATATGATTCTCTGAAAGGCATATTACACAGGAAAAATAATGAAAAAAATCAGAGATACATTTTTCATTTAATACGTCAATCTTTTCTTCTGTTGCACATCTGTAATACAAGTAAAAACTACTCTCGTGTGGCTGTTTTACGCTAAAATAGTGCAAATTAGTAACTATTTTAATAAGTGTGTCTCCAAATACCTTATTTTATAAAATTATTTAGTTTTTAAAACTTAACATTTAACCATTTGATTCCCATGATAGAATACGTTCTAGAAATTAAGTAATTCAGAGAATCTCACCTTACACCAGAAAGTTTCAAGGGTTAATTTCACTTTATTTAAATACGGAATGCCTGCTATTAATTAAAGCAAATATTGCTATTTTAATTTTCTTGTGTGAATTAGGAATATAAGAATAAAAAAATCTATTAAATTCGAAACTCTGTTGTTTGCATATATGCGAAGCTGCGCACTAAAGGGATAAGGGCCAAGTTCGCATATTTCCCATAGTATTGCATCCAGCCTTGTCCTCCCTTAATAGAAGGCCCCCAAAACTGGGTAACTAACTAAACTACCCAACCGACTTTGATGAAATTTGGAATGCATTTTCACTGGATTATGCTCAAGAGCAGACAGTGTTTTCCAGCGACTTAACACGTTCACGACGGCGCGGTAGGTCACACTCGACTCTCTCAAAGCTACCAAGTCTCCGGCTTTGTGGCTACCAGTATTTTAATACAGAAAATGTTGTTTTATTTAATTAGAACAATTGGGCGATTTAAAGGAACAACATTTTCTGTAAAATAATAGTGGTGTATAAAAAGCCGGAGACTTTATATCTCTGAGACTGTCGAGTGTGATCCACCGCGCCGGGGTGAACGTGTTAAACTTTCAATTTTAGAGCAATGGCAATTTTTCAGAATTTTTTTTAACTAAAAATAACTTTATTAAAATAACTTTATAGCTAAATTTTTTAACTAATTAAATTTTTTTAAACCGTCTGCTACATGTGATCTCATATTTACACTATACCACCAAAACAATTTTATCGAAATAGCTCGAGGGTGTTAGGAGTCATGGGTTTTTTAGCTGAAAAGTGCAACTTTTGGAAGAGCTAATAAATTTAGACACTTCTAACTTGTGTGAAGGACTTGCACAGTTTTACCAAACATATGAAATAAAGTATATATAAACACTTGGATAAAATTTAGTTTCATATAATATATGAGTATAAAATATTAAAGTAAAATTAATGTGAGTAGGCGTGGAGTCCTAATCGTGTTTTCCTTTAACGTTTAAGACTGCTGCTTTCATTAGTTATAGTCCTTTCTAGTCTTTTCCACTGTTTTATTTACCGGCTGTAGAAGTTATTTAAATGTTAAAAACTTCTTATCGATTTTCCCATTTATATTTTATTAAATATTTTCTTGCAGTGGATGCTATAGCAATTTTTCACACCTTTCTTTATTCAGTTTTAAACATTTTTTTACCATCCCCCCATTGTACTCTTGCTTTACAGAATAAATTTATGTTCTTTTTGTACATATCCATTAACCTTTTATTATGTATGGTGTATAATAAAAAATTTTTCAAACCCACTTAATTAAGGAAGACTTGACCATCTGGTCAACCCTCTGTCTTATTGATTGGGTCAGGTCTCCCCACACAACCCTTTTCCAAAGAATAGCTCATTGTTATGTTAAGTCAAACTTACTGTAAAATCTTTATGCCTGGAATGAAAGCTCAGTATTTCTGCATTACTTAAAACCTACTCACTTAAATTTCTATGATATATATTATCTGTAAAAAACTTACAAATCATTTCTAAAAAATACAACTTTTTGGTTGAAAACGCCTCACAATTGATTTTTTCATACATATTTCGATTATCTGTATAAAACAAAATCAAATGTTTGACCATTCCAGTAGCTTTCGTTGACACCTATTGGTAAAACGCTGAAATTTTTTTAAATATGAAAAGTGAGGAGTGGGTCAAGCCTCCCGTATGGTCAACTCTCCCTAGTCTCCCCTAATTAAAGATTAAGTTAAAAAATATTGAAAATTGTAGTAATATGTGATTACAAATATTACATACCATTTACTGCTTGTCTTACAACTCTTTCTGATTTATTACAGATCTTCCTCCGACAAATATTTATAAAAGGGATATAATGAGAACTTAAAATTTATTTTTTCGATTTTCACAAATTTTCCAAATTGATATGCTGCATATATTATATATACGCCTCCGAGTCCTTTTGGAAACATTATGAGTAGTGATAGATTTTTACTCGACACTCGGTGTATGCACTTCTAAATCGCTTATTTTCATGTGATATCACTTCTTTTTAAGGCTGTCGTTTTAGATTTGTTGCTTGGCTGGATCATTTACGAAGAATTGTTTTTTCATGAGATTCACTCCTTTTTTAAGGTATTTCATTTGCATTATACGTATTCCATTTTAATTCAGAAAAGAAAAGATAAACGAAAGATGACAGAGGAGAAACAATAATTTAATAGTGATGCTATAAACTTTTCAAATGTGTAATATGTCTAATAAGATACAATATTGGTCTGTTTTAAAATAATTCAAAACCATTTTATCGATTCTTACAAATCTCAGAAGAAATCATTTATTTTTTAGACATGATAAAATATGACAAACAAAACACCTAGATTTTTTTATGTTGTTCTATAAACTATAAGATGATTCATTAATTAACTCGGCAATGGTTTTATCCTAATAACTTTGGAAAAAATGCCTTTACATTTTCAAAATTCATATAAATTTATACAAAATATTTAAAACCAGACTGAATAATAAGCATTTGTTTTATTAACGGGCGTCTTTGAAGTAATTTTTAAATAAAATTAGTTTTTGTTTATTTCATGAAAATCCAAAGTCCCTCCGATGAGCGGGACAGAAAAGCTGATTATGTGATTATGCTTGTTTTATGTTTTCATAAACTCTAACATTTGTTCGATTTTCTGAATTTTCAATGTATGTACTTTCTAAATTCGTAATTGTTTTTAACATGACTGACAGTACATACTGAGTCTTATGCCTTCCAAATATTTTCTCACATATTTCGGAAAATTCATCCGTTAAATTATAATTCATTTCAATAAAAGTCCGGAATTCTATAGTTCATCGTTATGAAATGGTTTTTCCCTAATTTCAATCATATTTGTAAATGTTTAAATAGCATTATAATCTGGCTAGCAGGAATGACCGAGCTAAGCTCGGTCAAAATTAGCTTTGTGTTTATCTCGATATATTATTCCCACTGAATCATCCTTGCTGTTTTAGATGCAATTAGCTTGACCCTGAGACATAGGTACCCAAAACGACCCACTAATCGAATTTATTCGAACACGTGACCCAACCCAATGGTCTTTTTGTGCCCGAAAATGGTTAGATACAAAATTTTGTCAAAATCGATTAAGCCGTTCTCTAGATACAATTAGCTTGACCCTGACCCATTATGACCCAAAATGACCCACTAATCGAATTTTCTCGAACTCGAGACCCATCCCAGTGGTCTTTTCGTGCCCGAAAACAGTAGGGTGCAAAAATTTGCCAAAATCGTTAGAGCCGTTATCTAGATAAACTTAGCTTGATCCACGGTGACCCAAAAATGACCCACTAATCGAATTTTCTCAAACATGTGACTTAGCTCAATGGTCTTCCCGTAATCCAAAACTGTAGAATATAGAGTTTGGTGAAAATCGTTAAAGCCGTTTTTTAGTTAAAAATAGCTTAACCCACAGTGACCCAAAAATGACCCACTAATCAAATTTTCTCGAACACGTGACCCATCCCAATGGTCTTTTCGTGCCCCAAAATAGTTAGATACAAAATTTAGTTAAAATCGATTGAGCCGTTCTTTAGACATAATTAGTTTGACCCTGACCCATTATGACCCAAAATCTCCCACTAATCGAATTTTCTCGAATACGAGACCCATTCCAATGGTCTTTTCGTGCCTGAAAACAGTAGGGTGCAAATTTTCGTCAAAATCGTTAGAGCCGTTATCTAGATAAACTTAGCTTGACCCACGGTGACCCAAAAATGATCCACTAATCGAATTTTCTCGAACATGTGACTTAGCCCAATGGTCTTCTCGTAATCCAAAACTGTGGAATGTAGAGTTTAGTGAAAATCGTTAGAGCCGTTTTTTAGATAAAAATAGCTTGACCCACAGTGACCCATCCCATAGTCTTTTCGTGCCCGAAAATGTTTAGATACAAAATTTAGTCGATATCGATTGAGCCGTTCTTTAGATATAATTAGCTTGACCCTGACCCATTATGACCCAAAATGACCCACTAATCCAATTTTCTCGAACACGAGACCCTTACCAATGGTCTTTTCGTGCCCAAAAACGATAGGGTGCAAAATTTAATCAAAATCGTTACAGCCGTTTTCAAGATAAAATTTACATACACATACACACAAATTTTGCTCGCATTATAGTATAAGATTAAAAATGAACAAAAGCTATTCATAACATATTGATAGCATTCTTTAATTAACAAGCCCAAAATAATAGAGTTGATTAGTTTTATAAATCTCCTTATTAAACATTTGAAATGAAAAAATAACAAAAAATTCCAATAAAAGTGCCAAACATTTATTTGATATAAAAGGTTTGTAAGTATTAAATGAAAACTTATGTAATAAGAAACCTTGCTGACTATATTACCTTTGTAAAATGGCTTAAATTGAATAAATTGTAAAGTTTGGAATGATGAAAAAAATATTTGAGTATATGTGCAGTTTACATGTAGATAGACAGACATAATAAAATACACGTAAAGCCTGTATGAATGTTTAAAAAATTAATCACTTTAAGAGTAAAAGAAATACATAAATTATAATTTATCCAAAATGAGTAATTCAAAATTAAATGGAGGAAACCATTATTCCAGTTATTGCTGTATGGCAAACTGTAACCAAAGCACATATATTTGTTTATATGCATTTCTTTAACACCTAAAAAGTTTATAATAAATGGAATGCCGAATCTTTACTAAAACTTTCAAGCATTTTAATATAAAAGCGCGGAAGAGAACATTTTCCCACTTATCTCAGTATGATAAAAATTAATCCTATAGTTCTGTCGAATTGTTTACCTGACTATTAGTACCCTATGATTCACTGAAGTGCTTACATTACATCTTTCTGAGCGAGCATGTTTGTGGTTTCTCTTTAATCAGTGTTTACCAAGAATCTTTCCATATGCGAGGTCCACTGGCACGTTTCTATAATATAGTTTCTGCTCGCATATCACCAGGGCATTCCTAGATTATTATTTTGCCTCCGTCAGAAATCCTTGCGATTCCGTGCAAAATAAAATTTCATTTAATTGTTATCTAAATTTTGTGTCCAAAAATCCTCACAGTAATGGAATTTTAAAATGGTACGTGCTGAAAGCTAGAATAGTCTTTAATAAAATTCATAATTGAAACATCTTTCATAAAGTGGAAACCTGGATCTGTGAGCTTTCAGATGAACAAACTGAAGTCAAGTTCATTTTTCAAGTAACATAATAAAAATTTAGAGAGATTGAAATAGTATAAATTCATTAAAATACATGCCACCCTGTAAATATCCATCGGCTGTAGTGTAATCAAGACATTTTAAGTGACCCTGTAAACGAACCTTAAATGTTTCAACGCCAATTTACAATAGAAAGCTTAATTGGGTCGAATGCAGCAACAAAACTGAATATCGTGTGTATATAACCAATTTGAGAAAAGTTAGCCTATTTAGTATTGTTTTTCCTCTATGTTAAGTATTCAGGGCTGCCACAGGCGACTATTTTTTAATTCTACCTCGAACCACTTTCTACAAACAAAAATCTTTGATATACAGTGTGACAACATTTGCAAGAAAAATATACTTCAAATTTTATTTCTTTTAATAGTGGTGCGAATAGAATAGGAAAATAGTCACCCGTGGCAGCCCTGAGTATAGGAATACAGTACTTTAAACTGATATAAATCCAAAAAATTAATCCACATTTTTAAACGGAACTTTAAAGATTTGAACTGATTATAAAAAGAAATAAAATACAGCAAACGGCATAAAAATTCGATAATTACAGATCTCTGCAGCCCTATCAAAAATCTTTTGAGTGACCCTGTAAACGAAATCTAAACGCTACAATTCTCTTTTACGAGAGGAAGCTTACTTGGATAGACTGTAGTAACATATTTTAATATCATGTGCATACGACAATTTTGACAAGAGTCATTCCATTTAATATATTTTTGCTCTTTGTTAAAGTATAGGAATCAATTACTTCAAACTCATATGAATCAAAAACTAATTAATATTTTTACACGAAACCTCAAAGATTTTAACTACTCATAAAAAAATTCAAATGCAGGAAATCGGTTAAAAATCGGATAATTACATAACTTTAATTAATAATTAAACAACTTGCTTATAAAAACAAATAAAATACAGCAAACCGCGTAAAAATCTGATAATTACACATCTTTGTAGCCCTATCAAAAATATTTTGAATGACCCTGTAAACAAAACGTAAATACTAGAATTCTGTTTCACAATAGGAAGCTTACTTAGTTCGACTAAGTAGCATATCAAAATTATGCGTATACGGCCATTTTGAGAAGAGTTATGCCATTTAATATATTTTTGCTCTATGTTGAGTATAGAAATCAATTACTTCAAACTCATGTGAATGAAAAACTAATTAATATTTTTACACGAAACTTTAAATATTTGAACTACTTATAAAAAGAATTCAAATAAAGCAAATCGATTAAAAATCGGCTATACACAACTATTTAGCCCTGTCTAACGATCTTTTGAGTAACCGTGTAAACGAACAATAAATGCTACAGTTCTGTTTTACATTGGGAAGCTTACTTGGGTCGACTGTAATAACATATTGCAACATCATGTTTATACGATCATTTCGACAAGAGTTAGGCCATTTAATATTTTTTTGCTCTATGATAAACATAGGAATCAATTATTTCAAACTCATATAAATTAAAAACTAATCGATATTTTTACACGAAACTTACAAAGGTTTAAACAACTCATAAAAACAATTCAAATGCAGCCAGTCGCGTAAAAATCCAATAATTACACATCGCTGCAACCCTGTCAACAGTTTTTGGTCTCAACAAGAATCTAGAAAGTGCAAAAAATAGCACTTTTAAAATCGCATTTACTAAAAACCTATTCGTCGGATTCCACTCTATTTGTGTTTCCTGAGTCACGTGGCACGCCCCATTCCATAAACACAAAAATCTTGTTTCTATGATAAATAGAACTCGAGCTATAGAGGTATCAAATCCCATTTTGGTCAGTCCTCAAAATATAAACTAGACAGAATACTAAAATTTTTTTGTAAAATCGTTTGGCATCAATTGGCAGAAATTCCTTTCATTTACGTTTCATTACATGGTTGTTTCTTTGTCTCGGCAAGAAACTATATCGAGTTTCTGTGATACAATTTAATTATCGACTGATATAAATATTACACATCCGTTAAAATCTTGTTCGGTTTTACTTCAAACTATTCGATTTGAATTCTTAAATAAAATACATATTTTTTATGAACTTTGCTATGCCGCTGGCAAATATTGCTTACCTAATTGTTTTCACAGTTTAGATCAGATGTCACAACGTTTTAATACATACCACTCCAATGTCACACTGTGTACCACACTTTGTAGACTTCATCCGTCCTCTTAAAGTGGGACGTAATTAATGCCTTGCCCATAATAGGTAAAATCATACTCGTTTCGATTCAGCCCCTCATATTCCTGCAAAATATGTATTCCAGCACTTTGTAAGCACAAATAATGAAAGCATGTCGTCCTTCTACAGGAGTTCGCTATACACAAGCACTTGATTTTCTAGCTTTTATGGAAAATTTTAAATTCACTATGTCCTTCGAGATTTATAAACACTCATATTGCATCTGTTAAAACCTTTCAAATAAGCCTTATACACTGATAACGAGAACCATAAATCTCTAAAACTTTTGATTAATAATGTATCTGTGATTCAATTTCTTTCTGAAGAATTTGGCTAAATAAAGATCATAGATGCATCTGCGATTAATTGAAGCGAAGATTACTATTCGGAAATAAAGGTAGCAAACATAGTAACAGTTGGCAGCTAGGATAATGATTGATCGTTAAGATAAATTATTGCTGCATCAAGCTGAAAGAACTTTCCTTTCCTTTATTTCGTGTCTTTTTTTTTTCTTTCGCTTACTGATGTTCCCCGAAATGTTGATATGTCTGCTTTGCTGAGAAGAAAATTACAATACAACCGGAAAAGTATAATTAAGTTTGCTACCTATACGTGAAAACTAATTTTTTGACTATTATATTAAAACAATACATATTATTTATTATATCAATAAATCATTTCAGAAAAATTATATATGTTTCAGGAATTCACGATTTTTTTTTATCTCCTAATAATGTTTAAATTTATGTAAACAAAATAGTTATAGTTAAGATATTATTTGTTTTTAAAACTAGAAAAAGCTTCAAGGTTGCATAGAACAAATCACCAAATATAGTTTTTTGAATATAATCAATTTCGTTATTCGAAAAACAAAGAAAAATATTCATTCTTCTTCAAAGGGTTTTAGCGAATCCGAATTATTTTTTAATAACAGATTAGCTTTCAACTTGTTATGAAAAACACATAAACACGGAATTCCCATTAAGCAATGCAAGTTAGAAGAGCGTATTAGAAAATCAATGAAATATTTAAGCCCTGAAAAGAACTTTACTTATGATAGCTTTTAAATACTCCGGCGAAATATTTTAAGTTATTCAAAGGAAAAAAAAAAACGTAATCTTAAGCAGAATATAAAGTCAAACAAAATCTAACTTCTTTTACAGTGAAATTTATATAAAAAAATATAAGAGGAAAGTGAAACTTTTTTCCTCAAACTTATAAAATATTTGAAGAGATTTCAAGAATTCAAGGAAGAATTTTTCTTGTAACAAGATTTTAATACTCTTTTAGTAGTATAGAAACTGCTTATCGGTTATAAGACAGTATGTGTGATATCGAACATTATTTTTAAATGATTCTTGTTTTGAAAACTGTGATGGGAAAAAATATTTGGCCAAATGGAGGTTTTTTGTTTTTAGTTGCTTACTTTCCAAGATGAGAGGCTTTTTGGTAAAATTGAACATGACGAATATGTCGCGAAAAATGTTAGTCACGACTTTAAGAACCCTTAACTTTCAGACAAGATAAGAGATACATACAAGTGACAGGATGTGACATTTAATCTTAAGTCTCAATGTAAAAAACTTTTTAAATTTCATTATAGAAAAAACGAGATTTAAAAATAAACCACTTTAATCAGTCAATATAGACTCAGTTTTAAAGTAAAAATATAATGCTTTGGATACAAGATAAAAGTTTTATACAAGTGACAGAATGTAATATATAATCTTAAATTTCAAAGTGAAAAAGTTTTTATTTTAGAATGGGCAGAATAAATTTTAAAATAAAGCATTGTAATCAGCCAGTCATTATTCAATTTTAAAATAAAATGATAATTATTTGGAGTTAAGAGAAGGTTTGTACACAATTGATAGAAAGCGATGCTAAATCTCAAGCGTTAACGAGATATTATTATTATCATTACGGGGAAGAACTATTTAAAAATAAATCTCTGCTCATGCGAAAATTGATGCTAAATTTAAAAGAAAAAATTTTCGGCTATTTTACACTAAAAAAATGGAAATGATACCTGAATATGACCATGGTAGATTTTTTATAAATAAGATAGCATAATTAAACATAGAAGGAATGGAAAGAGAACAGCTCTACAGTTGTTTTTTACCTTCTTAAAAATTAAAAACAAGAGTAACTTTCATCTTAACTAAAAAAATTAAAGATTTTAAAGCAATAACCTTATGTCAAACATTACTATTGTAGAACAGGGGTGTCAATCTGTGACCCGCCGGCTGCCGCTAATTTTTTAAAGAAATAGTCGTCTTCTTGAATCGCTGAGTTTCGATGATGAGATAAGGCAATGATTACTATATAATTATAGTAGTACCTTGCGGGCCACAGTTTGACACCCCTGATGTAGAAGTTAGCATATTAAAATATTTTATACTTCATAAATCATATGAGTAAATCGTAGTAAACATACTTGTTGTATAATGTTTTCTACAACGTCTTTTATTGGTTGTTGTTGTTATCCTGTGATAATAGGCTAACAAGTTGAAGTTTAATTCAAAACAGTTAAAACATTAAAGTAGGAAACTCCGTTGAAATCTCACACCTCTCATCTAAGGAATTTTTAGAGAAAGCCTTTCCCGGTCATTAAATTCAATATATCAATTCATAACTGAATCAATCTGATACTTTATAAACTCGTTACATACTTTTATATGGGAATTTTTATTGAACCACAAAAAATTTAAAATAAATCTCTTTTGATAAACTTGTAATACTTTAATTTCGAACAAAAAAGTGTATTTAAGAAATAAATCTATACTGATAAAAGAAAGTTTCGCTCTGTGTGCAGTCTACGCTTACCTTCCAGTTTGCAAAGCACGATATCATTTTTTACGACGTCGCTAAGGTAATTGATACTTCGTAGTTTTGTGCAAACGAGGCCAAATGTAACTTTGTTATGATTATGGCAACAAGTTATAATATCATACAGTATTATATTTCTAATACAGTTGAAAAATGCCATTAAACATCGTATTAAGAGCCATTATTTTGAAAATCAGACAAGTGTGATAGTTGTATTTTTTGTTTTGCTTGATTTTTTTTTATGTTGAAGTAGATCACATTTAATGAATAATGTGCAATTTTGAAGCCCTGAAAATTTTTTCCCTTCCTTGTAGAAAATGTCAAAGTTCAAGTTTGTGACCGTCATTTTTCATGAAAATGCGAGTAAGTGAAATGCGAGTATGTTTGCAGTGCTAAAGCTAAGGAAAGAAACGACATCCCAAAATTCTTTTGTGATGAAATATTAGTATAACACTACCTGCTTAGTAGACTGTATTCGTCTCAATGGGGCATTGTTATTTTACATTGTTATGTTGCCCCAAAATGCAATGAAAATGACGTTTTTGTTCGTTTTCTGCACGTATTTTCTTATTTAAGCAAAAGTACCCCAAACTTTTTCTTATAGAATATCAAAGTGTACTACTAGGACAAGCTAAATAATATAAAACTTTACGGGAATATTGCTGCTGTTAGCAGGAATAGTCTGTTAAATGTTCAAAAATTTCAAAATAGGCAGCATTTCAATTAGTCTTTTCTCAAAACAGCATCACGGTTCAATAAAACAAAATATATCACGTAGTAGTTGGAAGTATGTACAAACACACGGAAAAGAAAAAAAAAGTGGGGCCTCGTCATATTAAAAAAAAAAAAAAAAAAAAAAAAAAAAAAAAAAAAAAAAAAAAAAAAATTACAAAAATTCACAGTCAAAATATCCCATTTAAATTTCCCTTTTTTCTGTTTAGAACAAGGAAGGGGAAAGAAAAAGGGATATTCCATTTTCTCATAGGGAAAAAACATAGCTAGCGAAAAGAGAACGGGCCGTTTCGTTTTCTGATAGGGAAAAAGTATGATAAATGACAGTCTTTTTTGTGAGTTTTGACATTTTTTTAAAAATAAAAGTATGACGAGATCTCACTTTTTTTTCTTCTCCATGTGTTTGTACATACTTCCAACTACTACGTGATATATTTTGTTTTATTGAACCGTGATGCTGTTTTGAGAAAAGACTAATTGAAATGCTGCCTATTTTGAAATTTTTGAACATTTAACAGACTATTCCTGCTAACAGCAGCAATATTCCCGTAAAGTTTTATATTATTTAGCTTGTCCTAGTAGTACACTTTGATATTCTATAAGAAAAAGTTTGGGGTACTTTTGCTTAAATAAGAAAATACGTGCAGAAAACGGACAAAAACGTCATTTTCATTGCATTTTGGGGCAACATAACAATGTAAAATAACAATGCCCCATGGAGACGAATACAGTCTACTAAGCAGGTAGTGTTATACTAATATTTCATCACAAAAGAATTTTGGGATGTCGTTGTTTTCCCAAACTTTAGCACTGCAAACATACTCGCATTTCACTTTTCATGAAAAATGACGGTCACAAACTTGAACTTTGACATTTTCTACAGGGAAGGGAAAATTTTTTCAGGTTTTCAAAATTGCACATTCTTCATTAAATGTGATCTACTTCAACATAAAAAAAAATCAAGCAAAACAAAAAATACAACTATCACACTTGTCTGATTTTCAAAATAATGGCTCTTAAGCACATCTATGACGATCATTCTTTCGCACTATTTTACTTACCTCTGATAAATATTCTTTTACACTGTTTTTTCTCCTCAGATCTGATTATTTAGGCGCTTCTAGAAAAGTTAATAAAAAATAGAACGCCTAAATACGTTATTTTTTATTGATTATTTGGTATTGAATCCCTAAACAAATTCGTCCAGTCATTCTAAAATGAATGAAAGTAATGCGTGCGAACCGACAATGAACAAGATAAAATGGACATTATTAGAAACGGAATTGCAATTTCCAAAGAAATCTGATAAAGTTAGACTTTTAGAACTAATACGAATATTTCATATACAAATGTTTTGAACTTATAAAAAAAAAATATTTCTGATCCATTTCCAGTCTAAGGAAAAATGGAAACGTTCTACTTGCCAATGTAATAATGCATAAGTATGATTTTCTACCAGACAGCTGCACTAACTTAAAAGCCAGAAATAAAAAGGGGAGAATACATTTCATTTTCCAAATTTGAGCTGAATCGAGAGAGCTGAATCGTTGCAAAAACTATTTCATAAAAAAAGTTTCATTTTCACTTATTTGCAAAATAAATCATTTTTATCAGTATGCCGCCTGATTTCAGCATCACTGGTTTCAAAGATAAAAATCGATTTTCAAATGGAGTTCTACTGATTGGGATCACTAATACCAACTCCATCATTTTGGAAAAATTCGGGAAGCGTTCTGCATTTTCCTTGATGAGCTATTCTAGAAAATATTGATTCAAAACATTTTCCTTTTTCTAAGCGCACCATTTGGTTATGGACATATGTTTTAAACTTGGCTGCGTCCGCTCTCTCCCAATTTCCAGAATTTTGTTCAAGAAAATGAAATGCCAATAAAACTTTCTTCTAGCATTCGTACTCATTTGTATGAAACTTGTAAATATGGGATATAGTCTTTGTCGCATAACTCCCGAATATTTCAAGAGATCGCCCACGAATAAACCACTCGCCACAATGACTAGTACAGGTAAACTTTTACCAGCCATACCTACATTTCTATTAGCAAATGGCTAGTAGAGAGTGTCATTCGCGAAGACTGATTTAAGTTGTTGTTTATTTCTAAAAACAGAAAATTAACCCTAGTTATGAACATTGTGTTTTATTATAAATCCTATATACTGTAACGTCATTGGGAAAAGAAAGAATGTAGAATTTAGTAAAAAATGTTGGAATGCACAATTTTCTCAGGTGAAAAAGCTTTCGTGTTATTCAATACGCTACAAGTTACGACATTTTTCTGCAAAAAATACATATTATACAAAAAAAAAAAAAAAATACTGAGCTTTTGTTTTAATTTGAATACTTGTTTCGTGTAGCAATAATTTATGAGGAGCTTTGTGAATTTCAAATATATAATAAGTTCTAACAATCCTCTTATGTATTAGCGTAGTTCAGATTCTGTTAATACATTAAGTCTGGCGTTGATTCTTTTTTTCGGAATTTTAAATATAATTTAATGGTAATTCTAAAACTAAACCTGTAGCGATACGATCCATTAAGTATCAAGGCCAGTGCGCAACCCTGTATTCTTCACCGTGGGCCGTGAGGCGTCATATGTCCCGCGTAACGCTTTACCCTAAGTGCTTAGTTCCCACGCAAGCTTGGTTGTGATTTTATTGACCCTGAGGGAATGAAATGCTGAGTAAACATTGCCCAGCCCGGAGTCGAACCCTGAACCTGCTGCGTGGCAGTCAGATGCGCTGACCACTACGCAGCTGGGTTTCTATAAGTAATTCCCTTAGTAAATGTATTATTAGACTACTGAGTAATAGATTAAATAATTCACGTATAGTTATGTACAGTTCGTAAACAAAATAAAAGAACATTCCATAAAATTTAATTTGAGTCAGGAAAATCGAAAATAGTCAATTAGGATTTGGAATTATATATCATGAAAAAATGTATGAAATTTTTTTCTGATTAACCAAATTCTCTAAAAGTCTGTTTATAGGAGCATTAGTGATTTGAAATACATAGTAATAGTTTAAGAGCTAGCAACGTTTTCGTCCCCAGATTTTATCAAGGCTCATTTTTCTATATGTTCTTCCGATTTATGGTGTAGTACGTTAGCGGGCGGTCTGGCAGTCAGAAGACGTTGCGTTTACCTGTGGGAAGAGGGGATAGGCAGGTCAAAAAACTTCAGAATTACGTCATTTTATCAAGGCTTATTTTTCTATAAGTTTTTCCGATTTATGGTGTAGTACGTTTGCGGGCAGTCTGGCAGCCAGAAGACGTTGCGTTTACCAGCGGGAAGACGGGTTATGCAGGTTAAAAAACTTCAAAATTACGTCCTTTTAGCATGATTTTTGTTCATAACATCTGTTTCTACTAACTATTTGTGATATTAATCCATTATTACCAGACGTTACCAATGTCGCTAAGACCCTGTCAGATCCACATTTATAGGTAACATATTACTCTTGGGTTAACAGACAACCTATACGTAATTTTCCAGACACAAATTCGGTTGCAAAGCTAATGCCGGACGGCTTGAAATATGGCAACGAAAGTGCCTGTTTCAAGAGTGTTTTATAGTTTAAAAATTATAAATCATCTTTACTTCATTTTATCAAGCTTAAAAATTACAAGATATTATTCTTTGGCTAGCAGACAACCTATAATTAATTTGCCAGACACAAAATCGGTTGGAAGGTTAATGCCAGACGGCTTTAAATATGGCAACGAAAGTGCCTGTTTCAAGAAATGACATCTTTTCTAGGGATTTGGCTCCATTTAATGACAGTCAATCCTTAATTGTTATCATAGCAACAATCGTTTCTTTGTATATATATATATATATATATATATATATATATATATTAAAAAAAATCAGCTTTTAGCTTTTTTTTTTTTTTTTCACAGAAAACGACCGATTTTGCTTGTATAATTGAGTTCTGTACTCTTGAAAACGTGATTCAATATATAAGCTTTTCAATTATTTTAATTGAAATCCATTTTCTTCTCTTTTTCTTCATTATTAATTTTTGTTATATTGTACAAGGGACTTTTATTTTATACTAAGCAGCTTGTTTATTATGTTTTTGTATCCATTCAGTGTATTGGGGACACTGTATAGTAGTAAATTCATTCATGCTATCACAATTATTGATGGTGGTCAGTAATGTTTAATTAATGGTTATATATATATATATATATATAGTGTATGTCGAAAAAAATGCTTAATTTTGTGTAATTAATGTAAAGTTATGTAATTGTAATTCTTAAACTATAAAACACTCTTGAAACAGGCACTTTCGTTGCCATATTTAAAGCCGTCTGGCATTAACTTTGCAACCGAATTTGTGTCTGGCAAATTAATTATAAGTTTTGTGCTAGCCTAAGTTTAATATCTTGTTATTTTTAAACGTGATAAAATTATGTAAAGATGACTTATAATTTTAAAACTGTAAAACACTTCTGAAACAGGCACTTTCGTTGCCATATTTAAAGCCGTTTTGCATTCACTTTGAAACCGAATTTGTGTCTGGAAAATTAATTATAGGTTGTCTGTTAACCAAAGAGTAATGTTACCTATAGATGTGGATCTTGCAGGGTCTTAGCGACATTGGTAACGTCTGGTAATAATGGATTAATATCACAAATATTTAGAGGAAACTGATGTTATAAACAAAAATCATGCTAAAATGACGTAATTTTGAAGTCTTTTGACCTGCATAGCCCCTTCTCCCGCAGGTAAACGCAAGGTCTCCTGACTGCCAGACTGCCCGCAAACGTACTGCACCATAAATCGGAAAAACATATAGAAAAATGACCCTTTATAAAATGACGTAATTTTGAAGTTTTTTGACCTGCATAACCCCTTATCCCGCAGGTAAACGCAACGTCTGCTGACTGACAGACTGCACGCAAACACACTACACCATAAATCGGAAAAACATATAGAAAAATGAGCCTTGATAAAATGACGTGTTTTTTAACTTTGCTAGCTCTTTGACTATAAGTTTCGTGAAGCATATGGGAATAGAAATGCATAGGTGCCAATCTACCGATTTTTCTCACGTCAAGTAAACATATTTTAACCAGACATTTTCTGGATAGGATGGAATGGAAGGTAACATTTCATTAAAAAATTCATGGTTCAAATTATGTGGGTCTGATTTTATTTGACCTGAAGGCTGGCAGCTACGGAAATGCTAGTATTTCTACAGAAAAGTGTAGAGTTCTCTATAGTATGTTGGAAAAATCAGTGTTACATTAACGTTTACAAATTTTATAAACATGAAAAATCCTTAGGTGCTTATATTCGACATCCAAAAGCTTTCTTTATTTTATAAATGCAAATTTGCTAGCATTCCGTAAGAAAATGCCTTTTTATGAAACATTCCATTAAAATTATCTTAAACATTTTCTGCTCGTTTCTTTCATTCATGTCATGTTTAACAGAAAATAAAGAAAACAAAGCATGCTTGGTATCTTGAAAAATTGTTGGAATGGCATTTATTTTTGTTTGAAATATGCTTCGAGAATTTATTCTTACGAGTAAATATCAATTTATTTTATGCTTCATCATTTCGAAATTTTTATTTAAAATACAATAAATTAAAAGATAGTATATTTTACATACATAAGTAAATAAAATTACTACTTTGTTCTTATTCATGTTATTAAACAATTAGTAATACTTTTCAGTATATCCGAATATTTATACATTTATTTTGTTTCATTGGTGGCATGAAATGTTTGTTTGATAAAATAAATTAACTTGTAAACATATTTCTGATTTATAATATAAAGATTCAGATTTAAAATATGAATATGAAATACTTGATATTGTTTTTACTTTAAGTGTATCTGTATAAATTTTGACGTCAATAGTTCGGGTTGAATATTTGTAGCTGAAAAACTGTTTTCTTTTAAGTGCTCACCTTTTTATTATCACTATTCCTAAAATGTAATTTCCGTGGTAGATTTTTATTGAACATGTTTAAGAAATATGCTACGAATGTTATTGTTTGGAAATTGTGGTATTATAAAGGTGTTCATTTAAAATATGACATTTTCCGTGAGAAAAGTTCATTCATATAATCGTGTTTATATATTAGGCTAAATAGAACGAATCTTGCTATGAAAGAATCGGAAAGGAGTGGATTTTTTTTTAGAACGGTCTCCGCCTTAACTAAGTACATTGTCTCTTAAAACTGTATCATGTTATATTCGCTGGAATCAAGACATATTCCTGTTAAGGTAGGATTCCTATACATGTTACGTTATCACATATTTTGATGTAATTTTATTTAATTCTGTTGCTTTCACAAAACATTTTTCATATAATCCTTTCTGTTATAGATAACTTTAATGCTCAATAAAGCTTTATTTGCTGCAAAAGAATATAATTGTAAGTATAACCCAGAATATGCCTCTTCAGCATTTGTATTTGAAGTTGCAATGTGATTGTGATAAAGAGACAATCTCAGGTATTACAAGAGAAAGTACTGCTTTAAACTACATTCCTTAATACCAAAAGGGTAAAAAAAATCCCACCTAATGCGAACAACCACTGAGCATTGTTATTAGCTGCCAAGAATTGCAGTAACAGTGGCCTACCCATTAGTTGTTGAATTCACTACTTAGCAATCACTTCACATGAGTGGTTTAACATTTCCCCAGGCAATCTGAAGGTCGAAACATAACTAAACAAAAAATCCACATAAAAATTCTAAACAAAAGCATTAAACCCATGTGCGACTTTGTTCCTAGGTCAGTGGCAGCATACAGAGTGGACAGACAGTTTATTCCCACTAACTTGTTTCTAATTGTCTGCAGGGCAGTGAAATGGCCAGATAAATACATAATAACAATTGAAAAAGACCGGTTATCAAGTCTGTTGATCGAAATTTCGACCTGTCAGCAATCATAAAAGCTTGAAGGCACAGGTAACAGTGTAATGAAAACCGCAAAAAATGATGGTTTCAAGTTAAGTCAGATGTTTACTTTCATCCTCATAGCCAAAGGCGACACAGGTTTCTTCTTTAATGCTGCGGAATGTAACGGTCACATGGCCGAAATAGCTTTTATCTGCTATGAATGACTTTCTTCGCGTGCTAAGAAGAATTTTGCAGCAATGATACCTTTACGGCAGAAAATAAATGTCATTTTTTAGCAATTGCTTGCAATAAGCAATACACAGTTTTTTCCTTATATTTTCAATATACAGAACAATAGGTCATCCATTTGTATTCAGAATTTGAAAAATAACTTAAGTAATTATTTGACAAAATGAAGAGAAAATCGTAATTTCTTAAAAATAAAATCCTACTAAAATGGTTTTAAAAGTAAATTATTTTCAGATATTAGCATAAATGTATTTTGTAAACAAAAAACAAACTATTCAGTTAAAAAAAATGTCTTTATTTTCATAGATGGACATAAAATATTTTTTAGTTTTCTTGAAAATTCAAAGGGAAACAATTAGATTGTGGAATATACAGTTTTTTTAGAAGAATGATATATCCTTAAAAGTTGTAATTTTATTACTTCAATTATTGATATATGCATTTTTTTTTTTTTTTTTTTTTTTTTTTGCATTTTTATAGACATTTTAGTAACTATTGTATATTCGTTGGATTAAGTATCATCTTTCCAAAAGTGTGCGGTATTAATTTATTTTTTTTATATAATTAAATTTTAAACACTGCTAACATAAATGAACAAATTTTATTTTCATCTTTTAAAGCACAAAGAATTATTTCATGAAGTAGCAATTTATTACTTTTATATAAAAAAAAAATGTTTCCTATTCAAATTTTAAATGAAGATAAATGTCGATATCGTAAGACCGATAAATCTATTTCAAAACGTTATTGAAAACCGATATTTTATTTATTTTCATCATTTCTTTTTTCTTCTGAATAAAATCTGCTAATGATAAAAGAAGTAATGTATAACTTCAAATTAAAAGAAAATCATTTTGCGATGAGTGTTTAAAGTTTTAGCTGATTTATTTTTTCAATTTTTATGTTTTGCAAATAAGCATATTTAGAGTCACTTTTACATAAATATGTAATTCACAGTGTAATAAAAATCGCAATTATTTAATTAAATAGAAAATGCGATTATCGATTTCGCAATTATATAAACTATAGTAGGTCTCAAATAACAGCAAAAATTCCATTCATGCAAGAATGAAAATTTTGAAATAAATATTAGTTACCACTTTGCCTCTAATATTGAAACACACTACGTAAGCAAACTTAATGACAAGTTGTTTTCCTAAAAGTGACATTTTCGTTATAAAGTAGTAATTACTCTCAAATGTTGTGCAAAAGGTAATTTAAAATATACTTCTATTTATATGCTTGTCTAAGAGCGGGACAAAGATCCCACTTTGAGAACAGGAATAATCCTTAGAACATGTAATCGAGTGATGAAAAGTTTTGAATAGGATGAAAGCAACTTTTAAAGGCTAGATCCTGACAGAAGAACACGTTTGACACTTAATGATGGGCGTCGTATGTTGCAATTTGCAGATTTTCGTCCAAAGTACAGCCTGAAAAGTTTGAAATTGCAAATTTAATGATTTAATCTTTTGGATGGACTATTGGTAGAATTTTGAAAGATACTGGATATTTTAAATGGGTTCTTCTAAAAGTATCAAACAGATCAATGTCTTGAACTTCCCAGACTTCACTCCAATTCAAATTTGGAATTCAACCAGTACTATACACTGGAAACTCGCTGTTGTAGATTAATGAGGTAATGTGGATTCATTGCCTTTCAAGTCATTTGTCGTTGGTATGAAAAAAGGATTACAACATTGTATTTGACGAAAAGGGTGAAAAAAAATAAACGTTCTATATTTTGTAAATTACAGTTTCGTGACCAAAATAATGTAAGCTATGTTGTAATAAATGTTTTACTAACCTATATGTTACGTGTATTTATATGTTTTGCTTTTTTATGATCCCTACTATAATATAAATGTACAAATACTTTAAGAAATCACGCAAATACATATAAGGTTATACACAAAATAAAAGGGCAGATATCTCGAAAATATTACACAAGTTTCCAAAACTGATGGCATACCTTATAAGAAATTTTAGTCGTGAATGAAAATACATATAAGGTTATGAACCAATACACAAAGAGAAAAAAGGATGATATATAGAAAATAGATAACATAAAATGTTACGCACGTTTCCAAAACTGATGGAATACCTTAAAAGAAATTTTATTCGTTAATAAAATTAGATTTAGAAATGCATTTTACTGGTTGAAAAATGTATGGGAATGAAAACTAACATTAAAATATTGATTTTACTAAAAAATTACGAACTTTGATTAAAAGAAAAATTATAATCCTAACAACAGAAAAAAGAACGAATGAACTATTTTATTGTGGACAAAATATTCCTTACGTGTGACTGTAAAAAAAATTATATATATATATTGAATTTGGATAACAAAGATTGTGTGAACTTTTCAAATTTAAAATATTTGTGATGTCTGCAATAGAAGTTCTGTACCTTCTCACCGCCGCGAACTGATATTACTTCACTAAGCTGTAGGTTTCAATGCATTAAAAGCATTATTTAAATTAATATAATTCTACAAATATTATGCAGTTTTAAAACATTTTGTTATAATTAATACTTTCAAGGCTTATATTCATACACATAATTAAATTTTTTACATCATGTTGGAAAAATCATTTTTATTAGATGTTTAAAAAAATTACAGAGAAAAAAACATTACAATTTTGCCCTTTTGCATGGCGGTCAGAGGGTTTGCAATTTTTTGAGTTTCAGTACTTTCGGAGAGACATATTCATTTTATTTAACGACAAAATTACTACGATTATAAGATGATGATTACTGTTCGGAAAAAGTAATATTCAAAAGTGTTAAGTTCTAACAGGTACAGTCGTGGGAAAAAAAAAAAAACAGTAAACACCCCCTACTAACTCTTCAACAAATTATTGTAGACGGAAGTTACTGGTACCGAACGATATGAAATAAAGTCTACTTTTAAATGATGTATATAAAATTTGCTTAGGGGTCATCTACATATTAAAACGAACCCAAATCTCATTTTTTTCAATGGCAATACCCAATTTTAACGAGATATTTCAAATCTTCGGTTCAAAATATGCCTAGACACCAGATTTCAAGTCATTTGAATGATACGTTTTTGATTTTTAAACATTCAAAATTAAATTACATTTTCATATTTTTATTTATATCTTCTGAAATTATGCTCCTAATGTGCTAATGTTTTGTTTAGCAATAAAACTAATGTGCCCAAACATAAATACGCTGAATTTGCAATTTTTATAATTTTATGATATGAATTATGAATTATGAAGTTAATATTCGAAAAAATTATGAATTGCAACCTACAATTTTTTTGATGGATTTAGATTTATTAAGTCCTGCTTTATGAAAATCCCAAATTTCACATTTTTCTTCCAAGTAGTTTTCAAATTATGCTTAAAAAACGGCAAAATGATGGTTTAAGGGGCCGTCTATGATTGAAGTGAGTAGATATTTTGAAATTTCTTCTGCTGCCTTGTTATCTAACAGACTTCATTGACTGCTTAAGGTGCCTTGATCAAGAACGCGGGTCTCTCGGTTAGCAATCGAGAACCCAACTTCAATTTGGATACAGCCCTTAAAATACGCTCGTTTTAAAATAATTAATTTCTCGGAAACTTATGGTACGAATTGCATAAAAATTTGTTTTTAGGCTATTTGAAGGGTGTAGAGTTCATTTATGCTGTCAGAATTGGGTATTGCCATTGAAAAAAATGAAGTTATGGTTCGTTTTAATATGTAGATGGCCTCCTAAGCAAATTTTATATACATCATTTAAAAGTAGGCTTTATTTAAAATCGTTCGATACCAGTAACTTTCTTCTACGATAATTTGTTGCGGAGTTAGTAGGGGGTGTTTACTTTTTCTTTTCCACGACTGTACATTCGCTTTATCCCCAAACGATGCAAAAGTCGTAAAGCAACGAGGCGATATAAACAGGAAAGTTAGATTTATCGTAATTCTGTGTAATTTTCGTACTCTGTACCGTTATTGCCGCTCAGACTTCTGATAAAACATTTTTCTCAAGGCACGTTTCCAGGAAATTGTGTCAATAAGTTTATTTATTATCGACTAAATGATTCTCGTATATTTTATTTTCTTAGTATAAAATTTAAAAAAAATCTAATTAAATAACACCATTTTGACCCGTATGAAAACGCACAAAAGCTGGATACGTTTTTGATTTCATATGAATCTTTCACGCGTGGTCCTTTTAATTATACGATATTTTGCTAAAACGGTTTACATATATAGGTCATTTTCTTCAAGCGAGCAGTGAAAGGATACAAATTATTTACGATCACTGTCTTAGTCAAATTATTATATCTCGATATCAGACGAGCTAATAGTTATTCAATAATTTCATTGATATGTTTACTATTAAAATTAACCACGGAAATTAATAAAATAAAATAAAATAAAAAGAAGCAATTACAAAAACATAAATTATAATAACTTTTATTTTAATTTATTAATCTTTGAAGTACAGTACACAAATAGCAAAAACAGTTATAAAAAATAGCATTTTTTTTTCCTTTTATTTGTAGTAACAAATTTGAAAATGTTTTTTAGAAGTTCGTTGATCTGGCTTACAATTGTTATATGAATAGGGTTATTCTTGTCACTTATTACAGAACTTTACTCATCCGTAACAATTTTTATGTTAACGTTTTGTAGTCGGTTTTACTGTGTAAGGAAAATGACACTCGATGAAAAAAGTGATAGCTATAGAAAAAAATGAAGTTATTTGATCTATAGTAGTTTGGACAATTATGTTCTTATCCTGAAATAAACTACAAAGGTCACGTTTTTATTTCACTGATAGTAGAACTTTAGGCTGCGATACACTTTGGAAAATTTTGAAATGCATTTTACAAATTTAAGTTTGCGTTGCCTAGTGCATTTTCTTATGCACGTTTTGATTCATAGCACTAGCTTTTAAACAGTATGAGGTAGATGATATAAGTTGTTTGCATTTATCTTAGTATTCAGAAATGAAGTATATTTTATTTACTACCAGTTGAAAGATATCGGGGAAAGTAATGAAAGTAAAGCATAAATCTAATCTACAAAACTACTCAGAAATCTAATAGCATTAAAAGTCATATTATTTTGCTTTGAAAACCTGTCACGAAGTTCGTTCATGTAGTTAAAACAGCTTATTTAGCAATAACATTTCAAAGTATACACTAACACGTGAGTTCATATTAATGCTGTTCTCTTAATTCTAACATTGCTAGGTGCATTTTGAGATGCGTGTTTTGATGAAAAGCACATATTTTCCCCTTTAAGGGGACGACAATTCTTACGAAATCCTATAGAAAATAGCTGATATTCAAGTATCTTCTTCTCTTCAACTACTGAAGCAATTTCGATATTTTTGTATAGTTTCGGTTGTAGCTATACAATTAATTGTCTATAAACATATTCCTCGTAGTTTCCAGTGTATTTTAATAAAACTACATTTCAAACATACTGAAATTGACATACATTATTGAGGTGCGCTACAACAGTATCTTTGTAGAATATGGAGTGAATGGCATTTATCATTTATTTACAATGACACACAAAAGAATTTCATTACATTATGGCCTAGGCCTATGGGTAAAACTCTTTTACAGGGCATTTTTTAAATGTTACACTATTTCAAACGTAATGAAATTTACCTGCACTACTGATGTGCACTACAAGATTCTTACTGTAGAATATGGAATGTATAGAATTTTATTCGTTCATTTACAGGGACGCAAAAAAGAGTTTGGTTTCAAGACTCTGTATGAGCGCTAATCGCTGGAAATGTGTTTTTAAATGGGGTGTGCATTTCAAAGCTTAACAAAATATTTGTGCATTACATGGCGTATATAATTTCCATAGTTTATATATATGGATGCGCAAAAAAAATTCGGCATGACTTCTGTCTATGGGCGTAAATTGCTTCGAGGTGTTACTTAGCTATATCATGCATTTTCTAGCTTAACTATATTCAGTTAGTAGGCTACACAAAATATTTCAAGTTACCATATATGGGCGGTAAATGGTGAAAAAAAAATTCCAAATATGTTTTACGTTTTATAGTTGAATTAAATATAAATCTATAGAAAGAATGGTGATATTCTCTGCTGAAAGAAAATAGAATATCTTATTGACTGTGGGAGGTAATTGCTGAAATTTGGTGCTCAAGTGTGTTATGCACTTTATTTAGATAGCCTCTTTTACCTTATTAAAAAGTGAAGTTTCGTTGAAGCGTTGGAAGTTGCTTCACAATCTATGAGTGACGCATGATTTGCTTCTATTCTTTTAAGTTAACATTTTAAAAAGAAAACTTTTCTAGTACGCGAAACGATTAGAATATAACTAATTATAAAAACATACATAAATATCGATATACTATATGTGTGTATGTGTGAAATCGCTTCTGTAGTTCCTTCCTTAAGAGATGGGTGATTAAGTTGTATATATTTCTTTCATTATTGATGAATGACAGTTTCTTTACGGACAAGTTAAATGTCCTGGAGAACAGAATGAAAGTGAAACGTAAAATGCACTGCCGAAACTACGCTCAAAGACTATTATCAGCCACGCGTTTTACATTTGAAAAAACTTTTATAAAGCCCGTTCTTAGAGTTCAAAAAGTTAATTTAGCAAAGATTTTTCATGGTATACCGAATGTAAATTTAAAAACAATGTTTGTCTCTTAATTGTTCGGAACGGATGTTAAAAATTTTCAAGATCTGGGACAAAAGAGTGAATCGTGAAACGTTCTAAAATACTAGTACTAAAATGAAATACAGTTATTATTTGGTTATGAAAATATTTCGTAAATCTCGTTCTTATAGTTAAAACTGTTCATATGTACAATTTGTTTTATTTTGGTGACGCAATTAAAAATATCAGCATTCAGTGAAACTATAAAAAAACTTTACTTACTTTACAATGTGCAAATTCTAACTTTTTACTAAATGATTTCAAGAAAATATTTGTTAGTATCATTAACAATACTTCTAATCATCATTACTTAAACAATTATTCTATCGACACTGTAACTATTACGCCACGCATTACATTTCCATTACGTAGTATGTCTATTTAATATCAATAATTTCACTGCGGAACTATTTCAACGCTGAAGAATAACTAAGCCTACCATCTACCTCTGTTTATTTGACATTTTATTTCTCATGCTAATAACCTGGGAAATTTAAATTACATGTAATGAAATAAAGAAATCGTAATAATTGCAAAATATACTTCAACCTTTAACGAGTTTTCCCTTTTTGTAGTCCTATATCAAACTTTAATTTCAAAAAGATACAATTACATATTTATGTATTTTGTACTAAAATCTGAATCCAAGGTTTCGGAGAATACCTATTTATTATTTTAATCAATATAATATGAGAAAGTAGCAGTTAAATGCATATGCTTTTCTAAATCCTCGTTCAGAAATTAAGGTAGTAAATGAAAATGCATACAGCATTCATTTTAAATAGAAAAATTCGATTAGTTTCCTGTGTGTAATGGTTATTTTATGCATATTCCTTTATTTCAAATCGCACAATATAAAATTGTTACGCAGAATTCATAGAACTGCAATATAGTTATCCATTGTTTGAAAATTTATTGAGCTGACTCATTTGAAATGCTCGTTTAGTAATAAAAATATTTTTCTAGTGAAAAATTCTCTTTTATACAGTATACATAAAAGATAATTAAATTATTTGTATTTAAAATTTAAAAATAATAATAAAATGTTCGTCTGAAAAAAATTATGTTTAATGAAAATAAGAAAATAAATTATATTTAGTATATTTTTCCGAAGTCCCAATATTGTTTCAGGCACGCAAACTTTTTTCGCAACGTTTTCCTGTTTTGCATTCAAATTTACTTATTGAATTTTCCATTCTGTTTCTAGTGCATATTTGCTTGATAAGAGAAGAAAAACTAATCCATATAGAGCAAACGAAGTTATGTTTTTTAAATCTATTCTGTACCGATGAAAATATAGAAATAAATTCCCAGAATTCTGATAAGACTCTTTTTTTTTTGTGTGTGTGTGTGTGTGTGTGTGCTGAAAAATTTCAATAAAAATGAAATTTTCTATGTATGGTGAATCAGTTTAAGAAACATCATTTAAGAATTTCTATCTTTCTTTGAAATCAATTGATTACTTCATGCATTATTTAGGAAAGCTAAACGAAAATAGACGATGTATTACGGAAAAATAGGTAAAGAAAGTAAATGATTTGACAAATATTAAGCTGATATAAAAATGAAGGTAATTGAAATAAAGGAAAACATATTAAGCAGATATTTTAATTTTCCTTTTTCTGTTACACTCAACATTTTTATTCCAGATGGAAAATTGGATGGGAATTCATATTGATTTTACTGACATTTCTTGCAGAGTTGGTGTTTTTTGAACTTATTTTATTATTAATGAAACAGGATACATTTATTTAGGCTGAAAAAGCGTTTTATGCATTTGAATGGATGGGGAGATCGATGGATTTTTATGATGCTAAGCATCCAAAGGGACAAATTTATATTAATCTTAATAAAGAAGGAAAACAACGACATTAAATTGGAAAGGAAAACGATATGGATAATCACTATATCAATAAAAAATACATAAAATTGAAAAATTTCTTTCATTCTTTCAATTTAATAACGTGATCGGGTTTTCTTTACTGGATCACAAATACCTAACAAATGTACGATTATTTGAGTATGAATTGCAAAAAGAAAATAATTAAATTAACTATTAATAACTGTAAAACTCATTTCGTATCATTGTAGTTAATTAAATATATTACTTTCTAACCACAGTAAAAAAATAGAAAATTCAAACTGACATTTTATACTAAAAAAGATAAAATAATACTAAATGTCAAGATAAAATCGTTTTAAGGAAGAAAAAATGAAGAACTTCCAAAATTGATTGCAATTTTTCCAACTATATTATTAATAATAATAAAAATTAACAAATGTCAAAGAGCCCAGCACTTTCACTAACTGGATCATAAATATAAAAAAAAATTGCCTAGTAAACAAATTATTCTACCTAAAATATTTTAAAAATTTCATCCTCTAGAGCACATTTTTGGCATTTTTTAAAAATGTACATTATATTTTGTGTTTTTGACGTAGGCATAAAATTTCGAGTGATAGCAACCATTCAGAGAGAAGATTTAATAGAGCATGAGATACTCTATGAAGAATGCCATTCAACTTTGAGCTGAGTCATAAAGTAAAATAAAAAAAAGGAAATAAATTGAATCTGAGAAAAGAAAATGGCTAATACTATCTCTCATTTTAATGCACATTCTATAGAGACTTAAAAGAATATCTGTTAGGAGGGAGTATTATAAATCATTCAAATTTTATAATCTAGCAACAAAATTCACTTCACGTGTTATACCTTGAAGTACAATATTTTAGAATATGTCAGTGATTAGAACTATTAGAAAGTCATGTAAGAGTCACACAAATAGATCCAAATAACTATTGGTAGAAAGGTCACCCAGGAAATCATTCTAAATAGCTCCATTTGCAGAACAATGTTTATTGTGAACGCTTAACCTTCACTAACAGAGATGATCTAACGTCTATTTGCTCATTCAGTACTTGCACGAAAATGTAGTTCTCGCTTTTTGAGACAAAATCTTTTTTGAAAAATATTTATGTATTTTTCGAAATTATTTTTCGAAAAATCTATAAATTGTAACCTAAGAATTTTTCAACATACATAAATTTCTAGAAGCTTTTAATATGCACCTGATTCCGCTAATTAGTTTTTGAGTTATGATTAAAACTACCCACATTACAATCAATTTTGCAGTGATTAAAATTAAATTAACGGTAAGAGTTCCAAATTTTAAACTTGCTCAATTACCATATTACATAACCAAATGACTTGCCGTTAATTTACAGGAAAACTCAAATGTGATGTCAACGTTAGGTGTTAGTACTGAAAATTTTCGAGTTTGGAACAATTTATTTATGTAGACGACATTCTAAGCATAATTTAAGTATAACATTAATTAGTAAAAATTATTACTAATAATGATTTATTCCAGTCACAATTTTATATGATGATTAAAGGGAGAGTTAGCACCGATAGAAAAACCCTATCCTTTTTTTTTTTTTTTTTTTTTTTTTTTTTTACGACAGTACCAACATTGGATCATAAGCAAGACATAATTGTGCTTCTTCTGTCAGACAAGTAGATTGGCTTGTACTTTAACCTAAATAAAAAGATTTAATATCTTTGAAATTTTTTATTTCTCTTAGATTTTATGGTTATTTAAATAAGTACATTTACCCAACTTTGACGGGTAACCGGGGGTAAGCCAGGTGACCAGTAACTACGGACAACGGACTTGGCTATTTATGATCACGACTCTCCGGACCTAGGAGTTCAACATCTTGAGTCAACTTTAGCAAGGTTATGTTCGCATCACCGGAAGCGTCGTCCAGCCATCGCGTCGGCAGGGACACGTGCAGGTGGACTCCGGGGTTAGAAAGTCAGAGGTCGAGAGTGCGTGCACTGAGAAGGCTCTTCAAGCTTACGCTTGATCCTGCTCAGAGGGGGAAACTTGGGGCTCTGTTTAAGGCTGTTCTCAACTGCTCTGCTCAACAAGCGCAAAACATTTTGACACATTTACAAATTCATTTTTTAACGGAAAGATATAAAATTGGAAAGCCTGATCATGGAAGCGATTTGGAATAGAAATGTTTTTTCCATTTTTTTAATCAATAAATTAGCTATTGATTTATAAGCAATTTTGATCACGTGACACGGCATTTTGCTCCCCTTATTGACTGGATTTTCTTCTTTCGTTCGGTTCAAAATGCCAACTTTGCCAGTATTTTCTGAAAGATCTATTGCGTTTACAAGAAAACGAAAAAAAAAAAAACAGTTCGATGACATAGTTTCTGAATAACAATACCTTCTAGTTTCAGGCGTTTTCGAATAAAAATGAATTAAAACTTATGTCAAAAAGTTGACCCTTTGGATTTGAGAACAGCCTTAAACGGAGGCGGGCTGATTACAGGAAGTCGATCTTGCATACCAGACGGGGCTTTCTCCGAAAGTTTCTTTCGGAAAAGCTCACTACTGACAAACTCGTCCAAGTTTGCGAGCTGGTGCGAGGCAAGTGGAGGCCAAATGCTCTAGTCACTCTGGAGCTACCCAATGGGGAAATGACCTCCATCTGGGATGAGGATGCTCTTGAAAGATTCCACTTCCGACAGTTTGATGAAGTCCTGCAGACCGCGATCAATAAACGGATGACCCAGATTTGTTTTCACATCTAGGAGCTAGAGTTGGCATTCGACTCAATGGCGCATGACAAAGTGCAATGTCACGACGCACAGTGTAAAATTTTGCAAATCTAGCGGGAAAAAAAGACCAAAAATCGACTTGCAGTAATTTCACTTTTAGATGTTTCAAATAACATCTAACACATTGGACGAAAAAAAATGTACAATGATGGCAGCCTAACTGCACAACAACACCATCAAAAATCGGCTCAAAAACCAATTTTTTTTTCAACCTTTTTAGAATGGCGATTCTGTAGTTGTATTTGCCATTGATATTTTTGGGCTAAAAACATACTTATTTTGTAAATATTTTTTAATGATAGTATGGAACCTTTGCAACAATGTAGATATTTTGTATCTTACTGTTACAATAGTTATTTAGAAGTGTTATATTTAAAAAAATATTTTTTTTAAGTCAATATAAAAGTCATTTGAAAATTTAATAGCATATGATAAATTTTAAAAGCGGCCAAAAAATTTGTACACGATTGTACATTGTAATATAATTTTTTTTGTAATTATGTATGCATATAGATATAGAATAAATCAATTTCAGCTGCCACTATTTGCAACTCTTGAATATAAGTAATTTTTTATCAGGTACGGAATTTCGAAAGAGAGTTATATGAGATTTAAAAAAATTATGTTACTAGACATGAATCATCCCCCGTTAATTCTAAAAATATCCTGATAGACTATTTATTACACAAATATAATCATCAAAATTGCTCATATGTTATGTTAGACCAGATTAAGCGGCTGATCCATTCATTTATACTTGGCAGTAATCAAAGATGGAGAAACTGACATCTCTTAAAGAACTTTTTTGAAGTAAAATAAGAGATGGACAGATTCGAACATTAACAATAAATATATTTACAGGGCAGAAGTAATAATTACTACCAGAAAAAGGTTGGACAACCAAACATTTTTTTTTATTATTTAAGTGGACCGAAATCAAAAGACAAAAGGTGCATTCGTTATTCCTGGAACACAAATGAATAACCACGCGCCATGTGTTTAAAACTGAGAAAATCTATAAAAAAAGGATGCTATGGATGTGTTAAAACTATATCTGAAAGCCCCTAAAGAACAACGACATTTAAAAAAAATCGTTCAAAAAACAGGATACTTGTCATATAAAAAAGGGCTGTAATGAAGAAAATCAAAATTTTATAATGGGTAAATCCACAGCCGTCATCTACTTCTTACACTAGATCTATAAAGTTTAAGTTCATCATGGAAACTGATCAGTCAATAACAGAAGAATTTGAAATTGGCAGAAATTAAATCTTTACAGCTCTTGCACTAGCTGTAGTAGGATTCAATGTTCAGACGTATGACATAGAGCACAAGTTTGAAGACACGGTGGAAAATAGCACAATGTGCAGCATTATATCTTCAAATAAAGCAACTTAAAAATGCAATGTCTGTAACGGAAAATTCAAGATGGTGAATACTTAAAAATGATTCGATAATATACGAATAATACTCACAAATTTTCTTGGGGCTTATCGGCACAACATGCACAATTAAGAATTATGGAATGCCTCTGACATATTGATTATAGATTTTATGTAAAGAAATAGCAGTTCCGAAAACCTGAAGAAAAATGAAATATCGCAGAAAGAAAAAAATATAATTGAAAGATTTAGACTTAAAAGAAAATTATTATTAAAAACTCCAAAACAAGGGGAAGATACTATTAATGTAGTAAATACAAAAAGGAAGATTTTTAAGGGTGCTGCAGTGGTCGCTAGCAATATGCCTGCCTTTAAGCATTACAAATCATGACATTAAAATCTCAATAAAAGGCACAAAGGGGTTTAAAAACATAAAAGTTACCGGAATTTAAAAAAAAGTTCTAAACTTAGTTTAGAAGTTTGATGAATAATGCGCTTTCCAGAATTATTTTTGTAATAAAACCTTCTTCAAGCGACCAGGAGAAAACTGAATTTGTTTCATTCTCTTCAAAGAAATTGGTCGCTCATGGAGGGAGTCCAACTAGGATGGTCTCTGAATGGAGGTAAAATTAGTATTGAGCGTATGGGAATAAATTTTGCTCCATGAAAAAATGGTCGCTTAATAGAGGTGGTCGCACAGGGAGGCTTCACTGCATTTTTTCACAATACATATAACCCTTTTATCTCTAGTAAGATCAATTTTATTACTTTAATATCGGTAATTTTCATAAATTGAATTTTGACCCGCTAGATTCGTGAAATCTTGCACTGTGCGACGGATACAGTCTGGAAATCATCAAATGTTCTTCTGCTACCACCCTCTGTGGCTACTCTCCTCGTACAAAAAATGCCTTAGAGACTCTCAGTTTCAATGGAGTTGGAAGCGTGCGGTCGCCGTCAACTTTCCGAAAGAGGGTAGATAAAAGAGTGACCCGGCTTCCTACCGTCCTTTTGTCTGATTCCTGTGATCAGGAAGGTGTTAGATAGAATGCGCGCAAATCGTCTGATGAACTATCTGGAGTCCAATGACCTTTTCGACAATAGGCAGTACGGTATCCGTCGAAATCGCTTTACTGTTGATGCGCTTCTTGAGTTGGTGCGCTACATTTCTGTGTCAAAGAGGATTGGTCAATACTCTTGTCTGATAAGTCTGAACGTGAAGAATGTGTTCAACTGTGCCCGTTGAACAGACCTGCTTCATCTTCTGTCGGAGTATGGTGTTCCTTCGGACCTCCTGGGTTTGATTGATTCTTTCCTTTGGGATAGACGTGAATGAACGCAAATGAGCAACTGGCATGCAAGGGTCGTGTCTTGGGTTCCTCATCAGGTTGGTACTGATCAATAGCTTACTGTAACGACTGGGTATTGATAAGGCATGGACGATTTTGGTCTTTGCTGATGATATTTTTATCCTTGCACGTAGTCCGGCTGTTTACCGATTTGCAGATATTGTCCGGTTGGTTCTCTCTGAGATTCACGCCTGAGCGATTGAGTGCAGCTAGGAAATCAGCTATGAGAAATGCATGTACACATTCATTCCACCTAAGGGAAAGATGGAGAATAATCCTTCTCGTGTCATCTGGATGGATGAGCATAAGGTAAAATTCTCCACACAGATCAAGTATTTAGGAGTGGTCTTTGACTGGGAATACATGTGGGGGCTCTACTTGGACCTTATCCAAGAGATGACAACCAAGATCCAGTACAAGTTAAGTAGGATAGCTACAGCCACCGGGGTTGAAACTCGAAGTCCGCAAGGGATAGTCTCGGTCGTTGCCGAGAGGCGCAGCGCCTATTTAGTACTCGAATAAAGTTGCTCTTTACAGGAGACTACTGAGCATTCATTGAGGTCTCCTGTTATACATCACCAAGTGTTATATTACGGTTTCAACCGATGGATTGAACGTCTTGTGCGGGGTGGTTCACCTGGACCTCCGTGCTAGTATCGAACTCGATTTCGAAGCCCTCACTTCGTGAGGTGAGAGTGTTGATAACGTCAATCTCAATCGGTAGAGATTTGGAGGAACCCACCTCGACTAGACAGTTCGTGGAGAATCTCATGGACTCCGGATCTCAGCTAGCGGGCACCGTATACGTATTACACGGTTGGGTCAAGGCTAGAGGGTGAGAAAGTGGGATGCGCTTAACTCCTCGCCACAAAGGACGGTATTGTCGAGGAGGGTCAGTTCCGTTTGTCCGATAGGTTGATCGTTTTCTCTGACGAGTTTCATGTGATAAGGGAAAGCAATTTCGGACGCTCTTCGGAAAGGTCTCGATGAACTCGATATCTTTTCGGATTGGAGGTCGGTGATCCAGGCGCTTTACTCTCTTATGCCTCGTCACAAAGCAGTTGCCGAGATTAGAGACCTGGTTAAAATTAGTGGTATCAAAGTCCATATGCATCGGATAAAAACCCACATTGGCTATGCCTACAATGATCGTACTCATGCACTGACCAAAGAAGCTGCGATTTTACCCACTGTGGATGTGCAAATTCCTCTCTCCTGTCGTCAGATGAAGAGAAACCTCTTTGGTTGGGCACTTATCGATTAGCAGAGTAGGTGGGACCGGTATGAGGACTGTTGGGTGACGTATACGATTTTCCAGATAGCCTCCACTAGGAGACTCCAGGGGGATTTATTTGTTAACCAGGTCCTAATGAGACATGGAGTCTTTGGTGACCACCAAGCGCGTGTTTTTAGAGGCAACCCTGCGTGCTTCTGCGGGACCGAGAACAGCACGATTAAGCACTGTGTCTATGAGTGGCCGTTGTGGATCTCTGTTAGAGAAAATCAGTTTCCCCGCGACTTCCGCACTCAAACGCTTGCCGATCTTTGCCTTGATCATTACAGCGGGAAGGAGGTCAGCAACCTCCTGACAAGGACTTTAGATGGTGTGGTGGTCGTTTAGGCCCTTGAGTTCTTGCACATCTTAACTCGAAGTCTTTGAAAAAGTCTTTGAATATAAATCTCAAATCATTTGAACGCATGCACTATTTTAGAGAAGTCCGATACCGTTGTATTGGCGAGCTTCGGAAGGGTGACCGCGCAAGGTTTTTCAGGGGTTTTCCTTGTGTATAACGGTAATTTGGGTCGTTTTTCTTGCTAAGTCCTCCCTGAAGGCAGAGTCTCGTGTTTCAGTGCTGCGGCCTGGGCTTCGTCTACTAGCTTTGGCACTGCGCATTGACTTATCGTGACTGCACGGATTTTTCGTCCCTGGTGACTTTCTAGAGCTTTGCTGGATTCCGGCTTGCTTTCCCTTCGTGCTAACATTTTGCCACTCTGACAGGGTCCGGTCCTTACGACGCCCCTATGATCCCTTCCCACTGTGACAACTTTTGTTCACAACTGTGACCAACAGATGACACCTTTATTTCGTTACATTATGACTCTCTCGTGACCATCATCGTGACTGATTTCTCGGCCATGCAACTAGTTCAAAATGGGACATATGAAATTCACAGTGACGTGGATACAATTTATTTCTCATGTCATAGGACTATTAGGCATAAAGGCTATTAAGGAAAATGTTTACTTTATTGGATCAATATTTTCATTTTTTTTCATTACAAATTGTAAAAATCACTTAAATTTTAGGTCAAAGAAGTGGAACTTTCCCTTAAGCAAAATCTGTGGGGTTTCTCAGTATTTTAATGACAGCTTACTTATTTGTAGAATATTCACACTACTGACCTAGAAGTAAAAGTCATATGTATTCGCTTCCTCTGATCATTTTTACGCGAAGTAGAGTCATGCATTTGATAGTTTACGGAAATTTTGAAAGGCAAAAACTATACAGAGTGAGTCATAAAGAAGTCAACACCCTATTTCCTTAATAATTGGCTCTAGATGCATACTTCCAATTGCGAAGTTTCATAAAAAACGTGCAAAATTTGATGACATAAGTTGCAACCTCCTGGGGGCTGGGTTCATATGTTTTTTCGTGATTTCCCAGGTAAAAAAGTCAGCAAGAAACCTTAAAAAAAAATCTTCAGGGAAACTGAAGGTATTTGGAACTAAAATTACCTTCAGCTTACCTTTAGGTAAAAAACATGTATTTTCCCTTAACCTTCCGAGTTCCAAATACCTGCTGTTTTCCTTCAGGTAAAAAACCTGTTATTTCCCTTCACCGATTTTGGCAGAAATATCTGCAGTTTTCCTTTAGGTATAAAAGCTGTATCTTCTCTTTACATTATATCGTTGCACCTGCATGCGGACAGCCTTCTGTGCAAATTCGCATCAGATCAATACATAATAATGATTACATATCCAGTTCGACATTGATTTGATACATATTAATAAACTAAACATATTAATAAAACATATATACATATTAATAAAAAAAACTTCAAATACTCAAATGGAATTAAAAATTTGTGAAGTAGGTTGATTTAACATTAGCTTTTGGGGGTATCATGTCATGGCTTTGTATAGGATCGTTTCTGGAAATCAACTAAATTGCATGAACAGTGTTGGCAAAATTTAGAAAAGTGCCCCTTCTGTGCAGCAAAGTGGGGGGAGGGGCATTGAATGTGCATAACATGAATAAGTGGTCACATGCCTTTTGAAAGATATATCACATGAGGGGTGTCATAATAATTATTGAACATCAATGTAAACAAAAAAGAATGCATAATTATATAAATTCACCAGTCAGTTACGATGAAAAAATCACATTGTTCTTCAGTTGTAGCAGGGAAAAAATTGCTTAATTCACCCAGCGATCACATGAAAAAAAAAAATAATAAGAAAAAGAAAAACCTCACAAGTTTACCAATTGGGTGCAAGAAAAAATGCAGCATTTAAATGCAAATTGGTAGAAATAAAATATTGCAAAATTCATCAGTTGGTTGCGGGAAAAAATTGCAAAAATTCTCCTGCACTCATCTGAAAAAAATATTGCTTTAAATTTCTCTTTAACTGTTTTTTCATGAAAAAATTACTTTATTTAAAATAATTATACACATGTAAAATTATTTTTGGTACTTTTTGATTAGCCGGGCACCAGTGTTATATATACATATATATTGTAATATATAACACTAGCGCCCGGCTAATCGAAAAGTACCTTATTTTTTCTATATTTCATATTCTACATAATAAATTAATCTACAATATATAAAAATTCTTTTAATTATTTGGTACTTTTCGGTTAGCTGGGCGCCAGTGTTATATATACATATATATGTGTATATATATGTACACATATATGCATTTATATATGCAATATATGTATGTATATATAACACTGGCAAACAGCTAACCGAAAAGTACCAATTATTTTTATGAGTCGAATATTGCAGCCAAAGATATTGAGCCCTGCTAAATGATTTGCAAGAGGCATTACACCTTCACTGTGCATTATTAATCAAGCAGTTATGTTCCTAAAAAGATTATAGCTGCTCAATTTATAAAGGAAACTAAATCAGGTACTTACTAGTAAAATTTGTATTCCAATACATGGATCTATTAACTTGGGTCCTTTAAAGGACCCTTCACAAAATTTTATCACCTCAAAACAAGGAACCTTCATCAAACTTTTCACCTGCAAACAGGATCCTTCACAAAACGTTCCCACCTCCAAACTGAACTTTTTACAAGTTTAATTATTTGGGAGTAAAATCAGTCTTTCACTTTTAAACATAATGGAAATATATGAATATATTTTTCGCTATTATTTAAAAAAATAGTGAAATTTATCTTTAGTTGTACACGAAAATTTCTTATAAAAAGTTTTGCCCATACCACAGCATTTCTAAATTAATGTGGCGATATTTTTTACCGAACATGATTCTTGTCGAATGCGTAGTGAATACAAAGTGCCGAATATCAATATTAATATTAAAAAGAAGTGTAATACAGCCCTCTTACGCTATAAATATATATATCAACTTAAAAATTAGTTAAAATTCGACTACTATACTGTTGAAAAACTCCCTGCAAAAAGAAAAAATACAACAACAACACGACAACGTGACGATTAGTCCCGCTAATTTTCCGAATGGCGGTTAAAACGTAAACACACGGTCTCAGAGTTGAGTTGGGTACTTCCTTCTCATTCTCCCGTGACATGGAGTCAGAAATAGAGCTCTGTAATCAAAAATCAAATGTTCCAACGAAAATTTGAAATAAATAAATTAATACGAATTATACATTTTTCATTTGTTTTTGAAGAAGTAATTTTTATAAAAACTGGAAGTCACGCCTGATAGAGAATAAGGGCAAATTATGCATGCAATAACCCCACCTATATTTTTCAGCTTTAATTTTTGACGCCACCAAAATGAGGAGAGGGGGGGGGAAGGTCCCTTCCCCTCCATTGATTTTGAAATTTAAGTGACTACAGTGAAACCTCCCTGTGTGACCACCTCCATTAACCAACCACCTCTCAGAACGACTATTTTTTTCATGGAACGAAATTTATTCCTATAGGCTCAATACTAATTTTACCTCCATTCAGAGACCATCCCAGTTGAACTCCCTCCATGAGCGATCAATTTGTTTGAAGAAAATGAAACAAATTCCGTTTTCTCCTGGTCGCTTGAAGAGGGTTTTATTAGAAAAATAATTCCGGAGAGCGCATTATTCATCAAACTTCTAAACTAAATTTAGATTTTTTTTAATTATTATTCCGGTAACTTTTAAGAGTTTAAACCCCTTTATGCCTTTTTTAGGCAATGAATTTAATTCTGATGACAAATTAAGAATGACGGTCAATAAACTCCCTTGCCCTATTCTGTCAGGAAACTCATCTCAAAGAAATAGATAATAATAGATACAAATTAATGAAATCTTCATTATTTATTGCCCCCCCCCCCCAAAAAAAAAGCATTTATTTACTGAACTTCGAAAGGACTTGGTTGGATAAGTTATAAAAGATAAAACCGTATTCATTTTTTAAACTTTGTAGTAATTAACTTATGTTTTGACACTTAAATTTTTTAATTTTTTCTTAATGTGAAAGATAAATGTTAGTAACATTGTTATCTTTTTTCAACAATTAAAATCTAGATTTAAACATAACCTCCATTAAGAGACCACCTCTCGGAGTGACCAATTTTTATTGGAGCGGAACGTGGTCGCTTTAAGGAGGTTTTACTGTAATTAGCTTTTGTTTTGATACTTAAATTTTTATATTTTTTCTTAATGTGAAAGATAAATGTTAGTAACATTGTTATATTTTTTCAACAATTAAAATCTAGATTTAAACATAACCTCCATTAAGAGACCACCTCTCAGAGCGACCAATTTTTATTGGAACGGAACGTGGTCGCTTTAGGGAGGTTTTACTGGACATAATTTTTTTATGTTTTCAAAAACAATATAAAATTTATTATTAACGAGTAACTAAATTAAAAGAGCCTCTTTTATTTTAGCAAATATATGTAGATAGTGTAATATAGTAGATGTAATATAGATTGTATGTGCAAAATTCTTAGTTCCTCTTTTTTAAAGAGCTGTTGTTGGTGTGTTTTATGACGGTCAATTATCTACACTTGGGATATGGGCCCAAAGGGGAGGGGAGGGGGTGCTCTGGCGTCTTTCTAAGAGAAAGCAAGGAAATCCAAGGTTCGAAGAAAACCACGGAAAACTCCGAACGATTAGGCCGACGGGCGTGATTGGAATCGAAACCAGCACCTCTCGTCTACTAGCTTTGAGAGCAGAACCTCTCGGCCACTGGTGGGGCGGTTTTAAAGAGGAACTACGACTGTCGCGCTTGGATGAAAGAGCGGCATGGTGGGAGGCGTGAGTGCCATTGTCCCTTCTGTATTTTGAAATTTAATTAACTAAAATTTCTTTTTTTTTTTGACAGATTTAGAAAAACACAGTAAAATTTATTCTTTTAGGAAAACTTAAAATGAAAAACTAAATAAGACATTTACAGAAAGGGGGTGGGGGAAATTGAGGCCCCATTATCCATCGTTAGATACTAAAATTTAACTAAAATATATGTTTGTGTGTGTTTGAATACGATTTTAAATATTAATGAAAGGGGTTTTGAAATAATTTGGAGATTTTTTTAGGGGACAATTTTTTTTTGATTGAAATTTTTGTATGCGTTAGAGTTTGAGGGAATATTTTTACTAGTGGTAATTTAAGAGAAATTTATGAAAAATTTTAGGATAAAAAGAAGACTTTGAAATAATTTCGTGATTATTATTTTATTTATAGAGGGAGATATTCTGAGATTGAAATTTTTGAGCGTGTTAGAGTTGAGGTGATATTGTTCCTGGTTATAATTTTAGAAAAAATTGTGACAAATTTAAGGTCAAAAAGGGCTTCGAAATAACTTTGTGATTTATTTTTCTTTTTAGGGGGAATTTTCTGAGATTAAAATTTTTGAGCGTGTTAGAGGTAATGTTACTTGTAATAATTTCAGAAGTTAAAATTTTTTTATTGTACGGATGGAAGACTTGTCATTGACTTAATGATTTCCGTGTATTATCTAAAATATTAATTTAGAAATTTATTAAAATTATTAATGAGGAAACACAGGCATATCAAAATCTTAGATACCATAATGTGCAATAATAAAACTTTCAAGTAAAACCTTCATATTACCTGCATGAGAAACAGTTTTCATTTTCCCTGAAAATATCTCAAGCGATTTCACGAAAATTTTCTAAGTCATTGAAGATAATTTGGAGGTGATAACTTACAGAAATAAACCTGTATGAAATCTTTTAAAAAGCGGTATACTTCTCTTAAGAGAACCTTTAGTTTTCATTTTCCTTAAAGATACCCGCTGAAACCTTCAAAATGGCTGCAACATCTCAAAAATTTTAAAGGTTTGTTTCTGATTTTTTTACCTGGGTTCCTATACTGTGACGTCACGAAACTTGAACTGCAGGAGAAATGATTATCTTTCAGACAAATGTGCATCCAAATGTGCATTGCAGCTGACGGTGAGATGTTTGAACATCTCAAATAAAGATATATTGTTATAACTAGTTTTCTTTTCTAAGATCGTTTTGCTACGCCACAGTGTAGGAAATCATGAAAAAACAAATGCGCTTTATGTCCACAAGGTGTATTTTCGTACTAAATCGATGATTTTCTTACAACTTTGTAAATCACTTTTTCCCTATCTCTTTCCGTTTTCGAAATAGGAAAGCTAACTCCGCAGATTCCTACCAGGTGCCGTAGGCGGTTTTATTCAGTAGCGCATGGCTACTTTAATATACCTGAATATAGCAGGAGCCGTTCCGAATTTAAGAGGATGGTAAGGGACTTTAGTGGGCATACTGTATAAAAGTCATAGAGTTAAGCCCGTTTAAATAATTTCCCAGGTTTTAAGGGATTAGACATAAACTTAGATGCTTGTAATTTAAGACTTACTGTTAAAATTTGAATTTATGTTCAATTTCAATACTGTTAAAATTCAATTTTTATTCTCTCAATATTTGTTCTACTCTCTTAATTTATGTCCTATTTCTATTATGTTCCATTCACTAAACCGGTGTAATTAAATAAATGTCTTTAATTGCTCTTTAATAACGTATAATTTTGTGGGTGATTCCTATATTGCATTCCAAATGCATCAATATTACGCCGCTGAGATGTATACTTAAGTGGTGTAAGTCACGAATTTTGGCTTTTAATATATCTGTCCCAGGTAAAAAAGTCAGCAAAAAACCTTAAAAACAACTTCAGGGAAACTGAAGTTCTAAAATTACCTTCAGTTTACCTTTAGGTAAAAAACATGTACTCTCCCTTAACTTTTTTAGTTCCAAATACCTGCTGTTTTCCTTTAGATAAAAAGCCTGTTATTTCCCTTAACAGATTTTGACAGAAATATCTGCAGTTTTCCTTTAGGTATAAAACCTGTGTTTTCTCTTTACTTTATATAGTTGCACTTGCATGCGGACAGCCTTCTGTGCAAATACGCATCAGACCAATAGATATTAATGACTACACATCCAGTTCGACATTGATTTGATATGTATTATGCATAAAATAAACTTCAAATACTCAAATGGAATTACAAAATTTGTGAAGTTGGTTGATTTAACATTAGCTTTTGGGAGTATCATGTCATGGCTTTGTATAGGCTCGTTTCTGGAAATCAACTATGCTTATAATAAATTACATAAACGGTGTTAGCAAAATTTTGAAACGTGCCCCCTGGCGGAGCAGAGTGGGAGGAGGAGCACCATAGGTGTGTAACATAAATAAGTGGTCACAGGCCTTTCCATCAATATGTCACATGAGGGGTGTCAGCAAAATTTAGAAAAGTGCCTCCGATGAGGCAAAGTGGGAGAGGGGGCATTAGAGGTGCGTAACATGAATAAGTGGTCATAGGCCTTTTCAATGATATGTCACACGAGGGGCGTCGGCAAAATTTAGAAAAGTGTTCCGCGGGGACAAAGCGGGGGAAAGGGCACCGGAGGTGCGTAACATGAATAAGCGGTCACAGGTCTTTCCAACATGAGGGGTGTCACATGAGGGGTGTCAGCAAAATTTTTAAAAGTGTTCCTGGGGGGGCAAAGTGGGAGGAGGGGCATTAGAGGTGCATAACATGAATAAGTGATCACAGGCCTTTCCAACGATATGCCACATGAGGGCTGTCAGCAAAATTTAGAAAAGTGACCCCTGGTGGGGCAAAGTAGGGGGAGGGGCATTAGAGGTGCATAACATGAATAAGTGGTCACAGGCCTTTCTAACGATATGCCACATGAGGTCTGTCAGCAAAATTTAGAAAAGTTCCCCCCGTTGGGGCACAGTGGGGGAGGGGCATTAGAGGTGCATAACATGAATAAGTGGTCACAGGCCTTTTGAACGATATGTGACTTGAGGGGTGTCGGCAAAATTTAGAAAAGTGTTCCGGGGGGAAAGTGGGGGGATGGGCACCGGAGGTGCATAACATGAATAACTTGTCACAGGCCTTTCCAACAACGTCACATGCGGGGTGTCGACAAAATTTTTAAAAGTGTTCCCGGGGGAGACACAGTGGGGGGCACCGGAGATGCGTAACATGAATAAGTGGTCACAGGCCTTTCCAACGATATGACACATGAGGGGTGTCAGCAAAATTTAGAAAAGTGCCCCCTGGTGGGGCAAAGTGGGGGGAGGGGCATTAGAGGTGCATAACATGAATAAGTGGTCACAGGCCTTTCCAACGATATGTCACATGAGGGGTGTCAGCAAAATTTAGAAAAGTGCCCCCGGTGGGGCAAAGCGGGGGGAGGGACATTAGAGGTGCATAACATGAATAAGTGGTTGTTTCCGCGACTGGTTCACTCCTAATTATGTATTCACTCATTAAACACAACTCTACATATGTGGACTGTAAAAACCTTTAATTAAAACGATAAAAACCCTCTTGGTTACACATTCGACAGCGACGCCGTCTAAAAACACACACGAGCTCACAGCTCTCAATTGAACTCACAATATAAAACAGTCACTTTAACAATTAACAAGAAAAAAAAGAGAACCAGAACATAACGTTCAAACTGCGAAATGTCCTTGGATGCAGGAAAAACTGGAGATTACTTACGGAGTCCTTTCCGATTCACAAACGACTGCGAAGCTCAAGTTTTCTTTATCCAGGTATCGTTCGATTCTGAACTATTTCGAAAAAACGTGTACGGCAAATGTTTTCGAACATACACCGTCGGCCTTGAAACCTTCAATGGTTGCAATTAAATAGTCTCAATCAAGGGGTAAAGGACAAAGTTTGTGAAGAGGACGTTTAAGCTCTCCCGAGGCAGTCCTTACTATGGTCACTCTAACACAGCCATCACTAGCTGAAAAGATTTGGATAATTCTTCCCAGTTTCCCTTGAAGCGCTGGCACAAGTTCATTTTTAATGAGCACCAAGTCACCAATTTTTAAATTTGTTGTTGTACGTAACCACTTAGGGCGTTTTTGCAATTGAGACACATACTCTACACTCCAGCGCTTTCAAAAGTGCTGAAACACCTTCTGCGTCAGTTGCCAACGACGAAGTCGTGAATACGGAACCTCAGTAACATCAAGATCTGGAGTAGCTGTCAAAGAAGCACCTGTCAAAAAATGACCTGGTGTCAAAACTTGTAAATCATTTGGATCATTTGACAACGGACATAGAGGTCTCGAGTTCAAACAAGCTTCAATTTGTGACAATAAAGTTGAGAACTCTTCAAGTGTGAACAACGAATTTCCCATTGTTCTACGCAAATGATATTTCAGAGAGTTTATGTTAGCTTCCCACAGCCCACCAAAATGTGGAGCCGATGGAGGATTAAATTTCCAAAAGATGCCTTCATTAGCTACATAGTTCTGTAAGGATTAATCTTTAATGGTGGAGGAAATAAATTTGTATAATTCTCTCAATTCCCTACTGGCACCCCTAAAATCTGTACCACAATCACTGGATAGTTCGGCTGGCTTGCCTCTACGGGAAATGAATCTCTTCAGTGCAGCCAAAAACGTCGGAGTTGACAAATCCGAGACCAATTCAAGATGAATAGCACGCGTCGAAAGACAAATAAAAATGGCCACGTAACTCTTAAACGCTTTAATGCCTCTACGATTTCTCTCTTTACACATAAAAGGTCCGGCATAATCAACTCCTGTCTTCGAAAATGAACGACTGGGCAAGACACGCATGGCGGGCAGGTCACCCATCAATTGGGTACCAATAGCTGGAGCAGCACGAAAACACTTAAGGCATGTCTTCACAATTTTGTTACTGCATCTCGACCACCTAGAATCCAAAATTTTGTTCGAAGTACAGCTAAAAGAAGCTGAGGACCAGCATGCAGATAAGTTACATGATAATGCCTAATAAGCAATGCCGTAATATGATGAGACTTAGGCAAAACTATTGGATGTTTCTGAGCTTCTGAAATCCGGCATTAGAGGTGCATAACATGAATAAGTGGTCAAAGGCCTTTCCAACGATATGTCACATGAGGGGTATCAGCAAAATTTATAAAGGTGCCAAAAGTGCCCTTTTCCTACAAGAAGCACCCTATGCCTTTTTTAAAACCTGGGGGAAACTCTGAATATACTCTCTGTCTTTAGCGTATACCCTCTGTTTTTTTTACGTCTACATCGCTGCATATGAGTGCCCTTTTTTCTAGAAGTTGACTCCAGAAAAAAACGGGTCATTGCCCATCAGCCACAGATTTTTTAATAAAGGACACACTTCTACCTTGTAAAGAAAAGAAAAAAAGCAAAAACAATATTTGGAACTGGCTTGTTTAATGTCCCCATTTCTCAACAGAATTTTTTGATATTTACCACGACTCATTGAAATTTGTCAATTGTCCTCTCAAGCAACAGACGAATACCACAATTTCTTTCTCCCGTAATCAAATGAAGAATTTTGCTATTTTTTAAACATGTACATTTCATCATTAGGTCATGGGGAAGCATCATAAACTTGTCAATTGGTCATATGAAAAAGAAAGAAAACCCAAGAAATTCATTAGTCGGTAACGGGTAAAAATTTTTTTTTTAAAATCGCACAGTTCTTTGGTTGTCATGGGGGGAAAAATTATTTAATTCATTCATTGATCGCAGGAAAAAAGAAAAAAGAAATGTTTTGCTGGTAAGTTGTGGGGGGGGGGGGGGGAAATATGGAAATTCATCAACTTTTTATCAGGAAAAAATGAGATCCGTTGATCAGCTTAGGTAAGGGGGAGGGGTGTGGGAATCGGCAAAATTCATAATCCGACTGCATGAAAAAAAAATTTCATAAGTTCCGCTATTTGCTCGCAAGAAAAAATGCAATATTTGCCAATCAGTACAAGTAAAATATCCCAAAATTCGTCGATTGGTTACAAGAAAAAATTCCAAAATTCTTCATTCAATCATCAGGAAAAAAAAAAAATCTGAGAAATTCACTAGTCAATTATTGGAAAAAAAATGAGAAATACTTCAGTGTGTTGCTTTAAAATATTGTGAAATTTGTGAATTGAATTGAAAAATTGTGAATCTGCTATGGAAAAAAATAACGAAATGTAGCGGACAATCGTGAGAAAAAAATCATGAGATTCTTCATTCGGTTGCAGATGTGCAAATTGTTGAGCGACTGCGACGAAAAATCGCTAAATTAATCATATTACGTGACAATTGAATAATACCGTTGAATAATAATTATTGAACATCAATGTAAAAAAAAAATTGAATGCATAATTATATAAATTGAAAAAAAATCACAAAATTCAAACTGTCACAGGAAAACATCACAAAATTCTACTGATAAAAAAAAAAGAAAAAAAAAGATCCTAAACAAACCAACTCAAAATATTTTTTGTGAACAAGGTTGCCCTAACAAGGAATGCCCTTTCTGTAAAAATTCCCACCCAGCAGCCCTTTCTTCCTAGAAGTTGACTCTAAAAAAAAAGGCCACAGAGTGGTAATTTTTTTTAAAAAGGGCACACTTGTACTTTGTAAAAGGGAAAAAAAACAATACTTTGAACTGGCTTGTTCAGCGTCCCTTTTTCTCAATAGACTTTTGCAATATTTTCCCGTGACTTTTCTCCCATGATCAAATGAAGAATTTTGCTATTTTTTAAAAACGCAATTTTCATTGTTAGGTTAGGGAGAGGCACAGTAAATTTGTCAATCGGTCATGTGAAAAAAATAAATAAATAAAAAAAAAAAATAAATAAATAAAACCGAGAAATTCACCAGTCAGTTACAATGAAAAAATCGCATTGTTCTTCAGTTGTAGCAGGGAGAAAATTGCTTAATTCATCCAGCGATCACATGAAAAAAAAGTAAGAAAAAGAGAAACCTCACGAGTTTTGTCAATCGGGCGCAAGAAAAAATGCAATATTTAAATGCAAATTGGTAGAATTTAAATATTGCAAAATTCATCAGTTGGTTGCGGGAAAAAATTGCAAAAATTCTCATTGACTGATCTGAAAAAATGTTTGCTTTAAATTTGTCTATAACTGTTTTTTTCGTGAAAAAATTACTTCATTTAAAATAATTATACACATGTAAAATTATTTTTTCTATATTTCATATTCTACATAATAAATTATTCTACAATATATAAAAATTCTTTTAATTATTTTTATGAGTCGAATATTGCAGCCAGAGACATTGAGCCCCGCCAAATGATATGCCAGAGACATTAAACCAACACTGTGTATTATTTATCAAGCAGCTATGTTACTAAAAATATTATAGCTGCTCAATTTATAAAATAAACTAAATTAGGTACTTACTGATAAAATTGTATTCCATTACAGGGATGTATAAGAACTTGGGTCATTTAAAGGACTCTTCACAAATTTTTATCACTTCAAAACAAGGAACCTTCACCAAACTTTTCACCTGAAAACAGGATCCTTCACAAAACTTTCCCACTTTCAAACTTTTTACAAGTTTAATTATTTAGGAATAAAATCAGTCTTTCACTTTTAAACATAATGGAAATATATTAATATATTTTTCGCTATTATTTAAAAAAAATAGTGAAATTTATCTTTAGTTGTACACGAAAATTTTTGTAGAAAGTTTTCCCCATACCACATCATTTCTAAATCTATGTGGCGATATTGTTTTACCGAACATGATTCTTGTCGAATGCATGGTGAATACAAAGTGCCAAATATCAAGCTATAATATTAAAAATAAGTGTAATACAGCCCACTTATGGCTATATACATATATCAACATAAAAATTAATTAAAATGTGACTACTATACTGATGAAAAACTCCCTGCAAAAAGAAAAAAAAATGAATAACAACACGACAACGAGACGATTAGTACCGCTAATTTTCCGAATGGCGGTAAACGTAAACATACGATCTCAGAGTTGAGTTGAGTACTTCCTTCTCATTCTCCCGGGACATGGAGTCAGAAATACAGCTGCGTGATCAAAAATCAAATGTTCCAACGAAAATTTGAAATAAATAAATTAATACGAATTATACATTTTTCATTTGTTTTTCAAGAAGTAATTTTTATAAAAACTGGATAACACGTCTGATAGAGGATAAGGGCAAATTATGCATGCAATAACCCCACCTATATTTTTCAGCTTTAATCGTGGACGCCACCAAAATGAGGAGAGGGGGAATGGGAGGGTCCCTGCCCCTCCATCGATTTTGAAATTTAAGTAACTGTGAAACCTCCCTGTGTGACAATCTCCATTAAGCGACCACCTCCCTGAACGACCATTTTTTCATGGAACGAAATTTATTCCGATAGGCTCAATACTAATTTTACCTCCATTCAGAGACCATCCCAGTTGAACTACCTCCATGAGCGATCAATTTGTTTGAAGAAAATGAAACAAATCCCGTTTTCTCCTGGTCGCTTGAAGAAGGTTTTATTAGAAAAATAATTCCGGAGAGCGCATTATTCATCAAACTTCTAAACTAAGTTTAGAATTTTTTTTTTTTATTCCGGTAACTTTTAAGTGTTTAAACCCCTTTGTGCCTTTTTTAGGCAATGAATTTAATTCTGATGACAAATTAAGAATGGCGATCAATAAATTCCTTGCCCTTTTCTGTCAGGAAACTTTCAAAGAAATACACTGATGTCCAAAATTAAGGACCGATCACAAAATGCTAATTGTTAAGTACGCAAATACTCAAAAGGAAATAATATAATTCGAATAATTACTATCTCTACAGCACAGCTAGTCTACATAATATCTCATTCAGGCCACACGTGGTCACAAGTGTCACAGTCACTAGAGTGAAGCAAAAAAAATAGGAAATTCCATACATCTCATTATGAGTCTGAAATGATCACTATATGTGACTCCACTGAGACGTCACTGTGACTGCTGCTTTCTGACGAGTCACCATGTGACTTTACAATGTAGTTACACTGTGATTCTTAAGTGACTGCCATCTGCAGACTCAATTTCAAAGTCATCGTGAACGCTGCATTGTGATAAGTTACCAAATAATATCACATTAAAGTCACATGATGACTTTGAGGTGACAGGGAGACGACTGTGAAGCCGCCGTTGTGCGTTGTAAAAAGTCACCATGTGACTATAATGTGATATTATTTGGTGACTTATCATAATGCAACGTTCATGATGACTTTGAAATTGAGTCTAAAAATGACAGTCACATGAGAGTCACAATGTAACTACATTGTAAAGTCACCCGGTGACTCGTCACAAAGCAGCAGTCACATTGACGTCTAGGTGGAGTCACATATAGTGATCATTTGAGACTCATAATGAGACGTGTGGAATTTCCTATTTTTTTGCTTCACCTAGTGACTGTGACATTTGTGACCGTGTGTGACATGAATGAGATTCTATATGGACTAGCTGTGCTGTAGGGATAGTAATTATTTGAATTATATTATTTTCTTTTGAGTATTCGATTACTTAAAAATTAGCATTTTGTGACTGGTCCTTAATTTTGGACACCAGTGTAGATAAATTAATGAAATCGTCATTATTTGTTGCTGTCAAAAAAACAACAACAAAAAAAAAAAACATTTATTTACTGAACTTCGATAGGACTTGGAAATATAAGTTATAAAAGATAAAACCGTAAAATCAAAGCAAACGTCAATGGTATTCATTTTTTAAACTCTGTAGTAATTAAGTTACGTAATTAACTTTTGTTTTGATACTTAAAGTTATATATTTTTTCTTAATGTGAAAAATAAATTTTAGTGACATTAATCGTTACCTTTTTTCAACAATTAAAATCTAGATTTAAACATAACCTCCATTAAGAGACCACCTCTCAGAGCGACCAATTTTTATTGGAACGGAACGTGGTCGCTTTAGGGAGGTTTTAGTGTTCATATTTTTTTTATGTTTTCAAAAACAATATAAAATTTATTATTTTCGAGTAACTAAGTTAAAAGAGCCTCTTTTGTGTTAGTATGTGCAAAATTCTTAGTTCCTCTTTTTTAATGAGCTGTTGTTGGTGTTGTTTTATGACGGCCAATTATCTACACTTGGGATATGTGCCCAAAGTTGAGGGGGGGGGGGTGCCCTGGAGTATTTCTATGCGAAGCAAGGAAATCCAAGGTTCGAAGAAAACCGCGAAAAACTCCGAACGATTAGGCCGACGGGCGCGATTGGAATCGAAACCAGCACATCTCGTCTACCAGTTTGAGAGCAGAACCTCTCGGCCACTGGTGGGGAGGTCTTAAAGAGGAACTATGAATTTTGTGCTATGACGACAGGAGCGGCTTGGTGGAAGGGGTGAGTGCCATTGTCCCTTCCTGTGCATTTTGAAATTTAATTAACTAACATTTTTTTTTCTTGACAGATTTAGAAAAACACGGTTAAATTTATTCTTTTCGGAAAACTTAAAATGAAAATATTAGTAAGACATTTTCAGAAAGGGGGTGGGAAAATTGGGGGACCATTGCCCCTCGTTACATTTTGAAATGTAACTAAAATATATTTTTGCGCGTGTTTGAATACTATTTTGAATATTAATGAAAGGGGCTTTGAAATAATTTGGAGATAGTTTTTAGGAGGCAATTTTTGTTGATTGAAATTTTTGTATGTGTTAGAGTTTGAGTGAATATTTTTACTGGTGGTAATTTAAGAGAAATTTATGACAAATTTTAGGATAAAAAGGGGGCTTTGAATTAATTTCGTGATTATTATTTTCTTTTTGGGGAGAATTTTTCTGAGATTGAAATTTTGGAACGTGTTAGAGCTAGAGGTGAAATTGCTACTGGTTATAATTTTAGAAAAAATTGTGACAAATTTAAGGTCAAAAAGGGCTTCGAAATAATTTCGTGATTTGTTTTTCTTTTTAGGGGGAATTTTCGGAGATTAAATTTTTTGAGCGTGTTTTGTTACCTTTTTTCAACAATTAAAATCTAGATTTAAACATAACCTCCATTAAGAGACCACCTCTCAGAGCGACCAATTTTTATTGGAACGGAACGTGGTCGCTTTAGGGAGGTTTTAGTGTTCATATTTTTTTTATGTTTTCAAAAACAATATAAAATTTATTATTTTCGAGTAACTAAGTTAAAAGAGCCTCTTTTGTGTTAGTATGTGCAAAATTCTTAGTTCCTCTTTTTTAATGAGCTGTTGTTGGTGTTGTTTTATGACGGCCAATTATCTACACTTGGGATATGTGCCCAAAGTTGAGGGGGGGGGGGTGCCCTGGAGTATTTCTATGCGAAGCAAGGAAATCCAAGGTTCGAAGAAAACCGCGAAAAACTCCGAACGATTAGGCCGACGGGCGCGATTGGAATCGAAACCAGCACATCTCGTCTACCAGTTTGAGAGCAGAACCTCTCGGCCACTGGTGGGGAGGTCTTAAAGAGGAACTATGAATTTTGTGCTATGACGACAGGAGCGGCTTGGTGGAAGGGGTGAGTGCCATTGTCCCTTCCTGTGCATTTTGAAATTTAATTAACTAACATTTTTTTTTCTTGACAGATTTAGAAAAACACGGTTAAATTTATTCTTTTCGGAAAACTTAAAATGAAAATATTAGTAAGACATTTTCAGAAAGGGGGTGGGAAAATTGGGGGACCATTGCCCCTCGTTACATTTTGAAATGTAACTAAAATATATTTTTGCGCGTGTTTGAATACTATTTTGAATATTAATGAAAGGGGCTTTGAAATAATTTGGAGATAGTTTTTAGGAGGCAATTTTTGTTGATTGAAATTTTTGTATGTGTTAGAGTTTGAGTGAATATTTTTACTGGTGGTAATTTAAGAGAAATTTATGACAAATTTTAGGATAAAAAGGGGGCTTTGAATTAATTTCGTGATTATTATTTTCTTTTTGGGGAGAATTTTTCTGAGATTGAAATTTTGGAACGTGTTAGAGCTAGAGGTGAAATTGCTACTGGTTATAATTTTAGAAAAAATTGTGACAAATTTAAGGTCAAAAAGGGCTTCGAAATAATTTCGTGATTTGTTTTTCTTTTTAGGGGGAATTTTCGGAGATTAAATTTTTTGAGCGTGTTAGAGGTAAAATTGTTACTTGTAATAATTTTAGAAATGGTAATTAAAAATTTTAACTAGGAGACTTCAAAATGATTCCGAGATTTTTCTTTTTTTTTAACTGGATTTGTAGGTGGGAATGAAAAATATTAATTTTAAATGGTAACTAAAAATCTTAATGAGGGGACTTTAAAATAATTTTGAGATTTTTATTTCTAGAACGGAATTTTTACATCGCAATCTTTAAAATAATAATTTTAAATTTTAATTAAAAATTTTAACGAGGGAGTTAAGAATTTTTTTCTGAACCGGTGGAAGACGTTAGATTTCCGGGAATTCTCTAAAATATTAATTTAGAAATTTATTAAAAATATCAGTTGGGAAATGCAGGCATATCAAAATCTTAGGTACCATTATGTGCAATAATAAAACTCTATAAAACCTTTAAGTAAAATCTTCATATTACCTGCGTAAAAAACAATTTTGGTTTTTCTTCAAAATACCTCAAGTGATTTCTCGAAAATCTTCCAAACCATTGAAGGTAATTTGGAGGTGATGACTCACTGAAATAAATCTTTATGAAATCTTTTAAAAAGCTGTATACTTCTCTTACGGAAACCTTTAGTTTTCAATTTCGTTAAGAATACCCATAGAAACCTTTAAAATGGCTGCAAAATCAATTGCTGATTTTTTTACTTGGGGTGAGTTTTGCGGATATAACAATGAATTTATGTGTGTGTTACATTCGGGATGGATAAAGAAAATTTTCCAAATTAGAAATTTTACCCTATGGGGCCGTATAAAAATTTAGTTTGTGTATTTTTTCAAATAGGCCTCCCAGATGTTTGCAATTTATGTTATAAAATTTTGCATATTTTTTATGAAACTTCTCAATTGGAAGTAAATGTGTTTAGGGGCAATATTTAAACAAAAAGGCTCTTGGCTTCATTTTTACCCCCCCCCCCCCCTCCTGTATAAATTAGTAATTCCTATTAAACGCTATTTAAAATATACCTTTCAAACAGGTCAATTATTTCAAATTCTTTTTCTTAGTACTGCGCCAAGTTCCTTATTATAGCTGTGACAGTTTCCTGTTTTTAATAAAGTTTAAAGGGTAAAAGAACAGGCTTACAAATTAATTTCACTTGACTTTTCTAAAACGTATAAGTAATATATATTCATATAATATTGAATGCTCATGTCAAATGAGAATTTAAGAAAAAATCACTTTAAATCATGTAAATTTCATATAAGCTACATTTATTATTCAATCTAAAATCGCGTTTGTAAGTGCTTCCAATTACCTTCTGCTCACGATGAAATATTAAAGAACGATGATCAGGCTAGAAGAATAAGGCTCTTATCGAAAATGCAATTTTCTTACTCTTTCAAAAATGTTTCTAATATAAGCGGTATTAAATCGAGTCATGTAACTTATTCTAAAAGACAGATACGTGTTTAAAATTGTTTCCTCGGGACTTTAAAAAGTAGGAAGCATTTTTCTTATTCATTAATAAATCTGTTAGCTTATGCTTTAAAAAGTAGCATAATACTTAAAATGTCAAAAATGTAAATGTCAATCGTGATTATTACAAGATTATCCCAATTATATTAGGAACATTTATATATTTCCAAAAATTATGATTTTAAAAAGATGACTAAGAATTTGATTACTAAATACCGCTTTCATTAGATTTTTTTTCGAAGCAAATTAGAGCAAAGCAAAAAAAAAAAAAAAAAAAAAAAAAAAAAATTAATGCTGCTTTGAAAACTATTTACACGTTACTTTTTATACTTACAGGGTGTTTCATATAGTTCCTAAATTTAAAATTTAATAATGCAATAACTATAAGAAATACAGAAATGAGATAAGTGGCATGTTTATGGGTTACCTTGTATATAGTGCTTTTAAAATTAGTTTTCATTTTCGTCAATAGCCGTCACTCTCAAATTAAAATAAATTAAAATTAACTTCAAAATTTTAAAATACAAACCTTCCCTTCAATAGCTAACTTAAATTAATAGAAAAAAGTGAGAGAACTTTAATAAAATTTTACACACAAGCTTGAATATTCTAACAGCTTGAGACAGCGCAGCGTCATCTATTGACAAATATTTAAACTAAATTTTAAAGATTTGTATAAAAGGTTTAATATGAGCTCCCTGGCATGTTACTAATTTCATATTTATATTTGTCACAGTTAATCCATTATTGAATTTTAAAACTAGGGAGTCCTTTATGAAAACCTTGTATATATAAGACTGTTAGGACAGCTCATGTGACGGTAGCGAATATAAAAATATTTGTTCGGAAATCAAAAGACGGTATTAATATCAGTGATTCGTAAATCGCGAAAACGAAATCAAAGCAAAAGGAGAATAGGGAGTTACACAAATTAAAGAAATATAACATTCGGCTTATCATTATTATAGCTTCCTGTAAAAATTTAGAAGAAGTGGATAAATGTAAAATGCTTTTATTAAAACTCTTATTTATTAAAAAAAATCGACTCTTAATAATATACCAAAAGTGTAATAACATTTGATTCACAAGGAACACATCTATTCATTGCCTTGGCAGCTACCATTCTAGCAGCAAGATTGTTGCATGACTTGAATGACGCGTTAGATGCCCCAATGTTGAGCAAATGTAGTTATTGCATGAACACTTTGTACACGTGAATAAAGGGCGGGAAATTTTTCAATGAAATGACAATTATGTGAATTTAAATATCATTAAAATTTTAAAATATAGGCACTTAATAAATTTTTTAACTTGGTTATAAATTTACCCCCAATAAGATTTGTTTTCGCGCTACTCAGTACATTCATGCATATTATCAAAACATAGCCACTGTTTAATTTATATTGAAAAAAAAAATCTATTTTTTTAATCGATGTTTTGTCATATTCAGATACAATATTACCTGAAGTCGAAATGTACGTTCCTAAGCACCAAAGAAGTAATGGCTTAAGAAACGCAATCAAATAGAAAAGTTAAATAATAGAAAGGCGATTCAATTGAAATCAAATGTTTGATGATCCTGAACTCTTTGTATTTTACCGATTCGGAACATAATTCGTCATTTGAAATTTGTCGTTTTTCTGGATCGTCTATTATTTTTTTGCTTAAAACCTTAAATATGCATTCGGATAAAATATGATTTTTTAAAGGGAATACTGTGTTCCTTCAGCAGAACCTTCACTTAAATTTATAAGTATTATCACAACCTTCTAAAATTTTGAACCATCTTTTTTTTTTCCGTCATGTATTTTCTGAATTTAAAAACTGATATAAGAATGTTTTAAAGTCGTGTGGTCGATTTTGCTGGCTCATAATATAAATAAAAATATAAGATGCTCAAATACTAATCTGTCCTGCGCAATTAAACGCATTTTTAACATAAAAAATCTAATTAAATTTTCAAAGTCTTTACTTTTTTTATTCAAGAAATGGCTGTCATTAACTTTTTCAAGGGCGGTGGTATATTATATATATCACTTAATTTTAATCTCCAAATCACATAATTGCACCAGAATTTTAGAATACAATTTTGGTTTTATAATTTTTCATCTTATAAAAAACTTTTATTTATCTAAAATAAATGTGTTCATATATTCTGGTGTCATTCAATCATTTCAACATTTTAGAAACAGAAGTTCATTGCCTCAGAAAAGATTAAATATATATCTAACATGGTATTTTCGTAACCTAAGCCTAACAGGTACACAAATACAGGTCTCACCAAAATAGCTAAAAAAAAATTAGATGATTGCAAACCAAAAATAAAGTAAACACAAGCAGGAAGCAGGAATTCTGTTTTTTCAGAAATTAGTGTCGCACCTGATGAGGAAAAGAAAATAAATATTAATGTTATTACGAGGTGGAACCCATCGAATTTTGGCGAATGAAAATGTTTAAGAAGGAACTGTTTCATTAATTTATAATAAACCTACAAAAGTAGTTACAATAAAAAATGCATCTTATATTGGTTAGCCTAACTCTCAAACAAATATTATTTTAACGTAAAGGTCACTGCTCTTCTATAAAGACACTCTAAAGTTTTGTAAAACGTTGTGCTTTATCAATGTGAGATTTTAATTGCGTTATTTTCAGAAGTGTAGCATTTCCACCTGTGAAGGATTGCAAAGCCGCTGGAGTAAAAATGATACACTTCTACAAAACTGATTTCAGTTTTGACCACTTAACTGTCACATTTTTTTTGACACCGTAAATTAAAAACAGGGAGCCAACACCTCTTTTTAAGTACAGAAATTTTGCCTTAAATAATCGAGAAAAGTCTGCCATTTAATGAACGAAGATTTGAGTTAAAAATTAGTGGTGTGGAAAAGCTTTTAGTAACGAAGCAAGCTGACTTTTCGTGCCCGAACTCTGTTCGGGAAAAACAGTTAAGTGGTTAAGAATTAAAATATACACTTTTATTTTATATAAAATAACGTCATTTGCATCCGCTGAAGAATTCTACATTTACGATTCAGTCTTAAACAACATCTATTGAAAAGTATGCATATGACGTCGCTATCGCAAATAATTCACAAACCGAGCAAATAGCGATGTCGTAAACTCGACAAAAGAAATCGCCTATCTAATGATTCATATGCCTTCATTTGTTGTAACATTAATATGGATACTTAAAATTAAATATAGTTTATTATAGCTCTATGTTTTATCAGAAATCATTCATTTATATTTTTTCAAAATAGAATGTTTTCAGTTTTTATGAGAAAATGGCAACAAAAAGATATAGAAATCTACTACTTTCCTTTTACTTTCTACAGAAATGGAGTATCTCAGTTATCACCATTAAAGACATAGGATTAAATACTACAAAAAAAAAAAAAAATATTATCTCAAAAATAAATGCAGATGCATTTTTCAAACAAATTGCAATTAAAAGTACTTTTTGTCCCTATACGAAGGTGTAAAAACTGAAAATGAGTTATGCTTAGAAGTTAAAAAAAATTGCAGTAGAGATTATCAGTACATAACCTATACATCTGCTTCGTTTTACGGCCTGCTTATGTAACAGAACGCTATTATTTAGTGTGTATATTTAATTAAAACTCAAAAATTCTGGTAGAATTTTAAATTAAATTCGTATTAAATGAACAATGCTGATAATAATGCACATAACGATGCTATTATTATATCATATCTATTATATTTTATGACTACTTAAAAAGATATGCAAAAATACTGCGATGAAAAATGATTGTTTTTGGTTATGATTTGACGATAAAACAGATAATAAATGATAGTACTTAACTAGTACATAAACATACTAAAATTTGATAATATTTATGTATAATAAAGAGTCCTGGAAAAAAAGTTATCACCGCTAGTAACTCTGTCACAAAACATCATAGAAAAATGTAATTTATACAAATCGATTAGTAATAACATCTACTAATTAATGCTATGCCTAAATTCTGCTTATGGGCTTGTCTACACATAGACATTGTAAAACACATCAACGTTTTCAATACTAACACCTAATTTTGACATCATATTTTCATTCTTTAGTAAATTTTCCATTGGATACCAAACGGAAGTCATCCGTTCAAATAGCATGGGAATTAGGCAGATTTGAAATTTGACATATCAAACTTTAAGGAATCTGCTTACGTTCGGACCCTATTTTTTTTTTTACGTAAATTATTGAATAAATACCCATATTTTTAGTTCAATTGTAATACACAATAATGAAAGAACCATAAAACCCTAGCAATACCTCATAACATTAAAAAAAATGGGTTATTTGCTATTTTTTTTAGCAAAATGTCATGCTTACGCCATGCAAAATTTTAGCAGGATGCAATTTTTAGCAAATTTTCATGCTTACAGTCAATTCAACTAAATATATTTCAATTTCCTTTGAAGTACATACTGCTAATAACCTTACCTGTGCACTGAACTAGGAGTTTCACGATATGTTCAAAATTAACTGAGATATTTCAAAATAGGCCAAAAAATAGACATTTAAAAAAAAGATTACCATTTTTTATATTAAATTATCTATAAAATAACTACGTTATCACATAGAGCTTAAATTCTAGTTCAGAACATTGTGAGTAATATGGAAAAAATTCTGACAAATTTTCACTGAAATATGTTTAAAATATTTTATCTAATGCAGTTTATCGTACACGGAAGTAATGGGAAAAAAATTTCCACACTCTAAAATTGGGAATAGTGAAAGTTCACTCTTTGAAAGTGTGACAGGCATTTTCACTCTTTTTGGAGTGAATTTTATAAAAATACATTCCTTAAAGAGTGGAATTTTCCACTCCCTAGAAAGGGGTGACATATTTCACTTCATTGTCGAGAGTGAAATATGTCACTCCGTTGTTGAGAGTGAAATATCTCACTCCACTGAAGAGAGTGAAAGCCTGGAATTATACACTTAAAATAAATTTCCGTTCAACTTTGAACCAATATATGGAGTAAAATATTGAAAAGCCCCAAAATATGTCACTTCTTAATTTTCAAAAACTCTATTTCATAATGTAACCTTGGAAATTACGCTGCTTTCGTACTAAAACGCACTCCTTTTCAAGAGTGAATAGTCACTCCTCTAAAAGAGCACTCTAAGCAGGAGTGAGTATTGTATAGATATTACTAATCAGCCACTGAGAACAGTCTTGTCTACGACGCTTTTTTAGGATAAGAGAAAGACGTCCGCCATTTTAGAATTAAAATTTACGGATATTATTAAAGTGATTATTTATGGAACTTTTTATTTTCATATAAAACTAAATGTAATTAATTCATAAAGGATACAGAATGATAGAACATTCGAAACACTTTTGAGGTTTCAAACTAAATTTTTTCTACTACTGTAAAGTCAGCAGTTTTTCTCGAGCACGTGAAAAGTATCTTCAAAGTTGAAAGATATATGCATTGCTTGCATTATAATTTTTACTCCCGTCTTCAGTCTGTTCTGACTGATAATTATATACAGTGAAGTTCATAGTATTAAATAAAGAGTGTCTCATTTGAGCCGATGAAGCGCAAATTAACGGGTAAGGTTGAAAATTTCCGAAGGAAGAAATGATATTTCTGAAATATAGATAGTTTCCGTCGAGTTTCAGGACGGCAGAATTTTCACCGAAAACGAATGATCGGCGCAACTCAGATTTTGGGACAGAAAGGAAGCCGAATTTTTTTGTCGATCTCTAACTTTATGTATTCGTATTACTCATCAGCTAATCAGAACAGCAAGTCTACGACGCTGTTTTTAAGATGAGAGAAAGGCGTCCGTCATTTTACGATTAAAACATACGGATATTATTAGATTATTTATGGAACGTAAAAGTAATAATAACGTAGGCGACCCAATCCATTAGGCGACCACCTCCCTGAAAGACCATTTTTTCATGCAACGAAATTTATTCCCATAGGCTCAATCAGGGTTCATACGGGTACCGTTATTTTCAAGGCCAAATATCAGAATTTTTTGTAGAAAAATAAATCTAGTTTAAACGGACGAAATTCCGCCTTATTTAAGGTGATATTTTCCATAAGAAAATAATGGTGCAGAAGAATTTCTTAGTCTGGAAATTCAAGCACCCGTACGAACACTGTCAATACTAATTTTACCTCCATTCAGAGACCATCCCAGTTGAACTCCCTCCATGAGAGATCGATTTCTTTGAAGAAAATGCAATAAATTATGTTTTTTCCTGGTCGCTTGAAGAAGGTTTTATTAAAATAATAATTCCGGAGAGTGCATTATTCATCAAACTTCTAAACTAAGTTTACATTTTTTTTTTTTTTTTTTTTTTTTTTTTTTTTTTTTTTTTTTTAAATCCCGGTAACTTTTAAGTGTTTAGAGTTATAAGTGTTAAGAGTTTTTAAGTCCTTTTGTGCATTTTTAGGCTATGAATTTAACTCTGATTACAAATTAAGAATGACTGTCAATAAACTCCTCTGCCCTATTCTGTCGGAAAACTCTCAAAGAAATAGATAAAGTAATGAAACAGTCATTATTTGTTCCCGTCCATAAAAAAATTCATTTATTTATTGAACTTCGAAAGGACTTGGAGATAAAAATTATAAAATATAAAACTGTAAAATTAAAGCAAAGCTCAATGTATTCATTTTTAAAACTCTGCAGTAATTAACTTATATAATTAACTTTTTTGATACTTAAATTTGTATATTTTTTAAAAATGTGAAAAATATATTTTCGTAACATTGTTACCATTTTTAAACAATTAAAATCTAGATATAAACATGACCTCCATTAAGAGACCACCTCTCGGAATGACCCAATTTTATTGGAACGGTACGTGGTCGCCTTAGGGAGGTTTTACTGTATATTAATTTTCTTTTAATTGTATATAAACATTTTTTTGCGGGTTATGATTTTAAAATATCGAGACTGAGTCATATTTTTTATAAATTTTATTTCTCATGCAGTAATTTGAATATATACTCATTCATACTCAAAAACATATTTATTTTCATCTGAAACATAGTTGTGCTCAAACTTTTTGTGAAAATGCAAACAACCCGACTTCCAAAAGATCTAACTATGACTCGCAAGAATTATTCTAGGCTGAACCCAACCGGCAAAAAGAATATTAGAATCATTCATTAAGACCTGAAAACAGGAATTTATGTACAACCTGACGCAATGCAAGACTCTATTCAATGATCCCGAGGTCTCTACTATTCAGAGATTTTACTATATTTGAATATTAACCCGAGAATAGTCGCGTCTTTTTTTAGAACGTAGTCGGGGGGGGGGGGGGGGGCATTCGGTCTATTTGCCGCCGTTCCCGTTTGGCCGAAAAAACAAAGGAAAATTACGGGTGTTACTAGAAAATCGAAAACGGAGAAAATGAAGGGGATTATTGCTTGAATGAGAAAATTTAGATGTTATATCAATTAGTACGTATTTATTTTAAGTATATATTCTGTTAACATCTAAATAATTGTTTTAATAACTTTTTTTTTTCAAAATATGTTAAAATGATAAAAAAATATTATATTAACTGACCGAATTTGTAAAGATATAATGAATACAATGAATTAGAACATATTTTCAGTTATAAATTTCAAATCGTGATAGTTATATATTTTTTGGAAGGACAGCACCGCTGTCAGGTTGGTTTTGATAGTGCTCCGGCACAAGAAGCCAATTGAAGTTGAAAAAAAAACATGTTACATCAATCATTTATGTAATTTAAATAAATATTCAATTGTATATTTCATGTAATATTATTAATAACACATATCAATATTTCATTCTAATATTATTTCTTACCATAGTTATAGAGGTAATAAAAAGTTGAGATAAAATAACACTTTCTCCGAAATTATTAACGTAAAGGAGTAGCTACTTTTCATTTCTTATTTATTTATTTATTTTTCGTTGATTCGTTTTTGTGTGTGAAACTTTACAGATTTTACAATTCAGTCCTTTTTTTCAAGTGAAAATATATGTACTAAATGAAGATATATGAAAATGAAAATAATGAAACAAATGAAAATAAACGGCAGGGCCGAAGCTAGGGGGGGGGGGAGGGGCAGGCACCAGAACGGAAAACGAATGGGGCGACAAATGAAGGTTGGTTTTAGAGTTCTTAAGAACCTACACTAGCCACACGAAGAAACTCGCAAACTAATGTTAAATATCTATGAAAGCGTCGTTTTTAAAATTTCTCGCTCACATTTTAATATTTTTAAATGATTTTTTTTCCTTAGGATAGCTGAGACATTGTCATTAGCATTGTTAGTTTGTACGTTTCCGATTTTGGTTGCAGTTTTTTTTTAATTATGCTATTTCCACTTTCGGATCCGGTTCCGAAAGTGAAAGTAACTTTATAAAAAAAGGCTGCAACCAAAATCGAAAAAGTAAACATTAACCCGGTTAGAGATCACCCTCAGCTCTCCCAAACAGAATAAATCATTTAAAAACATTAAAATGCAAGCAAGAAGTATGAAAAAAAAAAACCACTTCCATAGGTTTAACATTAGCTTGCGAGTATCGTCGCGTGACTAGTGTAGGCTCTTAAGACTATGTAATTCTTTGTGTTTTTCTAAAACACAAAGTTCTAAAACATTGTGACTTTAAACGGCTTATTAGTAATTACTACAACTACCGTAAAATCTGTGAAAGTGAAATCTGTCTGTAACGAAATCCTATCTTAAGGCTGTTCTTAACTGCTCTGCTGAACAAGCGCAAAACGTTTTGACACATTTACAAATTCATTTTTTAACGGAAAGGTATAAAATTGGAAAGCCTGACCATGGAAGCGATTTGGAATTGAACTGTTTTTTCCATTTTTTGATCAATCAATTACCTATTGAGTTATAAGCTATTTCGATCACGTGACAAACACGTTTTTCGCCCGCTCTTGAGTGCTCTTTCTTCCTTCGAGCGGAAATTCGGTTCAAAGCGCCCACTTTGACACGATTTTCTGAAAAATCTATTGCGTTTGCAAAAAAATGGAAAAAAACAGATCAATTACATAGTTTCTGAGTAACAACACCAGCTAGTTTCATGCATTTTCGAACAAAAATAAATTAAAACTTATGCCAGAAATTTGCCCTTTTGGATTTGAGAACACCCTTAAATGAAAAAAAAAAAGGTGTTCACTACAGAAAGAATACCAACAATTATACCTGCTAAGACAGAAACCTGTATAATTCTTTTCAGTTCCTTTGGATTTCGTTTTAGAGGTTTTAATGAATCAGTATTTTAAAAAAAGTTGATTGCATAATTCAGTATTCCGCATTTTTTGATTACATATTTTAAATTTTAAAATGAGTTATTATTAGAAACTTTGTAAAATTCTCTTTGTAAATTTACTTTGCGGAGATGGGGGGGGGGGGATCTATGTTTGTCCGGGTGCAAAATAGGCTAATTTCCGCCCTGATATACTGACTTATTTCAGGTGGGGCATGGCCCTCTTATGACTCTTTGAGTACGAACTTCGTATATATGAAGTAAATAATAAATAATTTATTCAAATTAAATATTTAATTTGAATAAATTTCCCCTGTTCATTAATATTTCTTCATTTTCCGATACTTCATTATCAGTTTCATCATCTTCGTTTAGAACTAAATTATTGCATTCTTCTGATGAACTGGCTTCATCACTACTATAATCCTATTGTAAATTATCATAACGTTAAAAAATAAAATTTATAGAGAATATACTTAAAAACAATTAAAAATACAATATGTAAACGTTTCGCAATATGTAAAGCGACACGCAAGGCATCATCGCTTGGCGAAACGTTTACATATTGTATTTTTAATTGTTTTTAAGTATATTCTCTATAAATTTTATTTTTTAACTGTGCTCAAGTCTGTCTTAGTTTATTTTATTTGGTGTTTTAATGGTTTTTAAATTAGACGTTAAATGTATATGTACTGTATATCATAACGTTTTTAAAGTTTCTTGAACAGTTTAAAACTTTTTATAAGACATTGAAAAATAATCAAAAACTGTACGATAGCAAAAAGAAAAAAGGAGAGATAGCAAACGAAACGAAACAGACCTGCGATTCGCGGAAACCTCCCTTCTGAGAAATTCCAGGGGATGGGAAAGAAAAAGAAGAATGCTAGGGAGAAAAGAAAAATCGGCTAACGCCTTCTTTGGCTAACGTCCGTGATCGCACGCCGGTCATTCATTCAGACCGAATTTAACTTTAGAATGGAAATACAATAAAATCCTGAGAAAACGCAGGAATGACTTGTAATTTTACTAGACAGGAGGTCGAACAGCGAAGGTCAGTTATGCAGCATTTCAGCATTGTTGTAACTATAAGGGGAGATGGGTTACAAGAAGATAATTTTTGGCGGGAAATGACCATAGAAACACAAGAACCCAGGGACGGTAACAGGTTTCACGGGCCCCTACAAGGAAAAAGTAGGGAAATCCGCCTCTTATTCGAATCGCTGCGTAATCGAATCAGTCATTTTTTAGTTTTAAGAACATAACGTTTATTGCAGTTTCTTTAAACCAACGCCACTTCCTTTAATTGAATCAGATTCAGCTTTACAAACAGGTTTAATTTAAAAGGTGGTTATTAAACTGAAATGGTTTACTCCAGGGTATTCGGAAATTTTACATTTTATCCGCTTGACAATCTCAATGTCTATGACGCAATAAATTTACCAGCAAAAACGGCTAATTTCAATCCGTTGTTAAATAATTAAGAAACGTTTCCCTCCCCTATAAATGCGATGCATCTTTAGTTATCATTAACTGGCAAAAAACTTGGCTTCGCACGCGTAGTTGTTGAAATATGCCAAGTAATATTTTTGCATTTGAAATTAATGTAATATTAGTTAATTAATAAATTTTATGTAAAATTTCATTGAAATCGTAATTTAGAACGTTTTTAAAATGTTTTCTGCTCATTTCATCATTTTAATTTTGATTTTTTTTAGAAACCATTTTTAGAGAACATTTGTATCTTAAGGCTGTTCTTAACTGCTCTGCTCAACAAGCGCAAAACGTTTTGACACATTTACAAATTCATTTTTTAACGGAAAGGTATAAAATTGGAAAGCCTGACCATGGAAGCGATTTGGAATTGAACTGTTTTTTCCATTTTTGGATTCATACATTACCTATTGAGTTATAAGGGAATTCGATCACGTGACAAACACGTTTTTCGCCTGCTCTTGAGTGCTCTTTCTTCCTTCGCGCGGGAATTCGAATCAAAATGCCCACTTTGACATTCTTTTCTGAAAGATCTATTGCGTTTGCAAAAAAAAAAAAAAAAAATGAAAAAAAACAGCTTAATGACATAGTTTCGGAACAACAACACCAGCTTGTTTCATGCATTTTCGAACAAAAATAAATTAAAACTTATGTCAAAAAGTTGTCCTTTTGGATTTGAGAACACCCTTAAAAGTAGCCGGCATATGTCAAATTTCGAGTTTTTCGTCAGTTCAGTATCACGAAAATGGTAAGTTTAGAACGTTTTTTCTCCTGCGCTCTTTTGAATTTTTTAAAAAACTGTTCTGTGCCTGCAATTGCATCATAAATGTAGTAGCCATGTAAAATTTCAAGTTTCTACCCTTAACGATTTCATATAAAAATCGTAATTTAAAAAGTCTTTAGAACATTTTCTACTCATTTAACGCTTTTAAATTGCTATCTTGGCCGGCCCGGTGTAAAAATTAAAAGTTCGACCCGAGCCCGGCCGGCCCGTTTACAGTTCTTGGCTCGGCCGGCCCGTACAAAAATCAGTGAAAACAGGCCCGGTTCACTCCGACTCAATTTCTACAAAAAAATCATTTTTCTCGACATACAATTAATATTCTTTTAATGAATATACTACATGCGTATTTATGGAGGGAGGGGACATTTTACAGCATATTTTAGATTATGTGTTCGCAAAGCAGAAAACATACAATTGTAACATTAATGATTACTTACGGTCTTAGACGTTTCGAAATTCAAACAATAATTCCTTAAAAAATTAATGTAGTTTAGAATAAAAGGTTAAAAACATGGTAACTTTTGAAGCTGCATAATGACAAGTAGATTTGTAAAAATATTTCTCTGTCATTTTAAGGGTTGGGTTGGGTTGATTTTTGACGGCCAATTATCTACACGAGGGATATAGGCCCGGGGGGAGTGCCCTCCGTGGGGGTCTTTCTAAGGGAACCTAATCCGTATTAACGCATGGAAGATCCACGGCTCGAAGAAAACCACGAAAACTCCGAACGAATAGGCCGACGGGCGCGATTGGGATCGAACCCAGCACCTCCCGTCTACCAGCTTCGAGAGCAGAACCTCTCGGCCACTGGTGGGGCGTCATTTTAAGGCTTTTCTCAAATACAAAGGAGCTACATTCTGACACATTTCTGAATTAATTTCTTTTCGGAAAAACATAAGATTGGCAGGTATTCTTATTCAGAAACTATGTAAATGGATAATTTTTTTTTTTTTTTTTTAAATATAAATGCAATCTATCCTTGAGAAAATACTGCCAAAGTTAGCGTTTTGAATCGAATTTTCGGAAGCGGCAGCACGGGAAAGGCTAAAAACATAAAGTCTCGTGACAAGAATCTCTTATATCTCTAAGTAATTTATCAAAAATGAAAAACGCTATTCGATTCCAAATCCCTTCAATGTCAGGCCTTTCAATTTATGCCTTTACAGTTAAAAATGAGACAGAAAATATATCGGAAAGTTTCGCATTGTTGAGCAGTGAATTTGAGAGGACCATCTTAAGGTACCATGTAACTTTTCCAAAAGCACTGTTAACAGAAATTCATTATCGCTCTTAATACTTATACAAAACATAATGCCTGCCCTACACATTCTGAGTACGATTAAGACCAATTTCGTCCCGGCACGACTATGTAGAAAAAAAAAATCCCTGCCGGCCCGGCCTACAGGCGGAGGTAGATTTCGAAGTTAAGTATACTAATTACACCAACAAAAACTAAATCATGATTAGAGATAAACTCAATTTAACAATTTTATCTGGTCGCTTTTGACGAGTTTTTATTTCATTTTTGTATAAGAGTTGGTTTTATCAGAATGATGCTAAGGCGGTAATTACAAAAAAAAAAAAAAAAAAAAAAAAAAAAAAAAAAAATACTTTTCCATGCTTAATAACTTGAAATTTTCAGGCACATTTTCAGATTCATTTTTAATAGAAAAAATATGAAACTTGCTGACGTGATTATTTGAAGAGATTTAAAAGCGACCTGTGTTTTTATTTTTCGTTCAATTAATTAAAACTTGATTTATAAACAATTATTTTCTCAGTAGACAATATTTTTCGTTTCTAACACAATCGCTTCAGGAAATTCGGTTCAAAATGCCCACTTTGACATCATTTTTTGAAATACATTCTGCTTCTATCAAAAAATCGATCATTACGGTACATTATATATTAGTTTCTGAATAAGAGAATCAACAAATTGGATGCGTTTGAGAGCAAACATGAATTTGAAAACGAGTCAGGATACAAGCAGTTTGGATTTGAATACAGCGTTTATACGATGATTTTTTTCTTCAACCGCTATGTATTTTTAATTTGTTTTTGCTGTAAGAATTGGTCCTATTAAAAACTTGTCAATATAAAGGTTGTAGACAATATTAAGAAGATATATAATAAATTCATGCGAATTTTATATTTTGTGAATTGACGAAGTTATGGATTTATTTCTTCTTCAACTCCCTCTTTTTGTTTTCGTTTTTAGTTTTTTTTTTTTTTTTTTTGCGGTGCGAATTGGTTCTATGAAAACTTGTCAATATAAAAGTTGTAGATAATATTAAGAAGATTTATAATAAATTTAATTGGATTTGATATCTTAAGGATTGGCGAAGTTATGAATTTTTTTCTCCCTAAAACCCTATTTTTTGCGCCCCTTGAGCACATTTTTAATTTTATCAAAAATCTGTGATGCATAAATTTTTGGCCCGATTTTTAGAAGTAATAAAAATTTTAAACTGATTTGATATGTACAAACATTAAGAAGTTGTGGGGGTTTTTCGGTTTTCATAAAACTCCTCCCTATTTCCATCCCTTTGGTCCGATTTTGCCCATTAACGAACTGACCGAGATTTTATGCCCCTTGATTTTTGTATTAGTTTGAAAGAGATTTGTGCAGAATTATGGAAGATATCGTGTCCACAAGAAAGCTATATATATGTATGTTGTTTTTTTACTGAGGTTGGTTTTGGGTTCTAGGGGTCATGATCGGTGTAGATCTGCAAAAAAATTTCAGAAATTCCAACATAGGGGACAAAGTCTTGTCATGCACAGATTCTTATAACAGATTTTACAGTACTGTATCCCAGTCCCCTTGAAATGTATATGTACTACTATACTTTAAAGAGAATTTTAATTGTAGAATAATGGCAGTGTTGCCAGTGGGCTACTTTTTTTAAATTCAGACTTCTTGATTGCCACCACTTTTTTGAAACGGTAAAATTACTTTTGTTTTCGCCTTAATTAATATGCCATTAAATAAGGCTCGTTTTACCATTTCAAAAACATGGTGCCAATCAAGAATCTGAATTTACAAAAAGTAGCCCATCTGGCAACACTGAATAATGGTAATTTAAAAATATATGCATTTTCGGAAAAAATTGTTGACCCAAGGTAGGTTGTTCCTTACAGATTTTTGCACGAGTCAGACTGAGACGGGGCAATAATTTTCATACAAGCAGGAGCGACCAGACCAGAAAATTTCTGTCGGTGCAGACTTCTAGGAAGAATAAAGCACAGGCTCAGAAATAAATCCGGCTCGGCCTGACCCGAGCCTCCAGAGAAAGCAAGGCCGGGGCACGACCCAGAAAAACTGATGATAAACTCGACCCGTCCCGAGTCCGTTTAGACCTCTAAATAGCATTTGAATGGGAAAATCGTGTTCTTAACGGCTTGAAAAATTTAAAAATAAGTTATGAAAAAAATTGAGTTTGAGTTGTAAATTTCGTTCAAACTCACGGATTTTTTGAGCTTTCGTTCAGTTCACGTTCGTTTATCAAAAAGTGAGTCAAGTTCAACTCAAAGTTCACAGAATGTGAACTAAGTTCGTGAGTTTTCGTTCAATGAACGCGTTCATACCCAACACTGATTGGAATAAAAGGTTTTTTTTATGCCTGCTTTGAAGTTTATGGATAAGACTGCTTTAGTATATTTTTTTAAATGGTCATATTTACTTACATAATAAAGGACTGAATTTTTTTTAAAGAGATTAATAACCACTTTTTTACACTAAAATGTTTTAAAAACAATAAGAATATTTCTAATGCAGTCATTTACTTTATTTTTAAGTTTCCTTTTTTTCTATTTCCGAGGTCAATCTTTTCCTATAAAACATATAAAATATATTTTGCTCATAGTCACAAAATACAATATCTACGCGAATAAAAAATTTAAATTAAATATTGCTTATCGTGAGTTATGGCAATAACGGACGAAAATTAAAAATCATGATTAAGTTAAGTAATATGTTTAAAAGAAAAAATTCCAGAGAACTCAAAATTTAGACTCCATGTTCATATTAAATAAAACAAAAGCAAATCACAGCGGATAAAAAAAATTACACATTCTTAACATTTAAATCAAGCTTAGAACTTATTTTAAAAAGAAGTGAGTTTATAAGCATTGCGTTTAAATGGAAAAATTAAAAATATTTTAGAACAATAGCACTTTGCAAAAATAGAAATAATTTAAGGAAAAAGTACGGTTTTATATTTAAAACAAAAATTAAAATGAGATCAAACATTGTTAAACATGTAACATCCACCTATTAAAAAGTTATTAATAAAACTTTAAAAGTAATATCTTTATAGGGCATGCAATAAAAGCAAACACAAAGGATAAGATTGGAATAAAATATTTTTGTTTATTTCTGTCAGTAATCTAATTTAAATTCGTATGTAACTTTAACTGAATCTTTCCTTAAAAGTTCAATTAGTGTTACAAACTATGAATTAAATAAATATTGCTAATAAATTATTTTATTCAAATCTTTACCACGCTTGTATCTATTTCCATTGCATGCCGTAAAAGATGCGATTTTTTTAAAATGACCATAAAAGCAAAATAAAAAAACAACCCACTACAAAAAAAAATAAACATCCACTCCTATGAAAGAGTGACTATTCACTCCTACAAGGGGTGAAAAACCGCACTCCTTTAGCAAGAGTGAATAGTCACTCCTCCGAAAGCGTGATTATCCACCCCTGTTTAGAGTGGATATTCATTTTCAAGGAGTGACTATTCAAAAAATTTCACTTTGGCTCAGAGTGAATAGTCACTCTAAAGAGGTTGGGCATATTTTGACTCTGCGATAGAGTGACTATTCACTCCTCCGGAGTGAATAGTCACTCTTTTTATTTAGAGTGTAGTGATTTAGATATCGTCGTATTTCCGTATAATTATGAGTATATTTTTACATTTTTCTAGCTTTTTCTATTTTTTAATAACATTTATTCTTTAAACCGATGACAGTGGTTTCAATATGTCACTCACAGCGTCGGCTTAATCAATCGGAAATGGGATTTGAATTTTCTTCACGGACAGGCATAATACTTCTTAATTAATGGATTGATTTTTTTTTCTTAACGTGTTAAGAGTCCCGTAAAAAGCAATATCCTAAAAATGCATTAGTTTACTGGCGAAATTCCTTTTTAATAGACTTTTTTTTTATATTACGTTCAAAAGTGTGATAGTATGTTTGTTATCATTTTACAGTTAACTTTGAATAACAAATGCAAATTTATCTATCAATTATTTTATGCAAGATTTGCCCGAAACATTTAATAATATATGAACAAAAATAGGATTATTATTTTTCATTTTATAAAGTTAATACTAAGCGAAAATTACTGATTTTTTTCCAATTTACAGTGTAAAAAAAGAATTTTGAAAAACTTTGTCTGTGTTTACATTCTTTTGTTCTTAAATTGTTTCTATCCTTTAATTAAACGCATTTATCTTCACCTATCTAAACTTGAATGTTTGAATTATTTTTTGAAACGCTTTAAAAATCCAGATAAAAGAAATATCCCCAAAGTGTGGGGAGCAGCCTCTCTAGAAAAATGCGGATAATTAATCTTATCCTTACTTCAGTCATGAGCTATTTGTGCGGTTTTCTTTCAAATTATCTTCATTTCCACTTATCTCTGGAGAGACAGATGATCTAGCTCTTCATTTCTCAACTTTTACCAGAATTCAAGCAGAGAAGAATTTGTGACTAGAATTAAGCAACATTTCACAAAATTAAATATCTGCACTGGCTGTCATTTCCCTGAATTTTGTTACACCCTTTTATTGACTACATTATTAAACTAATATTCACTGAACGGGGTTCTGCTGAAGTATGTGTTCACCCTTTCTAAAGCAGTGGGAAATTTTTATCCCACATAATTTTAAACCAAAATGACAAATGTGTACCAGAATTATTGAATAAAAGTTTGTTTTTAAAGTGCGCGCGACGAAAAGTTTTTAATTACTTTAAAATCATTACATTCGTAAATTATGTGTTCATTCAATCGTTAGGAGATTCTATCAACAGAATTAATTTCCCTTAAAATTTTAAACAACAGATTTAGCATAAATTTTACCCAATATAAAAAAAAATTATATTTAAAAAAAATATATTACAGACTAATGGAACCGCAAATATAAATACAAAATTAAAAAAAAAAAAAAATTACCAAAACCTTATTGCTTACTTTTTCTACAAAGTAGTGTTGCCAGTGGGCTACTTTTTTAAAATTCAGATTTCTTGACTGGCGCCACTTTTTTGAAATGGTAAAATTCGCCTTATTTAATGCCATATTAATTAAGGCGAAAAGAAGGGGAATTTTACCATATCAAAAAAGTGGAGAATTACAAAAAAGTAGCCCACTGGCAACACTGCTACAAAGGACGATGTTAGAGTAAACTATTCTAAATTATATAGACGGCTTGCATTGACGTCATGTTGCTATTAGCAACGACTGATACAGTTGCATCTGGAGCACACACGGAACGTCAGAAATCCCGTTTGATATTAAAAGCGGGTGTTATTTTTTTGTTTAATTTAGATCTTTCTCATTTTTATTACTATAGTGCAAATAAGTCAATAAGTTTTGCCTTCACAGATAGTGATGGTCTGTGCAGCATAACGTTGACGATTCATACGACCGCCATTTTAGGAATTTTTCTATTGGAACTAGAGTAAGACAATCTTAAAGATTCAAACATTAGACAAATAATAATTGTAAATAAAATACATTTTTTCGTCTTTAAACATTTAACTCGGGAATTTCGAAAAAATGTTTTCAATTCTACACAGCTTGTGAGTTCTCTTAACCCACTAACAACCAAAACTATAATGTTGAAATTTTTAACTTTTTAGCTACCACAAACGCCGAAAGATAATTTTCGCTTTAAGTGATCTTAAAAATTTATGTCTTTAAGTAAGACCAATTTTTTTATTGAGAAATAGTTGTGGGTATGTAAATAACTTAAATATGTGCATTTATTTCGACCGTTGCGTGAGCGCAACATCAGCGGGTAATGGGTTAAAATATCATTGCCTGAAATTATATATGCTTTCTTTACAGCAAAGAGATGAAGGGTCGTGATTTTCTCCTTTCAAATTTTACTGAAAATCTCGCTGTGATTAATTAAAGGCAAAGAACATCAACGTTTAATAAAAATGAAATAACTCAATTCCCTGTCGTTAAATTGAGTTTTGTTACATTTTATTTTTTCCATTTCTACACTGATGTTATATGAATAACAATATAATAAAGGATGTTTAAGAAACACGTAGGACTTCGGATTCTAGAAAGTCAATTTTTTTATTTCTGTTTTGAAACCTGTACTGAAATTCATTTCTACTTTCATTAATTATAAAAATTTGGTAAAATAACGTAGACTCAGTTTTTTTGTCTTCTGTTTTTCTTTTCTGGAGTGATCGTTGAACTAATTGTTTTCTTCTGCACTCTTAGTACGCAGTTACATAGTAATTTACAGTTAGAATTATAAATAAACTCATTATTTTAAATTGTTGCATTCACTGCGATATCAGTACCTGCTCTTGCACCACATCGTTCTTAATTCTGTTATCAAACTGATAGTGATTGCATTCCAAAAAAGAATACTTTAAAAGAACAGATTTGACCTCAAATTTTAAATTCCATTTTATTCACATTATAAAATTCCATTAAACTTCGAGTTAATATTAAGTACTTTTTAAGAATTATTGCAAAGGGACGATGCATAAATTCTTTCGTTTCAAACACTGTATTGACCAATGACATTTACACTCATTTATCGACAATGAAGTTACTAACGTTTTCGTGTAGGATTTGTTAAAGAAAGGATTTTGCACTCTACAATAAAAAACACGATAAGGGATTAAAATCATATCTAATTAACATTTCTGTTTAACATATTAAATTGTATATAGTTGATAAAACTATCTTCTTTAAAGAGATATCTTGGATTTATCCATGCCAATATTAAATGTTGGTAATGAGAAGACAATAATGGCTGAAATGTTGTGTGCTATGAAACAACATGTTTAGTTTAGATATTGCAAAATACTGTATAGGTCAATAAATGACATTTTTTAATGCTATACGGTACTGGTCATTAGCTTGTGTACAATCCTCCAAATTTCACATATTTATTTCTATGTACTCACAAATATAAGCAATCTCATATATGAATAATATAGATGCATATTTTAAAAAAAAATTGCATGGAAAAGTTAATAAGAAATCTTTTCTGTCTGATTCTTTCAAAATGTTTTTGACAGTAGATTTTATAAGAAGACAACTGTATGAACGGTGAAGTTTTGTCTATTTTTCATTTTAAAATAACACATTATCAATGAAGACAAAGTACTTGTAAGTAGCATGTAAATTTATAGTGAGCTCCAGATAAGAAATCGGTGGAAGCAAGTGTGCACGCGGGTTTCTTTTTACCAACCCCTGCCATAAGGTATTCAATAAGATATATGTGGGTTTAAAACTTTGACTCAATCTCAAATCCTATACTTTCTCACCTATTCATTAAGTCATTTTCATTCTTAGACAGCTCTTATGCAGAAACTGGGAAATCAAATGACGGTTTTCATTTTTTCATACAGCCGAAAGATATCGTAGGCAATGCAATCAAAGTTGGCATTTTGGAGGGATTTTCGGAATGTGACAGCCTGAGAAAGGTGAATATGAATCAAGAATGGATTGTAACTCAAGGTGTAATCCATTTATCAATAAATGAGATACGTTTTTCAATTCCAAATCACTTTTATTGTTGTGCCTGCAGATTTGATATTTTTACATGTCAAAATGTGTCAGAAAATTTTGTGTTGTTCTGCGAGGAAAAATATTTTCTTTGCGAGCATCCTTAAAGAACGTGTGTTTGAAAACTTCATGCAAAAGTGCAAGGTGTCTAAGGCTCGTGTAAATCAACAGATAATTTTCTGAAAGAAATTATACTATTCCTGACAAATTTGGAACGACATTCATTTCGAAATTAATTTAAAGCTTTATCAAAGAACTTAACACTTAAATATCTAATTTATAGGGCAAATCACTTTATCGATAACAGTCGATAACGTAATTCGCATGCCGATAAGAACCTCTTCCTGTCGTACATTTCAATGTTATACTTTTTTGTATGTTTTTCTGCGTGCTTGACGAAATTTAAATAGGTATAGGGAAGCATTTTGTTGTCAATTCGAGAAAAAATAATATAGAGATCGTGCTGCCTATTAATCCAAAGAGCGACCTAAAACATCGACATGCTAAATGTATTGTTATTAGATATACGTTTAAAACAAGAAAGAAAAATCATTGATTTTTAAGCACTATCCGACACACTCTAAAGAAGGTCACCGTTTAACAAGGTGAAAGATGATGTCTAAGTCAACAATTTCATGAAGTACCACCTATAGTTGGAAAAGTACTGTCCTGTATGATCTATAGATTTATATATATACTAAATAGTATTCAAAAATTTAATTCACTTAAGAAAATTCCTCTTCAGCAATTTCCGTACTCAAATTGTTTTACGCTGTCCTATATATGATTTATAGAATTTATACACACCGAGTAATGTGTAAAAAATAATAAAATTTAAAAACGCATACCATAATTGAAACCGCATTTAGCCAGCGCTGAAACCAAATTTTTTGTGTGTCCCTGTAAATGAAAGGTAAATGCTGTAGAAATCATATTCTATAATAAGCATCTTTTGGTGCATGTAAATGATGTACAGTGAAACCCCTATTTAACGTTATTCAAGGGACCGTAAAGAAATAACGCTAAATGTGGGAAAACGTTAAATCGGGGTAAGATTGAAAACAAAACACTGACCATAAAATAAAGACTAATTTACGTAAGATACGTTTCATTTCTTGATTTACAATGATTTAGACATCAGGTTTCTAAGTTATGTTTTAAATAGATATTTTATTTCACTTTTCGTCCTGTTTTTAGCAGCTACATCACGAATCGCGTTCTCAAGGTATGAGAGTTTGTGTAAGTTTTTCTCTTGGTCTTCAGTATTTCAAAAGAATGCTTTCAGTGTTATGAAAGTTCTAATGGCTTCCAATTTTCAAATTCCTTAAACGATGACGATTTCACGTTCTTTCTTTTTTTAGCCTGTTTTTCCATTTTTTACAATTTTGCTCCATTAAATCTACTTAGTGTAAATTTGTTTACAAATTTGAATACGAAATTAAAATTAAACATATTAATTGTAGTTTATGGCTTTCGCGATAACTTCCAATTTTTCAAGTAAAGAAAAAAGCTTTCTTTTTGACGCCATACAATCTAAAGCTATGAGAACTCTCTAACGAATTCTATCAACTCCATTGTAGGTAACCTTGTGTTGTAGTACAGAAAGCGCAATCGAATAAAATAAAAAGGTGCGGGTGAAAAAGAGGAGGGCTTTTGAATGATTTTTTAACGTTTTGATAAGAAAGTTTTTTTAAATCACAAATTCTGACTAATTTAGAAAAATTTCATTGAGATTTTATAGCTAAAAAACGTTAAATGCGGGAAATAATTCAAAATTATAACGTTAAATCCGGGATTTTTTAACATTACAAGCATAGGAAATTAATTGGGACTAGCTAAAAATGACGTTATATGCGGGAAATCGTTAAATAGGGGTTACGTTAAATCGGGGTTTCACTGTATATCAATTTCAATAATGTTTGAAGTAGTGTAACATCATTAAAACCCTCCGAGCATCTTGCAAAAGGGTAAAATTGTAATGTTGTTTTCTTTGCATTTTGTTTTAAATGCTAAGAAAATATGATTCTTTCAACATTATAAAAAAAAAAAAACTCAATTACAAATATGAATGTAATCCTTGAGAGTATTAATCATTCTTCAATGTATTTAAAATTCATTAAATCTATAGAATTATATTATCTTAAATATTGCTTGTATTACTGTGAAACCTGGAACTTAGTGAACGGAATATTACGCACCAAACACTTAGAGGTTTAAAATACACTGAAAATGATTTATACCCATTGACCATAATGTGACAGAATTGTTTTAAACGAACTATAAATGTTACACATTTCGTTTACAATATCGAACATGCCACTTGAAACCTTAACAACATATATTAATTACAAGGTGATCCGCGATATTTACGCGAGTTAGAGCGTGGACAGACAGACTTTTGAACTATGTTGGAAAGCGTTAAAAAAGCTTCTTTTAAGCCAGTCTATATTCTTTTAATTTAACATATATTTTCGAAACACCAACATTGTTCAAAAGTGTTTATGAATTCAGTTTGTCTGTCTGCTTCCTTCAAGTGATCTAACTCGCGTAAATATAGTCAGATTGCCCTGTATTTTTATATGGGATAAAATCGTTTCATGTGCATTTTCATAATATTACACCATTTCAAACAAGGAAATTGATGTGCATTTCTGATGTGCACTGAAGCGCATTCATGCTATAGAACATGGGCTAAAAAGCATTTAATATTCATTTTCCGAATCACACAAAATAATTCTGTTACTTAATGGACTGCGGGAAAAAAATCGTTTTAAGTATATTTTAATGATGTTACAATACTTCAAATATAATGAAATTTATATGCATTACTAAGTTGCATTATAAGATGCTTTCTGAAAATTATGGCGTGCATTTGATTTACAGGAACACACAAAATAATTCGGTTACAGTAATGTCTGTGAGCGACAATTGCTGGAGGTGCGTTTTCGCTTTTAAGCTTAACTATATTTTTGCATTGTAGTTTGTGTGTATTCTGTTGATCATATACAGAGTTACACAAAGGAATCCGAAAGTATTACTGACTAGGGGAGTGAATTAATTAAGGATAGATTAGAGTCGTGTTATGCATTTTTCTGCTGAACTATATTTGGTATTCTAATAGAAGTTTGTGAAATATAAATAAATTCATATACAGGTCTAAGGAAAGAACAAGATACATTGTCCATTATTGTTGATAATTGATGGAAATGCGTGTTAAGTTGTGTTATGCGTTTTTTTTTAATACAAATTACATTTTATCTCAATATGTGGTGTTTACATCAGTCTTGTGAATATATGTAGGGCTGTACAAAGGAATTCCATGTGTTGGCAAAAATCGCTAAAAGTGAATTTTCTAACTGAACTAAATTTTAACTTGCTATGAAGTATACATAGAAACCTATAGATCATATAAAACGATAGACAACTTTTTTGACTGTGTTAGGTAATTTTTAAGACTTGGTTTTTATTTTTATTTTTCTAAGCTGTTTACATACACATCTTTTATCACCTTTTTTAACGTTGAGGTGTTATGGGTGTGTTGGAAAGTGTTTCATAATCTATACTTAACGCATGATTTTTCGTTTTTCTTTATATTTTTCAAAAACCTCTGTTATATGTCTGACAAAGATTCAGATGGATTAAACATTTGTGTAATCAATGTTTCTGAAGGACTATCTACAAAGACAACTAATTTCATAAAAGTTTCAAAAATGTTATTGAAACACCTTGCATTCATGCTACTTTTAAATGGAAATAAAATGCTTGCTTCAGAATTTAGACTTAAATTATATACTTCGAACACGGAAAAAAAGTCCCATATATTTCCTACTCTAGCTTCTTACTGTTACATTGCCAAAATTTGATAAGTGTGTTAGCATTTTTATTTGTAATTTATTTTTGTGTTTGCCTATAAATCTGTTATTTATAGCACACTTCAATTGAATTACAGTTCTAATTTTAATGTTTTAAGCTTACATATAAAGTCATTGTTTAAATTAATATTTTAGTCTGGATGTTTAGTCTATTCAATAAAGAGACATGTTTTATTTTATGAGGAAGAAGTCATCTTGAATGTTCGGTGCGCTATTCATATATGTCTCATACAGTCATCGTAAAAGTAACAAAAAAATGCATTAAAATTTATGAAGTATTTTCTTTTAAGCGTATCGTTTTCAATTTTTGTTTCTAATTCGAAGGTAAAATTGCTTCTAGGTTTTAAAAACATAAAAGAAGCTATCCAAATCACAAAAATTAAAATTTACTCAAAAGTAACAAAAATATCATTTACTGACATCTAACGAATAGAATTTTTTTGCACTATTAATATTATACTATATTATACTATTAATATTGCAATGGACTAAAGAAGAATTTTTGAGAATATATGGATAACATATTAAATCAAGATTAAATAGACGTGACAAATTTCTGGTATTTCTTTTTTTAAACATAAGTTATTGGATCAAACAAGTAGCACTGATTTTAAATTTAGAGAATCAAACACATCTTTGTACTAAAACGATAACCAATGGATGTACACGCAATATTTAAGAAAACTTTCAATTTTTTTTATTAGTAACACTTTATTGTTCAGAGTGCTAAACATTTTTTGTTAAATTTTGATCGCGCGCTGCTATTAAAGTTATTCAAAAGTATTGTTAATTTTATATTACTAGCCTCCCAATAAACGCATGGCGTGATAAATGTAAAAACTCACAATTTTCTAACTGTACAATAATAATGAAATTGGATTTTTTTCACTAAATTGTGCTTTATACCATTTGTCGGTGACATTTTCAACAAAAAAAGAAAGGGAAGCGAAGTAAAGAATTTTTTTACTTCATGCATTCTCTTCTGACCGTTTACTTGGTATTAAATTTTCTAAACCGCCAGTCCACTGTGAGACATCTTGTATATTCCAGTAAAAATGAAAAAAAGAGAGACACGGTCATTAGCAAGTATGTGAACAAAAGAAGAAACACAATATACTCATTCAATAACACTAAGGATTGAAAGAATTCAGAAAAGAAATTTTAAACTAGCGTAACTCTAGGATAGATGGCCATAGTTTTTAAAAATTGAAATAAAAGTTACAAATACAGGAAATATTGATGCATATTTAAAATTCTTATACATATTCTAATAATATTTCAAGCAAAAAATAATTAAATATTGAAAACAAAAAGTGTTAAACAAAATCGAAATTAAAATGGCAGATCGCCATCTCTCCTTAAAGCCGAGGAGAGATGGCCATCCAATACAAGAAAGAAAAAGTTAATTTATATATAAAAAAAAAATTTCATATAGCTAATCATGAAAAACATATAGCAATTTGTCAAGATGCAGTTATATGATGGAAAATAAGTGAATAAAACTCGAATAAACAAAATAAGTAAAATTTCAATACTTCACTTTTCGTAAAATCTTGCCACATGCTTGGCAAAGGCCTTGATAATTTGTACACGTTTCATGGAACCACTTCAGGTACCTTATGCATTGTATCCAGACATTCTTTTTGGATGTGATATTATATTGTTTTGCACAACCAACACAGTGATCCTAATCCAATTCTTTTACTCGGAATCTGTAGAATCTGATAATTTAACACTAGAACGCCCGGAAATTTTACTCAAGTTTCATAAAAATATTTGACACCAGAAATTATATTTAAAATTATTTGATTGATTTATTTAACGCAAATCTGCGTTGTTTAAATTTTACTTATTTTATGAAAGAATTTCTGGTCCCAGTCGACTTTTAATCATATGGTTGGACTCGGATCGACTCCTTCCGGGCGTTCTAGTGTTAAATGTGTTTCGTTTTCTTCACAACTGTAATTATCGTGTTTTTTTTTTTTTTTTTCTCGCGTTAATTGTAGGTTTATTAAGTTAATTTAGTTTATTTATCAACTTTATCAGTTTATGTTATTAAAGTTTCCGACGTTTTTCAGTATTTTCTGAAACAAATAAATCGGTAGGTCTTATTATATTATTATTATTAAAATAGTTATATTCGTTAAAATTTAAATAATTATATCATTTAATATATTTATAAACGTAAACGTTATATATTTATTTTAAATTTAATTAAATTTAGTTAAAATCATCACTAAGTATAATTTTGAAATATTGATTAAAGATGGCCATATCTCCTCGATTTCATGTGGCCATCTCTCCTGAAATTGAAGGACTGATAGTCGCCCAATAAAGCATCAATAGCCATTGTACGTCTTTGTTTTAGTCTTAGAAGTAAAGATTACATTATATACGTGCTTTAAAAGTCCACATAGTAATAAACAATTAAATTTAAAAAATCAAAAAACCCGACTGCGTAAAAAGCAAACTAATTAATTATCATCAATGCTAAACTTTTTTTTTCAATTCCTACCATTAGCTCACACTCTCGCTATATATATCTTGTTCAAATTTTCAATCGTTAATAAAATACTCATTATTCATCCAATCAAGCTCAAATAAATTTTTTTAACTTGTAGTGAATGACACTTGGTGTTAATCCAATTTTTTCAAATATTAATTCATTAATTAAATTAAATTAATTAATTTTCAATAATCGAGAGAGCCCTCTTCTTGATCAACGTATTTTAAGACCGAGAGAGCCCTCTTCTTGATCAAGGCATCTTTAGCGCCATTCAAGAGGAAAGAAGAATGGGAGAAAAAAAAATTCTCTGATTGACCTAAGTATGAATTGACTTAAAATATTTTTTTAATAACTTGTTTATATTACTTATCTATTTTTTTATTTACTTGTATTGATGACTTTTAAGTTGTGTTTAATAGTTAGTTACTATCTATAAACACTGTTTTGATGACTTCTATAGATTTCTATGATGGTTAGAGTTGCAGTAAAGCTAGAGATCCTACATACACAACTTCCAGGTTGTATAATATTTTAACGGAGCTTCTGGCTGTAAAATAGTCAATGAAACATCGTCTTCATTTTAAAAGACCTATCCAATGATATGCCACTCAATAGGGTGCGTAATTTTTTTTTTAGTCTCTACCGCCATTTTGTATTTTACGGCCATTTTGAATTTATAAAAACAAAACCTAGCCTATAACCATCGGACGATTAAGGCGAATCGATAGAGACCTCATTCATTAAAATCCATCCAGCCGTTGGGATGTTTCGAGGGTATAAAGAAATCCACATACACGGATACGCGTAAAACACATAAACCTTCTTTTCAGTCGGGTAAAATATATACATAAAGTACGTACTGCAAAACATTCAGATACCTAAGTCGAAAAAAAATATTCAACCACCTATTTAATTTATATTAAAATTACACTTACTTTTTATAATCGAAAAACACAACTGCACGTCGCAATAAATAAACTCGTTGAACTATTTCATACGAACAATGTTCATATTGCAATCTATGATAAAGTTTTGGAGATATTTAGACTGGCTATCTCTCCTCTATGGTCGTCTATCCTAGAGTTACCCTATATCTCATAGAAGTATTTATGTCACACTAGTAGCCTTCGCCCGCTATGCTGGTCGGTTTTTCTAAATAAACCTTGAATCAAACGAAATATATCTGTGAATTTGATCATGCGTTTGAATCAATATGCACATTTACCTTGTATGTCCATCCGAATTGATGCAAACGATACGGACGTCATTATGCTATTATATCTTCTACTGAGTCAGATAAAATTTGGGCTGTTAAAGGCAAACATCTTTAGTTGATCTTTTTATGTAGAATTTCGTAAAGAATGATGTATAATATATTAAAACTCTTCCTGAAAAATTATTAATGCTAGTCTAATCAGAATCAGTCCGATAGAACCTATTAAAAAGGCTAATCTTTCATAATTTTGTTCACTTGATTCTAGAACTTTCAGTCATAATTCTATGATCAAGCAATCTAGAAAGAGGCTAATCTTTCATAATTTTGTTCACTTGATTCTAGAACTTTCAGTCATAATTCTATGATCAAGCAATCTAGAAAGATATGTGTGTTTTATACGAAAACATTTTCTGAAAAATTAACTAACCAAGCAAGTGAAATCGAAATCCACTTAAAAGAATATTTTAAACTGCCAAATGTAACAAAAACTTCCCCTAAAACTTCTCTAATTAACAGTTTAAGTCCCATCAAAATCCATTCATCAGAATCTTTTAAAAATCAAATCTTTTGTAATCGATTTTATCTTATTTAGAATTCTCCCCCACAATTATTTAACTTAGGAAAGTAGAACGATATGTTATATAGTAAAATCTTTTCTGAAAAATTATCTTAACTAACAATGAAAGTCCCATCAAAATCTCTGCAGCAGAAATCAAGTTCTAAGCGGCCGGAACGAAATTCCTCTTTTCATTTCATATATAATGTAGATAGTTAAATATATCTTTCATAATCTGATTATAGAATTCTAAGGGATGCAGGAGTAGGTATACGTTATATACCGTCTGTTTTTTTAAAGATACCCTGCATACCTTCCATAGCTGTAGCATATATATTCTCAAGCATATATATATTCTCAAGCATATATATTCTCTAGCCTCTCTCTGCCTATAGCGTACATCCTCTTGTTTTTAACTATACACTGAGAACTTTCCCGGGCCGCATCAAAATTCATTCAGTAGAACTTTAAATAAAAGGTAACTAAAGGTAATAAAGTTCACATAATTTTAGAACTCCCATATCTATAACTAAGCAACGTAGAGCTATGTTTTATGCATTAAAACATTTCAAAAACGAATTACCTAACTAACAGTGCAAGTTCTATAAAATTCTGTTCAATAGAATCTGATTTACAATCAGTCAGAAGGAAATACGAATTTCCATTTTATACATATAGTAGATGATGATGTGTAAAAATGTAAGTGCTGCTATTTACTATTTAAATAACGCTATTGATCAAATTTGAGCATGGGTAGTATAAAAGTACCTATTTTTCCTTTTTATCCAGAAGCAGAGGAAAAATCGCCAAATACTGTTTCAATTTAAACCTTTGAAAATGAAAACTTTTCAAAGCAGTACAAACACTACTTTCATATTTAAATTAAACATTTTCGTTTTACAATATTTATTTCTCATTAAACCTTTATTCTTTGTATTTTAAATAAAATTAATAACTGTTTTGGTACTTTTCCGTCGTACCAGCACCATTGTCGCCAAGCATAATAGTTGGTGCAAAGTGAAATGAAACATTAAAAAAATTTTTTGATACAAAAATAAGTATTTAAAAAATATAACATTTCAAAATTACAGACTTTCACCACCCGTTTTTTTTAATTAATACAAATCAATATTTAAAATAAAAGTACAAATAAATATTTTACAATAAATATTGCAATAAATCAATAAATCAATTTAAACTGCAGCCCTGAAATTATAAATGTCTCTTAGTATTGCAGTGTGGCGTACATAATACATATGACTGCATTGCAGTAAACATTTAATTTTTTGAATAAGACATTAATAGTTTTTTTAACAAAACTTTTTTATATAATTCCTAAGTTCTGAAATAATTTTAATACAGCTTCCTCATCATCAACAAACTGCCAAATGGTAAAATCCATGTCATTGTCAGTAATAGTAAATTTAAGTTATAATTTAATAATAAAAGTTGTCTATTCGAAAAATAGCAAATTAAGATGTTTTGCGCTGTTACAATTAAGTAACTAATAAAAAATGTCCACGTTCAATAAATAGCATTGGCAAGGTTTGCAATAAAAATCCTTTGCACGTTTAGGGTTGAAATAAATGTAGTAATAGTATAAATTTTGGTATGGTGTTGGTACCATTTTTTTTAATTTTTAGTTTTAAAGGCGTTTGTAATTTTTTTCTAACTCATATAGCTGTTTTAATTATTTCATTAAAAGAATTGATAAACAAAATTACTTAATTTAATTTTTCCGTTGCTATAGTAACGGATGTATTTTTAGAAATTATCATTTGAAATTTTAAGGTTTTGGCGCTAAAGACATCGCCAAATTAGAAAAAAATTAAATATCTCAGGAACTATTGAACTTAAAAGACTTTAGTTAGTACCATTCAATTCAGCATACAAAAATACGTTAAAATATGTTATCAGTTGGAAAATAACTATAAAATCATATTTTTAAGGCGTTTTTTAAAAGTACGTTCTCTTTTTTACCCCTTTTAAGGGTGGAATTTCAGAAAATCCTTTCTTAGCGGGACTCTATGTCATAAGAATTATTTTTACCCCGATTTTCAAAAAATGATTGAAAACTGTATGAAAAGTAATTACAACACTCTATCTTGTCCTGGATCAATAGTCAAACGTGAAATTCACCAGTGTTATATACGGTACGAGCAAATCTGCTAAATAATATTGTCCTACTATCAAGTTTATATGCGGTAGTTACAATGCACGGGAAAAAATAGAATTTAAAATATAAAGACATTTCTTTTTCCATGAGAAAATGTAAAAAAATGCAGGATACATGCAAAATGAAGAAACATTGCATGAAAAACTTTTGCACTCTCATCCGTCATGTTGCATTGTTTGGCCAAAAATCGCTTTTCATTCGCTAAAGAATACGATGTTGCATTTTGCTTTCTGCTTCTCTTAAAGTGAATGTATTTGCATTTCAATGAGATAGAATATTCTCACTAGAATACCTTCCCATTTTCATAAAGAAATAGGTTCTGAAAATATCATCAAATTCTTTTATGTTCCAAAAATTATCGATTTTTGTAATTTATAATTCACATCTTCAGAAGTATTTCTGGAATTCATAATGAGAAGTATTAAGAGCACAATCATTTCCTTTTTTCATTTAATTCAAAATATTAGAATAAGATTGGTCAAGTGGGGAGAAAGTTTTTTAATAATTAAAAAAATTCGTAGTGTAACACGTTTTTGAGTTTTTTCTTAAATTTTCTATATTTTTTACTTCTTTGGAACATATAGAGCGTTTCTTGTCTGTATTTTGTCATTGAATTTCTCATATTTTCCGCCTAAAAAGTCATTTAATTAAATTTTCAATTCATAATTTTACAGTCTTGCATTAATACGGTAATTTTACATCTGGAAATACACATGTATACACAAAACTTAGTTGGTATTTCTTATTTTCAGTATATTAAACTAGAATTTACGCCAAGTCGATTTATTGGAGGTATGTTTTAAAGACGAATTAAAAATATATATAGATATTGAAAGACACACTGTAAAAATCTTGCAGCAAACTGTCCAGTCATTTAACCGTTTTAGTAAATAACGGTTACTAGACCATTTAAGAAGCGGTTTCATTGGTCAGGATCGTAAAGATTACGAGTAACCAACAGTTATCTAGTAAAACAGTCGATTGACTGGATAGTTTGCTGAAAAGTCTTTAAAGTGCACGTTCAGTAAATACAATTAAAAGTTTCACACGTTGAGTAATCTATTATCATACTTTGAAAAATATAATAAGCCACCTAATAGATCCTGGGAGATAGGTTCCAGCTGTTTGCAGACGTTTTCACTCGCAATCAAGCTACACTGTTAAACATTTGCAGCAGACTGCCCAGTCATTCGACCTTTTTTATTGAAAACGGTTACATGACCGTAATTTAACTCTATTCTGACCATAATATGGGCAATAATATAGTCAGAATAGCGTTACATTATGGTCATGTAACTGTTTTCTATATAAACGGTCGCATTACTGGGCAGTTTGCTGCAATAATAGTGTATTATAACCAAAAATTACTAAACATGTAAATAATCAAGATGTACACTATAGAGATCGGTAGTGACTTTTCGAATAAACAATATAGCATGTATTAAGATTAGAAGTTTAAAATCTGAATGCCGTGTTCTACAGTCAATATTAATATCTGTGTCATAAGTAGTAGCTAACATCATAACAGATTCAAGACTATCTGTCAGTGATAACATTTTTCCACACAGCGCCTTTCTTAGCATAAAAGATGGATTAGGACATTTGTTATGTGTCAGGATTTACCTTTGACAAACCTGTAGAATTTTCTGTTTAGCAGAACACCTCATGTTTCGATGTTCCTGTATTCGATATCATGTTCTGTTTCCATTGCCTTAGAGTGCCCCATAAAGTACAAAAATTTTTAGTGTGGCAGAGAAAGTGCTCTGAATTCCACATAAAAGCATCGTCTTATCATTTACATTAATTGTGTGAGCATGGAGGAATGTTGAAGCACCCAAATGGAAAAGTGAAAGTAGACAAAATAATATATCTGCTTAAAGTCTGGCATATTTTATGATAGACGGTATTATCACCATACTATTGGCAAACTTTGAAGCTTTTTTATCATTAAAAAAGGCTGTTCATTTTGGGCGGAAAATGTTTATAAATTGTTCTTAAGAAGCATTCAGACATATAATGAAAGTGTTGATACATAAATGAATACATACATACATAAATATATATATATATGTAATATATACTAAAGTTTTGTAATCGAGCTAGTAGACAAGATTGGCGTCAAACTCGAGAAATGCTGGAAACAGTGTTTATTAAATTCTATGAAAGCAGTTATATAGCAGCCGGGAGGGCGACAGGCCGCAATATCACTCCTACTGCCATTCACGTGACATAGATAGGCTGATTTCCACCAATTGTCAAAATGCCCTGTAATGAAGATAGGAGGAAAACTAGCAGAGATCCGTGGATTCCGCCGCTCACAGGGGAGTATTTAAAGCTAAATCCTGGCCAAAATTAGTTTAATGTGTTTTACAGTTAAAACCATTGCTGTTGACTTACTATTAGTAAATCCATTTAATTAATTAAAAACACTTTCCAATTCTGCATGTGATCCTCTATTGATTTGTTTTTACCTTACTGCTAGCTCCTCCTCTCGCACACTTTGTAATCGTTCCTCCTTTCCCTTTCTGTTCATGATGTGGCAGGTCTATCGTTCTCAATATTTTAGGACCCATTTAAATCAACTGCACAGGAGAGTCAAGGCTGCTATCTCCAAGTTTAGAAGTGAACGCTGGAACACTTTTGTTGAATCACTTTCAACAGAAGACAACACAATTTGGAAGGCTGCTTCCCGCATTCGTAGGACACGAACACACATTCCGGCTATTACTAGCCCTACTTGCCGTAATGGCATGGCATATACAAACACGCAAAAGGCTGAAGCTATCGCTGAAAGTCTTAGAAGTCAGTTTACACCCAATTCTAGAATGGACAACCCACGGGTTGCCACTGTGTTGGAGACGACAGTTCAAAATTTTTTAAACACAGACACACCTAACACACTACCCCCGGCCACACCTTCTGAGGTTCGGGAGTATATCTCAGGCTTAAAAAAGAATAAGTCTCCAGGTGAGGACCGCATCTCTACTAATATGCTAATTAATTTACCCCATAATTTCATTCTTTACATAGTAATTCTAATTAACTGCATGATGAATCTTAAAATTTTTCCTGACTGCTGGAAAAGGGCCATTGTTGTCCCCCTACCCAAAAGTGGGGCGGCCGACATTCATGACCCTGCCAGCTTTCGACCTATATCTTTATTATCCTGTCTATCTAAAGTTTATGAGTATGTTCTTGTCAACCGCCTCAAGGAGTTCCTAAATTCTAATGACGTGCTTATACCGGAGCAATTCGGTTTTCGCGCACGTCATTCAACAACCCATCAGTTGTGGAGGGTTTCTGAACTTCTTCACGATGGTATTAGATCTGGCGGTGTGACGGGAGCAAATTTTCTCGATGTGCAGAAGGCCTTTGACAAGGTCTGGCACATCGCCCTAATCTTTAAACTAATTGCGCTCGGAGTACCGAGCCAACTAATTAAAATCTATAACGACTACTTTCAACTTAGATCCTTCGTCGTTAGAGTGGGAAGTTCCTACTCTAACCCTCAACCTATCTCCAGCTCTGTGCCGCAAGGCTCTCTCAGCGGTCTCATCCTCTTTAACATTTATGTCAACGATATTCCTAAAGAGCCTGATATCGACTTAGCAATATTTGCCGACGATACTGCCATGCTTAAACAACATAAACATGCACAAACAGTGTTCTCTAGACTTCAAAATTATTTGGACGCACTTTCGGTCTGGTTAAGGAAATGGAAAATTAAAGTGAACAGTGCCAAAAGTGCCGCCATCTTCTTCACCAATCAACGTTTTACCCCAGATGCTAATCTTAACTTTAAATTAAACAACGAAGATATTCCCTGGAAGACTGAGTATAAATACCTAGGACTTAACCTAGACTCCAAATTAACATGGTGCCAGCACATCACTGAAATTCTGGGGCGTGCTGACCGCGCCGTGGGCTCCCTTAATCCCCTTTTGGCTTGGAACAGCCCCCTGTCAATCAAATACAAATTGTTACTGTACAAATCAATGATCAGACCAATTTTGACTTATGGTTCTGCAATCTATGGTAGTACTTCAAAATTTCAACTCAGTAGAATTCAGTTATTTCAAAATAAACTCCTGCGTAGGTTTACCAAGGCGACCCGGTATGTCCGAAATGACGTCATTCATCGTGACCTCAAAATTAAACCTGTCTTTGCAGAAATCAAGAAACTTACGATGAAGTTTCACAGGTCAGTCCCAGCCGTGAGGAATCCTGCGTTAGATGCCATCCGTCGTTATGACGCAAGAGTGGGGAGGAACCGGAAACGGCCCCTCGCTATTCTCACTCGGGACGACGACTTCGTCCCATGTTCGAAGACTTCGAGAAGGAACCCTTCTGGTGTCACCTAAACGCAGAATTCCCCGGGAAAATTCTATATTTCCCTAGATTGAAAGAAATTTTCATCTAGCATTGGCTTTCCCCGTGACGTCATGCAGCACACTGTTTTTTGTTAACAGCCGCGCAATTCAACTTTCCTAACTTTTTTTTGTTTGTAATTATCATTTTTTATATTCTGGACTTCCCTTTACTTTACTGTTTATTTAATGGGTGTTACCTGCTTTTTCAAAATTTTAGTATTGTCTTAGTGCATCTTCGGTACTTCCACCAGGGAGAGGTCAGGCTCTGCCTACCTTTTTCCCGCCGGCCTTGGGGTGTTTGCTCACGGCATCCCGGCCAATTATACTTCCCCCCCCCCCTTTTCGGTTCAGTCGACCGGCGGTGCTTAGACATCCCGGTCACGAAATTCATACCCCAGTTTTATAGTTATTTTTGAAGTTGTTGCTTAAATATTTTTTAGCATTTAATTTTAATCTTAACTTGTCCCCATTTTCGATCTCTGTCAATGCCAACATGCAATTTGCACTAGCGGTGTTCTCTCGATGTCTAGTAACACAAAGCCTTTTTCAAGGCTGTACGGTTTGTGTGAAAGCCGGGAGACCCGCGACACGTAATGCGCACTAGGCTTGACATCAAAATTAGTGAGCTATGTGGCCCCCTTTTTTTTATAAGTTTTTAGAGAGGTTAGATAGGCTTGGCTACCTTATGCTATAACTTTCTGTGCTGTTTGGTACCCTACTGTCTTTGCATTTTCCGTTTTTTTGCCGACGCCAGTTGGTGAAGTGACATCGAAGTATAGGGCAACCAAAAAAATTCTTGGATGCCCTATGCGCCCCTTTTTCCTGGAGGTTATATTTAACCTCGTGCTTTCAACTCTGGAATGACCCTCGGGACTCCACCAGAGCTTCCAAATTATACTTTTAGGCCGTGCATTGTTTCGAAATTCACATTAGTTCGTACTCATATTTAGTTGGAGGTTACGCGCGGCGGCGTTGCACGCCGCGTTGGCACTCCTTAAGCACTGCGATGTCATGTCATGTCATTTGTGACCTTGTCCCGTTACGGACACGTGTTTACAGTAGCTGATGACGGGCTGTTAATTTTCAAGCTCAAAACGCGTCCTATGCATTGTTTTGATTTTATGTTGATATTTGAAAAGTGTTATTATTTTATATATATATATATAGCCAGTGTTATAGCCAGTTTTCGGTGCTATTTCTACTACACTTAATTAATGTTATATACACATAAAAGTATAGACTTACTTACAGAAAAAAATAAAAAATACAAAGTTTAATTAACTTTTTACTGTTTATAAGAGGAAAGTAATATTTGATAGGGTTATTTTACTTACAAGTGATGTTTAATTAAATGTGGTTAGTTATACTATATGTAAACTTTTAATTATTTATATAAACGACTGTATTAACACTAGTACCGCCGGAAATTTTACTCAAGTGTTATAAATTTATTTTACACCAGAATTTTTATTTAAAATTATTTAACTAATTTATTTAACTTATTTCTCCGTGGTACATATTTAACTTATTTTAGAAAAAAAAATTCTGATTCGAATCGAAATATTTTCATTTTTTGCCGGTCAAAATGACCGCTGTTGCGGTTCTAGTGTTAATATATATATACTCGTATATATCATTTGCATTTAGTATTTAGCAAAGTCGAGTCACTAAAGTTCAGTTGTAGTATAGAGATTCTGGTTTTTGAGTGTTATTAACTTATTGCCAACACAATTTATATTTAAAAATGGCAACTATATGCAGGGGTGCAAGCGCTGCCAACAAATGGCTGATTTGCTACCACTAAATTTTTATAGTATTCCTCACCTTACTTATTGTCAGCATTTTTGAGATTTAATAAGGCGAAGAAAATTACTAAAATTTATTGGTGAAAATCAGCCATTTGTTGCGCAGCCCTTGCACCCCTGACTGTATGCGATATATATATATATATTTATTTAGTTGGCCTTCAAAAGCATAAGCAATACGATTATACTTCAAAAATGGTCCGTCAAACACCGGCACACCTTTAAATATATATAAAATCAATATACATAAATTGGAGCTAAAAAGACTTTAAAAGAACACATTTTTATTTTTTTTAGGGTTCCGTACTTAAAAAGTAAAAACGGAACCATTATAAGATCACTCCTGTGTCTGTCTGCCCGTCAGTCACTGCCATTTTACTCGTAAACTATGGAACATGGAAAGTTCAAATTGAGAGAAGTAATAAAGACTATTGATCCACATATTTGCAAATTAATAAACATTCACAAATATATTTAGGGAAAATGTAGAGGGGCTAATCAAGCTAATTGAAAAAAAAAATCTTTTCTTTGTATATCGTGTGGGGTATCCTGTGAAAGCTTTAGTAACGCTGAACTCAAAAATACATTTCTTTTAATTTTTGGTATTATAGTTGCTGAGATATAACCGGAAATGTAGTGCAAAAATATGTCGCACCCCTCTATTTCCGAATATACTGAAACAAAAATTATAAAGAAATTAGAGGTAGCAGACGTTCGCTTAAACCTTGCAGGACAATTATAGCGATTACCCTAGGCCACATAGTTTTTGAGAAAAGCGCATTTTTCTGTCACATACAAATTTCGATTTGCGGGCCTTCAGCAAAGGTCTTGAGGAGCGCTGATGATACCTTTCGTAGCATAAGTATAAAAGCATTGTTGATAATGATTTTCGAAAAAAAAATCGTCTGTAATTAGTCGAGATGTTAACCTTTACAGACACGGACGGTTTGGACATACCTAATGACAGGGGAGGCGCACTCTATGCGCCATCAGCTTTTAAAGCGTAGATAACAACTTTTAATGATACATTTTTGTTATGCAATGACCAGTAGCAGTATAAAAGCAATAAACGTAAAATTGTTAAAAACAGATTAATTTAATTAGAATTAATCACATAAATACTATGGGATTCGCGACTAGTTTGCATTGGGTGGATAACTCTATACGTTTAATACATTTTAATACGTTTTAATACGTTTAATACGTTTAACACTCTATACCTTTAAAAGTTAATTAAAAACCTATCTGGAAAAACGCGGCATGACCAAGGCGGCGTTGCAACTTTGCGACATCCTTTCGAAGCGCGCTTAGCACAATGCCAAGTTTAAACATTGAAGAAGGGTTTTGTTTTAGATACACTGTAAAAAGAAATGATTATTACTACGCTGAATTTAGTCTTATGAAATGCCAAATGAAGTTGAAATATGCAGTACTTTTATTGTCAGTACCGAATTATTTTCATTATAAACAGATTAGGATAAGATTAAAAAAAGAGTTATACAGAATAGCAATAATTGATGTTATTTAGGCTTATATCCCTTTGAACTTTTATCGTTTAGCCATTCATACTTTCCTAGTATATATAGCTATACCCAACTCAGCGTTGTATTGTTTTTTACAAAGTCTTATTATTCTTTTAGCAACGATTTCTTTAATAATACAGTTAATAATTCGCATATGTATTGTACGGAACCCTCAGAGCGTGAGTAATACTCGCAATTCACCGTTTATTTTTATTATTATACTAAAAATTAAGCTATTGAGTTTAACAATTCATGAAACCACAAAAAAAGTATACATTTAAACTTAATTAAACATAATAACAAAGTTAAAACGTAAAAATAAAGCAGGTCTCCTCGCAAAGAAACCCCCTCTTCAACTAAGACTAAGAGCCGATGGATATGACTCAATCCCCTGGAATAGACATACAACGATGTACTACTTTGTCGGCTATTATAAAATATGCGATTTACAGTTGTTGAGCAAATTTTAATTTTTGAATTTTTAAGTCAAATTCTCCACTGTGCGCCTGTCTCTTTCGTTTGCTGGGAATTATATAAGCAGGGACTCAATTTTTTATAGGCGTTTAACACTAGAAAAACGGCGAATTTTACTCAAATTTTAGAAAAATATTTCCCACCAGAATTTTCATTTTAAATTATTTACTTATTTATTTAACAAGTTTTTTTTTTTTCTTTGTACCTTTTAAACAACTTTTATAAAAAATTTTCTGGTTAGAACCTATATATATTCCTATGGTAGCGGTCAAAATGACCGCTCGCCGTCTTTCTAGTGTTAAATTATATAAAGCTTTTTTATCTAATTAATTATACAAACAGCAATTATATAAACATAGTTGCAAATGTTTAAATCCAAGTTTTATATATTTTTGCCGTACACACTCAAATGAAATAAAAAATATCAGAATGAAATTAAGTTTGCGCAAGGCACACTCACTAAAATGGAACCTTACCTATACAAACATGCATGTATATGATAAATACATACATGACATAAAATGTTTGTCGACATTTTTGTGGAATGCGGCTTATTCAAAAGTTCCCACCATTCTATGAGCTTTGAAGGTACAAATAACAAAGCAATTTGAAATTCAAGGTGCAAATAAGAAAGAAATCTGAAATTCAAACCAAATTACATCGATTTGGGTGTTAAAACATATGAAACGTCTGATTTGGCAATTTGGTTGCCAATCAGTTCAAACAATAAAAAAATTAATAAAATAAATAAAAAACATGATCGCCACGCTACTTATGTTAAAAGTGAAACTTCTTAAAGTCAACCTATATTATAAAGAACAAATGTATCCATACCCAATACTGACGTCATAACAATGTGGGCAAAAACGTGGTTAAAACGTATGAGAGTTGCAAATATGCACCTATTTTTCAATTAAAAGTAAACCATCTCAATTTGCAATCTGTATGGGAAAAAATGCAAATTTTTGTGCCGACATTTCGGAACGTTTAGATTGACGAATATTTTTGATTTTAAATGCCCGGTGAGATCTTGGCACTGTAGACTTCCAGTCTTATTTTAGCGTCATTGCGAATATAATAATACTTCAGGAGATATCATTTGGACAAAAATGTAATTTTTGATGTGAAAACGGTAGTTTGCTACGACAATAATCTTTTTTTATACCTTTATTTATTTATTTTGTCAAATAAAAATACTTTCAAGCTTTAATAGAAAATTAAACTATTGCACTTTTAAAAAAATAATACGCTCTTGTATATTTTTGCAAAATAATTGCATAGTTACGAAATAAAGTATAATCATTCAATTTGTAACTGTAAGCTTTTTTCAGACAAATGTTTAAAATATGTATGTTGTGAATTTAAAGTTACAGACTTTTTAATGGATGTTAAATTAAAAAATAAAATAAAAGTTCTTTTACGAAAGATCATTTTTCATCCTAAAAAAATAACGGTTATACGAATTTTTTCATGAAAATTAAAACGATCAAACAAACCTTTTAAAAAAGGAAAGAAGGAAGGAAATATATAATTTATTAAATTTCACAGCACAACACCATAAAAAGCAGGAGCAGAAACTATTGATAAAGAGAACTGCACTGGAGTTTAATATTTGCATAATAAAACTTTTTTGAGTGGTTTTCGATGAATTTTTGAAACAGAAAATATTTTTCATGAATGATGATTAATTTAAGGAAATATTTTAAATTTATGTATTCCCGTACATACAAAAGAGAAGAATAAATTGAATATGACTGTCAATATTTGTATTGAAATTATTAATGTAGATAATAAAATTTAATAATATAATATTTAAATATGCACAAAAAGAATACAAAAGAATAAGAAATTAATAATTTTAAATAATTATTTCATGTTTGATCGAAATATATATAGTGTCTATTTTATAAAATTTATTTAAATATGTTAAAGTACTTAATTAGTAATAATTTTCTTCTAGCATACATGAATGCATATGTTAAAGTACTTAATTAGTAATAATTTTCTTCTAGCATACATGAATGCATACACACATGTGTATATATCTAACCGATATATATAAAATCCTACTGTAGCAATTTTATGAAACGAATTTATTGCAACGATTTTATGCGCCGATTGTATGTAACAAGTTTATGAAAGGAATTTGTGTTAACGATTTTATGAAACAAATTGATGAAGCATTTAAATGCGGGGTTTCCAGGGCATTGACGCAATGTTATTTTACTATGTTATAAGTCACCTATAGTATGTTTTTTCTTGAAGAAGAAGTATATAGCATTTATAGTTATTTTACAGGGCTGTACAAAAAAATCCATTTACGCTAACGTATATGGGCAAAAATTATTTAAAATGCATTTTGGTATCATTAACTTATTTGAAACAAAATTTTGTATAGATTACTAAGAATTATTGCGTTAAGTTCTCCCTTAAAAGTATGAGATGTAACATTTATAGTTTACAGGACAACACATATGAATGCAGATGCATAACACTCTATCGCCAATTACTGTTGGAAGAGGTATTTTCTATAACTTTTATTTTACTTATGATGGATGCTTCGTGTATTTCTTTGTATAACTATGCCTTCATCTAACTTTTTGAGCACATTTCAAATTCATTTCCCAAGAATGAATTTCGCTTAGATCTTCAGAATAAGATTCCGACATTGTCGAATTTGTGTATTGATAAAGATGTTCACATTACCCCCCCTTTTTTTACAGTGGTAGCACCCCTGGTGAGATATAGCATAACTAAAATTTTAAAATGGAATTTTATTTGTTTACGCACATGACAGCCACACTCCAAGTTTCAACGAGAAAAGACAGATTCAACTGAATGTTCTTTTATCTGTATAAGGCGCTCTAGCGATATACACCTTCTTTCCAGAGTTATGGTGTTTTTGCATTTTTAATTATTGATGAAAATATATATATATATATAAGTTGATATCCTAAAATGACCTGGCAACTTTTTAATTCAATAAGAAGGAAAAGTTTATTTCTATTGAAATTATTCTTACAGGAAAGTAAATTGTGAAGTCAGAATTTCTTTACTAAGCATCCTCGCTTTAATTCAAAATATCACAGATAGATGACAATTCATTATTATAAACTGTTATGAGCTCAAATGAACCTTTAAACGTGGATTAGTATTCATTTAGTTTTTACAGTTCATTTTGATGCGCTGTAGCCCCGAAAAAGAAAATAAAAATGGTTTGCGCTTTGTAATTTTGAGGTTATTGGTTTGAGACAGAGCAGTACCATCTTTCGGTGATAATTGAAAAAAGTACAAGAAAGCATAGTAAAGAAATTATTGTTTTGACAAATGTTTTCCTGGAAGAAGCTCTCGCCGTTTACTGAAATTCAAAAACCTTTTGTCCATTATAGGACATCCTGCATATTCCATTGACAAAATTATTTCAGTCTCAACGTCACACTCGGTCATTAACAAATTTATCAACAAATAAAACACTAAAAAACTTTTTGCATGTTTTAATAAAAGTTTAAAACAGAAAATATTTTCCATGATTCATGATTAATTTAAGAAAATTATTTTTAATTTACTGTCTTCAAAATTTACAAAAGACAAGAATACTTGAATATGACTTTTAATATCGGTGTTTAAATTATGAGTGTGGGATAATAAAATTTAATAATGCATCATGTTTCACCTATTCTGAAAATAGTTATACAAAGGAAATGGAAATTAATAACTTTAATTATTTATTTAATTCTTTGTTGAAGTACATAGGCTTTCTAATTGTTTAAATATATTTCAAAATATTTAATTTCTGTTCTTTTTCTTCCAGGTAAGAAAACTTTGATAATGAAAACTAACATGATAACAAAAACTCGACGAATGTGGAATCTATGTGGTAAATATTTTTTACAAAATTTCAAATGTTTTCTTTAACAGAAGCACCTATCCAACTTCTTCATAATAATTATTAAGATATATAATTTATATACTTCATAATTTTTAAATTCGCTATGTAAAAACAAACTTTTAAATGTACAAATGAAAATGCCTTGATAATGGGGTATACATTATCAAACAAACAGCAAATTAACAATCGTAAGAATTGTCATCCACTTAAAATTTTAGTTCAGAGTTAAGTCAACCGTTCAGTGGTGTAATTTCATAAACCAGAGTATCCGTGGTTCAACATTCGAACATGATTTGAAGTTGCACTAAACATTGGAGCTATTAAATGTCAATCAGAACAAAATTCCTGTACAAAGAACAAAAGTTCTATTTAATCTCAATATGCAGCTTTAAATCACAGGGTTATGTAACTGCTTGTCTTGCGTTTAGAACTTTGTTAAAAAGGGAAGAGGTATCAGGATCGATCTGGGTATTCGTAGTGTGGGTTGAACCTCACTAAACAGAAGTCTTGGCTGATTGGTTCCTACTTTGAAACGGACATTCATAGGCACTTTAGGACTACTAAGTACACGATCGTCTTTCCAGTTTAAAATTTGTACTCGAACTTTAAATCACTTTCAAATGTCCGATCGGTTAAGTTTTACATACTGACTTAAATACGATGACAATGTAATATTATTATGATTTTCGACGCTTAGAATCTTATAGATACTTATATTAGACGATAACACACAAAAAATCGGATAGATTACCGTCAACAAGTTTAAGAAAGAGTTTTGGATAAGATAACATAAACCTGCGATGCTTGTGTTTATTTACTCTTATAATTACATTTTATGTATTTTTTAATGCTGAATAAAAAAATTACCTTCACTTTTAACCATCATGTCAAAATTTTTCACAAATCATAAATGCCAAGGTTAAAAAATAGCGAAAAATCTGATACTATAAAATAGATGTAAGACATTTTTATTCCGTTTACTTTTATTTAAGTAAAAAATATTCAATTTTTTGGCTTATGCTGGGTTTCTTACAGCTAAACAGCTCAGGGGTTCGATGAGATTGGGAGAGGAGGGGGGATAAATTTTAACTTGAACTTTTAACTTTAAAATTTGCGATTTGAGGAAAATCCTAACGTGATGGTTTAAAGTGAAGGTCACTTTCGGATTCAGCTCTAAGAAATACATATGAATCAATTTTCAAAAGCTAAAAAACATGGCACAACCCGAAATTTGAAAGACAGTGTAATCTAACAGTATTTTAAAATATGTATCATTTTGTAAATAATTGAGCCTGCTGTTTTTCATCCTTTTATTTAACAAAAATTCTGTTATTTTTATCCTCTTATATGTTCAGTACAAATTGTTTATTTTGCAGTAATATGTCAGAATGATTATAGATTTCACATTTATATCAGATTGCAATGTTGATTTTTCTCTCAACTATTTTTTTGGTTACATCTGACGATTATTTATATTTCTACTACATTTGTGAATGACACCTATTTCGCAGCAAAAAATATACTCCAACTTTAAACAGCTATTACTCGGTCAGTTTTAATCGTAGAGGAAATCTGTCGAGTATTCATGATTATATCCCTTATAAAATCTCTCAAGTCTGGGCAAATTCACGTTGTTGTGTTGTGTTTCCTGCAGTTATTTGTAAGCCAAAACGCGCTCCTGTCACTTTGGGTGGCTTATTTAGCCGCTATAACACGGAAAGTAGGCTTTCCTTGAGTTTCGGAAAACTGAATTTAAACTAAGATTAGTCGATTTTACTTCGCATTAACGATCTAACTATAAACTCAAAGAGTGATCACTTGATTTAACCCAACGACCGCAATTATTTGAAGACGAAATCGCGTTTTGAATTTTCCCTAACCTTATTATGTGAAAGCAGTACGCATTGATGCGGGAATTGCAGATTCCTATGTGAATTTCACTTACTACATACCGATTGATAGACAAAAAATGAACTAAGCCCTTCACTTCTCAATAAAAGTGACTTACGCCAGATGTATTTAGTTGATTCGTCAATGCTTGTAGTTAAAATGTACACAACGGAAACAGTACGTAGAAATGATATTTTTTAAGGCCAGTATAACCGGAATGAACGCGGTGCTGCGGGATTTGCAGGTTCCTATGTAAATTTCACTCACTGCATACCGATTGGTAGACAAAAAATGACGTAAGCCCTTCATTGCTCAATAAAAGTGACTTACACCAGATGTATTTAGTTGATTCGTCAATGCTTGTAGTTAAAATGTACACCACGGAACAGTACGTAGAAATTATATTTTTTAAAGCCAGTATAACCGGAATGGACGAGAAGCTGCAAGGCAATATGCAACTAAATTTCCAAATAATAGCCATCCGTCTAAAAACACTTTTAAATGTTGTAAAGTGCTTACGAGAAACGGGTAGCGTTAAAAAATATCCTCGATCTGGAAGCTCAAGTATGCATGTCTCTGACGAGGAGATTTTGGGATATGCCCTTGCGTATCCACAGTGTAGTTTTAGGGATATTCGTGAAGATTGTAGTTGCTCAAAATCCCATGCATGGAACGTTCTAAATATACTCGGAGCACATCCTTATCGACTGCAATTTGTACAAGCATTTTTTCCAGGAGATGAAGATAGACGGTTCGATTTTAGCAATTTTCTTATGAACAAGTTACAAACAGGCTCGTCGTTTCTGAATGACATTTGTTGGACAGATGAGTGCCTGTTTTCAAGAACTGGCGTTCTAAGTAAGTGGTCTCTGAAAAATCAGCATGCCATACGACCCAACAAGAATCAAGTACGACGGTCTGTTAACGTTTGGTGTGGCATGTGGAAGGAAGTGTTAGTGAGGCCATTATTTTTTGATGACACTAAGAGGTACGAAGCATGTAGATCTGTTACGTGGACCATTATCTGACTTCTTAGGTGATCGTTAGCAGACCTCACCAAGATGTGGTTTCAGCATGATGGGGCACCAGCCCACAAAAGAGCCTCCACCCGAACACTTCTACGTAGCATGTTTCAAGATAACATCATAGGTTATGGAGGCTTGGTAGAATGGCCTCCTCGATCGCCGGATCTAAATCCCCTAGATTTCTTTATTTGGGGTTAATGATAAAGCAAGATTTACGAAGTAGAATTAGCAAGCCGAGTAGATTTGCAGAATCGCATTTTATCCGCCATCAGATGTGTCACGCCTGAAATGCTAAAAAATGTTAAGACGAATATCTGTCACGTGTCCGTCTATGTATTGTAGTCCAGGGAAGATACTTGGAACACGTGTAGTGAGAAACTATGAAAGACGATTTTTATTTACATTGCTTATTTCTATTTTGTTTTTATGCTAGTTTATCTGCGAGAAAGCACTACTTACTATGTTATTATTTCAAATTACTTTATTAGGTTTGTATGTGCGCGCTATGATTTTATGTATTATACAAAATATATATTTTATTTTTATTTGCAATACCAGTAATTGGGCAAATATTATACTGTTTTTTTTTTTTTTTTTTTTTTTTTTTTACTGCAACAACAACCCTTTTGTCATGATCATATCTAACTCTAAAACCTCATTGTCTTTCTGATAGGGGGTATATTCGCATCTCCATTTGTATACGGTCCCCATATTGAGCTTGATAACTTTAAACTCAAATTTGTCAGTGAGTATTTGTCGTACAGATACTGAACTTTTTGTATTTGCAATACTATCGAATAGACAAAACGTCCCTAAATTTAAGTATAGGGACCTGGGGGCTGTATAAAAATTTAGGTTCTGTAATTCTTCCCTAAATTGTTTTTTCGCTTCAAACATTTCTTATCTTAACTCTGCACCTAATTTTGAACACTCTTGTAATTAGAAGCATGCATCTAAGACCAACGGTTGCGAAAATAAAGTTCGGCTAGGTTATTCGTGGATACCCTGTATAACCATGTTTTTATATATATATATGCTACAAATTCCGTTATAACTAATTTAAATTCTATCGCAGAACTTCTAGAAAAGAGAAATTTCTGATTTACATTAGCTCATCATCTAAAGTATATCTAATATATTTTCCCCCAAATTCAAAATTCCTTCTTCATTTCTGTTATCGATTTCCGCAAAAGGAAAAAAAAAATATATCAATCCCATACATGTCGAAAGGAAAATAAAATGCTTTTTATATGGCGGGAAATTTTAATGGATTTCATGAAAACAAGTACGAGGCTTTTTACTTTACAAGTATTATTTTCTCGAAAAAAGGAAATTCGCGTAATTTGTAATAAGGTAAAAGACTGTCAATAAGGCAAATTACAGTCACATAACAAAGTCATTCCACGGAAAAATATTTTTAAACGTAAATTTTCAGTAACAATATTTAAACGAAATATTTATAATACTATTCATCGTTTACCAATACTATTCATCTTTCTCTCCTCGTCAGATTTGTATAGGTTGTCGTAATTCAATTTTCTGAAACTGTAATTTTTGGTATAGGTTTTCTTATTCCATACGTTAGCTTTTCATTTGTTAGGCAACGACTGCAACTACGGTTTGAAAATTATTGCACTAATTTTATCGAAGCGGAGATACGGGAATGGCTTATAACAATAATTCCAGATATAATTTTTGAAGAAAAAAATATCCATAATAAAATATAATTTTCATGCAATGGGAGTTACACAGAAAAAAGTGCTTTATTAAATGAGCAATATATTTATCACATTCACAAAATAAGTGAAAATGCTAGTAAATCAAATGAATTGTAACACGTAACGGAGGTATACATGTATTCTTCCGTTCATTAAAAAGAATTAAAAAAAGTAACACATTATCATTCTTCATAAAATATACTGAGTTTCCATAGATGAAATATAACTTCAACATTATATTAAAGCAATAATACAAGAAATAAGAACTTACTTTTAATGTTGAAACAAAAATATACTTTTTAAGACATTATTGGATCTCGACATGTGCTCGCAGGCTATCAATACGTTAGTCCAATTCAACCCACGCACGGTTCAAATAATCCGGTGTAGCCAAAAATAAGGCTTCGCTAATGTGTTGTTTGTGATCACGCACTGGTGTAACATTGTTCTTATAAACGATAATCTTAATGAACCCCCAAGAAAATAATCACAATGTGTGATATCAGGAGAACGGGGTGGCCATGGCATTGGACCCGCCACGTCCAATCCAACGTCCGGGATGGATTCTTTTTCTTATCGGTGCCTTCATCATGTAATGTGTTCAGGATTTACGTTAAACAATTGTTAAAGATTTTCATGCTGCAAACCAAAATACACACGGTGCTTTTACCTGTGACGTAGGTATTTCTGCTACTTTCCGTACTTAAGGATATTTCTCATCGTATAAGACATTGAGCGACTTCTACCGTTACGATTACAAACTTTAACATTTTGTCCATATCCGAATACGTAAAATATGAAATTGTTTTAACTACATTTTCTTTAACAGAACATTGAAGTTGCACATTTCATTTGTGGACATCCTGTATATTTGTAACGTGTTATTCAATATAAAATTTCTAACTAATATTTGAAAAAAAAGAATTTGTCAAAAATTAACTACCCCAAACCGAAAAAGTTACTTTTTCTGCTGTATGACCGGACGCTTTTTCAAGAAGGCTCACGTTTTGAGCACTTTATCGCCAGAGTAACGGTTGGCGCGGAGATGAATTCAATACTGCTCACGCACCCTTTCTTGTTCCTGACGTCTTACGTGTAGCGAACAGCATCCCCATTCCTTTGCTGAAAGCTTTCTGCTTAAAACAAAAAGCTTTTTCGAATTAAATGCTTTTAATTGCACAATATATATAATTCAAACATAAGTTATGTTTTTTAGTTCAATGATATTCATTTATTTCATTAATTCGCTATGTTCGAAGAAATTGAGAACGTATTTTATTTTTTAGGAAAAATAAAAACAGACGTAAAGATTTTTTTTGTAATAAATATAATTCTATTGATCACGTTTTTATGACACAATTGAACTTAGTTTTATTAGCATGACTACTGAATTAATTTAGTTTTTTTTTTTCTTTTTTTAAGCGGCATAATTGTGTGACGTGTTGATTGCATTAATAAAACATATTTTCAGTGAAATAATTCATTAAAAATTAATTGTTCTTAATCTAATTGCGATTAGACGTTAATAGGAAGTTGAAACTAAAATTAATTCGATTATAATTAGATTGAACGATAAATCATAAATTATTTAGCTGTATCCTGCAATTAAATCAATCAGTTAAAATGATTGCAAGTTGATGCATGCAATTAAATCAATTACTATTACATTTTAATGCTGTTAAATCTTTATCATTATTTGAGTTTTTCTGAAAAAAACATTGGTCTGCCCCTATTGCACAAAATTAAAAATCTTTAAAATTCTTCAGATTTTTATTTTAAAATTTTTGCCATATTTTTAAATATTATTTCGTGCTAGTTATTTTATTTGTTATTTTAAAATAGTAATTCATCATATTTGAATAAATCATCTAAATTCTTCTCTCGGATGAAATCTCCCCCCCCCCCCCCCCAAACACACACACACTCCATTTTTCCTCATTCTGCACACATATTGCACTATTTATTAAGTTGAAGTGGCAATAAAATAATGATCAATCGTCTGAGGCAACCTCCTATTTCGAATTTTCTCTTCTCCCACCCTCCCACCCTCTCCTCCAGCACACTATTTTTTGACGATTTAAAATCCATTGTTGCCTTGCAAAACATATTAGTTAAAATTGTGTTTTGCTCTATCTGTCGAATTTTAAATAACGAATAAATAATTTACCAAAAAAGAAAAGGAAAGAAATAGAATGAAAGATTTAAAAAAAAAAAAAAAACAGGATTAACCTTTTGCGCACACGCTTTCAATTTTTTTTTCTTAATTCTTTACATTTTTTAAAAATTTTCTGTCCTATTTATTACTTTGAAGTAACTATAAGTAAAGTACCCATTATTCAAATTCTGCCCCCCCCCCCCCCGAAAAAAAGGAAAAGCTTGTTTTTTTTTCACCCCCCCCCAATCCCCCCCCCCAAAAAAAGTTAAATATTCCAAGTTTTTAACTTTTTGGTTTATTTTTCTATTTTTTAATTGATAAATTTAACTATTTAAATCTACAGCCCCTCACTATCATACATAGTTAAAAAATTTCTCTAGTGATTTTGTTTGTTACCTTGAAATAACAAAAGATAGTCATTCAATATTCCTTCTCCCCCACCTCCCTTAAGAATTTCATCTCATATTAAAAAGGCAATTTCTAAACATCCTGGTTAGGGGTGTGATAGGTTTTTTTCCCTGGTTTAGCCTAATTTCACTCGACTTTGGGTACTGTTTTCTGCAGAATGATTTGGTATTAAATTATGTAAGTTCATCGCAGAAAATATAGTAATTTTCTGCCACAGGTATTTTTTTTAATCTGTGTTTATTTACATCAAAATGCACTGAAACTGCATTAATTCACCATCCCCATAAACCCATCTTTATATGCAATCAAATATCTAGATTTATGAAGGTAATGAGTCTTCGTTGAACAAGTATGGAACTAATAATACCCAATTGAATGAAAATGTAGATTTTTGAGTGCATCAAATAATCAAAATTTTAGTCTATATCATCAAAAGTAATAAGGGCGTTTGATAAAACAGAGTATAAGAGTTCGTAATACAATTTCTTTCGAAGAAGATTTCTTTTCATCTAGAACACATAGTTGAAAATATTTCTTTAATTTAGGTAGGACTGTTATTCTAAAATATGCTTATTCGTCTTCTGCTATTTCGGTTCAAAACAAAACACAAGACGAAGATTGACGTTAGAGCTGGCTGAACGTTCTCGCTTTCGCCAACTCGCCAAGGCTGGTGCTGAAAACGTGAGCCTTCTTGAAAATGCTGACCGGACAGTGAATTACAGTATGAAACTTTATCCTAACATTGTTATATCATGCGAGAAATCTCTTAGACAGCGAATGTCTCAGTATATGCGATACAAATCTAAAACAATCACAGAAATGGTTACTGTGAACGTCTCGTCTATTCCCACTCAACAAATATTCCAGTTCTCGCAATAAGTAGGACCGATGTGGCATCCGTTTTGGATTGTTCACACCATCATTAGATAGAAATGAAGTCGAAATATATATTGGCTTTGAGCCAATTTCATCCTTTTTAAGATTCTGTTCAGATTCTATCTTTCAGGAAACAAACGTTAAATAAATAATTTATTTTCTTAAAATGTGTGAAAAGTTATTTCTGTTAAAAGCTTCAAACTGATTTAGGGTATTTATTACAGCCAATAATGAATGACTTATATTTGGAACAGTTGTTTAAAAGGGAAATATGTGTATAAATAAAATTAGACTGTTATGGAATGAAATGTGTATTCATTTTAAATGTTTTTACATATGTTTTCGAATGCTTAAAACTATTGTAATTTTCAAAATTTATGAATCGCTGTTCTTTCCTTAAGAATTCTTTCGTAGTAATTTTTAACATTAATAAAAGACAGCAAAATAGATATCTTCATAAACCAAGATTGATGAATATTAAATAGATTTTCTAATTCTGAATTTCCCTTAAAAAATAATTAAACTAATCTATAATTAAGACTTGCAAAATATTTAGAATGTCACGATCTCTGTAAATAAATACAATACATATAAAAATATCGGTATATATTTCATGGAATGAAATGTTTACAATGTAATAATGACTTTTAGATATTATAATATATCTTATATCTTTTCAGTATTTATAACAGTCATTTATTTTAATAATTATTATTTATTTAGTATTTTTAGTAACATTTATTTTCAATTTTGGTATATATTTTCACGCATGAACATGTTAACGTTCGTGCATAATTAAGTGAAATTGGCTTACCATTGCATCCCGATTTACCCAAAAGCACCTTATTTTATAATTTTTCTTCGAACACTTGCTAAAAGACAAAGGAACGTTTTTGTATTCTCATAGCTGCAACATGGCTTTTTTCTTCAGTCTGTTAAAGGCCTGATTCCGAAAAACAAAATTCACTTCATCTTTTACCTTGTTTTTAAGAAATTTAAAATAATACATCTACTTTTGATAATTTTCAACAAGATTTCTGTTATTTCCAACGCATAGACATAGAATGATTTTGCAGCATTTTCTCTTTTCTAATCATGTTTTAATTATTTTCAAGGAGTTCAGTTATTTTCCGTGATTCAAAACATAAGAGAATATTGCTTTTTCTGTTTATTTTAAATATACCATCGTCTTTAATTTAACTGAAAAGTATTCCGAACGTCAAAATTATTTTTTTGTCATAAATTTCGAAGCATAAAGTCTTTTTCGAAGTCAACGCGTCAATATTTGTTGAAAATGTTTCACTTCAGCTAATTTACTGAAGTAATGAATAATGACACTCTTCCACTCGTTACTAATTTAATCCGGTTTGTTTTAAGCTAAATATGCTAAATAAAAGGATCCAGTTTCAGTTTAATTGAACTCCCTTTCTAAATTTGCTATAGGAATGCGTTGGATTTTTCATAAAATGGACGTCAAAATACATGGCTCAAAATTTTAAGAAAGTCCTTAAGACAATGTATAAAAAATCCTGATTTCCGTCCAGAAAATGTGATAAAACAACTACTATGAACAATTTAAATATTTACAAAATGCTTTTATTTAATATTTTCTTTTCAGCACACCTAAAAATTATTTTACATCTTTTGAAATAATTCGAAATTTATATATCTGTATAATTCTATCTTGCATTTATAAGTTTTTTAAAATTAACTAAAAAACTCTCCCCATTTAGGCATTTAAAATAGTTTTCAGTATAATGTAATAAATATGCCGTTTCTTTCTCGACGTCAGAGCATCAATGTTAAACCATCACTTCAATTTACTCATCGAAGGAACTGACAATGGTACTATCCCACTCATAATTAATTTGTGGTAAAATTTCCCATAGGGAGCTGTATAAAATGATTAATTTTCTTTCAAATTACATTTTCTCCCAGATTTCTGGCCTAAACCTTATTAATTAAACGATTGTAAACATTATTATTTAAATCATTCAAGACATTGTAAAATACCCATTTTTAAGTTTTTTAATACTTTTTTAAAAATAAATTTTTATTTTCCTAAAGGTTATTTGCATCTTTTGAAATATAATAGAAGTTATTCTTCAATTTATTTCGTGCTTTCATTTTGGTTCTTTTCAAAATTAACCGAAACCCTTTGCCGTTTCCTGACATATAACTTACATTTCAGCGAAATTTAATCATTAGGTCGTATCATTTTTGAAGCCAAAGCATATATTCTATTAAGATCTTGCCTCTGTTTTGTATTTTACAACTATTCTCCTGAGAATGTGTAAAGTTTTGCCATGAAAAGAACTTCTGGTATTAGTATTTATCCGATGATGTCATAATAAATCTCGGAAATTTGAAATTGAAATTATTTGTAGCGATATTAACATTTTGTAATTTTTATGAAATGTCTGTAATGATGCCAAGAAAATAACTAAATTGTTGTTGATAAAAAATAAAAAATGGGTAAGAATATGGATTGTTATATATTTATCGATGTCGTTTTTTTATTAAAATTTAAAAGAAAAATTACTTTAAATTTGAATTCAATACAAAACCCCTTAACGGGTTAAAAGTTTGTGACGCAGCACTTTATCTTAAGCTCTAAGAATTTTAAATATGAAACTTAAAAATTGTGATATCAAATTTTGAGTGACGCTATACTATGAATTATAATCTCTCTCTATATTATTTATTTCATCTTTTTATTTTTTTATCATCGCATGTGAAAAAATTATGTTCAATTTAAAAAAATGTATAAAAGTTTATTCATTGATGCTTTATCATTTACATCTCTCATAAATTCCAAGTATGAGTTTTAAAAGATATGATATCAAAATTTTAGTGACGCTTTGATGTGGCTTTAAACGATTTGTTTTAAATTTTTTTTTTTTTTTTGGTTTGGCTAAGATATATTCACACATCTAAACAATAGTTTTAATTTTCCAATATACTTTAAATATGTCACTTTCACTGAATTTATATAATGCATTTAAATGTATTTATTTGAATAAATTGATTTATCCTTTGTCCAATGCTATTAAAAATTTAAAATAAGATTTACGTAAATAAATTTTTTGCCTCATAGTATCTATTTGAATACATTTCACTTAGTTTGCATACAATGACGCAAAAAAATTATTTACGTAATTCTTATTTTAAAATTTTAATAGCATTGGACAAAGGATAAATCAATTTATTCAAATAAATACATTTAAATGCATTATATAAATTCAGTGAAAGTGACATATTTAAAGTATATTGGGAAATTAAAACTATTGTTTAGATGTGTGAATATATCTTAGCCAAACCAAAAAAAAAAAAAAAAATTAATTTAATTTTAAAACAAATCGTTTAAAGCCACATCAAAACGTCACTAAAATTTTGATATCATATCTTTTAAAACTAATACTTGGAATTTATGAGAGATGTAAATGATAAAGCATCAATGAATAAACTTTTATACATTTTTTTTTAATTGAACATAATTTTTGCACATGCGATTATAAAAAAATAAAAAGATGAAATAAATAATATATAGAGAGATTATAATTGATAGCATAGTGTCACTCAAAATTTGATATCTCTGTTTTTAAGTTTCATATTTAAAATTCTTAGAGCTTAAGATAAAGTGCTGCATCACAAACTTTTAACCCGTTAAGGGATTTTGTATTGATATCATTACTTTTTTGAGGTTATTGAAAAAAATAATAATAAAACAACAAACACGCAAAAAAAAATTAAAGACCAATACAAAGAATTCATAGTCAGGGTTTCCATTCACCTTTAATGTCTCCCCCCTCCCTCCCCGGAAAAAAGGATGACCATACTTCAAATTTAAAGAGCACCGTGCTATGAGATTTTTATAAGAACTCTTTGGTAAGATAGATATGGAAGTAATGTACAACATGCATGTTTAGAGGGTATTTCTGTTGGTTTGTTTCAGATATATAAAAAGCTATGTTAAATTTTACTATATAAAAAATTTACTTTGTTAAGAAAAATAGCAAGAAATATTACTCTTTAAATCTTTATATATATGTATATAACAATCATAGCTCACTTATAAAAGTAATTACATAAATTTATATTAAATCCAAATCTACAAATTTCTGCTTCCTCTTTTTCTCATTCCTAGTGAAAAAAAAAAAAAAAAAAAATTCTAAATTCTTTAATTTTATATAAAATAATCTTTCACCATCCCTATTTAAAATTCTTTATTAACAATAATAATAAATCATATAAAATAATCCCCTGAGCTCCGAAGTTTCAACTTCTCATTTTGCAACCACCTCTCCAGCTTACCTAAATAATAAAATCTTTCAAACATTAGTTCGAAAAAAAAAATCTGCAACATCTGTTGCTCACTAACAGAAAAAAATAAGCACTAACTTCCCTAATGTAAATTTTGCCTCTTCTCCCTCCCCCTACTGCCCAACATTAAAAAGATTTAAATCTTTATTTTTATACAGAAAATTCTTCTATATAAATTATCCTCCTATTCCTCAAAATTTCCACTTTCCCACTCCAGTCTAGAGATTTCAATCTTTAAAGCTTTTTAAAAACAAGTGGGTAAGTGTGATCACAGATCGCACAGAGGGTTTCGTTTAATATTCCTTTCAAAACACTTTATCTTTTTGAAAAATCTATTAGTTCCACATTTCGCAACCAGGGGGCGCACTCGATTCTAAACAAACATCTATCCAAACGAAAACCGTTTTACATACTAACCGTAGATATATTAGTCGAGGGGATTGGGCCCATATCACCCGAGATCAGTAGCCGCACCTGGCGGTAAAAAATTTAACTAAAATATGTAAGGCTATGGTGCATAATATGAAAGAAGTGTCAAAGGGGTGTCGGCAAAAGTTGGAAAATGTCTCCCCTGGTTAAAAGGGCGGAGGTTAGAAAAATTACTTAAAATACACAAGTTTGAGCCCGGAGGGGTAAATAATATAAGACTTTTCGAAGATTTTATGATTTGTCGTGTGGTCTGAGGTATTCAGCTATAACTATGCAAAATTTTATGTCTCCAACTTAATTAGGGGCTCTCTTAGAAAGAATTGCTTCAAATACATATGTGGTAGCTCAAAGAGTTAAACCTAAGACTTTTTCAAGATTTTATGATTTGTCGCTTGGCCTCAGATGTTCTGCTATAAGTATGCAAAATTTAAAATCTCCAATTTAATTAGGGGCTCAGTTAGAAAGAATTGCTTAAAATACACGAGCTGGAGTTGAAAGGGTTAAACGTAAAAGTTTTTCAAAATTTATCATTTGACGTGTAATCTGGGATGTTGAGCTATAAGTATGCAAAATTTCACGCCTCCGACCTAAATAGGGGCTCACTTAGAAAGAATTGTTTAAAATACACATGCAGGAGACCAAAGGGTTAAATGTACGACTTTTTCAAAATTTCATCATTTGTCGTATGATGTGTGGTGTTCAGCTATAAGTATGCAGAATTCCACGCCTCCAAACTAATTAGGAGCTCACTTAGAAAAAATTGTTTAAAATAACCATGCGGGAGCCCAAAGGGTTAAATGTACGACTTTTTCAAAATTTTATCACTTGTTGTTTGATGTGAGATGTCTAGCTATAAGTATGCAAAATTTCACGCCTCCAACATAATTAGGGGCTCACTTAGAAAGAATTGTTTAAAATACACATGTGGGAGCCCAAAGGGTTAAATGTACGACTTTTTCAAAATTTTATGATTTGTTGTATGATGTGAGGTGTTCAACTATAAGTACCCAAAATTTCATGTCTCCAACATAATTAGGGGCTCACTTAGAAAGAATTGTTTAAAATACACATGTGGGAGTTACCGACTCGTTTACCGACATTTGCACCCGTATTCTCGCTTCGTCCGAATGCGAAAATTTGGCGGAACACGCCCCTTCGTGACATCACTTTGACGTAATCGTGGCATACAAAAGGGAAAACTGTATTCTGGAGCACTTCTTTTCGTATTTGGCGAAAAGTTAGATGCGAAAATTTATTTCGAATGTTTACATTTTTTCGGCTGCTCTTTTCGCCATCTCAAAGTAGGTGAAAAGCATGTGAAAAGCCCATTTCGGACGCAACTTTTATGATTGTTTACAAACGATAGGACATTTAAATAAGTAAGTTTCTAGTACTTTTCAATGTTAGGACTTTTTTATTGCATTTATGAAGAATATTATAGTGTATTTGGTTAAAAGTTCGCTTAAAAAATGAGTATTTATTCAGTTATTTTGATGTGTGGAGGTTTTGTTGATATTTTGCTTGCAAAATTATCTGACGTTTGGTAAAACAAAATTTTTGTTTATTTATTTATTTTAAAATAAATTATGTACATTATAAAAAATACTTTTACTAAAAAAAACAAAACAAAACAAAAAAAAAAAAAACAGATGTTTGGAGATGATTTTAAAGTTGTAGAATTTTTTTTAAAATGAAGATAGATCATGGATTGAAATGCATAGTATATATTTATAAAATAAAAATTGTGTGTGTGTGTTTATAGACAATTGCTTGAAAATAATAAAGTTTCGTTATATATTTACGGGAGATAAATATGAATTGAAAGAGTTATATAGAGTTTAAAAGTTATTCATTAAAATATAGAATATATCTTCATGGATTATTTTTAGCAAGGAAAAGATTACATGAATGTCATAAATCGGTCATGATCATTTGAAAATCTCATGTTACTTACAGTTCTATAATACGTTAGATTAATTACTATAGAACGGTCATTTTTTTCGCCAGCTTCAATTTAATTTTGTGAAATATTAGTATACAATACAATTGAAATATTTATTAATCTATAGGAAAATGCTTAGCAATTAGATATTAGTTTTTACAAATGTGCTACTTGTTAAATAATATGAAGAATCCGAGATGTTCTGATAGCATTGGTACTGTCTAATCAAAATCCAAGAGGGGGGGGGAATTTTTCAACAAATTGATGATAATTATTATAATAAACAAAAGCACTTTGCTTGCAATTATAACTGCTTTGTCTATATTTAATTATTTTAAGTCAAATGGGTAAAATAAATTTTAATATATTTTTTAATAATAAAAAAAAAAAAAATAAACTTCAAGGTTCAAGGGTTTGCAGTAGATGCTCTCCAATAAATACAGCTTTACAAAGAGTTTAATAACTTAATTGTTATGTGCTACATAGTTTTAAACATAATAGGTACTTATCTCAAGATCCTTTTATATGCTGCTCTAGACAAAGACCTAGGGAAAAGAGCAAGCCATACTGTAGAGTAGGGATTCACAACCTGTGGTCTGCGGGCCAAAAGTGTCCCGCGATGGGTTAAGGTGTGGCCCGCGAATTTCGTCAATTTATAACTGGAAAATAATTGCAATTTTTGTCCATAGGATGCAGGAAATATCGTGAATTTCGTCAATTTGCAGCTGGAAAAATTGAAAATTTCGTAAGTTAGTTAAAAATTGAGAATTTCGTTGATCGGGTGCGGAAAAATTGCTAATTTTGTCGATGAGGCTCGAAAAAATTGCAAATTTCGCCAATCGGGCACGGAAAAATCGATCGAGCTCGGAAAAAACGTCAATTTCGTTGGTCGTACACGGAAAAATCGTGAATTTTGTAAATACGGCTCGTAAAAATTGCAAATTTCGTTGATCGGGTAAGAAAACATCATCAATTTTGTTAATGAAGCGCGGAAAAATTGCAAATTTTGTTGATCGTCTGCGGAAAAATCGTGCATTTCATCAGTCGCGATTTCGACAATTTCTCGAGGAAAAAATTGCAAATTTCGTCAGTCAGTTAAAAATCACGGATTTCGTCTATTGAGTGTGGAAAAATAGAGAATTTTGTCGATTAGGAGTGTAAAAATCACAAATTTCATTGATCAAAAAATCGCGTGTTTCGTCTGTTTATCGCAAATGTCATCAATTTGCTGATGGAAAAATTGCAAATTTCGCAGAGTCAGTTAAGAATCGCGAATTTGTTTGATCGGGCGAGAAAAATCACAAACTTCGTCGTTTAGGGGCGGAAAAATCGTAAATATTGCCGATCAGATGCTAAAAAATTGGAAATTACGTCGATCGGGCACAGGAAAATCGCGAGTATTCTGGATCGGGCTTCGAAAAATCGCGAATTTCGTTGGCCGGCCACGATAAAATCGCGATTTTTTTCGATCAGGCGCGGAAATATCACGAAATTTCTTGATGATGCGCCGAAAAATTGCAAATTTCGTTGATCGGTTGCGGAAAAATCGCGAGAAAAAATCGCGAATTTTGTAAATTTGCGCGAGCAAAATTGCAAATTTCAGTTAAGAGTCAGTTAAGAATCGTGAACATCGTTGATCGGATCCGGAAAATTGCGAATTTCGTCGATCTGGCAAGAGAAAATCGCGAGTTTTCTCGATCGGGCTACGAAAATTGGCGAATTTCATTGGTCGGGCAAAAATAGCTCGAATTTCGTCGATCAGGCGCGGAAAAATTGCAAATTTCTCCGATTGAGAGCGAAACAATAGTTAATTTCGTCCATCAGGCGCGGACATATCGCAAATTTTGTCGATCATGTGCGGAAAAATCGCGAATATTGTCGACCGCCTTCGGAAAAATTGCGAATTTTGTCGATCGGACGCGAAAAAATCACAAGTTCTTTTGATCGGGCGCAGAAAAATCGCGAATTTCGTTTGTCGGCTCCTCCTCCCCCCTTCGTTCATAATGTTCACATTTTTTTCTCGACACTAGCCACTTTCATGCCTATATTTGTTTTTTAGCACTTTTAATAAAACAAAATTTACTCCCTCGAATAAAGTCAAGGAATATATCACTGTTTCTAAAGAACCCTTGCTATATCTCTGTTACATATATACAAAGGTAAACTGTTGATATATTCTTTCCAACTGAATTGGATATGTTGACTGGGTAGGGAAACCTAGAGGGGTAAAACTCCCCCGCCCCTCTGAAACCATATTTTTTTCTCATTATAGGCCCCAAATCACCTCCCCGAAATAGAATTCTCTCCGTGTTACTGTTGTGGCCGTCGAGAACTCAGAAATTTTTGTAAGTGGCCCTTCTCTTAAAAAAGTTGTGCACCCCTACTGTAGCGAGACCCTACAACTTCTTCTTCCAGCTATGTCTGATGGTAATTCTGATAAAAGCCAAGAAGAATGTGATGACGAAGATGAAAAACAGAGTTCTGAAGAATCTGATTGAACCTGGTAATCTATTAAATAACCAGCATCTCTATACTGTACAGACTCCACTTTTTCTTTGTACTCTTCTTAAAGGATGTCCCTTTTTTTCTCAGTTGTCAAAATATTTATAAAATACATACTTACTTTTATGTGAAGTGTCGAAATCTTACTTAGACTTCGTCAGCTTTTAAGATATAAAATATTAAATTAAGCTATGCATTTGTATGTATATTACATAGTACGCTAAAAGTTAGTTCAGTGAAACGCATAGAACAGCTAAAAATTTCCATTCAGCCATTTTCGTGAATAAAAGAAAATTTACTTGCCAACTTTTGTGCAGCCCTGTACATGATCTATAGAATTTATCCTCACCAAGTAATATTTTAAAAAATAGTTCAATTTAAAAACGCATATCACAACTACCAACGCACTTCCAGCAATTATTGTTCATAGACTTCAATAAAATTTATTTTTCAGTCAAATTTTTTGTATGTCCCTGTAAATGAACGGTATATTCTATGAACACTCTATTGTATAGTAAGGGCCGTAGTACACTTCAGTGATGTATATAAATTTCAGTGCGTTTAAAATAGTGTGATATCATTAAAATACACATCAAACGGTTTTTTCCCGTAGACCGTAATGTAACGGAATTCTTTTGAGTGTCTCTGTAAATGAGCCGTAAATGCTATAGACTTCATTTACAATACCAAACATGTCATAGTGATACCCAATAACATCTAAGAATATCAAGGAAATCGGACTATAGTGACGCGAGTTAGAGCACGGGCGGACAGACAGATAGACAAACCGAATTCATAAACACTTTTAAATTTTGTTGGGAAGTGAAGAAAAAGGATTTAAAAATTAATTTATCGAGGAGATATTTAAATATACAAATGCATCACATGCCCATAGACTTAACATTAGCGAGGGGAATTTGGAAGTTGAGTGACTAGCAGCCTTAAGTGAACTTTGTATAATATATTTATTTTTTAAATAAATGCGTACATTTGTGACAATATAACATTAATTAAGTGTATTTACTAATAGTAAATCAACAGCAATGATTTTAACTTAATAACACTTGAAAGATATTTTTGGCCAGCATTCTGGTCAAATGCTCCACTGTGCGCTGTTTGAAATGTAAACAAAGGCGGCGTTTCTGCTTAAATTTTCGTCTCTTCCAAATGAAATGGATTTTGTTCCCCTTTCTCAGATACTAAATTACCTTTAACATAATTTAATCTATAGGACCGATTTTTTCTCTAATTCAAAACATTTATGTTATTTTGGACTGCAGTTTACTCTTTAAAGTGATGGACAGTGGTACTCCTCTACATGATAGTAACTCAATTTATCCGTTAACTTTTCCACCAACATGCGAAAGAAATGGTCCAATTTCTTTCTAATTAAACTCCCTTTCTGATTTCGATGGAATTTATTAGAGAAAAAAGGGTTGATTATCTAGAAAGTATGGTTTGCACGCTAAAATACTCTTTTAAAATTACAAGTGGATAAACCTGGGCTTCTCGGATTACAGAATATAGGTGAAAACCATTTTTTTTTGTTTGAAATTAAAGACTCTTAATTGCTTTTTGTTACATTTAATATATTTTTTGAACGCCCACTAACAATACCAAATATATTTTTTATTTATATGAAAATTAGTAATTAAGCATTCAACTAATGTTTTGAAATTTATTAAAAGCGATACTTTCGTATTGACCTCGTGTCACAAAGAAAGAGTTTAACTATTTAACGAAAAATTTACCAAAAACATCAGACTTTTTTTACCTGATCATTTCAGTGGTTAAAGCGTGTAGTTGTATTACATGTCTTAAATTTGTGTTTTATTTATATTTTATAATTTTATTTATTTATAAATGAAGTTTTAATTCCGTTGTTGTGTATAAATTTTAGACAAATGCGGAATTATTTATATTAACTTAAGTGCAAAAATCTTTCATAATTGTCTGTGCACGATAGATATAGATTTAAAAAATCATACTTCAAAATTATTTTAAAACCCATAAAAAAAATTAAATTCCGATGCACTTTTCAAACAAATTGCAATACAGTTTTGAAACAAATTGTATTTGTAAGTACATTTTTTTCTATATTCGACGGTATGAAAATTGAAAATCTGCGAAGTTTAGAAGTTTAAAAAATTGCAGTAAAAGCAAAATTTGATCGTCTGCCGTTGCCAACATCAAAATGACATCAGCGTTACGGATGGACACATTTGTCCCTTATAATATAGATACTGCTAGGATATACAAAATCTTTGCTTTTGATAATGATAAATGTACAAAGCTAGTTACTATGAACAGAATGAGTAAAAGCGCACATTTTTTAGTCCTGCTATTTCCAAATAGTAATCTTCGCTTTACTTAATCGCAAATTTCAGTGATTAAATAAGGTAGAGATTATCATTCCAAAATACTGGCACTCACATAAAAGCACATTTCTGCACACGGCATGAAATAGTCTAAACATTTCTAAAGATCTTTGCTTTCCATTTTATTTAATCCCTTATACGAATTTTATTATTTATTCTCATTTGAAATATAAACGAAGATTTATTTTTAAATTCGATATTGCATTCAGGATGTTTTAAAAATGAACTGAAAATCGTTCCTCCTTCCTGTCTTCTACATTACTTTTTAGCATAATTTAATCAATAGGAACTTTTTTCCTCAAAGAATCGAAGCTAGTTCATCTTATTTTACATCCGTTGTCTCATTGAAGCGGTTTCGTACTCAGCCACTTTTTGGATATTAGATTTAGCACTTAAACTTTACTACCATTATGCTACAGAAAAAGATCCAATTCTTTCTAGTTCAACTTCCTGTTTGATTTATGTAAAATTAATTAGAAGAGAACGGAAACATTACCTTAAAAATAGACTCTAAAACAACCGTCGAAAAACTTTTGGACCTCACGGACCTCTAAACTCACAATTTTAATCCCGCGGACCATTAATATGATTTTTTTTAAAAAAATATAATTGCTTTTCTACAATACTGATCAAATAACTTCCTTTTTATTAATATGAAATGCACCTATTTAAGTAAACCTATTTACCAAAATAGGAAATTGTTATTGAATTATAAGAAATTCGTAAATGCTTATCTAATCAAATAAAAAATCTTTAAACATTGTTTTATTTTAAGAAAAATATTAAAGTTGGTTTTAATGTTATAAAATATTTGAACGTTAATTTAAGTACGCTTAAAGATGCATTTAAGGCTGCAACATGATAAGTACGTATGCAATAAATATGTATTAAGTATCACACACTTTTAGTCTGATCGTTGTTCGAAATAATTTTACGGGTTTTTGGTTCTAATGACGGGAAACGGTTTTTATTTCGAGAAGTGTTCTGCCCTTAGTAATAATTGCTGTGACAGACGAAAATGTCTTTTGGCACAAATATGTTGTTCAAATCTGAATAAAAAATGTCGCTGATTTTCACTCAGCAATGGGTGTTCACTTTTTACGGGGAATCAAAAATTTACAATCATCGTTTTTGAAAATAAATGGCAAATACCATGAATTAACATACTTATTAATACCTGCTATAATTGAATTTTTCAAAATGAAATATCCAAATTTTTATAAATATAAGAATTTTAAAGAATACTTTTTTTTTTATCAATAAAACATAAAAAATGCTAATAATATCCATATTTTTCCGCGGAACACAAACATTTTCTAGCGAATCATGGATTTGAGACCGCTGCTCTAAAAAGCAAACTTTTAATATAAATATTCCTTTAAAAAATACTGAAAATACTGCGAAAATGTACAAAATTTCTTGTCTACAATAATAATTAATGTCAGAAACTCGTTACTGAGGATCATCGAAAAAATTATTAAAGATTTTTATTTAGCATTTTATTTAATCTATATCAAAGATTTATATGATTTTGCTTTATTTGAAACTTAAACGAAGGTCTCTCATATTGTTTAATTCGTTCTTCTATTTATAATCTTTTCAAAACTAATTGAAAACCGCTCCCATTTACAGGTTTCCATATTTCTTTTCAGCATAATTTAATTAATAAGCATCGATGATTAGTTTGTGCTGTTTCAGTTCAGAGATAGGCAATAATGCTCTCTTACTTGTTAGTAATTCTATTTTACCGTTAACTTTACCGAAAGCATGCTGCATAGAAATGTTCAATTTCTTTTAAAACTGTGTTTCTGAATTTCGTTGAATTCATTAGAGGAATACTCTAAAAAGCATAATTTTAATGGATCCCTCTCCCTTTGAAAAAAATAACAAAACGAAACAAAAAAACAAGAATGAAAAATCATGCATCAAGCATAGATTATGAAACACTTTCCAACACATTCTGAATAATGTAACAAAACTGCACTGTTTAAAAAGTTAAAATATTATGTTTAATTCAACCATATGTAAACCCAATTTCAGCTGCCCCCATCTACAATCAGAAAATTACCCGATTTCTTTGAGCAGCCCTGTATATGATATATAGATTTGTATCTATAAACTACATGCATTCCAAAATTTAGTTCAGTTAAGAAATACATATACCAAAGTTGAAAATTCCCCTTCAGCAATTTCCGCTAATAAGGAGACTGGTACGTGAATTTTTTTGTGCAGCCCTGTGTATGAGGTATAGAATTTATATACAACGAGTAGCATACAAAATTTAGGTACTTTTCGGTTAGCCGGGCGCCAGTGTTATATATACATATGTATGTATATCTATATATACATATATATGTATATTTATAGATATATAGAAGCTATATGTATACATGTATATGTGTGTGTGTATATACAATATATATATATATATATATATATACATGGATATACATATATATATAACACTGGCGCCCGGCTAACCGAAAAGTACCGAAATTTATTTAAATTTTAAAACGCGTACCGAATTTTAAAACGGACTTCTAGCCATAATTACTCAGAGACAGTACTGTAACCTATTTCTTTTGTGTGTCCCTGTAAATGAACAAGAAATGCTAGGAATTAGCTATTCTATCGTAATCATCTTGTAGTGAAGTTCAGTGATTTATCATTTATATCAGTTTCAATACATTTGAAATAGCGTAATCTCATTAAAATACTCGGTAAACGATTTTCCCCCATATGCCGTAATGTAATTGAATTCTTTTGAGTACCCCTGCAAATGAACTACTAATCCCACATACTTCATATACAATACCAAACATGCTTTGGTAACCCTATGTAACGTTTATCAATAGCATGAGAATCCGAGTCTATTTGCGGGATTTGGAGCGTGGAAAGATGGACAGACAAACCGAATGCAGAAAAACTGTTCATTTTTGTTGGAAAGTGTTAAAGATCTTCAAGAAAATACAAAAAAATCTTGATTTCCATAATGATCAAATTTGTAAAGTCCGTTACTATTTAATCATTCAAAACATTACAAAATCTTTATTTAACATTTTATTTCACCCGTTTCTAAGAATTATATTATTTAGATTTATTTCAAACATAAACTTTTTTTTTTAATTCGATGTTTCGTTTGGGTATAACTGCCAACATTCACGCTTTCCTTATACCATCAAATTTTAATAGAATTTTTTGCCTTATTTAATTCCAGATTTCGGCGATTAAGAATGTCAAATTTTACTATTAAATTTCAGTGGTAAGAAAAAGGCGTAACAGTTGGATGCTCTGGATTATGATCTTTTCAAAATTAACTGAAAACTGTTCAAAACGGCTTTTAACTTAGGGGAGACCGGGGCATATTTTCCAAAGGGGCAAGTTTTCCAACTCGCCTTAGTTTTTAAATGAGTCGCTAGGTGACGCTAGCGAGTGAACTGGCTGAAGTGGCAACATCTTACACAACATCTACAAAAGTTATAGCTTAATAGCTGCTGTCACTTCGTCTGGAGAGCTGTTTTTTTTTCATTTTTTCAACGGTGAGTAAAATTTTACGTCGTTATTAAAACGTAAAAAAAAAGTACTAGCGTTAAATTTACTGTTTTGACATTGCATAAACTAAAAAAGGGTTTCTTTCTTCAGGTAACTATGCGTTTGTTTTGCAAATAACTTGCACCGGTATTCGTCCAGGTAGTGTAAAAGTTCAAATATGGCGACGGGGCAGGTTTTCCAACAACATACGGGGCATGTTTTCCAACATGTTTCTCATTTGAAAACCTCCCCCCTCCTAAAACAGCTAATTTTATTGTATCAAAAACATATTTATTGTGTTGTAAAATCGGCCAAATAACCATATATACTACGAACCCGTTTGATCATTTAGTCATTTAAGTAAAACTATCAATATAAAAAACAAGGTAAATTCAAAAATATAATAAAATGTCAATTTTTTCTAAAATGGGTTCATTTAATGAATCCATTTTATGTTAATTATGCCTTTATAGTTATAAGCTAGGACACTGAGATCGCAGTGAGTATGAACCCCTCAAAAAGCAAATTAACCGTGCTTAGAGCCGCTCCACTGGCGTTAATCCACAGTTAATATTATGGCGGGTTTTAAATGTTAGAGAATTTTCATACTGAATCCTGAAATATTTACAAACTTTGCTTTTACGCCATCCTACTTTTCTGACAGGCCAACTCCTGCCGCACCAAATCTTAAAAGCACCAACAATCCTGAAAAGATTTGAAACTTTCCTCAATAATCACCCCCCCCCGCCCCCCCGCAGAAACAAAACAACACCGAAAGCATCCAATCATTCTACACCAACGCAGGCTAGTATTTCCAAAGAAGGTGTTCCTTAAGTTCTACTCAAAATTTCCCTATTCCTTATGAAAAAAGCGTTCCTTCTACATCCAAACAAGCTTTGCCTACACCAGAAGAAGTTAGGACTTTTGCGAAGTCTGCACCAAGCAGGCAAACACGGCGTGGAAAAAAAATAGGAAGTATTGTACATACTGATTCTCCTGTTAAAAATCAACTGAAAATGGAAAAAAAGATTCATCTAAAAAAAAAAGGAAACTGCAAAAGGAATCAGGTAAAAGGGGCGAGAAAAAAAATCCAATTCCGGCCAGGGACTGTTTGGACCTTCGTCTTTAAATGTAAAATGGATTAAAACTGTTTTTTATGTTACTGTTATGTTACTGAGCATTTAGTTCACAATAAAAAATACTTATTAATTAACAAGCAAGATTTATTACCCATGTTTTACCATTTAAAGTATAGTTGGAAAACTTGTCCCTGACCATTTTTCGTAGGCTGGAAAACTTGCCCGCATACGGAGCACATTTTCCAACGTAACATGATTAGACTTAACTATTTTTTGTGAAAAAGTATATTTAGTTTTTTGAAAAATTATTGTGCCAGTTTGTGCAGGAAGGTCTAGGGAATACAATGATATCCTGTATATATCAAAATAGTTAAAAATAAAAAATATAAAAATAAAAATCTAAAAAGTTGGAAAACTAGCCCCGGTCTCCCCTACTGTTGAGCATAATTTAATCAATATGCTATTTCTTCTTATAAACCATCAATCATGTTATTTTACACCCGCTTACTCACTGAAGCGATGCACATGGGATTCTGCCATTTATTTGTAATCAGAATTAACTTTAACACCAATCGAAATAAAATTATGTATTTTTTTTTAAATTAAGATCTAACTTTAATTTCTCTGACAGGGCTGCCACTGGCGACTATTTTTATATTCCATCCGTACCACTATTAAAAAAAAAAAAATGTGTACTATAATTCTCTTTCGCCTGTTGTGAATTTGTATGATAAACATTTTCGCATGGAGTAAGTGGTACGAGATAGAATTAAAAAATAGTCGCCAGTGACAGCCCTGCTCTGGGAACTTGCTGACTGATTTCTGTTAACCCATTACCCGCTGGTGTTGCGTTCACACAACGGTTAAAATAAATGCACATATTTAAGTTATTTACATACCCACCACTATTTTTCAATAAAAAATGATCTTACTTAAAGACATAAAGTTTTACGATCACATAAAGCGAAAATTATCTTTCAGAGTGGCAAACGACGTTCAGCTAAAAATTTGAAAATTTTAAGCTTGTAGTTTTGGCGGTTAATGGGTTAAATTCGCTTAATGAAAATGGATGTAGTATCCAGAAAAGGTACTTCCCTGTTGCAGGACCGTGGCGAGATAGAAGAAAATATTGGTATTGGAAAAGAGACGGAAATTTTTCAGACGTATTTTCTGACAACCTATTCACTGTTTCACATGCGAGAGCATAAACATTTTTTTCCACATTTACAAACTTTATTTTAATATATAAAAGCGAATAACCTTTGCTATTAGATACAAACAGAAGTAATTTATATAATATGTGTAATCTTTAGAATATTTTTAATATATACATAAACAAGAGTAATAGCCCATCATTTTGTTTGCATAACTGTTTATATCATTTAGCAACATACTTCACTTTCTTAAGGTTTAATTTGATCAAATTTTACAAAAAATGCGCTAAGTGCCGTATAACAAGGAAGTACCCCGGTACTCTAAAAAGCATCGTTTCAAACTAAAAAAGCGTTTATTAAAAACAAATACTGCAAGAATATATAAAAATTCTTGCTTTCGTTAATGATAAAATTTTTAAACTCGTTACTATGTATCATTCAAAACATTGCTATACATATATTCTTTAACATTTCATTTGATCCTTTTCTAGGAATTTTATTATTCAGCCTCATTTGAAACATAAACGAGGATTTCTCTTTTAGTTTAATTCTATCTTGTATCTACAATCTTTTCAAAATTAACTTAAAATCGTTCCCCTTTCTAGGCTTCAAAATTACTTTTCAGCATAATTTAATCAATATGTCCTTTCTTCCTGAAAACATCGAAAGTAATTCATGGTATTTTACGTCCGTCTACTCACTGAAGCAATGGACAACGGTTTTCTGCAATTCATTACAATAAGATTTAACTTTGTTAACTTTACCAACAGCCCGCTAAATAAAACATGCAATTCCTTTTTATTTAATTCGCTTTTCAATTTCTCTGGTACTCCACAGCAAAACGCGTTGCATTTTTAAGACACATACGCAAGAATAATGGTAAACCCTTAGAAAAGCTTTCTATTTTGGAACCAAATACTGTAAATATATACAAAGATCTTGTTTCTAAAAAAATATCCTTTATTTTTATTTAATCTATGTTCCTTTTAAATAATTTATCCTTGTTTTATGTAGAGGAAAAGGTTCAAATACCGGCTAGGGTCCAAATACCGGCTACTAGGTGTTCTGAGAACTGAGCGCAGCGCAGCCTAGCGGTGATAGGCAGAGGTTGTAACTTTAACTGAGGGAAGAATGTTATGAAAAGTACGCCGCTGAAGTCTGTGTCATTTACAAATAGTAAAGGCAAAAGTGTCGAATCTATGTAATCTGGTACATCAAAAGTTTTTCAGATATGTGTTTCTCATTTTTTTTTTAAATATACTGATCGTATATTGGCTTGAATTGTTAAGTTATTTTCTAGACATATTTAGTTCTCAATTGCCACGCGTGCATTATTGGTATTTTATTATATGAATGAGTAATACCGGTTTTAACTTAAACATAGCAGTGGTCCGAATACCGGCTACCTAGAGTGGTCTAAATACCGGCTAGCCGGTAATTGGACCTCTCTCAGTTTCTCTACTTGAAGGGGAGGAAAATAAATTAATTTAACTAGTTCCATAATTAATAAATTAATTTAAATGGTTCAGAAATAGTTCCAGTCCCATTCCGCAATATGAAAAAAGCAACCATGGCCGTAATTCTTCAGGACCGACACTGGTTACCGGATCACTTTCCATAAAAGCGCTGTTGTACACTACAAAATTGCCTGTAATAAATGTGAAGAGAAAGAAAAAAAATGGCGGAGTAAACCAGGCGAAAGAGGCAGAAATTTAATTTTAACCCTCTCGCTGCGCAACCTGATATTTCCTCAGGGATGCATTTTTTCCGTCTGATTAAACTTCCTTGATTATTCCCACCAGTTATTTTTTATTGTACATTTTGCCTTATTTAATCGGAGCATTTTCCCGGTTAAATTAGACAAAAATTTTTGTTTTGAAAAACCGGTGACAAAAGAATAAAAATTCTTAAAAGATGCTCCTCGCGAAGTGGTTAAATACGCAATTTTTGAAGGTATTTTGATAAAACAATTTACGCAGTGAGAGGGTTAAAAAAGTGAAAAAGAAAAATATCCAACAGAGGAAGATGATAAATTTGTGTCTTCTGCATGGGTGCTTTCTCTGTGGACAAGAATTGGGGAGAGGATTCTGGGTTCAATGCTAAGAATGCGATATGTGGGCTGATAGGGACTATGCCGACGCAGAGAGTGATAGTATGTTTTTTATTTTTTTTCAGATAAAATAATTCACCATTTTAATCAGCAAGTTTTTTTTTTTTTGTTTTTTTTTTTTTTTGTTTTACACGTTAAAGAACAAAATTAGAAACACAATGGGAAGAAGACTGTGAGAGGTAATCGTAAAGAATTTTAGAAATTTGACAAAAATACTTATTTATTAAAAATTGCGTATTTTTTCTGTGCATAAGAAATGTTATTAATCAATACAATTTATTAAAATAATATTCTTATTGCTTAATAATTGTTATTAGCTCTATTTGTGTGATCTTTTGGGAAAAAAATTAGGTAGCCGGTATTTAGACCCCATTTTAAAAACTCAAAATTCGAAGACTTTCGGAAATTTGCTTTTTATAAACAGAAAACGCCTTTTAAACTGATTTTTTTTTCTCTAAACAGGTGTAAAACATGTCAAGGTACCCTGCTGTTGCTTTTTATTTTATTAATTTTGAAAATTGTATGATCTAGATTGAAAACAAAAGTGGTAGCCGGTATTTGGACCTTTTCCTCTACTAGCTTCATATGTATAGTCATTAAAAATTATATAATTATTTAAATTTTTATCCTTTTCTGGAGTGTTTTCTGTAAAATTTTAGATGCAGAAATCTCATTTTGAGCTTATTTTTTTATCATAACTTCAGACTAATCTCAATAACTTAGTTGAGAAAAACAGGCGAAAAATGAATTTAATTCATTTTTCGACTTAATAACTAAATACTAAAATTTGCATGTATATAACATAACAATACTGAAGTTTTTCACATCATTGATGTATTATAATTTTTCATTTTATTTGAGTTACATGTATGTATAACTAAGCCGAAATCCATAAAATTATATTTTCATCCGCTTTCTATCTTATGTATGAAAGCTCTTTATTATTAGCACGTGGCACATGATTTGTTTTTCCTGCACAATATTTTTCAATTTGTTACATTAATTAGCATGCATTTGTAGAACTAACATTTAAACATAAGTTAAGGTTTGTTGGGGTAACTGGAACCACGAGGTAACTGGACCATAGGCTATTTTATAAAAAACTGTTGGTGTTTTTTAAGTTTTAGCTTTTGTGAGCAATGCTCCTATATCTCTACTTCCTAAAACAGCGTGTATCAACTCAATCATAACTCTCACTTTGCTGTGATAGGTTGTCATAAATTTACGTTTCTTTTTTAAAAAACAACGTCAATATGGTTGAACTTCCTCGGATTTTTATTAAAATACTGTAAGTACTTTTATTAAACAATCTTTTTTTTTAAAGATTAGACATATAACTACATTAATATTATTAGGTATCTATACATATTTACTTCATGTTTTAAATGTAAGCCCGGTATCCCAGTTACCCCATAAATGTTTCAAGAATGGGGTAAATGGGACACGTATCCGGGGTAACTGGAACATACTGGATCCAGTTACCCCAATAGTTATAAATATTTTTTTTGTGTTTCTCTTACTACGGGAAGTAAATTTCTCTATTGGTTTTTGCTCACAATAAAGAAAATCATAGAATACCTTATTAAAATAAGGCAATGAATTTTAAAAAAAAGCATATTGAGTGGTATCAAACCAAATTATCTTGACCCCTTGAGAGGCGGTAATGCCGTTATGGCATCACTTAATTTTAATTCCTAATTGCCACATTGGCACCTGAATTTTATAATTAAAATTTAACCTTTATTAAGTACGCGAAAATATACTTTTATATGTTTTCAGATAGATTCTCTTGTAAATATTGGTGTCATTAAATTATTTCAACATTTTACGAATGCAAGTACCTTGCTCCTGAAAGCCAGATAGCCAGACCTTGAAATTGTACTATACACAGGGGTCGCATTCTATAGGCATAGCTGCCAATTTTTACGCTTTCTTGCTACCACTAAAATTTAATAGAGATTATCGTTTTGTTTAACCCTAGATCTACCGGGAATTTTATTCAAGTTTTAATAAAACGTTCTATACCAGAATTTTTATTTAAAACTATTTAACTTATTTATTTACCTTATTTTTGTCTGGTTTATATACTTAGTTTATTTTAAAGAAATTTCTGGTTTGAATGAATATTTTGTATGTACCTGTCGGGTCCAATGGACCCGTCTGGTAGACGGAGGGTTAATCATAAGATTTCGACGATTAAATAAGACAACATTTACTATAATATTTTAGTGGTAAACGAAAGCGTAAAAGTTGGCAGCTATGCTATAGGGAATCTTTTATCGTCCATACCACTATTTTGAAAATAATATCTTCATCGCACCTTTCTTTAAGGAACAATAAAATTTTCCCTATATAATGCGACCCCTGGATAAAGTACTTAAGTACTTACGTAGCCTTTTGTTCAGAGATTTACCTTGCTATTTTCCCCTTAAAATACCCATGTGACTTTTATACTTATTATCTATACTAAAGTACATAAGTACTTACTTAAGTTTTATATTTTTGGTATAAATAAATCTAATATTTTCACTTTTAGTGCTTTTTTTAGTCACACTGTCAGCAGAGGTTTCCCTTACAACGTTGTTTATTGACATATAATTTACATGATCTGCCTGGTTTAAATATTTTTAAGTTGTTTACACTTTTTCAAACAGGACCTGATATCCGATATGAAAAAATATAAACGCGTGTCGAACATAGACCCCCCTGGTCCAGTCACCCCATTTTTGGGGGCAACTGGACCCATGAGGAAAGAAAGATGAAATATGCAAATTTTTATATTTTTAAATATTAAAATGTAATTTTGAGCATTTCTGTCTGATAGAGGGAACCTAACTGAACACATTTACAGAAGTTCAGACTTTAATTGAAATGAACATTAGCTTTTTGAAGCTGAATTGTCAGAAGCTCCAGAGTCATATTGTAAAATCACGTCCCAGTTGCTCCAACTGACCTTAAATAGTTTACAAAATGAAATATGTAATTCCTGAATAACTAACACTTGTTCTACTTTTAAAAAAAATATTTTTCATTTTTGTTTTTTTATTAAATACTTATGGTTAAGATCTAAGAATCGGTAAAATTTCGACAAATGAAACAGGAGACGGCAACACATTGCTTAGTATAAATGGAACAAAATAAAATAACATAACGAAAAAACGAAAATATATTAATAATTTTACGCGTTTGTCGTTATTCATAAAAAAAATGAAGCATTATTTAACTGCCATATATTTATATTTCTATAAAAATGATCGTGTTGATGGCGGCAAAAAAAATCGATCACGCAGTTGTCTGAGAAATCTCACACTTACAACAACAACAACAATAATAAATAAAACAGTGCAACACAAAATTTACATTGAATTTACATTTTGAATACGTTTTAAAGTTGAGAAGTAAACCACACTGTAAATGAAATCCCCTCCGGCTCGGCCTACAGGCGGAGGTAGATTTCAAAGTTAAGTACTAATTTCACCAACAAAAACTAAATCAAGATTAGAGATAAACCCAATTTAACAACTTAACTGGCGTTTTTGATGAGTTTTTAATTTCATTTTTCTGCAACAGCTGGTTTTATCAGAATCATGTTAATACGTTAATTTTTTCTTCATCCCCTATTTTTTGTTTAATTTGATCTTGCTGTAAGAGTTGGCCCTCTCAAAAACATGTCAATGTAAATGTTGTAGTTAATATTAAGAAGAGTTATAATAAATTTAGCAGATTAGATAGCTTCTGAATTGACGAAGTCATGGATTTTTTTCTTCTTCAAACATCCCCCCCCCCCTTTTTTTCGTTTTTATTTATTTATTTATTTATTTATTTATTTATTTATTTTAGGTAAGATTTGGTCCTATCAAAAACTTGTCAATATAACAGTTGTAGATAGTATGAAGAAGATTTATAATAAGTTTAAGTGAATTTGATTTCTTGAGAATTGACGAAGTTATGAATTTTTTTCACTCTGAAACGCTATTTTTTTTGCCCCTTGAGCCCATTTTTAATTTTATCAAAAAATCGGTGATACACAAATTTTGGCCCTTTTCCTAGAAGTAATAAAACTTTAAACTGATTTTATGTATTATAATTAAGAAAGTATGGGAGTTTTTCCGTTTTCAGAGTTCCGTTCACCCCTCCCTATTTCCACCCCCTTGGGCCAATTTTGCCCATTAACGAACTTGACCGAGATTTTCTCCCCCTTGAATTTATGTATCAGTTCGGAAGAAATTTGTGCAGAATTATGGAAATTATCGTGTCCATAAAAAAGTGATATAGATAGATAGATAGATAGATAAAGTTCTGAACTGGGGTGTGGTTTTGGGTTCCAGGGGTGATCGGCGTAGATCTGCAAAAAATTTTCAGAAATTCCAACATAGGGTAGAATGTAATATGCAGTATTTCTTACGAAATCTACCTAAAAGTGATATGTTTCATGACCTATCAAGAAAGTTTACTAAAATATAACATATTTACCGAGTTACACTCAATTTCGAAAGGCGTTCCTCTGTCTTAAGAAACCAATATATTTCTCAGATTTAAAGAAACAGTTTTGAAAAGGTTCTTTTCATATTCTCAAATTTCGGAAACGTTTTCGAGTAGTTCTGATAATATATTAATTAGTTTCAACATAAACATATCAGGTTTTGAGAATTTGTCGATTCTCAAACATTTTCATATTCCACAGCACAGACAAACATGCCAAAATAAACAGAATTTTGTGAACCTTGCGTTCATAGATTTTGCCATGATGCTGAAAGTGTTTACTTAAGAATTTATAGCATCCTGAAAACCAATATTACTTATTGATACAGAGTTGAGAAAACTAATTAATACACTGCAAAACTACTCGGAAATATTTCCGAAAATTATTGCTAACAAAGGAAACTTTTGTTTCAGAAATGCCTCTTTAGACCTTGGAAATCTATTGTTGTCTGAGGTTTGGAAGATAAAGGAACGATTTTCGGAATCGCAATAACTCAGAAAGGTTTTATAATATATTTGAATACACCTTCTTGCTAGGCCAAGAAATTCGTCTTCTTTTACAGTGTACACGTTTCAAAGGACTGGGTCTGCTGTCTAAAATATGTGCAAGAGAAATGGCAAAATTGGAAAAAACGCAACCATAGAAGAGTCGTCTTGAATGCACTCTTATAAAATGAATGTGAATATAAAATATTAAACTGTTGTTTGAAGAACGTTGTTTTTCTGTTATTTTTTATTGTGTATGAAATTTGTAGAATATAAAGTTAGATTATAGATTCGAATTTATATAAATATATATTTGTAGGTCTTATGTTTTGCTTTCTGAAATCAATATTACACTGGCACAATAATAAAAAAAGGAATAACACAAAATTTTCTGTTTATTTATTTTTGTAATCATTTTGCAGATGTCGTTTTCATTTTTTCTCAAAATCTTTATCCCATTTTCAATTTTCAGAATATAATATTTTAACAACTTTGAAAAAAGTTACTTGATATTTCTAATAATGTATCAAAAGCGCAATTTTAAATTGTAAAGAAATTCTTAAAATGCTCAATTGTTTGTGAGAAAATGAAAGCCTTGGTAGAAAGCAGTTTTACTTCCTTAAAGTTTTCTCAAGTACTTAAAATCTTACGCAAATCATTTAAAGTCTAAAAGTAACTGTATTTTAATATCAGCATTTCTTCCACGCAGATTCCCAACAAATTGATTATTAGCGTCTTAATGGCTTGTTTAACGATAACTTAATCTGATGTTGACGATTTTCACTCGAAAAATCTAAACTAGCGCAAAAGATTGCGGCTTTTAAGTAACTGTAACTGAAGCAGGATTCTAAGAATAATGTTAATAGCAAACAACAAAACGTTTCAACAGTCGTATATGGATTTTTAATGGAAGTTTGCTGGTTTAAACACTTTTCGTCTTGTATTTTTTTCCTTTATATTTAAATGTCTTTACTAACGTTTTTTGCTTTAACGTTTCTTCAGAAAAACAATAAAAATACTGATATGTTATTTAGAATGTAATTTTCTTCCCAACTTTTGCATATTTTAAGTGAATACTTATATTATTTTTATTTTAAATGTAAACTTTTTTAAACTAAATATTTGTAGTAATGATTTTAAAGTCCTTAACGATTGCATTTTCGCTAAATTTAGAAAAATTCACCTCATTTTCACATATGTTGTAGAAAAAGAGGGATCATAAACACAACTTTCGCTGTAGTTTAAGTAATTTAACATATTAGTTTCGAAAGCAAATATGGTAGATGTAATTTTTTTGTTATTAAAATTTAAAATCATGTATGATATATAAAATACGGGGCATTTTAATATGACAAAATTTAGAAAAAATAGAATGTGGTAACAAAGTAAGAGAGAAATCGTTAACAAAATTATGTAAAACAGAACAAAATATATTTATTCAACGTTAATTACTATATTTAAAAAGGGCCACATATATTAAAAAATAATTAAAAAAAAGAAAGAAAAATCATGCGTTAAGCATAGATTATGAAACACTTTCCAACACTTCCTGCAATTTTTAACAAATCTTCGTTATTTAGGGAAATAAGGTAAGTAAGATAACTAAGTAAACATTTAGAAAATAGATAAAACATTTAAAAACTGATTTCAGCAGTTACCGCCCATAGCCAAATAAGTATTCTAATTCTTTTGAACAGCCATGTATTTGATCTGTAGGTTGATATATATACAATATAATGAAAAAATTTATTTTAGCAAGAAAACGCATATCAGGTTGAAACTTCTCTTTCAGCAATTTATACTAACAGATGGAAACATATTTGAATACTTTTGTTCAGCCATGTAGTTTACCTAGTACCTTTATTACACGCCACCATATAGTTAAAATTTATTTCAAACTAAAACGCACTTAAAATTACTGAAATCACGTTTCCAGAAATTATCATCCATAGACGGCTATGTATCCAGTTATTTGCGTGGCCCTGTATATCACTATAACTATATTCTACAAACATTTCTTAGTAAACTGAATGAAGTTCAGAGTAAAAATGCAAAACTCATTTAAAAACCTCATTTAAGAAATTTTCGCTCACACTCATAGCCTTTACGAATTCTGGTGTGTAGCCCTGCATATCAGCTATAGCATTTATACATTATGCATAAATATAGTGAAACTTAAAAGCACATATCATAATTAAAAATGCCTTTCCTGTATACAGTACTTCGCTACAGTACAGCTAATATACAGTACTTCGGATAGAACATACTATCTGAAATCTTTCGCGTCTCCCTGTAAATGCTACGTACTTCGTATTATACATTAAATAACTTATAGTAAGCCTCAGTGGCGTATATCAATTTCATTATATAGGAAATAGTTTAACATAATTAAAATACGCCGCAAACAATTCCACTCCCCCATACCATGATGTAAGGGAATTCTTTTCTGTGGCCCTGTAAATGAATAATAACTATTCCTTGCACCGCATATTCTACAGAATGCATATTTTAGTGCACTTCGCAAATGCATATCAATTTTATTATGTTTGAAGAGGTGTAACATCTTTAAAATTCATTTGAAATGATTTTTCCCATTGACCGTAATGTAACGGAATACTTTTGACTGTCCCTGTAAATAAGATAAACATACTACAAACTTTATTTGAAATAGGCATCGTGCTAGGGTAAACGTCAATAACATCCAAAAATTTCAGGGCAATCGGTATATATTTACGTGAGTTGGAACGCGGACAGACGGCCAGACAAACCGAAATCATAAACACTTTTCAACTTTGTTGGAAAGTGTTAAAAAGATAATTATAAATAATTTTATTTTCTAAGCTATCAAAATTATTAAATTGTAATTTAACCACATCAATATATTTAGTACTTAACACTGATATCATTATCAAGATAACACATAAAATAAAGGATGAGGTCTAATAGAAGTTCTAAAATCTGCATTAGAATTTTCCCTGTATCCCAATTAATATTCGAGAGATAAGTGTTAAGTTTATTGTCAGTTATACATTAACACATTTATATCAGCAGTATTAATAATTTTTTAAACAAATTGCCATAACTTTCAAGTATTTGCAATTTTAGAGCTACACTGTTTTTAAAGAAAAATTCGCTTTTTTAATGACGGAAATTTGCAATTAAATAAGGGAATTTTGAAAATAAAGACGATGCTGTAAATTCTACAGTACAATATAGGAAGGAAACTAACGTTTCAACCACCAAAAACTTTAAGTACCACAAAGTTCTAATGCTTAAACATTGTTTTATCCCTATAAAAGGAATATCGGTATATTCAAAATCTATAGTAGTAAAAAATTGGAAGGTTTTGTAGCATATTTTTGTTATTGCGTTCAATATATGTTTCTCTATTAAGAAGCCCAATATTCTTTTATCAATAGATAAGTGAATATAGTCAATTTTAAACTCAAGAAAATTTTCAGTGTGGAAAGGGTGAAACCCAGAAATTTACCATTGTATTCACCAAATAATGATGATACGGTCTAGACACACTCTAATGACCAAGGCCGCTGATTATTCTTTCGGGATATTTGAAAATATGTTCATGTTCTAATCAATTCCTGTTTAAACATTGTATGTATAATAAACCGCGACAGTGACGGAGGTGTCTCAGCACATTTTCTATTATTACTAAAAAGTGTTCTGTCGGGATTAGTTTGCAACAACTGCACACAGTGGTTCTTTTCTTCTTGGAACATACACTAAATGGCCATTAATCACCGGACACTTTCAATTTCAGACGTTCTGTCGAATATTTATAGATATGTTTATCGGATGTTTCTGGAATTTCAGGAAATAGAAGAATATGTTCGACTTCATATTTATGCACGTCGATTTGATAATGAGGACAATGAGGGGGGGGGGTAACAAAAAATCAAAGAAAAATAATAATGTTTGGTATCACCCTATAAAATAAAATGCACGAAATGATCTATCGCTATAGCTAACGAATATATGATATTGTACAATATATGTATTCATTTTCTGAAAAATAGAACGTATATTCATGGAGATGTGTCGATTTTTTTTTTAAGTTCAGAAAAAAATTGCATATTTTTTGTTTATATCATGCAGGGATTTTTACCAAATTTAATGCCAGTTTCAGAAAATTTCACAATATGTAGTAGAAATAGTATAGTGCAAATGGAATGCAAATATATTAAATATTTCATAAAACACTAGCAGTTGTATGAAATACTTTTTATCTGCGCATGCGCGCACGATAAACAATATTTTTTACATGATTTGGTAGTCAACACTATGGAGCAACTCATAAAAAAAAGCCAGTCAATTATCGTGGAAATTCAGAAAGATATCGACAACATGTTCAGCGAATTTTTAGTTGCTCTCTAAAAGCTGACGAATGATAAGGGATTTTCCACAAATTTTCATTTTTTATTATCTGACTTTTAGCTAAGGAGTTTGTACTTAATGAATGTCAACAAGTATACTTAGTAGAAATGCCTAGATTTTGATAGTTCTTTTTTCTTGGAATAGGGTAATTCTATTGGTTTTCCAATAAGAACTAAAGCATCAGTAAACAAGTGGGTAAGTGTAATCACAGATCGCACAGAGAGTTTCGTTTAATATTATTTTTAAAAGACTTTATCCTTCTGCAAAATCTGTTAGTTCCACATTTCGCAACCAGAGGGCGCACTTTATTCTAAATAAACCTCTATTCGAACGAAACTCCGTTTTACAACCTATCCATAAATATAATAGTCGTGGGGATCGGTCCCATAGCACCCGTGATAGGTAGGCGCCCCCGGCGGTAAAAAGTGGAACTAAAATATCTAAGACAATGATGCATAATAGAAAAGAGTAGTCAAAGGGCTGTGAAATGATATATCACGTGAGGAGTGTCGGAAAAACATAGAAAAGTGCCCCTGGTGAAAAGGGGAAGGTTAGAAAAATTGCTTAAAATACACAAGTTAGGCCCACTGGGTTAAATAATATAAGACTTTTTGAAAATTTTATGATTTTTCGTGTGATCGCAAGTGTTCTGCTATAAGTATGCAACATTTCAAGTTTCAAACTTAATTAGGGGCTGAGTTAGAAAATTTGCTTAAAATACACAAGTTAGAGACTGGAGGGGTAAATATAAGACTTTTTCGAATTTTTGTACTTTGTCGTGTGATCTCAAGTGTTCAGCTATAAGTATGCAAAATTGCAAGTCTCCAACATATATAACTTCTGAGAACGGGCTGTGTGACAGACAGACAGACAGAGGAGTGAGACAAATGGGGTTTCGACAGATGAACGAAACCCTAAAAATGAAAATTAAAAACGACAATTTACGGAAAACCCCTTATCATTTAGCTGTTTTTAGAGAACAACTAAAAATCAGCTCAGTCTATCGTCGATATTTGTCTAAATTTTCACGACAGGCTTTTTTTATGAGCTGCTCCATAGAGTTGACCATCAAATCACGAAAAAAAAAAATTATCGTGTGCACATGCGTAGATAAAAAGTATTTAATACAAGTGCTCATATTTCATCAAATATTTAATATATTTACTTTCCAGTTACACCATATTATTTTTACTACAATTTGTCAAATTTTCTGAAATTGGCGTTAAATTTGGTAAAAAAACCTGCATGATATAAACAAAAAACATACAATAATTTTTTGAGTTTGTAAAAAAAAAATTGATATCTCTTTATGAATATACGTTCTATTCTTCCACGAATGAATACATATATTGTACAATGTCCACATATTCATGGGCTATAGCGATAGATCATTTTGAGCATTATATTTTACAGGGTGATCCCAAACATTATTATTATTCTTTGATTTTTTGTTGGGCCCCTAACTGTCCTTCTGATCAAATCGCCATTGATAAATATGAAGTCGGGCATATTCTTCATAATCCTGAAGTTCCATAAAAATTCGACAAATGTATCTTTAAATATTCGACAAAATTTCTAAAATTGAAAGTGCCCGGTGATTAATGGCCAAATAGTGTATATGTTCTATATCCAAATATCCAATTATATCAAGCTTCCATTATATTATTATTAAAGATGCAGAGTTTCTGAGATCTGTTTGAATGTTCCTTTTGTTAACTTTTTAATAAGCACATATGTAAGCAGTATGCACCAATTTGCTTGGTCGTTAAAGTGGAGTGGTGCCACAGGCGGTATAAACTTTACGTTGTCTTAAACAGTTAAAAACATTGTAAAACAATATGTATCTTAAATATGTAGACATTAATATGTAAATATCCAGTTTATCACATCCTCAACTTTCTGAATTGTTTTATAAAAGAGAGAGAAGCTAATGAAATCGTTTTGAAACTCCCTCCTGATTAGAATTATTTATCCTAATCACCAGATTTAAATAAACCTGGACAATTGACCCTTTCCGGCGCAGTGATCCCACTGCGGGACCACCTAAATTTAATTCGAAAATTACAATCGGTATCAAGACTATTTTAATAAAATTTTGCTCTTACAATGAAAGTTTAAAACCATAAGTTTTTAATTTGTAGGAAGTTCGTTTTTAAATTCTGGTGTCATACAGTCATTTTATCATTTTACAAACAGAATTTTGCTGTGCCGAAAAGGGTTAAGAGGTTCATAGGACAGAATATCTGTAACCAACATTGATTAATATAACTTTTTAAAAAAATCTACACTTTCGGAATTTATGGATTAAGACGGATATCTTACAATATCCTAGAAGTATAAAACAGTTTGTTGAATAAGGACACATAATTATTTTTAATTTCAATGCTATTTTTGAATCGAAAAAAACTTTGTCATTCTTTAGGAGAGTAAAAACCATGTGCAACAAGAAAGCAACATGCGTAATATGATACTTTCTTGTTGCTTGTTTCTATATGACTTTAAAACACTGTACTGAATACATAAAATAGGAGAAAATCTGGTGATAAATTCTGCCATTAAATATGGCGCAAATTATTATTAGGAAATAGTGATCATTTTCTGCTATTGCGGCAATCAGGCTCTGCTTGCATTACGAAACACATGTGCAACAAGAAAGCAACATGCCTAATACTTTCTTGTTGCTTATTACTATATGACATGAGAAACACTGCTACAGATTACATAAAATAGGAGAAAATCGGGTAATAAATTCTGCTATTAAATATGGCGTAAATTATTATTAGGAAATTGTGCTCATTTTCTGCTACTGTGCCAATCAAGCTCTGCCTGTATTACTTTATAACTTAATCGAAAACAAAACTTTCCTATTATTAAAAACAACACTAGGGTTCCAAGTAGGGGATGTAAGGGAGATATGGTACACTTTTCTTTTACAAATTTTTTATAACCCTTAAAAAGGTATTTGTAAACAAATTTTTCATGTTTTCGTATAAAGTGACTTTTTATTTATTTATTAAAAATATAGTGAACTTAAAAAATAATCATTCAAAGAATGTATCCCAATTATTTTGAATAGTTAGTATTGTATCAAATCTCCCCATTACTGGGGAGAATTAATACACTTGCAAAGGAGATTTGATACATTGTTATGTAAATTTTAAAAAAAATGCAGACGATTCAATTTATGTGTCATGCATTTTTTTTATGATAAATCTTGAAATATTTTAGTAAAATTTAAAAAGAAATAACCCTGACATATTTTTGTTTCAGAAATGTTTATTACAAAAAAATAAATAAATAAATAAATAAACAAACCAATTAACACAAGTTTTCGAAAATAAATAATGAAAAAAACCCTAGAGATCTTGCTCAAAGGAAAAAAAATGAAGTGAACACTGATGACTTGCAAACAATTTAACATAAATTTAGCTCATTTAAGCTTTCTTTAAAAGAAAAACCTATAACTCTATCATTTTGATGAGTAAAGTCGGGTGGATTTAATTTTTTTCCAATTTGCCCTTCGTCAATTATAGAAACATCTTCCTTTTAAGGCCATTTAAACTTTTTTCCTTCTACACGACGAGCAAAGCAAACTAACCATCCACCATCGCACTGCTTTTCTATGTTACCTACATAATGTCGAATGGTCTTTTGTAGAAAAGGTTACGATGATCCATGAACTAGCACTAATTAGATTATATAAATCAGCATCATCATTATCAGAAGTATCTGATAAAAATTCTACTTCTTCACTGCATGAAAATTTAACTTTTTTCTTAACCTTTTTGATGTAGATAGCCTTTTCGTGTTGTAATGTTCTTCGTCTTTTACCTCTAACTTTAAATTATTCATCAAGCCTTTTTTTTTTCAATCATATACACCAATATTAAAGATTATACTTTACGTTTTCCACCCTTTTTGGTTGAAACTGTTTTCTTGGGATAAGGTCTAATATCCTTGGGAGACTTGTAAATTTGGTACGAAGGCTCTGTATTTTCATCTAAAGATTTTTAGGTGTCGTGTCAGTAGATAACTGATTCGTATTTAACTCACTGGTTTTGTGGATTTGATCACAAGAAGATGTTGAGTGTAAAAAAATAGGTACTGTCGAAGCAATTAAGAACAAAATGATAAATTCTAGACTTTTTAAATCCAGATAAAATAAAATATTTGTTTGAGTAAATGATTTCGGAAAAGCTCTAACAATTAATTCTTCTTAAAAATTTCAGTAGCTCTTTCTGTAAAACAATAATGAATATTACAGTCCTTTATTAGTTTACAACTTAAAAGAACTATTAAATTTCAAATATACAAGTGTATCATTTCTCCCCAGCACTAGTGTATCGTTTCTCTCTATCATGCCTTATTGAATTTTCAATCACTTTGTATAAATGCAGTTGCAAAATGACAATCTACTTTCTAGTAAAACTAACCCTAACAATGTGTCTAATAAATAAAAAAATTACAAGGTATTATCTTTGCAATAATAAGACCAATGTCAGACAGGCGTCTTTCTTGCTGCTTTTTTGCTTAAGTATTATCCATTCACAATGCTATAGCATTGTGAATGGATAATACTTAAGCAAAAAAGAAAAAGGATGAAAGAAAATCAGTATTTGAAAAAAATGACATTGACATTCCAAAAATCTTCAAAATTAAAAGAAAAGAAAAGTTGTCAGTTCTTCACTGATTAGTCCAGCTAATGATGGCTTCTGCAAATAAAAGGAGCCTTTACATGTGTTAGAATGGCTATTAGTGCCATTTGTTGAGAAAAATTGTCAATGTATCAACATCTCCCTCTGTATCAAACCTCCCCTACCTCCCCTACTCACTATTGCGAAATGCTGCTACACAATAAAGAGAAATTGATGAGTAAAATCTGACACTTTTAACCATTTTCCTAATGTGTATTTTTTTTATTATTGTTAAAGAGATTGTTTTATATTATCTTAAAAAAAAAAAGCATTGTGGTTCAATAGATTTTAACAATATATTTTTTTTTGACGTGAAGTTCAAAATATTAAATCACCATCCAAAAAGATAAAACTTAAAGCTGTTTCAATATGCGATCGAAATATTTCTTTGGACAGCCATCAATCACTTTTTTCTCTGAAAGTGCTGCAGCTGGAGTAAAAGATATAGCTTTTATGTTGACTTTAGCTTTGGAAAATAAAAACGAAACTGTACTTTATTTTTCCTAGATATAAGTATTAGTTACCATCTAAAACATTTCTCATCAGTTACAAATAAAGTCGTGAAGGAAAACAGCGATCGTATGTTGCTGCTTTATTTCAGCTGTACTTTCTCACTATTTTTTTTTTCAAAGAATTTTGGCGAATGGCCCGATTACTGCTGAAAATTTGTGTAAATAAATGATACATGATAATAGTTATTTAGATAAAAAGTTATCGGCAGAAATACAGACCCGAGGGTTCACTTTTATTTGTCCTGGGCAATAAAATGTTCAAATTGAGATGAATGAATTGAAGATTTTTTCCGAGTTTAACTTTATTTCTTCTAATACGTTTCTCGATCTAAAAAAATGTTATAAAAATAGTTAGTTATAAAGAAAATATAAAAGTAAAAAAGTAGAAAATATACATAAAGAAAACATTAATTTTACTTTTTTCATCATAACATTAAATGTTGATTAACCATTAAATTTTATTATTTATTATGTAACCAATTACGGAGGGTGAAACCAACGCCCCCTATACATTTGAGAAAGTCTTGAGACGCGTCACGAAAACGCCACACAAGGCAGGCAAAAAAAAAAAAAAAAAAAAAAAAAAAAAAATCGGAACAACTTGCATGTTTCGATTTCGTTACCTCCTGGAATCATTAATTCTTATTTTCTAATAATAATTAATAATTACACGAGACAAAGAAAACGAAACATGCAAGTCATTCGAATTTTTGTATTTGTTTTGCTTATTTTGTGTGACATTTTCGTGAAGCGTGCCAAGGCTTTCTCCCTTATCTAGGATGCGTTGGTGAAACCCGCGTAACTGACACCTTAAGAATTTTTTCTTGTTCAAATCACTATTGCGAAGTTTTAAATGTATTTTATACTTATCTTTGTCTTTGAAAGTATAACAGAGGTAGAGTAGAAACGGGCAAAACGCCCAGTGCAAAAAAAGAATCTGTCATAATTTTAACACGTTCATGAAAAATAAGCACAAAAATGACCTATATGTAGAAGAGGTTTTTATTTTCAATTATGTATGTCTTAGCAATGTCAAGTTGTCGCAGTATTTAATCAATGTATTGTTTTCAAAGATAATGCATTTGACTGTTTTGCCCACTACATGCGTGTATATCGCCCTGCCCCGTGCCTTTTACTTTCACATTGCAAAAAAATTGAAATAACTGAAATCCTAATACTTTTTATTAGATTTATAAAGCGTAATTGTTTGCTTTTACAATTGGTATCAATAATTATAGAGTTATTATTATTAATTATCATAAATAATAATGAGATCTTACAAGATGTAAGAAGCAAAGAAAAACAACAGCATTTCAAGCACAATATCCAAGCACATTCTGGGCGGGGCTTGAAGAGCTAAAGCAATTTGGTAGGCCTCTTCGCAATGCCTGATCCTTGTTTAAGCACATTATTCAAAGCAGGAAGCCTAAGTGTTTCGTAGTCATTGTTAATAAAGTAAAGAATATTAGTAGTTCGTAAAAAATATTCAATATGAGCTGTTGTTTCATGTTACACAAACTTTATAAAAGTGAAGCATGATGTATTTAATGCGAATTTTATACAAATGCATATTATAAAAATATTTATTTTTTGAGAGAACGAGGGCAAATTGTGAAAGAATTTTACTTTAAGATGAAAAGCATAGTTGATGAAATTATTTAAATCAAATTAGTTTTTTAAAATATAATCAGGGGAGGTACTTGTCCTGAAATTTCAAGACCAGGAAATTCTTCGGTACCAGCATTTTCTTATAGAAAATCTCTTCTTAAATAAGGCGAAATTTCGCGCGCTTAACGTAGATTTATTTCTCTAAAAAGAAAATACTGATACATACCCCGAAAAATTCCCTGAAGCGTACGACCCGTGAGTATATTTTAAAAAATAGCTTAAATTCACTTAGCATTACAATTAGTATACATTTTATTTCAATGACTGTTTAATGTGTAGAAAAATTGGGAAAAAATGCATTAAAATTATTGGGAAAAATGAATAAGACAAACATTTTACAGTTCACTTATTGAATTTTAAAAAGGTTAGAGTAAAACGCCTACTTGGTCTTTTTACCCATACTTTAGTAGAGCATTTTACACTTTTTCCACATTTTGTTACAACCACATTATTTCGAAATTAACCCTTCAACATCATGATACTAATTTTACCTTCAAAAGGAAATATTTCTATACAATATGTTTTTATAAAAGAAAACATAAAAATATATTTACTTATGAGTCCACAATAATAGGTTCAATTCACTTAAAAAAAAAAAAAAAAAAATCAACTGCTTGAAAATAAACATAGTTAGGTTTCCAATAATAAATAACAGGTGATCACGTCAAACGACTGCGCAGTATATAATATACCATATTACGAATTCCTATTTTGAGCAAAGACGCCATTTCTTGATTCATTTAATAATTAGTAAAGGTGGGCGTTTTAGCCTGTTCTACTACCCGTACTGGACTTTCAAGCATTTTTTATCAAAATTTTTGTGAAATGATATATGGCTTACTTAATGAAAAAAAAAAAATCTGTCTTCAGATATAGTGACCAGTGCATTACAAAATGTCTGGTATTAAAGCACTTAAAATTCACGGAATCCCCTGATGCGTACGAACCCTGTACACATTAAGAAATTATTGTTAACAAAATTTTTAAAAATTATACTTTTTATTACTAAAAATTATTATTTTTTATATAAATATGGACAATAATATTAGTAACTGACACCCTCCCTTCTCTGAAAAATCAATAACTGCAAACAAAGTTATAATAAAATTAAACTTACACTATGTGCAAAACTACTTAAAAGATGAGACAATATTAAAAACATGTTAAATTATTTTATAATAGTTAAGATACAGGGCGTGCAGCGAATAAAATCCTGATTTCAAAATAAAATATCTCAAAAACAAAGATGAATAGAATTATGTGGTAAACGGTTCGTTTATTATCTAAGCTGTAAAGATGTTATACAGAAGTTGCAAAATTTAGTTGCAAAAACTGTTAACAGATGGCTCTGTAATCGCAATGCCTATAAATTGTACTGCGAAGTCCAGAGCAGTAGCGTCTCATTCCTAAGTGGCTCCCTATGGAAGAACGAAAATTGGGAAAGTCCGCTTTTTCGTTGCGGTGATGTGCAGAAATGGAGACATCTGGTCACAGAATTATTGCATCATCTTTAATTTTGGAGAAATTCAATTAATAGAATTTTCAATAAAAAATTTAGAAATCATTATGTAAGAACTTATTAAAATATTTTATTTGGGTGATGTGCAGAAGTGGAACCATGCGTTGACAGATTTGAGATTTGTTTCAAATTTTATTATAAGCTATTTTGTTCTGGATACCAGTATCACTGTGGTATGTCTTTTCTCTCAGATCGTGGAATCGGATTTGAAAAAATTGGAAATCTTTACTTTTTAATATTTATTTAAATTGTGAAAAAAATTTTGAAGAAAAAAATCCAAAGTTTCTAGTTTTAAAATTTAATTAAGCTTGAAACCCCTTTTTTTAAAACCATTGAGCATTTATAACAATGATTCATAACTCATTTTTTTTTAATTGTAGAAAATACACTGGTGTCCAAAATTAAGGACCAATCACAAAATGCTAATTTTCAAGTACGCAAATACTGAAAAGGAAATAATATATTTCGAATAATTACTATCTCTCTACAGCACAGCTAGTCCATATAGCATCTTATTCATGTCACACATGGTCACAAGTGTCACAGTCACTACAGTGAAGCAAAAAATAGGAAATTCCATACATCTCAAATGATCACCATATGTGACTCCACTGAGACGTCACTGTGACTGCTGCTTTATGACGAGTCACCATGTGACTTTACAACATAGTTACATTGTGCCTATCATGTGACTGTCATCTGTAGAATCAATTTCAAAGTTATCGTGAACGCTGCATTGTGATAAGTTACCAAATAATGTCACGTTAAAGTCACATGATGACTTTCATGTGACAGAGAGACTACTGTGAAGTCACTATTGTGCTCTTTTGTGAAAGTCACCATGTGACTATAATGTGACATTATTTGGTAACTTATCACAATGCAGCGTTCACGATAACTTTGAAATTGAGTCTACAGATGACAGTCACATGATAGTCACAATGTAACTACATTGTAAAGTCACATGGTGACTCGTCATAAAGCAGCAGTCACGGTGACGTCTCAGTGGAGTCACATATGGTGATCATTTGAGACTCATGATGAGATGTATGGAATTTCCTATTTTTTGTTTCACCGTAATGACTGTGACACTTGTGACCATGTATGACATGAATGAGATGCTATATGGACTAGCTGTGCTGTAGAGATAGTAATTATTTGAATTATATTATTTCCTTTTGAGCATTCGCTTACTTAAAAATTAGCATTTTGTGACGGGTCCTTAATTTTGGACAACAGTGTAGTTTGAATAGAAAAATACGAATTTTCTATTTTAAAAATTTTAATTAGTTAAAAAAATCATTTTAATTTTAAAAACTCATTTTCATTTTTTTTTTTTTTTTTTTTTTTTTATGATTGAGCACGGAAGTATGGTGCAGCTTCTAGCGATATGATCCAAAGTGTTGCAAAGGAGTGCAGCCTCCAAAATAGTTTTGCTTTGACGTTGATGACATGATTTATCATTAATTCCTTTTAAAAATGAAATAATTTAATGCATAATATCTGTCTCTAATACTTTGTTTCACAGAAAAGAAATATATGTCTTGTGGTAAAACCAAAATATTATGCCGTGATTTAAAAATAAATGAAAAGGGCAAAATTACTTTTTTATTAGGGTTTCGTTCATCTGACGAACCCCTATTCGTCTCGCGCCCCTGTCTGTCTGTCCGTTTGTCACAGAGCCCGTTCTCAGAAACTATACATATTGGAGACTTCAAATTTTGCATACTTATAGCTGAACACCACACATCATACGACAAATCATAAAATTTTGAAAAAGTCGTACATTTAACCCTTTGGGTTCCCACATGTGTATTTTAAACAATTCTTTCTAAGTGAGCCCCTAATTAGGTTGAAGGCGTTAAATTTTGCATACTTATAGCTGGACACCTCACATCAAACTACAAATCATAAAATTTTGAAAAAGTTGAAATTTAACCCTTTGGGTCCCCACACGTGTATTTTAAACAATTCTTTCTAAGTCAGCCCCTGATGAGGTTGGCGGCGTGAAATTTTGCATACTTATAGCTGAACACCAAACATCAAACGAAAAATCATAAAATTGTGAAAAAGTCGTACATTTAACCCTTTGGGCTCCCACATATGTATTTTAAGCAATTCTTTCTAACTGAGCCCCTTATTAAATTGGAGATTTGAAATTTTTCATACTTATAGCAGAACACCTGAAGCCAGTCGACAAATCATAAAATCTTGAAAAAGTCTTACGTTTAACCCTTTGAGCTACCACATAGGTATTTTAAGCAGTTCTTTCTAAGAGATGCCCTAATTAAGTTGGTGACATGAGTTTTTGCATACATATAGCTGAATAACTCAGACAACACGACAAATCATAAAATTTTCAAAAAGTCTTATATTATTTTCTCCTCCGGGCTCTAACTTGTGTATTTTAAGCAATTTTCCTAACCCCCGCCCTTTTCATCCGGGGAGTACTTTTCCAACTTTTGCCGACACCCCTTTGACCATTCTTTCATATTATGCACCATAGCCTTACATATTTTAGTTCCACATTTTACCGCCAGGGGCACCTACTTGTCTCGGGTGCTATGGTCGCAATCCCCCCGACTAATATATCTACGCATAGTTTGTAAAACGGAGTTTCGTTCGGATAGAGGTTAGTTTACAATAGAGTGCGCCCCTGGTTGCGAAATGTGGAACTAACAGTTTTTTCAAAAGGATAAAGTGTTTTGAAAGGAATATTAAACGAAACCTTCTGTGTGATCTGTGATCACACTTATCCAATTATTTATAATAATTCAGGTATAAACAATAATACCAAATTATTGTGCCTCGATTTAAAAATATAAAAAATTAAATAAAAAGTAAAAAATTATTTTTTTTAATATATGCATTTTGATTTAAATACTTATTTGGCAGTAAAAATTGAATTTAATAAAATATTTTAATAAGTTTCTATATAATGATTTCTAAACTTTTTATTGAAAATTCTATTAGTTGAAATTCTCTAAAATGAAAGCTGACGCAATAATTCTGTGACCAGATGTCTACACTTCTGCACATCACCCCAACGAAAAAGTGGACTTTCCCAATTTTCGTTCTTCCATAAGGAGCCATCTAGGAATGAGACGCTAGTGCTCTATAGGCATTGCCATTACAGCGCCATCTGTTAACGGTTTTTGCAACTAAATATTGAAACTTCTGTATAATATTTTTACAACCTAGCTAATAAACAAACCGTTTACCGCATAATTCTATTCATCTTTGTTTTTGAGATATTTAATTTTGATATGACGGTCTCATTCGCTGGACACCCTGTAGTTAATAATAAGTTATAATAGTTAAGAGAAATATGTTACCACTAGATAGCAAAATTTGGCAAGAAAATGCTTATTTCAGTTAGATTTTTGCTGAACTGTCAGTTACTGGTGAGGTATCAAGAACTGGGGGATTCACCCTATGTAACAGAGTTTAATATGGAATCTTCTTTTTGGTTTATATATTTGGAAGCAGCTGTCTGATATACAAAAATCAAATTTTACAGTAATTTCAGGGGAAGAAAATGTTTCCTGTCAAATGTTGTGTTGTAGGCAATTTTTATTTAACTCATTCACCACCAGCAGCTTTATGAAGGAAAATACTGTTAAAAAATTAGTTAAAAACATCCTGTACTTATGCTCCATTTTTTCCGCAACTCTTGAAGACATTTCTTGATTTTTTGAAATTTTTGATATTTTGTTCAGATTTTTTTTCTGAAAAATCAGTTGATCATTCGTCATGTGAATTTAAAAATCCAAGATTCTTTTGTTTGAAAAATTGTGTAAGTATTTCCATTTTTATTTTTATTTTTTGCCGAACGATCAAATTATAGATCTTATCACTAAAACAATTTTTTAAAATATATTGAAATCGTTTCCGGTAGAAAATATTACAGAAAAAACCCATGCAATACTACAGCTTTGTCATAGTTTGTTTGATCAAAAAAGTGGTTTATTTTAGTTTCTTATTCCATTTGAGTCAACTCGGTTACATACATTGCAACTTTATTTGAAATTTTGTGTCACATGCAACTGCATTTGTCCCCTAAATCCCATTATAGGTCATTTTTTCTATGCGATCTCCACATCAATAGATTAAAAAGATCGACTTTATTAAACATCCATAAAATATGGAACAAAAAATTTCTTTCAGAGGGAAGTATTCCTACCTTTCAAATTATCTAATTTTAACTAATAGAAGAGCTGAAGAATCACTCTTGGCCCCACCAGCGACTGAGAGGTTGTTCTGTCGAAGCTGGTAGACGGGAGGTGCTGGGTTCTAAACCATTCGCACCCGTCGGCCTAACTGTTCGGAGCTTTCCGTGGTTTTCTTCGGGCCTTGGATAACCTTGCTTAAATACGGGTTAGGTTACCTTAGAAAGACTCCCACGGAGGCAACCTACCTTCCTCGGACCTACATCCCTCGTGAAGATAATCGGCCAATATAAATAACACCAACACCTGAAAAGTCACTCAACTTGCAGATTTTCTGTCTGAAGAATAAAAATTCCTTCATTCTAAACCATTTGCTTAATTTATATTTAACATCATATGCTAACACGTTCGTACTATATTAAATGTTTTTTTTTTCTTTTAGTACGTATTCTGTAAAAACTTTTTTACTTAAACTTTTAACTGTAAGTAAAACGGAAAATATCATAATTTAGAATATCCCATATGAATATAATTACGATAGCTTCGTAGATAGGCATTAAAGAAATTTAATAAAAAACGAAATGTAACTTCAATCCACTTTGATTTAATATTCATTCGCGAGAAAGACGACAGAAAAAAAAAATGCTTTTTTTAACTACTGCTAGAAAACAACATTTAAATTTTAAGTAAAATTATATAAAATTACAAGTAAACTACACTAAACATTTTATCTTTTTTTGTAAAATAATTTGTTACATTGATGACATGAGAAATAAAACGTGTGTAAAGCAATCCCTTTAAAATTTCTTCGAAAGCATATTTAGAAAAGTAATTCATTCAGAAGTAGAACTTCCGAGTTCGAAATACTTCTTTTTTCATAAACTATTACATATTCAGATTTTGACAAGAAAATTAAAGAGACGGAAACTTTATCGACCCATCCTCTCGTTTCAATGTATGTTCTTGGATAACGTAAAACATAAGCTTCTTTAAAAGCTTTTGTTTCTACTGTAAAATCTAAGTTGTCATGTGTGAGTAAAGACATATTTCAAATAATCCAGTATCTTATTTAAATTATAACTCAAAATAAAACGAAGAACAGAAGTTTTATGTGTCAGAACTTTTTGTTATAAAGTCATTCACAACGTGAGAATTACATTTCTGAAAGTGATGTTTTGCGTTTGGAATATTGAAGACATTGGGGGATTAAAAGTTGTTTTTTAACACTTTCCAAAATATTTGAAAAGTGTTTATGAATTCGGTTTGTTTGTTTTCCTGTCGTCTGTCTGTTCTCTAACTTGCTTTAATTTAGTCAGGTTACCATGAAATTGATGTATGTTATTGGGTTTTACTATGGTATGTTCGGTATTGAAAATGAAGTGTGTAGCATTTACAGTTCGTTTACAGGAACGCTCTATGGAGGAAATCGTTTGCTGAAATTTATATATATCAAGTTGTATAGAAAGTTTCCCGCCACAGCTAATACAGTCTGTGAAAACAGTTCGCGTTGACGTGTTTACTCATATTTTGTCAAACGAAATTTGGCATTTGAAAGAAATAGACTTGCTTTATAACACTGTGTTGTGAAATTTGTAAAAAAAATATCGTTATCATTAAGTACAAGATGTCTGAAATTGAACTATTACGCTACCAGATTAGAACCATCATTTACTTCCACTTCTGTTGCAAAAAGTCAGCTATAGAATGTCACCGAATAAAGTGTACAGATTTAGGTATTTGTGTTGTATCATATGACACTGTGAAGGTTTGGCGGAATGGTGATTATATATAAAATTACAGTTAATTATATATATTATAATTAGTATTATGTAATGAGGATTTGGCGAAAAACTTTCATTACACCCTAATATCACTGTTTTGTAATACAAGGCGCTTACTGTAGAATCTGGTGTCTATAGATTTGCAAGGACATACAAAAGAATTTCGCCACAGTACTCTTTATGAAAATTAATTGCTGGAAGTGTATTTTCGGTTGTAGTACGCGTTTTTAAATTTAACTATTTTTTTGCATATTACTTGATGTGTATAAATCCTATAAATCCTATAAAGGTCTGCACAAAATTTCTCAAATACGTTCCGTTTATTATATTCCGTTTACTGACGGGAATTGCCGAATGGGAATTTTCAACTGTGCTATACGTTTAACTGAACTAACTTTTAGCATACTACGCAGTATACATGCAAATCTGTAAACCATATAAAGGGTTGCACAAAACAGTTCGGATATTTTTCTGACTATTAATGGTTATTGTAGGTATTGGGCTTTCAAATGCATTATGCGTTTTCCAAACTGTTATATATAGACAGTACACATTTATATTACACATTATGTTGTTTTTAATATCATATATGTAAATGTCTAAAATCCTATCAATGACATTCCTTTGTCTTCTGTTGAGTCACAATCTGGGTTATTGTTATTTGTTGTTTTGTGTTATTTGACATATGTGTAATTGTCTTAAAACCTGTTTATTATTATTATTATTATTATTATTATTATTATTATTATTATTATTATTAGTTACTGTTGTTGGGGCAACAGTGGTATGTGATTCTATTAGTAAACAAGATAAAGTAAAAAAACTAAAACCCAACTACGACAAAAAACTACGCTGAAAAAGTATATATGTTTCCGCCTTCACCGCGTGGAGGTACTCCCAGCTTATGTCGTTTACATTAGTGCATTAAATTATTCTATTAACGTTCACGCTGCTCTACATTACAGTTCCCGTGATCCGCGCTTTACTCTTATCGCTCATTTTTTTTAAACATCTTCAAAGCAGTCTTGTAATTATGTATAAGCATATAAATACTGGTGAAGCTCTTTCAAGTAATACCAAACACATTACATATATTTTTATTTTATACTTTTTGTCCGCTAGAGGGCATAATAGTAAATTTGGTGACAAACTTTATAGCTCACAACCAACAGAATATCAAGATCAAGACCCTTCTAATGGCACTGCAGTGGTCTTATTCTGATTACTAAGTACCAAAGAAATTAAGAACGAAAAGATGTGAATTATATGCAATTAGCCCATAAATGCAAGTAAAGTCACAAGCAAATGCTAGTAATATATATATATTCGAAATGTACAAGTGAAGCGCTTTAAAATGATACCAAACACGGCATATCTAGCTTAACTTTATTTTTTTACTCTGTATATTTTGTCCGCTAGAAGGCGCCACATTGAATTTGGTGAAAATCTATATAGCCTATAACCAGCGGACAATTAAGACGCTTCTAATGATATGTCATTTGTCGAATTCTGATTAGTGGTTTAGAAGTTACGAGGGAACAGATGAACATACATACATACATACATACATACATACATACATACATACATAGCCTGTCAAAATCATAACCCTCCTTTGGCTTTGCCGTAGTCGGGTAAAAAGGCCGTTGTTTTCTGGGCCGGTGCCCCGTGGGACTTTGCTGTTAGTAGAGGAGATTTTTCACCTGGTTTTTGCAGCCTTTGTCACTTTTGGTTGGCTTCTAGTTCAAGTGATCCTTGATCCTGTTATATTTAGACTTCATCATTCACCTTAATATAAAGTGAAGATCTTTTACAGTATTCTGAATGTGTTGAAAAGTGTTTCAAAAGGTATGCTGGACGCATGATGTTTCGTTTTTGATTTACTAAACGTTTGAATATTTTGAAGCGGCATTTCTGTCTATTTATTTTCTTACATTATTATTATATTAGAAATAGATCTTATATAATTAAATATTTTATATTTGTTACATTTCTAGTTTATAATTTTGAATTTATTTAGATTTTTACAACACTCATCAATCAATACTTCCTTCACCTCCAATGAAACACATATTAATATACAGGAGAACACAAACTCTTTGTATAAAGAAAATAAGGAACAGGAAGATGAAACACAGTTTTTTCCCCCTGCCGAAAAATATTTATAATTATATTTAAATTTTAAGTAAAACTACGTTAAACAACATGAAAACTACAGTATAGACTTTATATTTATTGTAAAATCATTTGGAATATTGATGACAGCAAAAATAACCTGCATGTAAAATAGTCCCTTAAAAATCCTTGAAAGAATATTTAGAAAGTAATTCATCCAGAGGTGAGTTCGAAAGATTTATTTTTTCATAAACAATTACGTATTCAATTTTTGACTGGAAAATTAAAGAGACGGAAATGATATCGACCCTTCCTTTCACTTTAATATATTTTCTTGGATGACGTAAAACATAAGCTTCTTTGAAATATTTTGTTTCTATTGTAAAATCTAAGTTGTCGTGTATGGGAAAGAGATATATTTCAAATAATCGAGTATCTTGTTTAAATAATAGTTCTAAATAAAACGAAAAATAGTCTTACACGATAAAACTTAATTGATGTCAGTATAAAAGTAGTATTATTTTTTTTAGAGCTAAACTTCACTTTTTAAATATTAAAAAGATAAGGAACAAAAAGTTTTAGAAATTCTGAAGCGTAATTTCAGTTTATCTGCTTACCTGATTATCATTTTAGAAATAGATTATTTATAAATACATATTTTCATTTTGAGACATTCATAATTTAAAATGTTGAATTTTTTGGTGGCTCTACACAGTTTTTCAGTCAATACTTATTTCACATTTAGTTACACACACACACACACACACACACACATATATATATATATATATACAAATAGTCTGTAAAAAGAATAACAGTCTGAAGTCTATAAAGTCTGAATAGACATTATAGAGAACTGCAAAATGAGTAATATTTATCATAAAACTTATGTTGAGACTATCACCTTCTTCTGTCAAAAATATGGGGTCAGGGTTAGTATTAGAGATGAGGTCCCGAGTCCGATTATTTGAAATCCGAACCTGCTAGTGCCTGAAAAATATTGTGTCATCAGAACCCGAGTCTCATACAGAAAGTACCCATTAGACAATTGTTAAACAAATTTTAAAATTGTTTCAAGATCAAATTTTGTCATTTCAAAACTCTTCTTAAATAGAAATAAGTATTAATCCTAAATACTCGTCTCGTGCCCCGGAAAATCAGTTTAAAATAGCAAATTTGTTATTTATACCTAATTATTGGCAGAAATCATCACAAATCTTATTCTTTTAAAATATCAATGTTCAACTATAGTCGACAGACTTGACTTCAATTTTCAGTTATTCTGGAAAATAACATAAAACAGAAAGCAGGGATAGACAACGGATATCCCATGGCTACTTTATGTTGCTATCACTGACAGCGGAATGGCTTCAAAATTAGAAAGAAAATTTGTCCGTAACAATTGAATTCTCTTTCAAACTGATTTTTAAAGGATTGTGAAACACTTTAAGAATCTTATACTACATTCTTGTTTCTGAAACAGCACGTTTTTTTCTTTTTTGAATTTGTGAATTTAAAAAATGTTTGCTTTGAGTAGGAGCCCGAAGACGAGTATAAAAATTGAGCACGGGCTCAGAGGTTCAGGCTGAGCCCGTCTCATCCTTGATTCGTACAGGTATTTACTTTTGAATATCACTTTTTCTGAAAAGTATTCTTCGACTTATACAATTTCAGAATATTGAAATTAAATAAGAAGAAAATAACGTTTCAGGAAAAGCAGTCTACAAAAGTAAGTATCTGTACGAACCCCGGATATATCTGAATTCCAAGCCAAACGTATATTTCACTTACAGATTTATATTAATGAAGATTTCTATGCAAAATTTTCAGTAGACACATTACAATGTTTAATGTGACAGGGATGGAAGAATCCTCCACTCGCGTTTAAGGAACTTTGAATTGAGCACTGTAGATTTCGAAATATACTGGCAGTACATATTATGTCACCAACGTTATTAATTGAACTTCCTAAGAAATATAGTTTAAAATTTCCTAACAAAAAATCATTTTTTATAAAGTAATTTTATGCGATTGAAAATTCGAAATGATTACTCTGAATTTAAAAATCAGAATAATAATTTTAATTGATATATTTCTGATGCATTGCATATAAATTTTTACTAGTATGTTTTTTCTGTATTCATGTATGATCTACAGCCCTCATACACAATTTTCAGCTTTACATCTTTCAAATTCTGTAACTGCAAAGATACAATAATACAATCGCTAAAAGTAAGTGTTTTCGAGATTGATCACTCATTCCTTAGAAGGTAAACTGGTTTTAAAAAATTGCCTGAGAGGATGTTTGTATCGCCTGATAATGTAAGCAAAGTAGTTTTTACTGGGAAAACTATTCACTTAATTGAAATGAAATTGGAGGTTTTTTGTATCTTTAAATATAATAGTGAGCAAATAACTAGAAGAGTGTGGAACCTTGAAATTCTTCCTTTTGGCGACGATTAAATGGATGTCAGCATATAGGGCAAGGGTGGGGAACATATGTGCCATCGGGCCAATTGTCATCACTATTTCCGAACTGTAATCTTCGCTTTATGTAATCATGGAATTTATGTCATTAAATCAGGAAGAAATTAGTATTCGGAAAGTGCAGTTGTAATTGGACAGCTGGCGCGTAGGTTTGCTATTCCTGACATAGGATCAAGTGTAGATTGCAAATGTAATAAGTTCGAAAAAAGTATCATCTATCTCTTATTTTAATGCGTCAATGCCTTAATTGATATTTGCTTTGTCATTTTCACACCTCTGGTAGCAGCTGCATTCTTCTCGTTATATGATAGAATTTTTGAATATCCTTGATATAGGTATTTATGAAATGATTACTTTTAAAAATAATTAACCTCATTCGTTCAATGAGGTACGCAGCATACGTCATGCTATTCTGGTTATTTTCGACAATGGCATACGCAGCGTACAGTCGTGGAAAAAAAAAGTAAACACCCCCTACTAACTCCTCAACAAATTATCGTAGAAGAACGTTACTGGTACCGAACGATTGGAAATAAAGTGTACTTTTAGATGATATAGATAAAATTTGCTTAGGGGGCCATCTACATATTAAAACGAACCGTAACTTTGTTTTTTTCAATAGCAGTACACAATTCTGACAGCAAAAATGAACTCTACACCCTTCAATTAGCCTAAAAAAATTTTTTTATGCAATTCATACCATAACTTTCTGATAAATTAATTATTTTAAAATGAGCGTATTTTAAGGGCTGTATCCAAATTGAAGTTCGAAATTCGATTGTTAACCGAGAGAGCCCTCATCTTGATCAAGGCACCTTAAGAAGTCAATAAAGCCTGCTAGATTACATGACAGCAGAAGAAATTTCAAAATATCTACCCACTCTTATTATAGATGGCCCCTTAAACCATCATTTTGCCGTTTTTTAAGCATAACTTGAAAACTACTTGGAAGAAAAATGTGAAATTTTGGATTTCCATAAAGCAGTACTTAATAAATCTAATTCCATCAAAAACATTGTAGGTTGCAATTCATAATTTTTTCGAGTATTAATTTCATAAATCATAATTCATATCATAAAGTTATAAAAAATGCAAATTCAGCGTATTTATGTTTGGGTATATTAGTATTATTGCTACACAAAAAATTAGCACATTAGGAGCATAATTTCTGGAGATATAAATAAAAATATGAAAATATAATTTAACATTAGAAGCACTCAATTTTGAATGTTTATATTTCAAAAACTTATCATTCAAATGATTTGAAATTCGGTGTCTAGGCATAGTTTGAATCGAAGATTTGAAATATCTCGTTAAAATTGGGTATTGTCATTGAAAAAAAATGAAGTTTGGATTCGTTTTAATATGTAGGTGGCCCCCTAAGCAAATTTTATATACATCATTTAAAAGTAGACTTTATTTCCAATCGTTCGGTACCAGTAACTTTCTTCTACGATAATTTGTTCAAGAGTTAGTAGGGGGTGTTTACTTTTTTTTTCCACGACTGTACGTCATGGTATTTTTATCATTTCCAACAAATAAGTACGAGCCGTACGTCATGCAATAGGTGGGAAAATGTGTTCTCTTATAATCGTGTTGTCGTTTTCCTACAAAATACATAAATGAAAACAAGTCAGTACGTGTTGGAATACTCTGCTTATGTGCTCAAGTTGCGTACATTTTCCATGTTGTTTTAAACAAAGCCATTTTGATGCCTATCACCGAGAATAGTTTATGAAACTATATTTTCATGATAAGTTTTGTTTTGTATGCATTTGATCTAGTATTCGTATTTGTTTTATGTCATCATTTTGTATTAGCAATAGTTACGTTAATTTTCAAACTTTAATTAGAATAGCTTAATTAAATCTACTTAATTAATTGAACTTGATTACTTAAATCAGTTTTGTTTGAACAAACTCATCAACACATATGACGTATAGCTATCTTGCTGTAATCATTTGGATTAGCCGACTCAGTTTTTGTCCAAAACTTCATATTAATACGAAGCCTTGTCGCTAGTGACATACATCCGGTAGCAGCACTACATTGAGAAAGAAAAAAATACCAAAATAAATAAATATAGAAAAACTATATTTCAAGTTGAACGACAGATTCACCTTAATAAAATAAATGAGAAATATGAATATCAAATTCACAATATATATCTTTACTTAATAGGTGCTAAAATACAAATGTTAAAACATTTTTAAAAACAATCAAGATGTTAAAACATTAGAGTCATATGATGTTTAAAATCCGAGCGCTTTCAACTGAACCATCAGTCGTCATCAGGGAAATCACTGTTGGATAAAAGACAACTGCTGGTTAACATGTTCACGCCGGTGCGATGGGTCACACTCGACTGTCTCAGAGTTGTCAAGTCTCCGGCTTTTTCTCACACCACTATTATTTTAGAGAAAATGTTGTTTCTTTAAATCTCCCAATTGTTCTAATTAAATAAACCAACATTTTCTGTATTAAAATACCGGTATCCAAAAAGCCCGAGACTTTTCAGATTTGAGACAGTCGAGTGTGATCCACTGCGCCAGCGTGAACGTGTTAAATACCAAAGGGCGAAACCAATGAACCACAAACAGGAGGGTGGGAAGGAAGGAAATAGAGGAGTAGCTAACCTGAAAATTCAACAAAAAGCATCGATATGAAAGTCTATAAAAAACATTGCAGGTCAAACAATATGACAGTAATGTTCCATTCAACTACAAAACTGCTGCATATCGTTTTTATGTTAAAAGAGCTTTTCAGGTTTGTTCGGATGTTTACTTAAGTGATGAATTGATTAAAATTAAAGAGATTGCTTGTGAAAATGGATTTTCGAATAAATTTATCAACAAATTATTTTATAAATGTAATAATAGTAACAAAATATCTACAAGCGTTAGTAAACATAAAGAAAAACCTACTAAATTTTGCAGTATGGAATATATTCCACATCTTTTTGAGCGGATTAAGTATGCTTTGAAAAAATATAATGTAATTCTTATCGCTAAACCATCGACAAAGTTAGAGTATCTAATACACAGAAAGATCGATCCTATAGATAATTATGATAAATCTGGAGTTTATATTGTCCCTTTTAAAGTTAGTGGCAGTTCAAAACGTATACTTATGTAGGAATGACCACTCGCAAATTATTTGAAAGGATTAAAGAGCATATGACAGATATAAAAATGGGTAAACTATCCACAGCTCTATCCCGGTTAAGTCAAGTTGAAGATATTGATATCCTATTTAAGGAAGTCAAAATCATTGCACATGCATCACATTATAATATTTGTATGATGTCGTTGGAAATTTTAGCAAGAGGCAAGCGTACCTGTAATGGCGTTCTATCCTATAATATACCAAGAATCTGGTTTAAAATACTAGGTGTAACTGGTGAATTTGGTTTTGATTAATCATTTCCCTCCTCCCTTGTCCCACCCTTCCCCCCTCTCTTTTTCAGGTTAGCTACTCCCCTAATTCCTTCCTTCCCACCCTCCTGTTTGTGGTTCGTTGGTTTCGCCCTTTGGTATTTAACCAGCAGTTGTCTTCGAGCAGGACGTCATTCTCTCCCTCAATCCAGTTGTGAGCAGTACTCCTAATCTCGGTGGATCCAGGGCATTTCAAAGGGTCTTTTTCAAGACCATATTACCGCGAATGTCTGTGAAGCCGTGGTAGCCTGAACTCGCGGTGAAGCGTGAGTCAGGCGCTGGAGCTGCTGTTTACTGAGCCTTTTTTAGTAATTTTAACTAATTAAATTTTTATTCTGCCAGTTTAAATTCTTTTCTCTTTTTTTTTTTTTTTACTATTTTATTTTTTGTGTTGAACTCAAGAACTTAAGGTCTCTCCCCCCCCCCTTATGTTTCATTTTTACACTACTGTTACGGAATCCTACCTTGTCAACTAAAAAGCTGTTCTGCTTCCGGGGATGTGGGACATAGGTCCCGGGCTCCTCGGCTCAAACCTCTTCGTATCGTCATCCAGCAGTGATTTCCCTGATGACGACTAATGGTTCAGTCGAAAGCGCTCGGATTTTAAACATCATATGACTTCAATGTTTTAACATCTTGATTGTTTTTAAAAATGTTTTAACATTTGTATTTTAGCACCTATTAAGTAAAGATATATATTATGAATTTGATATTCATATTTCTCATTGAAAAAAATACCGCCTTCACCTAGAATGAATAGGTAGTCATTTTCCGAATCCCTAAACTAGAAATACAGATTTCCGAGCTATGCGAATAGGGTAAACAACTAAGCTGAATAGACGAAATGATCTTTTGTTTTCTGGGTGACGAAACGATAATGAATCGTATCAGTAGCGGGAAATTATCGCTCTGTTTCTGGAATGGTATCATAAACTAGAATTATAGTTACTAAAACTAACCTATTATGTTCGCATCTATTTGCAGAGATTTTTAAATAGGTTTGACCACGAGAATATAGGAAAATGCTCTTGAATTCTAGAAGGAGATTCTAGAACTCTCTAGCAGAAGGGACTAGAATTTATAGGATTGACATGGAACTATTTTTTCTAGAGCCACAATTTGGATTCTAGATGCCAGAACCTTATTTTTTTTTTCTCAGTGTACAGCGCAAGAGGTTAATGAATGGAAACAAATACGCTGTTTTTAGGAAGTTTTTTCATTCTTGTTATGAAAAATATATTAATAAATATTTTCTCTAAAAATATCATTGGAGGGGTATGACACCAGAAGATTTTCTTTTTTGAGACGTTTAAAATGGCACCAACAGCAACACATAGAGCTAGGAGAAATTATGAATGGGGTGGCATTACAATAAAGTGATCTGCGTTTCGATCGGTTTTTATGGATCATCGTTTTAATTAACAATTGCCTCGCAAATAATATGCATCCAGACAGACATGCTTTTTTATCGTAAAATCATTAACACTTAATAACATTGATATGTAATCATAAAAAGATGTTTTAAAAATGACTGAAGAATTGAAAAAATACACTACTTTATGATTTTTATTGCATCTTATTTCATATATAGCCGAAGTGATTTTTCTGAGGGATATACACTTTATCGATTGTTTCTGCCATAGGCATTATGGCATTATTTGGCATGATTTTCCCTATTTAATCCACATGTCAACGCTCTTCCTATTTGATGAAAAATAAACTAATGCCCTATATAAAAGTATGATATTCATAGAGATCGAAATATTTAATCTTACATATATGTGGGGGTAAAAATATTTAAAGAAAAGCGCAAAGAATTGTAAATAACCGTTTTATTTATTTCCAATACGAATAAACATAAACACAGTTATAAAATGAAAATTCGATGTTATTATTTTACAAGAAATTAAAGCAGAAGTAGAAAATTTAAAAAAATGGAACTCTATTCTTCAAAGTTTTCCGCCTTTGAATAATCCCCCCATCTTGATGAATGCCCATTTTAGCAAGATTCTATACTGATCACGTTCTTTTGTAATGTTACCAATATTTTGACACAGATATCGTGGATTTATATTCAGTACAAAAACTTTCAACCTTATAGGGTAACTTTCGCAATCCCCTCCCTCTCCAAAAAAATGTTTAATAAACAATAAGACATTTCTTAAAATAGAGTTTTTGTTTGAGATTAGCGTATTTCCTTATTACATTGGCATTATCTTTTGAAAAGGGTGTATAAAGTAAATACACCGCTGCTGTTACATAAATAACAATACATACCATTTTCTAATAAGCAATTGTTATATTCATTAAACCGATTTTTTTTTCTTAATTTAAATATATTTTTAGACAGTTCTTGAAGTAAATACTCACTTTTAGGATAAAATTTTAATTTAAGTAATATAAACCCCACGAAACTCTAATAAACTAAAAAATTATTCAACTCTAATTAAGAAAAAAAATATATATAGAAGTCGAATGTAAATTCTCTTATTCCATTTTTTTTAATTAACTGAATAGCGTAGAATGAAAACATCCATTCATACAATATTTATTAATGTAGTGAGTTAAATTAAATATTTACTAATATGTCTATTGATTTCTACTCTCAAAGTACAAGCAGGTAGGAGTCGAGAATAATTCTTAAATATTCTCAAAAACGAAGACTCATTTTTTTTCAATGCTTTCATTTCAGAGATACAAGCTCATTTAAAGAGTGATCATTTTGGTATAGTATTATTATTCTCTGGCAAATGAAGGAGATTCAAAAGTGAAACAAATATTAAAGAAAAATTATTTTTTTCTTCTGTAAAAGCATATTTTACTATTATTTATTAACTTAATAAGCGTATCAGATAGATTCAATTTTGACATCTTGAGATAATTTTACTTGTTTAGTTCCCTTAGCATTACGCTACGGCACGAAAAGATCAGTTAAATCTACAAGGATACAGATTTTACACATCGTGGATTCCGTTGAATTTTTAGAGCCCATTAGTTTGATTGATGTTTTAAAAGATAATTTTTCTTTGATTTCGTCGTCATTAAACGGGATATAATGCCTGATTTATTTTGTTAATATGCGTAATTATTTATTTAATATTAATACATATTTATACATAAAGTGTATGTAAAGTACGTACTGGTGATTTATGCACTCAATTTAATATTTAAACGGTAGTCACTTAGCCGAGACTAAGCCTTCACTTATAAACAGATTTCTATTGCAATTTCTGTCGAAATCTACCACGAAGATTGTTTTTTGAAAATAGTGGTTGTTATTGTTTTAAAATAGTGGTATTACAAAGATAAACAATTAAAAGGAGGAATTGTTTCCTCGGCAAATTTTCAACTCTAATAACAATATCCAAATATTCATTTAAATTATCTTAGGGATTAATGTAATCAGAATATAAAATTTGTAATAAGAAAAAATGATTAAATTATTATAACTAAAAAATAGATGGCTCTATTAACGACGAGCATTAAATGTAGTTTACGGGATTTACAGTATTTTCAAAAAAGAAGGGACTAACAAATAAAACTAACGAGTATCGCATTATACATCATACGCTTGACGTGGTTTTCTATGATTGTTAAAGTCATTTTTCCAGTTTAACGCAACGCTTAACAAATATAAAACGGTTAAATTTCCTTTTATATTTTATATCAAATAATGAGCTTTTATATAAAGTTTTATAAAATGTCACTAATGATATGTCTTGTTATCATATTGTAATGCAACAAAATGAGAAAAAGGACAAGAGCATATAATTTTTAAATTTTGTTAAAAAAAAAAAAGCTGCAAGCATGTTAAAATATGTTTCACTTTTGATGAAATATTTAAAATTCTGCAATGGAATACAATACTATAAAACTAAAAGGGTTTAAATTTAGCTTATTATCACAAAAATATTCAATATAATTCCATACCATTATTATTATATTTATATTAGTTAAGTAGAATACATATTATTAATTAATTTACAGTAATATAATTTTGAAATAAAAACTTTTGTATAAAAGTATGCATCATTTCATATAAAGCAGTTACGTAACGTAAAATATTTTATTAATGAGGTCGGATATAGATATTTCTGAATAACTAGTTTTGTATTAGTATAAAAATATCTATTTTCATATGTTACTGCTACGTAAGTTAATTATTTTATTAATAATTTCACGTAATGATATTTTGGAATTAAATATTTTGCATTATAATATAATCATCTATCTTCTCATATCAGACTGTTTCGGAAAGAGAAAAATAGTGAGTTCGCATAGCTACATTTCATGAATAAATATAACACTTTTTAGCGTATAAACATCTCTTTTTGAATCCCTTTAATATACAAAGTGAAATACAGGGTGTCCGGGCTAAAAGTATCCAAAAGTTATGGCTTATGTTTACGGAACTACCCATTAGAATTTTTTTTTTAATTATTTAAATAAATATAGCATCTCACAAAGTTTTAATATCAATAGTCTTAGATGTGTGTATTATCACAAAAATATTCAATATAATTCCATACCATTATTATTATATTTATATTAGTTAAGTAGAATACATATTATTAATTAATTTACAGTAATATAATTTTGAAATAAAAACTTTTGTATAAAAGTATGCATCATTTCATATAAAGCAGTTACGTAACGTAAAATATTTTATTAATGAGGTCGGATATAGATATTTCTGAATAACTAGTTTTGTATTAGTATAAAAATATCTATTTTCATATGTTACTGCTACGTAAGTTAATTATTTTATTAATAATTTCACGTAATGATATTTTGGAATTAAATATTTTGCATTATAATATAATCATCTATCTTCTCATATCAGACTGTTTCGGAAAGAGAAAAATAGTGAGTTCGCATAGCTACATTTCATGAATAAATATAACACTTTTTAGCGTATAAACATCTCTTTTTGAATCCCTTTAATATACAAAGTGAAATACAGGGTGTCCGGGCTAAAAGTATCCAAAAGTTATGGCTTATGTTTACGGAACTACCCATTAGAATTTTTTTTTTAATTATTTAAATAAATATAGCATCTCACAAAGTTTTAATATCAATAGTCTTAGATGTGTGTACCTTTGGTAGCACGACAAACCCCTAAACGGTAATCTACTTCTTCCCAAATGTTTCCTAGCATATCTGGAGTTATTAGACAAATTGCTTCTACGATACGCTTTTTCCACTCATCCACAGTTTAAGTTTTTGTTTTGTTCAATGTTTCCAAACCTCGGAGGGGTCTCCAAACCACGGAGGTGAAGTCTATTATATTCTAATGGGTAGTTCCGTAATAATAAGCCATAACTTTTGGATACTTATAGCCCGGACACCCTGTATTTTACGCACGTGTACCTATAGAGATGTTTTTAAAATCGCCCTCTCTCTGTCTCTTTATATATATATATACAGGGTGGTCATAAAAAAACCTCCCCGATATATGTAACCCTAGCGACCTAATCGCTCAACCAATCGAAAGGAAATTTCAGATTTAGTTATTTGAAGGTATATGCTCGAGATCGTGATGAATTTAAACTATAGAGCTCTCACGGTTACGGTTACGGTTACAGTGAGAAATTTGGAAAATTTCGAATGGCAACACCCTTTTTCTGCTCAAATTCATCAGCGTACTGTAAAACCATAAATGGCGTTGGAACGATAACCGTTTGATTAAAATTTCCGGTGTAATATCGTGGAACTAAATCCTAATCAGTTCCTATGTAACGTAATATTCAGCACTCTAAAACAAATCATTACATTTTTATTTTCACTATGTCTACACTGGTTTCCAAAAATTAAGGAAAAATCACAAAAAGAGCGATAACTCGTTCAAAAATGGATCTATCCGTATGAAATTTGCATATTTTGTTAACTAAAAGATGCTGAATGAAATTGCAAAATGCAAATTAGTGGCGCTGCAATTGGATTACGTCATATGTGAGGAGCATAAAAATGCATGTTAGAGAGTGCGGCTGCTGGTAGCGCTGTGATTATGACACAAGAAAACTGAGATAGCCAATTCATTAGTATGCGCTTGAGGTATCATTTTTCCGAATAACTGCAATATAAAGCTATTGGAAGATTGGATGTAGGTCAAAGACAGACAAAGGTAGCCAGATGGCTAAATCTGAGTCCTTCTGTTGTTCATAGGCTTTGGAAACAATTTTAAACCACAGTTTTGGCCTCCAGAAAGTTTAGCCAAGGACGGGCAAGAGCTACGACGAGCACCGATGACCGATATTTGCGATTATGTGTACGAAGGAATAGAACAGCAACCCCTCTCATCTTAGAGCCTCCCTTGCTGCAGCCACTGGAAGGTTAGTATCAACGTCTACTGTGCATAGAATGCTTCCTGAAGGTGGTCTTTATGCGAGGCGACAAGCCATTTGCGTGCCGCTCAGCTCATGTCACCGGAGGGAACGTTTAAGGTGGGCACGCCAACATGTCCACTGGACGGCTGATCAATGGAGGAGTGTTCTCTTCACAGATGAGTTCCAGTTAACCTCCAAAGCGATAGTAGGCATTGTTTGATTTGGAGAGAACAAGGAACACGCTGTCATCCATCAGAGATTCGTATGGAGGAGGCAGTGTCTGTGTTTGGGATGGTATCTCTTTGGGTGGACTTTCAGGCCTCCATGGTTTTCGACGTGGAACTGTGAATGTTCACGTCTAAAGAGATGACATTCTTGATGCTTATGTGCACCCTTACGCTGGTGTAATAGGTAATAATTTCTTGTTACAGGACGATAACGCTAGACCACACAGGGCTCACATCATAGAAGATTATCTTCAGCACAAAACAATTCAGCGCATGGAATGGCGAGTGCGATCTCTGGACTTGAATCCTATCGAGCATGTTTGGGATGCTTTAGGAAGATGTGTCACTGCCAGAGGCGCGCTGACCTAGTGTGCAAAGTGTGCGGCGCTCACAGGCGCCGAAGTAGTAAAGGCGCCAAAGATTTCAGTTGAAGAGCAAATACTTAAAAGAAAAAATTCTTTATTTTATTTTATTTTCTTGACATCTGAATCATGTTTTGTAGATTTTCCTGAGACAAACTTTCTTATAGATATTTAATTCTTTTTTTTTTTTTTTTTTTTTTTTTTTTTTTTTTTTTTTTATAGTATTTATTTATTTCGTTTTGTGCTACTTCTGAGTCTCTTAATAACTGCCGAAACGTCAGTGAAGGCTTACTGTGGAGACCCGAATTTTTTTGGTTTCCATCTGTTTGTTTGTTTGTTAGTTAGTTAGTTAGTTAGTCTGTCTGTCCCGCGATAACTGCCGTAAAAAGCATCCGATTAGCTTGAAATTAAGGATGTATATTGGTGAGCTCCCCGGATTTAGCTGTATAGTTTTGGGTTAAATTTGGTTCATTCCTTCGGAATATATAGAACATTTTATTTTGTGACATAATGCTTTTCTATGAGAAGTCAGACGATTTTCAAATTTTCATTTGTTGAAAGAAAATCGCTCATATGAATAATAGATTTAAATGGTAAATTTTGGATGCTGAAATTTTTAAATAAGAGTATTAAATTATTCCTTTTAGTTTGCAATTTTGTCAAAACATTTGTCAGAGTTTTTAAATTAGGTGTATAACTTATGATGGAATTTTATACATGTGTTCGAATAATATAAAACATTTTATTTTATGAATTTACTTATATTTCATTTTTTTCTTTTAACCGTTGCGTAGCAACTATATTTCATCTAAAAATATCATAAATGTGAAAGTATGTATGGTTTTTTAAGTCAAATCAAAGTTAAAAGGAATGAATTAATGAATGCCTTTGTATAGATATTTGCATATAGATTGATTTAAACGCAGAAATGAAAATAGTATTTATATACTATATAGAATAATATTTTTATTTATGTATTCAACTATTTTGATTATAAATGAAAAAGTTCGTTATTTTCATACTTTATAAAATTTATTGTTGCCAAAAAAAAAGGAATAACAATTTCTCCCAAAGAGTTAATTTTAATTTGTAAGATTTTCACGTGCAAAAGGAAAATGGAATAAGCAAATTACAAATAATAAAAAAGGATAAATAGGACAGGAATGAATACATATAAGCATTTCACACCAAATACCACCTAAAATAATTTTTGTAGTGATATTTTCCCAACTCTACGAAGAAAGATTCCTCGATTTACACAATTTTACTTGGCCTTCCTTTTCTCGTTGGTTGCGATTTCATTTTCGCAATTGTGTATATTAATTGGCACAAAATTTTACATTTTTATGACTGAGGTATATGTAAGGCCATACAAATAAGAAATTCCGTATTGTCTCCTATAAAATGTGATAAAGTGTTAGTTAACTATATATGTTTCTATTAAGAGGAGCAGAGCTGCCAAGCCTCCGGCGTTCTGGATATTCTGGCGTACCAGTATTTTAATACAAAAAATGTTACTTTATTTAATTGAAACATTTGCGCGATTTAAAAGAACAACATTTTCTGTAAGATAATAGTGTTGTGCAAAAAGCCCGAGTCTTGCCATGTCTGGTGGGGAGTGAAATGTTTTATTTAATGCATTTATCTTTATTTTAATGCTACGTGAACAACGTCCCGTGTAACAGCTTGTAGAGTGTAAAATAAATTAAATTATTAAAACAAACCCTATTACGAAAAATGAAACAAAATTCCCGGCTAAGGGAAATAAAAGGTTAGTTAACCTTTCGTAATTTGAGCTGAACACAGGTGTGCGTCAAATTTCAACGGTGTTTGTAACATCACGATTTTAAATTAAATGTAGATACTATTGAAAGGCTATCACAAAAAATACTTAACGGCGCCAAATCACGTTTATCTATTTAGTCAATTTGAAGTGGACACGATGATGAATTATTAACCGTTAGGTTTAGAAGTCCGCTACTTTAGGGTGATTTTAGTAAGTTAATGCTATCGAGTACATTTTTAGATATTTAGATTAGATCTTAGATATAAATACTGCAGAATGGTAATCAAAATTATTGTTTGGAAACAAAAATTAAAAAGGTATTAGATTTCTAAATTAGATGTCTCAGTTTACATTTCCATAAGTTCTTTATCCATTAGATACAGGTGTTTGTGGTTAGCAGGCAAGTAAATACTGCTGTATGGATATTAGGATAACGTAAAATGCTTGACCAAATTGTTGCTTATCCTTATAAATAGCAGTATAAAAAGGAATCTAAGGTATAGGATAATCATTAACTCAATCAATAGAAAATTACAAATGCAAAATAAATTACACAACGGGGGGTTCAGGGGGGCGCCCCCCTGAAGAAATTTGCTTTATTATATAAAAATTACTAGAATAAGTAGCTCGTGAGAATTTCAGAATATCACTACATAACAACGTGTTTAATTTAACGCTTCTAATGTCTGAAACCATCGAAATACTTTTTTTTTCCTTTTATAAATGTTTGTGTAATTTAAAAAGTTTAAATTTTGTTTTTGTAGAAATATTAATATTACGCAAAGTTTGCTAAAAACAATAAGTTGCAGAGATGACGTTGAGTCTCTTGATCTGCAGATTTACTAGGTTATTTAGATGTAGACCTGTCCAACCTTTCAATAAACAGAGGCGCACATTACGTAGTTGCAAGCAATGAAAGACGCCATAAATAATTCACATGACTGAAAACATACAACACTATTATCTCACTGTAGTAGTGGTAAAGCGTAGTATAGTTTTATTACCACAGGGGCTAAATTCCACCTACTTTTTTTTATTATTTTTAAATAGCAATCTTTTCCTTACTGCAGAATTTCTGTCATAAATAAAATTAAAATTACTATTTGGAAATACTGGTAAAAATTTGCCCATTGGTAATCAGGCCATGAATAGTGGTAGACTTATGCGTCACAAGCGTCTTATATGATGCACGTACATACGACCCAAACACTCTATTTAAAAATAGTTTGCAGAAATAATATAAATCATAGTAAATTAAAAATTACATTTTTCAGAGGAGCAATCTATCTCAAAAGTTTTGTAGGTGAAGGGGCCAGAAACCTTAGTCAATAAATAACAAATTAATAGCATTAAATAATTAACACTAAATAACGGTCACTGCTGACAATAAGAACTCCATTCAAGTATTATAGATTTTAAAGAAAGTATATATTTTAAAGTGGATTTTGCGGAAACGCGTTGGAGATCCCTGAATTAAAGCGGAATTCCCGGGCCCCGCCCGTTTATATTTCGCAGATCGCGACCCAATCTGTACAAAAATCGGTGAAAAAAAGGCCCGGGCCGGCTCAATTTCTATAAAAAATTCCGATTTTTCTTAACATACAATTAAAATCCTTTTAAAGAATACTACATACATATTTATAAAGAAATGTTAGATTACTATGTATTCCCAAGGCAGAAAGTACACAGCAACATTAACAATTACTTAGACTTTTCAACTTTCAAATAAAGATTCATTACAAAAATTAATGTAGTTTAGAATCTCTCTATTCTAAAAAAAAAGTAACTTAAGCCGCCGCCGGTTTTGAATTTTTTGTGACCGGAGGTCTTTCTCCATTAATATTAAGAAAAATACTGCATGCAAAAATAGGAAAATTGGCGATATTATAGAGAAATGTTTGATAAACACGCTGGTTCAGACAGTTTTCAAATCGAATAATAATTTTAAGACATATTTAATGCTAAAGTTGGACAAAATTGTTCCATTAAAAAGTTTTATATGAGCAAAAACTATATATGGGAATTAATTAATTTTTAGATCATTTTATGCGTTAGAATTTCCCGGTGTGCAGACTGCATTCACTTTTTTAATTTGACTAATTCTTTGAGGTTTTATTAACCATTTGGAAAAATGGTTATTGTTCTCGTCAGGGTAGGAAATCAAAAGCATATCTGAACGTTTTCATTGGTTTAATCCGCAATTTATTCGTTATCTGATTGGTATATACAGTAATCTGCATTTCCCTTTGGCTTCAACAACGATAGACAACAGAGTGTTGCCACTATGACAAAAAAGTAATAAAAACTACAAAAAAAAATTAATAAATCAGAAACAAATTGAGATACAGCTTTCAAACAAATTGCATTTAAAAGTACATTTTTTTCTCTATCCGACGGTATAAAAAGTAATATTGTCGGATGTTTAGAAGTTTAAGAATGAAATTTTATTTAAAATTGGTCGTGAGATTTTTTGAAATCGGATGATAGAAAAGCCTTTTCCCGAACAGCCAATGAAATGCTTGGATAATACGCAAGTTTCAGGAAATCTTGCAATTTTTACGTGTAATAACACTATTAATGTTTAATTCAAAGCGTACGTCATGTATGACCAGCTCCGTAGAAGTTTAAAAATTTACAGTACCGAAAATTGTAAAACTGAAATTTCTTTTAAAATTTGTTCACGATGGTTCCAGGAATGTTATCGTTTAATCCTTGGCGTACGTAATGTAGGAGCAACTCCGTGCGATTTTTTATATCTTAAATTTTAGTGTTTGAAAAAATCATTTTCCAAATGGTCGTTGTAATTTGTTAAATTGCTATTTTTTTTTCTTTTTTCTATTTTAAATTCAAATTTTCAGTATTTCGAGAGATATTTTAGAAATTGGTATTAATTTAAACTGTTGCCAACTGTATAAACAGCGCAAATAATAATGTTTGCTTCAAATTAAAAATTTATTTTACACGTGACTAATGACTATTATTAACAGAAATAATCTTTCAAAGGATTAAATAATTACGTATGAAAAGCAGGAACTTATTGAAAATGCTTCATAAAAACTATACTTACACGTGAATTTTAAAAGAGAAATAATATCGTAAAATAATAAATTCATTAAAATGCTTTAGAAGTCTTAAATAGGAGAAATTACGTCACACTTACGTCACATTACACTTATTACGTAAAATGAACAAAAAGTAATATTGCAAAACAGTTTAAATTTAAAAATTGCGCGAGACATCATTTTGATATTTTGAGATTATATTAATAAGATTAATATTAATTTTATTGAACGCGTTTAGACTGCTTTCGAGCGACTATTTAGTAATTTAATAAAAATAAAAAAGATTATAAGCTGAAAATGAAATGTCTTCGACAAAAAATATGATTTGAAAGAGAAAAATCTGTGAAGCAGAAAATAAAAAAATTGCTTAAATGGTTTAGTTAAGATTCACTAACCTCCTGTGTCGTTTCCGTCAAAAGAAGGCAATGGTATTTGTGAAATATATTTGCATTTTGATGCAGATTTGCTTATTATATTAGCTTATTTTGAAATGTTTAACTGATTTTATTTAATCAAAGACGAAAACAGCCATTGTATCTTTTAACAGCAGCTGATTTTTCCTTAAAATTCCCTAATCGAAGAGAAATGAATAAAGGAGGGGTTATTAATAGATTATAGGGAGATGCCTACTGTTTTTTAAATTATAATTCAATCTTTCAAAATCTGTTTAAAGCCGATCAAATTAGCGTGCTTTTAGAGACTGCGGTGTCTGAACGGGGGGTTGGCGAGCGTAGCTCGTAGGGGACCGAGCCCCCTAGTAAAAGAAAAAAAAAAAAGAAAGTTAAAAGCATCACAATTTTTGAAGCTGTATAATAAAAAGCAGATTTTTGAAAATATTTCTCTCTAATTTATTAAAGTATATTTACAATAATTATGTTAACAGAAGTTCATTATCACTATTACTGTTTTTATAAAACACATTGCCTGGCCGAACGTCCTCGGAACAATTACGTCCAATTCCGGCCCCGGGATATATAAAAAATGTAAGCACACCTGCCCGATTCTAATGAAAAAATTAAGCCCAGCCTCAGGCATGATGTAGCTGTCCGATGCCGATCTCATTCATATCTCATGAAAATTGATATATCAAAATCCATACATCGTTCTATATCAAAAATCTCATCGGCTTTGCTAAAATTTTTCTATCGCGCCGGTAGACCCGCTTAATTTTTCTATCGGGCTGGTGGGCCCGCTTAATTTTTCTAATCGGCCAGGCTACCCCGTTTGATTTCTTGTCGGCCTGGCCCATTTATTTTTTTATCGGCCAGGACCATTTATTAGGTAGATTTCGTATGAAATACTACCTATTACATTCTGCCCTATGTTGTAATTTCTGAAAAACTTTTGCAGATCTACACCGATCATGACCCCTAGAACACAAAACCACCCTCAGTAAGAAACTTTATCTATCTATCTATCTATCTATATAATAAACTTGAAATCACAAATATATGAAGAAATTGATAAAGTTTTAAAGATGATTTAGAAATGAACATATGAAACCAGTATGTAATATAAGAAACTATGAATGACTCACAGAATCATCAGAGAAGCTTGTGAGTTCATTCATAGAAGATGCGTTATTTTATCCAATTTTGTCGGCATTAAGCCTAAAATGACAAAATTTAGCTCCTTATAACGCAAACATTACATAAAATAGATAATAAAAAACTAAGAGATCCAAAGAAAGACACACCATCACTTTTTTTCTGGACACAATAACGTCCACAATTCTGCACAAATCTCTTCTAAACTGATATATAAAATCAAGGGGCATAAAATCTCGGTCAGGTTTGTTAATGGGCAAAATCGGACGAAGGGGATGGAAATAGGGAGGGGTTTTGTGAAAACTGAAAAAACCCCATAACTTCTTAGTTTTTGTACATATCAAATCAGTTTAAAGTTTTTATTAATTCTAAAAATAGGGTAAAAAATTTATGCATCACAGATTTTTGATAAAATTAAAAATCGGCTCAAAGGTCGCAAAAAATAAGGTTTTTGGGAGAAAAAAATTCATAACTTCGTCAATTCTCCAGATATCAAATCCCATTAATTTTATTATAAATCTCCTTAACATTATCTACAACTTTTATATTTAAAAGTTTTTAATAGGACCAATTCGTACAAAAAAAAAAAAAAAAAAAAAAAAAAAAATGCGAAAAGAAAAACGGGGGGTGAAGAAGAAAAAAAATCATAACTCCGCCAATTCACATGATATAAAATCCCCATGAATTTATCATATATCTTCTTAACATTGTCTACAACATTTATACAGATAAGTTTTTGATAGGACCAATTCTTACAGCAAAAGCAAATTAAAAATACATAGCGGTTGAAGAAAAAAACCATCTTATTAAGGGTATATTCAATTCAAATACAAACTGCTTATTTTCTTACTTATTTTTAAATTCATTTTTGCTCTCAGACGCACCCAATTGGTAGATTCTCTTATTCAGAAACCATATAATGTACCGCAATGATCGATTTTTTGATAGAGGCAGAATATATTTCAAACAATGATGTCAAAATAGGCATTTTGAACAGAATTTCCCGAAGCGATTGTGTTAGAAACGAAAAATATGGTCCTACTGAGAAAATAATTGTTTATAAATTAAGATTTAATTAATTGAACGAAAAATAAAAACACAGGTCGCTTATAAATCTCTTCAAAAATCACATTAGCAAGTTTCATATTTATTCTGTTAAAAATTAATCTGAAAATGTGCCAGAAACTTTCGAGTTGTTGGGCATGGAAAAGTACTTTTTTGTATACCGCCTTAACATGATTCTGATAAAACCAGCTATTATATAAAAATGAAATAAAAACTCGTCAAAAGCGACCAGATAAAATTGTTAAAGTGGGTTTATCTCTAATCATGATCTAGTTTTTGTTCGTGAAATTCGTATACTTAACCTCGAAACCTACCTCCGCCTGTAGGCCGGGCCGGCAGGGATTTTTTTTTCTTTTATCGGCCCGGCCACTAAAAATATTGCCTTTATTCTGGCGGCTCGGCTCGACTAGTTTGAAAGTTTGCCTAATTTTTCCGGATCATGCAGATATTTTACCCTGGATCTTTTCCTCGATAGGGAAACAACATAAAACAGAACTTATATGAGTGTGCTGTTCAATGTAGAGATTTTAAGTTACAGAGATTGACGTCAGCTATGGAACAAATTTTAATTGGTAAAATGAAGTTTGTGAAAGTTTTGGTATTCTGTGTTGTAGGTTTAACACCGTGAGTTTTGTACTCTTAGAGTATAGTCTACTTCAGGCGACCGAAGCAATATCCTTTTTTCAGCGCTATACAAATGATCACTTCTGTAGAAACTATTATGTATTGAACAAAAATCGTGTGTTTTTTCGGACCATAGACTTCCGAACAGAACAAATACTTTTTATCTATATACTATCTTGTACCCTGAACCTCATCATGGCAGAAGCAGAATTTTTATTAAGGAGAAGGTGACGGTGAAAATAGGCTAAATTTGGCCATAAATGTCTTAAAATTCTTACTTTTTCAAAGATTGAAAGGAGCGGCCTTTCCCCGCATCGAGTGACGCCAACTTATATGGACCCATGGGGCGCGAGCCCACCCAAAAATTTGATTTCTCCACCCACCCAATTTCAATTAATTTAATTCGTAATTTATTTTTTTAACTATTTAATTGCTGAAATGAAATTTGGTTTTATTAACGTTCTCAAAATAGTTTTGTTGTCGAAATAGTAAAGATATAAGTTAGACTTCCAGGAGCGCTGAAAACTTCTTCAGCGTATAGTTAAAGGGGTCCGGGGCTCAAAACTCTATTTTTTTATTTATAGAGATTTTGTTATGAAATTTTTTTCTGAAATATGTTTGTATATAATAAGAATATTGCATGTAAAAAAAAAAGTCTGAAAATTTTTAAATATTTAAAAAAAATTAAGTTTTAAATTTTTAAACATATTGAATTTTTGATATAATATTTGGAAGTACTTACTCGATTTACAAAATTTTTACACTTTTGTGTACAGAAAATGTGTCGATTTAATTTATTTTCAGGATTTCTTAAAATATTGATTATGAATTTTATAAAAAAAAAAAAAAAAAATTAGAGTGAGTTTTGCATTAATTATCACTCGAAATTAAAAATCCTGAAGACAATTTGTTTGAAATAGAGCATAAAATCTCTGTTGAAAATGTTATGCATATATCTTGCAAGGAACTTTAGATATATTCTTTTAAAGTTGACAAATCTTGAAAAAATTTATTCTGAGATAAATGAAGTTAAAGTTCTCGTCAGAGAGTAGCTGATGCATCGCTTCTCATGGCAAAAGGTGTTATAGCTCTGGATCTAATGAAGATAAAAGCATGCGGTTTGCGGTATTAAATGCTAAAAACTCTGTTTTTTTTTTTTTTTTTAAGCCAATAAAAAAAAATGCTTTTATTTTTTGAGAATTTTTAGACCCGGACCCCCTTAAATATCTCACGAAAACAAATTTCCTGCATATTTTGCCATCTGTTTTATTATCTTGAATTGATACAGCTCTTAGGTGACTTACTTTTCCTCACATTTATTTCTTCGCTCATTCAATAATTAGCAATTCCAATGTTATTTAAAATAAATATTGATGTATTTATAAGGAAGAACTTATAAGAATATAATTTAATAAAATAATTTATAAAATTGTAATTTACCGTATATACTCGCATATAAGTCGAGGAATTTCTGACAATTTTCGGTAGGCAAATTTGGGGGGTCGACTTATACGCGAGTCAGTAAAAAAGCAAAAACAAAAACTTCGAATACTGCAAAATTATGACTTTTTATGCGCATGAATAAAAAATAATATATAAAATATACAAATAGTAATATTTTATCAATTTAAAAAATCCAATGATTTTTTTTTTTTTTTTTTTTTTTTTTTACTTACTATCTTTTCGCATTGGCAAGTGGAATCTTTGGTTTGATTTTGTGCAAAATTGATGTTAAAAGTTAGGGGGTCGACTTATATGCTGGTTGTTTATTTTTTCCAGAATTTGCATTCGAAAGTTAGGGGGTCGACTTATACGCGAGTCGACTTATACGCGAGTATATACGGTAAGTTATAATATTTTAAAAATTTGCTTGGAAAAAACGTAATTTAATTTTGCATTATCATCGTTAGTTATTCCCCCCGCCCCTCTCTCTCCACACACATACACACTAAGGGGGGAAAATATATGTGTAATTTTATTCAAAAACTTTTAAGCCCACCCAATATTTTTGAAAAGTTGGCGCTACTGCCTGCATCCCTTTCGTACGCTCGTGTACGAACATACTGGATCATACTGAATAAATAACTGTGATAAGATTTGTTCATTTTAATTCAGAACATAAAATTGAAAGTACCGAAATGTGGCACTTATTAGCATTACACATAACCTTAGACGCTTCAGAGGCTAGAATGGCAAAAAAAGTTCAATTTAGACATAAATAAGTTAGGAGCTACAATGATCGCTGTAATATGAACGGAAAAATATAGATTTATTAAAATAGAGTTTTAAATTCCCGTGCTTTACCCTACTAATCGACCCTCCTGGCATTGCAAATGATAATAAACTTAAGTACGCATAAAATCAAATGTTGAATTTGAATGGTTTTATATTTTTTAACGAATTTTTTCCAAACGGACCTAGAGATGAAGAGGGGCGCAATGTCTTCAGCAGCATATACACCGGACGTGCAACGCACTGTCCGGTTTGTTTTGATTTTATATTTTTAAACGAAAAATTTTCTAAACGAGCCTAATATTGTCAGCAGCACTGCCCTCGGTATGTAAATATAGATATATAAATTAGAGATGACAAACAACTTTCTTTTATTAGGTATGGATGCAATCTATTGTTATTGTATTGTATATTTTCTCTGGGACAATGAAATTTTACTATTTAATGCAGGATTCGGATACAGACAGGTTTTATTTTCAGAAGTTTTACTGTGTTTCGAATATTATTTACGTAGGTACCAACCTTCCTTATTTTTCAAATAATTTAAACGTTAAAATAACTAAACATTGTTTAACGTCTGATATAAAAAATTTAAAAATTGGAAATGTATTACAATTTATCTGACAAGTAAAAATTACATAAATAAATATGCAATTAAAAACGCAAACGTTTCGGGCCCCTCATCAATGCAATAATATACAAATGACCAGAAAACTATATATCATGTTTACAATTAATAATTACTAACAGTTAAAATCAAATAAATTATAAAGAACCATATCAAAGCAATGCTGTGTATTCAGGTGGAACTGCACACAGGGGCGTCGCCATGGGGGGGAGGCCTCCCCCACCCCCAATATATGTGAAGTTGGGAAATTTTAGCTTAGAGTTGGGAAGTTCTAGATTTTTGAGGAATTTTCTTTTTTAAAAGTAATAGTAAAAAAATTACGAAATTTTTATTGTTTTGGTGATTATTTTGAGTACTGCAGCAGTAAACAAGTTAAATTATCAAAAGAAATACAAAAAGAAATCAGCCACACTCAATCTATCATTGTATTTTTCAGTTCTACAAAAATATTGTACATACTGCACTCGGGCCGGGCCTAACTTATTTTTTCTGCACAGACCCGGGTACTGGATTCATTCCTAATTTTCACGGCCCAAAATTTTCAATCCTAGTTTTGACGCAGCCCGTATGAAAATCATTGTCTCGGCGTGGCCTGGTCCGTTCAAAGGTCAGTAAAATTAGGCTTGTAACAACAACAACAACAAAAAAAAATGCATACATTTTTAAATCGCCACTATTCTACCATTAAACATTCAAATTCATTCTTTTTAAAGAATAGTAGATTTCTACATTTATTAAAATATAATTAAATTAAAATATAGTAAAACGTGTAAAAAACCTGTCTATGACGGAATCACGTAGTGAAAAGAACCTGTCTATGACGGAATCTTGTTTTAAATTGAAAAACGTGTTGATCCATGCAAAATTAATATACTACTACGTAAGAAAAGTATATATAATACATTTACTACATGCTAAGAAGGGAACTTGTCTATAACGCATTTTTTTTTTTTTTTTCTATGCAATTCAGTCTTAGATTTTACTGTATAGCATTTTTCAGATTTTTAGCACTTCAATACATGGAATATGGATTAACAATATTAATGATAACTGAAACATTTACATACAAGAAATAGAGATTCATTAAAAAAATAAATATTGCACCCTGCGGCACTTCTATAAAAATGAAGATTATAAACATGAAAAGAAAAGTTAAGATAAATATTTTTGGCTTGAACTCCTCGTACGAGAAAAACTTTTTAACAAATCGACGTAAAAATCAATGTTTTGTAGAAAATTCACTCGGGCCGAGATTTTAACTTTTTTTTTTCGGCCCGGGCCGGGCTCGGCCTAACTTTTAACTGTTATACCGTGCCGGGCCAAAAATTTTTTTCGTACGGGCCGGGACCGGGCCTGGAAATGTCGGCCGGTGCAGATCTCTACTGCACAGGATTCATTAATTGGCGAAATTTGCTTACGTATGAACACACTTTCAAGAAAAACTCTACTTTTAACGTTAATGCTGTGTGTTCACTCGTAAGTCGAAAGCAAATTTCGCCTATTAATGAATCCTGTGCAGTTCCACCTGAATACACAGTATTGCTTTGACATGGTTCTTTATAATTTATTTGATTTTAACTGTTAGTAATTATTAATTGTAAACATGATATATAGTTTTCTTGTCATTTGAATGTTATTGTAAAGATGAGGAGCTAAAACTTAGCCCGAAACGTTTGCCTTTTTAATTGCACATGTACACTCTAAATCGAAATGTCTTAAATTCAGACACTTAAGTGTCTGAAACGGAGTGTTCAATTTTCAGACATTTTAAAATGTCTGAATTTTTTCAGACACTTTTTGCGTCTGAATTTTAGACACTTCAAACGTCTGAATCGCAGCCATTTTTTAAAAGCATTACACGTAGCCATGTTTGACCACGTTGATCCTGGAAAAGTATATGGCCATTATTCTGCCCTACTCCCCCCCCCCCACACACACACAGCCTTATTTTAGGGGATCCAAAATATGGTATGCAATTTTCATAAAGCTGATAATCGAAATCTTTTTCGACTTTGTACTGATTATAATCAATATTTTGAATTTATAGAGTAGAATAAGATTAAAAATTAAAATATTTGTCACAATACAGTAAAACCTCTCAATAGTAGGCACCTTAGAACCGTGGAATTTGTTCGCTATTCGGAAGTGTCTGTTTTTCTGAGGTAAAAAATATAAAATATGTGCATGTTGTTAATAAAAAATGTGCTTCTTAAATAGTTGTGTCCTCTATGTAGGAGTGTCCGTTATGGAGATTTTACAACAAAACTTTCATAGGACAATTTTCTTCAGCGAACACTGACCTTTTTCAAGATAAATACATTTTTTTTTACCTCATAAAAGCGAACACAATCGAATAGCAGGCAAATTCAACGTTCCAAAACGCGTTCAATTCGCGAGGTGGCCGCGATTGAGAGTTTTTACTGTATTTATTTTTTTATTTAGTTTTTAATCTAATTCTACTTTTAAAGTTCAAAATGCTGATTATAATCAATAGAATGTTGAAACACATTTAAAATATAAGCTTTAAAAAAAAATCCATATCGAATTTGGAGCACGTAAAATCGTAGGGGGGGGGGGGGAGGGTCTGCCCATGCTTTAATCAGGCCCTCCTTCTGGAAAAAGTCCAACCCTGTGTTATGATTCGATAAATGTACGTGTCAGTTTTAAGAGCAAAATCTAGCTATATGCAAATAAATATTTTATAAAAATCTACCTCTATACTTTGTATTCATTTTTAATTTCAAATTACTTTTTAACTAAAAGTAATCAAAAAATCAATATTATATAATTATTTCAAATGAAATATATCTGTATATTTTTACCGCATTCTTACAATTACGTTAACGGTACATGATTACATGAATTTAAGAATCTAAAAATAATCATTAAAATTTAACAAAGTGACTACAGATAACGCGAGATCCTTTTTCTAAATCTTTGTTGACATCAACAAATTTTTTTCTGATTCAACGTCTACATTAGTGACGTCAATTTCCGTTCTGAAGCTGTGGTTTTGACTTTTGAATCATAAAAAGATCATATGTTGACTATTCTCAGTATGGCAAATGGGATATTTCTAAAATACTCGGAAACACTAAAATTATAGCAAAGGGAAATCTTTTAATTAGAATGACCGGATTTAATGAGTTTTATCAGTCAAAACATTTTAAAATAAATAAATGAACACAAGTAATTCGCTGTATTAAATATATGGGGGAATCAATGAATGGAAAGATGTCCGAACTATATTCTTTTTTAAAATTTATGATGTACACACTATGAGGCAGAAGAAAACTTCATTAGACAAGAAAAGCATAAATAATAAATAAAAGCAGCTATTAACAGGAATGTTTACTATAAATGCTTTTGAATTCCAGTACATAACACATAATAAATCTATCAGAAATGTAAAAATCGATGTAAACATTACAAATGCTGCCGCATTAAATGCTTATAAAAATATTGTATACGTAAATAAATAATTAAAAAGGGTACTTCAGAGTAATAATTACACCAAAAAATACTATTAAGGTAGTCTTGATGGTAATTAAGAAGTATGAGCCAATCAACAGGCGATGTCACTGCGATTTTTAAAGTAATGGCTACATAAGAAAAGGCTTAGGAAGGTGTAAAATTAATAAATTCAGTAACCGCTAATATACACCATGCAGAGACACCAAAATTTATTTTAAAGATAACATTGGATAGAAAATAATACAGAAATATGATTGCAGATGATTTGAAGAGTAGAAATTTAAATATTAGCAAAATAAAATTTTAACATGGAAATACCATAGGCAGAATGCTTTGAACATATTTTGGCATAACTCAGGAAATAATAAAGCTATAGACTCGTGTGAGGTCTTCATTTAAAGATAAAACAATCACAGAGAGTTTTAAATACATAGTTAAGACCCCACTTACCTGGGAAAAGGTCTGATTATTCCAAAAGCACATTCGCCCAGAGGACGTCCGGATTGGAGGCTACGTTAGTATCCGTTAATTAGGCAGACTTGGATATTTAAAAAATAAAATCCCCTTGCACATCCGGCTAGCTCTGTTAAAAGGATGGAAAATTTCCATCCTGAAAACATAGCCCGCCAGACAACAGTTCTCTTTACAAATTTGACGAGATGAAGAACACTGTATTAGTTTTATAGATAAATATTAATACGGAGTACCACTATGTCGATAGAAATTAAATCCCGGAACTTCACATTCCGCAAAAAACAATCAAGTCAAAATAAATTATTAGTTAAAATGTACGCGTACATAAAAACAAGCATTCAGTTTGAATTACAAACGAACATCGAGTTCGAAAGGAAGACGCATGCGCAACTGAGAGTGCCCCCTGGTGAATGCGGAGCGGAGTTACAAAGTGTCTTAAAATTAGACACTTGCAGATTTTTTAGACACTTTTATCAGTTCGTGTACACTATGATCATAGTAAGACACTTAGGTGTTTTAAATTAAGACATCTTTTGTGACTGAATTTTCAGATTCAGACACTTAAGAGCTCACTGCAGTCACAGACAAAAAGAAATCAAGATGGCCGCTGGCATTTTAGCTGAATTGAAAGGATGGTCTAAATTCAAATGATTGACAAGCGAGCTCTTCCAATCAGCAAATGGCCAATTATCTGGCACGATTCCAACCCCCACCCCACTTCGGCTGAGCGCTACATGTGATAATTTCCAGTAGGTTTCAGGTGTAAAGGATTTTTTTTTCAATTGTCTTCGCTTTACAAGCGTAGATCAAAGCTCACTGTTTTGTGGAGACTCGATAACGGTAAAAGCCGTAAAAAGAATTTTAATCTGTTTATGATAAAAGTGCAAAAATTAAAACAATTTGACTTTCATTTTTTTTTTTTTTTTTTTTTTTTTAGGTTTATTTTACAGCTTTTACAAACATAAAATTGAAATTAGTGTAGTATAAAAACTATTTTATTTCACATAAGGCAATTACATTTAAAATCAAGGGGGAGATATTGAATGAGGGGGGAAATATATCAGGTACAAATATTCTAAAATAACTATCTTTTGTGCGAATTCTTTTTAGAACATAAAATTTATGAGATTTATTAAAGCTAAATAACATTGAAGGTTAAAAATAAGATGTTCATAAAATTAGGAGAGGAAAAGTTAAACAAATAAACTGTATATTCTGTACTGTATATCTGTAGAGGGGGTATAAATCTAAATCGCAGCGTAGTCATTTATAGATATAGTACACAATTTATTGTTGTTAGCACTAAAATATGCGACAGAAAAAATAAAGTTTTCCAAATATTAAAAACTTTGTGTAATGTTAGCAGAAAGAAGGATGGCAAAAATTTTAGTGAAATTTTCAGGCAGAAGAAAATTTAGATTATGGATTATTTTTACAAGAATGTTATAAAACATAAAGGAGTTTTAACAATTTGAAATTTTAAGTGCACAGGAGTAAATTCAGGTGTGTGTGTGGGGGGGGGGGATTTCTGAGCACTAAATATTTTTTAAATGATGCGGTCAAATAAGAATGTTTTTTGTAGCGGTTCGTAATCTAAATAACACTAAAATACTTTTATTTTCATTACATTTTTCCATTTTTAACACTTCCCAAGAAAGTTGAAAAGTGTTTATGGATTGAGTTTGTCCGTCCGTCTGTCTGTCCGTGCTCTAACTAGCGTAAATGTAGTCGGATTGCCATGTAATTGATATACGATATTCAAAATCATCATGGTATGTTCGGTATTCAAAATGAAGTATGTATCATACATGGTTCATTTACAAATGCACTCAAAAGTATTTCATTAAATTATGGTCTATGGGGGGGGGGGGAGTCCTTTAGGGTGTATTTTAATAGTGTTACACATTCTTAAACATAGTTAAATTTATGTACATTGAGATACACTTTAAAACGGTTTCTATAGACTATGTTATGTGTAACGCTTAAAGTATGAGTATAGGGGACTCAAACGTAATCCGTTATGTTATACCCCATGAAGAAATATCGTTTGCGGCGTATTTGATTGATATTACTCTGTCACAAAGACAATGAAATTGATATGAATTTCTGAGGTGTCCTAAGCCTACTTTCTGTACAACATGAGCATTTAACAATTATTTACGGGGTCAGACAAAAGAGCTTGCTTGTATATGGTCTACGAGGAAAAACTGTAGCGTATTTCGATTACGTTACATTATTTCAAACATGACGAAATAGATACACATTATTTCGATTTACTACAAGATGCTTGCATTCAAATATGGTCTGCATTTCATTTAGCGTTCATTTACAGGTACACATAAAATATTTTGATACAATACTGTATCCGACGTGTTAGCTATTAAAATTTAATGCTGAAAGTGCATTTTTCAATTATAGAATGCGCTTTTAAGATTAACTAAATTTTGCGTACTACATGGTGTGCATAAATTTTACAGACCCTATACAGGACTACACAAAAGAATTCCTAACCATTACTGAGAATAAGTATGAATTGCTTAAAGGTGTTTGGTTTTTTAGTTACAAATGCACAAGCTCAACTACATTTAGTATGCTAAGAGATGTTTGTATCATACAAATAAAATCCTATACAGGGATATTCAAAAAACTGGATACATGGACGCCTATGGAAAATAATTCCTGGAAGTGTGATTTCAGTAATTTTAGGCATGTTTTTGCTTGAATTAGATTTCAGCTTAGTACTTGACGTGTATAAAAATCTGTATGCTATATACAGGGCAGCCCAAAAGAAATCAAGCATGTTTCCGCCTATTGGTAGAAATTGCCGAAGGTGAATTTTCAACTTTTTATGTATTTTCTTACAAAACTAAATTTCAACAAAGTATGTAGAATCTGTACAAATATATGCAGAACAAAAATATATACAGAGCTGCACAAAAGAATTGGAGTACCTTCCGGGTTATGGACGCAATTGTTGAAATCTGGTTTTGAAATGTATCATACGTTTTATAACTGTTTAGTTCGATATCTTCTTTACTTTATTAAACGGCGAAGTTTTGTTACAATGTTCTGGAAGTGTTGGAAAGTGTTGACGCATGATTTTTCTTTTTTGTTTATGGATATACTCGGTTCAGTCGATAACTCAGGCACCTTTGGTATCTAAGTTTGGTGGTTCTTTCTGAGCTAGTCGGAATGAAATGATTTCGGAAGGTTTTGAGAATTTACTTGCAGGTTGACGAGAAACCATAATATTTTCCTTAGAAATATCTCTCCAAAGACATTTTGCTTTGAAAAATACAGTTAAAATGTTTTTTATGCACAATTAAATGTCTACCTATCGCTTTATTGTTAACACTTTCGTACATAGTTGAAAAGATTTAGTTACTACTATAGATAGCAAAGATTTATAATTAGGACCAAAAAAGTATAAATTAAAAAGTTTTAAAGACTTTAAATTAGATTTTTTTAACTTCATGAGTTGAGGGTAAGACAAGGGAAGAAACAGATTTTTTTTTTTTTTTTGGGGGGGGGGGGAGTTTAATAGATGACTGATTATGTAACTTATTAAAGATTTACAAACAGGACAAAAACATTGAAATTAAGAGTTTTAGAGACTTTAAATTTTGTGTGCATGGAAATAATGGTGGAGGAAAGAAAATGTCGATTTTATATGGCGGTGGAAGAAATTATATAATCGATTATTTATTGTTCAATATGAAACAGATAAAGCTGAAAATGTATTAAAATAAGATTTTCAAAGATTTTAAACTTAGATAAGCGAAAGAAGGAAACAAGGGAGGGGGCATTTTATTAGATGACTTATTTATTTACCTTACTAAAGAATAACAAATCGGACAAAAAAAGACTAAATTTTGTGTGCTTGGTAAGGAGAGCGACAGAGCAAACGTCAATTTTGATTGGGGAGGAGTATAGTTATATGACTGATTATTAATGATATCAATAAATTAACAGATAGAGTACAAAATGTTTTAGAAAAATCAATGATTTTTAAGGTTTAAATTTTGTGACCTGTAAGAAAAAAGAGGAATAAGCAGAATTATTCTTTTTTGGTGGGTGGCGGAAGTTTATTGGATGACTTATTATTTATTTACCTTAGAAAATATTTACAAATAGGTTAAAAAAAAATAATAAACGAAAAAGTTTTAAGAACTTTAAATTTCAGATGCTTAGTAAGAGGGAGAGGCGAGGGGAAATACCAATTTCAGTTGGGGGGGGGGGGGAGAGAAATTTTTATTATCGTTTGCTTATTATTAAAATAAAGTGGCATATTGAGCAGAAAAGATTTTTAAAAAATGAAAGAGTTTTAAAGGGTTTCTATTTTAAAATATGGGTACTGTGGGGGAAGAAACAAAAGGGAGAAATGACATTTTCAGAAGGAGCAATTTACAAGAACTTTTAATGAAATGAATGCGGTGAAATAAATTGATAATGAAATTTATGACTGATTATTTATTGTTACTTTGAAGTAACAAATAAAACAGAAAATTAAAGAAAAAATTAAGGAGTTTTAAAGATTTTAAACCTTGATACATTAAGGGGGGCAAAAGGGGAAGCAAAATTTCGGAAGAAGGGGAGGCAAAGGGTGATTTACATTATTATTTTTTTAAATCAGAATTTCAAAGAAATTGGGAAGAGTTTTACCCTTGATTACAAAACAATACAAGAGCAAAATGAAGAACTTTTAAGGCACTTTTTGCAGATTTTGCATAAAAAAATGTACTTTTATGAACCAAAAATTACTTTTGAAAAATTTAAACATCTTTAAGGACTAACAGGAACCCATTGCAGGGTCACTCAAAAGTATTTTGTTACATATGGTCTGTGTGGAAAAACCATTTGGTGGTGTGTTTTAATAGCGTTAAACAAATTTATACATAATGAAATTCATTTACATAATTAAGGTGCACTGGAAGAAGGTTACTACACAAAAGAGTCATACAAAAGAGTTCGGTTTTTTAAAGTTCTTCGCAGAAAAGCTGTTCGCAACGTATTTGAATTATGCTACACTACTTCAAACATAATGAAATTTCTGATGGTTTTACTGCAAGATGTTTGGATAAGAATATGGTGTACATAGCATTTATCGTTCATTTACAGGGAAACATTAGGGATGATTGCTGAAAGTGAGTTTTAAATTATGATATGTTTTATTTATGATAAGTTATGGTATAAGTTAAGTTAAACTAATTTTCTTGCACTGGCACATAGGTGGTGTATATGAATTGCATAGACGCTACAAAAAAGATTTCGTGAGTATTACCGAGAATAATCATGAATTACTTAAAAGTGTTTTTTTAATTTGAGTTATGCATTTTCAAGCTCAACTACATTTAGTATACTAAGAGATGTTTAACCGGTCGCCGGCTGAATGTCTGCGGCCGGCTACAGCCGGCCGCAGACATTCAGCCGGCAACCAAATAGCCGTGAAGACATTTAGCAGATAGCAGTTAGCTGACACGTGCATTAAGCTGATACGTACATATAGCCGACAACACAATTAGCTGAAATTTACATACAGCATACAGGACAATTGACCGAAACGGACATATAGTAATAATTTTAGCAATACAGACAATTGGCCGACGGGGCAACTGGCCGAACGTGGCAATTAGCCGGGAGGACATTTAGCCAAAAAGACGATTAGCCGACAGGACATTTAAAAGACAAGACGATTAGCCGACGGGACATTTAGCCGATAGGATATTTAGCCGCACTTTTCTAACATTTTTCGACACCCCTCATGAGATATATCGCATTGGAGCCCTTTGATCACCCTTTCATATTATGTACCTCCCGTTCCCTCTCCCTCAAATTGTATCACTGGATGTATTTTTCTGACGTTTCCGACATCCCTCAAGTGATATATCATTAGACTGGGCAGCCCTTTGATCACTTTTTCATATTATGCACCTCCCGTTATGTTACAGTTAATTTGCAGTTTGGTTACAGTTAGGATACAGTTGCGATTAGTTACTCTTGGATTATGGTTAGGTACCTGATAGGTTATAATTAGGTTACGTTTAGGTGATAATTAGATTACGCTTAGCTTACAGCTTGGTCATGGTAAAGTTATGTTACAGTTACATTACAGTTAGCATACGATTAGCTTATAATTAGGTAAACGTTAGTTACAGTTAAATTACGGCTACGTCCCAGTTAGGTTACATTTAGGCTACAATTAGGTTACTTTTAGGTTTCAGTTACGTTACGGTTACTTTATAATTAGGCTACACTTAGGTTACGGTTACGTTACACTTAAGTTACATTTAGATTACAGATAGGTTACGTTAAGTTACAGTTACATTACTGTTAGGTTATGCTTAGGTTACGATTATGTTCCGGATAGGTTACAGTTACGCTAGAGTTAGGTTACTCTTAGGTTATAATTAGGTTAAGGTTAGGTTAGAGTTAAGTTAGAGTTAAGTCACGGTTAAGTTAAGGATAGGCTACAGTTACGTTATGATTATGTTACAGTTAGGTAACGGTTAGGGGATATTTAGATTACGGTTAGGTTACAGATAGGTCATGGTAACGTTACGGCTATGCTACAGTTAAGTTACAGTTAGGTTTGGTTATAATTTGGTTAACGTTAGTTTACAGTAAGTTTACAGTTAGGTCAAGGTTACGTGACATTTAGATTTCGGTTATGTCGCAATTAGGAAACGTTTAGGTTACAATTAGGCCGGTAGCACACTGAGGCGACCCATGGAACATTTTGGTTGACTTCGGAGAAAAACAGCTTTAAAACATGTTTGAAACAGCTTTCTTCTTTGTTTCAATATTTTTTTTCTCCTAAATCGTATTTCATGTTGCTCGTGTTGCGTCAGTGCGCGGCCTACCTTAGGTTACGGTTATGTTGCAGTTAGGTTACTGTTACGTTACAATTAGGCTACAAATAGGTTACAGTTACGTTACAGTTAGGTTACGGTTAGGTGATAATTTGATTACAGTTATGTTACGGTTAGGTTACTGTTAGGTTATTAAGTAACAGTTAGGTTACGGCTTGGATACGTTTAGGTTACGTTTATGGAACAGTTAGGTTACGGTTACGTTATAATTACTATCACTGTTACTTACTTTGCAGCACGCGCGCCCGCTATACATATGAGGAGTAACGGCAAAATTTTGAAAATTGTCCCGCCCGGGAGCCAAAGAGGTGGGAGAGACGCGGAAACTGCATAATATGAAACAGAGGTCACAGGGCTTTCTAAACGATATGGCCCATGACGGGTGTCGGCATAATCTAGAAAACTGCCTCCCACTGTGAGGGCAAAGGGGTGGGGGCTGCGGGAAGTGCATAACATGAATAAGTGATCACAGGCCTTTCCAATGATATGTCATACGAGGGCTGTCGGAAAAATTTAGAAAAGTATCCACCGGGGGCAAAGTGGAGGAGGGGCACGAGATATGCATAATATAAATGGTCACAGGGCTTTGCAACGATAAGTCTCATGAGGCGTGTTGGCTAAATTTAGAAAAGTGCTTCCCATTGGGTGGGAAATTGTGTCTGGGGTGCGGGAGGCGCATAACATGAATAAGTGGTCACAGGTCTTCCAAACTATGATGTCTGGATAGCATTTCTTTAGCCAGTGCTGGCGCCCCTTTGGTTATGTGACTCACGTGACGTGCGAGCATAGGAGTGAGGGGAAGGAGATTTCCTTTTTAGAGAGTGAAGGGTGGAGGTTTTTAAGTCGTGCATGTGTACCGGCGGAGTTTTTGAAAAACCAAAAGTTAGATATAAAATTACACAGGTGCTACGGGCACTGGTATGTAAAAAGTTTGTATTGTAGGTGAAGCCAAATGGTGTAATAGCACAAAGTGTTTAATTGTGGAATATTGTAGTGTGTTCCACTGGATATATTTCATATACTTCGTGTGAGTATTATCGTCTTGTCCTCGCCGAATATCTGTACTGTCCTTCTGCATTTTTATAAATAAACTTAGTTTTGTGTTAAAAAGAACTAGTGATCTATGATCTAGGAGTATACATCTCATATCAGAGAGGAGAACCAGTATTAGACAAATGATATATCATAAGAGGGATGTCAACAAAATTTAGAAAGTGCCGCCCGGGGAAAAGTGCAGAAGACGCACGGAAGATGCATAATATGTATAAGAGGTCACAGGGCTTTCCAAAGATATATCACGTAAGGGGTGTCGGTAAAAGTTAGAAAAGTGGCTCAGGGGAGCAAACTGGGAGGGAGCGGCGCGGAAGGTATATATTATGAAATTTGGGTGTCACACTGCCTTTCCAACTATATATCACATGAGGGGTGGCGGCAAAAGATATAAAAGTGCCCCACCTCTTTGAAATTTGCATATAGTATTATAAAAGTATTTTTGTAGGTCTTCGTAAAAAAATCGGATCTAAAATTATGAAAATTCTACGATCTCGAAAAAAATGAAAAATGCCCTCTTGGAGGGGTGGCGAATAGGGGGAGGTGAGAAGAAAGGGTCACAATATGAAAGAGTGGTCCGAGGACTTCCCGATGATATATCACGTGACAGATACGAAACAAGTTTAAAAATTGCCACACCGTGGGTCCTGTCTTTTGTTCCCGTTATTCACGCACCCCTTTCTTTTAAATTCTTATGTTTATTAAACAATATTTATGGAAGGGACCCGTCAAAAAACCGCATTTTAAACGATATTTATTGTAGAAAACGTCATTAAAAAATTATTGGCTCCTCCCCGAGTTATCGAATTTTTTGTGTATGTTATAAATATAACTGTATTTGTAAAATATAATGGCAGTTTAAGAGAATGACGAGTTATTGAGGTATAATGAATAATTAAAATGAATTATTTCCGTTTTATTTTATAAATTCCTTAATTAATGAGTATAATGAGCTATCGAGAGTCTATGACTTAAACATAAGTAAACAATATTTATCGGAGGGATCCATCTAAAAACCGCATTTCAAACAATATTTTTTGTAGAAAAAGTTATTTTTGTATATAATTTTGTTCGAATGAACAAAAGAATATTACGAATGTTAGTTATTGGTGTTTAATTGAAAAGCTTTATAGAATAACAGTGATTGAAGAAAAAAATTACTTTATGAGGGTGACGAAATTTCGATGTTTAAGTGTATATCATAAACAAAAACGCTGAAACAATATAAAAGCTGATTTATGATGATGACGAGTTACTGAGGTTTACATTGTTGATGTAAGGCCGAGTCTTCTAAATTCTTTTGGCAAAATGTACGTGTCAGCTAAATTTCATGTCGGATAATTCCCTTATCTGGTATTTGCTCGTTGGCTAAATGTCCTGTCGGATGAATGTCCATGTCGAATAATTGTCCTTTGTTGGCTAACTGTCTAGTCGGCTAACTGTCGCTGTCGACTAACTGTCATGTCGGCTAAATATCCTGTCGCCTAATTGCTGTCTGCTAAATGACATTGTAGGACAGGGCTTAATTTGCGCCGGAGCACACCGGAGCCCGGCTCCGGTACTTCTCTGTTTTCAGTAAATATTTAAATATTGGTCGGAATTCACCGGAGCCCATACATACAGGGCTCCGGAGCCCAGTGCAATATCGCTTCCGAAAAACCGAAGTCTAAATTACTTTCTCCTTTCCTTCCCACCTCCAAACTTTTGCATCCTTTTTTACCAAAAAACTTATATGTGACGTAATTTGTCGCACACGTAGGAGATGAAGATAAAACGGACTCAATTTTTATATCAGTTTTGGGGCTTACACTGACTCGAGTTCAATCTGCATTACAATTTAAATTTTATTTATTCATGCATTGAACAAAAAAAAAACTTTTCTTTCTTTAAAATTACGTATTATATTCTATTTCAAATCATTTTAATGCTATTTTGATCAAAATGAAGAGGAAACAGAAATCGTGTTTTTCTATTTCAAATTTATGTCGATGACGACGTGTTGATACGGCGCCAATCAAGAGACTGAACAATGAATTTGCTTTCAGTTCGATTTTTTTGTGATAGTAGGATAATTTTTTTACTGGCTGGGTTTTTTTTTTTTATTTAGATATCTAACCTGAAAAGAATATTTTCTGTTTTAGCCAACGAGCATCAGCTTGAGGTTTTGTTTGTTTGAGGTTTTTTTTTTTTTTTTTTTTTTTTTTTTTTTTTGTCTTGTATTGCGTACGAGAATAAAAATCACGTCAGTGATTTTTCTATTTATTTTGTATCAAGAACGGTACTTATGCTAAAGCTCTGCTCTGCAGATTTACGAAGTTGCTTTCATTTGCAAGTAGATATAATTGTCATGTATTGTTATTTCGATAGAAAGCAATTGAGCTGTATTTCCCCTTTTTCTATAAAAGTATCAATTCTTTCCGATATTTCAAATTTTTAATTTAGTTTGATTTTGAGGGACGCACCACAAAAGATTGTTATGCGGAAGGAATCAATTATAGTTTAAGATATGCATCTTTTATTGGAAATAATAAAACATTGTTAAATTCTTCAGCATATAAATAAAATTTCATTCATTTTTTCTTAAAAATGCATAGCTTCTATCTGCGACACAGAACTATCCTTTTTTTGTGTTAACCATATTTCCTAATCAAAATCTTTACTATATTTAATTGCAGAATTCTGCAATTAAGTAACTTTAGAGTTAGGTAAGATTTACTATTCAGAGGGAGTGATAACTAAAAAATAAAATTGTTAGCAGCTAAGTATATGCTGATAGATATATTTTATTTTTTTATTTTTCTAAGGAAAAAAAATGCTTTAAAAATTTCAAATAATGTACGAAATATAAATATGCAGATTGGAGTGATGGGGGGGGAGGGGGGAGACGGTACGGTTGTTGTGCCGGTGCCGCAGAATATTAGGGCTCCGGTACTTTTTTTGTTAGAAATTAAGCCCTGTTGTAGGATATAAGTATATAAGGCTATGGCAAAAAACTAGGTACATGGCCGTCCATGGATAGCAATTCTGAGGCTAATGTCAGACGGACGTCTTTTTGCACGCTTTTTTCCTTACGTATTATCCCTACACAATGCTAGCGGCATTGTGTAAGGATAAAACGGAAGGAAAAAAGAGTGCAAAAAGACGTCCGTCTGACATTAGCCTTAGAAATGTGATTTCAGTAATTTTCAGCGAATTTATTTTTGAATTAAATTTCAGCTCAGTATGTGGCGTGTATAAAAATTTATAAGGAACGTACAGGGCTTCACAAAACAATTGAAGTACGTTTCCGTCTATTGTTAGGAATTAATAAATGTGTATTTTCAAACGTGTTATGTTTTTCTAACTAAACTAAAAATGTAGGAAAAGGTTCATAATCCATACTAGGCACATGGTTTTCCTTTCTTGTTTTATTTATCGTCAATAATTGTCTGAGCGAAGCGAAGGCTAATACTCAGCGAAATATTACTGTCCGGACACTTTACTACTACGATGGATATTAACGCCATGTCCTACTAAAAAAAAAGCCTAATAAAAACCTTTCGTCAAGCATAACTCAAAAAATATTTGTCGGATTTCGTTTCTGATTGCACGAGAAGGTACCTATGACGGTCGCCTACTGAATCCACCTACTATGAAAAATAAGTTCCAAACCGTTTAAAAATTATATAGAAAAAACTCCTAAAAAAGCACAATTTATCTGCATACGTCACAGAAATTTGGTGTGCGTCACTTTCACCGGTTGATGTTTTCGTAGACAACTGGTTTGAACACATGAAGCAAAAAAAAAAAAAAAATACGCACGCTGTAATATTGAATAGATCAGTTTCAACCACGTGATCACAAACCTTGCAACAACCCGTGGCAACCAGTCTTGGTGGGCAAACAAATAATAATACAGTATTCCATACCACGGTGACCGTTTTTAGCCTGTTGTATAAAATCTGGCATGTTGTATGACATACAATTGTGGATGATTAAAACAAAAGACGTGAGTGTTTATTGATCCGGGAGGTTATTTTTCTCTGGATGTCTGTCTGTCTATCATACAGCATGCAATTTTCTTGTAAAGGATGATATTATTATGCAGTAAAACCTCCATAACGGACACACCCGATTAGTGGACACCTCTATTTAGCGGGCATTTTTTCGATTACCAACCCTTAAATTACTGTACATTTTTTACTCTCAGTAGCGGACACCTCCAAATAGAGGACAAATTCTGCCCTCCCGAGGTGTTCGCTATTCAGAAGTTTTACTGGTAAAACCTCCATAGCGGACTCACCCGATTAGCGGATACCTCTATTTAGCGGACATTTTTTCGATTACCAACTCTTAAATAACTGTACATGTTTTACTCTCAGTAGCGGTCACCTCTAAATAGAGGACAAATTCTGCATTTTCGGGGTGTCCGCTATTCAGAGGTTTTACTGTATATAATATTGATAATTATTTTACAGGGCCGCACAAAAGAATAAGAATATATGAAACGAATATAAACTAAATTCGGGATTGGTAGATCGCTGATGGTAATGTAATTTTAGGATGTTGTTACAATCATCCGCAGCATGTTTTTAGAGTTTCGTTCGTCTAACGAAACCCTACCTGTCTCACTCCTTTGTCTGTCTGTTTGTCCGTCTGTCACAGAGCCCGTTCTCAGAAACTATATATGTCGGAGACTTGAAAATTTGCATACTTATAGCTGAACACCACACATCGAACGGCAAATAATGAAATTTTGAAAAAGTCTAATATTTAACCCTCTGGGCTCTAACTTGTGTATTTATAGCAATTTTCCTAACTCAGCCCCTAATTAAGTTGAAGACATGAAAGTTTGCATACTTATAGCTGAACATCTCACATCAAACGACAAATAATAAAATTTTGAAAAAGGCTTAATATTTAACCCTTTGGGCACTAACTTGTGTATTTATAGCAATTTTTCTAACTCAGCCCCTAATTAAGTTGAAGACATGAAAGTTTGCATACTTATAGCTGAACACTTGCGATAACACGATAAATCATAAAATTTTGAAAAAGTCATATTTAACCCTCCGGTCTCTAACGTGTGTATTTTAAGCAATTTTTCTAACTCAGCCCCTAATTAAGTTGGAGACATGACATTTTGCATACTTATAGCTGAACACCTCACATCAAACGACGAATAATAAAATTTTGAAAAAGTCTATTATTTAACCCTCTTTGCTCTAACTTGTGTATTTAAAGCAATTTTTCTAACTCAGCTCCTAATTAAGTTGGAGACATGAAATTTTGCATACTTATAGCTGAACCCCTCACATCAAACAGCAAATAATAAAATTTTGAAAAAGTCTAATATTTAACCCTCTGAGCTCTAACTTGTGTATTTTAAGCAATTTTTCTAACTCAGCCCCTAATTATGTTGGAAACACAAAAATTTGCATACTTATAGCTGAACACCTCACATCAAACGACAAATAATAAAATTTTGAAAAAATCTAATATTTAACCTCTAATATTTTGTCTCACGCAATTTTTAAATTTAAACTGCTTTGCAATACTATTTTTTGTTCATTTTGCGTAATGTGACGTAATTTGTTCTATTTCAGATTTCTAACGCATGTTAATGAATTTATTTTACAATATCCTTTCTCTTTTAAAATTCACATGTAAATATAGTTTTTATGGCGTAATTTTCAATAAGTGCCTGCTTTTTATACCTAATTATTTAATTCTAATTTGAAGGTTTTTTTCTGTTTATAATAGTAACGTGTAAATATTTTTTTTTATTTGAAGCAAACATTATTGTTTGCGCTGTTTATAGAGTTGGCAACAGTTTAAATTAATACCATTTTCTAAAATATGTAAAAAATATCTGTCAAAATGCTGAATATTTGAATTTAAAATAGAAATAAAACCTCACAAAATGAGTCAAATTAAAAAAATTAATGAAATCTGCAAACCGGGATCTTCTATTGAATAAAATTATCTAAAAATGATTAAATTCCCATGCATAGCTTTTGCTCTTATAATTTTTTTTAATGGAACGATTTTGTCCAACTTTAGCATTAAATATCTCTTAAAATAATTCTTCGATTTGAAAACTGTATGCATTAGTGTGTTGATCAAACATTTCGCTATAATACCACCGATTTTCATATATTTGTATGCAATAGTTTTCTTAATATTAACGAAGAAAGACCTCCGGTCACAAAAAATTCAAAACCGGCGGCGGCGGTGACAGCGTTAGTTACTTTTTATAGAATAGAGAGATACATAAAAATGAAAACTTGTCTATCTGTCTGTTTGTAATTCTATAAAAAATCCACAATTTGGAAGCCAAAATTGTGAAGAGATACGTACATGTGTATTAAAACATGGCCGAGACAACTAAAGTAATCCGGAATCGAAATAACTTATAGTTAATTTTTAATTAATAAAAAACCACCAATTTACCAGCGATTTCTTATCAAATTTAAACATTTTTCGTTATAGCAGTTGCCAACAATTAAAAAACGCAATAAAATTATTACTACAACAATTAATTTTCTACTGCAAGATTTCCACGTGAAAAATGAAAATGAAATAAATAGTTTGCCGAATTTAAAAAAAAAGGTTAATATTACATCATAACTTTTCTATTGCAAGATGTTCACGTGAAATATGAAAATTGTATAAATGGTTTGACGAATTTAAATGAAAGTGAATAACTTTTCTATTTCAAGGTTTCCACGTGAAAGAGGAAAATATTACGTCATATTGGAAATATAAAGGGCATGGTGGATATAGTATAAGTCATATGAGTGTGAAAAATGTATTGAAGCATGATAAAAACACGATTAGGGAAATATTGACGTATTTTAACATTATTGCTCCAATCATAAATTGATATAAGTTCATTTATAGCTGTATTCTTTTGCGTCTGTTATATGCATTCATACATTTTTATATAGCGTTTTCATATGATTCATTCAACAACATTTCGACTGCTTTTTTTAATGTTTGTTTTGTGTTTTATGTTAAATTTTGAAATTGATTGAATTCGCCGGCACTTTAGTTTGTAACAGATAAATGGCCTTTGTATCTGTACATCTAATGCTAATATTATAAAGCGTTATAATATTATAAAGTATATAATATTATTAATGCTTGTACGTTTGTGAGGTGTTATCTCTGAAACTACATAGCCAACTTAAAAAAATGTTGGTGGCCATCTCTGCTCCGAAAAAAAGACTATTTTATGTCAGTGCAAGAACCTACATCGCTGCAGGAGCAAAAAAGTTCTAAAACTGTGATTTCTGCGATATTGATTGGGTTAGAAACTTTAAATTTGGTGCGGTAGTTACTTTTAAGATGCAAATACTCGTAATGAACGCTCTCTAAAAGGTTCAATTTGACGGATAAACGTAAAAATTTTTAGAAAGGTTCGAAACTATGATTTATTTGGAATACTGAAATTTTTGGGATACTGTTGGGGTTAGAAACTAGAACTTTGGCATGGTAGTAATTAATAAGATGTAAATGCTCGTTGTAGAACGAATTCTAAAAAATAGAAAGACTAAACAAAAAGATCAAAAGATGATCTAAGTAACGAAGAACATGGAACTGTTAGCAATATAAACATGAAAATTGGCATGGCTGTGTTTATCATAACGTAAATTCTCCCAATAGAACAATTTCTAAAAATGTCGCTATATAAAACAGTGCAGAAACAAAAAACTTTCAAAAATTTTCTATTTCTCTGTTACTGCTGAGCCCAAAATCTTGAAATTTTGCTTCGGGTTAGTTTTAAAATATGCAATTGTCTCTATGAATGGTTTCTAAAAAATTTAAAATTTAAAAAGATGAAATTAACGGAAAGCGATCTCAATTACCATTAATTTGGAATTATTAGGTACAGCAACTTTAAATATTTCATAATGCTGCATTTCCTCCGCAAAACATGCGATTGAAATGCAACAAAACTGATAGATACCCACCTAGCATTAAATAAATTGTGTAAATATTGAATAAAGACCTGTATGAAACAGTGAGTAGGTTGCCCGAAAGTACTTGTTAAAGTGTTCCTTCTCTAGGCTTTTCTCTCTCTCGCCAAGGCCACTAACAGAGGGAAGTGCCGTTTTAAATGTGATATGAATTTTTTATCTGATTCATTTTTATAGACATTTTATCATAAGGTCATATTCTCAATTATCATTAGTAGATTTTTTATATATTAACTTATTCTGGTGAAATTTTGTAATCGGGTTCATATTGGCGTATGTTAGCTTGCATGATTTGCTGAATAAATATGGATGGATTTGTAAATTACTTCAAAAAACACTTTGACAGCTCAAAAGTTATGCAGACGATATATTCAGATCTTGTGTCATACTTTATGTTGTAATCATTGCCGATTTCTTTTATTTAATACATGCTAAATACAGCTCAACTTGTGCAGAATATGTTTGAAAACAAAACAATACAGCGTATGTGGTGGCCAGCATACACTCATCATTTAAATCCGATCGAGCATATCTAAAACACACTCTAACGAAGCACTGCATGCCACTATTGATGTATTCGGTACTTTGATACTATATTAGATTTTGAGAAGAGAATTCCTTTAATGTTATCGACAACCTCATTGCATCCGTGGAAAACAGATATTGTACAATATTAACTTTTCCGGGGGAGCACACACCATATAAAGTATAGTCCATTCTTTTTAAACATCATATATTTGTCATTTAAAGTTACTCAAATTGGTGCGGAGCGTCTGATTATGCTCTTGACATCATTTTATACAGTTAAAAAATTCTGATATAAGTAAATTAGTGTTTCATTTTCTATTTTACTTTTAATATATTGCGTACTTTCAATTTTATATCCATGCATGGCTGTCTTGAATGGTTTGATTTCCCATTTTTTTAAACAGTGTATACGAATTTATATATAAGATTTTGTAATACTACAATTCGTTTATTTTCATCATTTCAATTTTTCGCAGTATATGGACAATTAAAGATAACATCTCATTTTCTTTGCTTCCACATGTTATTATTAAATCTATGTTCTCAGTAATATCGCTCAGACTAATCCCTCTGAGGGAAGTCCTAGTTCATCTTATGTTTTTTTTTATTTCTCAGTTGCAATAATCATGATTTTTAGGGTTCCGTACTTAAAAAGTAAAAACGGAATTGAGTAAAATCGGAATTAAAAACGGAAACATAAGATCACTCCTGTGTCCGTCTGTCACAGCCATTTTACTCGTAAACTATGGAACGTGGAAAGTTCAAATTGGGGATGTAATAAAGACTGTTAACCCACATATTTACAGATTATTAAACATTCACAAATATATGTGGGAAAAAACGTAGAGGGACTAATTAGGTTATTTGAAAAAAAAATATTTCCTTTGTATATCGTGCGGGATATCCGTTAAAAGATTACGTAACGCCGAACTCAAAAGTATTTCTTTTAATTTTAGGTATTATATTTTCAGAGATATCGTCGGAAATGTAGCGCAAAAATATGTCCCCCCCCCCTTTTATTTCCAAATCTACTGAAACTAAAATTATGAAAAAAAAAAAAATTGGAGGTAGTAGTGGTTAATTTAAGCCTTGCAGGAAAATTATAGCGATTATCCTAGGTCGCATAGTTTTTCATAAAAGCGCATTTTTCTGTTACACACAAATTTCTATATGCGGACATTCAGCAAAGGTATCGAGGAGCACTAAAGGTACCTAACGTATCAAAAGTATAAAAGCATTGTTTATAATCATTTTCGAAAAAAAAATCGTCGGTAATTCGCCGAGATATTAAGACTCCTGTCCCTGCCGGCGAAGACACTCGCAAGCTAATGCTAATCCTATGGAAAGGGATTTTTCTAATATCTCATTTGCATTTCGACTTTTTTTTTTTTTTTTTTTTTTTTTTTTTTTTTTGCATTGGACAGCCGAAGTCTGTCTCTAAATCGCACCTTTTTTACTTTTTCGATTTTGGTCGCAGATATTTTTTATAAAGTTACTTTCACTTTCAAAACCGGTTCTTAAAATAAAAGTGTCATTTAAAAAAATATCTGCAACCAAAATCGAAAAAATAAAGAAAGGTGCGATGTATAGACGGATCTCGGCTATCCAATGCCTAAAAAAATATTTAAAAATGTCGAAATGCAAAAGAGATATTAGAAAAATCCTTCCCCATACTATTAACATGAGTGCCTTCGCCGGCAGGGGCAGGAGCCTTAACACATAAAGACACGGGTAGTTTGGACATACATAATGGCATAGGTGGCGTACTCTATATGCCATCGGTTTTTAAATACTAGATAACAACTTTTAATGATATATTTGTGTAATGCAATACCCAGTAGCAGTATAAAAGCAGTAAAGGTCAAATTGTTAAAAACAGACCAATTTAATTAGAATTAATCACATAAATACTATGGGATTCGCGACTAATTTGCGTTGAGTGGATCTCTCAATACACCTCCCGTGTCTTTAAAAGTTAATTAAAAACCTATCTGGAAAAACGCGGCACGGACAAAGTCGAGTTGCATCTTTGCGACCTCCTTTCGAAGCGCGCTTAGTACAACGCCAAGTTTAAACTTTGAACAAGGGTTTTGTTTCAGCTACACTGTAAAAAGAAAAATATTACTATGTTGAATTTAGTTTTATGAAATGCCAAATGAAATTTAAATATGCAGTACTTTTATTGTCAGTACCGAATTAAGTTCATCATATGTAGATTAAGATAAGATTAAAAAAAAGAGTTATACAAAATAGCAATATTTAATTTTATTTGGGTTTCATATCTCTTTGAACTTTTGTGGTATACTCATTCTTACTTTTTTAATATATTCAGCTATACCCAACTCTACGTTGTATAAGTTTTTACAAAGTTTAATTACTCTTTTAAATAATACAGTTAATAATTCATATATTTATTGTAATGAACCCCCTGAGCGCGAGTAATACTCATACTTGACTGTTTATTTTATATAAAAGTTATATGCATTGGTCTGCTAAGTCTTATCTTGGTAGAAACCATCTGCAGAACCTCAATTTAGTGGTTGATCTGCAGGTTTATCATTGTGTTTTCATGCACCCACCTTCAATGTTTTCTTACATTTGGGTGCAGGAAAATACAATAATAAACCAATCGATCAAATAGTAAACTCCGGTATGCAGGTGTTTTCTATCAAGATATGACTTGGCAGACCATTTGCATTTTAATATGCTTATTAAGTTCTATATAATCCTAAAATTTCAGCCTTGAACTTGATGAGCTGATAGTCTGTGCAATTGCCACCCGTCGAACAAATCCCTTCCTGTGAAATCTTGTATCATTTTTTAGGAATCTGTGGACAGGCACAAAAACATTGTGTTTTTATACCTAGATAGTGTATAAAAACATTTTTTAATTCATTAGTCTCAATTTGGAGTTTTTTGTAACAAATACAGCTGTAATTTTTTTTTTTTATATAATTGTTTGAGAAAGACTGTTTTTATTTTCTCTGAAAACTGCATGGATTTTTCATTACATTGATATGTAATTCTGATAATGAATTTCTTAGAATTCCATTTCAAAGCAAAATTTCGAACTTCTTCCAGTTTTACCAAAGCATTCTTTTTCTTTATCAGAAGTCAGAGGAAATAAATTTATTTTTCTCTCCATCTTTACCTTTAGATTAAGTTATAATTTTATTTTCCCCACATTGCTGATAGAATTTTTTTTTACCTTGTCAGTTGCAAGCTCACTGTCAGATATCTCCAGAAATTGTCCATCTTCTTTCTCTATTTCCAAGTTAATAATCAGGAAGAGTTGCCGTAATATCCTTTACCAATCTATTTTTTATTTATATTGTAAAGGATGTATTATTATATTATTACTTATTATGTATTTATATTACCACTAATTTACCAATCCTATATCGGAATTTGGTAAATTAGCAGTGCTTTTAGTTTATAGTCTCTACTTGAACTTGCCGATCAAGATTGTGTTAAGCTATCATTCGTTGTCGCTCAGAAACTGTTTTTATTAGTTTATAAATTAATTTGGTAAATTAGCAGTGGTTTTAATTTGCAGCCTCTTCTTGAACTTGCCGATCAAGACAATGTTAAGCTATCATTCATTTGTTCCCATAAAATGTTTTTATCAGTTTGTTAAAAATGTCCTACTGACATTTTCTAGGTAAATAACGCAGTCTTTCAAAGTGACATACTGGTTGATGACGGTATTATCCTTCTCGTATAATTCTTGAAAAGCTAATGACAAATTTACTAACTGTTGCTTTGTGAGCCTTAATTTCCTCTCTACTCATTTGATAAAACTCTGTCATTGAATAATGAATTTTAGTAAACGAAAGTGTGTGCCATTACAAATACATCATGAAATAAAAATGTTAACTAAGGCAATCTTTAACCAGGATACCAATGTAAATTGAAAGTAAAGATGGAGTGTTATTAAAATTCATAGATAAAGACCAGAGAAGAATCCGTAACCAAATTCAGATTTTTGGGACTGATGTAAAAGTTTGTTGCATATTGTTGATGGAAATTAAAGAAAATGTATTTCGTGAAAATTTCAATTCCTAGCAGTTACATAATTAGAGCTCATCTGGCTAAAGAATCGATGTATTTTCTCAAATCTTCCAAAAAATAAAATACCTTATCCTCAAAATATTTTTAAGTGTTTTAAATAAACGGTCATTCGACGAAGTAAGTTTTGGAGAATGGTACTTGGATTGAAACATTTCATCTCAATTATAATATTTTGTGTCTACAGTGGGCAAAGATACGTGTGGTCTTGTTGGAAAACAATGCCTAATTGTTGATTATTTGAAGCTGCTTCTAGCGGATTGCTTGATTTAATTCACTTAATTATAAACAGTATTTCTGCAAACTAATGCTATAGTTTCCAAGTAACATCTATTAATAAACAATTTTCTTGTCTCACTGAATGCGAAGAAAAATCTTCTGTGGGTAAGAAACTGACTTTTGCTTTGATTAAAAGGCCTCTTCGAAGTAGTCATCAATGTAGTCTAAATAAATATTAATATTGTTATTATTCCTTATATTCCATGAATTACGAATATAATCTGAAAATAAAAACTATGCGTAAATCTGGTTTTTGAACAATGTAGAATAATGTTGTTTTAAAAATATCGACATATTCTGTAGAAATTGAGTCGGGCCAAAATTTTAGCTTCATAATACGTAATTTGTTTGTACTGCTAATTGTACTGTCCGGTTCCGGGAACAAGAAATTTCCGTCCGAGGAGACCTGTACATTCAAATTTTTAGACAACAAAGGCTTAGAAACTGATACAATCAATTATGATTCGTATTCAATCATAGAGCCTCGCTTATAGAAAAAATTTCAGGCCGAAACGTGCTGGATCGAACCGTAGGTTCCGACTTCACGAGGATGAAGTAGGCATACTTCTATTAAAAATTGTTACATTTTTTTATCCTATTTAATAACTTCAGTTAATTAAGACAATAATAACATTTTAAAATAAGTGGTAGAAATTTGCTTGATTTGCCTCCGTTAGAATATTGCTTATAGATCGAATTTGGCAAGCTCAAAAGTGGAGGTTCTATTATGATTTTATGAGATATATAATTTGCAATGAAATGCTGATTTGGGTGGACTTTCTGCAGAAAATTCCTTCGTGAAAACATTTCATTTATTAACATAATCAAATTAAACCTCGTGAGTTTGGTCTCCTTATTCACCACCCCTCCTTTCTTTAGCATTTTTTGAGTTTCTCCATCTTCACTGGGTTTTTTTTTTTAATGAAGGTAGTGCAGATGGCCTTTAGTAATGTGGACTATGGTGATTTCGAGTTAAGTTAGAAAACTTAAACAATCGGCTGATTTTCGTCAATGTTTTATAACGGTGGATGAAACATGAATTCGCCATTATTCTTCAGTGATGAAAGAGCAATCTAAACAATGTGAAAGAGCAGCTGAAATTGCACCAAAGAAAGTGAAAACGGTTCCACCTGCTGGAAAAAGTTTCAGGAATTCACAAGATGTGGTGATCATAGACCACCGACAAAAAAGCAGAATCGTCACCGGACAGTGTTATTCTTCTCTACAGGACCAATTGAAGAGTGCTTATTCCGACAAAATTTCCATACCTGAGCAAAAAGAAGGTGTTCGTTCACCACAGCATTGTTCTTGCACACATGCCTGTAGTTTTCGCTACGAAAGTCAATCACCTACGCTCTGTAGTACTTCCACATGCACCGGATTTTGCTCCTAGCGATTATTTCCTCTTCCCAAGCCTGGAGAAATGGCTCGGTAGTCGGAAATTCACTTCAAAATATGGGGTTAAAGCAGACACCACCACTTCATTTCCAAAGATAGATAAGGCTTATTATACTAAAGATAATAAAAAGTCGGAAACTCGTTGGTTTAAATTTTATAAGTTGTAAGGAACTACGTTAAAAAAATGAAATATTGTCAAAATATTTCTATTTTCTTTGTCGGGCTGATAACCTTTCGAAACACACTCGTATCGACATCAAATTTTATTTTCCCTCCAAAAAAGAAAAGGCGGAGTTCATGAAAAATGGTCCTAGTTGTAATTAAAATTCGACCCCCTCATGCTAAAAACATGACACTATAAAACCTGGTAAGACGGAAACATAAACAATAGATACGAAATACCGTTTTAGATTGGTTATTTGCGTCTTTGCAGATACACTTGCCAGGTATTTTTAGGGAAATAATGAACAAAGTCCGTTTAAACCAGGATTCCGTTACAGCTGCATATCAGAAAATAAATTTGTTAGCTAGTAGACTTTCCTCTCTCTTTTTCTCTCATTCTGTGCTTGATTCTCGGCAGTATTGCTGGGAGTTATCGACACTCTCTATCACAGTAGTGTTTCATTACACTTAGACTAACATTTCCTGTTTTTGCTATGATGTGCTATATACCAACTCATCGACAGGGCGTGGATTTGATCTTCAAATAGGTAGCCCCTGGAACTGCGCTGCTGTTCACTGTTCAGACATTTATAAAATGTAATATTTAACCTTACAGTCTCATTATTTTCAGATTTACATTATTATAGTTAATGATAAATTTTCGCGTTTCCTTACCGTTACAAAAAATGTCTTTCCGTTACCTTTGAGAATATACACTAGTAACGGGGAAAAAATGTAAGCGCTAATGTTAAGTCTGTGGGAGAGTTATTTTCAAATATCTCGCTTTCTTTATAATATTTTAAAATGAATTCTTTTGCATAGGATTGCTGAGGACGATCTACAACCGGGCTGTTTTTTACTTTTTAGATTTTTGGTTTCACATATTTAAAAAAAAATTACTTTTACTTTCGGAACCGGTGGAATCGTTTCTGAAATTGAAGCTATCCAAAAAAAAAAACTATAACTAAAATCGAAAAAGTAAAACCTAGCCTGGTTGTCGATCGTCCTCAGCTATCCTATGCAAAAACAAATCATTCAAAAATATTAAAATCAAAGCGAGAAATTTGGAAATAACGCCCCATAGACTAAAAATTAGCATTTTCATTTCTTCCCGTGTCTGAAGTGTGCTCTTAAATTAAGATGTGTTACACAGGACAAATTTCGCATTTTCTGCGACTTTTAAAGGTGTACTGTCCCCTTAAAAATTACAAATATTAAAAATAATAAATATTAAATTATTTTTTTAAAGCTTCGAACAAATTCATCAACCCTTTTAAAGTTAACAATCTTTAAAACTTACGAATTTTAAGTTCTTGTTAAATCTTAGTAAATTTAAATTGTTCAAATTATGAAAAATTAAAATGATAGTCATCAATGAAAGTTCTTAGGCATGTTTTAACGGCATGAAAAATATGCTAAAAATTAATATAATAAGAAAACAAATAATGCAGATGAAAATCAACTTTCAGGAATTTCTACCAATTAACGGAAATATATTTGCATTTTTTGTACAGCCCTTACATTAGCAACAAGTTTTTATACACGCCACATGTTAAGATAAAATTTATTCTAATATAAACATGCTTAAAACTACTTAAATCGCACTTCCAGAAATTGTCATCCATGGCGTGCATGCATTCAATTCTCTGGATAGCCTTGTATATTATTATATTTATATTTTCCAAACATATCGTTCTAAATATAGTTGAACTTGAAAATGTAGGATCTAATAAAAAAAAAAAATAAGCAATTCACTCTCATTCTCAACAATTCTTCCTAGTTCTTTTGCGTAGCCCTATACATGATGTATAGAATTTAAATATATAACCTTGTATGCAGAAATTTAGTTAAAAACGTAAATCATAGCTGAAAACTCAATTTCAACAGTCATCCATAATAGACAATAATTCATGTACAGTATTTTATCCAACATCTTTTATGTGCCCCTGTAAATGAAATAAAATGTGATCAAAATTGTATGTGTGTAACTTTAAGATTGAAGACAAATAGTTTCCTTTTTCACATTTTTATATCACACAGCACACAAATGTTACAAACAATCACAAACACTGAAAAACATATAGAATGATGAGGTGACTTTGGGGTAATAACCCGCTGTTAGAACAAGTGACGTTCGTAAAACATATTATGGGGAATACTCCCGCTATAAGCAACAGAATAATTGGGGATAAGACCCGCTATATCATAATGTGCCACAATGGCAGCTCAAGAACAACATACTATACTTGGGGATAAGACCCGCTCGAATACACAACGTGCCGCAATGGCAGCTAAAGAACAACTATATACTTGGGGATAAGACCCGCTCGAATACACAACGTGCCGCAATGGCAGCTAAGCAACAACTGCATTGGGTCACATGACCGCAAAGCCGCGGAGCTCGTTCGGCATGCGCACAAGGTCCGAACAAAAATCATCTTCTAATGTAAGCATCTTGCAATAAACCTCAGTAACATATATGAATTCCATCTTGTTTAAAGTAGTAAAACATAACTAAAACACGCTACAAGCAGTTTTTTTCTGTAATGAAACTGAACTCTTTTCTGTGACCCTGTAAATGAATGAAAAATGCTTTGCAACACCTTCAGGAAGTATGTCTTATTGCACCTCATAAATTCATATCAATTGCATTATGTTCGTAACAGAGAAACATTAAAATACGCCGCAAAGGTTTTTTCTTCATAGGTCATAATATAACGAAATGTACTTTTGAATTCCCCTGTACACGTACCTGTGCACTTCAATAAGGTGCATAAATTTTATGTTTAAACTGTTTTACATCATTAAAATACACCGCAAATGATTTTTCCCACATAGGTCATAATATAAAAGAATACTTTTGAAAGTCCATGTAAGTGAAGTATAAATGATTACGCGCTTTATTATCAGTGCCATGTATCCCATGATAAACTTCAACAACGTATTTCAATTACATCACAATTCAAGTATATGTACGCTAGTTAGACCACGGGCAGACGGGCAGTGAAGCCAATTCATAAACATTTTCCAACTATGTTGTAATGTGTTATAAATATGAGTACCCGTCCAAACGTTTTGTGTTGGATATACATATAGAAAATATAGAGGTTGTAGAGAAAAACGCGGGACCTGGTAGTAATTGACACTATATAACCTGGTAAGGCGGAAACACAAGCAATAGGTGCGAATTACCGTTTCAGATGGGCAGTTTCCGTCTTTGCAGATACAATTACAGTAGAGCGCCGATTATCCGAACTCCAATTAACCGAACTTCCAATTATACGAACAACCTATTTCTCTCAAAAAATTTTTTATCCGAACAACCTATTTCTCGCAAAAAAAAATTTTTTTAATGATGATGAGATTGTGGATGAAATTTAAGATGTAAAATAAATTGAAGAAATGAAAACGAATGCCCTGAAAATGACCCAAGTCCATCGCATAACGAAGCCTTTGAGTGTTTGGAAACAGCTATGAAATGGCTTGAATGGCAGAAGAACTCTGATCCTATTCAAATAACGTATTTAAGAAGAATTCGAGATATGGCAACATTGGAAAGAACGTCTTATTTGAAGCAAGCAACAATCGAAAGCTATTTTGTTTAAATTATAATCGCTGGAGTTTAGAAAATGATAAAAAGAGAAAAAGAAAATTTTAAATGATAAAAAAGTAAACAAAAAGACAGTTTTTAAACACGCTAGCACTAACTGGCGCTACCAGTCCTAAGCCTGGATAAAGTGTGAAGGTTTTAGTATAGTGAGAAACACCCCTTAAATTGTCTGTCCATTTATCCGAACTTTCGCTTATCCGAACTAGGTTCGGTCCCGACTTGTTAGGATAATCGGCGCTCTACTGTATAAGATATATTAAGGGGAATCAGGGAAATATTCCATTTAAACCAGGATTCCGTTACAGGTGCGTATTAGAAAATAAATTTGCTAGCTAGCAGATTTTATAAAATGTTATATTTTACCTTACAGTCTTATCATTAACTATAATAATGTAAAAGTAAAAAAAAATGTTCGCGTTTTCTTACCGTTACAAAAACTACCTTTACGTTACATTTGAGAACAGACATTAGAAACGGCAAAAAAATGTAAGCACTAATGTTAAGTCTACGGGAGCGTTATTTTCAAATATCTCGCTTACTCTTTAATATTTTAAAATGAAATTTTTTTTTTCATAGATAGTTGAGGACGATCTATAACCGGGCTAACATATACTTTTTCGATTTTGGTTTCAGATATTTAAAAAAAAAATTACTTTTTCTTTCGGAACCGGTTGGAATCCGTTCTGAAATTGATACTATCCTAATATTAAAAAAAAATTAAAAACAAAATCGAAAATGTAAAAACTATTCTGGTTTTCGATCGTCCTCAGCTATCCAATGCAGAAAAAACAACAAAAAAAAAAAAAAAAAAAAAAACAACAAAAAAAAATCTATTAAAATAAAGCGAGAAATTTGAAATTAACGCCCCCATAGACTTAAAATTAGCGTTTTTATTTATTCCCGTGTCTGAAGTGGGCTCTTAAAGAAAGATGTGTAACACAGGACAAATTTCAAATTTTCTGCGGCTGTTAAAGGTGTACTTTTTCGTTAAAAATAACAAATATTAAAAGAAATAAATATTAACAATATTCCTTTAAATTTTCAAACAAATTGATCAAAACTTTCAAAGTAAACATTCTTTAATACTTACTAACTTTTTGTTTATCCTTTGTTTATGTTAGTTTGTTTATGTTTGTTGTTGTTGTTTGTTACTTTATGTGTTATATTTGTTTGTATGTTGTTGTGTTTTTGTTTGTTATATTAACTAAGTTTTTGTTAAATCTTAGTAAATTTAAATTGTTCAAATTACTGAAAAATTAAAATGATAAAGTCATCAATGGATGTTCTTAGGCTTGTTTTAACGGCATGAAAAATATGATAAAATTTAATATAATAAGAAAACGAATAATGCAGATGAAAGTAAACTTTCAGCAATTTCTACCAATTAACGGCAGTATATTTGCATTATTTTGTACAGCCCTTGCATCCGAACAAGTTTATATACACGCCACATGGTAATTGTAAGATAAAAATTATTGCAGTATAAACATGCTGTAAACAACTGAAATCGTACTTCCAGAAATTATTATTCATAGGCGTGCGCATGCATCCAGTTCTTTGAATAGCCTTGTATATTATTATATTTATATTTTACAAACACATCTTTCTAAATATAGTTGAACGTGAAAATGTAGAATTTAATTTAAAAAAAACAGCAATTCACTCTCATTATCAGCAATTCTTCCTAGTTCTTTTGCGTAGCCCTATACATGCTGTATAGAAATCATATATATAATCTAGGATGCAGAAATTTAGTTAAAAAAGGATATCATAGCTGAAATCTCACTTTTAGCAATCGTCCCTAATAGACAATACTTCGTATACAGTATTGTATCCAGCAACTTTTATGTGCCCCTGTAAATAAAATAAAATGTGATTCACATCATATTCTAATGTAAGCATCTTGTAGTAAACCTCAGTAGCGTATACGAATTTCATCTTGTTTAAAATATTGAAACAGAATTAAAACACGCTGCGAGCAGTTTTTTCTGTAATAAAACTGAATTATTTTCTGTGATCCTGTAAATGAATGATAAATGCTTTGTAACCCCCTTAAAAAGCATGTTTCAGTGCACCGAATAAATTCATATCCATTTCGTTATGTTTGCAACAGAGAAACATTATTAAAATACGCCGCAAACGTTTTTTCTTCATAGTCCATAATATAATGAAATGTACTTTTGAATTCCCCTGTACACGTATCTGTGCACTTCAATAAGGTGCATAAATTTTATGTTTAAATTGTTTTACATCATTAAAATACACCGCAAATGATTTTTCCCACATAGGCCATAATATAAAAGAATGCTTTTCAATGTCTATGTAAGTGAAGTATAAATTATTACACGCTTCATTATCAATGTCATTTATGCCATGATAAACATCAACAACGTATTTCTATTACATCACAATCCGAGTATATGTACGCTAGTTAGAGTACTGACAGACGAGCAGTCAAGCCCCACTCATAAACATTTTTCAACTATGTTGGAGAGTGCTAAACATCTGAGTACCCGTCCAAACGTTTTGTGTTGGATATACAAATAGAAAATATAGAAGGCTTAGAGAAAAACGCGGGCCTGGTAATAATTAAAATTCGACCCCCTCAACTAAAAACATGACACTATAAAACCTGCTAAGACGGAAACATAAACAATGTGTACGAAATACCGTTTTAGGTGGGTTGTTTCCGTCTTTACAGATACAATTGTAAGATATTTTTAGGGGAATCATGAAGATATTCCGTTTAAACCAGGATTCTGTTACAGTTACGCATTGCAAAATAAATTTGCCAGCTGACAGACTTTTATAAATTGCTATATTTTACCTTACAGTCTCATTATTTTTAGATTTACATTCTTATAGTTAATGATAAATTTTCGCGTTTCCTAAACGTTACAAACTGTTCCTTTACGTTACATCTGAGAACCCACACTAGTAACTAGAAAAAAATGAAAGCGCTAATGTTAAGTCTATGGGAGAGTTGCTTTCAAATATCTCGCTTCCTTCTTAATATTTTAAAATGAATTTTTTGCATAAGATAGCTGAGAACGCTCGATAACCGGGATAGTTTTGATTTTTTCAATTTTGGTTTCAGATATATATATTTTTTTAAATTACTTTTACTTTCATAACCGGTTGGAATCCGTTCTGAAATTTAAACTATCCTAACATAAAAAAAAACTATAACCAAAATCGAAAAAGTAAAAACTAGGCTGGTTGTCGATCATCCTCAGCAATCCTATGCAAAAAAAAAAATCATTCAAATATATTAAAATCAAAGCGAGAAATTTGAAAATGACGCCCCCAAAGGGCTTAAAATTAGCGTTTTCATTTCTTCCCGTGTCTGAAATAGCCGTGCATGCATCCAATTCTTTGAACAGACTTGTATATTATTATATTTGAATTTTCCAAACATATCTTTCTAAATATAGTTGAACTTGAAAATAAAATTAATCAATTCACTCTCATTCTCAACAATTCTTCCTAGTTCTTTTGTGTAGCCCTATATATTGTCTATAGATTAATCAAGTATGCAGAAATTTAGTTAAAAATGTATATCATAGCTGAAAACTCACTTTCAGCAATCATCACTAATAGACAATACTCATATACATCATTGTATCCAACATCTTTTATGTTCCCCTATAAATGAAATAAAACGTGATGCACATCATATTTTAATGTAAACATCTTGTAGTAAACCTCAGTAACGTATATTAGTTCCATCTTGTTTAAAATCGTGAAACATAGCTACAACACATGCTGCAAGCAGTTTTTTCTGTAATAAAGATGAACTCTTTTCTGTGACCCTGTAAATGAGTGATAGATGCTTTGCAACCCCTTCAGAAAGAATTTTTTTTTTCACCTTATAAATTCATATCAATTTCATTATGTTGCAACAGAGAAACGTTATTAAAATACGCCGCAAACGTTTTTTTCTTCATAGTCCATAATATAACGAAATCCACTTTTGAATTCCCCTGTACACGTACCTGTGCACTTCAATAAGGTGCATAAATTTTATGTTTAAAATTGTTTTACATCATTAAAATACGTCGCAAATGATTTTTCCCACATAGGCCATAATATAAAAGAAAACTTTTAAATGTCCATATAAGTGAAGTATAAATTATTATAAAATAATAAGCATTACAAAATAAATTTTCTAGCTAGCAGACTTTTATAAAATGCTATATTTGACCTTACATCTCATTATTTTTAGTTTTACATTATTAAAGTTAATGATAAATTTTAGCGTTTCCTTGAAGTTACAAAGAATATCTTTATGTTACCTTTGAGAATTCGCACTTGTTACGAGAACAAAATGTAAGCTCTAACGTTAAGTATATGGGAGAGTTATTTTCAAATATTTAACTTCCTTTTTAATATTTTTAAATGATTTTTTTTGCATAGGATGGCTGAGGATGATCTACAACCGGGCTAGTTTTTACCCTTTCGATTTTGGTTTCAGATATTAAAAAAAAATTACCTTTACTTTCGGAACCGAGGTGAATCTGTTCTGAAATTGAAACTAACCTAATATATATATATTAAAAATACTATAACCAAAATCTAAAAAGTAAAACAGGGTTCGTACGGTCCTTGAAAGTCCTTAAAAGTGCTTATATTTTTCAAAGGAAATTTTTGGTGCTTAAAAGTACTTATTTTCATGCAAAATCGGAAAAAAGTGCTTAATTTTACTCTCATATTAATTCTTAATCAAAGGTGAAACTCTTCTGCATTTCTTTTAATTTCTGATTTAAAAAAAAAATCTTAATCCCGCCTTGCCTCCCCTTCTGAAATTTTACTTTCCCCTTTGTAATATCAAATTTAAAAACTTCATTTTTTTAACCTTTTTCTACTCTCAGGGATGTAAGACCTGCGCCAGACGAAGCCAAAATTTGCGCAAAGCTGCTACAAAAGAGCTATTTTTTTCCATTTTGCGCCAAACCTACACCAAAACGTACTTAGTGCCAAGATGAAATTTAGCAGGATTTCGTCGATCCGAGAAACAAACAAAAAAAAAATCAATTTTTTCTATGCCGCCAATTGCGTCAAAAAAAAGCAAAAAACCGCGGCCAAAAGATCTCGAAAAACACGCGATGTTTGTCAAATGATCACAAAAAAAACGTGAATTTTGTCAAAGGATCGCTAATTTCGTCAAAAACGAACAAAACGCGGTCAAAAGATCGTAAAAACGATAATTTTGTTAAAAGATGGCGAAAAAAACGCGCAAATTTCATCAAAAGGTCGCAAAAACCCATAAATTTTGTCAAATGATCGCGAAAAACACGCAAATTTCGTCAAAAAATCGCGAAAAACACAAGAATTTCGTCAAAATATCGCGAATAACACGCGAATTTCGTCAAATGATCGCGAAAAAAACGTGCATTTTGTCAAGGGATAGCTGACTTCGTAAAAAAACGAACAAAACGCGGTCAAAAGATTGTGAAAAAACGCGAATTTCGTTAAAAGATCGCGAAAAATACGTGAATTTTGTCAAAAGATCGCGAAAAATACGCAAATTTCGTCAAGAGATTGCCAAAAATACGCAAATTTCGTCAAAAAATTGCCAAAATACGCAAATTTCGTCAAAAGATCGCGAGAGACACGCGAATTTTGTCAAACGATCGCGAAAACCATGCGAATTTTGTCATAGCAAAAAAAAAAAAAAATACCTTAATTTTGTCAAAGGATTACCAATTACTTCTAAAAATGAACAAAACGGGGTCAAAAGATTGTGAAAAAAAGCAAATTTCGTTAAAAGATCTTGAAAAAACCCACAAATTTCATCAAAAGGTCACAAAAAACCGCTAATTTCGTCAAAAGATCGCGAAAAATACACGAATTTCGCTATAAGATCGCGAAAAATACGCGAATTTCGCCAAAAGATCGCAAAAAATACGCAAATTCGTCAAAAGATCGCGAGAAACACGCGAATTTCGTCAAACGATCGCGAAAAACATGCGAATTTTGTTATAGCGAAAAAAAAACCCGTTAATTTTGTCAAAGGATTACCAGTTACTTCTAAAAACGAATTAAACGGGGTCAAAAGATTGTGAAAAAACGCAAATTTCGTTAAAAAATTCGAAAAACTTCACAAATTTCATCAAAAGGTCACATAAAATCTTAAATTTTATCAAAAGATTAAAAACAACCACGCTAATTTCGTCAAAAAATAGCGAACAGCACGCTGATTTCAACAAAGGATCGCAAAAAATACCCGAATTTTGTCAAAACATCGCGAAATATACGCGAATTTTGTCAAACGATCACGAAAAATACGCTAATTTCGCCAAAAGATCGCGAGAAATACGCTAATTTCGATAAAAGATTGCAAGAAATATGCAAATTTCATCAAAAGATCGCGAAAATACGCAATTTTCTTTTTATTAGCATTAGAATTTCAATTTGCGCCAAAAACAGTTTTTATTGCTACAAAATTAATTTTTGCTGCTACAAAAAAAGGATTTTACTACTACAAAATCAGATTTTTGCTGCTACAAAAATAGATTTTACTGCTCCAAAATTCGATTTTTGCTGCTACAACGGCTTTAGTGTACTTTCATCTCTGTGTTTGTCAAATGATCACGGAAAAACGTGAATTTTGTCAAAGGATCGCTAATTTCGTCAAAAACGAACAAAACTCGGTCAAAAGATCGTAAAAACGATAATTTTGTTAAAAAATGGCGAAAAAACCCCGTAAATTTCATCAAAAGGTCGCAAAAAACACACGAATTTCGTTAAAATATCGCGAAAAACACAAGAATTTCGTCAAAATAGCGCGAATAACACGTCAATTTCGTCAAAGGATCACGAAAAAAATGTGCATTTTGTCAAAGGATAGCTGAATTCGTCAATAAACGAACAAAACGGGGTCAAAAGATTGTGAAAAAACGCGAATTTCGTTAAAAGATCGCGAAAAATACGCGAATTTTGTCAAAAGATCGCGAAAAATACGCATATTTCGTGAAAAGATTGCCAAAAATACGCAAGTTTCGTCAAAAGATCTCCAAAAATACGCAAATTTCGTCAAAAGATCGCGAGAAACACGCGAATTTTGTCATAGCGAAAAAAAAACTTTTCTTGTAAATTTTTCGTAAGGTAAATAAATAAGTCATCTAATAAACTCTCTCCCTAAAAAATGAAAAAAAAATGTGCTTGTCCCTTTGCCCCCTGAACTTATAAAGTTTAAAATCTTAAAAATCATTGCTTTTTTTAAAACTTTTTCTGCTCCATTAGTTAATTTATTGTAACAATAAATAATCGATCATACAGTTTTATTCCCCCCCCCCCCCTCCAAGTCTTTAAGTTAATTATAAGTCTGTTAAACTACCCCCCCCCCCCAATAATTAAAGAAAATTATGTTTCTCCTCTTTGTTTATCTTTACAATAAGAAAGTATTTGATTCGGGAAAATTTTCGACCGATTTACACGTTTTAGGGGTTAGATATCCTGAAAAACATGTTTTTACAAAATGAGTCTGTGACTCTGTTTGTCTGTATGTGACACAAATTTTGTGGGTGGTGTATCTCAAGAACTAATGCACAAAACTTAATAAAAATTTATATTCAGTTAACCCTCGATATAAATTAGTGTTGATTAGTTTTTGATGTAAATCGCCCAACAGGTGGTGCTGCTATGCTGCATTTTTCATGATTTACGCCATAGCTATATCTCAAGAACTAAAGCACGAATTTTCATCAAACTTCAGATTCAGGTATACCTTGCTAATTATAGGTGCTGATTATGGTTTGGTGTTAATCCCCTAACAGATGGCGCTCCTATGCTGCATTTTTCACGATTTCTGTAATAGCTATATCGCAAGAACTAATGCACGGATTTTCATCAAACTTCAGATTCAGTTAGATGTTTACAAAGTTGTTGCTGATTAGGTTTTGGTGTAAATCACCCTACAGGTGTCGCTGCTATGCTATATTTTGCAGGATTTGCACGGTTTTAACAATAGTTGTATCTCAAGAACTAATGCACGTAATTTCATATCTTTAGAATGTTTATGAGGGGCATAGACCATTTAATTTTGGCACTCTGATAATGAATTTGTAGTATTAACATGTATTAGATAGAAGAAAGTTTTGGGATTGGCACATCTGACTAGTTTTTTCTTCTGCTGTATGTTATTTTAAAATTTTCCAAATTTCTACTGCCACATGGTGAAATTCCCCCCCCCCCTTCCCATCCATTTGAATATTTAAAACTGTTACAAAAATGAAAGAAACCCTTTATTAAAAAATGCATGTTATAATTTATTAGTTTATTTAATTTGAAGGTCCTTAATTTTTTTTGGTTTTGGTCCTTGAAAGTCCTTAAAAATACTTGATTTTTATTTAAAGAAATGTGTACGAACCCTGCAAAAGCTTGCCTGGTTGTAGAGCGTCATCAGCTATCCTATGCAAAAAACTTCATTCAATAATTTTAAAATCAAAGCGAGAAATTTTAAAATAACGCCCCCATAGACTTAACATTAACGTTTTACTTTCTTCCCGTTTCTGAAGTGGGCTCTTAAAAAAAGATGTGTTACACAGGACAAATTTCGTTCTGCGATTGTTAAAGGTGTACTGTTCCCTTAAAAATAATAAATATTAAAGTAATGAATATTAAAAATATTTCTTCAAAGTTTTGAACAAGTTGATCTATAATTTTAAAGTTAACAATCTTTAAAACTTTCTAACTTTAAATCCTACTGATTTTTAATAAAAAAAAAAAAAAAAACTTTTTCGAACTTAAAATGTTAAATTGACGAATATTTTATACATATACAAGAATGGGAGACTTGAAACCGTGTCTCCTGGCCAGGCCACAAACATGTTCTAGCAAATTATGACTTCGTAATTTTATTATTTGTTAACTATTTTAACTTAAAAAATACTTTAAAAAGAACGCGTCTATTTTTTTTACCGTTTTACTTAATAAACTATCTGTATCCCCTGGTAACTTGGTAAAAATTGTACCTCCCACTGTACCATTCAGAAATTGTATATATACAAACGAAATGCATATTTTCCTTCGTTATTCATAGAAATATAGAATTTGAAATATTTCATTCTTTCAAGAGTATTTTGTTGAAATTAAACAATAATCGTAGAAAAAAATAAATGCAAGGTTTGAAATAGGAGTGATCTATTTTAACACGATACAATAATCCAATCACAATTAAATCGTTTCCATTTGCTAAAGTGTTTGGATACTAGCCAATCATATTTTTAATAGGCGTGGTTTCCATCGTCTTGGTAGAGGCGGAGAGCATAACATTACGAGGCCGTTTTTGACACATTATTCATCAAAATCTTTGCAAATTTTGCTCAGCCTAATTGTAGTAGAACTATTGAAAGCATGTTATTGGAAAGCTTAAACTCTATATTTTCGTTGTTATTAAAAAAATTTTCCTGAATTTTGCTGATATGAATGTTATAAGACTAAAAAGGACACAACACCTCGAATTTCACTGGATCCTAAATTGACAGGATCCTGAGAATTAAACTACAACAAAAATTGGAAAAGTAGAAAATAGCCCGTAAACAGATAGTCCTCAGCTATCCTGTGCAAAAAAAATCATTTAAAAATATTAAAAATCAAGCAAGATATTTGAAAACATTGCTCCCATAGACTTATCATTAGCGTTCGAACTTCAAGCCGTGACTAGTGTGGCCTCTTAAGTGTCTGAAATTCTTTTTCAGTCACATATGTATCTTAATTTAAGACGCCTTTATTTGCAGTGTATTTATGTAATTTTTACTTGTCTGGTGAATTGTAATATATTTCTAATTTTTAATTTAAACATGTTTAGAACGAGAAATTTTATTTAATAAATTAAATAAAATACGAATCTTATAGAAACAAGACACATTTTATTAAATAACTTTCTGGTTCAACAAACTTTATTTGATCTGGGATAAAATTTCAGCAGGATGGCCGCTATGCATTTATAGATACTCATAGAATTTTTTTAAATAAAGTTTCATTTTCGGTGGGGGGGGGGAGGGGGGTTATAGGGCACTAACTGAAGTTCTGCACACAGGCGCTGGTTACTACTGGCGCGCCCCTGGTCACTGCTCTCAATCCCCCTCCTCAGTCCCATGCCACGCTTACAACTGCTTTACAAGAGCAATGGCTCGCACTTCCCAGCGAACTTACCGATCGCTTTATTGACGGTAGCACACATCGCTGTATGTGCTGTGTTCCTTCTAGGGTTGATCATACTCCATATTAAAGGTACATTTTCTATACCAAATTGACACATTTATTTTGTTTATTTTATAATTGTGTTAATTTCTGATACACCACAATCGTGTGGTAATTTCTTTTAGTGTTATTTTATACCTTACTATGTGTTGTACATTATGGCTGAGTTTTATTAAAATCTACTTGTAACATTTTGAGTAATCGCTACTTTTGTTGTTTTGCCTTAATTTTGGAAACCAGCGTACATAAACGCAACTCAAAAACACATTTTAAAATAAATCTTACAACATTACTCAGTTGACAAGTGAAAAAAAAAATTGGCTACTGTAAAACTTGTCTTATAGTTACTCCTTCGTTCCTCACACTGGTCTTTTTTTGAAAGTGTTTTACGCTGGCAATTTTTTCATACGTGTATCATTCCAACGCCATTTAAGGTTTTTCAATGTGCTGATGAATTTGCACATCAAAGAAAATGGGTGTTGCCATTCGAAAGTTTCAATATTTTTTCACAGTAACCGTAACCGTAAGAGCTCTATTATTTTAAATCATCACTATCTAGAGCGCATACCTTCAAATAAGTATATCTAAAATTTCCGTTGGATTGGTTGAGTGGTTAGGCCGCTAGGGGTTCAGATATCGAGGAAGTTTTTTTATAACCACACTGTATATATATATATATATATATACCCGTAAGGCATGGTGACGTCACGGCGACGTCGTTGTGAAGTCACAGTGTGATTTTGTGACCGTCGATGTGACGTCATAGTGACTAGAATGCGAGGTCGTTATGGCCGTTTTAGAGGTCGTTTGTGACGTCACATTGTGACCACTCTGTGAAGTCACGGTGTAACAAATTTGTGAAAAGTGTGTCATTTGTGACTATTTTGGCATTAACTTTGTGACGAACCTGTGACGACAGCGACAATGCTTTGACGTCACACTGTGACTAATTTGTGAAATATGTGTCATTTGTGACGAACTTGTCATAAACAATGTGATGATTTCAAATGAAAATCAAATTTCAAATTAATTGCTTAAAAGGGCAAATGCCAACATAGAGAAAAAGATTCCAAGCCGGGACTCGAATCCGGGCCATCAGTGTAGCGCACTGACATTCTACCGACTAAACCACATGGAACGAGACCCAGCCTGGAAAATTTCTTACTAGTACATGTTTGCAAGGCTACAAACGTAGCACAAGATGGAATATTTATCGTGAGCCGCCAACATCGGGTAAACACAAAACTTAATTAAATCCAGCAACGATTCAAACTATATAAATACTTGGAAATTTTTCCATAGAGAACCATTCGCCTTGCATACAACATTTCAAATGAAAATCAAATTTCAAATTAATTGCTTAAAATGCAATTTTAATTTGAAATTAGATTTTCATTTGAAATATGCAAGGCGAATGTTTCTCTCTGGAAAAATTTCCAAGTATTTATATAGTTTGAATCGCTGCTGGATTTAATTAAGTTTCGTGTTTGCGCCATGTCGGTGGCTCATGATAAATATTCCATCTTGTGCTGAGTTTATAGCCTTGTCAACATGGAATAGTAAGACATTTTCCAGGCTGGGTCTCGTTCCATGTGGTTTAGTCGGTAGAATGTCAGTGCGCTATACTGATGGCCCGGATTCAAGTACCGTTATGGAATTTTTTTCACTATATTGGCTTTTGCGCCTTTTAAGCAATCAATTTGAAATTTGATTTCCATTTGAAATATTGTTTGCAAGGCGAATGTTTCTCTCTGGAAAAATTTCCAAGCATTAATACTGTGATGATTCTTGTTATAAACACTGTGAGGAATTTTAAAATAAAGTTTTGTTTGAAATATACAATATTATCTTTTTACCGTACTTTTTAGCAAAGTATCGCTATTTTGGGGTCCTATTCTTCTAAAATACTTTTAATTTTTACACTGAAAAAAAACAATGCTTATCAACTGGCATCCTTTTTTATTAAGTTCTAAGCTTGATCTTGAGTTCAAGCTTTATATTAAGAATGTGTAAGTTTTTATGTGTTGTGATTTGTTATTATTTTATTAAATACGAACATGGAGTCTAACGGATATTAATATATTTCCTATTTAAAGAAGAATAAGATAAGCCATATTTATTTAAATTTTTTATTCCCGTGTATACCTATTGTATTTTGTTAATATGAGCTAAATAGATTTGGTATGATGTATAGGAAATGACTGATCTGGGAAATAGAAAAAACAAGTAAGAAAAATCATGCGTTAAGCATAGATTATAAAGCACTTTCCAATGCTTCCTGAATGCTTTAAGGGGTCTCAGGATTCTTAAAGCTCTAAAATTTTCGAAATTTTAATTTTTTTAGATGTTAAACTTCTATGTTTTCTGAACATTTTGATATAATTGTTATCTTGAAATTCCCATTAGAACAGAAGTTAAGGCATTTAGAATTATACTCGCTCAATAGCTGAAGCGGTGTTTCCAAAACTTTGAAGTCATTTTTTCTCCAAATGACGTCTTTGGGCATAACGCGCACGATATCTCAAAAACTTCTGAATATTTTTTCACGAAATTTTCAAAACATATATTTCATGTTAGTCTGTATAAACTTAACCTAAAATTTCCTTTTTATTGTAAAAAGAAAACATTTTTTTAGGGGTTTATATTGTTGAAATTTTCTAAATTTTGCATTAACTAAATACAACTTTGTACTAAAAATATAAAAAAGCTTTAAATACAATTTATTTAGGTTCAGTGTCATTATTATAATCTGAGGTATACGTAGGCACCAAAATTTTCATTCTAGTTGCAAAATGTATTTTGTAATCGTGCGCATAAGCTGTTATGCCGATTTTCTGCTCGTCAAATGTCTGACAGTTTGAAGTCCCCTGTAAATGTTAATTCTGCACCTTGCAATTTTTCAAATATTTGAAATGGAAGAACATACTTGTATCTTTCATTCCCATTTAAAATTGTGTCTTAATATCAAATACATTTTAAGATATTAAATATTGAAAATGGTCCTTTTTTTTTATTTTTCCCAATTTTAAGAGTCCTGAGACCCCTTAACTAGACATCGTAATTTAAGGAAATAACGCAAATAAGATAACTAAGTAAATATTTTAGAAAACGCATAAAACATTTGAAAAACTGATTTCAGCAGTTACCGTCCATAGCCAAATATGTTTTCCAATTCTTTTGAATAGCCCTGTATTTAATCTGTAGATTGATATATACTAGTATATAATGTGAAAATTTAGTTTAGCAAGAAAACGCATATCAGGTTGAAATTCTCATTCACCAATTTATACTAATATATGAAAACATACTTGAATACTTTTGTACAACCCTGTAGTTTACCTAGAATCTTTATTACACGCCACTATTTAGTTAAAATTTAATTCAAATTAAAACACTCTTAAAACTGCTGAAATCACATTTCCAGAAATTATAATTTATAGACGGCCAAATATCCATTTCCTTGCGTGACCCCGTGTATCATTTTATCCATATTCTACAAACATTTCTTAGTAAATTAAATGCAGTTCAACATAAAAATCCATAACTCATCTAAAAAACACCTTTAAGCAATTTACGCCCATACCCCTTAACTCTTACGTATACTTTTGTGTAGCCCTGTATATGAATTATAGCTTTTATATACACCATATACTATGCATAAATATAGAGAATCATAAAAGCGCATATTATAATTAAAAATGCATTTCCAGCAATTATCGCTAATGAACAGTACAATATCAACTTTTATAAATATCATAAATTATAAATATTTTTTTATAAATATTATAAATATCAAATTTTAAAAAGTATAATAAAGCAGTTTAATCTATAAACTTGTTATCAGGCATAAAAAACACTTTATTTCAATGCTTAAAATGTCATATTTTATTTTTTAATGCGAAGTATCGAACGTGTATCGAAAACGTAGAAAATGAGTTTACAATCGAAGAACATTTAATAACTGATTCTGAATGTCTACAATTAAATGTTTGATTAAAATCACGAACAGTAAAAACGTGCTTACATACAATTTAAAAAAATAAATATACCAATTTGAAAAACACTAAATAATTAGTATTTATAATTGTACTATTAAACAACAACAAAGTACAATAGATGAATTAAATGTATTATTAGATTTAACAATTTCTCAAAAATCTCTCCATATGTTACAAGGAATTCGTATTATTTTATAATTTTCGCAAATGTTAAATCTGAAAACCTTGATATGAAGATTTAGGATCTTAAATAATAATTTAAAATATTATTAGCAATGAAAAAAAGTCTTTCAAAAGTTTCACAACTATAGTATGTAAAACGACATTTCCCATTCAATATAATGTTAATTTCTAATCTGAAAAAAATACCAGATCAGTCTCTTTCTATAGGTATAATATAAAACTATTTAACTCATCTCGCCAAATATACAAAACAAGAATAAACAATTTAAATTAAATAAGACCTACTTTTTAAGCTCCATAAATTAATTACTAGTATCCGAAAAAGGCGACGTCAATTCTTCCATTAAAAAAAGCACACGCAAAAGCTTACATTTTAGACTAGTAACTTATCGCATCTGTTAGAACAAAAAGTTCTGTGTTTACCCTGTGGTATCGTGGCAGACGATTTTGGGCAGGTGGATTTGGAACTTACATGTGCAATCATTTTATGAGACTGTCTGTATTTAAATTTTTGTATTTGAAGAATTTTCCAGTGTATTTTACCTTTTCTTTTTATCAGTTTTAACCCCCCCCCCCCTCCCTTTTTCTAAGTAAAGATTGTTTCACACATACTAAATACAAAATATCTTCTTAAAAAATAATAAGATATAAATAAATATCGAGGATAAAAAAAATTTCTTTGTCAATCGTCATTCTTTTCATGTTAATTTCCTGTAGAATAAAACAATTCGTAAAATAACTTTTTTTTAGAGTCATATCTCTAAAACACAAATTTGAAATACGAATAACAAATTATATCATGGATTTTGCATAAATTTTGTATTTTTTTTTTTTTTTATTCGGAAAATGCTAATTTTCTTTTAAAAGTCTGAAAGAAGTAGAATTTTTAAAAAAAATAGTTACTTAAAATAAGTACACTAACAGGAAAAAATATGACTTGAATGCAAATTATAAAGCAAGAAATGTATGTATGACTAAACTCTGAAGACTCTTTCTACGTGCTCATTAAAAGCCGCAGACTTAACTATAATAGAAATTTTTTAGTTTGAAGCCACAAAAGTGTTTCGAATACCAGTGGTCGGTAAAAATAAATTAAAAATTTTACTTCCTGCAAACTAAATATGTAAAGTGTATATATTTAATATTACTAATTCTAAATATGTTATCCAAATTGCTCCAGCACGTACAATTTTTCCGAGAAACACTTTTATAATAATAAGAATAAGAGAAGGATTATTATATTAAATTGCAATACTAGATAAAATTGAAATCAGGAAAAAAGTATACTTTCACTCTCTTAGATATCAAATTGATAAAATATAGCATGAAAATCTAGTTTGTTGATACTTGCCTTGTACCATGCATTTTCCTTTATATACCCCCCCCCCACACACACACACACACACCATCTTTTCGTGTCTGAATTTACTATTTGCTATCCACTAATATATTTTCATTCCTTATGCCGCTGTAACTCGGGCCTTTTTAAAATATTTCTCTTCATTTTCAAAGATTTTTGAAGTTCATATTTTTCTCACACTGTGACTTACAATATGGGGTGATTTTTTTTGTGAGTGTGACGTGACCTACGTTACATGCAGTGACATAACAATTCTTTTTTATTGCCAGAAAAATAAAATTTTACAGTAACATGTTTTGAAGAATTTTTGTAATTTTTTAAAGTTTTCTAAGAAGTTCACATCTCAGTCACAATGTGACACCACTGAGTGGTGGCATTGCGGTCACAGATCTGACGTGACCACAGTGACTCACAGTGACATCACAACGACGTCACTGTGACCATGCATGCTATGAGGGTAATATATTTAAAATTTATATATTTTTTTCCCATTTTATTTACTCATTTCCATCTTACAATACTTTTCTTCTACTATTTAGCATCGCAAAATTCCACCACTGTACACCTGTTTTTTCTATATTAAAATCATTCCATTTCGAATATTACATTTATTTTAAAAGCCAATATTTTTATTTACTTGGGATACGTTCTAAGATATTTTGTAACGTTTTCCCTTACTAATTACACCTCTTTTCTACACGTGGTTAAGTAATGCTTTCGGGTTAGCTGATTGGCTGGGGAACAGGGCAGCTCTGGTTTTTAGACTCTTCATGCTATTCATGCACGATCGCCAATATAACGCAGTACACTCCCTCAGCGATCTGATTTTTTGCAAGCTTTCTTGTCTTGTAAAGACCGGCAGGACATCAAAATTTTCTGGAAACGGAATGCTGTTATTCATTGGATTCGTAAACTTTTCACCTTCAGTACTGATTTTGAGAGGCTGGATGATATGAAAAGTCCGTTTGAATTCCTAACTTTTACCTACCTTATTAATTCCAATACTTACTTTTAAGTAATAAGACTGAACAATATTGAAGCAATATTATCTTACTTCATTTTTGAGCCTGTTACGGACTACATGATGTGATTTGCAAGACCAATAAAGGTATATTGACGTAAACACTGACCGATTCTTCGCCAATCACTAAAAGACTTCAAGCAAAATGGACTGAACTGTTGACCTTGTCAAAACAATTACTGAGTTTGTTTTAGTAGTGAAATTACGACTGCCATCGTTTAGTTATGACTCAAATGCTAATATATTCAGAGAGATATCATTTAATGCCAATCTAAAAGAAAAAAGAAAAGTGCCCCGCTAAACTGATGGCATTGAGCTCACAGACTATTCACACTACCTGCATATTATACTCTTATTTTAAAGAATAATGCCCCTCAAAAAAATAAGTGAAAGGGTATTAGCCCCCGTTTCCCCCTTTATACTTAACCAGTGAACCTCCAAATCTAATCAAGGAAGCTCCTTAACATAATTAGCCGGTATACAATATTTGGAGCAAATCGAATAATCCTGCAAAAAAAACCGATTTATCTAAATTAAGGGGGGTGAACTAGCCGCCCTTTTCACCCTTTATCCTTAACCAATGAATTCCCTAAACGAATCAGGGAAGCTCCTTAACATAATAAACCGGTATACCAAATTTGGAGCAAATCGAATAATTCTGCATGAAAAACCCGTTTATCTAAATTAAGGGGGGTGGACTGCCCCCCTTTCCCCCTTTATCCGTAATCAATATACCCCCAAAATTAATCAGGGTAGCTCCTTAACATAATAAACCGGTATACCAAATTCGGAGCAAATCGAATAATTCTGCATGAAAAACCCATTTATCTGAATTAGGGGGGACTAACACCCCTTTATCCTTAACCAATGAACCCCCAAAACTAATCAGGGAAGTTCCTTAACATAATAAACCGCTATACCAAATTTGGAGAAAATCGAATAATTCTGCATGAAAAACCCATTTATCTGAATTAAGGGAGGGTGGACTAACTCCCCATTTCCCCCTTTATCCTTAACCAATGAACCCCCAAAATTAATCAGGGAAGCGCCTTATCAGAATGAAACTAGAAAAAAAAATTGAAGCAAATGGGATGTTTCTATCAAGAGTTATCGCGTTACGTAAGTACGTACGTACATACAGAACCGTCGGGCACATAAGCTCTCAGGCTTTGATAGCCTGTGAGCTAAAAACCTACAAAGATCTACGAAATCTTCTGTAGTTGTATGTTATCACTACATATATATATATACGCACACACATATATATATATATAGATTTTCTTACTTAATGAAATTTACAAAATGCATAAAGGGTGATGCTGTGGCAACAATTTTTAGGACGTACCGGCCTTGGCGGCACAGCAAAAAATATCTTAGGGAGAGAAAGAAAAACTCCCAAGCGTTTTCTGCTACCGTAGTTAATTTTCGTACATGCAACTGATTTTTTTTTTCATTATCTACATTGCACAATTTAATACTAACGTAAACAGTCAATAGACTGCTTATCTTATATATACATACAAACATAATTTATTTAATGTATACGTGAGCAATAAGTAATAGCGAAACAGAAAAAAAAAATCAAGAACAAAAAGAAAAAAATATTCACAACTACTTCTTGTACTGTATTTGGGTTTCATACAAATAAGTGATTTTTTCATTAGTTTTACAATTTATTTAATACTATGTAAAGAATCAATTTATCTTGAATATATATGTAGAAACAATTTAATATACATTATAAACACTAATACGCCATAAGTTTCGCTTTCGTAATTACTTATAACGCTTTGGAACAATCATTTTTTTAAACCATGTTCAAACGAGGCCGCCATAAAAAATAAGTACCTTTGATTTTTATATTCTTTATTTCATACTTTTACCTAAAATAAGCACTTCAAATACGTTCATAAAAGTATTCAAAAATTAGCTTTCTGTTAATTATTTATAGGAATGCCAGGGATGAGAGCGCTCCGACCCAAATGGTTGATTTTCACCACTAATTTTAATAGTATTATTTGCTGTATTAAATCTCAGAAATTCTGTCATTAAATAAGGCGACAAATCCCATTAAAATTTACTGGTAGAAAGCAGTCCTTTGGGTCGGAGCGCTCTCATTCCTGAATGCCTAAAAATTATTAATGTTTCAGATAGGCTTGAATTGATCAATTAAAAAAGTACAGCATACAGCAGTAAGACAAAATTAATTACGAGCAAGCATTTTAACTGTGTTTTGTTCCTGTACACCTTTTTTAAAATAAACGATTCACAAACCATAGAACTGGACCATGATCACCGGACTATTTTACATTTTCCCGGTATTGAGCCATTTGAAAGCATTTTAACATTGAAGACTAATATTTGGTGTATCCTAAAATATGTTCAAATTAAAAATAGGAGCAGCGAACCTTCCATGTATTTATGGCTAAATTTAGCAATGGAAAATATAGCATTTAATAATAAGAAGAAAAGCACTGAATTTAAAAGAATTTGAAATTAAAATATAGATACTAAAAAAACGAGTATGAAATATAGTTAACGAAACATTCAGAATTTTTTTATCATTCACTTCTGTATACTTTCGGTAATATTATCGTTACATTCATAATTTAAAATAGTTTTAAAGAAACTAATTAGTTATGCAAACATAAAAATATCTCTTTGCACATTTTATGAAAAGTGTTCCAAAATATGTAAACAATGCATTATGAGAAAAGCAGAAAAAAGATTTGCATACATGTGCAAGCATTATTTCATTAAGGAAGTTACTTCTTTGGTCTAAAATTCACGTGATTTTTGCAATTTGTTTTCGGGTACAAAGAAATAAGAGATCGCCTTCTGACATTTTGCAATATAATTATTTGTGTGTAAACTAAAGAATAATACGCCTTGTGCAACGGGGATTACCTGCAGCTGTACGCTCTTACAAACGTGCAACCGTTTTTCTCCAGTGACAAGCATCGAAAACAAATCGGGTCACCAAGTTAGGAAAAGGCATTCAGTTCCCTGGAACGTATAAAACATTTTATTTAAAAAGTTGATTTTTGACAAAAAGGCTCTCATTTGAAGGAAAAAAGTCATTTTTCGCCTTTTTTTTTTTTTAAACATTTGCGAGCTCTAAAAAATAATCAATCAAAATGACACTTTTCGATGGTACAACCACCAGAAAAAACGACTAGTTTAAAAAAAAAAGTTCTTGATAATAATGGGCGCCCAGTTTGAAATACATGGTTTAAGATAAATAGTTTTTAAAGGTTTTTTTTTTAAACATATTTTCGACGTGGTTTTGAGGCGCAATAAACTTCGAGCGAAGAGCAGCGCGTACAAAACCGTTTTATGACTGCTGCAGCGTTACGTTCAACGAGCAAAAAATATTATAAGGAATTGGAATATCACGAAACCGCTCTAGTGCAATAATCTACATACTTGAAAGATTTAATAAATGTAAAATAAAAATCGAAAAATTTAACCCAAAAAAGTAGAACCTTCCCTTAAAAATATAAAAATTCTGTTTTTTTTTTTTTTTTTTTTTAGTTTATTTTGTGAAGCCATATGAACTATAAATTTTTGAAATCGTTTGTCTTTTTTTATTTTTTTAAGTACAATATTGGAAATGTGCAAATTTGAGACGTTTTATGTTTTCTGTACCCTTTACAAACACAAAGCTAAAACCTACATATGTGTAATCCATAAAAAAAGGCTTTTATTCCCATAATGTCAATATTAGACTGCGCCAGGTCAATGGAGGAGGTCAACCACCTTGACCACCAAGATCCTTAAATTTTATGTATTTTGAGTGTTTTGCGGGAAACATGGTGAAACACTGTCTGCCAATCTCCAACTTATTGCAAAAGCAAACTGAAACGAGGCATTTCACTTTCCACTGAGACTGTGGATTTGCACAGATTCAATGAGCATCTCTGAAGCACGTTTGATTCTTCAAAACCAATCCATGTTGCACAAAAACTGATTGAAATCTTCCAGTCACCCAATGCGCTGTGTGCAACGCATGAAAGCTTTCTTAATCTTTCAGGGACTATTCAGGGCTTTTGATTAAAACAAGAAATGCGCCGTAGTCAAAATATTTTGCTGCACTATCCACCATCGCATATTTTACCCTTCAATCCACCCGCATATTTGCATTTAATACATTATTTACAAAATTTAATGCAAATTTTCTTTAGAAAAAAATATTTTTATGTGCATGCATTTATATAATACAATCTAATAAATATATAATATATAGAAATAATAAAATTTAATGAAAAAATACAACTTGCCTTTATGTTAATGAGGCTATATGCATACATAAATGACTTGCTAGTCATGAATGGATATATGCTTTTGAGTCAGATTTATTAATAAAAATTAAATCTGGATGATACTTTCATGTTATACGCACTCTGTGGAGTACAATTAATTTCATCCTTGTGCATCCATTCGACACTCTATACACGAATTCAATTAATTATTGAAAATAATTATTTCCATGACTTCGTCATTTCCTTATACGATCTCAGTTGATTCTGTATTAGGCAAAAATTTCGTATTAAGAACTTTGATTTCATTAACAATTCCCGTATAATATATTCCAATATTTCGTGAATTAACAGAAAGCAGCTTGTTTTCTATTGAATTAGATTCCTTATAACTACGGTGTGTTCCGACTCATATTTAAATATTCCTCAAAACAAAAGATGTACCAGAGCTGAGCTCAGGTAAGTTTCAGACAAAATTAAGCCCTGGGCTTATTGTGAACTCCAAGGACAAAGATCGTCATGAATGTTGGAAGATTCATATATCAGTGGAACAAATGTTAAAACCATTTTCAAATCGAAATCCTTGTCTTATTTAATCGCAGAATTTCTTACATTAAATAAGGAAAATATTGCTATTTGGAAGAGTGATGACATTTGACCCACTAATACGCAGGATCACCAACCCTGCCGTACACAAAAGCCCACCCATGTTCTCAACTGTTAAAATTATCAAAAATTTTTGATAATTTTTTTATGAGTGTTGATAGTTTAGTTATAGAATAATTAAAAAATCTGTATTCTCGTATTTTTTTTTTACTTTTTTGTTCATCTAGATGTATAAAAAAATGCTTTTAAGCCATCCTGTATTTAAAATTCATTTCCATCGTATTCAGCTGAAATGTTCTATGACTGTCAAAGTAATTGCATTTCTAAAAAAGCAGAACACACTTTTATAAAAACAAACAAAGAAAAAATATAAAGCTTATAAAAATGGGAATTTCTTACAACGTTAAACCCCAGAATATTTCTATGCTTTTGAATACCACGTAATGTTCTGACGCGCTTCGCATCTATAAAATGTTTTTCCCTTTTGTTGAAAATACGACCTTTTGCTCTTTTTATAGAAAAATCGAAAGCAATACATTCAAATCGATAATATCTGAAGAGATTTTTCAGCGACCTAAAATATCGCATATCATATCCGTTAAATTTCTGAAATCGGAGTTAGATAATCCATCTATAATCGAAAATCCATTTTCAGTGGCAAGACACCATTAGGGTCAATCGTGGATGTTTTGTTAACTTGCATTAAAGACCCACTTATGGTTGTAACGTTAACGGGTATTTAGAAAATTTAAGGATGTTATTCTCAAAATATCAATGTTTTAAAATTCAAATAATAACGAAAAACTATTTCTTTATATAAGATAAAACCCCTGTAGTGGGCTATGTACATTCGTGGAAAAAAAAAAACGCCCCCTACTAAATCTTCAACAAATTATCATAGACAAAAGTTACTGGTACCGAACGATTGGAAATAAAGTCTACTTTTAAATGATGTATATAAAATTTATTTAGGGCCCATCTACATATTAAAACGAATCCAAAATTCATTTTTTTTCAATGGCAATACCCAATTTTAACGTGATATTTCAAATCTTCGGTTCAAACTATGCCTAGGCACCAAACTTCGAGTCATTTACATAATAAGTTTTTGAATTATATATACTCAAAATTTAGTGCTTCTAATGTTAAATTACCTTTTCATATTTTTATGTATATCTCCTGAAATTATGCTCCTAATCTGCTAATTTTTTGTGTAGCAATAATACTAATATACCCAAACATAAATGCGTTGAATTTGCAATTTTTATAATTTTATGATATGAATTATAAATTAATATTCGAAAAAATTATGAATTGCAACCTACAATTTTTTTGATGGATTTAGATTTATTAAGTCCTGCTTTATGGAAATCCAAAATTTCACATTTTTCTTCCAAGTAGTTTTCAAATTATGCTTAAAAAACGGCAAAATGGTGGTTTAAGGGGCCGTCTATGATAGAAGTGACTAGATATTTTGAAATTTCTTATGCTATCTTGTAATCTAGCAGACTTCATTGACTGCTTGAGTGACGCTTAAGGTGCCTTGATCAAGAAGGGGGCTCTCTGGGTTAACAATCGAGTACCGAACTTCAATTTAGATACAGCCTTTAAAATACGCTCGTTTTAAAATAATAAGTTTCTCGGAAACTTATAATACGAATTGCATAAAAATTTGTTTTTAGGCTAATTAAACGGTTTAGAATTAATTTATGCTCTCAGAATTGTGTACTGCTATTGAAAAAAATCAAATTTATGGTTCGTTTTAATATGTAGATGGCCCCTAAGCAAATGTTATATACATCATTTAAAAGTAGACTTTATTTCCAATCGTTCGGTACCAGTAACTTTCTTCTACGGTAATTTGTTGAGGAGTTAGTAGGGGGTGTTTACTTTTTTCTCCCACGACTGTACCAGTAATGATCCACTAATTTTTAAAGTTAAAAATCAAGCCCCCAGCGCTTTTCTGGGAAACGCCTCAGAGAAACCTGGCTTGCTAAAAAAACTTAAACCGTAACTGTTAAGAAACCGTAAGTATAAAACTGTTAAGAATGGTTGATTTGCTCAGTTTTGGAACAAGTTGTTTTGTTAGAATTCCTTGAAAAACAGATTTTTTAGCAAATTTTGTCTGTTTCTTAAAAAGCAAGTTTTCATTCATAATATTGTTTCCTAAATAGGATACTTTATTTTACATTGAAATGTCATTTTTATATTTTATTGCACTCTAAATATTTTTCAAATAATCCTAAAATAAATAAATTAAAAGTAAAAAAGTGTTTTAAAAACTATCTTTTATTATCATGTACTAAAAATTTAAAAAAAAAGTTGAAGCACAATTGATTGAAATAAATATCTTTCTTAAAAAAATTAATTAATTTGCAAGCGATTTTTTTATCAGTTTGTTTAAAAAAGTAAAATAGATATATAATTTTAAAAACAGCTTCGTGCAAAAAAAAAAACAAAAAAAAAACAACGAACTCATGAGGATCAAACACAGATCCATTCAGACACTTCGTGTAACTGAAGGTTGGCACATTTATCAACCATGCCACGGTTCAATCATAAAACATCAACTTATTTCTCCAGCAATCAATGACATTTAAGTACCCTTATTGGACAAATGTTTCTTTCCCCCTGACCAGCAACGTGGCAAATTTATATATATTTTTCTTTTTTTACAGAATATTTTATTGCCATTAGAAATATGCCACACTACGTAAAATTACGTTAATTGTAGCACATGAAGTTTTCTAAAATTGGATTGCAAGATTCGAGCCACACACAACAAGACACACAAAATAACGTAAATGAAATCGTTTAATAATAGTAAAAATGGTGAGTATTTTATTATTTTAAGGGAGGTCCACATCTGGATCATTATCTATATATATATTTCTCTTGTGTGGCGCTAAAATAGGGCTGAATTTGTAGCTTGCCTTTTGGCAACAACCGCAGTAACACAATTAATTTGCCTTATTACATTCCACCAATCAGAAGAGTGATTTCACCTCTTAAACTCGCGTCATAAAAGAAAAAATTCAATGGTTTTCATAAAATGTAAAGATATTAAAAATATTCCGTTTAATTATGCACTAATTGCGTAAGATCAGAACGCAGATTTTTTAATGGGAAATAATATTAAGTAATCCGCGCAAATAAAATGGCAGTGAATAATCTTTCATAGTAAGGAATGTGGAAAACGAAATGTTTTCGATGAAGATAATGACGTCATTAGTAAAACAAAAGATACATTTTCGTCGCTGAATTAAAATATTTTATTATAACTGTGTCAGTGATGACGTCATATTGCTGATCTTTATTCCTATACATACATAGACTGGACTCTTGCTATTTATTTAAAGATCCTTGATATACACAAAATAAAATATTTCTGAAAATTACATAATTTCCAATTAATTATTATTAATATTTAATGAATCTCGGGAATTTTAAAACAATTGCTTAAATGATGCTTTAATCTGGGAAGGGATGAATGGTTCTGATAGTGAAATTGATGTTATATTTGAAAGAAAGGATTCATTCTCATATGGACTCCAAAAGTATTATGATAAGTATTATATTTACTGAAATATTTTAGTACGATTTTGTCAATATGACGTCATATTCACTGGCCTTTACATTTAATTCAGCAAATTAAAATTCAGAGCAGGAGCTCTTTTTAAGCACAGTACGATATTTTGGCAGATGTAAGAATAGCAATGGCCATTAGTTAGTTTTACGGTCACATGATGCATTCAAAAAATCAGCTTTTTGATCAAAAGTTTATTTTAGACACATCAGAAAACGTGTTGTTTACGTTTTGTTAACTTGCCAAGTGTCTGAGGGATATCATATTTTTTCGTCGAACGAACTTTAGATACTGTTTATTGATTTATATTGAACTATCTTGGTATCAGGTAGTATATTTCTAGGAGTTTTTCGAAATAAATTAAAGCCATTCTGTATAATATTATACGCAATAAATTTTAAATTAATTGTGTTCGAAGGTAATTTTTTTCAGTTAATTGTTTTATATTTCAAAAATTGGCAAATTTCAAAATGTTAAAACGATTTTTGCCTATTGGTAGAACCAACTAAATGCATTTTTAATTGTGATTTCAACAATGTTTCCAATTACTGTGTTTTTCCTGAAATTTTTTTGAAAATTTCATAAGTTAAAAGGATTTATGATAGTACTCATTATGTCTAGAGTTGCTGCGAAAAGTGAGTCGAGCAAACGAAGCGAGCTGGGGACGAGTAGCGGTCCCAATTCCCAATATGAATTGTGTCGCAATTCACGGCGGTTGGCGAGCGTTAGCGAGCAGGAACAGAGCAACCTAGTCTCTTATATTCTAATAGCAGTATGTATCAAGACCCGCTATTGGAGCAAATACTGCATTTTATTTTTATGTGTAATGGATTTACATTTTCTTGCGCGTGTGATTCTAAGCCTTTGTACGTAATTTATTTATATTTTTGTGCACCAGAACAAATAGTACGCCAGTGTCTACAACTGGCACAGAAGCGGCCCACTTTTTGAGCAACTAAAGTGTAACTTCACTAATCTATCTGGCATGTTATTGTTAAAAGGAGCTCATATCTGGAATAACATAGACTTCAAGTTTGGTTGCTTCATTAGTTGGTTGAATGGCTACATTTTTGTAGATAATTAAATGAAATGGCTGTACATATCAAAACGTATTAGTTTTTTTTTTTTTTTTTGTAATATAACATTTTTTCACTAAAATTTAAAAATTTTTCTTCTGGAGTTCTACTCATAATTAAAAAACACAAACTGAAGTACCGGACGTTGTCCGGGATTTTACAAATGTTTAGAAAAATCAATTTCAAAATTAAACTCCGTACGAACTAATGCATATCAACATATTTTCTCCCTATTTCAAATGAAAAACAAATTTCAAAGTGATTGCTTAAAAGGCGCAAAGACCAACATAGTGAAAACTCTGGAATAATTTCCATGTATTAAAATATTTTCTCCCTTCGGTACACGAATCTTGCGCAAGTATTTTTTATTATTATTTATTAAAAGCGTTAAACAATTTTACTTTTATACCAGTATTTTTTTTTTTTTTAATGTACTTAGCCTAAATAAATGCAATTTTGATTCTTCAAAAAAAATTTAAAGAGAAATTAAGATTCTTGTTTTGTAATTAAAAGGTCATTGATGACATCTCTTTCTCTTGTAAAAGCCATTACATATATTCGTTTCAAATATCACGTCATATTTACCTGCTTTCTGTACTTACTTATATTGATGATCCTTGTATTATTTACAAATATTTGAAAATGTTCGTTTTATTTCAAATATGACGCCATATCATCTGCTCTTTGTACTTATTGATTTTCTTCCTGTTATCTTTGTATCATTGTCAAATATTCGAAAATGTCCGTTATACTTCCTGTATGAAGCAACGCTACCTATAGAAAATGCCAACGAGTTCGATTTAGACGTCATGGCGGATAGGCTATTAGCTGATCATTTATTGGACCCTATTCTTGTGACGTAAAAGTCACAAGAATAGAGTCCAATGAATGATGCGCTGATGGCCGAAGTCACAAGAATAGAGTCCAATTGTCCAATGAATGATCCGCTGATGGCCGATCTGCCGTGACGTCGAAATCGAGCTCGTCGGCATTGTTTATAGGTGGCGTTGTATGAAGTCATACTCATTTTATTTTCAATCCTTTCAATTACAGCGTCTAGAATACCTAGTGTAGAAATATGCTATCCAAACAACGCTAAAACTTTGTATCCATTAAATGTGCGACGATACTGCTAAATTCCCAAGTGTCGATCCCAGCGATATCTGCAGGATTTTCGTATTACATTGCATAGACCAGCAATATCTTGCAGTTGTAGAAAATATCCTGCAGATGTCCCTCCGTTCTGTATATTTCAGCAGCATCGTTGCACATTTAAGGGATACAATATTTTAGCACTTTTTTAAGTAACACAGGGATAGCCAATATGCACATTATATATTCTAGGCGCTATACTTACAATGGCGTCATATTTACCTGTTTTCTGTAGTTACTCATATTCATACACCTTGTATTATTATCAAATATTGGAAGATGAATACTCGTCCCTGTTTGGTTTCTTTCTCCGGATTTTTGTATTGTCGCCGTAAGTTTTTTTGTAAATTATAACAAAAAAAAAAAAAAAAAAAACAATGGATTAAAAAAATGGATATTCAAATGTAAAAAAAATCCCTATGTTTGAAATGAAATTTTCAAATCGATATCTTCATTAGTTTTTTTAAATTTTTACCAATTGCTGAAAATTTTCATCTTTTTTTATTACCACAAACCACTCGTTGCCGTCGGCAAAAGAGAAATAACTTTTTCGCCGCCACTTATGTTACCGTAGCGCTTTATTTTACGTACCTTAGCGTATTTAAAAAGAAATTAGAATATTAAATAATTAATACTTTTTTTTACAGAAAATCACAATTTGAATTAGGTTCGTTAATAAGAGTTTTCTTTAATCGGGCTCTGTTACAAGTATAGAAACAAATTTACATAAACGCGAATAGGAAACAATACAATTTCCGCATTTTTTTTCTTCTAAAAATGCCTTATTTTGAAAGAAATCTTATGTTTTTTTAACAGTATAAAAAACATCATCATAGGGAAATTAACCATTTTAAGAGTTATTTTTCAATAACCAGTTTTCAACATTCATGAAGATCTTTTGGCAGGAAATTACTTTTTTTCTGCGACAAACTACATTAACGGTAAAAATCTTCCTGCAGGAATGGTCTAGTCTCAAAGAAGAAGCGAAGTAGTGAAGCAGAAATTTTGTAAAGACAGGAATTTAGGTGATTGTTCTTTTATTTTAGTATCACTTCATAGTAACAAAAAATGCCGAGAATGAAAAAAAAATTGAAATTTTAAATTGTGTGCTTTTGTAAAGGCGGGATTGGAAATTTAGTTGACGGAATTAGGTGAATTTATATTGATTATTTGTTTATTTTATTGCTTTAAAGTAAATTAAAATTTCATGTTTTTACATATGAAAATGATTTCGCGAATATGTCAAATGTTTGGGTTACTGAGCAAAAAAAAAAAAAAAAATCGGAACTCCTGTTACGTGAACTACATTTTAAACATAAATATTAAAAATACTTTCTGTAAAAAAAAACTGTTTCTATCGCATTTAAAACACTAAATACGTAATTTCCCTTTTAGAATTTTTCTTCAATACGCGACACATTTCTCTTTATTTATTTCGTCCATCGATCTGCAAAGGTCAAAAAATACCCTAAAACAATTCACTGCAGCGAGCATAAAAGATATTTGCTCTTTGGGGACAATGAAATAGGCTTGGGATCATGCATTTCCAACCCAGTGGAGGAAGTAGATAGAATAGGAAATACAATATATTTTAGATCTTGAGATGAAGTAGATATCTTTATTCGAAAGTATGTTTTTCATTTTTTGTTTTAGTTAATATTCTTTTACGGATATAGGATTCTTTTTCTATAAGGCTAGCATATTGCTCAAAAAGAAATTGCGACGTGAAGAGACGAGATAAAAAAAAAAAAAAAAAAAAAAAAGAGAGAGAATCTTTTCAGGTTTAAAAAGATATGAATTTTTCATCCGATTAAGAAAGAAACAAAATACTTATTTATGCTATCTTATACGGAAATGGGATAGTTTTTAAAGAGAAGAAGCACTTTGCCCCGAGATTTTTACTTATTTATTTGTATTTTATTTATTTTTATTTTAATTCGGAAAATTAAAATCACTACTGTGTTATCATTGAAATATTTCATAAAAGTATCATTTTATGATGCAAAGTACATAGAAATAAAAGAGAATTGCGTAACGTTTGATTACGTTACAGACAACGCAAAAAAAAATTTAGTTACGATTAGTATCGAACTTTCGACTTCCTTTAATGACAAAAATTTGCGTATTCAGAAGATAAAGATGATTACTATTCGAAAGTACTTGTAGTCAAAAATCAGAATACTTTGCAACTATGGTTGGCCATACATTATATAATATATACATTTTAGGGACTGTGATTTTGGCCCATACAGACATGTGTGGATAAAAAAAAAATAGTGTATTATAAAGTTCTTCCCGGCACTATGACAAACGGTAGAATGCTATTGGGGATTTATTTTATTTTTATTTTTTTTAGCTTTTGAGAAAATGTAAGAAACTATAAATATTTAATCCTGCTATAAAACCGAAGCCAAGACAGACAGTTTACAATTCTTTAGAAATTTTTAGCTACTAAGCTTAATGGTGCAACTGAGCTAACAAGGGGAAGCTCTGAAATCGGAAACAGAGAATGCAGTGATCTTTTGTTTATAGATAGAATATATTCAGGAGATAAATGTATGAAAGCCATAGAGTACAATAGTCTATGGGCTTGGGAAAAACAAACCCTAAAGTTTGAATATCATTTACGCTTACGTTTACGATCGAACGAACAGCCATCTTTTCAAAATCAGCTCTTTTGTTTGTTTGGCAGCGCGCCAGATATTATAATTCAAGATCTTTTTCAGTGTAAGTTCGTTTCCCGACCTAAGTATTGCTTCCAGATAAAACAATAAAAAATTATTTTCAAACCACAATATAAAAATACACGCATAATCTAATAAATTTAAGACAAATATAAATAAAAACATATTTTTGCATTTATGAAATGTGGCTTTTTAATCTTTGAATATATGACTTTTTTTAAATCCCGAAATCTCAAATTTACAATTAGAAAAACAGTTTTTAACACTTTTAATTATTAAGATATTGGAGAAAATTAGATTAAAACAAAATAATTTCTTGTGCAATATTTTAATTCTTTTCGGTGAGAAAATTATGAGTTTATTCAAGTAAGAGACTGTAAATTTTTCAAAAATAAGGAAAATATTGTCTACTGAACAAATACAAACAGCGTACATTTTTTGTTCATTTTTAGGGTTCCGTATTTAAAAAGTAAAAACAGAATCATTAAAAGATCACTCTGTGTCTGTCTGTCTGTCACAGTCATTTTACTCGTAAACTATGGAACGTGTAAAGTTCAAGTTGGCTGAAGTAATGAAGGCTATTAACCCACATATTTATAGATTGTTAACCATTCAGAAATATAGTTAGAAAACATGTAGAGAGGCTAATTCAGTTACTTGAAAAAAAAGTCTTTTCTTTGTATATCGCGTGGGGTATCGTGGGAAAGCGTTCGTAACTCCGAATTTAAAAATACACTTCTCTTAATTTTAGGTATTATATTTCCAGCGATATCGTCTAAAATGTAATGCAAGAAAATGCCCCTCCCCCCCGGCCTCTATTTCCGAATCTACTGAAACAAAATTATAAAAAAAAATTAAGGGAAGTCGAAGTTAATTTAAACCTTGCCGGAAAACTATAGCGATTAACTTATGTCAGATAGTTTTTAAGAAAATCACATTTTTCCGTTAAACACAGATTTCAATTTGTGGCGTTCAGCGAAGGAATATAGGAGCGCTGCCTGTACCTATTATCGCAGAAGTATAAAATGATTGTTGAAAACGTTTTTCGAAAAAAATCGTCGGTAATTAGCTGATATATCAACCCTTAAAGACACGGACTGTTTGGACACACATAAAGACTTGGACGGCGTACTCTATGCGCCATGGGATTTTAAAGCCTAGATAACAGCTTTCAATGATATATTTGTGTAACGCAATGCCCAGTAGTAGTATAAAAGCAACAAACGGCAAACTGTTAAAAACAGTCTAATTTAATTAGAATTAATCACACAATTACTATGAGATTTGCGACAAGTTTGAATTGAGTGGCTCTCTCAATACTCCACCAGTGTCTTTAAAGGTTAATTAAAATCTATCTGGAGAAACACGACAGTGACCCCGACGGACTTTGCTATCTCCTTTCGAAAGGGTCTTAGCACAATGCCAAGTTTAAACGCTGAAAAAGAGTTTTGTTTTAGGTACACTGCTAAAAGAAAAGATTATTATTACGCTGAACTTGGGTTTGTGAAATGCTAAATGAAGCTTAAATATGAACTACTTTTATTGTCAGCACCAAATTAAGCTTATCATAAACAGATTAGGATAAAATAAAATAAAAAGATTTATACAGAATAGCAATATTTGATACTATTTAGGCACATATTTCTCTGAACTTTCATGGTATATCCATTTATACTTTTCAAGTATATGCAGCTATACCCAACCCTATGTTGTATAGTTTTTATAAAAACTTATTATTATGTTAGAAACGATTTTTTTTTTAAAATACAGTTACTAATTAATAGATTTATTGCACGGAACCCTCTGTGCGTAAGTAATACTCGCACTTGACCGTTTAATACTTATCATTATATCCATAAAAACGGAAAAAATCATAATTGAAACGCCCTCTCTCTGTAAGTAAACATTCAAGTGCAATGTGGTTTTATACATTAAAACTTTGATCAAATGTTTTCACTATTTTGCCGTTGTCTTTCAGTCTATTAACGAATTATAATATTAAGAACGATGCCACCTTTGGTAATATACAAATGATAAAAAAAATACCTGACAGTATCATAAACCTGAAATCGCTGCACAATAAGAAATTATCTCCGGTACAGAATGGTTGTTGTATTCCACAGAACAGATTGACTGTCACTAGTGGTGTAGAGTGTCGCCTCATCAAGCAGATTCCACAAACTGTTGCATCAAAATCCACACCATTGAGTTACTCATGACTTTTCACTATACATTCTTCATAAATTTTAAGTTGAATTTCAGATGCTGGCATAGTCTCCTCGTTCAAACCATATATGAATGATCACGCTTCGTGCGCGGCGGGCATTTCGATTTTCAGGAACATTACCGTAACCCATTACCGAGGGTTGGAATATTAAAGGGTTTCTTTTTAGAGGCATGCAAATTTAAAACGAAGTAAAAGGCATAAAAATAATGTTAATGACAGTCATATTAGTTTTCTTAAATAAATAATTTTATGCACTATAATTTTATGCCATTAGTGTTTAAAAATGATTTCGGTCATATGAGCGCCGTGGCTGGCTCGAGTGAAGCGCAATCTGGTAGTCCACCTTTCGACCCCTTTATGGAGCAGCTGCGGTCGTATATCAGCAGTAACATGGCGAATGTTGATTTCCAAGAGATCCAAAGTCTGTGGTTTATTGGCGTAGACCAGTGACTTGACATATCCCCACAGAAAATAATGCATTGGTGCGAGGTCGCATGGCCGTAAAGGCTAGTTCTGAGGTCCATTACACGAAATTATGAGCTCACCGAATGTCTCCCGCAATGAATAGATGGTGTTTTACAAAAAATTGCTAGCGTTTTTCTGCCGTAAGTCTATGGTGAAATGGCAAAACATACTCAGCACAAACCATCTGTCACCTGGGTCATTCCATGTCAGTTCAGGCAGGCATGTAATCCACCATCACAGATTTTGATGAAACTGCGTGTGTTTGTTCCTTTTATTAAGATATGATTCCCAGTATTTTTTTTTTTTTTTTTTTACTCCTTGGTCAAATAGTTTCTGAGAAAAAAATTGTCAAAATTTTGAAAAACTGCCGTCAGTTGGCATTCTTGACTGCTCGATTTTCAAACGTAGCATCACATAAATATCATCATATTTCAATATCTATTCTACAAATCATCTTCAAATAATTTATGCATAATATATAGGGGACGCAGTTTATAAAAAAATATACTGTTACGCTTATAACATTTTAAGTGTGTCTAAAAAAGTGTTTAATCTTTGAAGTCGTGATTTTTTTATGAAAAATAATGCATTAACTAAAATAGAATTATCAACAAAAGGCGGTATTTTTATTAAATTTATTTTTTGTGGGGGATATACTTAAAGGTGTCCTTTACCTGATTCTGAAATAAAAATAGTGGGATTTTGGGTGTTTTTAGTAGTATTTCCTATTTAAAAATATTTTGAGGCATATTTTAAATCAAATCAAGCAGAGTCCTTCCATGTTAGTTCGCCTAAGACATTTAATTCACTGTCACAAATTTCAATGAAACTGGGTATGTTTATAGCTCATTTTAAGACAGGATCAAGGAAATTAAAGGTGATTACAAGTAAAATATTTTTTAAGATAAAAAAAAATATCTAAATTTTGAAATTTTTTAAAAAATGTTTTTAATGACAGATCTATATTCAAAGACTGCTTAAAAAAAAGTCATTTCAATATAAAATCACTAAATAAGTTTCAAATAATGTATATGTGACAAATAATGTAGGCAGATTATTATTTATTGTTGTTTGTCATGTTTAAATGCTAAGAGTGTGTTTAATCTTGTGAATTCTTAAAATCAAGAATTTTGTGAAAAATAATGTATTAATCAAAAATTTATTATTAACCGAAGGCAGGCTGTTATTACTGTTTTTAATTGTACGTAAAAATATCATTTCAATAGTTATAAAATGAAAATAGTGAAAATATGAGCAATTTTAACAAAATTTTCATAAAATTCGAATGTTTAATGATAAATATTGAAGCTTTTCATGCTAAGATGTACTATAATGACTACGATATCATGTATTGCTACTCTTGCTTAAACATAATACATACAATAATAAAATAACAAATATTATTTACAGCAATAAAAATTAAATTAAATAGTACCAGTTCCTTTACCAACACTACATTGCTGAACAGCCGACTTAAAATCAACAGCCCACTCTTATTGAAAAATTCTTTCAACTGTTCAAATAATAAATAAACTGCATTTAAAAATCTTAATATCAACTTATTATCTTAAGACGATAATAATAACTAAACAACATAATGAATTTATAAATCAGCTTTTAATTGAAAATTCATGAAATGGTCCCTTTAAATGTTGTTGTTCATCGAGTCAATCAAAACAAATTACACAGCTGCCAAGTCTCCGGCTTTTTGGATACCAGTACTTTAATGCAGAAAATGTAGTTTAATTTAATTGGAACATTAGGGCAATTTAAAAGAACCAGATATTCTCTGAGATATTATTGGTGTGCAAAAAGCCGGAGACTTGGCAACTCTGAAATTATAAAAAAAAATAGTGAACCTAATATGCTGACTGTAATGACACTTCTAACAAAACTAATTAATTCATTACCATATGAAATCAAACCCGAAAGATCAAAAAGAAAAAAAAATCATCTGTAGTGTGAATGTGACTTACTCAGTGGTTTTTGAGATAGGAATGTCTTTGTGACATTTTCACCTGTACTTCAATAAAATATAAACATGTAAGCTTTTTTCATTCATCCAAATTAAGTAAAACAATTATAAAATTTTGTTGTCATTACACCAGATGTTAAATTTTTCGTTACATACTATTAGATAAGTTCTTTACTTTTAGACATTATTGACATAATATCATAAAATTTACTATATGTATTTTCTATAAGTGTATAAACAATATATATATGCTTTATTAGACATAAATGAATAATTTTTAAATAATTTGTTTGAGAACAGGGATATATATACACACATATATATGTTGAAAATCCATCTTTCAGCATTATTGTGATGAAATAAATCAAATTACCGTAATTTCCGGTGTATAGCCAGCGAATCAAACAATTGTGTTTCGACCCAGAAATATCTAAAAATAAAATGTAACTTTTTAGATCACAGTAAATATTGGTCTTCAAATACTGAATAAAATTTCTGGGTCCAAACTGAATAGTTTGATCTGCGAGCTATACACCCGAAATTACGGTACATATCATTAGAAACTGAATAAAGTTACAAAAGTGCAACTCATTAAGTTTTAAATCATTTTTTAGATATAGTTATTTGAAAGATATAAATATAATGGATTATGCATTTTTTGCATATATTTAAAGCACAATACGTCAAAATTTTCTTCAAAAGAGTGAAATTTGGTATTTTTTTAAATATTAACAGCCAAATATGAGTTTAAAGATTAGGACTGTCATTTTGAAAATTTCTATTGGGCGGTGAGGAGCTAGTGATTTTTCCCTTTTTTGGAAAGGGATAATTGCTCTTCGCCCTAGAAGTTTTACTAAAAAAACAATGTTGTTTATTTTTTTCCTTAAAAACGAACATAAAAGATAATTTGAAAAATAAAATAAATGTATAAATAAAAATATTTCCAGGGATGATACATTGGATAGATTTTACATCTGAAAATATTAATAATTTTAAATATGATTTAAATACTACTAAAACCAACCAAAATCCCACTATTTTTATTTCAGATCCAGTTATAATGTAGTATCATGTACAATTTAAAATTAAAAAATTAGTTATAGAAACTCCGCCTCTGATTGATAAAGATTTTTTAATAATTTCATTATTTTTTTAAAATATTTTTGATTTCAAAGATTATACATTTTTTTAGACACATTTAAATATTTTTTAACATTACAGCAATATTTTTTTTCATAATCTACATACTTTATTTACCTTGCTTAAATTATTCGAAGAAGATTTCTTTATTAGTTATTGAAATATGATTTTATATATAAAATGAGGCCTTTGAAAATTGAACAATCATTAATGGCAACTCGGGGCATTTTTCCAAAACTTTGATATTTTTTTTCATATTTTCACTATTTTTATTTTATAATCATTTAAAATATATTTTTACGTACAATTAAAAAAAGCAATAACACCCTGCCTTCGGTTAATAATAACTTTTTGATTAACACATTATTTTTGACAAAATTCTTGATTTTAAAAATTCACAAGATAAAAGACACTCTTAGTGTTTAAACATGATAAAAAACAAGAAATAATAATCTGCCTACATTATTTGTCACATATACATTATTTGAAACCTATTTAGTGATTTTATATTGAAATGACTTTTTTTTTTTTTTTTTTTTTTTTTTTTTGTTAAATGAAATCGAATCTTTGAATATCGAACTGTCGTTAAAAAAAATTAAAACAATTTTTCAAAATTTTGATATTTTTTATCTTAAAAAATGTGTTACTTAGGATCAAGAAAATTAAAGGTGATTACGTCTTAAAATAATCTATAAACAAACCCAATTTCATTGAAATTTGTGACAGTGATTAAATGGCTTAGGGGAACTGACATGGAATGACTCTGCTTGATTTGATTTGAAATGCATCTCAAAATATTTTTAAATAGGAAATACTACCAAAAACACCCCAAATCCCACATTTTTTATTTCAGAATCCGGTAAAGGACACCTTTAAGTATATCTCCCACAAAAAATAAATTTAATAAAAATACCGCCTTTTGTTGATAATGCTTTTTTTGTTAATGCATTATTTTTCATAAAAAATTCATGACTTCAAAGTTTAAATATTTTCTTAGACACACTTAAAATGTTATAAGCGTAACAATATTTTTTTTTTCATAAGCTGCGTACCCTAAATATTATGCATAAATTATTTGAAGATGATTTGTAGAGCAGATATTGAAATATGATTATATATATGACATGCTACATTTGAAAACCGAGCTGTCAAGAATGCCAACTGACGGCAGTTTTTCAAAATTTTGACTAACTTTCTATTGCTGTTTATAATGCTATCCTATTTTGCGCATAGAAAAGTAGATGTATTGAAAGATTTGTTGAATTAGCTTCATTACTTTTATGAATGAATATCAGTCGGGCTTCGTGTAAGACACTGTTTTTTTAATGAATGAGTGGATTCAACTTTTTCCATATCTTGTACGTCAGATAAGCCTTCTAAATTGGTATATAAAATACAGTGGTTTAGAATCGGTTTTTCACTAAGTTTTATTTTCAATGTTTCTTTTTAAAAATTAAGACCTCATATAGGCCTTAAATCCTGTTTTTCTGCCGATTCTAGAAACGGGTTTTAATAATACCAATTCAGAGAATACTTTTTGTTTTTGATTGCTCTCATAGTTCGGTATAGATAAATTTAAGTATTATTTTTTCACATACATACAAGTTACATGCATTTAAATGCCATGCTGAATATAGTGAATGAAATATAAAATGAACCATAATAACATTATCCTTCTTCCTCTCTCTCTCTCTCTCTCTCTCTCTCTCTCTCTCTCTCTCTCTCTCTCTCTATATATATATATATATATATATATATATATATATATATATATATATATATATATATATATATATATATTACTTTTGAAAATACGTTGCACTAATTTATGTTATGTGTGTGTCATTGTTTTACTGAGCATGAATATTCAAAACTAGCTAACCTAAATGGACGGTGGACTATTTATGCGATTTCAACAAGAAAATGTTTGAAACAAGTGGGTATGTGTGATCGCATATCGCACAAAGGGTTTCGGTTAATATTCATTTCAAAACATTTTATCCTTTTGCAAAATCTGGTGGTTCCACAGTAGCAACCAGTGGGCGCACTTTATTCTAAACAAACTTCTATCCGAACGAAACTCCGTTTTACAACCTATCCGTAGATATATTAGTCAAGGAGATCGGGCCCATAGCACCCGAGATAGGTAGCGCCCCCTGGTGGTAAAAAGTGGAACTAAAATATGTACGGTTATGGTGCATAATATGAAAGTGTTGTCAAAGGGGTGTCGGCAAATTCAGGAAAGTGCCCCCCAGGAGAAAAGGGGGGGGGATAAAAAATTACTTAAAATGCACAAGTTAGAACACGGACGGTTAATTAATATAAGACTTTTTTAAAATTTTATGATTTTTCGTGTGATCAAAAGAGTTCTGCTATAAGTATGCAAAATTTCCTGTCTCCAACTTAATTAGGGCCTGAGTTAGAAAAATTGCTTAAAATACGCAAGTTAGAGCCCGGAAGGGTAAATAAATTAAGACTTTTTGAAATTTTTAAGATTTGTCGTGTAATCGCAAGTGTTCCGATATAAGTATGCAAAATTTCAAACCTCCAACTTAATTAAGGTGCTGCGTTAAAAAAAAATTGCTTAAAATACACATGTTAGAGACCGGAGGGGTAAATATAAGACTTTTTTGAATTTTTATGATTTGTCGTGTGATCGCATGTGTTCAGCTATAATTATGCAAAATTTCAAGTCTTCAACTTAATCAGGGGCTCAGTTAGAAAGGAAAGCTTAAAATACAAAGTTAGACCCCAGAGGGTTAAATATAAGACTTTTTCAAAATTTTATGATTTGTTGTTTGATGTGAGGTGTTTAGCTATAAGTATGCAAAATTTCAATTCTCCAACATGTATAGTTTCTGAGAACGGGCTCTGTGACGGACGGACAAACAGACAGACAGAGGACTGAGTCGAATAGGGCTTCGTCAGATGAACGAAACCGTAAAAATATTCTCTACCGGGATTTAAGAAAAAAGAGTTAGAAATGTTGCAAGTTTTATTTTATAGTTGTTTTTATTTTTACAAGTTTTAACCTTCCGTCTACCAGACGGGTCCATTGGACCCGACATGTACATTCAAAATATTTATTCAAACCAGAAATTTCTTCAAAACAAACTAAATGTATAAATCAGACAATAATAAGTTAAATAAACAAATTAAATAGTTTTAAGTAAAAATTCTGGTGTAGAATGTTTTTATAAAACTTGAGTAAAATTTCCGGTAGTTCTAGGGTTAAAGCGATTAATTAGGTTTTTTTTTTAATAAAATTTAAATGTTCTGAGTGTTTTAGAATTTCAAAATATTTTCTCCATTTATTTTAATTTATTATTTTATTGAAAGTTTTGTGCAATCATTTTTAAACCGACCTATAAATATTTAAAAAATAAATAAACAATGACCACGAAACTGAATTTTGATTTAAAATTTAGACTTAATAGACTTTATGACTAATTTGGGGATCTATTAGACTGACCTTCGAAAACGAATGCAGAGATTGTCTCTTTGCAGAACTGCCAAGTCTCCGGCTTTTTGGATACTAGTATTTTAATACAGAAAATGTTCTTTTCTTTAATTGGAACATTTGGGTGATTTAAAAGAACAACATTTTCTCTAAGATAATAGTGGTGCGCAAAAAGCCGGAGACTTGGTAACTCTGTCCTTTGACAAATTGAGAATTTTGAAAAAAAAAAATTAAAACACATACAGGGTCTTTTCCATAAGTAAGATGAATGACCTCGCGCCGCCGAAACAAGCCGCTAGCAATGCGCGCGCAGTGACGGGAAAGGTGGTGGGGTGGTTAGGACAAAGAACGTTCTTTGGTTAAGAAAGCCAACGATACCCGCGTCATTTGCCTTGAAGGTGTTCCACAGTGCGCATCGCTGCTATTCGAACCCTTGTTTTAGTGGCTCGTCAGAATTTCAAGAACCAGGGTTACGCAATAAAATTTTGCATTGCGCTTAAGAAAACGGTCGCCGAGACGTTGCTGGAAGGAAGCTTATGGTGATAATAACAAGTCCCAAAATATGGTTTACCGCTGGCACAAGATGTTCCTTGAGGGTAGAGAGGACGCCGAGGACGAAGAACGCTCTGGACGCCCTTCAGGCTCCAAAGCAGAGTAAAACGCATCAGGAAGGAGATCAGCAACACTTGGCGTCTTCAGCATGACAACGCGCCGTCGCACACCGCCTTCATTGTCACGGAGTACTTAGCGAAACGCGGTGTGATAACACTGCTCTAGCCGTCGCACAGTGGAGTATTTGACCAAAAAACCTGGCCAAAAATGCAGAGATTAAAATTTCGTCAACAATTGTAAAAATCATATTTTTTAATAGCTAACTAATTGGTGCATCGATCTATGTCTATTTTAGGAACCTGAGTTGTATCCGGTGGCTCCTGGCCTCAGCTGAAGAGGAAGTTTCTTTCTGAGAAGACGTAGTTTTTTGGCATTGTTGTTATGTTTAACTATAATTTTTTTGGTTCAATGAATTGCTGAATTGAAACTAAACAGGGGTTACGTTTTTAACAAAGGTCAGAGCTTAGTGTTAATATCTGTGTTAATTTAAATAGTTTCGTTTTTAATGTAATAAAAAAACATTAAATTTGTAATAGGGTTATTTTTAAAGCGTTTTTGACTCTAATTTATACATATCGAAAGCTTTTTAAATATGTGCCGCGCTTTGCCCAGCCATGTTTGAATTATAATCGTATTAGTAATAGTCTTGAGTGTCAATTTCTGCAAAAAAATCTTCCGCATATTGTTGCCACTTTTTTATAAAAAAGTTTTTCGGGATGACTATTTAAATGCTCTGTTTTGCGGCCACCGAATTGAAGAGATAAGAACTACATATTTACTGTCGTATTGCAGATTTTTAGCTCACAGGATGTTACCGGAGAGCTTTTGAACATACATATTATGCATGTATGTACGTATGTAGGTACGTACATACGCACGCAACTCGATATCTTTTGATAGAAATATCCGATCGCCTTCAAATTGTATATACTTATTTATTGAAAAAGGTTTCCCTAATTAGTTCTTGGGGCTCATGTGTATAACATAAGGAGAGAAAGGAGGGAATTAACCCTTTCGAGGGCGGTGTCCTTAAAAAGGGACACCTAATTTTAATTCCAAAATGACAAACGGCACAAAGAAATTTAGTTAAAATTTTCCTTTTATAATGTATGCGAAAATGAGCAACTTTATATTTTCTAATGACTCCGTTTATCAACTAAAAAGAGCAAGCCATACAGTAGCGAGAACCTACAACTTCTTCCAGCAAGGTCTGATGGTAGTCCCGATAAAAGCCAAGAAGACAGTGATGAAGAAGAGTTCTGAAGAATCATTTTGAAACTTGTAATATGTTAAGTACATTCAAAAACTAGCAACCTATACTATATAAAATCCACTTTACTGAACCTACTATTCAATATAACACAATTAAACATAAATTAAATGCAATAATTTATTATTAATTGTAATAAACATTATTAAATGTAAATAATAAGTTTTATATATCGTAAAATTAAATACATTTAATTAAACATTAATAGTGAATAAGACAAATCTATCAAGAATTATTTTCCTCTTAAAAATAGTAAATAGTTAAAGGTTACAAGTCGCTCAACTTCCAAACTCTCGTCGGTAATGTTAAGACAATGGACACGTGATTTATTCGTATTTTTAAAATATCTACTTAGTAAATTAATATTTTCACTTCTTTTTTCTTTGTGCTCTTCTTAAATGATGACTCTTTTTTTTTTTTTTTTTTTTTTGTTAATTGTCAAAATATTTATAAAATGTATATTTATTATTATGTGAAATGTTAAAATCTTACTTACACTTCGTCAGCTTTTAAGATATAAAATATTAAACTGAGCTCTGGATTTGTATGTATACTTCATAGTATGCTAAAAGTTAGTTCAGTGAAACGCATAGCACAGTTAAAAATGTCCTTTCAGCCATTTCCGTGAATAAACGAAAATGTACTTGAGAACTTTTGTGCAGCCCTGTATATGATCTATAAAATGCATCCACACCAAAGAATATTTAAAAAAAATTGTTGTATTTTAAAACGCCTATCACAACTACAAACGCTTTTCCAGCATTATTGGCCATAGATTTCAATAGTTAAATTTATTCTTCAGCCATATTCTTTTGTGTGTCCCTGTAAATGAACGATATATTCAATGCACAACCTATTCTACAATAAGTGCCTTAGTACACGTTAGTGATGTATATAAATTTCAGCACGTTTAAATGTGTGATATCATTAAAATACAGAGCAAACAATTTTTCCCCATAGACCATAATGTAAGGGAATTCTTTTGGGTGTCTCTGTAAATGAACCGTTAAGACTATAGACTTCATTTACAATACCAAACATGCCATAGTGATACCCAATAACATCTAAGAATTTCAAGCCAATCGGATAATATTTACATCGAAAAATATTTTTGACCAGGATTTCGGGTCAAATACTCCACTGTGCGCCGAACAGCCCGACTTGGTACCACCGGACTTCTTGTTTCCGTGGATCATGACGGAACTCAAGGGCCTCAACGGATACTCGACAAACTGGATAGTGACGTCCTAAGTCGTTCTAGTAGCTCACCTACCTAGATTGATTAGCAGTCAGTGCGAGTGTGGTGAAGCACGTGTTCGCTCGTTTGCTTAGCTTCACTTACTTTAACAGTTTTTAATTAAAATACATTTGATAGTGATACCTATATATTAAAAATCATGTGCTGATAGTGTATGATCTTGAATTTATAATTCAATTTAAAAAGAGTGTTTTTACTGTTAAGTTAAATATAAAGTGAAATATTAGTGAAAAGGGCAAATACACATCATAAATGTGTATAAAAATATTGTCCTTATAGTGGTGGCATTTTAATTTCTATGGATATCAACTGGGTTTGGCACATAGAAATACTCATGTAAAGTCAAACAGATATTCTAAGGTGAGTCCCATTTTTATTTCAACTATATATTTTTTTAATTAAATTGGTATGTTTAAGTGTTTTTATGGCAGTATTTCTCAACCATTTTATATCATGAATTCTGAAGCGTTATTTATTATAAGCTATAAGAATTGTTATTTCGAGTTATTTATTCATCAGCTTTAAATCTATGTTGAGGTTTTCTTTAGGAATAGATAATTTTTTTAACGTACGTTTTGTTATAAGTTAAAATAATATCGTTGACATAAAATATTTATTTGTTAAATTACTGTTGAGATAAGTGGACCCTTTTTTATTTATTATTTTATTATCTATTTATTTTACTCTATTTTACATTTATTTTTGAATGAAAGTTTTCAGTAATTAATAAATTTTAATACCAAAATGTTGAAAGAAATCTCGTCCACATGTACATCAACAAATAAAAAATATTCTTAGGCATTAAATAACTTGTTATAAAATCCACTTAATACATCGCTTAGTAGTCATACAATTTAGAATGAGTTCCAGATACTTTACTTTATCTTGTTCCAAAAGCATTATTGGTAGCGCAAAATGAAAATATTTTTAAAAGGATGATTTTTTGCCTTTGCAAGTTTTCAGCTTTCTTGTCTTTGAAAGATTGTGGGGGGTGGGGGGGGGGTGGATTTTCAGTCTGGAAATATTTCTATATTTTTATTGTAAGAACAGTATATTTCTATATTTCCTAATTCTACAAATAGTAAAGTTATGAATAAAAGATTTCAGTGAAGTCGTAAATATTGCACAAAATCCGTAACAATTCAAATTTAATTCATTTTTTCTAATTGGCAAAATCCTTCTAAAATTTATTAAATGTTTGTATAAATCTTCTAATGTAGTTTAAAAATTTCACGAAAAATACTTTAGAAGATGAAATTTACATGAATTCATAATTTGGGACATAAAGGGTTAAAGCATGGAAAAAAAAAATTGTAAACATTCTAAAACAAAAAGTCCTTCCGGCCAGTGCCGGGAGGAAGAAGTAGCTTTCATATTCCTTATTTTAAAAAAGCCAACTTATATTATTCAAACACACGAAGCTCAATTTAATTGAAACCGAATATAGGAGATTCAATACTAATTTTTATCAATACTAAATCATTATGCATGAGAATTTCGCGAATTTAGTCAGCTTTATCCAAGCTGCTTTTATTTAAAGTAACTTATATTTGGCTGCCAAATTCGGCGATTTCTTAAAGTGCCTGCCATTTTAAGACAACATGGTGGATGAGGCTAACCAGTGAACTTGGTCGAGACCTTAGAAATTGCTGTGCACATGCTCACTCACATCGGAATCGATTGATATATACGAGTGCTTCCGCAGGCAAAAAATCAGATTTTTCAAAATGTCACCCACATTAGATATTGAAATTGGTATATCTGAGCCATTTTTTAAGATAAAGACAAACAAAAAATGCTCCTGAATCCTTATATCAAGGTCAAATACTTTAGAAAGAAACCTTTTTCAATTTCTAATTTTTTTGCACCTCACTTTAAATATAATTTTTTTTTAATTTAATGGCCGCCATTTTGAAACAAGATGGCTGAAGAAGCTGGCCAGCGAACTTGGTCGAGATATTGATGCCTTCTTACATCGAAATAGGTGAATACGTGTGTTATCGCGTGACAAATACAAGATCGTTTCAAAATGTTAGCCATGCTAGAAATTCAAAGTGCTATAATTCAACGATTTTTAAAGATATAAACAAAAGAACAAATTTTCAGAAACAAAAACTGCTCTGGAATCTTTGTATCAAGGCCAAACACATAAAAAAAATCTTTTTCATTTTCTAATTTTTTAATACCTCATTTTAAATTTTAAATTTATTTTTTTAAATGGCAACCCTTTTGAAACAAGATGGCGAATGAAGCTGGCCAACGAACTCGGTCGAGACATTGGTATGTACTATGTACAGACCAAGTTACATCCAAATCCGTTCATAAATACGCCTGATATCGCGTGACAAAAATCAGGTCGTTTTAAAATGTCAGCCACAATAGAAATTCAAGATGCTATAACTTAGCCATTTTTTTAGATATAGGCGAAACAAAAACTGTTCCGGAATCTTTGTATTAAGGTCAAGCACATACGAAAAAATCTTTTTCATTTTCCAATTTTTTGGTATCTTATTTTAAATTTTAATTTTTTTTTTAATTTTTCAAATGGCCGCCATTTTGAAACAAGATGGCGGATGAAGCTGGACAACGAAGAACTTGGTCGAGATATTTGTATGTACTATGTACACACCAAGGTACATCCAAATCGGTTCATAAATACGCCCGTTTTCACGTGACAAAAATCAGGACGTTTCAAAATTTCAGCCACGCTAGAAATTCAAAATGCTATAACTCAGCCATTTTTTAAGATATAGACGAAATAAAAACTGCTCCCGAATCTTTTTATCAAGATCAAACACTATAGCAAAAAATATTTTTTCAATTTTCAATTTTTTGGTACCACATTTCAAATTTAAATTTTTCTTTAAAATTTAAATGGCCGCCATTTTAAAACAAGATAGCGGATGAAGCTGGCCAACGAACTCAGTCGAGACATTGGTACGTACTATGTATAAACGAAGTTACATCCAAATCGGTTCATAAATACGCCTTTTATCGCGTGACAAAATTCAGGACGTTTCAACATGTCAGCCACGCTAGAAATTCAAAATGCTATAACTTAGCCATTTTTTAAGATATAGACGAAACAAAAACTGCTCCGGAATCTTTGTATAAAGGTCAAATACATAAGGAAAAAATATTTTTCCATTTTCAATTTTTTGGTACCACATTTCAAATTTTAAATTTTTAAAAAAATTTTAAATGGCCGCCATTTTGAAACAAAATGGCGGATGAAGCTGGCCAACGAACTCGGTCGAGACATTGGTATGTACTATGTACACGCCGAATTACATCCAAATCGGTTCATAAATACGAGAGTTCAGTGTGACAAAGGTCAGATATATGGATAAAGGTCAGATATATATATATAAAACCATAATTTATAACAAATCGTCATCGATTTCCGATAATTGAAATTAAATTTATAATATATCAAATACTAATAACTCAGACATTTTACAGAATAGAGAAGGAACATGTAACTAGTAATACAGAATTTTATTAAATGCAACTAATTCACTAGCATATTGCTGGCAATAAATCTATATGAAACATATGAAAAAAAAAAAAAAAAAAAAAAAAAGACAATCCAATTTTTGATAAAGTAATTGAAGACAATAGATAATAAATCCAGCTAAATAATGTTGAACCAGAAAAAGCAGTAATATAAACATACAAATATAAAATGGATGAATGAAGTCGGAAGCTTATAAGGTATTTCACTTGATCACGGGTACATAAATACATTTATAATCAAAAAACATAGTCGATTTCTGTAACGGAATTCAGCAATAAGCAAATATTGAATTCCATTATGCACCCAATCGACTAAGCACCAGAGAATATTAAACAACCATGTAAAATATTAAACATAGTGAAATCCACAACATTGAAAGCAATTAAAAAATGAAACAAATTAAATAATAGACAAACCCAGCACGAGGACAGCCTAGACATATTAACATTGACACAAACAGATAACGAACTTTGGCTTAAAATCCCGCTTAAATTCTTACACAGTTAAAAGCTAATGCCATGGTTGCCGCAATATATATATGTCAATTTTGAGCGGAGGGTGGTTTCGGGGTCTGGGGTTCATTATCGATGAAAATATACCAAAATTTTTTGAAATCGCTTTCCTCCAAACGGCTGCAATAGGTAGCTTTTTGTAATGAAAGCTACGTAAAAGAAAAATTATATTTGTGTGTTTTAAAATAATTTAAAAATACAGATTAAAACTGCTCAATCCTACCCTTATTTCAATAACAATATTTAATAAAGATAATCAAAGAATAAATCCATTCACTATAAAATAACTAAAAGATTTTTTTTTTTAATTAAAGTCCAAATTCCAAGTAAAAAAAAAAAAAAAAAAAATGTTTACGTCTGAGCTATTAAATTACTGTTTACATAAATTTGATTTTCTTAGTCAAAAATATTTTTGAAAGTAAAAGCTCTTTACCTAAAAAAAACTGTAATATATGTTTGATTTTGACATTTATAGTATGTGCTTATTTCAGTAGTTATTCATTGTAAGATTATTAGATTTTAATAATCAAGCATGGTTTTTTTTAACCTCATACATTTAAATTTTAAGAAGCATATTGTGAAAATATTGCTGCGAAAATCAAATTATAAAATAAATAAATACACTGTCCAAATTACATTTCCAGGGCTCCCCTACTCAGTCCTTTTTTTTAAGCAACATTTTTTTTTTTGAAGAACAATCTATTTAGATTTGTCTTAAAAATTTTGTATAAACCTATCCGAAAGCAAATATTTGTTGCAAATGTTGTAAATGTCTAAAATGAAAAATATTCTTCAGAAATAATGGTATTTAAAAAACCGACCCCTGCATTTGTAGTACAGTAATTAAATTAACTAATTCCCTATAAACGATTTATGTTAGACAAGCATGAAAATCAGGACCTGTTTACGGAATAGGCCCGTGAGGCCCGTGCTTACCCACTGAAATACAAATGGGCCCCCAATTTTACTTTTCAAAACTAATTTTTAGAAAAAAGAAACTCAATCACTGTAAAAAAATACATTTTTTTTCTTATGAAACTTTTTTCTCATACTATATGGCAATTTGTAAATCACAAAAAAATATTTTGAAGTTCACATATTTTCAACTATAGTTCCATGTTTGTCTTTTACAAAATAAATTGGTTATTTACAATTAAACATATAATAAAATACTTTTATATAGGTAGTTTTAGTTTAATATTAAAAATGTTATTTACTGTAAACTTTGATGGTAAAATTTCAAATTATTTAAGCATACGGAAATGAGATTTAGTAAATAAAAAAGCAATTTATAGAGTAATAGGGGGCCTCCTGTGTGACGTCGGGCTTCCCCTATTCCTAAGTGTTAAGCGGGCCCTGATGAAAATGATACCTATTTAATAAAAATGCTCATGTGTAATATTATATTCAATTTTACTGCGAGATGGACCACAAAAAATTAAAAACTTACATGTCTGCTTTGAAAGCATAAATCGATAAATAGGCTTATACAATTACTGAAATTGAGAAAAATGAATATATATTTAAAGGCAAAATTGTTTAGATGCTTTCTTGTAGCTATTAAAATTACGAAAAAGTTGCATATTAAAAAAGAATATCGACTCTAAAAAAGAGCAAAAAAGAGCTAAAGCTGATGAATAAATCTATAATAATGGTTAATAAAATTTCTGATACTGTAAAAAAGAAAGATTGCTTGAAATTTCTATCAATATAAAATAAAAAAAAATGAATAAAGAAAACATACTGTCATTAAGTAAATAAAACATATCATTGTAAAATAAATATAGTTGATATAAGAATACGACTTATCTTAGACTATATAATTGCTACAAAGTTTTTTTTTCTTTTTTTTAGTTAGTTAAGCCCTTCTCCCATTCTTTTTTATTTTTTTGTAAACAGTCTATTAGTGACATTAGTAAAAACGGAAGAAACGTAAATTTCTGTATTCTTTTAGGGCTATGATATTTTTTCTTCCTTTGTAAGTTTAAAAAACAACACTGGAGAAAACCACCTAGTCTCCAGCATAATAACAATGGACGACTAGCTGTGACGTCAGACACCTAGTACGGAGGCTTTCTTATAGGACGTGTTGCTCCATTTCGGGCCTTTAGAAGCCGTCAAAGAAGCGACGACAAGGTGCTTGATAGAGGTCGCCATCGACGCTTTCCAAGGTGCGTTCAGAGCCTGGAAAGAACGCTAGCTCCGGTGTTCCGACGCGGAAGGAAGCTACTTTGAAGAATTTTAGTTGCTTGTATCTTTATCTTCAATAAATCTTTTTTCCCTGAGTAATTCGAATTACTTTTGGGACACACCCTGTAGAGCATTTTAAAAACGTTCAAATTTTGCAAACGTGTTGTAAGGAAACAGATTTGAAGTACATACCGAAATTTTATTTTTCACATTTTATTTAACACATTTCTTGCTAAGCAAAAGGCAATATGATATTTCTTAACATGTTAACGAGATAAAAACAAAAAGTTTTACATTTTTTCGGGGATTTGTTTCATTTTCCCCTGAATATAATTATATTTCTTGGGTTCTCAAAATTAGTTTCATCAGGAAAGGATCACATAAAAATATTCAAAATTCTAGTTCACTGACATTTTAAAAACTAATTTTATGTCTGCGTTCAAAAATCCCATTTGTTCTTGTAGCTCGCTAAAGATGTCAGTATCAGTGCTAACTAATGTTTTCTTAATTTATAATTTGATATTCCACGACAATAAAACTAATCTCATTCACCTAACACATAAAATCTATTTACAGGGTGTTGAAACTCTACTCATGCTTAAATAAGCAATAATTAATGAATCGCTAATGGCATTTAACCCCGCAACATGATTCTGTGCGTGTGAAAAAAAGCCCTGAAATTAATTCGTTCTTCATTTTTGTGGCTATTTCTCAAGTTATTCAAGCGGAAAATCAGACATAAAACTTCCCGAGTAGTAAAACGGCTTAGCCTTCAGGGAAAATAAATGATGAAATAATGAAAAATATAGAAAAATGGTTGATTAATCAATGAATAGGAGTAATTCTCATATGTCTATAGAAATTAATTTTACTTTAATTATATACATCACCAGTGTTCATTATCTTTTTCGATGAGTAAACATGAGCGAGTTTTCATCTTTTTATTTCCTGAATTAAATCATTTCAATTAATGTTTCTACATAAAGCTGTTAATTATAAAGTACATAAAGTAAATTATTGTTACGTAAATTATACAGAGTATGTAATGGGAAAATAAGGTCATAAAAGAAAGAGGCGGGGTTAATGGATTTATGCAATATGATGATCAACTTATTTGAATTAACATTTTGTATTGAAAAAAAGATTAAGACACCGTCTAAGTTTATTTGCATATGACAATGATAGCACTAGGACGTAAAAACCTTTATCTAAAAGCGATTTTACTCCTCATAATAAAAGATTTCTTAACAAAAACAACCGTAGCACTGAATTAAATATAGATAAATGTTATACATAAGTATTTCTTTTCTATAGAAAATTCCAATACATGTCGAGCTGGTACCTTGTCTCAAATTCATATAATTCGAAACTATCCAAGGAAAGAAATAAGAAAATGTATTTTTTTTTTTTTTTTTTTTTTTTTTTTTTTTTTAATAAATCAAAATCCGGGATGAGCCTTCTTTCTATCAAAAGCAATAATAAAATATTAATAATAATAATAAAATGTTAGATTTGAGATACCATATTGATGAATTGTAATAACATAACTAGAGATAAAAAAAACATAGCAGTTTAACCCCTTAATTTTCGCTCCCGTCAATATCACGGGCTGAGGTGTCGATCGTTATTTCTCGTGCCCGTCATATTTCAGGGCTGGAGATTTAATTGCTGTAAAAAAACTTCTGAAACCAGAAAAATTTAACTGGCATTTCCGTGTGAAGTCTTTGGATATGCTCGCTTGGGTTTGGTTTTGTCGCTGATTGTAATGCTGCGATTTGTATTGCATGTTTCGAAATATATAACACTCAAAAAAGTTATTAATAATCAAAATTTAATGTATACATATTATTTCAAATATTATTTGTAAAAATTTGTGTGATGATGATAAATAAAGATCTAAGATGTGAAAAACAAAGGTCTTATTCGCATTAATTTTTATGGTGAAAAAAAAACATTAAGACACAGAATTTTCGCATGATGACTTTTCTACAAATATGAATTTGTTCTATAACATCTTTATTTTTTGCCTTAAAAGAAACAAAAAACAAATTGTATATTTTATTTAGAAACCTTATAAATATTCAATTTCTGTAATAAAAGAAATAGCTACTATATTGATGGCTTTTCCAAATATTAAGCGACCGTAAAGGGGTTAATAAAATTGCAAATCAGCGGAATTTAGAGAAATAGTAATCTGGAAAATCTGACGAATAGAATTAAAATATTTATTATTTATTTTCTGGTGGTTAAAATTTTCAAGAATACTTCTTAATTATTTAGAAATCAAAGCAAAAGCAATATTATGACATAAATCTGTTACGATGACAATAATTGTAGAATATTCTGATTCCAATATTTTACCACAATAAAACTAGTATGTTGTGGCCATCACAAAACTTTCTTCTATATAAATCACGTCAATTAAATCATTTAAATAGTACAAGAAATAACGATTTAGCACCAATTCATATCAAAGTATATCTGAATTTGAAGTTGGATGAAAATTCGCGCATTAGTTCTTGAGATAGAGCTATAGCGGAAATTCTGAAAAAATGTAGCATAGCAGCGTCACCTGTTGAGCGATTTACACCAAAAGTAAACAGCACTAAACGATATCAAGGTATACCTGAATCTGAAGTTTGTTGAAAATCCAAGCATTAGTTCTTGAGATAAAGCTATTGTGGAAATCGCAAAAAATACAGCATAGAAGCGCCACCTGTTGAGTGATTTACACCAAAAATTAAACAGCACTAATTAATACATCAATTCATGTCAAGGACTACCTAAATCTGAAGTTTGATGAAAATCCGTGCAATAGTTCTTGAGACACAGCTCTTGTGGAAATCGTGAAAAATGCAGCACAGAAGCGCCACCTGTTGAGCGATTTACACTAAAAATTAAACGGCACTAATTTATACATCAATTCATGTCAAGGACTAACTAAATCTGAAGTTTGATGAAAATCCGTGCAATAGTTCTTGAGATACACCTCTTGTGGAAATCGTGAAAAATGCAGCACAGCGGCGCCACCTGTTGGGCGATTTGCACCAAAAATTAAGCAGCACTAATTTATATCAGGGACTAACTGAATCTGAAGTTTGATGAAAATCCGTGCATTTTTTCTTGAGTTAGAGCTATTGCGATAATCATGAACAATGCAGCATACCAGTGCCACCTGTTGGGCGATTTTCACAAAAAAGTAATCAGCACCAAACTGTATCCTGGACTAACTGAATCTGAAGTTTTATGAAAATCCGTGCAGTAGTTCTTGAGATACAGCTATGGCAGAAATCGTTAAAAATGCCGCATAGCAGCGCCACCTGTTGGGCGATTTTCACCAAAAACTAATCAGTTCTAGTTTATAACAAGGTCTAACTAAATATGAAGTTTTGTGAAATTTCGTCCATTAGTTCTTGAGATAGAGCGCCCACAAAATTTGTGTCACATACAGACAGACAGACGGACGGACAGACAGACAGACAGACGGACAGACAGACAGACAGACATTTTGTAAAAACATGTTTTTTGGAATCTCTGACTCATAAAACGTGTAAATCCGTCGAAAACTGGAATTCGAAAATTTTCATGAAACCAATACTTTCTTCTTGTAAAGATAGAAGAAAGTAAAAATTATAATGTCTTGTTATTAGAATTCCTTTGTATTATTGTTATACATAGGGTAACTTGAGGTGGGATGCCGTGTTGTACAAGATGCCGCATCTCATAGTTTTAATACGCGCAGGCGATGTACACTGTAAAAAGAAAGGAGTAATATTACGCTTAATTTTGGTTTATAAAACGCCAAATGAGATTTAAATATACTCTCGTTTAGTGCAAGCACCGAATAAAGTGTTATGATACCCTCAAAATGGTTTAATTTTAATCTTTTAAAGAAATTGTGGAAACCGATCACCGTTTAGGGTGTAACGTTTTTAAACGACATATGACACACTCCGCCATTCTGAAATCCGGGGTTTCCAGGCTCTGAATCTTGAGTGAGTTTTGGTATGTTTCTTAGTAAGGATTACTGATTAAAAAATGATAACAGAGCTTCCGTTGCAGTTTTTCCCGAGTTGAAACTATGTTTATTCTAATTTTTTTGGACTATTTACTCGAAAACCAGCCAACATCGGCGCTGAGTATAAAAAAAGAAAGTCACGTACACGTCACCTAGCGTAAGACCAGATGTAACGAACGAATGATTTGTGTTCTTTGTGAAAGGAAAAACAACTGCTACTCTGTATCATTGTAATAAATTGAATAACCCTTATAAGTTCAATAAAGGAAAGCTCATGAAACAGTAAGTATATACAACAGTAAGTATATTACAAAGGATCTTAAAGAAGCTTTATCCTCTGTAAAATCTAATGATGACATTGTTATCTCTAAAGCTGATAAGGGAGGTCAAATAGTGGTACAGGATAAAACAGCTTATTTGGATAAAGTGCAAAATCTTTTACAATCCGGCCCATACATTAAATTAAATCGGGATCCTTCTGACAGTGATTTAACAAGTACCAGAAAACTTATAAAAACCTCTCCCTGTATTGATGACAGTATTAAAATGTCATTAATTCCGTCTATTGCTAACTGCAGTCGCTTTTACGCTCTGCCTAAAGTTCATAAAATTGGTGTTCCCCTCCGGCCTATCGTATCCAATATCGGTTCTGCTTCATACCCTCTTGCTAAATATTTAGTTAAACGCTTTTCATTCCTTTCAAGTTCTAATATTTACACTATTAAGAATTCTAGTTCTTTTGTTAATCAGATTAAAAACTTCACCCCCTCCCCCTCTTTACGCATGGTTTCATTTGATGTTACTTCTCTGTTCACCCATGTTCCAGTTCAAGGTGCACTACAAAGTCTCACTACTAGATTAAAAGAATTTCATTACACAGATTATGAAATCAACCACATTATTGAGTTATTCAGTACTTGTTTAAAACAAAATTCATTTCAAATTTCTAATCAATATTATTCTATGACGGATGGTTTAGCAATGGGTAATCCCCTTAGCCCTTTTTTAGCAGATTTATATATGCATTACTTTGAGGTTAAAATGTTTAACCTTATCAACTTCCCATTTTATTGTAGATACGTAGACGATTATTTTGCACTCTTGGACCTTTCTCTATTTTCTGTTGACAATATATTAACGATTTTAAACTCAATAGATTCAGTCATTCAATTCACTTATGAAGTTGAAATTGATAATAGATTGCCATTTCTGGATGTGTTGGTTACACGTCAGCCTAACACCTTTGACACTTGCGTTTACCGTAAACCTTTTGCTGTCACACTCCCCCCCCCCCCCCCCCACCATTTCAATTCATGTCACCCCCCTTCCCAAAAAGCTTCAGCTTTTCATTATTTGATTAATAGAGCTCGCTTAATTTGTTCAGATAATAATTCACTTATTACAGAATTAAATTACATTAGACCTGTGGCTATTGATCGAGGTTTTAGTTTATCTTATATCAATAATTTAATTTCTCATAGTCTTAATAAATATGTTAATAATCTTGATTCTCCTGTTACTGCGGTTTCCATTTCCAACCTTATCATTTTACCATTTTATAATAGTATTAGCTTTAAGATGGCTAATATCTTAAGACATTATGATTTTAATGTGGTTTTTAAGCCGGTTAATAAATTATCTTTTTCGCAACTTAAGGACCAAATTCCTCCACATAATTATTGGGGCATTTACAACATTCAATGCCAATGTGGTTTGTCCTACATTGGACAAACTAAACGAAAACTCCGTTACAGAATCAATGAACACAGAAACTATGTAAAGAAAAAAGAATTACAGAAATCCTCTATCGCCTCTCATTGCTGGGGGGAGGGACATAATTTTAATTTTGACTCAGCTACCATTATCAAGTAATGCATTACTCCTCTGGATTTAGACTTTGAGGCTATTCATATCCATAAATTTAAAGACTCCTTGGTTAATGATTTATCTAGTACACCATACATCTCAACTTTCTGGATGGATTTCTTGTGTCACGACACTTCACTTCCGCATTAATTTCATTGGCTGTTAGAACTTGATGGTCTTTTGGTATCATGTTTTGACATTTGGGTTTTTTTCACCGTACATGTAGTTGGGGGGATATCGTTTTTAAAGTTTTTATAGTTTTTACACCGAGGATGCGAGTCCTAGTACTCACGAAACGTATACGTATGGTCAAATCTGCTTGTTTTTATTGTGTGTTTCAACGTTGTTTTCAAATAATTTATATACATTTATTTATTGGCTATTTGGTTACGAACACTAAAATATACAGGGTGATTCAGCTCGTCGGTGACAAACTTTAAGGATCGATAGAGCACACCTAGACGAACATTTTTGAATAGGGAATGTAGGGTCCCTGACGCGATGGTAAGGCGCTAGGCGCTTTCGAAAATTTGGGTGCCGAAATTCGAAACGTCATAAAAACTAGGGAAATGGTTAGATTTTCTTGCTTGTTGCGTCGAAATGATTCTGTTTGTTTAGACTTTCTTCAGTACCAATTTGATAAGCGTATCTCTTAAAACATGGATAGGGGGCGCTGCAGACTTTGGAGAGCTAGACAACAACTTTAAGCCCGTTATTTTGATAATTTAACACATGCTCGCCAAAGTTTATACTCTAACTTAAAGTTTGAACCCAAAAGTAGAGCCCTGCAAAAAGCGTAAGAGCCGGAATAAAATGTCAAAGTACAGGGTGGTCGAAACTCGAAGGCTCCTAGGAGATAAACAAACAGATTTCTTGACTTATGGCATGCATTTTCATGATTCTGTTTGCTGGGGCTCTCTGAAACTCAGTTGAACGGTACAAAAAGAAACATCGATAGGGGGCGCTTTGGGCAAAAAACATAATTCGTTGACATTTCGGACGCTAACTGGAAACGGGGCGCTACGATCAGTTAGTAATAATGAAAACACATTTTCTACCTCTGCTCAACACTTCTGAATAAATTTAGACCAAAAACATGAATGATACTGGAAATTTATTTACAAAAAATAACACTACAGAAGATGCTCGAAATTTCGACCTTGGGCCATGATGCAGGCTTCGCACCTCCGTCGCATTGAGGAGTGTGTGTTTCCAACAATGCCAGGAGTATCTCTGATCTGCCCTGCAGCTGCCACAATGCGCGCCACAAGTTCTTCAGCACTGCTGACAGGTGTATGGTATACCTCGGCCTTCAGGTAACCCCAAAGGAAGAAATCCAAGCAGGTGAGGTCTGGTGATCGGGCAGGCCAGTGAACTGGACCCCCACGCCCGATCCACCGCTGGCCATACCTTGCGTTTAGATGGAGACGCACGTCGTTCGTGTAATGGGCCGGAGCTCCATCGTGCTGGAACCACATCTGGCGACGCGAACCTTCGGGTACGTGCGCCTCATCCAGAAGCTGCGGCAGCACTTGATCCAGGAAAATCAGGTAATTTCCACCTGTCAGCCGTTCAGGTAACAAATAAGGGCCAATGAGGCAATCCCCCAGAATGCCGGCCCACACATTTACTGAGAAACGCTCCTGGGCTGCTCGGCTTCTGGTTTCATGTGGATTTTCATCACACCACACATGACTGTTGTGGGCGTTCCACATTCCCTCCCGGCTGAAGGTGGACTCGTCCGTAAACAAAATGCTGTTTACAAAACGGGGATCCCTGGATCTCATCGCCAAGTACCATCTTGAGAATTCCACTCGAGGGCCAAAATCCTGCTCTCTGAGCAACTGCACCCGCTGGATGTGGTAGGGGTGCAGATTCCGGGAACGTAAGATGCGCCACGCAGTTGCTTGCGAAATGCCAACATGTCTGGCGATATCTCTCGTGCTAAGACCTGGGTTGTCCTCAACCAGGTTAAGCACAGCCTCTTCGTTGTCGGGGGTGCTCACTGATCGCTCCCGTTCAGGCCTGCCTCCGTCGAAAGATCCCGTTGTGGACAACCTCTGGTGTACTCGAGCGAAGAAGGCATGGCAGGGGATTTGCCTGTTGGGGTAACGCTCGGCGTACAACCGCTGAGCGGCTCGTCCATTACAACCAGCAGCGCCATACGCCAAATGCATGTCAGCCAATTCAGAGTTTGTGTACCGTTCCATCCTACTACCGATCTGCAGACAAGTAACCCGAAGCTTAAGTAGGTACCGCACGTTCAAAAGACGTGTCTGCGCATACAACTACGTCATCTCGCGTTGTCGTCTACGCATTACGTATCTTTTGCATATCGATATGGTACGATATCTTTTGCATAAATCAGCAAAAAGCACCTTATGTAAATTTTATTGCGCGCATTGTGCATGATTGAAACCAGCTATGTTTGTTAAAAAAAACAAACAAACTGCAGTTTTAATAGCTTCTTATGATAAGTAAATTACTCTCTTGTTTTGTTTCTAACTGATCGTAGCGCCCCGTTTCCAGTTAGCGTCCGAAATGTCAACGAATTATGTTTTTTGCCCAAAGCGCCCCCTATCGATGTTTCTTTTTGTACCGTTCAACTGAGTTTCAGAGAGCCCCAGCAAACAGAATCATGAAAATGCATGCCATAAGTCAAGAAATCTGTTTGTTTATCTCCTAGGAGCCTTCGAGTTTCGACCACCCTGTACTTTGACATTTTATTCCGGCTCTTACGCTTTTTGCAGGGCTCTACTTTTGGGTTCAAACTTTAAGTTAGAGTATAAACTTTGGCGAGCATGTGTTAAATTATCAAAATAACGGGCTTAAAGTTGTTGTCTAGCTCTCCAAAGTCTGCAGCGCCCCCTATCCATGTTTTAAGAGATACGCTTATCAAATTGGTACTGAAGAAAGTCTAAACAAACAGAATCATTTCGACGCAACAAGCAAGAAAATCTAACCATTTCCCTAGTTTTTATGACGTTTCGAATTTCGGCACCCAAATTTTCGAAAGCGCCTAGCGCCTTACCATCGCGTCAGGGACCCTACATTCCCTATTCAAAAATGTTCGTCTAGGTGTGCTCTATCGATCCTTAAAGTTTGTCACCGACGAGCTGAATCACCCTGTATATTTAATTGTGTATTTTTACCCTTGGTTTCATCGTGCTTATCAGTTTTTAATTAATTGAGCTAAAACAGCTTTAAAGTAGGTAGTACGCCTATCTGTTGTGTTATATGTACAAATTTTAACAATATAGCTTTTCACTTGATCGTAATTATTGTTTGTTTGATTAGATACATCAGAATATCTAAGTAAACAAATCTGTTTTCCTTGCACTTGAAATTAATTTTAAACTCCTGCTTTTGTGATACATACATATATTTGTTTTATGTACAGACGTGGAAAAAAAAAGTAAACACCCCCTACTAACTCCTCAACAAAATATCGTACACGAAAGTTACTGGTACCGAACGATTGTAAATAAAGTCTACTTTTAAATGACGTATATAAAATTTGGTTAGGGGGCCATCTACATATTGAAACGAATCCAAACTTCATTTTTTTAAATGGCAATGCCCAATTTTAACGAGATATTTCAAATCTTTGGTTCAAACTATGCCTAGATACAAAGTTTCAAGTAATTTGAATGCTATGTTTTTGAATTATAAACATTCAAAATTTAGTGCTTCTAATGTTAAATTCCATTTTCATATTTTCATTTATAACTTCTGAAATTAAGATCCTAATTTTCTAATTTTTTGTGTAGCAATAATACTAATATACCCAAACATAAATATGTTGAATTTGTAATTTTTATAATTTTCTGGTATGAATTATGAATTATGAAATTAATATTAAAAAAAATTATGAATTGCAACCTACAATTTTTTTGATGGATTCAGATTTATTAAGTACTGCTTTATGGAAATCCAAAATTTCACATTTGTCTTTCAAGTAGTTTTCAAATTATGCTTAAAAAACGGCAAAACGATGGTTTAAGGGGCCGTCTATGATAGAAGTGACGAACTATTTTGAAATTTCTTATGATATCCTGTAATCTAACAGGCTTAATTGACTGCTTAAGGCGCCTTGATCAAGAAGGGAGCTCTCTCGGTTAACAATAGATTACCGAACTTAAATTTGTATACAGCCCTTAAAATACTCTCGTTTTAAAATAATTAATTTCTCGGAAACTTATGGTACGAATTGTATAAAAATTTGTTTTTAGACTAATTGAAGGGTGTAGAGTTCATTTATGCTGTCAGAATTCTGTACTGCTATTGAAAAAAAAACAAAGTTATGGTTTGTTTTAATATGTAGATAGCTCCCTATGCAAATTTTATATACATCATTTAAAAGTAGACTTTATTTCCAAACGTTCGGTACCAGTACCTTTCTTCTGCGATGATTTGTTGAGGATTTAGTAGGAGGTGTTTACTTTTTTTTTTTTTTTTTTTTTTTTCCCACGACTGTACATATATTTTTTTGAATTGATACATAATACTTGTAAAATATGATTTAGTAGATTAGATATTTCAACATTATAAAAATCAAAATTACTTATAAAGTAAACATGTAAAAATGTCACTTTCGTACAGAGCATCGAAATATTTAGTTTTGATTTTATAGCGTTGTACATGCTTTAAATCCCACGAGCTTGAACTACCTTAAAGGAGTATTACAAATAAACATGGTGTTATAAGTTCATGTTTTAGCAATACATTCTTTAAATTTATGTTTGTATTTTTTCCATTATTTAGGTTCATCTGATGTTTTGTAATTAACACTTTAAGACACGTATTTTAAAAGTAAATATTAAAATATAAAATATAAAATAAAATATATTTAAAATGTAAAAAGTATTTAATATGTAAAATAAAAAAATTGTTTTAAATTTGAAAGCAAAAAAAAATATTTAACATCTTAAATGTATAGTTTTTTCTTATTTAGCAGTTATGCTGTAAGAATAATTAATACTAATTAACTGTATTTTCCTGTATTTGGCAATAATAATAATATTGCTTTCATTAATAACTAGTAGCGTAGCCAGGATTTATTTTCTGTGAGTGCTGAAAATTTTGTATTTGAATGGAAATTTTTTTTTACTTTATCCTAAACAAGAACAATGTCGCTTGCATACATTACAATAGGAATGGCTTAAAATTTGAACACATATAAGTCTGATACATTCAGGTTCATTTTCTCTCTCTTTTTTTGTTTTTTTATGTTTAAAAGTTAAAACTAAAGCTCTGTCAAAATGGATAATTAAAGGAAGGTTGGGGGGAGGGAGGGTTAAAACCCCTCCAATAGCTAAAAAAGTACAATAATTAGGGGTTATTTGAATCGTTAATTAATCACATTAGCCCTTTTATGAAACATAACTAATGCCAGTATTAATAAATATAGTTGCAATACTATTTATTCATTGCAGTTTATTAACTGTAGCGGCATTTGCATGGTTATGTACCATAACTAATGCCAGTATTAATAAATATAGTTGCAATACTATTTATTCATTGCAGTTTATTAACTGTAGCGGCATTTGCATGGTTATGTACCATACGCTATGCAAAGTTCGCCATCTTTAATTATGACGTAAACGTTCATGAATGATTCGATTCGAATCGAATTCGAAGCTCCAAGCACAGATACCGATCACATGACGTCCTCAGTTATACGAAAGATCTGCTGGGAGAAATATTTGGCGTTTGCCCGCCCCGGCGAAGTTTGTCGTTTCGTTTTAGTCAGTGTTGAATTCTGGGGGTGGAACAGAGGGGGGTAATTCCCCCCGGAACAACGAAATCCACCCCCCCCCCCAGAAAAACGTGTAACTTTGTATTTTCAATTGTCAAAAAGTGTTCCCTCGTAAATCTATAATGCCCCTCCCACCGGAGCCATAAGAGTACCTCCCGTAAAAAATTGCTTGAATTCAACACTGATTTTACTTTCTTTGACTATTATTTGTCACTCGCAAATTTGCCAATGTGAGGAAATTTCGTTGTTTGCCAAACCTAAAATGTTTAAAATAAATTTTTAATTCAGACAATAATTTATCGCAGTTAAAACAATGTTTAGCACCCTCTTTGCGTGAAACTATTTATTGTAAATTATGGTTGCATTAGATTTAAAATGTAATCTTTAAATTGTTTTTTATTTTACTGTTAAAGCGCAATCCAAATAAGCAGTAGTGTGACTTTACACCAGATAAGCAGTAGCGTGACTTTACACCAAAAAATGGTGGCAACTAATTTGCCATTAAAATGGTGTTTGTTTACACTATTTGATAACTGGTGGCTCATTACACAAATTTACAAGTGGAATTTCATTACACCTGTTGGGGTGGCAACTTAGTTGCCACCCTTTTTGGTGTAAAATTAGGGAAATCTTTTTTATAGTGTAGGAAAACGCTGCTCAGTTGTAAGGAAGAGGGTTCCCTAGTGATACTTAAAAAAAAAAAAACAAAAAAACAAAAAAAAACGCAAATGGAATTTAAAGTGATACTTTTTGTATTGCTATTTCGTCTTAACACTTCTGGTAAGCGTCCAAAATATCTTACGCGACTTCTTTATTTGCCTATATAAGTCTTAGTTTAAGCATCAGAGAAATAAATCTGATGTTTTTAGAGAGTACTGGTACCTGACGTTTCTGCAAAGCATAAATAGTGGCCGGTTCTCGCTTCTAGATGTCAGTGGAGGAGCACCGACGTCTTGCCGTATGTTTTGGGGCGAGTCGACGAAAATTTTTGGGGGTAAGATGCCGGTTGTTTTCCCGTGGGGTAAGATGGCAGTTATTTCCCGTTGCGGTCAAATGCCTGGTTGATTCTTCATTGTTTAAATTACTCTTGACTATTAACTAACTTGACAACAATTTTAATCAGATAATTTTAAACAGCGATTAAATCGCGATTTTAATCTGCTGATTAAAAAAAAATCATTGATTAAAATTATAAATTTTCTAAATGTTTAAAATGACCAAAATAAATATTAAATCTAAGATGAACATAATTTGAAAGGTTTCTGTATGTATTCTGCCTTATAAATAAACTTTATTGGCCTTATAAATAATTTTTTAATAATTATTAATTTTAATCATTGTTAAAAATTTTATGTTAACTACAGTTATAAATAATTTCAATAAATGTCAATTTCGGTAGTATGTAATATAGTTTTAGATAACTAGAGATTTCTGCCCTCCATCCAGACACTGCAGACTCTAAAAACAAGCTAATTTGATCTGCTTTGAAAAGATTACTGAAGATTAAATCGTAATTAAACGAAAAGTGGCGATCTCCTGTAATCAGGTTTCCATTCATTTCCCTTTCGCTGAGGGATTTTAAGACAGAATCAGTTGCTGTCGAGACAGCTAACTGCTACTTTCGCGATTGATTAAATAACATCGATCTAAGAATTTAAAGTTAGCTTGTGTAAAATTGCTAAATAAACAATTTTATAAAGACGCTATAAGAAATTTATTTTAAATTAGGCATTTTAAATATAAAGTTTTATATATAACGTAATTTTCAACAAAGTTTTTTTTCTCATTTTAATATTCAAATAAAAATAATTTTAAAGGCTTACAAAAGCCAAACTAAATCGTTGTGACAATAACAACTGCGAATTTCCAAGCGTCTCAAACCTTTCTAAAAAGGAATTAGATAAGACGTCAAATGGTAGAAAGACAGAATCTTCAACTGACGATGATATGGATGATGATTAAATTCCCTCCCAAGATTCAGAACAGCAGGATTTTTTTTTTTTTTTTTTTTTTTAAGTGAATGAGAATTATTGTTCAGAGTGTCTAGCAGAGTGCAATAAAACCTCGGGAAAGTGTGATGGGATCAAGTGCATTCAGTGAAACTGTTGGTTATATAAACGATGCAGACATGAGATATTGCTAAAAATAACAAAGGGACATATGAAAAACATTAACAAAAAAGCTTGACTCTAAAGCACTTTATCACAGTGGCTTTACCGTAATCAAACTTGTTATAATGTTTAAAAATAGGCATACATAAGAGCCATAATTCTTTTGAATGTTAAGTAGAGCATAATATATTAAATAAATATTACACAACCAAATATATTAACATAACACCAAGAATTATATAACAAATAAATATTAATTTGTTCTTTCATTATATTGCTAACGTTTGTTACCTTCATATTTTAGTAATTTACTAATATTAAGTAAGTTAACAACTTTACTATATCTAAAATATTAAAGTTCCTTTTATTTGCCCCATTATGTATTATACTGCTTCAAAAAAAATATTGTTTACATTGAAGCTCCATAAGGCATCTTACCGCTACATAGTTGGCCATGTTTCCCATACCTATGGGTAAGATGCCGAAATGCAAGTGTTTACAAAAACAAAATTTTCGATGCTTTCTATAACATCTGTAAAATGAAATAAGTTTTTAAATCATACATAAGAGTCTAAACTTTAACAAGAAATCAATGAATAACAAATATAGACAACAGGCGATTTTTAAAACAATTAAATCAGCAAGTAAAAATTAAATTTAAAAAATCAAAAAACCCGACTGCGTAAAAAGCGAACTAAATATTTCTCATCAATGTTAAACTATTTTTTTTTTATATTACTTACCTATTTTTTATTTACTTGTATTGATGACTTTTATGTTGTTTAATTGTTAGTTCCTATCTATAAACACTGTTTTGATGAGGCCTATATATGTCTATGAAGGTTAGAGTTGCATTAAAGCTAGAGATCCTACTTGCACAACTTCCAGGTTGTGTAATATTTAAACGGAGCTTCTGACTGTAAAATAGTTAATGAAACATCTTCTTCATTTTGAAAGACCTATCAAATGATGTGCTACACAATAGGGTGCGTAATTTTTTTTTTGTCTCTACCGCCATTTTGTATTTTACGGCCGCTATTTTATATTTATAAAAACAAAACCTAAACTATAGCCTTCGAACGGTTAAGACGAATCGATAACCTCATTCATTAAAATCCATTCAGCCGTTGGGATGTTTCGAGGGTATAAAGAAATCCACATACCCAGATACGCATGAAACACATAATCCTTCTTGGCAGGCGGGTAAAAAACTACGGCATCTTCACCCAATCTACCCTATTTATATTTTTTAATATTTTCTTTAACATTTTTTCTAAATATTTTTATGATCGAAATTAATTAAACATACGTTTATACGTACGGAATATCGTTCCTAAATTTTCAGGAAATATTAGCATTTTTATAACAGGGATGAAAGAGTTCCTCCTAAAGGTGGAATTCCACCTTTTTGAATACAATTTTGGTCATTCTCTGGATTGATGCAAAAATACAAAGAAAATTTTGAAAGAATATAGGGGGGGGGGGGGTGTCTTGTAAATTTACTCTTCAGACATTTTGTCTATTTAAACCCTTAGAATTTCTGAACTGCTATGTAGAAAAGCTATTAACTCAAATGTCAGCTTATCCTATGACCATCTCAAAATTAGGTAAATGAAGTTGATTGAGATGTCGTTCCTGAGTGATTTTTTCTTAGATTTTAAAAGAAAAAGGAAGTTTACATAAGGTTCTTTTTGAAATAGAATATTTTATTCCATTTATACAACTTTTTGGGGTAGTTTCAGTGATGTATTTCTGGAGCAATGATGACTTTGATGTGCATATATTTAGCATGGAGAGTTTTTTTCCCCCTTAGAAAAGAGAGAGAGAGAAAATCTTAAGCAACCAAACCACCCAGAATATATGTTTTAAACAAATAATCACTGCACTTCACATAAATTCATCAGATATACCTTTTGATTTATACTTATAGTAATCTGCCTTCCATTCTCTCTTATTTTTATTCAATGAACCTATATAATTTTTGTTAGTTTATTTATTAAGTAATTTCTAAGCTACAAAAACTCACAATTATTACTAATATTAAAATCATTACCATAATATTAAAGCTGTACTTGATTTAATTCAATTGATCCATTATATCCAGTTTACCTTTGAAATTGAAACTCAACAACGTCTAGCTTTTCTGGATGTCCTGGTAATTCGTAATGATTGTGAGTTTTTGAAGATAGTTTACCGTAAAACTTTTGTGGTAAGTTTTCCCCTCTTTATAGATCCAATCATCCCCCACATCAACAACTTGCAGCTTTCAATACTCTTATTTTCCGTGCAAGTAAAATTTGTTCAAATTCTGAGTTATTTAATAGTGAAATGAACTATATTGTAGCAGTCGCCATCGATCGTGGATTTAGATTGAATACCATTAACCGTATTTTGTCTAAACCTCCGACAATCCCTGATCCTATTCCAGCAAATAAAGAATTTAAAAATGTTATTGTCTTACCTAGTCAGTACACAAATTTCTCGTATTCTCAATAGGTTTAGTTTCAAAGTTGTTTTCTCTCCAACCAATAAAGTTTATTTCTCCAATCTCAAAGATCCAATTGGCGACCATAATACCTGGGGCGTTTAAAGAATTTTTTGTCAGTGCGGTCTCTCCTACATCGGGCAGACGAAGCGTGCTCTTAGAATTAGGCTGATAGAACATTATGATTTTGAATATTAAAGATGTGAATGATCACATTGCTAACAAGGCGTAAACCAACTTAGTGAAAAATGTCCAAGCCGGGAATCGAACTCGGGCCCATGGAATAGATCTCCGGTGCTCTACCACTAAGCCACAAGGACGATGCCCAGGTTGGCATCGCTCACATATATAAGTCCGTAAGGCTGCCACTGCAGCACTGGTTTACGCCTTGTTAGCAATGTGATAACTCACATCTTTAATATTCAATAATTTCAAGCGTAATTTCACTGCTGAAAAGCAGTTGAAAAAAAGTAATTAAAATTATGATTTTGTTAGAATGCAGGAATGTGAGAAATCTACAATAGCTAAACATTGTTAGAATTCCAACTACCAGTTTAGTTATCCAGAGGTTAAAATTATTCAATAATGTAATTTGGTTTTGGAACTAGATTTTCACGCAGATTACTATATTCATAAACATACATCTTCCTTAGTGAATGATACGACCAGCACCCCTTTACTGTCCCTAGTGTGAAGGGATCCTGTGCAGTGACTCCTTTTTTTCAGTTAGTTCCGGTCAATTATGTCATTTCTTTAAGATATATTAACTCTTGCTTTCGCCTTTTCAATCAATTCATTAGTCAGTACTCGGGGCTATAACCAAGGGGATCTTTGTACTCATTTCTATCTCTCTTTTTTTTCCGCACTCAGGAAGGGGGTCCGTAAATCCTCGAAACGGAAGTATGCAATTTTTCGTGTCATGTTTGTATGTATTTGTGCGTTAAAACGTTGTTAAAGTTTTAGCTTATGTAAGAAAAAAATACATTTCTAAGAAAATATTTTTTGTTTTACTTTTCTTTCTTTATTGTTTGTTATCTCAGTGCAATAACTTTAGAAGTTACACTATCAGATTAAAAGTATGTTGACACCTTCGAGTTTGGGCACTAGGGTGGGTCGAAAAAACCGAAATATTTACAATCGAAATATAATAGAGCGGAAAAGTTGCCTTTTGTAATAAACAATAAATTCATGAAATATTATACCAATCAGTTAATATCTTTTTCCGCCGCAAGGAGGTGAAAGTTTCAAAAAATTGCAAAAAACATGTATTTTTCAATATTTTTTTTAATTATCTAAACGCACGTATACAATATCTAATAGGACACAATAGCTACATGAAGATATAAGAAATGTCCCGCTAAATGTTCATTATGATAAAATCATATGTTTTACTGCTGCAAAGGGACCATATTTAAAAAAAAAAAAAAATTGTAAAAATTTCAAATTTTCAGTTTTTCTAAATATTTATAATATGTCTAGAAGTAAATATATTTACTTTATATCTATTAATATATCATAAATTTTGTTAACTATTTGTCATAGACTGGAAAATAAAAACGGTAATCATTCATTGTTCTTGACGACCGCTTCATCTGCTACTGTTTTACTGCATATCAGCAGTTCATATACCACAAATCACAAAAATGATATAAAATGAACAGAATATTTTACCATTTTATTAATTAAAATACAGAGATGTTTAACCTAAACGGATAAAATAAACTTAAAATGAAGAAGTATTTAAAGTAAATGAATTTCATAATATGACTTGCTTTCAAATAAAGCCATTGTTCCTCGAGAGGCCGAAATTGATCATATGTGATCCTCACTTCTGTTCTGATCCACTAACTTTACCAGCAATTTAGTGACTAATTTCATTTCTACTGATTGAGTAGGACAAAGAAATTTATAATAGCTGGTATCTTTAATCGAACATTCTAAACTCACCAGTGTTGTTAGATCGTCAGTGGATAGACAAACCGTAACAGGTGGTTTCGTTAGTTTACAGTTTTGCCTTTCGACTAAAGCCATGCAATTTTAAGCTTCAAAGTTCAAGTATGGAATGACGAAATGAGGGATGGCACTATTCGTGTCCACAGAACTTCGTGCTTTGGCAATTTTCAATTTTGGCAATCGGCTGATGCAGTACACTTTCAGGATGTACTCAATGAGTACATCCTGAAACTGTACTACATCAGTTGGTTCACAATTAAAATGAATCCATCGTGTTTTTCATATTCTGTGGACTATAATTAGTAATCCCCGTTACTTGCCATATCATCTACGAAAGATTATAGTTCCTGTAATTTCACGAAATACCTGTTTCGCAAATCATGAAAATAGCCTCATTGGAATGATGGCATATGAAGGAGAGGACATCAGGACACCAGCCATAAAGAAAAGTGCCAAAGCACGAAGTTTTTTGGACACGGATAGTGCTATCCGTCACCCCGTCATTCCAGACTTGAACATTGAAGCTTAAAATTGTATGGATTTAATCGAGTGGCAAAACTGTAAACTAACGAAACCACCTGTTAAGGTTTGTCTAACAACTGACGTTCTAATGACGCTGGTGTGTTTAGAATGTTCTATTAAAGATATCAGCTATTATAATTTTCCTTGTCCCACTCAGTCAGAAGAAAGATGCGTGAAATTATTCTCTGAAGTGCTGGTAAAGTTTGTGGACTAGAACACAAAGGGATCGCATATGATGTATTTCGGCCTCTCGAGGAACAAAGGCTTTATTTGGAAGCAAGTCATATAATAAAATTAAATTATTTAAATACTTCTTCATTTTAAGCTTATTTAATCCGTTTCGGTTAAACATCTATGTATTTTAATTAATAAAATACTAAAATATGTTGTTCATTATATATCATTTTTGTGATTTTTCTTATATGAACTGCTGAAATGCAGCAAAACAGAAGTAGATTGAGCGATTGTCAAGAAAAATGAATGATTACCGTTTTTATTTTCCAGTCTATAACAAATAGTTAACAAAATTTATGATATATTAATAGATATGAAGTAAATAAATATACTTATAGACATATTATAGAAATTATAAAAATTTAGAAAAAATGAAAATTTGAAATTTTTACATTTTTTTTTTCTAAATATGATCACTTTGCGGCAGTAAAACATATGCCTTTATCATAATGAGTATTTAAAGGGACATTTCTTAAATCTTCATGTAGCTATTACGTCCTATTAGAAATTGTATTCGTACGTTTGGATAATTTAAAAAAAAATATTGAAAAAAACATGTTTTTTGCTATTTTTGGAATTTTTGCCTCCCTTGCGGCGGTAAAAGATATTAACCGATCGGTGTAATATTTTACGAATTTATTACAAAAGGCAACTTTTCCGCTCTATTACATTTCCATTATAAATATTTCGGTTTTTTCGACCCACCCTATTGGGCACATCTAAAGAAGTGCCTCACAAATTCTTCTGGAAATTCATAAATGTAAAGAATGTGTTTCACCGCCTATTTTTCGACGAAGGTTTGGACAAGAAGGCAATTAGGGAATGAACAACAAAGAAATTAAAGAACAATGTTTGCAATCACTCTGTAAAACAAATGCTCGAAATGATTTGCAGTTGCAGCGGATAACTATGCGGGTCATTTACAACATTTATATTCATTCATGTAAAAATAGAACGTATAATCTGAGATATAAAAGTTTCTTTAAAGAAATCAAAACGATTCCGCATGTTTTTGTTTATACACTGTAAAAAAGATTTCCCTTACTTTACACCAAAATGGGTGGCAACTAAGTTGCCACCCCAAGTGGTGTAATGAAATTCCACTTGTAAATTTGTGTAATGAGCCACCAGCTATCAAATGGTGTAAACAAACACCACTTTTAGCGGCAACTTAGTTGCCACCATTTTTGGTGTAAAGTCACGCTACTGCTTATCTGGTGTAAAGTCACGCTATTGCTTATCTGGTTTGCACTTTAACAGTAAAATAAACAAGTGGGTAAGTGTGATCACAGATCACACAGAGGGTTTCGTTTAATATCCATTTCAAAACACTTTATCCTTTTAAAAATCTGTTAGTTCCACATTTCGCAACCAGGGGCGCACTCTATTCTAAACAAACCTCTATCCGAACGAAACTCCGTTTTACATACTATCCGTAGATGTATTAGTCGGAGGGATTGGACCCATAGCACCAGAGATAAATAGGGGCCCCTGGTAGTAAAAAGTAAAACTAAAATATGTAAGGCTATGGTGCATAATACGAAAGAATGGTCAAAGGGGTGTCGGCAAAAGTTGGAAAAGTGCTCCCCGGGTAAAAAGGGCGGACGTTAGAAAAATTGCTTAAAATGCACAAGTTAGAGCCCGGAGGAGTAAATAATGTAAGACTTTTTGAAAATTTTATGATTTGTCGTGTAGTCTGAGGTATTCAGTCGAGAAGTCTGAGGTCGTATGCAAAAATTCAGGTCTCCAACTTAATTAAGGGCTTTCTTAGAAAGAATTCCTTAAAATTCATAAGTGTTAGCTCAAAGGGTTAAACGTGAGACTTTTTCAAGATTTTATGATTTGTCGCCTGGCCCCAGGTGTTCTGCTATAAGTATGAAAAATTTCAAATCTCCAATTTAATGAGGGCCTCAGTTAGAAAGAATTGCTTAAAATGCGCATATGGGAGCCCAAAGGGTTAAATGTACGACTTTTTCAAAATTTTATGATTTGTCGCATGGTGGTGTTCAGCCAGAAGTATGCAAAATTTCACGCCTCAGACCTAAATATGGTCTCACTTAGAATTGTTTAAAATACACATGTGGGAGCCCAAAAGGTTAAATTTACGACTTTTTCAAAATTTTATGATTTGTCGTTTGATGTGAAGTGCTCAGCTATAAGTATGCAAAATTTGACGCCTCCAACCTAATTAGGGGCTCACTTAGAAAGAATTGTTTAAAATACATATGTCGGAGCCCAAAGGGTTAAATGTACGACTTTTTCAAAATCTCATCATTTGTCGTTTAATGTGAGGTGTTCAGCTATAAGTATGCAAAATTTCACTCCTTAAACCTAATTAGGGGCTCACTTAGGAAGAATTGCTTAAAATACATATGTGGGAGCCGAAAGGGTTAAATGTAGGACTTTTTCAAAATTTTATGATTTTTCGTTTGGTCTGATGTGTCCAGCTATAAGTACGCAAAATTTCACGCCTTCAACCTAATTAGGGGCTCACTTAGAAAGAATTGTTTAAAATACACATTTGGGAGCCCAAAGGGTTAAATGTACGACTTTTTCAAAATTTTATGATTTGTCGGATAATGTGTGGTATTCAGCTATAAGTATACAAAATTTCAAGTCTCCAACATGCATAGTTTCTGAGAACGGGCTCTGTGACGGACAGACAGACAAACGGACAGAGGAGAGAGACGAGTAGGGTTTCGTCACATGAACGAAATCCTAAAAACAATTTAAAGATTACATTTTATAACTAATGCAACTATAATTTACAATAAATAGTTTCATGTAAACATGCTGCTAAACATTGTTTTAACTGCGATAATTTATTATCTCAATTAAACATTTGGGCCTACCGTGGCTGAGTGGATAAGACACCACGCCGCTAATCGCTTGAGAGCGTAGGTGGGGGCGGGTTCTAATCCCGCCGGTTCCGTTGCACACTCTTTGCGGAGCCCCCAGGATATATTTCTCTGGTGTTGTAAATTTCCTTGTACTATCTCGTCCGTGTATATCGACGATGACTTATAAGCGGGCCCTTGGTGTCAAGCACACAAGTCAGATGTATGTGTTCAATAAAACAAACAAACAAACAAACAATTATACATTTATTTTAAACATTTTAGTTTTGGTAAACAACGAAATTTCCTCACATTGGCAAATTTGCGAGTGACAAATAATAGTCAAAGATAGTAAAATCAGTGTTGAATTCAGGCATTTTTCTCCGCGAGGGACTCTTATGGCTCCGGGGGAGAGGGCATTATAGAGGTCCGAGAATCGAATCATTCATGAACTTATACGTCATAATTAAAGATGGCGAACTTTGCATAGCGTATGGTACACAACCAGGCGAATGCCGCTACAGTTAGTAAACTGAAATGAATAAATAGTATTGCAACTATATTTATTAATACTGAGATTAGTTATGTGTTTCACAAAAGGGCTAATGTGATTAATTAACGATTCAAATAACTCCAAATTATTGTACTTTTTTTCGCTCTTGGAAAGGTTTTAACCCTCCCTCTCCCAACCTTACTTATCCATTTTGACAGAGCTTTAGATTTAACTTTTAAACATAAAAAAAAAAAAAAAAAAAAAAAAAAAAAAAAAAAAAAAACAGAGAGAGAGAAAATGATCCTGAATGTATCATACTTATATGTGTTCAAATTTTAAACCCTTCCCGTTGTAATATATTCAAGCGATAATGTTCATGTTTAGGATAAAGTAAAACAAATTTTTCATTCAAATACAAAATTTTCAGCACTCACAGAAAATAAATCCTGGCTACTCTACTGGTTATTAATGAAAGCAATATTATTATTATTGCCAAATACAGGAAAATACAGTTACCGTAATTTCCGGTGTATAGCCGGGAGATCAAACAATTCAGTTTGGACCCAGAAATTTTATTCAGTATTTAAAGACCAATATTTACCGTGATCTAAAAAGTCACATTTTATTTAAAAAAATTCCTGGGTCGAAAGACCAATGTTTGATCCGCGGGCTATACACCGGATATTACGGTAATTAATATTAATTATCCTTACAGCATAACTGCTGAATAAGAAAAAACTATACATTTAAGATGGTAAATGTTTTTTTTTTTTTTTTTGCTTTCAAATTTAAAACAATTTTAGTATTTTACATATTTTTAAAATGCGTGTCTTAAAGTGTTAATTACAATACATCAGATGAATATAAATAATAGAAAAAATACAAATATAAATTGAATGAATGTATTGCTAAAACATGAACTTATAACACCATGTTTATTTGTAATACTCCTTTAAGGTAGTTCAAGCTCGTGGGATTTAAAGCATGTACAACACTATAAAATCAAAACTAAATATTTCGAAGCTCTGTACGAAAGTGACATTTTTACATGTTTACTTTATAAGTAATTTTGATTTTGATAATGTTGAAATATCTAATCTACTAAATCATATTTTACAAGTATTATGTATCAATTAAAAATATATATGTACATAAAACAAATATATGTATGTATCACAAAAGCAGGAGTTTAAAAATAATTTCAAGTGCAAGGAAAACAGATTTGTTTACTTAGATATTCTGATGTATGTAATCAAACAAACAATAATTGCGATCAAGTGAAAAGCTATATTGTTAAAATTTGTACATATAACACAATAGATAGGCGTACTACATACTTTTAAGCTGTTTTAGCTCAATTAATTAAAAACTGATAAGCACGATGAAACCAAGGGTAAAAATACGCAATTGAAAATATATTTTAGTGTTCGTAACCAAATAGCCAATAAATAAATGTATATACTTACTATTTCATAAGCTTTCTTTTATGAAACTTATATGGGTTATTCAATTTATTCCAATGATACAGAGTAGCAGTTGTTTTTCCTTTCATAAAGAACACAAATCATTCGTTCGTTACATCTGGACTTACGCTAGGTGACGTGTACGTGACTTTTTAATACTCAGCGCCGGTGTTGGCTGGCTTTCGAGTAAATATTCCAAGCAAATTAGAATAAACACAGTTTCAAATCGGGAAAAACTGCAACGGAAGCTCTGTTATCTGTTTTTTAATCAGTAATCCTTACTAAGAAACATATCAAAACTCACACAAGATTCAGAACCCGGGAACCCCAGATTTCAAAATGGCGGACTCTGTCATATGTCGCTTAAAAACTTTACACACGAAACGGTCTTCGGATTCCACAATTTCTTTAAAAGATTAAAATTAAACCATATTGAGTGTATCATAACACTATTCGGTGCTCGCACCTAAACGAGAGTATCTTTAAACCTCATTTGGCATTTGATAAACCAAAATTAACCGTAATATTAATCCTTTCTTTTTACAGTGTAGTAGAATGCAGTGTTTTCGGCAAAATATAAAGCCATTTTCCGAAAACTTAACAAAGGGTAGTAGAAACAATATATTGCAATTAGAAATAATATGTAAAACGATATGATATAAAAGATTCAATGGAATATGAACATTTGTATGAAAATATTTTTAACTACGCACTCGCGAAAGATAATTTTTTTTTTAATTTAATACTCATCTATAGGAATCAACTCGTATAAAAAGACCAGTTGAACATTGTGAAAATTCAGAACGATATCGGCGATATAGAGAGCTCAATTTCAGATGAGGAAAGGAGCTCTAAAGGCTATTTCTAAAAAGAGCTGGATTTTAAGATATTTCCCATAAATGGTCCTTTAACATTTATTTTTTACTGTCACTTTTTAATTGCTGTTTTAGATCACCTCGGAAGAACCATCAGAACAAATTAATTCTAACACACATTCCAAAAAAGATTGATTACTATAGAAGCAACCGTTAAAAATCTATTCACGGACAAGGACATACGTTAAATATAGGGTGGTCATAAAAAAACATTCCAATATATGAACCCCTAGAGACCTAACCGCTCAACCAATCGAAACGAAATTTCAGATTTAGTTGTTTGTAAGTATGCGCTAGAGATTGTGATGATTTAAAACAATAGAGCTCTCAGGGTTACGGTTACAATGAAAAAGTTCCAAATTTTCGAATGGTAACAATTTTTTCCATGCGCAAATTCATCCGCGCATTAAAAAACTATAAATGACGTTGGAATGATACACGTATGACTAAAATCGCCGGTGTAATATCGTGGCATTCAATCCTAATCAGATCCTATGTAACGTAATATTCAACACTCTAAAACAAATTATTACATTTTTATTTTCACTATGTGTACACAAATACAACTCAAAAACACATTTTAAAACGAATCTTACAACATTACTCAGTTCACAAGTGAAAAAAAAATGGGCTATTGAAAAACATGTCTTGTAGCCACTCCTTCGTTCTTCGCATATCGAAAACGTGCTCCTTCGGTACGATAGTGAAGTCTGCCAGACGCAAGTTAAAAGGACTCCAATTCAGGAGCAAGTCCTGCTTTCGTATCTCATGGTGTATCCATATTTTATTTGTGGTGTCGCATCTTACGAAAAATCGCGCATTCCAAGTGATATTCAGGTTCGTTAGAACCGGCATAAAATATTTGAAAAAAAGGAGCATTGTGAGGGACCAATGACAATTCAAAGACGAGGTGAAATGACGCACTTCAACTGTTTTATCTGAACGGGAAAAATGCAGCTGAAGCAGTGCGAGTTTATTGCCAAAATCATAAGTTACAACGAGGCCCATGTTCCGTAAAAACTGTACGTGATTTGGTGAAGAAAATTGAAGAAACTCGTTGTACATGTGATAGACTACGACCCGGACAACCATCTGCTCCTGTTGAAGTTGTTGTGGAAGTGCATAACAGGAATACTGCAGATCCATTAAATACTGCAAGAAGTGTTACATGCAGTTTGGATGTACCGAAAACAACAGTCCTTAAGATTCCGCGCACTGTTCTGTGGATGTTTCTCTATCGATTGGAGCGTTTCCAGATGTTGCAACCTAGAGACAATAGCGATTGGACTATTGATTTTCTCCACTGGACTATTGATTGCAAATTATTTTCTCATCAGATATGATGAAGATAACAGCTGGCTATTGCGAATATTATGGACGGATGAGGCATATCTATCTTTAACTCGAAACGTAAACACCAAGAACTGCGTTCACCGGGCTGACGAAAATTCTCACAATGCGACACCAACGCCTTTACAAGAAGCTAAAGTGTCTGTGTGGAACGGTATCGCAAACATATTCATTCTAGGTCCGTACTTTTTGGGGAGGTCACTTCCACAGGTATGAAAACGTGCCCCATCACATGTGCTCGGTATACAACAATGTTGCAGAATTACGTAATTCCAGAATTGAAGCAGCGAAATGTCGTTAATGATAATGTATGGATGCAACATGATGCTACGTCTGTTCGAGAAGTGCTGCAACAGCACTTTTATGATAGAATCATCTCTGATAACTTTGAAGTTTCGTGGCCACCACGATCCCCGACCTCGCTTTAATGGGTTTCTGGTTCAGGGGTTATCTGAAATCAAAGGTGTACACATCAAATCCAAGAAATTTGTCAGAATTGAAAGATGCCATAAAACGTGAAGTTGTACATATTCCTTCTGCGATGTTACGTTCGACATTGTTGTCAACAGTCTCACGCATGCAATGCGTTATATACGTTCGACATTCTTGTCAACAGTCGCATGCATGCAATGCGTTATTGTCTGCGAAGTTGGGCATGTTGAAAACTGCCAATTCAAATAAATGTATTTTCTCTCCTTTGTTGTCATTGGTCCTTTACAATGGCTTTTTTTTTTTACAAGTGTTACAATTTTCATCGTACGTGTATTCCAACGCCATTTATTGTTTTTCAATGCGCTGATGAATTTGCGCATGGAAAAAATGGGTGTTGCCATTCGAAAATTTCGAAATCTATTCACTGCAATCGTAAGCGCGAGAGCTCTGTTGTTTAAAATTATCACGATCTCAAACGCATACCTTCAAATAACTAAATCTGAAATTTCCTTTCGATTGGTTCAGCGGTTAGGTCGCTAGGGGTACATATATCGGGGAAGTTTTGTTATGACCACACTGTACATATTTATTTATTAGAAGTCGGTAAATAAAAAATCACAATTTTTCGAAAATTCCTTATCATGCAACATTTTTTCCGAAAACTGCTGAAATGCAGTTCGCTATATCGCAAATAGCTTCCTGAACTTTCAAGATGTTTAACTGTTATTTGCATGTGAATTGTTCTAAGTAGTTGAATAATGAATTATGAAAAAAATGTTATATTTTGTGCATGCGCAGTTAAAATTATTGGTGCTGTTCTGTACGAACACCATTGTCGCCAAGCGTAACAGTTTGCGCAAAATGAAAATCACATGAATTGAAACATTTGAAAAATAGAAGAAAAAACATTGTCGATAGTAAAGTGAGCATTTAAAAAATATGACATTTGAAAATTGCAGACTTTTACAAACTATTTTATTAAATTAAAATATATACTTAAAATAAGTGAACAAATAACTGTTATACAATAAAGTAATAAAATAAAACTCATATTAAACAGCTGGCATAAAATTACAAATACCTTTTAGCATTGCGGTAAACATTTCATTTTTTGAATGTCACCACATGAACTCTACGAGATACGATTATAAATGATGGCGAACAGTTCTCCGATGTCTTTTGTTGCGCCATTTGCGATGCCCCGTAATCTCTCAACATTTTGTGTATGACATCCAGTATTAGGGTCGACAAAATTGTATTTGTGATTTACTGTGAAATGAATCGCAGTTCATCTGTTTTATATCCTCTCCAGCAATCAGTATAGAATACTTCCGTCAGCTACATTGTTTTCTATTTCCGCCATTCAAGTTTCAGCTATACAATCGGAAATAGGAGTCAGGAAACATCCCGTGTTTCACGACATAAATCATCTAACACCCATTGAGGAGGACGAACACGTCCTAAGTTGTTTTTCTTCTGGTAAAAAGATTTTCATCTACTTCTATAATTTTATTAGGTTATTCGATTTTTCTATTTGGTCGTGAACATAAAGCATTTGCACAAACTTCTCTCAAATAACTATTCCAGTCCACTTTTCTATTGTGGTTCATATTAAGTTCCAGCTCACAAAACTCAATGGATGTCAACTCTTGGCACCATAAATATACAGTGTGTCCACGTATAACCTAACCGACCGTCATTTTCGCAACCTTTGGTCCTAGGTGCATACTTCCAATTACAAAAATGGTTTAAATAAGGTAAAGAATTATTTTTAAAGCGATTTGGTCCAAGAAAAACATTTATTAAAAAATTACGAAATTTAAATTTTGATACGTTCCCCCGTTCCTATAAGTGATATTTAGTAAAAAATTTACTGTCACACTAACAACTAAGACAAAAAAAAGTCCCATACATCTAACATTAAAATTGACCGAGTTATGAAACTTTGAAATGCATGACTTATACCACTTTTTTGCATCTCAAAACAGATGATTTCGGCCATGCTTTCAGAGGTCGTATATAAAGTACTTAAACTTATTTCAAGGTATCTGCGCTTTGAAAGAAATCGTACAACTATTACGATTGAGTTAACTTTTATTAGTTAAGTTTAAGATTAGTTAAAATATTTGTATTTTAACATATGTTTTATTATGTAAGGATTTGAGGCTATGATTTCTTTTAACAAAAATTATGTTATTTTCATAAGGGTTTATTTAACTTGAAACGATCGTCTTTCCAATTTAAAATTTATACTTGAACTTTAACTCACTTTCAAATGTCCGATCAAAGTTAAATTTTACATACTGACTTAAATCCGATGACAATGTAATATTATTATGATTTTCCACGCTTAACATCTTATGCATACTTATATTAGAGGATAACACAAAAAAATTCGGATAGATTACCGTCAACAAGTCTAAGAAAGAGTTATAGATTAGATAACTAAACCTGTGCGGGTTGTGTTTTTTAACTTTTATAATTACATTTATCTATTTTTTAATGCTGAATAAAAAAAGTGCCCCACCAGTGGCTGAGAGGTTCTGCTCTCAAAGCTGGTAGACGGCAGGTGCTGGGCTCGAACCCAATCGCGCCCGTCGCCCTAACCGTTTCGGAGTTTTCGTGGTTTTCTTCGAAACCTTGGATTTCCAAGCGTAAATACGGGTTAGGTACCCTTAGAAAGACCCCCACGGAGGGCACTCCCCCTTGGGCCTATATCCCTCATGTTGATAATCGGCCGTCAAAAATCAACCCAACCCTGAATGAAAAAAATTACCTGCACTTTTAACCATCATGTCAAGATTTTTCGGAAATCGTAAATTTCAAAATTAAAAAATTGCGAAAAATCTGATATTATAAAATAGATGTAAGACTTTTTTATTCAGTTTAATTTTATTTAATTTATTCAATTTTTTGGCTTATGCTGAGTTTCTTACAGCTAAACAGTTCAGAGGTTCGTTGAGGTTTGGAGGGGGGGGGGGGGGGTATGAATTTTAACTTTAAGCTTTTTACTTTAAAATTTGTGATTTGAGAAAAATCCTGACGTGATGGTTTAAAATAAAGGTCATTTTCAGACTCAGCGCTAAAAAATACATAAGAATAAATTTTCAAACGCTAAAAACCATGGCGCAACCAATAATTTGAAAATGGTGTAATCTAACAGCATTTTAAATTATGTATCATTTTGAAAAGAATTGTGGCTGTTGTTTTTATTAGTTTATCTAACAAAAATTCTCTTATTTTTATCCTCTTATATGTCAGTACAAATTGTATATTTTACAGTAATCTGTCAGAATGATTATAGATTTCACATTTATATTGAATTGTAATGTGAATTTTGCTCTCAACTATTTTTTGGTTATATCTGACGATTATTTAGATTTCTACTACATTTGTGACTCACGCCTATTTCGCAGCAAAAAATATACTCCAAATTTAAACAGCTATTACTCGGTCAGTTTTAATCGTAGAGGAAATCTGTCGAGTATGCATGATTATATCCCTTATAAAATCTCTCAAGGCTGGGCAAATTCACGCTGTTGTGTTGTGTTTCTGGAGTTAGTTGTAAGCCAAAACGCTTTCCTATCACTTTGGTCGGCCCATTTACCCGCTATAACACGGATAGTAGGCTTTCCTTCAGCTTCGAAAACTGAAGTTAAAGTAAGATTAGTCAATTTACCTTCGCATTAACGATCTAACTGTTAACTCAAAGAGTGATCACTTGATTTAAGCCAACGACCGCAATTATTTAAAGACGAAATCGCGTAATGAATTTTCCCTCTCCTTATTATGTCAAAGCAGTACGCAGTAATGCGGCATTTTCAGGTTCCTATGCAAATTTCACTCGCTGCATATCGATTGGTAGACAAAAAATGACGTAAGCCCTTCATTGCTTAATAAAAGTGACTTACACCAGACGTGATGATTTAAAATGAAGGTCATTTTCAGATTCAGCGCTAAAAAATACATAAGAATAAATTTTCAAGAGCTAAAAAACATACCGCAACCCAAAATTTGAAAGACAGTATAATCTTTATTTATAAGATAAAGATGTATTTTGTTGATTCATCAATGCTTGTTGTTAAAATGTACACCACGGAACAGTACGTACAGATGGGTGACAAAATAATACGAACACCCATGAAAAAAGCATGGTCCATTTCAAAGAAGCAGAACGCACATGTCACTTTGCACTCAATTCTGCCACCTTGTGGTTATGAAAGGTAAGATATCAGTCGCTCAACATCCATCATAGGTATTGCAAGCGCTTACCATACGCTCTGGAAAATTCAATAATGGCTGACCTGTCAGAGTTCAAAAAAGGAGTTATTGTTAGAATGCGGTGCGCTGGTTGCTCCGTGACGGAAACAGACAATCATTTGGGGAGTAAAAGGAGTACTGTGTTAGCAGTTATGACAGCGTATACGAAATGCGGTAAAGTGTTGTTTGTGAAATACAACAGTGGACGGAAAAGAAAGCTTTCTGAGAGAGATAAAAGACAGTTGACCCGCATAGCTTTCCGAAAGCGCAGGCAATCGTTATCCCGGATAACGTCAGATATAAATAGTCATCTCCAGAATCCCATTTCAGCAACAACTGTCCAAAGGGAACTTCATGCTTTGAACATTTATGAAAGAGTTGTAATTCGTAAGCCATTGGTGTGATAGGTGTTCGTATTATTTTGTCACCCATCTGTAGAAATTATATTACTTTATGGCCAGTATAACTGGAATGAGCGGGAGGCTGCAAGGCAATACGCAATTAAAATTCCAAATGATAGCCATCCGTCTAAAAACACGATTTTAAATGTTGTAAAGCGTTTATAGGAAGCAGGTAGCATTAAAAAACATCCTCGATCTGGAATCTCAAGTATGCCTGTCTCTGACGAGGAGATTTTGGGATATGTTCTTGCGTATCCACAGTGTAGTGTTAGGGATATTAGTGAAGCTTGTGGCTGCTCAAAATTCCATGCATGGAACGTTTTAAATATACACGGAGAACATCCTTATCTACAGAAATTGGTACAAGCGTTTTTGCCAGGAGATGAAGATAGACGGTTCGATTTTAGAAAATTCATTATGAACAAGCTACGAACAGACTCGTCGTTTCTGAATGACATTCTTTGGACAGATGAGTGCACGTTTTCAAGAACTGGTGCTGTGAATAGGCAGAATACACACTTCTGGTCTGAACAAAATCCGCATGTCGTATGACACAACAAGCATCAAGTACGAAGTTCTGTTAACATTTGGTGTTGCATGTGAAAGGGAACGTTAGTAAGTCCCTTCTTTTTTATGACACTTTAACTGGTACAGAGTATGTAGATATGTTACGTGGACCATTATCTGACTTCTTAGATGATCATGTTTCGTTAGGAGACCTCACCAAGATGCCGTTTCTACGTGATAGGGCACCAGCCCACAAAACAGCCTCCTCCCGAACACTTCTACGTAGCATGTTTCAAGATAACATCATAGGTTATGGAGGCTTGGTACAATGGCCTCCTCGATCGCCGGATATAAATCCCCTAGATTTCTTTATTTGGGACTATTTAACTAGCAAGATTTATGAAGTAGAATCAGTAAGCCGAGTAGATTTATAGAATCGCATTTTATCCGCCATCAGATGTATTACGCCTCTAATTCTAAAACGTGTTCAAGGCGAATTTCTGTCACATGTCCATCTATGTATTTTAGTCCGGGAAAGACACTTGGAGCACATGTAGTGAAAAAGTATGAAAGACGATATTTATCTACATTGTTTATTGCTATTTCGTTTTTATTTGAGTTTATCTGCGATAAAGCACTATTTACTATGTTATTATTTCAAATTACTTTATTAAATGTGTATGAGTTTTGGCATTGTGATTTTATGTATTATACAAAATATACATTTTTATTTTCAATACCAGTTATTAGACAAATATTATACTTTCTTTCTTTCTAACCGATGACCAGGCCCCTACCTGCCGGGATGCCCCAGCTTAACGGGTTTAGTACCTGGCATCGGGGTGAAAGACCGCCTAACCGCCGCGAAGCGGCAATAAATCTGACACCATTGCCTCGATCGTCATCCTATCTGCAGTGCCTACTGCTCGTTTGTGTATACTATGTTTTGCCGGTTACTCAACGTTATATCCTGTTGTTTGGCACCTGCACATTGCTACTCATGTTGTTCTCGTAATTTAGAACCTTGATCAGATGACGAGACCTTCACCTGGCAAGGCACCTCCAGAGGTATAATTCACAGGTAACTTGGAGGACTTTGCACCCACGACGGATTTTACATGCACCAGGCGCCATTAGCGTACATGGTGGATTATAGCCAGCAGTAGCCCTCGATCCCGCGACCTTAGATTCGATGCTCTGCCAACTGGGCCACCGCTGCCCGAACTACATCTGAATGACCTGGGGTTTAGAAGTCGAATTGTTGGTGCAGACTTGACAAATATTATACTGTTTTTTGACTTGAACAACAACACTTTTGTCATAATCATATCTAACTCTAAAACCTCCTTGTCTTTCTGATAGGGGATATATTCGCATCTCTATTTGTATTCGGTCCCCATACTATGCATGACAACTTTGAACTCAAATTTCTGAGTGAATATTGGTCGTACAGATACGGGACTTTGTGTTTGTAAAACATTAGAATAGACAAAACGTCCCTAAATATAAGTATACGGACCTGGGGGCTGTATAAAAATTTAGATTCTGTAATTTTTCACTAAATTATTTTTTCGCTTCAGACTTTATCTTAACTCTGCACCTAATTTTGACCTCTTTTGTAATTGGAAATATGCATCTAGGACCAACAGTTACGAAAATAAAGGTAGCTCAGTTTATACTTGGGCGCCCTGTATAAACCTTAAAGCATTAAGAAAAGACAACCGCGATCCTTCAAACCATGTTTTCTGTCTTATTCCTACGTTTTCTTGGCAAAATCGTAAGCTATATCTCCTTTTCGGATTTCCAGGACTCATCCATAATTTCATTTTATGGTTTTTAGAACACAAGCTTTTATTATGCAGAATTCCAAATTCCTGAAACAGTTTTATCGCAACTTTCTCATCTGGTAATTGCCAAATGGTAAAATCCATCTCAGCGTCAGCAGTAAAAGTAAATTATAACTTTATAAAAAAAAAAGTATTTTTAATTGGAATAATAGCAAAATAGAAAGCTTTCCGAGGTTAAGGTTAAATAATAATCATTCACTTGATTCACGTTTCTTAAATAACAAATCACAATGTTTCGCATGGTTTACAATAAAAATCCTTTTCACGATCAGGGTGGAAATAATTGGCGCATTAGCATACATTTTGGCATGGTGTCCGTATAACGGAAAAGTGCCAAAGTATTTTATACAAATGCTTATATTTCATGAAATGTAATACACTAGCCTCCAAAAGTTAAGTAACAGGGACTGGATGCTTTCGATGGTACAAAGTTTGTCGAATATCTACCATAATTATTGGCGAATTGTTCTTGATTTTCTGGGATGTATAGAGCATGTTTTATTTTATATTTATCGATGAAGATTTAGTCGGGAGGACAATTCGGGGGCTAATAATAAATCCAATAATAAAATAATATTTTCGATCACCTATGTAATAGAAAATACTCAAAATGGTCTGTCACTGTGTTAAATTACTATATGAGTCCTGTTCAACGTTTGTGTTCATTTGTGTAAGCATAGCACTCATATTCGTGAAGATGTTATTGTGTCTATGAAAAATTCAAATGTTTTTTGTATATAGCATACAGAGTTTTCTACCAAATTTAAAACAACTTTCCGAAAACCTGACAAAGAACAGCAGCAACAGTATACTCAAATTAAAACATGAATATATTGAATATTTGATGAGATATGGGCATTTGTATGCAATAATTTTTTACTGCGCATGCGTGGAAGACGCTAAAATTTTTATTTTATAATTTGGTAGTCAGCTATTTACGGCAACGTATATAAAAAGTCTATTCAAAGAGCTCGATAATTCATTAAGATAGGGGCGATATAGTAAGTTGCTTTCTGAAAATAGCTTGGTTATAAGGGATTCTCAACAACTTTTCAATCAGCTCACTACATCTTTCTGAATTTTTACAATATTTGACTGCTGGACTTTTTTTTATAAAAGTTGCCTAAAACAGCTGATTATCAAATTATGAAGTAAAAATTTTGAAATCTTCCACGCATGCGCAGTTAAAAATTATTTCATACAAATGTCCCTATCTCATCAAATATACTATATATTCATGTTTGAATTGCAATATACTGTTGCTGATGTTCTTTGTCAGGTTTTCGGAAAGTTGTGTTAAATTTGGTTGAAAACTCTGTATGCTATAAAAAAAACCTTTTGAATTTTTCACAGACACAGTAACATCTTCACGAATATGAGTGCTATTCTTACACAAATGCACACAAACTTTGAACAGGACCCAAATAGTCGTTTGACGCAGTGACAAACCATTTCCAGCATTTTCTGTTACATTGGTGTTCACAAATATTACTTTATTATTAAATTTATTATTAGCCCCCTAATTGACCTTCCGACTAAACCTCACCGAAAAATATGAAATCAAACATGTTCTTTACATCCCAGAAGTTCAAGGAAAATTCATCAATAATTTTGGTAGATATTCGACAAACCGTGTACAATCAAAAGCATCCAGTCCCTGTTCCTTAACTTTTGGAGGCCAATGTATTCTAATCATATATATTATTACTGTTGTGGACATTCTTTTTCTCAATTAACATGTGGCGTAAAATGAAGAATGAGGTATCATTTGATAGAATTTTTGGCCACATATGACATCCATACTCAATTTAACTAATATGTAGCATAAAACGAAGAATGGGGTATTATTGGATAGGATTTTTTGCCCATATCTGACAATGCATACTGAATTTTCTTTAAACTTATAGTTTATGAATCATCATACGTATTATTTCTGTTGTCAACATCTTTTTTTCTGCGCAGATACAAAACGCACAACTATGAATGGGGTATTATACGAAATGTTTTTGAAGTGGCTCTTAAAGTACACTCATTTTCGTTAACACAAGTGTTTTTTTTTTTAATGCAGTTAATTATAAATTAATGAAAAACGTACCAGAAAATAAAATCAAAGAATGCAGTGCGAAAGTGTCTCACGTGTGTACTGGTTGTACAGAATTAATTCTACTTCACTTCGTCAAAATTCTTGAAAGTGGCGTTAAATTTTGTAACCCTGCATGCTATAAACAAAACAAATTACGGAAATGGATGGACTTTTTAAAGAAACTTTTATATCCTTGAATATATATGCTATTTTTTACACAAATGAATACAAATATCATTCATTCAGGAGTCACATAGACATCTGCTACGGCTATAGCTTGTATCCAGTTTTTATTTTACAGGGTGATCATAAATATTATTTTTTTATTCACTATGTTGCTTATTCTCTAACTGCCCTCGTGACTAAACATTCGCTGAAATCTATGAGGTTAAACATGTTCTTTGCATTCCTAAAATTCCAGAAAAATTCAACCAGCATTTTTTTAGATATTCGATGCATTTTTTAACACGTAAAAATTGATAGCGCAATTTTCACAGAGTAAAAAAGTAGTTTGAAGAAAATGTTTTCCAAAACTGTGTCCCGGTCATTAGTTTTGAAGCCCATAAGAAACTTGATGGTAGCGATAACCTGAAATACAATGGGTTATTTTTATATAAACGTTTACAAACGGCTCATAAATATACATTTCATTGACAATGGTATTTCGTTTATGATGTGTATTCACGATAAATATAGATTCCGTGATAAAAGTAAGTATTTGATTCATCCTAAAAGAATTTATTTAAATATTAACACAAACGCTTTTATTTAAAAGTGTCTGGATTCTTATATGTGTCGTGATATTTTCATTGTTCACTCTTTGTCATCAAATTTATGTATTTTTTGATAAAAATGTTATTTAGCATTAATACATTATTTAAGTATTTTGTCTTTTGTCATTAAACATTTATTTATGGACATTGTCATTAAAATGTGTCTTTATACTCCTTCAAAGTATTTTCTATAATAAAATAAGCACAAACGTAATAGAATACAATTTATTTGTACAAGGAAGTATAATAAAAGGGGTAGGTAGATAAGTATTCATTTTTGGTCCCTTTTCAGAATTAAAGAAAAATTCTTATATGTTCTTTTGATTGTTTTAATGCATTTTAGGATGTATGCTTACCGCCTCTTCGGTTGATTTTTATGTGAAGATTGTTTAAATGTATTAGGCAAGGTCAGACATATAGGTTTATTTAACGAATATTAATGTATTTGAGTAATATCCATTTCATTCGTTTTCGATATGAAAAGATTTTGATCTTGTATAACACATTTAAACAGCTTCCAAACAAAAATTACAATAATTAAAGATCGTAAGTTACATTAAAACAATCAAAACGTCTTAGACAGAGCGAAAAAAATTAAAACAAAATTTGCAAGTATTTTCTTAACTATACGCCAAGGTATATTTCGGAGACCGGCTAACTGCGCCTATGCCGACCCTTCTTTGCCTCCCCCTGTATGAACTGCGCTCGGCGTCACGGAGAACAGATATCATTGTTACCCCCGTCTCTTATACTTATGGGCACGAAATGACAGCTTTTTTGTTAGAAAGACATTTCTCTGTTGGCGTTAATTCGCTAAATTGGGCGCTTTATCGATAATTTGGGCTATCAATAATGTTTTTTCTTAAACTCACAAACATTTTATACACATATATTTTACATATGTATATAATAATTTTTTTGTTAATAATAACTATTAAATCAATGAAAAACAGACAATATAAAAATATATATACTTTAATATAAAAGGCACAAATTGAAAAAATGGGGAAATACATAAAAGTATGATGGTAAAAAATCCATATATAAATATATATTTACACAAGAAATTTAAACATTGGAGAATTTTTTTAAACTATTTTAGAAGAGAAAATTTTATGGAGAAGTAACACTTGTTACCTAATAATGCCATTTTCCCCAAAAAACATTATTTTTCGTCTAGAAACACATTTTTAAAAATATTTGACATAGGATAATTATGTATGGAAACAAATATTTTCGTCAGGTTTAAACTAATTTCTCATTGACTGTGCCTTTGGATGTTTCATTCTAAGATTCTTCAAGAACCTCAAACATGAAATATTAACATTTATATACAGATATTTCGTATTTCAATTAATATGCTAGAAATAATTTTCATCTTAAAATTATTCTCTGTATTAATTTGAGAGAGATACTGAGGGAAAAAGAACAACATTCTAAATAAAAGTATATTCTTGCTGCTGAAATATTCCTATGAACGCTAATTAGTACTTCTTTTATTGCCCTTAATATTATTGTTTTTACTATTATTATTATTATTAATTTGTTTGAAACTATGGTATTTAAACATTAATCTATTACTTTCTTTCAAAACTTATTTTTTTTTTTTCAAATTCTAAAGTAAATTTTAAAATTCCAAAGCGGTCCCACGGTGTTTTATAACTGAAACTTAAATATGTATTTCTTGATAAAATTTTATTTTTACTGAATATATAATTCTTATAATCACGCACGATTCTCTTACGCACATGCTTATAAATTAATAATAATAAGAAGAGCACTAAATTCTCATGAATTCAAAACTGAGAATTGCGTTTTCATTTGAAAAAGATGCATCCAAATGTGGATAAAGAAATTTAATTTCTTAAGTTGTACTGCAACACAAAATTTTATGACACATTGTCTGATTCGTTTTTATACTTCAGTGAATAAAATTAACAGGCCTATTGAAGTGATTTTTAATTGAATAGCGTTTTTCATTTTCAGATAAATAAATTGCTTATAGAGTTATAAGCCATTCTTGTTACGTGACGACAAGTTTTTCTTCTTTCTCGCACTGTTGCGTCGTGAATTTGGTTCAAGTCGCCAACTTTTACAGTATTTTGTGTAAAATCCTCTGCTTTCACCATAAAATGGAAAAGTCATTCGATTACATAGTTGGTTCGATTACATAGTTGGTTTATATATATATAAATGAAATAGTGCATCGAATTTTATATATTTGAATTTAAAAGTTTAAAAAAAAATAAAAATTTTGAAATTTTTTCGAAAATATTTCAAAATTTTTCAATTTTTTTTTAAATTTTTAAATTCAATTGTATAAAATTCGATGCTCTATTTTATTTATATATATAAACCAAACTTATATTAAAAATATTGGGGATTTTCATTGATATGGAATGCGCAGGGGGCATTTCGAAGATTTCTAAGACAACGCGTAAAATTCCATTTTTTTCATAAAAATAAAAAATTTTTTACTTTTTTTTTTTTGTGATAAATGCATGCCATAATGCATATAATGTACCCTTGAATATTATTTAAGATAAAATTTACAAAAAATAAAAAGAAAATTGAAAAATTTTAAAATGTTTCCGAAAAAATTTCCAAAATTTGTAATTTAATTTTTTTTTTCTTTTTTACCTTTAAAATCAAATATATAAAATTCGATGCTCTGTTTTATTTATATATACAAATCAAACTTTTATAAAAGATATTGGGGATTTTCATTGATATGGAACGCGCAGGGGGCATTTCGAAGATTTCTAAGACAAAAAATTCCATTTTTTTCTCAAAAATAATTTTTTTTTATATTTTTTTGTGATACATGCATGCCATAATGCATATAATGTACCCTTGAATAATATTTAAGATGTAATTTACAAAAAATAAAAAAAAAATTCAAAAATTTGGAAATTTTTTCGAAAAAAATTCCAAATTTTTCATTTTTTTTATTTAACCTTTAAATTTAAATGTATAAAATTCGATGCTCTATTTTATTTATATATATGAACCAAACTTTTATAAAAAAATATTGGAGATTTTCATTGATATGGAGAACGCAGGGGGCATTTCGAAGATTTCTAAAACGACGCGTAAAATTCCATTTTTTTCTCAAAAATAAATTTTTTTTACATTTTTTTTGTGATAAATGCATGCCATAATGCATATAATGTACCCTTGAATAATATTTAAGGTGAAATTTACAAAAAAAAATTAAGGTCTCTTGTCCCCTTAAGTATTGTAATTATTGTCGCCAAGATTTACCATGGCTGGATTTGTATCCAGAAGACCTTTTTGTGAAAAAAAAAGGCAATCCTCAATACAGTGATTGCTTATCTCCCCCCTTCGAGCGCAGTTCATACAGAAGGGGCCGAAGCTGTAGGCGCAATTTATGATCTCCTCCTACTGTAGGCGCAATTGATGTACACCCGTATATTTCTATGTAAAATAACTTACATTTAACAAACAATGCATAGAATATTTATGCTAATAGAAACAACTGCATCATATAACAGTGGTGGAAAATTGGCGCAGAGGTGGAGCTTATTGACACCACTAAATTATAGTAGTATTTTGCCTCTTATCTAATGATCAAATTTCTGAGTTTTTATTAAACTGAATAATACCATAAAAATTTAGTGGTGTCAATAGGCTCCACCTCTGCGCCAATTTTCCACCACTGCATATAATGAAAATAATAACTATTATTATTTTAATTGGTGATAATTATCAGTTATATTATGGGAAATATTTTTATTGCGTATTGTATCTGTATTGTAATAGTGCATCTTACGTGACCATCCAAAATTAATACGGGGCTGATCTTAACATATTTCAGAAGCAAGTCGGAGATTTTCTCTCAAAATTATTTTTTAGAAACAGTGCATAAAATTTCCCTTTTTAGAAAGATTGTGAAACAAAAGTTTGATTTTTGGAAGCTGAGTTACTTTATATATGTATATATTTTGAGGTATCGTTTGCTGGAATTCGGCAGACTGCCCAATATATCGTTACATCAAAGTAAAAAGAAATGATTAAGACACAGGGTTGGCAAAAATCCGGGTTTTTGTGGGCTTTTCTGGGTTTTTGTGGATTTTAGTTATTTTTCTGTACATTTGTATATTTATATAATATATGTGTGTACTCATTAAAAAATATATTTATTATGTTACATTTTTTAAAATTACATTTGATCTATTTATTACTAATTACTATTATTTATAATATCAGTTAATAAATTTATTCTATTCTGATATTAGTATTAACTTAATACTAATATCAGAATAAATGTATTAACTGATATTATAAAATAATACTAACAGTAATAATATTAATATTAATACTATTATTATTAATTATTATTAATACTATTATTAATTAATAATAATAATAATAATAATAATATTACTATTATAATTAAATGAATACCGTGTTTACTCGCGTAATAATCGCACCCCCGATTTGAAGCAGAAAAAATCAAAATATTTTCTTCGCATAAATTGGATGGATGAAAAAAGGATGAAAGATTGGGTTCGCAATGTTTAGAAGAAAAGGTCTGGATCATTGTTCAAAAAACCAGTCATGCTGGTACTCGACAGCTTCCGAGGACAGCTTTTTGATGGTGTAAAGAAGGAACTTTCAGAAGACAAAACAGATCTTTTGATAATTTCTCAAGGACTCGCATCGATTCTGCAACCGTTTAAAGACAGTATAAGACGAGTATAGCTGAGATTGGATGGTCAATGGGAACAAAGAAAAAGTCCCAGTGGAAAAGTAAGGTGTCCATCCCTAAAACTAATGTGATATTTGATATTACAAAGCTTGACTTTAATGACAAGCGATATAATTTCAAAAAGTTTTAAGAAGACGGTTATCTCCGACGCTTTGGACAGAAGCGAAGATGACATTTTATGGAATGACGGAGATTTTCCAGACACCGATTCACATTACAATAGTGATGCTGATACATTCAGTGAAAGTTATTTATTATGAGAATTTTTGTCAAAATTTTCCCAAAGGTTATTTGTATATTTTACGTCTATAAAAATATTACCATAAAAAGAAAAATTATATTTAATAAACAGCACATAATCTAGAAACATTTGGTAAGTTACTAATTTTATTATAATGTGTTTTTTTATACCAGTGATGTTTCAGCATTAGACTGTACAATATTTTGTAGTAGATTTCCCCACATAATAGTCGCATTTAGACTTTCACAATGAAAAATTGGCAAAGAAAGGGCGACTATTACACAAGGAAATACGGTACTATTAAGTGATAAAAGCGAGTTCTTATCTTATCACTTTTAAATACATTTTAGTTGTCATAATGAATAATTAATTTTTATTATTGTAGTAACTATAATAATTAGTAACTATAATAATTAAACTAGCTGGCTTCGCATGCTAGCGGGCCCCTCCTTTTATCGGGGCCTCTAATAATATGAAATCTCAAAGCGGACAAACCTCGAACCGGGTCCCCGCTGCCTACGGCACCGTATAGCAGGGACACAAGGAAGTTATACTGAAACGCTACAAACAGGTTATCGGGCCTGATCATTTTTAGCTAATATAATGGATGCAAAGTTCAGGGGGGGTGGGAGGCTTAATTCAACGGAAGAGGAAGAAGCTGCAGCATGCTAATGCAGTATTATTCAAAGTGGTTACTGCAATATTGGCATTTAAAATTAAAGACAAAGACTATTTTCCTAAATCACTTCTTTTCTCAGAAAATATTGTGTCAAAAATTTTCAGCTTCAAAATGGTGGGAAATTTTGAAAGAAAAAGTACAGAAAAAGAAAAACAACAAGTTTGATTGTGATTTTTGAAGCTTTTTCCTATCTCTGCATTCTGTTCCATGTAGTTCTGCTTCCATCGAGAGAATTTTCTATACATTTGGATTCATATGATCTAAATTGCGGAACAGACTATGCTCAGAGAAGTGTGAAAAACTAGTAAAGATTTATAAATATTACCATAAAAATCAAATTGAATGTGATTTTGATTGGTAAACTATAAAAAAGATTAATTATAATTATTTTAAATATATTACTTTGTGTAAGTTATTTGAAATATATTTAAAAAAAAATAAATATTCTGAAATAAAATACCACCTGATTACCACAAATACGACTGATTTTTATTTAATTATTTTTATGTAATTTTGATAAAAGAAACCACCTAGGTTTTGGGCTTAAAAGGTAAATTTGTATTTTGTATTTTTAAATACTATAAGAGGGATTTGCAGATTCTGAAATTATTTTTAACAAAAACCCACTTTTAACAAAAACCCAGGCGGGGTTTTGTTGGTGGACCCGCCCACACAAACCCAACCGGGTTTTTGTGGGCTGGGTCCACTTTGCCAACCCTGTAAGACATCTCTGAATGACAAATCTATTAACACGTTCACGCCGGCGCGGTGGGTCACACTCGACTGTCTCAGAGTTGTCAAGTCTCCCGCTTTTTGTACACCACTATTATTTTAGAGAAAATGTTGTTCCTTTAAATCGCCCAATTGCTCTAATTAAATAAAACAACATTTTCTTTATTAAAATACTGGTATCCAAAAGGCCGGAGACTTGCCAGCTCTGAGACAGTCGAGTATGACCCACCGCGCCGGCGTGAACGTGTTAAACAGCAGAAGCAATTATTCGCAAAGTAAGTTCCTCAGCAATTAATTTTCTGGCGCTCTCTGGCGCCGAGAAGAAAATTGGCGCCTATAAACCAATCTGAATTTAGAATAATTCTGTTATTTGAAGTTCAAAACAACTCATCTAGCTAAAATAGAACATCACGTTATTTTCTTGAGGCAAGTTAAACATAAATAAATCCATCTTAAACAATTAGAAATTAAAAAAATTCCACATTTATTTGTTCTTAAGCAAATACTTATTGTTGAAAAAAGAAAATAATTACCGAGTAAGCATTAGACAGTAAAAATTAAAGAATTTAAGACAATGTTGACTATTTTTTCGATTAAAGCATTTCATGAATTTATTTTTTAACGAACTGATGCAAATTTGTTCACATGATAGTTTCAGTTTCACAAAATATATTGTTTGTGCTTCCTTAATTAAACGTAGTTTCTCATCACATGGTTTTTCAAACTAATTTCTCATCACAGACGCAATAAGATTACACCTTTAAAGATACGTTCAAATAATACGCCCTGTGTAAGTGCAACAATTGATGAATTTAGGTGTTCCCAGGATATGACTTCAACCCCAGATCGTCAAAAATTTTCCCAAAAGACTTGAGATTTTGTGTTTGGTAACGGTATAAAATAGCAAATCCCCCCTCCGGAACTCCATAATGCCTCCTCTTGCCCCGGAGCTGCAAAATATCCTCCCGAAGGAAAATGACTAAATTCAAAACTGGGAGTAACGCCTAAATAAGATGGTCTCTGTATCATTTTTCAAATACATTATTAATGGCTTTATTAGCATTTGTGTACTTTGGTGTGTCTATACTTTCATATGCAAATCATATTTATACATAACAACAACTTTTGCACAATTTTCCGGAACATCTTTTGTTTATATAGCGTAGACCAGCAGCTGAAAGTCCATTTATTTTATTTTTTTATTTAGAAGAGAATATTTGGGAGCCCCTCACAAAAAAAAATTGCCAGGGTTATCATAAAGAAAGTATATTTTATTTACATCGCAAAAGCTTTATTTATAGGTTTTTCACATTTTAATAATAATTTTCAGATAGTTTATATAATGTATTTTATTTATTTATTTATTTAATGTAAAATTTATTATGATGCTCCTGAAACGACCGTCTTGACTAGAGAAGAGCGGTTAAATTATACAAACGGAATGCGCATAGGACACCGTGTAAAGTTTCTTTTTAGGAACATGAAACAAGGAATTAAAATTATTCTTCGTAAAAAGTTTATCTGTCATAAAGTGGAAAATGTTTTTTCAAATTGAATTTTGCACCCCCCTCCCCCCCCCCAAAAAAAAATTCTTCCAAAAAGAATATATCTTTATTATTTCGTATTAAAGTGCTCTATTTGAAAATATAATTTTCCATATGATTGCTTTACCGAGTAACATCATGTATTTAAAAGGTACCTTATTTAAGAATTAGTAACTATATCTCGTAATTTGAAAGCTACTTTGGACGAAAAGAAGTACAGTGTGCCCGTAAAGTCATGGTGCAGTTTTGACCGGTTACAGGAAAGCAACGAAACAAGATGAAAATGTGAGATCGTCACCAAACAAAAGAAAAACACTCCAAATTTCATACCTGTTCAGTGCAGTTCGATGTGGCCTCTGTTTGTTGCCTTACATACATCTAAAGGATATTCAAGTTCTTCCCACACACAGTTAATGATATATGGTGTAACAGAGTAAATAATGTCTGTGATTCTCTGTTTCAAATGAAGGCCAAGTCGAACTGCACTGAACAGGTATGAAACTTGTAGAGTGTTTCTTTTATTTGGTGAAGATTTCACATTTCCATCTTGTTTCGTTGATTTCCTGTGACCGGTGAAAAGTGCTCCATGAATTTATGGACACACTGTATTAAGTACAGTCGTGGAAAAAAAAGTAAACACCCCCTTCTAACTCTGCAACAAATTATCATAGAAGAACGTTACTGGTACCACACGATTTGTAATAAAGTCTACTTTTAAATGATGTATATAAAATTTGCTTTGGGGTTCATCTACATATTAAAACGAACCATAACTTTGTTTTTTCCAATAGCAGTACACAATTCTGACAGCATAAATGAACTCTACACCCTTCAATTAGCCTAAAAACAAATTTTTATGCAATTCGCATGATAAGTTTCCGAGAAAATAACTATTTTAAAAGGAGTGTATTTTAAGGGCTATATCCAAATTGAACTTCAGTACTTAATTGTTGACCCAGAGAGTCCCCCCTTCTTGATCAAGGCATCTTAAGCGCCACTCAAGCAATCATTGAATACTGCTAGATTACAGGATAGCATAAGAAATTTCAAAATATCTAGTCACTTCTATCATAGACGGCCCCTTAAACCATCATTTTGCTGTTTTGTAAGCATAATTTGAAAACTATTTGGGGGCTATATTTTTTAGGCTATATTTTTCCATGTCAAATCAACACAGCCGTTTCCCTCACCATCTTCGAATTTTACAAAATTCAGGGAACTAGTTAGACTGGTTGAGAAAGTAAAAGATCTGCAATTTCAGATTTCTAGGGCTATTAGTTTTTTAATTATAGCCAGTTAAAGATGGCCGACTAAGACAAATTTACTGTCAGATGGCAACACTAAAATCATCATAACTCCAGTTCTAATTAATGTACAGACATGGGCCTGGTATCATTTTAAAGCATTTGAAATGACCTTTAATATGATACCAAACACAAAATGTTTTTGAAAAAAGAAGTTACAAGGTCATGGCACTTGACATTTGAGCTTGAATTACTAAAAAACAAATTCTTCAATTTTCATATTTTTTTTTTCTGAATGCTAAAATGCCTTAACTAGATGTGTACAAAGTTTCAAAATGGGATGACAATGGGATCATGCATAAAAAAAATAATAATAAATAACAAAATACAAAATGTTCGCATTAAATTATGTATTCATATATAATGAGTTCACGAACTCATCCTATAAGTATATAAAAATGGATTCTGTTAAAGTTTTGTATTTATTCTTAATATTTGCACACCTATGCCAGATTTTATTAATGAGATTATGCAAAATAAAATTATTGGCAAAAAATAATTGTTTAATATTTTGCGATTAGTGAACCTGACATTTAAACATGATAGAAGTGATGTTTTTAATAAGGACAGGCAGGTGGGAATTAAATGTTATACTGTTAAATTTACAGATATTACTATGAACTTCGAATATTTTATAAAAATTGTATTGTCTATTTATTTTTTTAATAAACTTACATGGCAAAATACATCAAGTATAATCAGTTCTGAAATTTCTTGTTATATTATATGCATATAGCAATATGGATTTAATTATTTAAATTTTAGATTAACTTCACTGATATTTTGTGTCTAACTACCTTAGAATCAATTACAACCCAAAAGTAAAATAAACGGTCAAGTGCGAGAATTACTCGTGCTCATAGGGTCCCGTACTATAAGTATAAGAATTTTGAATTGTATTATTAAAACAATCGTTTTTAAAGAAAAATAAGACTTCGTAAAAACTATAGAACGTAGGGTTTGGTATAGCTGTATATATACTACAAAAGTATGAATGGGTATACCGTAAAAGTTCAAAGAGATATGAAGCCTAAATAATATCAAATATTACTATTCTGTATAAATCGTATTTAAATCTTAACCCAATCTGTTCATGGTGAATTTAATTCGGCACTGACAAGAAAAGTAGTGCATATTTAAACTTCATTTGGCATTTAATAAAACTAAATTCAGCGTCGTGATAATCTTTTCTTTTTACAGTGTATCTAAAACAAAACCCTTGTTCAATATTTAAACTTGGCCTTTTGCTAAGCTTCGAAAGGAGGTAGCAAAGTAGCAACGCCGCTTTGGTCTGTGCCGCGTTTTTCCGTACAGGTTTTTAGTTAACCTTTAAAGACACAGTAGGTGTATTGAGAGAGCCACTCAATGCAAACTAGTCGCGAATCCCATAGTATTTATGTGATTAATTCTCATTAAATTAATCTGTTTTTAACAATTTGACGTTTATTGCTTTTATACTGCTACTGGGCATTGCATTACACAAATATATCCTTAAAATTTGCTATCTAGGCTTTAAAAGTGATGGAGCATAGAGTACGCCATCCCTATCATTATGTATGTCCAAACCGTCCGTGTCTTTAACGGTTAATGTCTCGGCGAATTACCGGCGATTTTTTATGAAATTCATGATCAACGATGCTTTTATACTTCTGCTACGATACGTACCTCTAGCGCTGCTCAACACTTTTGCTGACTGCCCGTAAATCGAAATATGTGTGTAACGGAAAAATGCGATTTTCTCAAAAGCCAAGTGACCTATGGCTATAATTTTCCTGCAAGGTTTAAACTAACGTCTACTACCTCTAATTTTTTCAGAATTTTAGTTTCAGTAGATTCGGAATTAGATGGGGCGGGACATATTTTTGCACTACATTTTCGACCATAACTTTAAAAATATAATACCAAAAATTAAAAGAAATGTATTTTTGAGTTCCGCGTTAAGAGCTTTCACACGATACCCCACACGATATACAAAGAAAATATTTCTTTTTTGAAGTAATTTAATTAGCCCCTATACATTTTTCCTAAATATGTTTATGAATATTTATTAATCTGTAAATATGTGGGTCAATAGTCTTTATTACTTCCCCAAATTTGAACTTTCCACGTTCCATAGTTTACGAGTAAAGTGGCTGTGACAGAGAGACACAGGAGTGATCTTATAATGGTTCCGTTTTTACTTTTTAAGTACGGAACCCTAAAAATCAGTTTAGGTTTTGATTAGAGCTGATTGGTTGTTTCAGATAGTTTTGGTTTGAGTTTAGATTTTAATTAGAGTTGATTGTTTGATTCAGATGGTTTTGGTTTGAGTTTAATTTTTATTCAGTAGCTTGAAAAACAGTAATTTAGGTTTCAATTTAGTAGCTGACGTACACATTGACTGTATATAAAAGTAAATTGCTACATTATAAATTTCTGCTTTGCTAAAAGATGTGATAAAGATTTTTTTTAATTTTTTAAGTAATAATAGATATATATAGATATTGAATTTGATAAAATGAATAGACAGTGGTTAAATAGATGCTGTAATCCTCTTGCGAAAGCAAAACATTCGGCTAAAAGGAAAACTCTTCGTCCTGTTACTAAATGGATGCTTGAAAATTATTCTGAAATTACCGAAATGGGACAAATGATATGTGACCGCTGTAGGAAAGATGTTTATTCATTAAAAAACAATCTAGAACCTGAATGTACTTTTGAAGTATTTCCTGGAACAAGTAGTCAATAAGATTGTGAAGAACAATTAAATGAATTTGACTATAATGAAGCACTAGATTCTCTAAACAGTAGTTTGCATATCCTGGGAGAGCCACCGATAAGTAAGAAAAAAATTAAACTGCAGAAATATCCAAAAGAAAAATATTCAGAAGGTAGAGACTGCTGTTCAGAAATTGTTTGAAATGGATAATTCTGTTGTTGATGAAATTGTACAGTCTGCAGAAAGCGAAATGATATGCCAGCTAAAAGATAAATTTTGTTCATCTACTAGTCGTAGTGAAAAGGTACAAATACTAACAATTCTACCAAAAAGTTGGAGCACTAGAAAAATTGAAAAGGAGTTTGGAGCTCCAAACTTTATGGTGAGGAAAGCCAAACAGTAAAAGAAAAAGGGAATTCTATCACCACCTAATATTAAACCTGAAAAGTCGTTGCCTGAGAACATGATTAATACTGTGAGAGAATTTTATGAAAGTGACATGATTAGTCACTGATGCCTGGTCAGAAGGATTATGTGTCAGTAAAAGATTTAAGTGGAAATCGTATTCAGAAACAGAAAAAGCTTAATTTATGCAATCTTAAAGAAGCTTGTGTTTTATTTAAGCAAAAGCATCCAGACAATCAAATTGGATTTTCAAAGTTTGCAGAACTTCGACCAAAACATTGTATTCTTGCTGGTGCAAGTGGAACACATTATGTTTGTGTATGCACCACCCACCAAAATTTTAAGTTAATGATGATAGGCGGAAAAATTTCAAAATTAACAGCAAAAGATGATGTTCCTTTAAAAACCCATAAAGACTGTATTAATATAGTGATTTGTAATCCTCCACAGCCGGCATGTTACCTAGGAGACTGTAAATAATGTGGGAAAGCTGACTATACGTTAATCCTAAAAGAGCGATTAAGAAACTTGATGAATGAGAATATAGTGGATACAGTAACACATAAATAGTGGGTATCTGTAGATAGGTGTACACTTGAAACAGTTACAAAAGCATATGAGGATTTTCTTGATTCGTTTTGAGAAAATTTAAAACACCTCCTTCGCCATTTATTTATTGCCAAACAAAAATCCCTATTTCAAGCAGAGCTAAAATTAATGCTGCAACCAGGAGAGTTTTTGGTTATATGTGACTTTTCAGAGAATTATTCTTTCGTACTTCAAGAGGAAATCCAAGGATACCACTGGAATAATTCCCAGGTAACTATCCATCCATTTGTTGTATATTTTAATGATAATATGAAGCTATTCTGCAGCATGTTAGTTTTGTAATCATTTCAGAGTGTTTAACTCATGATACCATTGCAGTTCACTTATTTCAGAGATACTTAATAAATTTTCTCAAAGGTAAGATGTATCCAACGATAGTTAAAAAGATATTTTACTTTTCGGATGGGGCAGCAGCACATTACAAAAACCGAAAGAATTTTATAAATCTTGTTATCACGAAGATGACTTTGGCATATCTGCAGAATGGCACTTCACTGCGACAGCACATGGGAAAAGGGCTTGTGATGGGATTGTAGGAACTTTGAAAAGATCAGCTACCCGTGCTAGCCTACAAAAGCCATATGATGAACAGATTGTGACACCTAAACAGTTGTACGAGTGGGCGGTCCTTAATATTCCTTCTGTATCATTCAAACACAGCACAATAAATGACTATTTGATGGCAGAGCAAACAATTAAAGAACGATTCGAACAATCTCGTATAATTGTTGGTACTCAAAAGCTCAGGAGTATTCCAATAACAAAAAGTAAAATTTGTACTAAAGTGTATTCTGCTGCACTTTTTCAAATGTGGAACTAGTAACCAAATTACAAGGCGAACTTTCAATCGGTAATATCAAAGGATTTGTCACTGCTATATATGATAAAAAGTGGTGGATAGCTTGTGTGATTGATACTGATGAAGAAAATGCCCAAGTTAAATTAAGCTTTCTTCATCCTTCAGGACCTTCTCCATCATACAGCTTTCCAAGTAAGCCAGATATTCTTTTAGTGTCCATATACGATATATTAACAGTCGTTAATCCAACAACAGCAACAGGTAGAGTTTATATAAAATCACAGAAAAAGAAACTACAGCAACAAATGCAAAACTGAATGTACGAAAACTTTCTTAACAATTTACATGATCTATGTTGTAAAATATTATGTCCATATGTTAACAATTCCGTTATGTATAATTGCTATCACACACATATATTCATATGTTAAATTCTGTATATTTTATTTCAATTTCTATTGTGTTTTTATTCAAGTTATTTTGTATTATATATTTAATTTTTACTTCAATTTCTATTGTATTTTTCATTCAAATTAATTTGTATTATATATTTACTTTTTATTTCAATTTCTATTGTATTTTTCATTCAAATTAATTTGTATTATATATTTACTTTTTATTTCAATTTCTATTTGTATATATTGATAAAATTACATGAGTTCACGAACTCATTAATATATGAATACATAATTTAAATGCGTACATTTCGTATTTTGTTATTTATTTTTTTTATATATATGATGCCATTGTAATCCCATTTTGAAACTTTGTACACATCTAGTTAAGGCATTTTAGTATTCAGGAAAAAAAAAAATGTGAAAATTGAAGAATTCGTTTTTTCAGTAATTCAAGGTCAAAGGTCAAGTGCCATGACCTTGTAACTTTTTTTTTTCAAAAACATCTTGTGTTTGCTATCATATTAAAGGTAGTTTCATATGCTTTAAAATGATACGAGGTCCATATCTGTACGTTAATTAGAACAGGAGTTATGAGGATATTAATGTTGCCATCTGACAGTAAATTTGTCTCAGTCGGCCTTTTTGAAATGCCAATAATTAAAAAACTAATAGCCTCAGAAACCTGAACTTGCAAATTTTTTACTTTCTCAACCATTCTAACTAGTTCCCCAAGTTTTATAAAATTTGGAGATGGTGAGGGAAAAAATTGCACTTTTTTGTGTTGAATTGACATGGAATGACCTTTAGAAGGAAAACGTGAAATTTTGGATTTCCATAAAGTAGGATTTAATAAATCTAAACCCATCAAAAAAATTATAGGTTGCAATTCATAATTTTTTTCTAATATTAATTTCATAATTCATATCATAAAATTATAAAATATGCAAATTCAGCGTATTTATGTTTGGATATTTTAGTACTATTGCTGCACAAAAAATTAGCACATTAGGAGTATAATTTCAGGAGATATGAATAAAAATATGAAAACGTAATTCAACATTAGAAGCACTAAATTTTGAATGTTTATAATTCAAAAACTTATCATTCAAATGACTTGAAATTTGGTGGCTAGCCATAGTTTGAACCGAAGATTTGAAATATCTTGTTAAAATTGGGTATTGACATTGAAAAAAAAATGAAGTTTGGGTTTGTTTTAATATTTAGATGGCCCCCTAAGCAAATTTTATATGCATCATTTAAAAGTAGACTTTATTTCTAATCGTTCGGTACCATTTACTTTCTTCTACGATAATTTCTTGAGGAGTTAGTAGGGGGTGTTTACTTTTTTTTTCTACGACTGTACGTATCAATGCAAAAATATTTTTTTACTAAAATATTAATTTCTAATACAGTGGAACCCTGATTTAACGACGTTCACGAGATTGCTCAAAAAGTCATTAAGAGCGGGAAAATGTTAAATTGTGGATATAAGAAATTCTTTATGTATGTTATTTAAAACATCGCCGAAATGATAAAATTAAGTTTAAATTAATTAAATGAAACATAAAATAGTAAATAAAGCATTCATATCTAACTAACACATTTTGTTACTTTAATAAGAAATCAAAACTTACATTATTTTGCCGTAAAATAATCTGAGACTTCGGTTTCAATGTTTGTTTTAGATTGTAAAACGCACAAGGAAATCAAGGTTTAAAACTGCATTCAATTCTTTTTCCTGAGCTTCATGTCCTTGAAACAAAAGTCTCAGTTTTTGAAAAGCATCTTGGGCTTCAGATAGCTTGGGGTATTGATTCAACAAGTGCATAGTCTTTCTCATCATCGCATTCCTCCGAAGACAGTTTCATCAATTCGGCAATCGACAATGCTTTTGTTTCGTGAGTCAGTACTTCTGTGTCAGATTCCGCATATTCAATAAAATCCCTACGCCGAATCAACCTCAGTGGAATCGTTATTCCGCATGTGATCAAAAGCAGGCTGTTCCGACGAGACCGGGGTCGGAAATCCACTTTTCTTGAAGATGTGGAAGATGCAGTCTCTTGTAACCTTTTACCATGCCGACGATATCAAATGTAGGGCTTGCGACACCCTTTTGAATTCGTGTTGGTCACTGGATTTGATACAAGATTCCAACTGAAACAATGCCTTTCGTATAAGTTGTTGCTTGTAAGTCACTTCGAAGGAAGGAATCATCCCTAAGTCACAGGACTGTAACATACTGGCACAATTTGGTGGAAAAAATTCAAGGCGCACATTTTTCAATGTTACATTCTTGTGAGCTGTGCATTGATCTACAAACAAGATTATTTTACGGCTCTCCGATTGCATTTTCTTATCCAGTTGCCGCAAATAATCTTGAAAGATAACTTCCGTCCGCCAGGATTTTCTATCAGCTTTGTAACTGGTGGGGAAAGTTTTAATGTTTTTAAAACAATAAGCGGAATAAGTTTTTCGCTACCCTCATGTAATCACTACATACAGTCATGTAAATAGTAGGTGTTTGATATTGTGTTGTAATGTGTTTCTAATTGTCATGTTAAATATTGTGTGTTAAATGTACTGTGACGTATATATATCCAAGATAATTGTAAACAATTATGCAATCACATTAGGTGAAATGATCCTCATGTAATCACTACATACAGTCATATATCTCGATGTGAAATCTACGGTTCGCCCAGAAAATTGGGTAACCAATTGTGGTTGTAATTGTAAATCTCACAGTAACCGAAATAAATCTCAGCAGCTTGATCAGGGACCCGACGCTCCCTCTCAGACTCTGGTTGAGAGTCGGGAGGAGTGGATGTGGTCTACCCCTCGGGATTGCACTAACACTCTAAAGCGAAAGCTGAGTTCCCGAGGTGGTCATCGCTGTCATCAGTAATTAGAGCACATTAAAACAGTTGGACGTTTTTCTGACATCTTTCCTCCCTTCCACGATTCTCCTTTTACAGTGTACGTCTTACCTGGAAGGAAAATTAAAATTAAGCCTGTCTCATCAGAATTATATCCTGCAGAGTATCATTTTCTACCAATACGTTAATGCATCCCTTTTCAAGTCATCAACCGTTTTTTCATCGACGCTTGCGAATCCACCATACTCTCATCTGTATGCCAAGTTGTGTCTGTTTTTCAATCTGTCGGTCCACCCATTTGATGCGGAAAATCCTGTTATGTCTAATCTAAGAGAAATTTCCAGAGCTTTCTCTCTCAATATTGTTCCATTAATATGAATATTTGTAGAGCGTGCTTGGTGTAGCCATTCAATTAAAATATTTTCCAGTTCAGCATATGGAGAATCTTTTGAGGTTTTAATCTTTTTTGCAGCATTTCCTAGTATATCTGATTTTGTTTCAATGGCATCTTTCTGGTTTAAAATTGTTTTAAGTGTAGATGTTGCAATTCCAAGGGATTTCGTGAATTCTGCTTTAGTCGCTGAAAAATGCTTCGATAATGCTGGCCTTATCGACAATAGAGAACCGCTTCCGTTTTGCAGTCATTTCTCGCTGAATGAAAACGAATAAAGATTTTTAATGTTATCCTTCAGTTCAGTTTCGATAGGAAACTTAACACTCCTGCTCCCTCAGCCCCTCCCTCTGCAGAATATTTCACAATCCCCTTCGCGGGCCTCTCTTGCTTGGTCTATCAGGCGCCGTGATCATGTATCATGTAGTGGAGAAGCAAAAAAAATAATTATTTGTTCTTTTAGCTTTTATGTAGAAGTAAATTTGAATACACCAAGCAGACTGCATGTTTCTTGATCTTCCAAAATGGAAGAAACAATTATTATTTCATTTGATTTGATTTCGTTGATTACAGGAAATTTGAAGGAAAGCAGAATTATATATCGAAAACGCACGAAATTCGTAGAAAACGATCAATTATTGTTCGAAAGGTGTTCATTTTCACTTAAGAAAACGACGTTAAATGTGGAAAAGACATCAAAATGAGTTTTTTTTTATACATTGTTGGTATAGGAAATTGGTGGGACCAAGCTGAAACGACATTAAAAACGGGAAAGTGTTTTATGCAGGAAGCGTTAAATCGCGGTTGTACTGTATATGAAAAAATATAGTTCTTCTGTTGATAAACACCAGGAAAAATATATTTTAATTTAGTTTTATGAAAACTCTTATAGCTTCCGACTAAAAATTTGTATTTTAAAATAATTTTGTGACGTTTCACAGAAAAGAATACATTTTTATTGAGTACATAATATCTTTTATATTGAAAATTATAAAAGTATGGTGCAGAACACTCCTGTTCATTTAAGAATTCTCTCATAAATACAATGTGACAACGTGATATTTTTCATAAATAAAAGCTAACAAAAATCACACGTTTCGAAGAAATGAGAACAAATTCTTATAGCTACGGCGCATGATAAAATGATACTACGAAATCAGAATTAATTCGGGTTTTTTATGAGAAGGTGATGGCTTATTATGAGCAGCATGAAGAAAAAAAATTCACCCCTACAAAACATCTATTTTTTTTAGCTTTTGTATTTGTTCTAGACCTCAAATATTTATTCCTCCCTTTTTCATGGCTCACGTTGTTCCTTAAGTGAATACCAGTATTTCTGGAGAAAATTTTCCGGGCAAGATTTTTAAAACATTTGTAACAAAAATTACGTACTGGTTAGGTAGGTAAGAAAAATCTTAAATTGAGATTCTAATTATAACATTGTTAGATGAAAAAAATTTATAATATACTCGATAAAATATAAAAATAGGATACAAGATGATGCAAGATATTTAAAATGTAAATTTAAAATAGGGGAAAGTAATATAAACTCAGATCAGTGTTGGGCAGAATCCGATTACAAAGTAATGAAATTACACATTAAATTACATTATAATCGCCTCACAGTGCAATGCATTACAAAGTAATTCCAATTACAGTTTTGAAATGTATAATCTGATTATCGTATAACAGATTATAAATCAATTCTCATTTTATCTTTCAAAATTTAATTAGATTAATTTGTAATGGATTACAAGATGATTCAGATTACATTTTAAATTGCGTAATTCGATTAACCTGTAATCGAATACAAGGTGATTCAGATCCGATTTTTTATTATATAATCCAATTAACCTGTAATCATACTAGATGTAAATTTCCAACTGGGCGAAAAATGTCCGGACCAGGATTCGAACCCGGGACCTCCTGGCTGAAGCCACCAGTGCTCCGCCATCTGAGCTATCCCGGACGATTCTGGTCGAACTTTTTCACCCAGCTAACCTTGATGATTACAGCATCTGGTCTGAAACCTGGTTCAGCTCAACAGAATAAATCCGGATTCATGGATCATGAGGCCTATACAGCATATGCTCCGGTCAGGTGGTCAGCTACAAATAAATAAATATTTTGATTATCTAAAGGAATTTTTTTTTTTTTAGCAATGTTAATATTATTAATATTCTTATTATAATTTAATTCTTTTTATTTTATTTTATTACTTATTTATTTATTTTTTATTGATGTCACTAAAACTGCTATAACAAATTTTTAGTTCCGAAGCAAGCTTGATACTCCTTTTATCGATTCCGAAAGGATAAAAGGTTGGGTGAACCTTGCTCAGTCTGCAGTATGAAATCAAACTGTGAATCTGTAACGTATTAGCGCGACGCTTTGATCACTAATGGTGTATATGACGTGTAATTATACAGTGTGTCTACTAAAGCCCTGTCTACTGTTATTATCTACTACCATTAACTTTAAAACGACGACAACTATAGTCATGAACGTAATTTCCATGCTTAATTTTTCTACACAGAAAACAGAGAAGTTAGCGTTCATATCTCAAAATGGTATAAAAACTAATAAAAAAACGAAGCAGGATAGAGGGATCCCACATAGAAAAGCAAACCCAAAAGCGAAGTCTGATCAAAACGGCAGCGAGCCCGCCAGGTGCGCACGTTATCGGATAATTGAAAAAAACTAAAAGTATCGAATGTACATACCGCGGCTACAGCAAGCAGCCACAGCCACACCGTTGAACAGGGACTGCCTTCAAGCAAGACTGTCGAGAAAAGCTACTCGAATTTTCATTATACAGAAGGAAAACTGCGAAAAAAACTTCGTGTGGTCACTTCGTCTGAATCGCTCCGGACTAAAGGCCTCGGACACCTCGTGTAGTGGTCATCAAGCTAAATACCAAATTGAGTAAATTGCTGTCAAAGACGTCGAAAAAAAAGATAAGGAACAAGGAATAACTCGGGTTCCAATACAACAACCAACGGGAAGAGTTCCTTGTAACGAAGTCGCTTACAATGACAGCGACACGTAAGGCACTGGCCTTTAAACATTCGAACGCAAAAATTCCTGTGTAAGTGACTTTCCCTTTTACATCTCCTCAAGGAGCAAACATAAATAAAATGTCTGACCGTGCTGTTCCCTAACCTACAGAAGTACATAGTATTTTTTCTAAAGAAGCGGGCCCGGTGGTCGCCAAGGGTGGCGTGTTTTGTCCGAACCTGGTAACGTAGAAATCTCCCATTGCCACCGACTGCTAAATCTCTAGAAAATCGCATTCGTCACATGACTTATTCCACCTATTTTTCCATGAGACAAGAGCGCGACCAAAGAGCTCGTTCTTAATCTGAAGGCTAGATAGGAGAATCTGGTCATTGACTGCTGGACGAGGTGCAGCTGCTTTGGCTATAATATACTACAAGCACATATAAACAACGTACAGTTTATTTTAGTAAGAAAATAAAGTTAATTATGCTCAATGTACCTACCACCGTATGTGCCCAGCACTGCATGCTTTCCCATGATGGACAACATTGAGCATACTTAATTTGATTTTCGCATAAAAATAAATTGTACCTTTTTTACAAGTGTCATTTTTATTAGTAAATATAAATCTGCCTTATAATGCCACACTTCTGGTTGCAATTAGTGGCGTATTTAAGCTGATGATAGATTTACATTTCAGGACTTCTAATAAAGTTATATTTACATGTATGACGTCATTTCAAACTAAATCGGAGACGCTCTATTACTTTCCAATTGACTTCTCGCGTATCTCATACCGTTTTCAAGATAGGAACGCTATCTCTAGAGTTTGCCGTCAAGTTGCACAGTAAGCGGTCCCATCACGTAGCGCATAGTCACTTTACTATACCTAAACACCACGTTTGTGGCTATAGTTTTCGCCGTTCTGAAGTTTGTGAGATTGGACAGGGCATTGGTGACCAACGTGCAGATACTGTCCAAGTATTTTATATTAATTAATTTGAAAGCATTGAATTAAAATGCTCTGTCCACTAAAAGAATGTTATTTGATTTCAACTAAGGTTTCAAAGTTGTACGCTAAATTTACTTTATGAAATCGAGTATCAATATTATGACGTATCTGAAGTAATGACTCTGCATTCCACGATTGTTCTCTAACATAGTTATTAAGATGTACTGTAGTGCATCCCAGTCCAACGCGAGTTCCCATATTATATAACTAAATTATTAAATGACTGAAAGAAAATTTAAATTTTAGCTGTAAATATTTTGTTCGCTCTGAAGTTCGAAACTCACATCAAGCTGTAAATAAGATATATCTATGGCAAACATGTACACTTATAAATTTTATTAAACTTTGAAGGAGTTTGACAATAATTTACAAAAAAATATGAAGATAACAATTTTTGAACTGATCTGACCGGATCCCTTTATACTGGGAAGAGGGATATCAAAATGACGAAAAATCAATGTGTAATAGAGCTAATCATTTCATTCATAGAGAACTTTTTCTTATTACATATAACGTACGTTATCATCACGTTATGATGTATATCATCACATGATACGTTAGTATCAATGAAAATATGATATAAATGAATTACCAATATTAATGTAACCCTTATGTAACTAAATAAAGAAAACACAGACACATTTAAAAAGAAATAGAAACAGCAATAAAAATCTAAAGAACGTTATTACCGTCTAAAATTTTTACAGCTCAATCTAAAGAATTTTATTGCCATTTGCAGCTTCTGTGTGCATTTAAAAGAATATTTGCAACAGTGTTTTATGTTCAGAAACTTTCTTATGGTTTCCTTTTAGCAACAAATGTTCTATATTTCACCTTTTATTCTCTTACTTTTAAATATTTAAGAACCTTGAAAATATTAAAATCTCAAGCATGTAGAAATTATAGTCAAGATAAAAATTTTCCATTATATAACGATTTCATCATATGGTATACACTTGTTCTCTCGACTTTATGACGCAGAGCTAGATTAAGATTATGGATTCTATTGATTTCACTATCCATTTACAAAGAAGTAAATAAAAGTTTTTACATTCATAGAAAGAGTAATAAGTGAATTTATTCAAGGTACTTTGAATTTGCTTCATATTTATGCTTACTTCTTATTATATGAAATGAGCTTTAACATGGAAAACGTAATTTCTGTTTAAAAAAGATTATACTGTTCAAAAGGCTATGGAGCAAATAATGTCTTATTAATTTTCTTTAATATAATATGCATATTATTTTAAAACATAATATTAAAAATTCCCTTATTTCAGCAAAAAAGAATTGGAGATTTTTTTTCCTTCTATGAACTATTTAAAATGCTATATGTGGCAGCGCGTCCTTTTTTACCATTTTCCAGCATAGTTGAAAGCGTTTATGACTTCGGTTTACATAGGTGTCTGTCTGTCAATCTGCCCTTTTGGCCGCGAGCTAACTCTTGTACTCGAATTGCCATGAAATGTATATATGTTATTAGTTAGGTTTACTCTAGCTTGTTTGCTATTGAAAAGGAAGTATGTGACACAAATTATTAATCACAAATACACTACACAAACAATACGAAACATTTTCAACACGATTTTACGTATAATAAATCTTATATAAGACTAATAGTATGTTAAATAAAAAACTTAATATATATCTATCTTGTTAACAGCCCAAAATTATATTATATTACGAAAAAATTTATTTGTTATAGTTTAATAATATAAGGGTTATTTTTAAAGTAGTAAAAGTATATCGCAGAGATTATTTTTCAAAAAGTGGTAGGCATAGAATAAAAGAATTGTCCACTGAGAGGTATATGTCCCGATTCGTGGTTAAAGGACCGTTCACAAAATTTTTCATATTAAAAGAGGACTCTTCACAAAACATCTCATCGTAAAACATAAAGCTTCACAAAATTCTTTGTCTTAAAAGCATACATTTCACAAAACATTTTCATCTGTAAATCGGAATCTTTTCAAGTCTAACCATTTTAAAATAAAATCGGAATTGTTACAAAGCATCTGAATTTAACACAGTCTATTATCAGTTATAAATAAATGTATCTATATATGGAGGATCTTTTTGAAAATATATAAACAAGATGCATGAATATATCAATATAAGCGGCTGTATAATCGCGTATCCTTTTAGAAATTTAAATAAATAAATGAAAAAAATATATCACACACCTTACAATACGCATTAAGGATGGACGTATTTCAATGCAATATTGTCTTTTAACGCACGGATTATGGAGACATTGAGTACATGTTAAAAACATACAGGGTGGTCATAAAAAAACATCCCCGATATATGTACCCCTAGCGACCTAACCACTCAACCAATCGAAAGAAATTTCAGATTTAGTTCTTTGAAGGTATGCGCTAGAGATCGTGGTGATTTAAAACAATAGAGCTCTCACGGTTACGGCTACGATGAAAAAAAGTTCCTAATTTTCAAATGGCAACACACTTTTTTTCCATGTAGAAATTCATCAGCGCATTGAAAAACTATAAATGACGTTAGAACGATTAACGTATGACTAAAATTGCCAGTGTAATATCGTGGCATTCAATCCTAATCACTTCCTATGTAACGTAATATTCAACACTCTAAAACAAATTATTGTATTTTTATTTTCACTATGTGTACACAAATACAACTCAAAAACACATTTTAAAACAAATCTTACAACATTACTCAGTTCACAAGTGACAAAAAATCGGCTACTGAAAAAAACATATCTTGTAGCCACTCCTTCGTTCTTCGCATATCGAAAACGTGCTCCTTCGGTACGATAGTGAAGTATGCCAGACGCAAGTTAAAAGGACTCCAATTCAGGAGCAAGTCCTGCTTTCGTATCTCATGGTGTATCCATAGTTTATTTGCGGTTTCGCATCTTACGAAAAATCACGCATTCCAAGTGATATTCAGGGTCGTTACAACCGGCAGAAATCATTTAAAAAAAGCATTGTAAATACAACGTCTAGAATACCTAGTGTGGAACAAAGACTTTTAAGATACATAGACCTGCAAACTGGCAGTTTAACTGAGGATTTTTTATCACAGCTGTTGTACGGCAGTATATATGCTTTATATTTTAATTTACCTAAGAAAATGCTTTTATCAGCGTATTTTTTCTTTGCAGATCATTAAGTATTAATCTACCGTATTTCATTTAGGCCTTTAAAAAAATACCTTATTATTCATAATTTTTTTTGTTTTTTCGTATAGTGAGTAAGTATTTCAATAAACATCCTCCAAGGATAAAAATATAGTGTTACTTTCGTTAATTTGCATTTTTTTAATTACCTTTTTGCATAAAAATTAGTTTTAAAAACGTAGATTTCTTTACAAATAATTTCAAATTTTGTAAATTGCTATATTATGTTACAGTTGCTACCTTTAATCTGAACTTCCCTAACAGTTACTTTTGTAAGTCAAACTTTAAAAAAATGGAATTATAATCTTTAGCAATATGTTTCCATATATATTTCTCCTTTATTTAGATTTATAAGGCATGTTAAAATTAGATACTCTTTTCCAAACATGCCATCCATAAAATTATTAATAAATCGCTTTATTTAACTTTATTACTGAAAATTCAATATTTATAACGCATATTTAGATATAAAAAGTAGCTTCATGTAAAAACATATGCTATAAACTTGATATATATTGATAAAAATTAATTTTTAAGCTCATTCTAGCCATAGCACTTAATGGTAAATAACCACAGCTGACGTACAAACCTAGCGGTTTAGGTGTTTCAATTTACTTCAGCTGCCATGACTTCGCATACTTTTGAATGGGAATGGAGGATATTCCATCTCCGTTTTGATCACGTGGTCATGGTAAAAACTTCTAGCGTAAAGAACGGAAGGCTCCGTAGACGTGTAATGTAAATCCCCGCTAGCCAATGAAACAGTTCATGAGGCAAACCAGTACTATTTTCCCTTCTTATCAGTTAGAAGTTCCTTGGGTAAATTACCGGTATCACGTGACTTTTTCAGCCTCAAACCCATATTTGGAATATCCTCCATTGCCGATCTATGTATCTTAAAAGTCTTTGGTGTGGAAATATGCTGTCCAAACAATGCTAAAAGTTTGTATCCCTTAAATGTGCGACGATACTGCTAAAATCCCAAGTGTCAATCGTAGCGACATCTGCGGGATTTTCGTATTACATTGTATGGACTATCAATATCTTGCAGTTGTAGAAAATATCCTGCAGATGTCGCTGGGATCAGTATATTTCAGCAGCATCGTTGCACATTTAAGGGATGCAATATTTAAGCACTTTTTTAAGTATTAAAGGGATAGCCAATTTCCACACTATATATTCTAGGCGCTATAATTGTAAAGAACCAATGACAATTGAAAGACGAGGTGAACTGAAGCTCTTTTCATAATTCAAAGGAATAGATAGTAGAAGCACCAATCACAGAACACCATATGCAAATCAATAAGTGCAGAAAATTTTTAATAAACAGTGTGGGAAGATTGTTTTTTCAATCAGTTGTTCGTGCGTGCCAACAATATGACACTCACAGTAAAACAACGAAGTGAATTGATAAAGCTGTTTTATCTGAACGGGAAAAATGCAGCTGAAGCAGTGCGAGTTTATTGCCGAAATCATGAGTTACGACGACGCCTATGTTCCAAAAAAAACTTTATGTGATTTGGTGAAACAATCTGAAGAAACTCGTTAAACATGTGATAGACTAGAAGGTGTAAAAATAGCAAATAAAGCCTTTGTGCAACAATATTAAAAAGCAGAAAAACCAACGTTTAAAATGCACAAATAATATATGAAAAGCAGCAAACAGCTGTTTCGAATCTACTAGCGAGATTCTTCTACAGTGCAAAAGGAACAGCGTGCTAGAAAAAGCAAGGCTGAGCCAGCTCGCTAGTAGATTCGAAACAGCTGTTTGCTGCTTTTCATATATTATTTGTGCATTTTAAACGTTGGTTTTTCTGCTTTTTAAGACTAGAAGGTGGTTTAGCGGTAGAACGTCAGTGCGCTATACTGATGGCCCGGGTTCGATTCCCGGCATGGAATCTTTTTCACTAAGTTAGTCTTTGCGCCTTTTAAGCAAAAAAAAAAAAAAATAATTTGAAATTTGGTTTTCATTTGAAATATTGTATTCAAGGCGAATGTTTCTCTCTGGAAAATTTTCCAAATATTAATATGTGATAGACTACCAACCGGACGGCCATCTGTTCCTGTTGAAGTTGTTGCGGAAGTGCATAACAGGAATACTGCAGATCCATTGCATACTGCAAGAAGTGTTGCATGCAGTTTGGATGTACCGAAAACAACAGTCCTCAAGATTCTGCGCACTGTTCTGCGGATATTTCCCTATCGATTCCAGTGCGTCCAGATGTTGCAATCTGGAGACAAGCAACAGCATTTGGACTTCGCAAATTATTTTCTCATCAGATATGGTGAAGATAACACCTGGCCATTGCGAATATTATGGACGGATGAGGGATATATCTCTTTAACTCGGAACGTAAACTCCAAGAACTGCGTTCACGAGGCTGATGAAGATCCTCAAGGACCTTTCACAAAATTTTTCATATTAAAAAAGGACTGTTCACAAAACTTCTCATCGTAAAACATAAAGCTTCACAAAATTCTTTGTCTTAAAAACATACATTTCACAAAACATTTTTATCTGTAAATCGGAATCTTTACAAGTCTAACCATTTTAAAATAAAATTGGATTTATTACAAAGCATCTGAATTTAACACAGTCTATTATTCAGTCATAAATAAATGTATCTATATACACTGGTGTGCAAAAATTAAGGACGAAGCAGAAAAATAAAAATCCAAAAAAGGCAACGGAAAGGCTTGTATAAATAATTTTGATTACTTGTCCCATATTTTTACATCTTGGATATCTTATGATAATGGGTATGATTTCAGTCAATGTGGAAATCTTCTGCAAGACGATACATCAAAATAAAAATCTCGTCATTAATTATTGCACACCAGTGTATATAGGATCTTTCTGAAAATATATAAAGAAGACGCATGAATATATCAATATAACCGACTGTATAATCGCGGATCCTTTTAGAAATTTAAATACATAAATGAAAAAAAAAATATATTACACATCTTACAATACGCATTAAGGATAGACCTATTTTAGTGTAATGTTGTCTTTTTACACACAGATTATGGAGACATTGAGTACATGTTAAAAACATATATGAGGCATTCTCACATAATTTTAACTTTCAGAAATAAAAATCTGGTGAAATTGAACTTAATAAAATAAATTTTTAAACATATAGAAGAATGCCTTAATGATTCAAAATCAAGAAAAAATGGTCAGCAGCGATGAATTTTAATAATATTTCATTTAACTGAAGAACAAAATTAAACTTGCGAGTTTAATTTTCCTTACCGCCCCCTTGATATTTTATCTCTCTAACTTATCATTTTTTCTGAATTTTTACTTATAATGAAGTAGCATAGTACCCTTAGAACATTTAAATAAGACATAATAACAATGCAGTATTTTTGTACAAAATATTGGTATAACATTGTCTTAAAAGCTGAAATTTATCAGTTTATATTATCATATGAGGAATTATTTTATTTTATGATTATTTATTGTAGCACACATGTTTCAGTCATTACAATTTAATCAGTAATTACAATTAAATATTTAGAACATTGTTTTCCAGCTGTTAGTTGCGAACAGATAACGAGAGACTGATTAATCTGAAAAAAAAATAAAACGTTTATGCACAAGAAATATCTCTTATTAAATAACAATAATCAAATATTACATTGGTATTGATGCCAATATAGTCTGATAAGTAAACGTAAACATGTATCATACACGACTGCAATTATTTATCGCTTGAAAGCTTTACTACGTGTTGATTTACATTTGAAACACACAAAAGTTAATTATTTTCAACTAATTTAGTTTTTGATGCTATTATTGAAGAAAATGCTTTCCACACAGGTAAGAAAAAAATATATATATTGGATCACTGTTTTGCAAGAATCCGTTACTAAGTTTTCATTAAAACAGGCTATCATAGCTGCCAACTTTTGCGCTTTTTTGCTACCACTAAAAGTTAATAGAGCTTTTCACCTTGTCTAATCGTGATATTTCGACGGTTAAATAAGACAACATTTACTATAAAATTTTAGTGGTAAACAGGAAGCGTAAAAGTTGGCAGCTATGGGCTATTTACTTTATTATGAATGCTTACGGGGTCTCATTACATAAAAGTTTCAAAAACGATGATTTATAACAAAATACATGTGAGCTATTCTCCGATAATTTTAACTTTCATGAATAACAAACATGTGAAATTCAACTTTTAAAAAAACCAGCATTTTTAAACTTCCAGTTTTAATCTTTCTTGTTCTTGTAGCTACAATTAGAAAATGTTGTTACTCAGCGTTAATGTTTAATACTGTACCATCCCAGTGAGACCCTTGCCATCTATTTAATAGTGAAATAGAACGGGGATGGTATGGAAGGGACGGTAAGGAAAATTACCACCTATTTCTAGGCAAATTATGTTAAGACTAAGTGATAGCGACAATGTTCATTGATTTTTAGCACCAATTATTTATATTGGATTAAATTAAAAAGATTATTTACATCAAACAGTGCAGGAGTAAACCTTGGGGACGGTAAGGCTACCAATAAAGCCACAATGCTTGATATTGATATTTAAATGCTGATTTAAATTCTGCAGTCAATTTTCTGTTAAGTAATTACAGCCATTTTTTTCTCTAGTATAACTCTGCATGATAAAAAAGTTGAAAAAATTATGTATCTGCATCTGGAATGATTTTCTGTATAATTTTAGCAAGAGGCACGGTAAGTAATCTAAAATCCAGAAATAGAGTTCAAAAAATAACAACAACCGTAAAAATATGTACAGGTTACTTTTTTGCTACAAATTTATATAAAACAATAGTCCCAGTTTCGGAAAAAAATTACGTCGAATTACTTTTATTGAAACAATTTTCTACAGACAGCTCCTAACTTAAAAATCAGCATCAGGGACACAGGACAATAAGGAATTTCATGGTACATTTTGACCCCCAACATCGTCAAAAACTTATTTATCTCGTTAATATTGTTAGTCAAACATGCAATGGTATATTTTTTAATATAAGAAAGTAAAAAAAAAACAATATGTACTAAGAATATGTACTAAACAAGAATATGTACTAAAATTAATATTATTTTCAGGGACGAAAGTCAAAATTATGTGAGAATGCCTAATACATACAGTCGGACCTCGTTAAGCCGACACCCGGTTTTCACGTCACGCTGCTTATCACGTCAGTTTTTTAAAGTCCCGATTTTCTGTATATGTTTTTAATATAAATAAACTCCGGATTTTACATCGTTGAATAATTTTCAACTCCGGATATTCCGGCGGTTTGGGGAATCCATTTTTCATAATTCATATTTTAAGCACGGAAATTGACCGGTAAGAAAAGTCTTAGCCAAAGTTTTCACAAAAGTGTCTAAAATACCCATTGAGATAAATGAGAAATTTTACTTCAATCCTTTATCTGAATAAATAAACCCACACTCTATGAAAGACCCACTTAAGCTCCAGATAGACGTATCAGTCTACTCGCGGTCATTTTTGTTCTGATCAGGCGGCACTTTCTTGTGGTTACACGGCGTTTTTCATCCGACTAAAACCGAAGCATTGCATTGCATTGCATTGAAATGATCAGAAATTATCTAACATCCATTTTTGAAACAACGAATATTGTATACAATTCATTATATAATATTGAAAAAAGAATTACAGAAAGCACATCTAGGGATAAGGAAACCTTAATTCATCAATGTTTCACGTAACAATAAGAAAACAAGTCATCATAAATCTGATTTTTATTCTTTTCAATTTTGTTTTTGTGTGTTATTTTGTTTAATAAGGTTTTATTGCTTAAAATTGAAAGAACAGCTATGAATTTAAAATTGTCTTAAATTAATTAAAAATACAGCTTTTAATAAACATATTTTTCTCCAACTCCGGTTACCACGACACTCCGCTTATGGCAACACTTTTTTCAGGTAATTAGAGTGACGGCATAACGAGGTTCGAGTGTATTTTTAATTTTGAGAATAGTAAATTGAATTTTTGTTGTTATTTCTCTAAGTATATTTATGCATGTACTTGGTAAGATTTAAATGTGTGTAACGTTTTTATAGAAAGAAATACCTTCATGATTATATAGATACAATATGCATAGCTGCCAAACTATATTATTTTACAGACAAATAAATATGTTTTGAACCAGAAAATTCAAGTAATAAATTGATTTTCTACAGTTTAATTTCATTTATTGAATAAACGTCCTGGTTCAAAATATGGTTATTGTTTCGAAAAAATATCTGAAAGTTGACAGTTGTGTATATGCAGTTTAACCCCGCATTTACGTTCCCGAAATTCCATTTTTTCCTTTATTACAACACTTTTTTTTTTTTTTGCCCTCCTTGAAATGTTTCAAAAAGGAAAAGATTATCACAGAGGTAAAGCTCTGCTAGTGTTTTAGTATACAAATTTTCGCTTTATTTAAACACTCATTTTTTTTAAAAAAATCTTAAATAAGGAGAAAATTTCTCTTATAAACAACTGCTGGAAGTTTTCCCGCGCGGTATAAAAGCGGGGGTCTAATGTAACTTCTCGCAGTTGACATTTTTTTTTTTTGTTACTCCCCTTGAAAAGTGCAAAAGTGGGTTCTACTGTATATGCATAGAAAAACAATCGCATAAGCCATACACAGACGAACACATAACTTATGCATTATATATGGTATATTTTCAATCTTCATTTTGAGTTATTCGGATTTAAATATGCATTCTCATACGATACCGCTAGTCATCACTTCTGAGACTTTTTTGTTTTCTTTTTCATTCTTACAATTAGACGTAAGCAGCACAAATCTTAATTTAACGAAAAAATTATTGTTTCTAAGTTTACGATATTTTAGATCAATCAAAGTATATTCTTCGCACGTGTCCGAGGTCCTTACACACTTTCTAACATTGATCTAGTACAGTGGGCGGCAGACCCGATCACGGAAGATGTCACCGGGGAAATTTAAAAGCTAAATTCTTTAAATTAAATATATCGAAAAGCGGGAAGGTTAAGGCCGGGGCTCAGACTACGTCGGACAACCACTGCGGCTTCGAGCTTATTATTCGTCTCTGCGATGGCCGTGGGTGGCTGGCTGGGAAACGGCCGCTGATTCGCAGAACAGGCGGCCCGCACGCCCATCCCAGATCCCTTTCCTTTTTAAACATTTCACCGGAAATGTCACATATAGACCCGATGAATTCCGAATAAATTCATGCTTAAATGCAAATTTTGTATCCCAGTTAAACATTTGTAACTTTTTGGTCGGGCTAATGAAAAAAGAAAAGAAATGCAAATAAAGCTAAGCGGTATTTCACAAAATATTCCGTGTTCAAGAAATTAAGTTGGGTTTTATAAGATACTTGCTTCTTCAAAATGTTTTCGATTATGTTTATTTATGTGACAAAAGATCAGCAAATAAAAAAATACGACATTTACTATAGAAAAAATCATATAAACAAAGTAAGAAAATATTAAAATATGTAATATTTAACCATGTAACATTTATTGTTCGTTTCCAAACACGCAAAAAGTAATCAGCAGTGCCTAGAAAATTATTTACGACTTCTATTCGTCTTTCTAGCTATTCGCACTCCTATTTTCGTAAACATATTTGGAAAACGCAATTTGTGTATGATTTGAAAGTTCTCTACGACATGTAACCTAGTGAAAATAGTGTGCGTAATTTTTATTATTTGTTTACAAAAACACTCCAAAGAATTCGAATACATTATGGTCAATGGATGCTATTGTTTTGCTCATTTTAATAATAATATAACACATAAAAAATTATGAAATTAACATGGATTTCTAAAATGCACTATGCCAAGTTCGTATAGAAAATTGTATCCAGTGCCATGGGATGGAAGGTTAAGGGATTCTCCCTCCTCGAAATTTTTACAGACCTATGTTCATTTATATAGAAAAATTAAATTACTTTCTTTTTTTTTTAATTCAATATATTATTCAATATATATATTTAATATATAAAAATTATTACAATACACTGAATGATTTATTATTTTTACTTTATTCACACTATACAATAAGTTTTATTGGCGATAATTGTTTGAACTATGTAATTTATTCATATTATACTATTATTTCAAACAGAGCAAAATTGATATATGTTATTGAGTTTCCTACACATGTTTCTTACATAAAGTTAAATGTAACATTCATCGTGTTTACATGCATACACAACGCAGTTCTGATATATTGCCGTTCGTCAGTGGTAATTGTTTCAAATTATGTTTCTTTTAATATACAATGTAATATATCTAATAATTAAGAATAAATTTTCTCCTGATTATAGACTGAAAAGTGGAAAAAGATTCATTCACAAAATTATTTTTAAACACGCAAAATTTTACGAATTACTTAAATACAGAATTCATTATATAAGTGATACTAGGGGGCTCTGCCCCCTGCGAGCAATGCTCGACAACCCCCGATCTTACTGCGCAACCTCTAAAAACATGGTAATGCACGCTGTTTTAAAAAGACTACCCGGTTGCTTTTTCAAGAAGGCTCACGTTTTGAGCACCTTATCGCCAGAGTAACAGTTGGGGCGGAGATGAATTCAACACTACGCACCCTTTCTTGTTCGTAACGTCATACGCGTAGCGAACCCCAGCCCCCATCTTTTTGCTGAGAGCAAAGAGATGTTTTTTTTGTTGTTGTTGTTGTTTTTGTTTTTCCGCAAATGTAAAACGCTATAAAGCAGAGAATAAAGTATGACGAAATGTTATTTCACCGTGGTTTACAATTAAAACCTTGACAAAACAACAAAGAGCTTTTTCGGATTGAAATGCTTTTAATTTCACAATATATATCATTCAAACATAAGTTATTTTTTTCAGTTCAATAATATTCATTTATTTGATTAATTCGCTATGTTCGAAGAAATTGAGAACTTATTTTATTTTTTAGGAAAAATAAAAACACACGCAAAGATTTTCTTGTAATAAACATAACTCTATTGTTTTTATGACACAATTGAACTTAGTTTTATTAGCATTACTACTGAATTAATTTAGTTTATTATTATTATTATTACTATTATTAAGCGGCATAACTGTGTGACGTGTTTATTGCTTTAATAAAACAATTTTACTGAAATAATTTATTTAAAATTAATTGTTTTTAATTTAATTGCGATTAGAAGTTAATAGGAAGTTGAAACTAAAATAAATTCGATTATAATTAGATTGAACGATAAATCATAAATTATTTAGCTGTATTCTGCAGTTAAATCAATCAGCTAAAATAATTGCAAGTTAATGCATGCAATTAAATCAATTACTATTATATTTTAATACTGTTAATTTTTTATCATTTATTGGGTTTTTACGTTTGGCCTGCCCCTAATGCACAAAATTAAAAATCTTTAAATATATTCTTCAGTTTATTTTAAAATTTTTGCCATACTTTTAAATATTATTTCATCCAAGTTGTTTTATTTGCTATTTTAAAATAGTAATTCGTCATATTTGAATAAATCATCTAAATTCTTCTCTCGAATGAAATGCCCCCCCCCCACACACACACACACACAAACTCCATTTTTCGTCATTCTGCACGCATATTGCACTTTTTATTAAGTTGAAGTGGCAATAAAATAATGATAAATCGTCTGAGGTAACCTCCCATTTCGAATTTTCTCTTCTCCCCCCCCCTCTCCTCCAGCACACTATTTTTTGACCATTTAAAATTCATTGTTGCCTTGCAGAAAAGATCAGTTAAAATTGTGTCTGAAATTTTAACTATCCCTTCGCTTATCGCTTATCCATAACAGTGCATAAAGTTTATTGTTTTGCTCTATCTGTTGATTTTCAAATGACAAATAAATAATTTACCATAAAAAAAGAAAAGGAAAGAAATAGAATGAAAGGTAAGAAAAAAAATCAGGATTAACCTGTTGTGCACACGCAATTCTTTACATTAAAAAAAAAATCTGTTCTATTTATTACTTTGAAGTAACTATAAGTAAAGGACCAAATATTCAAATTCTACACCCCCCCCCCCCCCGAAAAAAAAAGGAAAAGCTTGTTTTTGTTTCATCCCCACAAAAGTTTAATTTTTTGGTTTGTTTTTTTTCTATTTGTTAATTGATAAATTTAACTATTTAAATCTACAGCCCTCACTATCATACACAGTTTGAAAATTTCTCTAGTGATTTTATTTGTTACTTTGAAGTAACAAAAGATAGTCATTCCATATTCCTTCTCCCCCACTCCTCTTAAGAATTTCATCTCGCATTAAAAAGGCAATTTCTAAACATCCTGGTTGGGGGTGTAATAGGTTTTTCCCCCTCTGGTTTGGCCTATTTTCACGCGACTTTGGGGACTGTTTCTGCAGAATGATTTGGTATTAAATTAATTATATAAGTTCATGGCAGAAAATATAGCAATTTTCTGCCACAGGTATTTTTTAAAATCTGTGTTTATATACATCAAAATGCACTGAAACTGCATTAATTCATCATCCCCATAATTTCATCTTTATATGTAATCAATTATCTAGATTTATGAAGGTAACGAGTTTTTGTTTAACAGGTATGTAATTAATAATACTGAATTGAATGAAAATGTAGATTTTTGAGGGAATTAAATAATCAAAATTTTAGTCTATATCATCAAAAGAAATAAAGACCTTTGATAAAACACACTATAAGAGTTCGTAATACAATTTCTTTTGAAAAGATTTCTTTTCATTTAGAACACATAACAGAAAATATTTCTTTAATTTAGGTAGGACTTATTCTAAAATACGCTAGTTTGTCTTTCGCCATTTCGGTTCAAAACGAAACACAAGACGACGTTTGGCGTTAGAGCTGGCTGAACGTTCTCGCTTTTGCCAACTCGCCAAGGCTGGTGCTGAAAACGTGAGCTTTACTGAAAAAGCTACCCGGTTACGGATAATTGAATGATGTTATCACGAAAGGACGGCAGCTATCTTCTTTAATCGGGTTGCCATGCTTTTCCGTTTGAATAGAGCATTTTTCCGTTACCACCGTTTTCGCGATAGCAGACGGCTGTTTTGGAGATTAATAAGTAAGATCAATTACACATTTGAAAATCAACTTGTATAAAATGGTTAGGTTAAAAGTGTCGCTGCTTCTCGGACTTTTATGACGCCATGGACAGTATTCTTCCACTGTGTTCGAAATTAAAAAACTCCGTCTGCTCGGGAATAACATTCAGAAACCATGGCATTGAAAAGCACTGTGTTTTGAATTTCTTCGTTTACACTTTATGTTTTGAACGAGTTTTAAATAACTTCAGGAAAAGGTATATCTTATGTATGAATCCTTTTATCTATTTTAATGCACCCTCACTGCAAATAGAAGCGTCTTAAATTTAGACACATATGTGACTGAAAAAGAATTTTAGACACTTAAGTGTCTTAATCTGAAATATAAGACATTATAGATGTCTTAATTTAAGATGCATAAGTGTCTTACTATGACCATGGTGTAAACAAACTGAGAATAATGTCTAAAATATCCGCAAACGTCTTATTTTAAGACACTTCATTGCTTTAAACGTGTCTTAATTTAAGACGTTTTGATTCTTCCGACGCAATAACCACCAGGGGGCACTCCCGCGCATGCGTTTTAAATGTCTTCGTTCGAAGTGGTATACGTTGTAATTCAAACAAAGTTTGTTTTTATGTACGCGTGTATTTTAATTCGTTTTTTGCGAAATGTGAAGTACTGTGATTTTAATTCGTATTAACTTGGATTATTTATTTATTGAATAAATACATCTGACGTGTGTGCTTGACATCAAATGTCTCTTAGAAGCTGTCGTCGATATAAGGGCGGGATAGACAGAAGTAGAAGACGGTTGAAGATTACACCCGGAAATTCTACAAAGCGTGTGCAATGGGCTTAGTGTTAACCAATAGTGTTAACCAATTTTATATCAATAATATTGTGTTATTCATCTTCGTCCTGTCGAAGCTGGCAAAAAGAAAAGAAACTTTTGTCTGGCGGGTCATGTTTTCAGGATGAAACATCTCATTCTTTAAATATGGCTAGTCGGATGTATTATGGGATTACCTTTTAAACTGATGCAAGTCTTCCTCCTTCACTGTGGTTGTGGTAGTTTTTAAACTTTCAAATCGAGGAATTTTTTTTACTTCTTGCAAACAGCGATTGAAGTAAGTGTTATAATTTCTTTATAGTACTAAAATTAGGGTCCTTTATGATTTTATTTATTGTACTAAACAAAATCTTGCATGAAATTTAATTAGTTTTGAATCTTTTTGCAAAAGAAAACACTAATTCTAGAAGTATATATTTTTAAACTTATGACGTTGTCTTTTATAACAAATTATGTATTATTTATTCTCATCTTTTTTCTCAAATTTAAAGTAATAACATCACTAAAAAACAGACAATTTTAAGTTAAGTTCCTTCTCTTGTTTTGTTTTGTTTTCAATATGGCAGTTCTTAGTTTCAATGGCTAATGCTTATCTCATACTAAACGACCATAAGGAAATAGAAGAAAAAAAAACTTTGAAAGATCTCCTAAAGCTTTCTTATTTCCTAGCTAGGGATTACAATCCTGGATTGAGATCCCGGGATCCCGCTTTAATTTTAATCCCGAAAATCCCGGGATTTTTTGAGATTGCCTTTTTTTTTTTTTTTTTTTTTCAATTGAACAATATTCAGCTGAAATAAAAAAAATATATTTATAAAAAATATATATATTTTGGAAAAAAAATAAATTGATTTTTATGATATTTATATATAATTGAAAAGGAATATTTCTCAAGTATTTCTTAGATATATTTCTAAAGATATTAAATCTTTTAATGTGTAAAACGTTTGACTTGGAAACATAGAAGTAAGCCAGTCAGGAAAAAGGAAATCATTTGTTTATTTCGTTTTTGCTTCGTGTGTAGAAAATATATTTCACTTCGAAGGTCATTTTCCAATTAGACTTTACTGATAAGCATCGCAAGTGTGTATCATAGTGATATCACATGCTAACTTCTTTTTTTTCCGGCTTTATTTTGCTTTAAAGATGTCTTGTTTAGTAGATCATAGGAATGATAACAATAAGCCCATGTGGCAATATAAATTTTTAAAAAATCTAATTTTTAAATGATAAGGATTTTCATTTTTTGCGGGGAGGGGGGGGGGGGATTTTGTATGAAATTTTCGTAAAGCTGATACCTTAAATCTTGCACTGATTATAATGAAAGTTTTGAACTTTTAGAGTAGGACAAAATTAAAAACACAAAATATAAATAAACAAAATACCGAAGTAATTTTTTTCTCAATATTAACCCTTTGCACTCGAGGGCTCCGGAGCGGAGCCATTTAAAATTTGTCTTCAAACTCGAGGTCTCCTCTACGAAGACAATGCAAATAATTTTGTGATACCATGTAATCGTGGCTTTTCTAGACAGGTATCACAAAATTATTTGCATTGTCTCCGTAGCGGAGCCCTCGAGTTTGAAGACAAAATTTAAATGACCCCGCTCCGGAGCCCTCGAGTGCAAAGGGATAAAGTAGAATATTTATTTATTTATTCATAGTTAAATAGTTGTTGTGATTATCATCTGATATATATGTAAAATTGCCTATGTGGCAATATAAATGTTTAAAAAAATCTATTTTTAAATTATATGAAGTAGAGTAGGACAAGATTTTAAGAGATGTATATATTTATCCCTGTACTTTAAAAGCCCTCAATAGCCCTTGCCGTTGAATTTGTCCGATAATCGGAGATGTCTGCTTTTGTGGGGTAAAAATATACAAATATGTATGCTATGCGGATTAAAAAAAGTATTCGCTAAATAGGTGTTTCAGCTATTCGGGAATGTCCATTAATCTCCACAACGGATACTCCCGAATACCGGACACCTCAATTTAAATAATAATAATGCAGGGTTGCATTTTTTGCAAAAGAACTTCTTGATTAAAGAATGCGCATACTGGGCCGTGCCCCGCCCCCCTACGATTTTAGTGCCCACAAATGGGATGTGCAATATTTGTAAAGCTTATATTTTAAATCTGTTTCGAAATTGTACTGATTATAATCAATATTTTGAACTTTTAAAGTAAAATAAGATTAAAAATAAAACAAATTTTAAAAATCTAATATTTAGATAAATATTTTTTGTTTTAATCTTGTTCTAATCCTGAAGTTCAAAATATTGATTATAATCAGTAAAATGTCGTAAAAGATTTAAATTATCAGCTTAACAAAAATTGCTTACCAAAATTGGGAGCACCAAAAAAATCAGGTTGTAGGGGGGGGGGGGGGGAGGACCCCAGCCAAATATTTTTCTAGGATTCAACGTGGTCAAACATGGCTACGTATGATGCTTACAAAAAAAATGGATGCCATTAAAACGTTTGAAGTGTCTCAAATTCAGACACAAAAGTGTCTGAAAATTGAACACTCCGTTTCAGACACTTAAGTATCTGAATTTCAGACATTTTAATTTACAGTGCTGATGCATATTTTCATGCTATTTTTAAAATGTATTTTTCTTTAATTAATATGTATATAAGAATTTCATAATATGCATTTATCGAATTCGTACCAAATAAATCGAATGTATTTTGTGCAATGCATTTACCTGTATTTATCTGCATCAAGTGATGTAATACATAAACAAATTTGCCAGCTGCGTTACTTTTACACCATGTACGTAATTTCCAAAGTGAGGTTACATGAATATTGCCCATTAAAAAATCGTTTTAAATATATAGTTTAATAAATGACGCAATTTTCTTCTTAAATGTGTTTCGCGTGTGATAATTTAATTATTTTAAAGCGTTTTTTTCTCTTTTATGATTCGCGTGTAAATATATTATTCAATTTAAAAGGATTTGGGAATATCATTATTTCAGCTTTTAGGTAGCTTTCATTACAAAAAGCTACCTATTGCAGCCGTTCGGAGGAAAGCTATTTCAAAAAATTTTGGTATATTTTCATCGATCATGACCCCCAGACCCCGACACCACCCTCCGTTCAAAATTGATATATATATATATGACCTATGTCACACTGTAACTCTCGTAATTATGAACCGATTTCGATGTAATTCGGTGTGTACATAGTACATACCAATGTCTCGATTGAGTTTGTTGGCCAGCTTCATCCGCCATTTTGTTTCAAAATGGCGGCCATTTAATTTTTTTTTTTAAATTAAAATTTGAAATGTGGTACCAAAAAATTTAAAATGGAAAAATATTTTTTCTTATGTATTTGACTTTTATACAAAGATTTCGGAGCAGTTTTTGTTTCGTCTATATCTTAAAAAATGGCTGAGTTGCAGCATTTTGAATTTCTAGGGTGGCTGACATTTTGAAAATTTCTGAATTTTGTCACGCGATAAAAGGCGTATTTATGAACCGATTTGGATGTAACTTCGTTTATACATAGTACATACCAATGTCTCGACACGGTTCGTTGGCCAGCTTCATCCGCCATCTTGTTTAAAAATGGCTGCCATTTAAATTTTTAAGAAAAATTTAAATTTGAAATGTGGTACCAAAAACTTGAAAATTGAAAAAATATTTTCTTCTTATGTGTTTGACCTTGATAAAAAGATTCGGGAGCAGTTTTTGTTTCGTCTATATCTTAAGAAATGGCTGAGTTATAGCATTTTGAATTCTAGCGTGGCTGACATTTTGAAACGTCCTGATTTTTGTCACGTAATAACAGGCGTATTTATGAACCGATTTGGATGTACCTTGGTGTGTACATAGTACATACAAATATCTCGACCGAGTTCGTTGGCCAGCTTCATCCGCCATCTTGTTTCAAAATGGCGGCCATTTAAAAAAGTTAAAAAATTAAAATGAGATACCAAAAAATTGGAAAATGAAAAAGATTTTTTTCGTATGTGTTTGACCTTAATACAAAGATTCCGGAACAGTTTTTGTTTCGTCTATATCTAAAAAAATGTCTGAGTAATAGCATTTTGAATTGCTATTGTGGCTGACATTATAAAACCACCTGATTTTTCTCACGCGATAACAGGCGTATTTATGGACCGATTTGGATGTAACTTGGTCTGTACATAGTGCATACCTATGTTTCGACCGAGTTCGTTGGCCAGCTTCATTCGCCATCTTGTTTCGAAAGGGTTGCCATTTTAAAAAAAAAAGAAATTTAAAATTTAAAATGAGGTATTAAAAAATTGGAAAATGAATAAGATTTTTTTTATGTATTTGGCCTTGATACAAAGATTCCGGAGCAGTTTTTGTTTCTGAAAATTTGTTCTTTTGTTTATATCTTAAAAAAATGGTTGAATTATAGCACTCTGAATTTCTAGCATGGCTAACATTTTGAAACGATCTTGTATATGTCACACGATAACACACGTATTCACCTATTTCGATGTAAGAAGGCATGTGGATAGTATACATCAATACCTCGACCAAGTTCGCTGGCCAGATTTATCAGCCATCTTGTTTTAAAATGGCGGGGCCATTAAATTAAGAAAAATATATATATTTAAAGTGAGGTGCAAAAAAAAAATTAGAAATTGAAAAAGGTTTCTTTCTTAAGTATTTGACCTTGATATAAGGATTCAGGAGCATTTTTTGTTTGTCTTTACCTTAAAAAATGTCTCAGGTATAGCAGTTTCAATTTCTATTGTTGGTGACATTTTGAAAAATCTTATTTTTTACATGCGACAGCACTCGTATATATCAACCGATTCCGATGTGAGTGAGCATGTGCACAGCAATTACTAAGGTCTCGACCAAGTTCACTGGTTAGCCTCATCCACCATGTTGTCTTAAAATGGCAGGCACTTTAAGAAATCGCCGAATTTGGCAGCCAAATATAAGTTACTTTAAAGAAAAGTAGCTTGGATAAAGCTGACTAATTTCGCGAAATTCTCATTCATTATATTGAAAAAAATTAGTATTGAATCTCCTATATTCGGTTTCCACTAAATTGAGCTTCGTGTGTTTGAATGATATAAGTTGGCTTTTTTAAAATAAGGAATATGAAAGCTACCTCTTCCTCCCGGCACTGGCCGGAAGGACTTTTTAAATATGAGCTAATTTTCATCATTAAAAGTTTTTCGCGCGTTACAATTTAATTATTTTAGGCATTTTACATATGACACATGACGATATTAAATAGTTGGGCATTTTTCATATGACCTATTTGTCACCATTAAATGCATTTCGGGTGTAATCATTTAATTATTTTATGTTTTTTTATATATTTTTTTAATACTTACGTGTAAATTTAAGATTTATGACACAATTTTCCCAATTTCCTGCTTTTAACACGTGATCATTTAATTATTATTTTAAAGTTTCTTTTTGTTTTTTAATAGCCACGGGTAAATTTATTTTTTATTTGAGTTACAGCTGACGTTATCGCTACTTCTATGTCTACTGTGACGTCTATGATGACTTACTGATGACTCTAAAAGTCTCATAAAAACTCTTAAAATTTCAAATTAAAATATTAAGAAAGTAATTTTATTGAAATATTAAGTTGTTCTAAATTTTAATAGCATTTCTCTAATAGCGAGAAATTTTTTTTTTCTTTTTGCTGCGAATGAAAGAGGAAAGAGTAAATGATGTTATTTTTGCGTTACTGATGTCATTTTCTAATTAAAATTGAAAAGAATACCAAGGGGAAATTTTTACTCACTTTGCATTAAGTTGGGCACTTATTATTTCGTATATTTATTTCAGGTGTCCGAAGAGTTCCAAAAGTCTCATAATAACTCTCAAAATTTCTAAATGTAAAATATTAAAAAAGTAATATTATTAAAATATTAATTTCTTTTAAATTTTAATGGCATTTCTCTATAATAGCGGCGGCAAAAATTTTTTATTGCTGTTTATGAGAAACAGAGAAAGGGGTAAGTGATGTCATTTTCCTTTTATAATTGAAAAGAAAACCTTTTTTTTTTTACGTTTATGGAATTTGAAGATAACAGACGATTTTTGGTTTCTAAAATAAACTGATTCCTGACGATCGAAATGTGGAAAAAAGTTTTTTTTTTTTTTTTTTTTTTTTTTTTCAAATTTTCCTGAAAAACATAATTTAATCACAGTATTCTCTCCACTATCGATTGAAATAAAAAATAATTTCAATTTCAATTTCACAATGACAAAAAAAAGAAGTATAATTTTTGCTTTTCTCCCTTTTTTAC